>JAKEPQ010001030.1:13477500-15877500 GCA_024500445.1 Entomyzon cyanotis
TCTTTCTCCCTGCCCCCCACCCCATTCCTCACCCCAATGTATTTTTCAAGGAAGTGAAAACATATACAGTAAAAGGATAGTTTCCCATAAGTGTCGTGCTTATGAGGAAAAACCCCACATTTTTAAAGGAACATGTGTACTTAACACATCAGGCTTTTGATTTTAATAGTCTAGGATAATCAAACAGGAGAAGGATGTCCCACCTTCCATGATCACAACAAGATAAGCTTAAGGAGGAAAAGTCTGTCTGTTTATTTGTTTGTTTATTTTATGTGACCTCAAGGATCTTCTTAGAGGGGAGTTTCAACACGCTGTTCTATACATATCAATACAAATATGGCTATGCAAAGATGTTATTACAAGTGATCCTACTGTTTCATAAGAAAGTGTCAAATACAAGCCTAAAAACACAGAGGCACAGAGCTGATCACATATTACCACTGATTACATAAATATCTTCTTTTATTTTGATTTCCTTTTGTGTGCTACAGCAAATTCACTCCGAAGAGGGCTGTGCTTAGTAAGGCTTTTGTTCCCATAATTGTTGTACAAGTACAAAAGAATACTATTACTTGTATAATGTCACAGAAAAAAAGAATATATATACTTAGCTTGAGAAATAATCTTTCTTGTTAGGAAAAAAGCAGGTATACAGAATGAACACTGCAAGGCTTTCAACAGGAGGACTAGACCTAAAAATAAGTTGTGTGTAGTGCTTTCTCCTGAACCATTATTAAAAAACACTGATAACTCTGACCATTATATACATGAGAGATATTTGTGCCCAGCATGGCAGAAGAAAACATAAGAAGCTTTAGAAACAAAATATGCAGCATAATGGAAAATACCTGTTTCCCTCAGCCTCCTAACCTGAATCCCTTTTCCTTTCTAGATTAAAAGGTCTTCCAACCATATTCAGTGAAGTAGCTTTGATTAGATTTCCAGTAGCATATCAACTGCATTAGAGAATTTTAAACAGAACTTGTGGTTTTGGTTGCTTGACAAGTATAAAAAAATCTCCTTAGTTCTACCACACACAAAACACTGGGAGAAATAACAGCAATGAAGTATTATTCGGATGTGTCAGCTGCATAGTCAGATCTTCAACTGTATTAGTACAATTCTTGAAATTGTGGAGCTCTCTTTCCTTACATCTACACTAGCATAAGTAAAGCACTGCCAATTTGTCCATTTAGAGCAATCAAGGTAACTATGAAGCAGTCTCAATATTTTTAATTTCAAACGACATTGATATGTCATGGAAACAAACCAAGACCATCAAAACCTATCATATGCCAGCAGTCATAATCTGCTAAAGAAGGTAAGACTCTACTAACAAACTGGAGATGGCTGGAAAGAAGTTGCCTTTAATAAGGAAGGGGAAAAGGAAGAAGAGAAAGGGAAGAAAAGAAGACAAGAGAGCTGCGTTAACACATATCAGTTACTTGGATACAGCTGATAGGGACTTTCCATAATGTACATGAAGCATGTAGTGAAGTTAGGAGCATTGTGATTTAAGAAAATCTCAAAGAACATCATCCTTTTATATGTCTTGTTCTTATCATATCAGCATGATTGATGCTTCAGTGCATTGTACATAACACAATGCTTCCAAAAATCAAAGACTAACTGTTATTCTTTTAGATTTGTTCTTTTACCTTGATCATAGGTACAAAAAAATTCTGAAATGCACAAAAATGCGCAAAACTATAACTGGAAAAATAGCACAGTGCTCTTTGCCACTGTTTACTTTTGAAGTTTTCCCAAACAAGCACTGAAATTTAGCAGTCAACTTTAGTTAATAAAGCTACTTATAAACAGCATAAAACATGCAGCTATGGATTTGTGCATGCAAGGATAATCTATGACATCCATCCTGATTTTGCTTAGAGTAGTAGTCAAAACATTTTTGCTTCTTGCAGGTCGTGCTGATCTGTGGCATAATTTGAATTCTCAAGCTGTTATCCATACATCATTCCCAACAACTTTCCAAAATAGAAAATAATTTCCTCTTCTTTAATTAAAACAAGGAGCTACAGTGTGCATTTGGCTGGGTCCTGAGTTACTGCTGGGGAGAGACTTGAGTTTGGGAGTCAGATCCTCAAGATCCTCAGCTGGGATAAACTGGTAAGGCTCAGCTGGAATTAATAGGTCTATCCCAGTTTACCTAACTGAGAATATAGGTGTTCCGTAATTCTAGCATCAAACACTGCCAACTGTTTTCAAATACACCTGAAGTGCCTGAATGCTGTTATTACTAATTGATATCGATACAGCACCTTTGATGCAGATGGATATAAAGCTCTTTACATACTTTTTGTGCCAGGTTCCACCCACAGGAACACTAGGCTAAATCAGGAAGAATGCCACCAAAAAAAAAGCAGAGTGAAGAGAAGGAGCAGCACATCTTGAAACAGAAAGTACGTCTGGCTGTTAGCTGGGTGATTTTTTGCACACATTTTGCAAATAAAATCTGTTTTAGGGTAGGACAAGGCAGTAGTTCAACAGTACCCATGTACAACTAAACAAGTTGTGCATGGTAATAATTCCTTGATTTTACTTATGACAAACAGTAATTAGCTGGTGATTATGTAAATATATTCTTATCCAGGTAACATTTTTCATTGCCTGTATCACAGACAGGAACTCTCCAGCTAAGAAATATGCACAATTAGTAGAAAAAAAAAGTTTATAAATTATGATAAAGAGCTTCTAAGATTTACCTTGTCACAAAACCTCCCAGTGTTTTTCCCAGTTTCCAGCTACCTGTATAGTTAATCAAGCAATAATTGATCTGTGAGAAAGCCACAAGGCAGGCTGCAATATGATCAGAGTGAGACTTTCTGCTGAGGAAGACTGTTCTGTCCTGGGATAGAAGTTCTTAATCGTAACCCAGAACAGTTATGTCCATTTCCCATGCAATTCATCCAGGGGAGAGTTGGCTGTGTGATTGAAGAGGTCCATGCCTCTCACGCCTCAAGAGGTACTTCTTCGTATAGAGGAGCATTAATCAGTTGAGGGATTTACAGATCAAAGCCAACCACAGTCCTAGAGAAAAGAGTGGTAGTACAGGGCCCTGCTGCATGTTCCACACTTGTCCTGCTGGAGACCTGGGCCATTGTATTCCAGAGCACCATAATCTCTATGTTGCTGCTTTGTTTAGCTTTGCATACAATGAATCAAAGTAATCCACTTGAGATTTGATAGATGAGTTTCAGTGGCCTCATCCATGGTGGAAGAGGTGCAGCCTTGTGGCAATGTTCTGGGTATGTGTGCATGGCACACGTGCTGGCGCTGCTGCCCTGTGGCACTCACATCAACACAGTCCTGCACGTGAGCTAAGGGACAGCAGCAAAGAATGCAGTACAGTATACACATATATGTATATGTGTGTATATATATGCCAGGAAGAGTTCAGAGCTGTAATCACCAGAGTCCACAGAACCATTTGGCCTCACACCCTGCATGGAGGGTCTGCTTAACCCTCACAGAGTTCTTCCACCCCAGCTAGCTGCACAGATTAGCAACACTTTCTGGGTAGCTTGGCAGAAGTTGCAGAGATGGAGCAATGTAGTACAAATGTCTGGGATTTGACATTTGTACAACAACTAGAAGACAGAGATCAAGAAGTGACAAACACTCAACAGTCAAGAAAAGCTTGAAAGCTTGGGACAAGAGCAGAAAAGAGAAGGAGCTGCAAGAGATGGACTGAAAGTTATTTCAAAGCTGATATTTCTAGTGCTATTTTATTTTTGTGAGATATAAATGGGGCCTGACGTTTTAGAACACACTGTGACAGTAATGGCTGTCAGAGTATGCAGCTGACTATTTTCAATCTATCAGACCCCTGTAGCATCTGTGACTAGTTTAAAAGGCCCGTTGCAGTGTGTAAATGTGGGACACTGTGATGAATGTATGTCACTTATGAAATGGTGGACTAGCCCTGAGAAATTATTTGATAGCAGGAGCTTGTGCCAAAGAATCACTGATGAGTAAAGGATTGTTTCCTTTGTTGAACTGTCACTTGCTCCAGCATGCTTCTGGGGCACAGAGGCAAGTTTACCTCCTTAAGAAATAGCCTTTTTTCAAATACTTCCCAGAACTCATAAAGAGCATTACTTTTAACAAAATGCTCAATGATATTGAAAGTAGGAAGCCTGATTCTCCTTATGCTGGGTTGAGCCTTAGGACTAAAGCAACAACACAAAACAATTTGTCTGGTTTGTAAACTGAGAACATTTTCCATGTGACTGACTGGAACAGGAAGCACATGTTGAGAGCCCCCAAGTACCATTTCCGCAGAAGGATTCTGTTCACTGCAATGAGACCTTTAAAAAATATCCAAGATGTGAAAAGATATTTGAGAAATTTTCATGAAGAATTTTTAGTACCCTCTGCTGTAATAAGCAGAAGGTGTTTAATAAACATGATATGCAGCAGTTGCTAAGCAGAATCTGATTTATGTACAGTAGCAGTTAGAAGCAACTACACATCAGGGTTGTACACTTTATTTGACTGTGAATTCTGATTTTCTGATGGAAGCAATTCTGCTGAACTTTATTTATAATCAGCTTACAATATGGGTAGCAGTATTATAAATGCTTCTCAAATTACATAGCAAATCTTGTTGTCTTCTTGGGCAAATAATCGTGAGCTTTAATTGTAATACAGGTCGTTTTCAAGGGTATAACACTTTCACAACCCTTCTGATAGTTGAAATCATACAGCATTTTAAAACAGAATGCATGTCAACTCAGTGTACCTGAGATGGCATGGCATCTGCTCAGTACATGTATTTCAAAACAAATTTTTCCTAATTTTTTCTTCCCTGCATTAAATGAATTATTAAAATCTAATGGATTCCTGTATGAATTACATTTGGGTTTCTGCAAGTGAAGAAGAGGGAGCCAGGAGCCCTAGTCCCTGCTCCATCAGTGTAAACAGAGCACAGTTTCCACACCAACATAAACCTGTTAGTTGAATATCAGGGAAACAGAGATCAGAGCCTGACCCAGATGAGAGCAAGGCGCAGAAATACAGATTCAGTTCGTGGTGTCCAAGAATCAAACAGACGTTTTGTCTGTAGACAGAACAAAAACGAGCTGTGCCTCAGATGGCATTATATGATTACAGTGCTCTATCTCATTAGAAGTCAGTAAAATCAATGGAATAATGTTTACTTGCATCAGATGAAAAACTTGCCAAAGAGAAAGCATAAATAGTATAGGGAAGTCTCCAAATCTCTCTTCCTCTTCTGCTTCTCTTTCCATTTCCTTTTCCTTCCTCAATATATTAGAAAACTTAAAATCAAAGATTAGGAGACTTAATAGAGCCCCACAATGAATTTTCAGTGCCAGCAAGTGGATAATTACATTCATATCACTCAAATCAAACAGACAAAAAACCCCTGCTTTAGAATGGTTCCTAAACCCAGTGAAACCATTTCTGGTCATGAATCTGTCTGCCACATTGGAAGTAAAGAAGCAACAGAACCCTGTCAAAGAGTAAGCTTTACTTTTTTCTGAATTAATCTGATGTTATCAGATGGCTATCATAATAATATTACAAATATGTATAATTTTTTTACCCTTCTAGACAGTCTAATTTTTTAAAGTTTCTTACCATTCATAAGATTCCCCAGATTTTCCAAGTAGGCCACTCTTGTAAGCCATTTGATGCACAGACCCTAGCATGCCAAACTGTCCTTCTGAGAGACTATTCAAAGAGCAAGGGCTCTGCAGCAGAGCACTTGCACACTGCTATTTCTCAGGTTCACACCACCATATGCACAGAAATAAAAATGAAGGAGCTTCAGCACACAGAACAAGAGGGAGTTGAAAGGATTCTTGCCTGAAGTGAGGTGGGGTTGGATCTTAGGTCCTTGGCCAATTGTTCTGTTCTCCTTTGTAGAGGCAGAAATTGAGATGTTCCCTGCATCATGCAGGTTCCAGAAAAATCTATTTTAATGCAGTGCCATGAATAAATACATCCAGGGCCATGGGAGAAGAGCACTTCAGTTTCCACTCCAGATAGACTCTGGCACATGCAAAGGTATCACACAGCCCTGTTTGCCAAAAGCTACCTGGGCTACACCAGTGCCAACACACTGTACAGGAGCCAGAGAAGAGTCTTGCCCCACATTGTTCCTGAATCAGAGAATGTTTATTTCTGGAGAAAAATTCTTCCACTGTCAAAATTTGCAGAGTGACCATTGATGAGGACACCTCCTCCTTGCACAGGCAAGGGTGCTGCTGTTCCACCTGTATGCAGTGCAGTCCTCCCTGTTGGTGTCCCACACCAAGGCAGACCCTGCACTACAGGGCATAGTGGTCATGCATCACAGCCTTCAAAGTCCACTTTGTTTACAGTGTTAATGTGTTATGTCAACATAAGTTCTCACCCTTTTTCCTACCGGCCTGGTCTGTGAGGTTTGTATTTCCCTCTCTCAATCAATAATTGCTTAAGTAGCAAGTAGTGCTCCCATCCCCCAGTACTAATAGACCCTCATGCAGTCAGGAAGCATCAAGATGAACCCTCAGTTACCACTGTGCACCCTGTTTAATGCATGCATTTTTATGGCCTCTGATGTATATGGTTCCATTACTGTCTATGAATGCAGAGTACTGGAGCTAGTTAATGTATTATTTATTTTATTACCCCTTTGTATAAGCTGGTATTTGCAATTTGGAGTTTTATACACTTCGGTTCTATAATGGTTTCATAATGTGTACACAGCTCAATAATTAAAAAAATATATCTTGCCACCTCACCTCCAGAGCCAAGTCTGTTTGTGCAGCTAACTGCATGTTCCGGCCAGCATTAGTCCCGTGCCGTCTGCCAGTCCCTCTGCTCCTGGCCCCAAAACCTTGCCAGTCCCATTGTCAGGACACAGCCCTCACCACCACCCTGAGAAATGCAGCACTGTTTTGGTCTTCCTCTCCAGACCAGAGGGAAGTTTTCTAAAATTTTAGAGTTTTCAGATTTCTAGAGCTAATGCATGGCTGACTGACATGTTTCCTTCATTTCCAAGGATGGCGCCTCACAAGCACAAGGGCTGCCTGTTTGCCCCAAGCTCAGCCCATGCAGGATTTCACCTGAGCAGTAGCAGAGGCAGTTTAGTCTCCCTCACCAGCAAAGCAAGTTTCTGCCAGTACAAGCCAACGTGCAGCACACTGGGCAACAGGAGGGACTGAAAAGAAGAGGTGATTTCTCCCTCCTGATGGGACAATCAACGTGTCCTACATCCAGCTCTGGCTGCCCAGTCCTAGCCTGGGTGTCCTGCAGCACTGCTGATTGTCCTGCCAGGTTGTGATGAGGAGCTTGTCACTCCTCCAAATGGCCTGGAAGTTTCATTTTCAAAAATTTACAGCCAAATACCTTCAGACATCACAGCCTTGCTGTGCACCTGTGGTTATTGATTTGCTTAAGTACTTTTTGCCCTGATTCAAACTTTCAAGCTAAACTATGACCTGTCCAGATACATACATATCAGAAATCATTAGCACACTATTACTTCCAATTTTCTTCCTCATGGATGCCAGCCAAATCACATGGCATGCACAGAAACCCTTTGGTTTCAGTACTGGGTCTGCAAAATGCCACTCTGCCACCACAAAGGGTCTCTGCCAGTTCCTTAGCTGGTAGAGGTCTTGCCCTTAAACCAGCTTGTCCCTCGCCAGGAAGATAATGTCGGGAATTTTTTGATTGTGGCTCTCTGGAGCAGCACAAACACATATTGGTTTTGGCTAAAAAAGCACCAATAATTCAATGTCTGCAGAGGATAGTGTCTTATTGCTGCTCGGAGTCATTGGAGACCTTGTGAGGCTCTGTGATAACATATTTAGGAAGGGGGAAATAAAGAGAAATAATTGCACAGAAGTAATTGGGGTCAGAGAAGAGAGGAGTAAGAATATCTGAGAGGAGCAGCTCTGCAGGCACTCAGGTCAGTGAAGAAGTGGGAGGAATGGCTCCAGGTGCTGGAGTGGGCTTCCCCTGCAGCCTGTGGTGAAGACCACGGTGAAGCAGCTGTGCCCCTGCAGCTCATGGAGGTGCATGGGGATGCTGAGATCCACCTGCAGCCCCGGGAGGGCAGTCCATGGAGATCCACCCACAGCCCCTGGAGGAGCCCCACCCCAGAGCAGGTGGATGCCCAAAAGAAGGCTGTGATCCCAAGGGGAACCTGCACTGGAGCAGCTTGTTCCTGAAGGACTGCACAGAGGGGAAAAGAAAGGGACCATGCTGTAGCAGTTCATGAAGAACTGTGGCCTGTGGGAAGGACTCACACTGGACAAGTTTGTGGAGGTCTTCTGTGTGAGGAAGCCCATGCTGGAGCAGGGCAAACACTCCTGAGAAGAAAGCAGCTGCAGAAAAAATGTGTGATGAATTGACCATAACCTCCATTACCTGCACCATTGTTTGGGGAGGAGGAGGTAGGGAATTGGGAATAAAGTTAAGTCTGGGAAAGAGGGAGGGGCAGGGGGAAGATGTTTTTAATAATCATTTTACTTCTCATTATCCTGCTCTGATTTGATTGGTAATAAATTCAGTGAAGTTGAGTCTGTTTTGTCCATGATGGTAATCAGTGAGTGACATCTCCCTGTCTTTATCTCAACTCATGAACCATTCATGATATTTTCTCTCCCCTCTCCAGCTGAGGAGTGGAGTGGCAGAGCAGCTTTGGTGGGCACCTGGCCTCCAGCCAGGGTCCAACCACCACAGATGCAATCCTAAAAACATCAAATTTACACAGAAAGGATTAAGGCAGCATCAGGATCAGGCAGCCTGACAGAGATCCTTGCACCCAGAAAAGTCTCTGGGGGCCACCTTGCCCCAACAAGGACGTCTAGCAGAGACCCTGTGCATGCAGACACAGGGAGCAGGGGCCAGAGGAGGGAGCTGAGATGCTCAGAGCACAGCTCAACTCTGAGGAGGGACTGTGGGCAAGTAATGAGACCTGGGAAAGACTGAAATGAAGAAGCCTTAATTGTGTCATTGTTCAGCACACAGGGGAGTGCGAAACCCCTCACTTTTTTCTCTCCATTGAGGGAAATATCAAAGTTAATAATACTCATAGAGAAGAAAAAAAACAACCAAACTTAACTATGCAAGTCTTTAGGAGAAGGAAAAAAAGGAGATGGAGTGAGGAGAGTTGCAGGTTATGCGGCACCAGAACATGGTAAGACGTGAATCCAGACCCCATAACCCACAAACAAAGACTCACAACACCTGGTAGAGAGGGTTAGACACCAGAAAGGATAATACTCTGCTGTGTCTATCAGCATTTCTATCCAAAATATCTATGTCAGAGTATTTGGTGGGAAGAGGACTGGATGACTTGTGATGAAACCCCAGGGTGGGAGGTACAGGTTCAGTTTCAGTGTCTCCTGTAACCTTCCTGTATGAGCCTGGCCACGTTCTCTCTCTGCTCGCCATCTCTCAGGCTCAGCTGGGGAGCACCAAGCTGCAGAGGTTGCCTTGCAGTGTGTGTTCACAGCCCTGCTGGCAGAGCCCACTGCGCTATCAGGTGGGACCAGCAGGCACAACAACTCAAAGTGCTATTGCCAGCTGTAAATTGTTTGAAACCAGCTTCTACCCCATACACCTGAGTTGATATAAATAACCAGTGCTAGTAACAGGTGATAGAAGCAGCAGAGTGTTTCAGTAGGGAAGAAGCTTTCCCTGTTAAATTTAACCAAGTACACACACACACATGCAAACGAGACAGTTTTTCAAAAATGAGGATGCAGATGAGAGATTCAAGGACAGTTCTAACTTGCCCTCTGTCAATTTACAAGAGAATTTATTCCAGACTATTCATACATGAATATTTAGCATGGCAACAATTACATCCAATGACACCCATGAGATACATAGTACCGAAGACCCTCTCCAAGGAACATGCACAATGCTTGATGTCAATTTTTTAACTGGACTGAACATTTGATTTTTAAGAATTATTTTTCTTTAGACCTTTCAATAATATTTCCTTTAATTATGATATTAATTTTGTATCTATTGCTGCCATATTTCATAAATGAGGGGTATGATTGATTCACATGAGTAGAAATGGATACGTGACAGGAAGTAAAGGGGAGAGACAGTGGCTGCTGAGGCATGTTAAAATAGCCTGTGGTCAATCTTATTCTTAATGCAAAGACCTTGTTTTTGTTGTATAAAGGAAAGAGGAGGGGGAAGCGAGATAGTTAGGAGCAATCACTCAGGGCTTAAATAGCACAAACCTAAAGACAGATAAAAAAGAAAGTGGCTTCAGCTCCTCAAATAAAATTTAACACCAAAACCACAAAATAGCAAACGTAAGGTCTATATATGGCTAGGCAGAATGCTTTTCTGTATGGATAATTCATTTATTTTCAATATGAAGCTCTCTGGTTATCATGCCCTATTATAAGCTCTTGCTGTGGAACACATTATTAGTTGGGGAGAAGGAAAAAAAAAAAAAAAAAGCAATGAATATTCATGCTAACATTCCAGATACAAACCTCTGACAAATCCAGTAAAATGGAAACCAGGGAATTCTGAGGTCACCACACATGCAACTAGAGTTGTGATGACTTATTTTGAGAGCTTATTTCATTCAGGGTCTACATTAAACTGGACATCATTCCAAAGAAAATGTTTACCCAGGATTGAGATGTCCTTTGCTGACCATGGAGTGTGCTTCCAAAGCAGGCAGTACAGTGTCTGTGATCTTCAATTCACATGGATGCTGACTCCACTGCAGAAATAAATGCAACAGGCAAAGCCCAAAACCAACAGCTGGAATCAGCTTTCTGGTTAAGGTAGGGCCTTTCTCACTTCCAACAGCTTTCTAGTAACCCCAGAAGTGCCATCCAGAGACTGGGTGAAGCCCCATCTCTTCTGCAGTGTGCCAAGGAGAAATTCTTTTTCCAGGAACAAAGTGGATTCTAGCAGTTTTACTAAGTGTACTGACAGCGAAAGAGGTCAGTAATCTTAGCAGGTTAGTCTTCTGCTAGCCCATATTATGCAGTAAAAGACATTTATGGTAGTCCACTTAATATTTTCCACAAAATACAGAAAACCATGTTACAATAATCCTTGTTTTAGAGCAAGTAAATTTCATTAAGCTCTCTAATGAGGTTTTACAGCCTTCTGAAAATGTGTTCTTTAGGGGAATGACAAGTTGCTTTGCCTAAAAAAGTGGTCCTGGAATTTTTTCACAAGGCATGGGAGTGTATCTGCATCTGTGGCCTGAGAAGTACAATCCCCAGAGAAATCCACTCAAAATTCCACCTGCCAGTTGCATGGCTGGATTTGATAGGATAAACCCCAGACACTATGGGACTGTCTTCTAGGCAAAAGTATTAAGTTGCAGCACATTATTCACTGAGTTAGAAAAGAACAAACATTTAATTATTGCAAATTTAAAAGCAAAATTCTGTAGGACTGGGATAAGGAGATAAATCATTAAGGGATTAGATACTGCTGAACAGAGTAATGCAACGAGGTCAGGAGATGAAACTAAGCCTTTGGCTCATCAGCATTCTCCTAAAAAAGCAATGGCACTGCCTCTCTGAAGTTAATTTAGCCCTGTCCATGCCACCCCTTAGACATTGTGGGAGAAGTCAGATATTTGCCTCTGTTCACTCATTTCTAAAATAGTTTGTTTGGCAAAAGCTCTGCATCTCTCTTCTGTCCATCTGAGAACTATGAGATTGGTGGCACCATTTACCAAAAATATTCACTAAAATTTTCTTCACGTGTTGCATCCAGTTTCTTGTTTTCCCACAAATAGTCCAGATGATGACTTCTCTTTGTAAGAGGACTGTTTCTTCTTTTTCTACAGGCAAAGGTTTCACCTGTGGTGGACATTTGAATTTGTGACAGTCTCTTGTAGGCTGTTTGCTGCTTAGAGTTTAGCCAAGGCAGCAGAGACAAACATGAATATTTCAGGATTAGACTTGTCTCCTCTCTCACATATAGACCTGCCCAAAAACCGTACCATTTGTCCTACAGTATGCAAGCCTTAAAAACTTTTAAAATAATACAGCAATAATCAGGACCAGCTAAATTCTCAGTTCTTATTGGGAGAATACCATGAGGTCATACCATGAAACAAAGGAGCGCCTGATGCTGATTTGGACTCAGCAGAAGCACTACTACCCTTTCCCAATTAGGCTAATAACAGTGGTGATAAGGTCAGGATACAGGGATAGAAAATTATATAAATTTAAGGAATTTCCATCTGAACGAGAATGATATAACTTTGCCCACTCTCTGTAAGCCTCCATCTTAAACAGGTTTTTTTTTTCCTGAGTAGGCATTAATTCAAGAGTGGCAAAATTACAAAATGCAGTTTATTTTTAATACGTATATTTTTCTATCTGTCAATCAAGTTTTCTCTCAAGTCAGACTCTGTTAAGGCTTGCAGCTCTTTTTTGGGTGCTGTGTAGACCAGCCATGTGCATTGTGGCTTTTGATATCCTGAAGGAGAGATTCCTAGGAAGGTTAGGCATTATGAGCCATGTTGAAGCATTTACAGAGGAGCCTAAGATAAGGCTACTAGAGCCTACTCCTGGCTCACTCTGAGTTGTTGAGGGAGGGGAGAGACCTTCCCAAATGTAATCCATCCCTTGAGATCTCAGCCACCCTCTAGAAATGTGTGTCTGTTTCCACTTGGTTACTTAGGGCGCCTTTGGTAATTAGTCTCTTTCTGTAACTCAGAGATGTGTAAATTTAGGGACCAACTCAGGGCTTTGTGCCTTAAGGAAGAAGGTTAATGCATGCAAATGAGATTTACTTGAACTGTTTTTTCACTGTATTGCCAGAATTTTCATCTGGGCAATCTTAAATCAAAGATAAGGTTTTACTGGATGTCACTGTTGAGCCGCTAGCAGAGAGAGAAGACATGGTTCTCCATGTGGCATAAAAGAGAGATTTTTATTATTTAATTCCAACTTATATAGACTTTTCAAAGGTCACCCAGATTGGTCAGTCAGAAACCTCCCCCTAGGCAGATTGGCCAGGCCTGAACCGTCCAAATCTCAAGACACTGTTTTTAATAACATCCAAACTTTATCTTTGTTTATAAAACACAGGAAGAAGAGAGAAAAGAACTCTGACGGGAAAGGTCTGTGCTAGCCACAACTGGACACTTGTGTTACAATTCCAGGAAGTTTACAACTGCCTGAATATAGAGAAATATTTACGTATTTGCGCTATTATGGCATACAGAAGCTTTCTGATTTTGTTGCATAACCCTGACCCTGTGACACCATTTTCAGGTTTTATATCTCTGCTCAGCATTTCCTCCTCTCATGGAGAGTTACCACTCTTGATTCATCGCCCTCAGTGACAGCTCACTCTGCTCAGTACAATTCCTGGTCTTGTACACTTTCTATTGCTTCTTCTTTCTTAGCAGAACTTCTCTATTTTTTTCTAACCCTGAATAAATTTGAAATAACTTGAGCTCTTCTGGACAAATAAACACTGAAGTCTTTGAAAATCTAACAAAATCTTCTTAATCTCTTCATATATTACTGTTAAGTAAATGGTGATTATTTCACTTTAATTTTTGGAGCTGGAGCCTGAGAAGAAAATAATTTTGTGTTGTGCTGACAATCATCTTTCTCAATTATGTTTGAAATATTGATTTCCTTGACTATAAGCTGTAAGCCACATTCAGATCCTATTGAATTTGCTTAGAGGAGTGGCTGAGGAAGCCATTTGGTGCAGTGTGTTTAGTGGCTTATGACAGGTCACCCTACTTCCAAGTTGCAACCACAATCCTGCAACCACTTAGGAAGGCTCCTTAATCTTCAGGAAAGCTCACGGGAGATCTGTTTTCGAATGAAGCATTTTCCTGTGCAATGCTGTTTGGAAGACTGGGGCCACTGTGAAGCCCAGCAAGGCCTATTCTCTCTCTGTGCTTCAAAATTTCCTGGATTTATGTTATCAGATAGATAATACCTTCTTAGTGATAGCTCTTATATGTTGAAATTACACACACATAGAGCCATCACTCATATGATTAATTCAGGAAAATTATGATTTAAAAAAAATCCTTCTATTATACTCTCAAAAATATTTTGAATACTGAATAAAATAACAATACCACTGGTAAAAGAAAGATCATAAAATAGGGCAGGGATTCAAGGAAAGAATCAAAAAGTAAGAAATTATACAGTTAAATTCAGAGGTTTATGTATGTCCCTGAGAATGCAAAAATTTGCATCCAATTTATTTTTAATGCAACATACTGATAACAACAGCTATTTCAAGGAGCACATCTGACTTTTTATCCTCCTTCTCTTAAGAGACCTTTCCATTCAGGAACATTTCACAAAAGTTTTTATCTGTGAAAATAATCCAGGCACACCTGAGCAGCAGATATGGAATCAGAAAGGTAGGATCATTTGCCTTTGGCTCACCTCTCTCTGAAGGTCCTTGCATTCCCACAAAAGGCCCCTTATTTTCCATCTCAATTCTCAGCAAATCCACGTCCAAAGTCATTCCAGTCCAGCACCATCCTGGCTTGATCCCTGGCATGAAGTTCCTGTCCACCTTCTATAACTGGACATACTCTCCCTTCTCTCAGCATGAAATAAAGAGCCCTCCAAAAGCACACCCTCTGCTTTCTTTAGGTCAGGTGGACAACTGAAGGTTTGCTGATGATTTTTCCAGCAATTCCCCCTGCTGTACTGTGAAAACAATTACAAGTGAACAAGAGGTACCAACGAGCTCACACTGAAACCTGTGATTCATGCAAATAACGTCCTTCCAGAAGTCTATGGACTTTAAAAGCACACGTGCAGTGATTCAATAGAGCCATGCTGTGAATAGCTGGCATTGTAAATATGGAATTTATGGCCTTTCTAGCTATGATTTTTCTAACAAGCCTTTAGCAATGGTTGCTCATTCTTTCTTTGCATCTTTCAGTCTGGATTCATCTCGATGGCAGAAAAAGTCTGGGGAAATTAAAAACTGGGGCAATGCTAGACAGCCTCTTAGAAGACCCCAGGTTGGAAAGCCAGGTGCAAAGGCAGTGGGTGGAAGCATTTTCTGTGTGAGAGGAGGGCTGGATAAAGCAGCTCAGCCTGTCAGAGGTGGGGATGTCCCCACTACCACGAGTGGCAATTATCCAAATAACAAAAGGTGAGGCAGAGACACAGAGTGCTGCTTTCCTGCCCTGTCCTTTGTATGAGGCAGGTAGGAATATATGTGTGCCAAATCTGTTTCTCTGTAGTGCTTTCTTTCTGGCAGGAGCCCTGGCTGTCACCAGCAGGAGGAATTCCTTTGGCTCAGAGGGGCAGCATACAGCAAGCACCACTGTGACAAGCCTGGATTACCCCTCTGCCTCCCTCCCCGGGTGGAGACCTGCAGGCTGATGCCTGAGGCAGGCAGGGCTCTGCGTTCCTGCACATCATCCTGCCCTGAGCAGGGAGCTCGAAGACCCCACCAGGTGTTTAGGCCAGCAGAAAACATGTTTTTTTAAAAAATCCCACTTTCTTGGGATGTTTTGCCAGAGGTCTTGCTGTGTACAGCATGACAGTATCCAGGCAGCACGTGGCACCTTCACCTTCATCCCAGTTTCCTAGACATCTGCCGAAATTTCAGTGCCCATTAAATTCTGTTTGCCCCGTCCTTTGCTCTCTACCTCTCTTCACCATCACCAATTTTGCACCCATTTCTGTCAGATTTGTGTCAGAAAGGGAAGGAAACAAGGTTTTTGAGCCCCTCAAAGATCTCAGTTCTTGATGCTGCAAAAACCATATTAAAACAAAAATTAAAAAATAAAAACGTGTATTGTGCATACATTCCAAGTATTGTCCTTCACTGGATCAATGTAAGTATATTTTTCCATATTAAAATTATTGGGAAAAAAAATCAGTCTTTTATTGGAGCTATGATGATTTACACCAAATGATGTTCTGTCGCTTTATGCTCTTCTTATTTTCAGAACAGCAGGGAAAATTTCACTATTATAGAAAAATCCCACAGATGTTGTTATTAATTTCCTGTAAGTTTTGGAGGCTAGTAGTTGTGTTTGCTTCCTTTTTGCTCTCTCCCTCTCTCTCCCAAGAACAATCAGAATAATAGAAAAATATACAATGTTGTTATGATTACATCTTTTTTTCATGCCTTGGTTTAATTTTTCTTACACTTTTGTTTATTCTCTTCTGGAAGAAGGAATTCTTTGAGCAAGAATCCTTACAAACAGAAATTATAGTCATCTTACACCTAATGTATCACTGAAGAAGAAAGAGGATTTATTATCCTTCAAGTATCTTTTCATGAAGAATTTATCCCAGCAGGTGGACTCAATCTGTGTGGGGTAGGTAAGCGTAAAATATGATCCACAGATTTTAGAGCTACTTTAAAATAGCTATTCATGTTGGTACCTTTACTCATAAGTGTTTCCCTTTATACTGAAAGAGATTAAATTGAAGTTACTCTACTTCTTGATGAAGTACACTTTGGGAAATGAGCATTAAAGCTATTCTGTGACTGGAAAGGCTTATTTTCTTACACAACACTAATAAATTTAAAAATACTTGTCCTTTCTTCTTTTGTTCCTTCATCTTTCCTTTCCTTCCTCTTAAATTCTGCCCTGCCCTAGTTTACACACACACTCTATTAGCTTCTCATTTTTTAGATTATCATCTATAAGCAGAAATAGCTTACGTGTTTACAATACTGGTCAAGGATAACATTCATACCCTTGACAAGAGACTCTCTCAACTATAATCTACTTCAATTCTAATTGCTGAGTTATTAAAGGCAGAGACCCTCCTGTGCTCTGCCAGTACCTACCTTGCTGCTGAAATACCAGCAGTGATAACAGTGCTGCTGCCAGCTTTGGGTTTGCACCATACCTGCTTTGGAATCGTTTGGGAAGGGTCAGCAATTTCACATGAGCATGAAGAGACCCCCCTTTGCTTGAACCAGTGAGGGGGAAAAAATCTGTGTCTTCCAAACAGTGTGTCTGCAATGAAGGAATAGCTGTTGCAAAATATTGAGTGCTCTTCAGCTAGCAAAACCCAAAAATCTTAAAAGGAAAATTGCACTACTTACCTGAGCTATTAAATAGCCTCCTCATTGATTTGAAAGTGCATGAAAATAAACATGACCATCTGAGGAGAGATAATGACCTTCTCATATCCAAGCAAGACTCAGGTGGGCCCTGAACTGCAGCACCTGGGAATGGTCAAACCTGGTTTTCACAACCAGAAGAGCCATTTCTCATTCTGCTCTTGCACATGCTCTGGGGTAAAGCACAGACTGGAAGCAAACCAAGGGGCTGAGGTGGGGACGTGGTTGCATGTGCCACTCTTGCTGCCTGCTCATAAAGACACTGCAAGAGCTCAGTCTGCTCAGCATTTCTGGGCTGCTCCATCTTCATAGTTTGTAACTGATCTAAAACAACAGAGACCAGCCAGTGTAATTTGTTTACCTGGTGCTCAACTTCACTCCCTTCTGGAGTTCCATTCATGGCAGCTGGAACAGCTGTGAAAGTTGTGATATCACATTATCTGTAGGCATTGTAGAAAATGCATTTGTGCCTTGGTATTGTGTGGCAAGAGCATTCTCACTACCCTGTTGACCTTTTCAAGTGTAAATCAAAATTATCTTCATCTTAGCAAGGCCAATGTTGTGATTACAAAGGCTGTTTCAAGCTTATTGTTTCTATGTTTATTTACTTTTTATTTTTTTTAAAAAGTGTTTTCTGATGGCCTTAGCACCAGCAAATACTTTTTTTTTTTTTAATGGAACCTATAATTTGAGTCTAATTTGACCTGACATAGTCAACTGACCATGCAGTTACTTGGCACCTGCTGGAGGCCTCCTCATTAAGCTAAATTTACACTAATAAACAGCAGTCATTACCATTCACTATCATTACCATAAATGAGTTACCTGAGACACCTCCCAGTCAACATAAATCTCGATAAGGTACATTCCAGTTTAGAGCCAAATTCTTCATTCTCATCCATTTTCCCTGCTCCTGCCTTTAAGATCCGGCTGCCCGGCCAGCACGTGGGACACTCCTGTGCCACCTCTCCCGTGGGGGATCCCCGGCAGGAGGAAGGATTGGCACCATGAGCTGTGGACATTTGCTAACAGCAGCCTGCCATGGCTTTTTGGCAACCTCATCTGTGCTGCCCTGCAGGTTGGGAAGCAGACCTCTGGCTTTTATTTTTCCCCTCCCCATCAGGAGAAAAGTGGGATCAGTTGCAGAACTAGTTGAAGCCTTCATTTTCCTTTTCCTGTGTTTTTAACTTCTTCTTATTTTGTAAAGAAGTATTTTGAGTTCATTTATGTTTCTAAAAGTTCTTAAATGTACCTGCTTAGACTACTGCAATATTTTATTTCATTTTAAGATTATTTTTGTATTACTTTAGGACATGCCAGAAGTAGAAATGCATAATATGATTTATACAGTTCAAATCTGTTATGCTGTATTCCGTCACGACATGATACAATTGTTAAAATGTTAACATAATTTATTTACAGTTTATAGTTTATTGGTTTTAGCTTACTGTAAGAATAATTAAGTCTAACTACTGCATAGTACAGTTTGATATGCTGTCATTTGCAGTTGGAGACGTGCCTTCATTGGATGGCAGTGACATTGCCTGACAATTTGCTTATATTTTGTTTTGAATGTGTTCTGTTTACATTGAAGTTAAATGAAGTTAAATGGAGTTAAATGGTTTCACACTTTCAGCAAGAAAATAAGTTAATGTAAAAGTTTCATTTCAACACAAAATTTTATACAGGAAAGTATTTAAAAATAGGTATTATGTACCAGTTGCCTTAAATGATTTTAAAAATAAAATGGAGCAAAATGTAATATAAAATAAAGTGACAGACTGTTTCAGCTATGTTCAAATTAATATTGTATCAAAATTAGCAAGGAACAACTAGGACTTAACATAGTGACAGTAACATTTTTTCCATAATGCTAAGCCTATGAGAGGGAAAAAAAAATGAAAACATTAGCTCAGGTGCAAAACTTTGTTGAAAGTGACACCACATACTCAAAAACCACATATGTTTCCCAAAACACTTTTTCTTCCAATCTAAGTTTTACAGGCACCTCCAAAAGGTTTCCCTTACATCCTGATCTGGATAGTTCACAAGGAGATAGAAAGACACTTTTTACTCCTACTCTTTACTGGTATGCTTATTTTTTGTCTCAGATATCCAGTAGTAAAGACCCATGGCCCCTTCTTCCTAGGTGATAGTGCTGGAGTTTGCACTATCTATCACCTTCAGCAACTGGTTTGAGTTGAAAACACCTACTTTTCAATCACATGCAGCTGGGGAGGTGGTTCACTGAGGTGAGAGAAAGCATCTGGAGTCAAACACACGTAAATTGGTCATGCTAGTGCAGGAGGGATTTTGCAGGGTTATGGTGACACTGTGACAAGCATTAAGCATGTGGGCTCTGTTCCCAGGAGAAATCCTTGTAAAGAGTCATTGAATGGTTTGGACTGGAAGGAACCTTCAAAGGCCATCTAGCCCATCTAGGTCTGGGACACCTTTCACTAGATCATGTTGCTCTAGGTCCTGTCCAGTCTGATCTTGAGCACTTCCAACTACAGGACATGCACAGATTCTCTGGGCAGCCAATTTAAGTGTCTCACCATTCTCATTGTAAAAAATTTCTTCCTTAGATCCAGTCTAAATCTACTCTCAGTTTAAATCTATTGTCCCTTGCGCCCTGCAGGCACTGGTACAAAGACCCCCTCCATCAATCCTGTAAACCCTCTTTAAGCCTTGAATGGTCACAATAAGTGCTCTGCTGAGTCTTTTCTTCACTGGGCGTAGTGACCTCAGTTCTCTCAGCCTTTTCTTTACAGACCAGGTGTTCCAGCCTTCTGACATTTTTGATGGCTCTCCTTTGGACCTGCTCTAACAGATCCATGTCTTTTGCTGGGGACCCCAGAGTTGCCTGCAACACTCCAGGTGGGTCTCCAGTGGCTCTAGGGCTGGAGCAGAGGGGCAGATCCCTTCCCTCATCCTTCTGGCTGCACTGCTTTTGATGCAGCCCAGGACAGTGATGGATTTCTGGGCTGAGAGAGAACACTGGTGCTGGGTCATCTCTCTATCCCCAAATCCTTCTCCACGGGGCTGCTCTTAATCTTTTCATCCCCTGTGTTGGTGCAGGGGATTGCCCTGACTCACCTGCAGCACCTTGCTCTTGGCCTAGTTGAACTTCATGAGGTTCATTCACATAAGTCCATTTCTCAAGCCTCTCAAGGTTCCTCTGGAAGGCAACCCATGCCTCAAGCTAATCAGCTGCACCACAAAGCTTGGTGTCATCCACAAACCTGCTGAGGGTGCACTCAATCCCTCTGTCTATGTCACTGGACATGTCTCAGTACAAACCACTGAGGGACACCACTCATTACTGTTTTCTATTTGGACATTAAGCTATTGACTGTAACATTTGGGATTTGGCCATTAAGCCAATTCCTTATCCACGTACTCATCCATCAAACCTGTATCTCTGCAATTTAGAGGCAAGAATGTTGTGGGGACCATAGCAAATGCCCTGCAGAAGTCCAAGCAGGTGACATCAGTAGCCCTTCCTTTGTCCAGTGATGCAGTCACTCCATTCCTATGCAAGACATGGGAAAAAGGAACCCCAAATTCTTCATCTTTGTCAATATGGATTTTTAGATATGTGGGAGATTTTTTTGAGTTTGAGGAATTTTTTACCACCTATCCAAGAATTCCCATGGGCTGGCCAGAGGCCTAGTTGTCAGGTGTTCACTAAAAAAGTGCAACACCTCTCAGAAACACTGAACCTAATGATGTGGCATGGGCATGTATTGTTCCCAAGAAATCTTTGATGTAAATATGGAGGCCTTAGCACATGCATCTTTCTAGCATCAGTCATGATGTTTTTTCCAGGTAACCAAGAAGTTTGAAAATGACAGACCAAGCCTCTTCCCCAGTGACCCAATTAGCAGGACCACAATAGTCCTACAGCTAAACACAGGCACCACTTGTACACACAAATTTAAATCCTTTCAATATTAGCAATACTACCTGGCTCCTAGGATATCACATCTCTGAATGCTTTACAAAGGAGCAGTATCCATCTCACAGCTTTTTAGATGGTGAAACAAAGGCATCACAGGGCAAGAGGACTTGTCCCTATTCACCCTCAAGGCCAGCAGCAGAGCTGGGAACAACAATTCAAGTCTTTCTGATGCTAAAATTCCCACCTTCTCAAATAAAGCCTATGACCTCATTGCCATTTGTGATGAATAACCCATTTATTGTGTACAATGAATGGAGCATTACAGCAACACAAATCTGTCATTTTCCTCTGTAGTGGATTCCTCTTGGGCTGTCATGAAGTGTCGCTTGAAAACGTCTTTTCTTTTTTTTTTTTTTTACCCAAATATGTACTCAGGGTTAAAATTCTCTGTATGCAGATGTTTATTTTTAGGTATCATTTGTATTCATTGCTACTGAATGCTTAACTTTCACAGAGGGTCAGAAAAGGTCATCACTATAGTAAAGCTTTGTACAAACTAACAACTTGGTTTCTTATTTAAAGAGAATAATATATTGCACAAAAAATACTCTGAAAGTGTTCTATTGCAAAAAGAGATGACAAATCTACTTTTATTCAAGCCTGCAGCACGCCATAAAACTTTGGAGGTTTTGAATATGCAGAAAGACGTACACCCATAGACATACTAGATAATTTACACAGCATGTGATGGGAGTGATAATGATCTTACATCCTCAGAAAAAAAAGCTTTGTTGAAGCACAGTTAAGTTCATGCATATATCGCAATTAAACTGAAGACCACACCTGGCTCTGGTTCTGAAAAGAAAACATTGGCATACATGGAAATTCCCTGTCGATGCTCAATTCAAATTTTAAAATTTGAAGGTTTAGGTTCTGCAATCCATGAGTATCCCTTCCTACCTGGCATTCATCTCCACCAGCGACTGTAGACAGAGGTCACACCTTGACTTTGCAAATCCAGAGTAACACAATCATGCATGAACTTGATTTGTAGTAACTGCCTGCTTGTTTTGTGCAACCTGATATTCCTAGAATCCCACCAAGAGGATGTCTTGAACTGCTGGGGAGCATGAATAGCCATTTTCTTAACATATCCTCTTCCAGAATGTTTGGAGAAGGACTTTACACCTTTCTTTAGAAAAGCAATGGAAACACCATTTGTGAGCAAGATTATTTGGGACCCACAGCCCTAAGTGTCTTGTTCTAGCAAGGGACCCTTTGGTATCCTGTGCTGACCTGGAGCTTTCTATCCTCTTCACTTCTATATCTGTATGTTGGGCTTTCTAGACCATTCTGGTTCTTGGGTTCAATGGCTCCAATTTTCCAAATTACCTGCTCAGATATCTGTTCACACCCTAGCTGCATGTACTGACACTCTGAAGGATAAAAAGTGAATTATTCGTAGCAGCTGAAGTCACAACAGCAACTAAAATATGAGCATGTTTTTGTGGCCCCCGTGTGATGTAACGCAGGAGAAAATCTGGTTCTGTGATCTGGATGATGATTATTTAGAGTGTGTAGAAAACCATCCTGGTTCAGGATTAGGCAATCCTTGGAGCTCAGTCATTATATTTGCAGGTTTAATACTGTTGTGCTTGTTCAGGGCATTACTTTTGAAGAGGTTTGAAAGATTAACAAGTTCAGCTTAGGAGACATTTGGCTGAGCAGAGCTATGTCAGCTTGGAAGGAGCAAGAGCAAAGGTGCATAAAGTCAAACCAAGGAGAGTTATTTGGTGTAGGGTGTCATTTGCATTGGAGTTACTCAGATAGAAGGAACTTTTGGAATTATGTCCAGTCCTATGCTAGTCCCTCAGATTTCCCCACTCAAAAGGGTTTTGTACTGCTGCAGTTGTCTGCTTTTCAGAGTAATCAGACAATTCTGGACACAGTTGGACAAAGTAATTTCTGGTTTATGTTTCTGTACTAGAGCACATGAAATGTATATAACTTAGAAGAAATCATGTAGTTCAGAGTTCCATTTAAGGAAGGGGGCATGAAAAATAAACCTTGTCAGTGCTGAGGATTTTAAAACACTTAGATTTGACTGACAAAAAGAAGTTATTTTTAAATGTTGCCTTTTGTGAAATCTCTAGTTTTTTCTTCAAGCTGTGTCAAGTGGATTAATAATGTTGCCTTAGACATGAGAGGTTGTAGCAATTTCCCCCAGCTTTTCTTTTCCTTTCTATAGAAGCCCTGGGCACTGTTAGTTGTGCTCATTTTGTAGCAAAGCTTCTTGCAGTGGGAGGGAAATTGTGGGAGAGCACTTGTGGAACAAGGAAATTAAAATAGCAATGGAGTCATGTTGTGAGATGCAACCTTCTGTCACTGACTCAGCACGTTCTTGTACACGTGGATGATGGTCTGCATGACTTGTACTGACCTAGTTGACTCAATCAAAGAATTTGAAATACAATGGTACTAACAACTTTGGGGTTTCAAGGGTTATTAAAAGTCTCTACAGAAATCTTGGGCACATTGGGCTGGAAAAGGAGAGAAATAAATGTAGAAGCAGGATGTGAAAGAGGGATTCAAGACAGAATTGTAAAACAAGTATGAATGCCATTTATTGTTTCTAATTTTAAAAATATGCATATTTGTCCAAGACAAAACTGGTTAGAACTCATAATTTTAGTATGATTTAATGTGTGAAAAATTTTAACAAGGTTTAGGTTCTTCAGTTGCCTTAAACTTTAGCAAAAATTATGGGGCAATGGATACCTTTTCTCCATACCAATTAACAGCAGAAAAAAAGAAGCTGGGGGGTCATCTGCGATGCTGGGGCTGTCAAGAGGGAATGTAGTATTAACAAAAGACAATGAGCAAGCACATGGTGTAAGAAAAACCCTCCATCAGTTTGAAAACATGGTGAAACAAAGCAGCAGGGGACAGTTGGTTTTGGGATAGTCTTCTTATCCTGCCTCCCTCAGCATTCTGATTTTGTCCCTGCCTCTCTCAGTGCTTCTATTACAGTGCTGTGTTGGTCTGACCTTAGCTGGAGGCACAGAGAGAGGCAAAGAAGGGAGTTTATCCTGTTTTCTGTGAAACCAGACAATCATCTGTCCCCTGTAGTCTAGCGAGACCCACAGTCCAGTGCACTGCAACAAATCTAAACTGGATTGGGAAAAGAAGATGGAAATAGCACCTCCCAAGTGTCCTAAAATAAGTGTGTGTTGTTACAGCCAACACTTTCTTCCTTCAGGTAAGGAAGAAATGTACCTTTCACCAAACTTAGACTATTGCTAGCTGGACTTGGGTTCTTAGTTTGGCTGGGACATGTGAAAACAGAGAGATAGAAAGGTATATACTGAGTTCTGTTTGTAAGGTTTTCATTGCAGCTACCAAGATTAGATGTCTCTTTTTTTTTTTTTTTTTTTTTGGTAAAGAAAAGCGAAACACTGTGAAAATTACTAAGCTTCTAAGGAAGTCCAGCTAGTGGAATACAGTTATCAGCAGATTGCATGCTTTGATTTGGACTGAATAATTTAGGTGCATGAAAAAAAAAGTTGTGATTTACAGATTTCTCTGCAGTTTGCCTCTTTTGTAAGGTTGACTCATGTGCAGCAGATTAGATTGGTTTGGAGTAATCACTCTGGAAAGAGCAAGTTGCATCTTTAAATGGTCTCCCTTTGAAGAAACACTGTACAACGCACAAGTTGGAACTGAACTAACTGTTCATTCTGAGTAAATCATTCTTGATTAGATGTATCCTTTAGTTCTGTGAATTAGTGACCCACAGAAGGCCATTTCTCTTCATACTGTTTTTTGTTAAGCTTCCCCGTTTTTGCAAATGTATTTCAATCTTGATTTTGCTTCACTGAGATGCTTGCTGTGAGGAAGCATTTGATACCTACAACTCTAAACTTTAAATTGGGTTCTCAGAGGCTCAGGCTATTTTTTTATTCTCTGAATGTAAAACAGCACATTTAAAGCTGACCCAGTATTCTGTAACATTCAGAACCTTCCCTATTCTGCATTCCCATATAAAATGGATTGTTACTATACACATGTACTTCAGACTTTTATGCATCCTGTGGTACTTCAAGCCATTTCCTGGCTTCCATCTTCATCTAGAATCTTTCCCTCTGTGTTGAGTGGCCAAACAATTGCATTTATTTTCCAATTTTTCTGTTGCAGTGGCCAATTCTCAGACAGATACACCAGGAACTATAAACAGGGGCCTCCGGGACTAAATGAACTGGTTCAGCATATGGCTGAGAGCTCAGACCTTGCCAATTCCCATCCTCTACAGATCTCAACTGGGCTTTCAATTCACCAGAGGGTTTTATTCTCTCTCATTCCACTTTCAATATCATTATTCTTGGAGATATCTTCATTGTCTCTGAAAATACATGTGGTCTGTTTCTATTAACAGGAGCCTTGCACCACAGGTGCCTTCCACCGCATCTGCCCTTGTGTATTTCTGTGGTGAATTGACCCTGGCTGCATGCCAGATGCCCACCAAAGCAACTCTGTCAGCTGGAAAGTTCCTTCCTCAGTTGGATAGGGAAGAGAAAATATAAGGAAATTATCATGGTCGAGATAAGAACAGGAAGAGATCATTCACTACTTACTGTCTCTGAAAGGAGGCTGTAGTGAGGTGGGGATTGGTCTCTTTTCACAAGTAACAAGCAATAGGACAAGAGGAAATGGCCTCAGATTGCACTAGGGGAGGTTAGGATTGGATATTAGGAAACAATTCTTCACTGAAAGGGTTGTCAAGCATTGGAACAGGCTGCCCAGGGAAGTGGTGGAATCGCCATCCCTGGAGGTATTTGAAAGATGAATGGATGTGGCGTACAGGGACATGGTTTGGTGTTGGACTTGGCAGTGCTGGGTTAATGGTCAGACTTGATGCTCCTAAAATGTTCTTTTCCAACCTAAAAGATTCTGTGGGTCTATTCTATATATGATTTTATGATATCCTGATTGTCTCTTCAAGGAAAGAAACTGATGAGACATTTTTCTAAGGACAAGACTCACCCTTTGTGCCAGAAGGTGAAAGTTGACCTTTGGATGTTAGAAACTTTGTCCACAAATCACATTCATATTGTATTTGCCCATGAACAGTTTTTCCCTATTTGGAAAAAAAATCTTTTATATCTCAGTGTTTTCTGAATTTATACAGTTCTTTTGTTAATGTAAAAGGTTTAACAGAGGCTCACACACTCTTAGTGTAAACACTCAGTGCAAGTGAGGACCAGAGGTGTACGCTTCTATGAAACTGCCCTCTTCAGTTTTCACTTTATCAAATAAATTAAAGGTGCTTCATCTATACTTATAAGTACATCATTACTTCTAAGTGCTATATTATTATTATCGAAGTGTTCTTACACTGTCACAGAAAGACCTTGACATGCTGTAAATAACTTTGCTTCTCGCTTTGATACTACATAGACTCCTGCAATTGTGTTTATTGTCTGCAGGCATTATGGAAACCTAATATGAAAGAACTGGAGAGCTCACACTCAAAATGAATGGATATACATTCTATTTCTATTTAAGCTGATTTTCTACCTCAAGGAATGTTTGATACATCACCTTGGGCTTTGGGACTGAAAAGGCTGAAAGGGAAAGGAAAAAAAAAAAGCCCATAAACTGAGACTTTCAGAGCTTATTTTTCTTCACCACTCCTTCAGTAAAGGAAGGAGAGGCAAAGCATTATGGAGGTAGCTGTGGCTGAACTTCAAAAGCTTCTTAGGTACAGGGTGGATGTTTAATTATCCACTCTTGTGAAACTCTCTGATCACTGATCTTGTACTAAACTCTCATATGATTTTTGATAGTTGCTGTCTTGAGTTGGGCAAGGCAGTCTGCAAAAGAGAATTTGAAATATAACAGTAATTTAGTATTATGGTATACAGTACAAGAGCAGAGAGACAAATAAACAAAAGTCATACCCCATAAATGACACAATAGTGGATCAAACTGCAAGATACATTAACTATCAAATTTTAATCTGTGAATAGAGTGTCTTTAGCTCTAAACAAAGTCTGTGGCAGCAGAAGAAAGAATGCTTATAATCCTGAGTGTCTCAATAGGGAACAAAATAAAGAATGGACAAATCCATGGCCACATCACCTTCCACAAAGGTCTGAAAACTTTTCTTGAGGAAGGAGCCTCTTCCTAGCATTAAAACTTGAATCTCTTCACACAATTGCTGCTAGAGACTTGAGGAAGCCTGTAAGAGACTTTATTGTACTGCATGCTGTTTGCAAATGAGACAGATATATGGAAAAACAATGACATAAAATCCCTAGGAGGAGAGTTTGTATTATTACCAGCAACCAGATAATTTTTACAAGGTCTTCTATAATAATCTGTACATTATAATGGAATCACTTTCCAGTTATTGAAAAATCAGATATTTATAGAGAGTGACACAAAATCCTTGAACCTGTTTCCGTCACCAGCTTTTGTAGCTATCTCTTCCTAGTAATGGCTGAGTTTTTGTTATAACCATCCCATGTTTTAGCTTCCATATAAACCAGATGTTGAGAGAAAAAACTGAAAATAACAACAGCATTAGGTGTAAGAGAAATACCCATTCTGACTTTATACATAAATCCATCCTCCCCACTACATCAAGAAAAGGCTATATTTACAACTGCCAGTGATCAAAATACTCAAATGCATATATAGAGGATATGAAAGAAGTTGCCTATAGTGACTTCTAGCTGCCAGCTCTAGAATAGCTTTCCAGTATAAGAATCATGTACAAAACCTCCAGGCAATTAGTTTTCTAATGAAGCTTGATACATACAAGAACAGGATTATACAGCTTCACTGCTTGTAACTGGGGGCCTGCTGATGACCTGAAGGGTCCCTTCTGGTGCTGTATCCTAATTTGCAACTAGGCTTGTTTCTGCTCAGATAGCAGAGCCAACCCAGGGCTTGAAAAGTTGGCTGGTTCAGATCTGCTTTTCTTTATCAAACAGCAGTTGCAGAATTTTTGTTGTTGCTGAGATGTGAGCCAGAAAGAAGTCCCCTTGGGAAAAAGAAAAAGCCCACTGTGCTTTTACTTCTATTTTACTTACTGTCTCTGTGGGCAAAAGCTGCTCCTAGAATATTCTTCATTGAAATGTATTGATTTGATTATGTATCGGATTGAAGTTTAAGTAGCATAATTAGTTTAATCCCTGTGTATCCACCTTTAAATTCTGTACCCATCACAAGGGTATCTGCACGTTGGTATCTACACTCATTTAGTAACTGAGTTGCAAGCTAGAAATCATCATCAAAAATGCTGACTTTGACTTGTCATTCCAAAAGATGCCAGCAGTTTATTAGGATGTTTGCCTGAGGAAAACCTGGGTGATATCATTAGAATTTGGTGTCTCTCCCACTGATTAATGTGGAGAACAAAACTTTATTTTTATGTGAATAGAGGATCATTTGCTTTCAAAAGTAAATATGCCTGAGCTGCACTGAAAGTGGCTGGAGTTTGTGGTCACATCAGACAAAAAAAATTATGCTGCTCAGAGGTATATTGATCACACTAAACAAATATCTAAAATATTGCCTTTTTCAGAGCCAAAAGTTTAATTCCATACATTAATGAGGTACAAATCTCTGCTCCAAAAGGCTGTAATGACTTCCTCTGCAAAGCCTGCTGGGGTCGTGGGGTTTTTGTCAGGGGATTGAACGAGGTAGAGTGCAACCCTCTGCATGGCCTTCACAGGTCTATGGAAAATAATTTCAAATTTCAATGGCAATGCACATTATATGATCACTACCACCCAGGCAATGACATTAGTTGCCATAGTAACCTCAGGTTGCATCATTAAGAATTTTAAATGTTGACAGTTGGGAAGCATAGCTTGAAACACTGGGAGAAGAGCAGGAAAGAGGCAGGTTTGACAGAAGTGTACAAAGCAACTGGGGGCATGAGTGCTTTCTGTTGTGCCAAGCCTAGATAGGGAACAATGGAGGAAACCAATGGCATGGATATATCAAGTGTCCTTTCTGTTTTCTTTCTGGATCATTGAAACAGAGGCGAGAAAAGCTGGTTTCCAGCTTTCTTATTCTCCTCTTTTTCTAGAAAAAAAAAAGAAAGGCAAGATGTCCATTTGGAACCGGTTACTGATGATCTCCTTTTGCACTTTAAACAAGCTAGAAGTACATGTGTGGCATGTGGGGAACCACGTGTGGCTTCTCTGGACATGGTGTTGTTTCTGAGAACTTGGTCATTCTGAGTCACAGTTTGTTTGCACTGCTGCTGCTGTGTTGATTCTGATCACTAATGCATTAAACCCTCCATTCACCAGGGCAATGACACCATTCCCTTTGCCACAGCACAATGTGGGCTACAAAGTGCCAGGAATATCCAACTGTCATTTATAACATTGCGTGTGTCCATGAGTCTCTCTTCAGCCACTAATTCACACAGGCAACTCAGCTTTTAGAAACATTCCATCTAAACTATAAGTTCCAAAGAATTAGTGATCTCTTTTCAGACATATTCCTGTTTGATCCCTCCTTCTAAAAGTCTGCTTTTCCCTGTGGTTTTGTGGTGAAAACAGGGGAATGCCAAGATGAGAGCCAGATGAGCTGAATGGGGAGCTGGTATTGCAGTGTTCAGGCCCTTGTGCTACCCAGTCCCTCCTGGCTATTTTTTCTGTAGAACTCAACAGCTGTTAGTAACAGGCTGGCTTTGGAAAAGTATGCTGGAACTTGAGTGTTTGTCCAGGAAAACCCTGAAGGAAGACAAGGGCAGAAGTAAAGTTTCATGTTTTCTTTCTTTAGTTACTTGGCAAACATGAATGTGATTATATTTGTATGCTATAATAAACATGTGAAGGAATACTCAAGTTCGAAACACAATTTCTGGATGAAGTATGAACAGCTTTCATAGTTTCCCAGGGCATGTCATGCAGAATGTACTTTAATTTTTCTTTTCTTTCTTTTTTTTTTTTTTATTTTTTTATTTCTGCGTATTTTTTTCTATCTGTGTTCCAAGTGTCTGGCCATCCTGATGAGTAGGAACCTCTCACCTCACCTACCTCTAAAACTTTCCACATGACAAGTGACAGCAACATCAACAGGTTAAAAAAATCCCAAACTCCACAACTGCACTGGCTATAAGAAAACAAAATATATCTCAAATAGTACTCGATAGTACTCAAAATAGATCAATAAAATATCTTCCATGGAGTCTCCTGATGTAACATCACCTTCTGTATCAGAGGATGAAGTTGTCCAGAACAACTGCTGTCAAGAGCAGCTGCTCCAGGTGCAGATGTCACGCTCCCATGCCCTGTCCCCAGCCCATAGTAGAGGCAAAGCTCTCTAAGTGCATCACTGTCTGCATGCCTTCAGGAAGGTTTCAGCATTCTTCCAGCCTTGCTCAGAGATTACTCCAGCCCATAAATGTGTTTTAAGCACACTTTTTAAACGAGTTTTAAGCATACTTTTGTCTCGACTTCAGAAAAACAGTGCTCACATTCTTTTACCAACTGCATAAAAACTGGGCACTTCTGCTAAAGATTTGTGGCAAAAGACAGACCCTCCCCTGAGATATCTGCACAAGTGTTTCCTGTAACCACCACTAGTCATTTGTAGTCATTCATACAACTGAAGTCACACTTTATTTTGATGCCTTAGGATTATAAAATATAAATTTCCACCCATGATTTATCACTAATTTGGGATATAAGAATCTAAATGGGACATTAGACAAGCATATTAGTGCAAAGCCTAGCTGCTATGAAATGGCTCTTAAAGATTACCTGTAAAATATATTTTACAGCAGATATGCTCATCTTGTTGTTGAATAATCAATGGCTGCACCTCCATGTTAAATTTATTAGCATATCTACAAGGTGCAAGTGAACTTTCATTATAGAAAAATGTACTGGATGGCTATTTTCAAATTAAGAATAATCACATGGTGAGATATATTAAGCAAGATGGAATTGATATTAGCACTGATGTGTCACATACACTGCTATTGGGTTTTGCATTAAAAAGTATATTTCTTTGCTGTTGGTTGAGGGGTTTTTTTAAACACACTAAATTAGCTCACAAGCATATGCATTTCTATGAGTCCTAATAAAAGATAAAATCTCCTCCAGTCAAAATAATTCTTGACTTTGGGTGTTTGCAAATAAACTATACACAACTGAATCAGGAAATCAGGAATTTCTTGCTATTCCTAACAGACAAACACGTGTTGTGACTAAGTCAACATATTCTACCATAGGCACAAATGTGCAAGTTCACTTTAATAATTGAGGGCTTAATTGAAATTGTTCAGATTAAAGGCTAAAGAATAAAGCAATCCTGTCAATTGTTTGCTGTTAATAATGACTAATGTTTACCATGGAAGTGTAACACACTGAATGAAGATGTGTTTCTCATCAGATTGTGCTTTAAAACTCCACCAGTCTCTGGCAGTAAAGTGGCTATGAAGAAAGGCAACAGGAAAGCAGCAACAAAGCAGTGGGTTGTGGGATGGGTCTTTTGGGGGGTGGAGGGGATATAGTGTGAAATATATATTAGTGCTATTCACAGGACCTCTAAAACCCCCAAGAACACCCCTTGCAGGACCTCTGTACGTGTTTCCTACTTGTTCACATTGAAGCTATCTTTCTTTGGTGTTTTTACAGCATCTACTACAATGAAATCTCACCTCATGGACCATGACCATTTCTGTGGGCATGTAACTCAAGGCATGTAACTCAAGGACACGTTGATCCGTGAGCTGAAGTTCATGGAGCATTATCACTTGCACCACTTCTGTTACAGGAACCATGTCCAAACAGGCTGAAGGTGCTTCATCTGGAAGGACTCAGCTTGTCAGCCCCATATGATGATGGCTTAGGTTACAATATAGATGTATTCAGTATTCTATTACCACCAGCTGTGGGGCATTAGCTGTTATCTCCTGCCATGACTCACCCCTGATAACAGTCAATGAGCCATCAAGAAACCACTGCATGACTCATGGAATTATCTCATCCTATTGTGAGATGCTCCACCCAGGAGGGAGGAGCCAAGCATTCCCACCTGGATATAACCTGGCCTTGGAACTGCCCAAGTCAGCCCTGTCTACTGGGTTCCCAGAGGACAAGAGCTACCACTGGACCTTCAGCTGGAGACCAGACCTTCCACAGGATCACTGCTTCAACTGAGCTATTTCACTTGGATTACTACCGCCACCCTAACAGGGTGTCAGGTTGTATCTGACTTTGTCAGTGTTTTTCCTTGTATTATTTCACTTAATCTTAATTTTCCTATTAAATTTTAATCCTGACTTGTGATCTCCCACTGGTTTGTTTTCAAACTAACACAGTTGACTACCATGACATTTTCTACAGCAGTCAGCAATGTCAAGCTGATCTTCTAGGTATTGCAAAAAGACCTTGAACTTAGATCATTTAAAGACACAGTGAGGGAGTTGAGAATGCAACTAACTCCTTGTGGGCACTGTGGTTACTGAGACAATGCTAGACACAGGATTCAGCAGGAGGGAATTCTGCTGGCAATTTGTCCAGCCTGTGGATGTCAGTGTCATATGGTGAGGGGAGGAGGATGTCAAAATATCTCAAGGAACAGAGACATTGCAGAAGACAGAAGCCTCATGCACACACATCTATCATGGCTGACATGAGTGCTAAGACCATGGAGAGCAACAAGGGAGAGCAAGGAGTGTTCATGGTGACACATGCAATTAGGCTGAAGACCAGGAAGCTCCTGTAGGGGAGCACTGTGTGAAGCCATACCCCATTAATGCACAAAGGGTGTCACAGGGCACAGTGTTCTGGAATCTGAGATGAAGTTTGGGGTAGGGTGAGCAATGTAGGAGAACAGTGGCCTTCCAGATCTTTTTTGTTCAGGACAGACTGTGGATAATCTTGCAAAAGGCCATCACTGGGAGTGATCTAACAGAACTATAGAGGCACCAGCAGCAACTGAGTTCTCTGAACAGGCTCCTGACACAAGGACTGGAGGACAGGTTCAGTGCTCTAGTACACAGGCCACTAACATTAATGTAAAATGCAGTGGTGGGAGAATAAATGCCATCTGAGGTGTATGGCTGACCCTGTTAGGCACTCCTGAAATCATCTCAGCTTGTTCCAGGAAGGAGAGCTCTTGTACTTGGCTCTGCCTTGGGAAGACAGTTCAGTTCTCACACTTTTTTTTTCTTTTTTTTTTTTTCAGTCTGTTAATGAAAGTGCTTTCCTAGGGTGCAAAAAGTACAAGGCAACAGGACATAATAACATGTATTAGCAGTCTCTGATATTAATAGTACAGATTGTCACATGATATGACAGTGATTAAAGTGGGCATGGATGGAGGTCCCCCTTTCTTCAGGGAGGCACTGTTCCTCTTTGCAAACAGAAAATAAACACAGCCCTTCCAGAGCATAAATGCCAATAACTGTGAAATTTTGATTAAATAATAGATATGTGTTCAGAAGCACTTTTTATAGTATGTGATTAAGAAAGATAACTAGACATCCTCACAGCTATAATGATAATAATTACTGCAACGCATAAAGTGCAGAATATGACACTGGAAAGGCCACTATTAACCTTTCCAAGGGTTATTTTTGTTGTGTTTTTGACACTATGGACAGCAGTGTTCAGAGAACTAAATAAAACTGTAGCTGTGACAGTTCTTTCCAGCCATTCTATGGTATGTTAAAAGGGAGGTGTAGAGGGGAGTGAAATACCTTCTATTCAAAACAGATGTTTGTTTAATATCTAACATCTGTGTAGTCTTAGAAAAACTGTTTTGTTAAGACTTCTGCAACTCTTGGTGATTCTGAACACTGACAACAGTGTTTCCCTGTTTAAAATAAGCTATAAATAACAGCTCCATGCCCTGGACCAAAAGCTTTCTTACTCCTAGCAAGCAAATTTCCTGTCTTTAAAGTGCGATGTCACGTTGTCCAGCAGATCACATCCATTATCGGGTAATACTAATCTGTGAATTCCATGTTATGGCATCTCTGTGCCTTGCAGCTCTAGTGGAGAATTACAGACCAAACACCACTGTTCATAAAAACTGAGCTGCTATTTTAGACCTTACCAGAATGACTTGGTGTGGAAGGGCTGGGTAAATAGGTTGGGAAAGGCAGGAGAGATGGGCTGTGATGGCAGCAGGTTTTCCAAAAACAAAAGGAAGAGTGGATAAATTCCAGGAGTCTAAACATGAGTCAACAGAGAACATGTGAATAGAATGAATGAATAATATTGGTACAAATCCCCTCAAAAATTCCTGTAACTGGAAAAGGGGAGTTGGCTCTGGAGCTTTGTAATTCACCTTAATAGAGGATGGTTTCTGTACATCAGTCAAGCTTGCAAACATGCCACTGATGTTCAGTTCTGCTTTCTATATGATAAAAAAGTCCCTATTAGTCAGAGTCTCCACAGCTGCAAAAATTATTTTGTATGAAGGCGAGAAGATGCCATTATTTTAAATGATGGCATTTCAATGTAATAGATGGTGTGAAAGAAGGCTGTAAATTCTGGGTCACTGCTCTCTGTAGAGTCCTGCAAATAACATAAGCTATCCTGTAGTCCAAGCTGCTCAGGATAGTGTTTTTTAAACACATTAATTAAATCATGTTGAAGCAAATTCAGCTAAGCCAAGATTTCTTCAACAATTTATTATTGAAAACACAATTAGCTGGAGGCATTTGGAGGAGTTTTTTGAAATCAAAGGCTGCACTGCAACTGAGAGTAAGTTCTCCAACCATCAACTCATTAATAGCAGAAAATGGATGTGCTGCTGCAAGGCACCAAATCAGAACTAAAAATATGGAACTTGTTACTGTGATTTCAAGACCAAATTCTATATGTTAGAATATTTTCAAGCTCCTGTCACCAATTCCCTAATTTCATTCTTAAAGTTGAAACTCAGACCCCTTATACCCAAAATTGTTGGTCTTTGGGGCAGATTTAGTCCTTAATCTAGGGTACAGCTGTTGGGTTCAAATCTCTTTTGGCAACGGAATTATCCTGATTTTTCAAGATCGTTTTCCTGACTCTCATGTCTTTCAATTTCACTATCATTTCTCATGTTACTCAATTTCTGCATTGTGCTGGATGCATCAAAAATAACTGTTACTGGAATAAGGGCATGTTAGCCAAACTCAGGCCACAAGAAAGAAACCTGCTGCTCTCATCCATGCCACCCTGGGAACCAGGTACTCTGGCAGCACGACTGCTCTGTGAAAGGAGCTGAGAGTTCAGTCCACAATAGCTGCTGAAAGGAGCAAATAGCAGAGGCAGCAAAATGTTCTTTAACCAGCAGAGCAGGGCCTGACACTCTCTGCAGGAGAGAGTAGCTGCATAGGCACAAAGAAAAAGCGATTTTGCATTAAATGTCTGTGGGTAGTGAGGACTGAAACCACTATTCCCATGTTAAGGCTGCAAAAGTGCTCCAAATATCCATGGTCCCATGAAACTCTTGTCCTAATATGAAGAGAATTTAAACTGAACTGACCCATTAGTCTCTGAACCTCATTATTTTTTCCATTCATACAGCTGAGAATCTAAAGTAAACCTTGTCTATGTAGACATGGATCCTACTTCATTTAAGGTTACAAATTGTTTTCTGTGCTGCTTCCTTTCCTGTGTTACATTGAAAGCAGAGGTAACAGGATTAAGGAATTTTGCCTTCCCACCCTCAGATGCTCTTAAATTAATCAACACAAAAGAAAAATATGTTCAGTACTTTATTTTTAATTCCAACTGACTTTTGCTGCTCTTTGCTTTAGAATAGATGTAGAAATGCTAATGTAATTTAAGGAACTCATAAGACTGCCTCCAATGACTATGAGTATGAAGTACTAGGAATCTCAGCCAGGGCCTGATAAGGCTACATTTATTTCAATATTTTGTTGATGCACTAAGTTCTGTTATTGAATCTCAGTTTAGCATCAGCTTTGGGGTGATGGCATTGCAGGTTTTATCTTAGTCTGATTTGCCAAGGAAATTAGAATTAAGGTGTTCTCCAAAATTGTGTTTGTAGGCTCATTTCTTTTTATGACATTGCAACTTAGTGGTCAGTTTCAAGAAAAATTTCTTAAAAGATGCTATCAGCTATACTAACTCTCAATGAGTTCTGTGTAAATAGTTGATGGAAGAACAACACTCAAATTAGTGCCCTTCTATGGGAAAGGATGCAAACTGATCCCACTGGCATCATTAGACATGAGCAAATCCAAATCAGTCAGACTTTAGATGTTAATGGTGGAGAATTTTCTATCAAAGTTTATATCTTATTAGCTTGGGATGACTGGCAATTGGTGAGGTTCAACATTCTGCCTGTATAGCTACACAGGCATACCAAGAAATAGTGAGAATTTTTTGTGTTTCCTCATTTTTCCAGATTTCAGTTAAAGGTGCAAATGCCTCGGGTGATAGAGGAAAACCCAAGTAAAAATAGAGTCTTGACTTACCTTGGAACAGGGCTATGCTGTACCTTTGAAAAAACTAAAACACACTGAGGAAAGCATGGAGAAAATAAAAATTTTAAAATGGTACAAGATATAGCAACCAAATTGTGATGAAATTAAAGAATTTTGCATTGCTTGTAGAGTCTAAGGGAGATGGAAACACTGTTTCTAGATGTGGGAAGAGATAGTGGAAAGGCCATTAATTTATGAAGTAACAATAAAAAATAACAAGTACCTGCAAATGATACCTTCCTTTGAACACCACACAATCATACCCTGCACAAATCCCTTTGTGTCATGCTTTACTGACAACTCTGAAAACACTAAAAACAACAACTACAACAACAAAAACCAACCAACCAAAAAAAAAACCAAACACCAAAACAAACCAGCAACCAAACAAAAAAAAAACCCCAACCCACACTAAACTTGTCACAAGCTTGATTATTTTTAATACTTCTCTGGCCTAATCCCTTCTCATTTGCCCATTGGTTGCAGCCCAGCTTCATGCATATTCCAATAGGACATAATAGGATACTCCTCCCACCAAAGGACAGATACTTTCTACTGCCATGACTGTGTGGGTTCCCCTTGCTGGTTTGGGTTATGCCTCCTGCTACTACCCAGGGCTCTGGGTACTTCCCTGTCATTTATTCATGGATGCTTGACAAAGCATTTTTGATATTTCACAATGAATACATCACTTTTCACTGGTACAATAAGCACACGGAAACTGCTCTGATCTCTGAGTGAAACATCCAATAAGCAGCTCAGAAACTTCTAAAAACACATCTACAAACTTCAGGCAGTCCTACAAAAAGCAAAGGCTGAGCAATAAAGAGTAAAAATTAGCCTGGAATTATTTTCATGTTCTCACTGGTCTCAATTCTGACCCCCTGGAAGCTGCTAGAAATATTGTCACTAGCAGTACTGAAACATGAGAAGACCTCAAGCTGCTCTTGAAATATTAGTACTGATTTCCTGATGTGAAAACTCCCTGACTTCACAGATAACAATGGAATTTGTTCATGTGTGTTTAAACTGCATTTAAAATTTATAAATGTGAGATACATCTGAAAAACAATTCATACACTTATACATGTACACAGAGGTATGTGTCTCAATTAGTAATGGAAAAATTTGCTTTTTTGCAAAGTTCAACACGGTGAGACTTTTCTGTCTCCTTTATCAAATTCTAAAATGTCCACATAAAATGTATCAGTTTGTGCCAGGTTGTGGCATTTCCAAGATATTATACAGGTGTTTTCCCTGGACAGAACATGGGGTGGAACAGCAGCCATCCCTATTTGCTACTCCTCAGGTCAAATTTCAACCCCTGAAAGAGTGTTGTGCTGAGAGAATTGTTGGAAAGACAGCTGTAACAGGATTTTCATGTTTAGAGGAAATGTTTTGTGTTGTCTAATCCCAAAAGTTTAAGACCTCAAGATACAAAATAACCAGATGGGCACTGTTGTGTATGAAGCATGTACATGATATGTAAAAGAATTTGGGCAACATTTTCTTGCTACAAAAGTGTTGTGGTTTAACCCCAGCAGCAAAAAAAGCATCACACAGCTTCTTGCTCACTTATTCCCTGGGAGGAAAAGTGAGAAAACGCAGGGATTGAAATAGGAGCAGTTAAAGGATAGAAATAATTAATTATAATAGCACTAATAACAATATTAATAATAATAACAAATGAATAATGCAATATAATAATAATATGATTAATAATAAAATAATAATCATGAAAAAGAAAGTAACACTGAGAGAAATAAAACCCAAGAAAGGCAAGTGATGCAAATGAAAAAACTGGTCAGCACCAACAGGCTGATGCCCAGACAGACCCCCCAGCAGTAGTCCCCAGCCAACATTCCCCCTGGTTTTGTTGCTGAGCCTGGCATCATTTGGTGTGGGATACTCTTTTGGTCAGTTGGAGTTGTCTGTCCTAGCTGTGTCCACTCCCAAATCCTTGTGCACCCCCAGCCCACTTGCTGATGGGTTGGTGAGAGGGAGAAAAGGCCTTGACTCTTGCAAGCTCTGCTCAGCAAGAACTAGAACATCCCTGTATTATCAGCAGTTTCCAGCACAAATCCATAGCACAGCCCCATGCCAGCTACTGAGAAAAAAATTAACTCTACCCCAGCCAAAACCATCACAAAAAGCAGCCTAAATTTCACAACTCCCTTTTGTGAACTCCAACAAAATTGTTAAAAAATTATATTGATGTAAAAAAAGACTATAATTGTTGATGACTGGTGAGCTTGCCAACTTTAGGTCCCGCAGTCATTGATGGGACACCTGTCCTCCTGCACAGCAGAAGCCACAGCATCCCAAGCTGCACAGCTGCTCTGATACCCATAACTTCCTTTTTCACCCAACACACTCTTAGCAGGACACCTTGCACATGTGCTCAGAGGTTAGATGTTGTCATATTAGATGGGATTTTTCTAATATATGTACAAGACTTATTTGCTAATATGTAGAGGGGAGTATAAACACTCTCCTTTATGTTCATGGTTTGCATTTCTAATAACAGACACTAAGTACTGCCTGGGTGTATTGAGGTAGCTTTTTAACAAAACTTGAACTGAAAACCTGCTGACCTGAGCCACAGTTTTGAGTTAGTTTGGATACAGGCAGACCCCTGAGCATTTGAGTGTTTGCCTGGAACAAGCCTGGACACTTGACTGTGTGAGATTCCAGAAATATCACATAGCATCAAACTGACTTAAAATTTCCATTGGGGACCTACTGCTCCCTTGTCTAAGATATTTGTAACGAAACAACAACATCAACAACAACAAAACCCTACCCAAAAAACGTCCTGCAGGGATGACTAAGTTGCATTAGTTCTCCCAGAGGTATAATGTATACAAATCAAATCAAAATATAAATCATTCCACCCTGTTGTGGGGTTTATGCACAGTTTCTTTTAATAAAATATGCAAATATTTTGCAGTAAATTGATTTCCCAGTTTCAGTTCTCTTATCTCCATATTTATTATTCATGATTCTTCTACTCCCCTACTTGAGCAGATTAAAAAAAAAGGAAAAAAAAAAAAAAAGAGGGGAAAAAACTGTGTAGAGTTCACTTGCTTTTAGGAACTGGCTTTATTATTGTTATTATTAGCACAATTTTATACTCCTAGGAGTGAAAGATAAATGTAGATATTACTTCTAATCTCAACCAAAGCTAAGAGGTAATACAATGACACTCTTTAATGCAAATCACTGCAATAAATGACTACATAGCCCAAGTGTTCTGCTGCATTACAAATTGTAATGAAAGTTTGAATTGCTGAGCAAAATTACTGTTGTTTAACCTGTGACCAAGCTGGATGGTATCAGTTCTATTGTTAAAGGTGTACACACCATGAGTGTAGAGGAAATAAACCCAAATATTTCAGATATCTAAAGCCGTTGCTAAAGAGGCTTTCTGGTTAAGAAAAGTAAATTGCTGGTCAGTTTTCTATTGCATCAGCCAATGTATGCAATTGCTGTTTTCCATCACTCTGCGGTTAACAAGTTTTGCAGCAGAGAATCAAGACTGATCAAAGGTGGGTGCAACCACGATTGCTGATTGCTGGTGCTGGAGGTCTCTGTGGGGACAAAGGACAGAAAGATGAGGGAGTCACCAAAGGTCAGGGCAGCAGAGCAGGCACAGCTCACCACATGCCAGGAGAAGGTCAAATACAAAGTCAAGCACAGGGAGGACGAGACTCCAAAACCAAACTCATGTTGGGTTTCACTCTATAGAGAAGATTCTATCACGGTAGAGGTGTAACTTATTACAAGCATATGCTCCAAGTAAGCTCCATTTTCCTGCTACTTTCAATTTAATTAGGTATAATGATCTCTTTCCATTAAGATCCTCAGTGGATTACAGGTCTCATTTTTAAAAATGTGTCTGTGATTTAGCAATCCAATTGCTTTTTGAAGGATTAAAAATTTTATTCCTTTACTAATGAAGAATCAGACCTGTAAATATTCCAATAGGAATTACAGTTGAATAACAAACCCTAGAGGAAAAGAAAGATTTTTTTTACAGATAATCTAGGTTTGTTGGACTGGCTGAAGAATTAAACTACATTTTGTTCTGATGATAGTACATTGCTTTACAGGAGTTTGGGTTACTATAACCGTGAATTTTGATCTTTGCAGAAACAACATTTTCATCTAAAAATTCCTTAGAAGAAAAATTCCCAACAAGACCCTAAGGTGGGCTATTTGTGAGAAGAGGGTTCTGCAAGGTTTGGCCCAAAGCACTGAAGATCAAATTCTCTCTCAAGTCAAAGAAATTGTGTCAGCACAGAATCTGGCCTTAGGTATAAGCAGTGAAAAGAGACTGGATTGCAACTGCATTGGCATTGCAAATCAGATGGTGAAAGAAGGAAAATTCACAGAAAGACCTTAGATTTCTTTCTAATTATTCCATTTCTTCTCTGCCAAAAAAAAAAAAAAAAAAGATTTGGTTTGTCTCTGCACTTCAGCATCAGCTTTCACCTGGCATAAATCCCTGCTTTAAATGGAATGGCATCATTATAAACTAATGTGATGACGTGAAAAGTTGCACTTCTATTTCCGGAAAAGACTTTCAGTTTTATTCAACAGAAGAATAATCCTCTTTGGCTGAAAACAAGTTATTTTCTGTAGGCAGGTTTTTTTGATGTTTATCTTCTTGACAAGCAAATAAGATGGTTTTTCATCAGAGAACCTGACACATTATTAGAAATTATGTTTGGCCATCTGCTTTTTCTCTTCAGCCTCACTCATAATGCTCCCAAGGTTTGTCTTCTCTGTGTTGGTGCACGCCAGGACCCAGAGCAGAGGTCAGGCATGGCAATGGGTCAGGGAGGAGGAGGCTCCAGACTGCTGGATTTCTTACTGCAGTCAACTATTACTCACTGCTGCTTGGTTACATCCAGTACAGTACTTTTTCTATTATTATTTTATTAAGATGTAAATTAAATCTAAAAAACTCTGAGAAAGAAAAGTCTGCTTGAAAAAGTTTGTTCATGTTGCAGAGTATTATCTGTAAGTCCTCCAGCTAGGCTAAAAGCCTATCCCACTGCTCCTTGGGATTTCTAGTGAATTAATAATGTCACTGATGAATATTCAAAAGTAGGCAGCTATTGTGCCTCCAAGCACATAATTAATTATTCATTACACATTTTTATTCACTGAATTAAAAAACACAGGGTGCTCTGGGAAATGAAGTGTAGTTCACTGCAGGGGCATGAAATTCTACACTGCCCCTTTAAGGATTATTACTCTGTATTTATAGTTGCCAGGGCAACATAAATGCTGGGCAATTAGATCATGGGTTGTCCCCGAAGACTGATGGGATAATAAGCAGTAGTCAAGTATTAAGTTGACCCAGTAAATGTCCCACATGAATAAACCTGGGCTAGGACCACAGCTGGCATCTTTCAAATAAAACTTTTACATTAATATAGTTTAAAAGGTGCATTTATCCGGGAATTGAGCATGCATCCACAGTGGGAAGGCTGCAGAGAGGACTAATACCACTTCCCGGTGGTGGTCCACAGGCTTTGTTCCTCGGGCCGGGCTTTGTGCAAAGTTAAGAGCACATTGAGCCTCTAAAGAGCTCACAAGTGGGGAGAGCCCCACATTTACCCCCTAAGAGCCAATGTTCTGTGTTGGTGGAAGTATTTTTTTTTTTCTACTTATTCTGCGAAACTCATCAGCAGGGGAGAAAACCAGTTTGGTTCTGAGCTTGAAAAAACAGGTATTAAAATTTGACAAAAAAAAAACCAAAAAACCAACAAAAACAAACGTATAACTATTTAACTGGGTATGATTTTGCCTTAAAAACAGTTTAACAGAGACATAGCACCCAGATAACCCCTGTAAATTATTACCTGTGAGATGTGTTACCAAGGGCATTTTCCAGACAGTAAAGAACAACCTAAAAATATGAAATGAAAAGGATCAGAGAGATTCCCCTAAACTACATTTTTTTTCTTGGTTTTTTTTGCAAATATGAGCTTCGTATTCTTGCTGGCTACTGGCCATCCTTTTTTTCACTGAATTAATTTTCTGCGAATCTTTCTACTACACAAGCTCAGAAATTTATCTTTCTCTCAAAACTATTTTCAAGTTAAAAAAACCCACACAAACTGTGGAGAACCCACACACATATATTATTCAATTTTTTCCCCATTAATACTTGCTATATTAATATGTTTTTAACTTAATTCTTTCCACTATCCCCACTGGTGACACAAGGTGATAGTTTTATTGTGCTTTTAGATCACTAATTTTGTAGAGGAAAATGGGAAATCATAGCTTATCTCTGCCTGCAGACACTTGGCCATACTAAAGCATGAAATAGTTCTCAGTTAGAGATATAGTAATGCTTTCTATAGTTTTGTTATATGGGGGCAGGGAGGGAACAATTCCAAGGAAGTATTATATATCCCTCAGTGTAAGAGAAAAGACACATCTTATCAGTGAGTGTGTGTGTGCATAGATTTATCCTAACATATAGATACAAATCACCCTGCCCCAGACAGCTGAATACATTTGCTCATTCATTAAAATTATGCTTATATTTAATGAAATTACCAGCTTTGTAGTGAAAATATTTTGAGGAAGAAAGCAAGTGCTCAGACACAATTTTTCTATGATAGTATTATTTGTCATAGCTTTCAGCAGGCTACACGTTTTTACTCTTAATTATTTGGGGCATAATTCTGGGTGGCAAGCAGGGAGGTGGACCTTTCCCCTAAAGGAGAAGAGGATAGACACTGTAAAGAGCTGAGGGGACAAGCTGAGCAGCTTATCAAATCCATCAGCCTGGTCACGGGTATGGGTCACCTCTGTCATTTGGGATGGGAACATGGTTCTCACGTGCTCAGGTGGGAATTTGTTCAGGAGATGTGGCAGGATTGCCCCTCAGCACAGCCAAAACCCCTGAGCTGCAGGTTCAGGACACACCTTCGAGGGCTCTCCTCCACCGCCTAACGAATCTGCGGGGATAGCAAACCCTAGGATTTCACCTCTGCTGCTTTTATTACTTACTGTTGAGAACGGTGTGTATTTCTCAATGACAAGTCAAAAGGTACGTGGGAATATTTCTAGGTACAAAATATATTCGTTTTCATGCTTATAAATATGGATGTGGTTATATTTTATATATGTGTGTACAGACACTAAAATGGAAAATGTCTAGCGCAAATTAACTCGTTTGCATTTGCGGATTTGAAATATCAGCAAAATATCATTTCTAGCAATTATTTTTATCTACAGGTAAATGATAGAGGACTGGCTGCTTCAGCAGCTTGTATCTGTTTATTAATTACAAGAATGCAAAGAATTGACAAAAACAATTGAGATTTCTTTCATGGCATTGTGAATCTCAGGACAACATCCTACGGAATTAGTCAGTAATTCTCCACTTGGACATAGTCCATGAGAAACCTGACAAAAATCAGCTGCAGTGAATGCTTCTGCTGCATTCTGGTCCTGCCATTGCAGGAACATACAAAACAATAACAAGTTCCTGGGGAATCTCTGTCTTACTTAATAGCTAGAGAAATTAGGAACTGCCCTAGTCTGCAAGACCTGCAAGAAAAACAGCATGATCAAATAGTGATGTTGATCTTGCTGGATGGAACACACTATCCAAAGTTCAAAGCAGCTTCACCTGGAGATAATCAATAACTATACTAATAGCAGGGCTAAGAGATGTGATTTACAAGGCTGCAGCTTTGGCCAGAGAAGTTATAACGAATGATCTCCCAGAAGTTACATCTTAGCCCCATGACCTGGCAGATCTCACCCCAAAGTCTGAACAGGTTCAGCCCTAGACAGAGAGACATTTTCACCAGCATTTCTAGATCTCCTCAAAGAAAGGATGGGTTTTGTGGATAATGCTTCACTCCTGGACTGCATAAATGGGCATTGAGCTCCCTTGATAACATTCAGCTCAAGCCAAATAGGAGCCTACACAGCATAGGAGAGGACTTTAGGTGAACTGGGGGTATCAGAATATTGATACGTGGGAGAGTAAATAATAACTAAAGGGTCACCAAAAAATGGCACCAGTGAGGTCCATCTTGGCTATTTCCCCAGCAAGACAGCAACAAAATATTATGCTATTATCCGAGTTTTAAATTAAGAGAAAAGCACACACAGGCCTTAAGGTGACTTGATCATGCATCCTACTAGATTCACAGCTGTGAGATTTTTCTCTTGGGGGTTTTTGGGGGGGTTGGGTTTTTTCTGGGGGCTTTGTTTGTTTGTTTGATTGTTTAATTGTTTGGTTTTCCCCTTTGTTAAACCATTACTGAACATCCAAAATACAAGCCTTTCATTTGTAGGAAGAAGACCTCCAATCTTCTGTAGGAGCACAAATAGCTGCTTTAGCAGACAAATCCTAGAGCTCAAACAAAAGAATTGCCTTTGCTGGGAAAGTAACTGAAAGAAAATGTGAATGGTTTTCCATTCCTCAGAAATGTGGAACGAGTCCCCTCAATAGGAACCTCTGCTGCAAGGCTCCAGAGCACAGACAAAGACTTTGGACAATCACCCATGTAGCTAAAAAAGTGCTTTAGAATTCATTTTACAGTTAATCTCTCTGCATTCATCCCTGTGTAGAAAAGGGGGAATGCAGAAGTTTGTGGGAGTGCAAAGTGCTCAGACTGGATCTGAAGGAAATTTTCTGCTACATGATGGCAAATTGTGGTATCAAGCATGGTACATCATGCATCCATGATTTCACCTCTCAGTGGCAAGAGATGGTGGTGCCAGGCACCTGCTTCCTGCATGCAGGGTATGGCCAAAGAGATGCCTAAATACATATCAAACTGATTATTTTCCTAGGAGCAATTTCAGTGTTTATTTTTAACTGCTTGGAACCAGCAAAGCCTCCACATCACAGACTCTCCCTGTCTGGGTATTACTGCTGTGATTGTGAGTAACAGCTACACAGAGGCACTGCTGCCATTTTTATCCAGCCCATCTCCTACAAATTCATTTCTTCCACTTCTCCTTCTCCCATTGATGCTCATTCCTTGGCATTCACACTTTCTGCATCAGAAAGAAAATTCTCTTTCAAGGCTGATATATCCATCCTGTGGTCCTCCTCCCACAGCAGTGTACCTGTATTTATGGCAAAGTAAATGTTTATAATGCAAAAAATATGACAAGCTCATTAAGGAAATAAGGAGCCTCCTTTGTTTTATGTCAGTGGCTTTCCTGGTGCTTTGTCACTAAGTTTGTCAGGTGTATGACACCTGGAGCAAAAGCTCCTCAGCATAGCCAGGTTGTGTTTGGAATCTCTAGGAAGCACTGGGCACACATGAAGAGCTCTGTATCAGGGCTAAAAGGAGAGGAACAACCCTATCAGACTAACAGTGCTGAAATTTCTAGTACTCACTGGTTTTTTCCTAGAAGAGGAAGATTGCCTGCACTGAGTGGAAGTGTCTGTGTAGTAAGACATCAGGTCTCAAAATCAAAAAAAGTGACTGGCTTTTTAGCCACAAATGGTGCATGGAAACCAAAGGCACATTTGCAGTGACAGCACTAACATTGTAGATGTGCCTCCACCAGTTGTGACTCTTGCTCCCTCAGTGGTCAGAAGATCAACTTCAGTGGCACCAGAACCTGAACTAATTAGCTCTAAGTGGCACAATGATAACAGAGCTGGAACCTTTGCAAGGTGCTGCATTTCAGTGTGGATACAGGAGCACACCTGGGAATTCCAGCCCCATGTACCATTGCACAGTGTTGACCTGACTCAAAGGATTAATCAAGGTCATGGAGGAAGAAAGTGACAAAGCCAGGATGGGAAATGCTGATTTCAAAAATTCTCATCCTGTGTTTAATTCCTCTCTTCCTTCAATGAATTCAAGAATTGAACTGGACAGGTTAATGTGGGGTGATGTGTAGGCAGATTTTCTCCTTTGAAGACATTTGAGATTTACAAAGGGGGACATGACACTGAGAAAATCACATCCCAGAGTCACTATGTTATATGAGTTAAAGCAAAAATTATTTCAGAGATGCACATTTGCCTTCTAGGGCATCCACAGTGCAGCATAAAGGGGGCAGAGGATAGAAAGAACAGAAAGAAAGACTGAACTAAGAGAAGGGTCAATTGTGCTCTACTAAAACAACATTACAAAAATTATCAGGAAGGCATTTCTATATTCCAGGCAACCTAGAGCAGTCAACTGAGTTCATATAGTTGATCAGGAGCACTTGATGAGATATTCTACTGATGTGTCTATTATATGATTTAACGGATCTGGTTATGTGAAATCTTATGTCTATATATACACAGATATTTGTGTACATGTGTATATTGTATATTGAGAGAATATGTGTATATTGAGAGAATAATGAAAGACATTTTTAACCATCTGGTTTGAGCAATGCATCTATATTAGACACTAGCAAAATGAAGGGGGAGAGAAGAAAAGAATGGGAAAAGACATTTTTCTCTCCCTCAACTCCCAATCTTTAATTACAATACACAGGTAAATAAGGAGACAGGCAGACGACTAGGCAGAAGGGCACAGATAAAAGGGCATGTATGTTCAAAGGAAACATAATTACCTGCTATTCCCTTGCTCTCTGGAAAAAAGTTCAGAGTTTCAATACTGACAGAAGCTAAAAATTGATCCATAGAAAAATGTTCACTTCACTAGAGGCTGCAAAAGAGCCTTAGCAACTGACACAGAGGAAAGTTGTTCTGAATTCCTTCAGGCAGGTTGGAAGGCAGCTCTGACTTGAATAACGCAAGAGGCCTTTGAGGCATACAGATGCCCTCCTTTCTGAAAAGTTTTTCTTGGAAAGCAAACTTCCTCCTCTCAGCTCACACTTGGCAGAGAAGATTGCGGTCCAGACTTGCTGTACACATTATTTCATTCCAGTATCAGTGGACACAGCTCAACAAAAGTGAATAGCTCTTTCCTGCTTAGAGTTTTTTATATCAAACACAAGTAATCACCCAGTCTGTCCCTTCCCTCCTTCCATTCTTCTTAATCTCTCTTTCCTGCCCATATTAGCTAAATTTTCCTTCTGTACTCTGTCTTCAGACAAATTCAGCCTGAAAAAATTAAATATTTATTCCTTTCCAAGACCTGTCCCCTTGTAATTGTGAAGGATGCAAGCACATCTGGAGACAAGCAGACTACCGACTTTCATCTCTGCAGTGTAACATGTGGTATTAATCCTTCTGTCCCCTCCCCCTAAATCTCTCTGTGGGGCAGGGAGTAGCTCTTTCCCCATGTTTCAACAACACCCAGCAAGATGAAATCCTGACTGAGTCTTTGGGTATATTTTGAAAAGTCCCTTGCTGGATTGGTGGACCCAAGGTTGGGACAGAGCGTGCAGCTGGTCGGGCTCTGCTATCCCTGCATGTGCTCCTGCTGCTCCTCCTCTCCTCCAGCTCAGCACCAAGCTTCTCCTAGTTCAGGGACAACTTCTGTAAAGCAGCATTAGAGGTTCTTCTCTGTCATCATCTTCAGCCATGTCCATAATTAAAACAACATATTCAGCAGCTGGGTTATTTTTTCCCCTAGATTTAATCTGTTCAGTCTCTGATTTACATATTAAAAGCACTAATTAGCCCCTCAGAGTGTCTGAGCACGGATAGTGCAATAACTGGTCTTGTAGTCACTAGAGACCACTCCCTAGTGCTTTTGGTAAGATCTCATGTATACAGCCTCAGTCTCTGGATGGCAGGAATGGCCATGTGTAGAGGGTTGTCTGCTTTGTTTCATAGCATTGAGGGACCGTAGTGCCGGATTGCTTCATTCTTGCATTTTTTCTTCTCTTTGAAGTGTTGTGTTTGATCTGTCTGCTTGTCTGTCAGGTTTCCCCCTCCCCCATTCCCCATTGCGTCATGTGCGAGAGCCTGCGAGAGGATGGACCGCCTTTGGCCAATGCTGGTGCAGAAAATTCCAATCCAATCAAAGGCACAATGGCCTTTTCTCTCAGCTTTGATGCAGCATTCAAATAAACAAGAACTGTGCATTCAAAAAGAAAAAAAATTCAATAACCCTCCGAGTCATTCTTCTGGCTAAGGATATTCGAAGGAATCATTTAATTTTCTTTGCATGTTTAGAAGTCACCTACAAAATTGCTCGGTGGTCTGGAAGCAATGTTGCATAGCCCCAGGTGAGAGGCCTGAGACTGAATCCTGATTGAGCTTGTTTCCAAAGCTGCCAGAAGCTATGAAGCCTCCAGGGTGGGAAGAAAGGCTCTCCAAACCCAACTAAAAGGGTTTTGATACTCAGCTTCTTCCTGGAAACGTGTAAAGGCAAGACAAGCACCTCATCCCGAGCAATCACTGTGAATGCCCCACGTTTTTGGAAGATGCAGAAGGTCCCATTGCTCTGGAAAAGGTACAGGGCTTGTTTCCTCATGTGACGTGCTGAGACATGAACATGACACTCTTTGCTTGGGCATTGGGAGCTGGTATCACCACACAGCACTGAACTGTGCTGCCTCATGGCACCTGGCACCTTGGAGTGATATTTGCACTGAGTTTCATCAGCAAATTCCTTTAGGAAACACAAAAGAGCAACTGGGCACCAGGCAGACACACTTACCCCTTTTCTGAAGAAGCTGTGACATGGATCAAAGTTTTTTTTTGAACCAAGGCTAGGGAGAAAGCAAGAATGAATGACCTAAATCAGTGCCAAGGGGCTCAAGAGGGGATTAAATTCTCCCCATTTCTCCAATCATGCATCTTAAATAATCTTACATGAATATCCTATCTTCATCACCAAGCAAACCAGGTAAATGATTTTCAGAGCAAGGGACATTTCAAACATCACTTTGAGCAAGCCTTATAGAATCATAGAACCATTCAGGTTGTAAAAGACCTCTGAGATCAGTGAGTCCAACAAGGAAAAGGATTACTGGATAACATTCTCCTTGCTGTCTTTGATAGCTGACCAGAGAAAACCAGTGTTATTGGTGTGGTTTCCTAAAGCGGTGAAGTCTATGTGAATGGGACTCCTGGGCACAAGAGCCAGGCAAGTGCTCAGCACAGCAATGTTACAAGCCAGGGGAAGGTGGCATTTAGGTAGATGGAAACAAGTCTGGGAAGAAAAGAACAGGAAAAATGAGTATTCCTTGAAGTTGTTGTCCTAAATGAAACTTAGGGCTATGATTCAAGTAATGATTTTTGAGCAATTATGTCTCTTTGCCTAGAAGAGCCTAAAGCCTATGAGGAGTTGCAATACCATAGAGAAAAGATGCAGATGGCATCTACATAAGTACCAGAGGGTCTGGCCAAAAACCAAGGGGAAATTGTCTCGGATGTGCCACCATCTTTGCTAACTATTTGCTCCGTAACAACACAACACTTTTCCAAGCCTCCCAGTTCACAACACGTTTTTTAAAAAGCTTGGATTCCACTGTTACCAGAAGCTAAAGCTGCAAGAGAGCCCAGGAGACTATAAAACTATAGCTTCTAAAACTGTTGACTTCTCTTCAAGTTAAAGAGAGGAAATCACAGAGTGGGATGTAGGACTGGTGACACAACTGTGTAAACCACCCCCTGCTTCCAACAGAGCCAGATACCTCTGACATATTTAGAAACTTCATGCAAAGAGAACGAGTCAACAAAATCCATTTGATTTAAACTATAGGCTCCCTGAGGCTATCAGAACAGACCCTCTGTCTACTGAGGGGAGGGAGCTGCTTGACTAATGCCAGCTCTTGTGAGATGCCTCTCCAACCTTTAAACGTGTTGGGAATGCTCACAGACGCACTATTCTGATCAGCAGCTTTGCAATTACAACTGACTATGCAAACGCTGTCATCCACAGTGTGTGTCTCAGGGATCTCAGTGAGAAAGTCCCAGTCACAGCTGGCCACAGCCCACAAAGAAGAGGAGAATGACTGTATTTAGGAACTCCTGCTTCAGGACAGAGCAAATATTGTCTTGGATAGATGAGAGCTGATGAGGGTTTTCCAAGAAAAACCTACAATTTTGCTGTCAAATCTTTGTAAAGCAGTAGCTCAGAGACCTCTAGAGGAGAGAAGACCTTCAGTCCTCAAAGGGCATCATTTCTTAGTCAAATTTCCTTTTAAAGAGTGTCTCAAGAATTGTTTGTCAGCTCCTCTGATAATCCAGGCAGCTAATTTTTCCCAGACTTCTCAATAACTGAAGCCATATGTTTTGCTTTGATACAAGTTCTATCAAATTAAAAGGTTTCTCAAGAAACAAAATTACAGCCAATATTTACTGCTAACTAGTGAACAGCTGAAAGAGTTTTTAGTACGTGCACTCAGTTTGTATCAGGCTGCTAGAGCGGTATGTTGGAGGGCTCTGTTTAGCCAATGCTATTCGCTGGGGCAAAACCTCCAGGAAGCAGAATCACAGAATCATAGAATGGTTTGGGTTGGAAGGGACTTAAAGGATCATCTAGTTGCAATCTCACTGCCATCAGCAAGGATACCTTCCACTAGACCTGGTTTCTCAGGGCCCCACCCAATAATATATATTTTTTTAAAGCACCTTTGTGCTTCTCTGATGCACCTGCCTGAGAAGGTCACTGCCCTAGGTTACAATATAGATGTATTTAGTATTCTATTACCACCAGCTGTGGGCCGTTAGCTGTTATCTCCTGCCATGACTCACCCCTGATAACAGTCAATGAGCCATCAAGAAACCACTGCATGACTCATGGAATTATCTCATCCTATTGTGAGATGCTCCACCCAGGAGGGAGGAGCCAAGCATTCCCACCTGGATATAACCTGGCCTTGGATCTGCCTAAATCAGCCCTGTCTACTGGGTTCCCAGAGGACAAAAGCTACCACTGGACCTTCAGCTGGAGACCAGACCTTCACAGGATCACTGCTTCAACTGAACTACTTCACTTGGACTGCTGCCACCACCCTGACTAACAGGGTGTCAGGTTGTATCTGGCTCTGCCAGTGTTTTTTCTTGTATTATTGCACTTATTTTGAATTTTCCTACTAAATTATAATCTTGACTTGTGATCTCCCACTGGCTTGTTTTCAAACTAATACACTCATGGTCTCATGCTTCCTCCTTCCCCTCCTCTCATGCTTTTATCACCTCCAGCTATCAAATGAAATATAGCCTCCATTCCCAACCCACTTAAATAACTTCTTCACTTCTTCCCTGCTCTTTAGGTCTTTCTGCTGTCACCTTACCAATATCTTCTTTTCTTCCCTCTGATTTCCCAGATAGAATATATCTGGACTTGCTCTTGTTTTTCTATTTCAAATCTCTGCAATCTCAGTGTTCGTTTTCAGTGTCCAGTTGCTTTGTGAGACTCAATGTTCTATGCCCAGCCTTTTTTTGCAGTCTTCATAAAAGCTGGACTTAAGGAGACAACAAAAACAGACAGAAAAGCATGTTTTATTTCCCATTGCCAAGGTGTCACAGCAAGCTGTCCTTTTGTGCTGTGCATCAGGTCATCATTCTTGGGGGGGTACTTTGTCTGTAAGCACATAATGAGTGTGTAACTTTGAGAGGGGTAGGGGACAGAGGCTCATTTTAAATCTTCTGTGGTGCCCAGTACAGAAATAGCAATCAGCAAGTTTCATTTTATAGCCATCCTTTCAGTCTCCCTAAACTGGCAAAGCAAAACTCAGCTGCCACCACAAAAACCACACAAATTCTTCCTTAAAACTCAGTGGTGTAAATTCTGAGCTGACTCATGAACTGCAACAAACTCACTGCAAAGTATCTACATCAGCCACCACTATCTTGGCAGAGCTGGCCTGGCTGTGATATTTGTGGTCAAGTAAGACCAGCTGAGCATCCTGTGTTGTGAACTGTGCTGGGAATATTTCACCTACAAATCAGTTCTATGGTCTCAAAACCTTCTCTAGATCTCCACAACTGTTTCTCAATGAGATTTTTCTCTTTGCTATATTAATGGAAGTCCATGTGCATCCAAAGCTGGGATAATGAAGACCTTAAATCCCATCACCTGTCTGTAGTCTCATTCTGAATAATGCAAGGCTTTCCTTCAACTGCTTACTGCAGTTACATGTTCAGCCTGCCCAGCCTCAACTTCTGAGCAGTGTTACCAACCCCTCCCAGTCAGTGCTCAAGGAGTTTTGCTAAATTGCCTGCTTCCAAATCCTATATCCTCTAAACAGCCCCCACTTTCCTTCCAGCAGACAAAGCCTAGAGTGGGGAATTTGCTTAAAATAAAACTTGGGCTTAAGCACTACCACTGCAAATTGCTGGTTAAGACACAGCCTTGTGCTGATTAGCAGAGAGAGTATCCTTTTCTCCATGCTGTGCAAGCCTGTTTCAATGTCTGCAGTCTGGATTGTGCTCATCAGTGAGCTTGCAGTCTATCTCTTACCAAGCAAGCCAAAGTCCACACTGCCACATTTTGGTAACAGAAAGATGTTGCTGAAAATAATTGGGTCTGGCAGCACTTAATTGTTTTCCAAAACCAGTCCATTAGTTCCAAAGCTCACTGAGTGTTTGGTTGCTCTGTAAACCAGCCACATGCCTAGATATTGTGCCCAATTCATCTGGAATGAGTTTGATTTAACAATGTGTATTTGCAACAAGCTGCTTCTGTTAGGAAAAAAAAAATCCTTTGTTTTGTCCAAGTTACACCTTTTTCCCTTTCTCTCAGCTGTGTGGCTGCCAGTGCCCACAGGTATTCCTCAGGGATGTGGCAGGAGACAACAGAACAACTGGCTTCTTGACAAGGGAGAGGTGGCTTGCCAACTGCTACCCATTGACTGGAGTGTATGCTTGGCTCTGGGAGACAAACACTGCTGCAATATGCTCTCCCTGGAGAAATCCATCCTCAAAAATCATGACTTTTGCTGTAATATTCTGAGATCTCACTATGTTTTAAAGCATGGAAGTTGAGCACCAGAAGAACGAGATAAAAAGTATGCATTTTAGTTGCTGGAAACAGTAATACTGTGCTTCTTCCCAACACTATTTCTGCAGCTTTTGAGTTGGTTTTCTCTGCATTGAACCTCCCATCACCAGTAACTGTACAGACAAGGCAGATCCAGGGCCCAGGTGAACGCTCTCTCCTGCTTGGATTCAAAACCTCCTGTCCTTGGAGGAATTAAGATTCTTCATTCAAACAAGTTTGCAGATATGAGGCAATGCAAACTTTTTCCTGTTGCTTTGTTGGATGCCTCCTGCCCGTAAGTTCAGTCATCTGTAAATCAGTTTTGCTAGCATTACACATCCACACAGACTGAAGATGTGCAAACAGACACATCCTCTCTAACTTGGAACATGGAATTAAGGGTGTTAGAGATGTCTGATTAAGTCTAGTGACTACAGTCATTAGGCTGTGGGTAGCACAGACACCCTGATGTATCTGCAAGCTCACCATGACTGGAAGTAGAGAAATCCAAGCTAGTTACTAACTTGACTTATTTCTCTAAGAGCAGCTTATGGTTACAATGATTCCTAATAGCCTCCAGTGTTGAAACAGAGAGAATCTACCTACATGAAAGAGGTTGAAGAACACCAGAACACAAACACTGGGTAGGATTCTTGCATCTCAAATGTACTATGTTTCAGCAGCAGGGATGCACAGGCTTTACTCATCACCTCTATGACCTTGAGAACAAAACAGAGGAAACTAGATTTAGTTTCTCACTCAAGAGGATGCTAAATTCAGTCTCTATTTTTCCCCAGCCTACTCCACCTTGCACTTTTAGATGGAAGTATTGGTCAGAAAAAGCAAAAATATCACATTAGTGAGAGCCTAAAAGAATTAAATTACTTAATGCATTATTCCTCCTAAGACATCAGCAACTTTTAATCAGTATGTGAGATATTTCTTTGCACTTGCTAACTAGTTTGGGAGGAAGGAAGCTGGATTTAAATAGAACTGTCCAAGTTCAGCCTGCCCAGCCTCAACTTCTGAGCAGCATTACTAACCCCTCCCTAGTCAGTGCTCAAGGAGTTTTGCTAAATTGCCTGCTTCCAAATCCTACATCCTCCAAACAGCCCCCACTTTCCTTCCAGCAGACAAAGTCTGGAGTGGGGAGTCTGCTTCCATCTTTTGGCTTACGCCACAGCCAAAAGACACAGTACGGAGCACACACCACCTCCAGGCACCGAAAGTCCCCATCTCTGTGAAACACAGGACTGGAGCAGAAAGAGGTTGGCTTTTGCATGATTTCCAGACCAAAATTTCTTTGTGAGGGAGGGGGATGACAGTGCTGGCACACAGTTATCCTCTTGGAGCATTTTATCCTTTCGCAAAGCCCTCCCCAAGCTGTGTGTGATCCATTCCTCCAGGACAGCTCACATTTCTGACCAGATTGTGCACAAGGTTCCAGCAACCGCCTGGAAAGTCACTCCAGCAATTAAGTGTTGGTAGATTTTTTTTTTTTTTTTTAAATACGAAGGATATGGCCCACTGTGCAGGGTATTGCAGCCACCCTCCCTGTCAGGCCGTTTCACAGTAGTATTGTGGCGCCATGGAGAGGAGCTAATTGGATTTGTTGTCACCTCCCGAAGCTGCCAGGAGCTCACGTCTGCTCTGGTTACAGATGAAGACATCACGGTGACAGGCTTAGAGATGGCTCAGCTGGCATCCTAGGGCCACTAATAGAGCCATGTTGATTTAATGTCCGAGTGGAGAGGTGCAGACAAGCTGTTCAAGTTTTCTATTCCAAACAAAGCAGAGATCTGTTATCAGTTGTCTGTGGATCAGTAAATAAACTTCCATGTGGCTCTCACAGCACCTAACCATCGCTACAGAAGAATGACAAAGTATTTTAACATTGAGATGGTACTTTTAAATGAGAGCACTGTCTCTATGGTTTATATTGCCCTCAGGGAAATCAGTTAATTCCTTCATACATAAATTTTACTTAACTATGTAATTATGGATGAATCCTATTAGTCTTTAAATTGCTCACTAGTTAAAAGGTGTGTGTGTGTTTTCTACAGCTCTTTTTTGTGGAATGTACAGATCATCTGCACTTATGAAGATTAAAGGCCTATTTGGGGATTTTTGGTTGGTTGGTTTTTCTGCTTTTACTTAAAAGTATAAAATTTATTAGAAGACTCAAGCTTTTTTTTTTTTTTTTTTTTTTTTTTTTTCTCCTTTTCTGTATAGTACTATCTACTCAGAGCACAAAACGGGGCTCAGGCAGCATTTCCTTTATCCTCAGCACTCTCAGTATCTCTGTCAGCACTCACCCTGGCCCCTGGCTGCCTTCACGTGGTATCACCCACCTCTCTGCTGTGCTCCATATTAAGTGATCACTCGTGCCAGCGTGACGAGCGTGTGAAAGACAGCTCAGACACAACAGTGTCCTTTGATACCCATTTTCACAGCTCTGAGTCACATTTTCTACTTCTCAGCACCCAATGCCACATCAGACTCTCTCCCAGCAGCACTCAGGTCCTATTCATACATTTCAGGCTTAGGTTTCTTGGGAGCACCAGAAGTCCTGCTCTTCCCCCAGTCACATTGGCAGCCAGAGTTTGAAAGGAGCTCAGCATCTGCTATCTCAGTGCCAAAATGAGACCTTTCCCTTGATGACTCAAGGCTAGTGGAACACTTTGAATGATCCAATCACACCTAAATCTGCAGGCATATATGAAACAGGTCTGTGGTTGACATTTCTGGCACTTCCACTGCTCCTGTTCTTTCATTGTGCAGATACCCAAGGTCACACAGAGCCTGAGCAGGGCAGTCCCTGCCCAAGTGACGACTGTCCTTAAGAGCAGGAACCACACCCCTGCAGGCAAGGGTGGGAAGTAGGGGTGCCTATAGACCCTCAAAGATGATATAAATGCAGCTGTTTGTCATGGTTTAACCCCAGAGAGCAGTGAGCCCCAGGCAGCCATTCGTTCTTTCCCTCACAAGTGGGACTGGGGAGAGATTGAAAAGGGTAAAAGTTAGAAAACTCATGGGTTGAGATAAAGACAGTTAATTTAATAGGGAAAGCAGAAGCCATGCACACAGTCAAAGCAAAACAAGGAATTAGGCAGGTGTCCAGCCATCTCCAGGAGAGCAGAGCCCCATCACATGTAATGGGGAAGACAAACACCACTGCTACAAATGTCCCTCCCTTCCTCCTTCTTCCTCTCACTTTATATACTGAACATGATGTCCTATAGTCTGGAATATCCCTGTGGTCAGTTTAGGTCACCTGTCCTGGCTCTGTCTCCTCCCAGCCTCCCATGCTCCCCCAGTCTCCTCACCAGTGTGGCAGCATGGAAAGCAGAAAAGGCCTTGGCTCTCTGCAAGCCCTCAGCAATAACAAAAACATCTCTTTATTATCAACCCTGTGTTCAGCACTAATCCAAAACACAGCCCTGTACCAGCCACTGTGAAGAAGAGCCAAAACCAGCACAATGTTTAATTTGGTGCCACCCAGCCCACACTCCACAGACCTCAGTCAGGTTGTGGAGCCAGTGAGTGCTGGAAGATTGAAGCAGCTCAGAGAAGCAAACACTGGGGAGCCAAATGGTCACCAAAGGAGGGCAAGCACCTCTTGGTAGTGAGGATCTGCCTCTTTACAGAGACAGCTGGGCAATTACTTATCCAATAGACAATGGAGGAAGAGGCCCACTGGAAGACCATTCTGAAAATTTACATCTGACCTTAAAATATGGTTGTCTTCTGAGGTGTGGATGGAGCTTCCACGGAGCACAATGAAAACAAAGGAAAGCCTTAGACAAACTGCCTGCAAACCCAAGGGAGAAGCCATTTCAAGAATGGTTTTCAAGGACATGAGCACAAATTCATTCCTAAGGAATGCAGATTGGGATTTCCTGTGGAACAGCATGGAGGGAAACTTATGAGTTGGGCCATGAGGATAGGACAGGCTTAGACTGAACCCTGCTCACCCAGTGGGTAACTGCTGTCTGAAAGCCTGCCTATCACCCCCTCCTACAAGTGTCCTTTTACACTTCCATACTGCCCTTTTCATGTGGTATTAGAGGCATGTTTTTCTTGCCAGGCAATAGATTTTCATCTTGAGCACATCTTCATTTTTCTGGTACAGCAGAAACTGTACTTAGAGAAATCATCCAAAGAAGGAACACAACTTCCATATCCCTTTTTTTCCTAAAACCTCCTGTCTAGTTACCATTCTCAGTAAATTCCACTGACAGTGATAGTCTGGAGAACTTGGACAGATTTTCCTTCTCTTCTCTCTAGGCTCCAGTTCTAGTTCTTTTTGATAATCTCCCCCAAAGCTGTTAGGACAAATGATTCCAGCTTCCTCTACATTGCCTCATATTAAATGAGCTAATTTGAGTATTGTAGAGTCACTGAGTAGATTAAACAAAGCCACCCAGCTGACGATATGGTGCAGTACTCCAGATTTTCCAGGCTAACTATTTCTTCTGAAAAAATAATTCAAAAGGATTTGGACTGAGATCTGGACTAACTGAATTAAGATAATTCTGGCTCCCAAGGGCTGTATGGGATGTTTCCTTTTCAGTTATAAGGAAAAAAAGCTAAAAAGAAAATGTTAAGAAAATTACAGTTCTAGATATAGTACACAGGGAGAAGGGCAACAGATAGGGCAGGTAAAATTGCTATTTCAGCATCTGCTTACTGGTCTCCACACCAGATGTAGACTTAGCTGAGACAAGAGTTAGCAGCATAAACCTTGGCTAAGAGGGCAATATACTCCACAGCAATTGGTAAATAGCAGACTTCAAATTCCCACATTTGTAATGGCCAGAAGCAGTGTGAGAAAAAACTCACAAGCAATCTCAGAGCAGCAGGTCTCTCATTACACCTGTGTGCTAGCTGCACTCACCTTTTCCAGGGCTGCAGTACACATCCCAGGTCTGGACAGCTGGTTGCTGTGACTTTATTCTTGGAGCTGACCCTGTGCTCACCTGGCTAATTCACCTGGCTGTGTCCAACCACTCTTTGTCTTGGCCAAATGACCAGCACAGTCCCTCACCACAGGGCACACCTTGCTCTCCTTCCACTTGTGTCCACTAAGCCCCAGAAATCTTTACAGGCAGCAACTGATACCTAGACAGGAGCTGTTTGTATGTGTGTTGGCACAGGCTGCACTGTCTGGAATTTGGTTAAAAAAGTAACCAGAAGCCAAGTTCATCAGTAAGAAGGCAGATATGGGGAACACTATCTGAATGAACAAAATGATCCAATATCATTCCTTGTGCCACAGGATAGCACTTGTACCTATTGCTGAGGAAGGTGAACCCAACTCATTTCCAGCTTCCCACCTTTTGTTCTGTTAATAAAGTAGTGAAACAAAAGACCATGAGGTCTTCTTTCCTAGCTCTGCTGTCTATTTCATGTTTTTCCAGATTAATTTGGTTTTATTTCCAGTGATGTCTGGTTGCAGAGCTCTGCTGCATAATACTGCACCATTGTTCCTCTCTCTTCTTGGGGGTTTATCACTCATGGCCCCCCTAAATTTCTCTTTCCTACTACCACAAAGAGCAGGCATGCTTTGCCAAAACTGGGACAAGTCTGAAAAAAGGCTGCTTCTTTTCTACGTAGGTAGCTCAAACAAGTGGGTTAAGATTTAATCACAGCAATAGCCAAGTATATTTCATGCATTTACTCCCGCAAGTTCACTTTAGAGCCAGAAGCAACAAAAAGCTGCTTCTCTTCAACAAATGCTTTTTTCTCAGATTTAGCAATTAATCCAGTCTTCATTAGGATAAGGTCCCAGCTGATCCAGTAGCCACTGACTCATTGCTGTCCAGCTGCCTCTCCAAACAAGTCAGAGCTGTCTGCAAACAGACATAAATGTAGTAACCAAGAGCTCACTGTAGCGTCCAGCACTCACAGTGTGCAAGAAGCAGGCTGGGGCAGCTGATAAAAGCACATCACTAAGCGTAAGTGATCATGTCCTGAAGTCTTGAATAACAACTACTAATACAAAAATCATGGGAAAAGAATCCAAGCAGGGCTTAAAAGTGGTGGCAGAACAACACAGTGCTGTGTTATGTGCCCCATTACATTGTTCAAGTGTAGGTTGGTAGATTTTCTTACAATAACAGATGACATAAAAATTGTGTCTTTAGCCAAACCACTTTCAGTAAGTTGAAGTTCAATTTTAAACACTTATGATTCATCCATCACTGAAATGAAGTCATTAGTGCCAATGAAGATCAATGGCCAAACAAGGCAAAGCAATATGATACAGCAACATGCCACAGAACACAAGGAGCACTGCATGCAGGCAGGAAAACAGGAGTATGTTTTATATATCAACATGGTTACCTGAATCAGTGTCCAGGAGGAGGACACAGCAAATGTCTCTGTTCCTACAGTACCATAAGCTGTCAGTGCCAGAGACCCTGCCTGTGCCTCACACAGATGCCACACACTGAGTCCTTTCTGCCATGAGGGAAAATTAGAAGCTTCTGAATGGGAAGAATGCCCTTGTAAAGCACCATAAGCAGTGTGTATTGCCCTGGGAGCTCCTTTTGTCTTGCCACAGGGATTTGATCAGGTCACAGGTTGAGCTGCCACAGCACCAGTCAGTTTCAGCTCAGATTTTCTGTGCCACAAATGCTCTAACACTGCCACTGTTGATTGTCATCTTTATGTAATGGCAGAAATATGCATACATTCTTCATATTTGGAGGCATTAATTCTAAAATGAGTCATCAAATAGTTCATGGCAAAAATAAAAATGTTAGAGCCAGTTACACAGAAGGTGTAAAAGAAACCCCTATCCTATTCTATCTGTTATTTATTTTTAGAGATCACTTTTAAGCAAAGTTCATTCATGACATTTCTTAGTCAAAACCTCTGTGCCAGCATTCACACACTCACCTCCAAGCCAGGAGGTCCTAGAGTCATCTTGTATCAGACCCAGCACTGACACTGCAGTGAAATATTAAGAAAGTGTTGCACTCACCTTCATAGGGACAACCTGTGGACTTACTAAGCCTCACCCAAAACCCAGAAACACTGTGTTTTTCTCTGCAGAGAAGGACACCAAGTCCTGCTGCTCTGAGAGCACCTCAATAACTTTGGGAAGGAGACACAGCAAGGCCCCCAGTGGCTAGGAGGGATCTGGGTGCTGCAGCTGACCTTTTGCCTTCCTACTGCTAACGCAGAGGAAGAGAACAACACTGGGAAAGGGCAAGAACAAGCCTGCCTTTCCCTCCCTGGGGACTAGTTCTGATGCCCAGCTGGTTTCCTTCCCTGGAACCTGAGCAGCACGTGGGGCTGTTTGTCTCTCAAGTCTCAGGGTGCCCAGCACAGACCTGCCCTGGGCTGTGGTGCTTCCCACCCAGCCTGTGCACTGCTGGGAGTCACAGGATAAGTTCCTGCATGCCTTTGGCTGCACCAAGGCCACAGATGTGCCTGCACAGACCCAGCACACCTCCTTTCACCACGCCCAGCTTTGGTGAAGCTTGCAGAGACATGAAGGATATCATAAAAACACTTTTTTTCCCAGTCAAAAAAGGTGAATTTCACCTCCATACCTCACAGTCTCTCCCACTTCACCCAATTGTCCTGCACCTTCAGAATGGCAACAAACATCCCCCAACACAAGCTAAATTAAGTTGCTAGGGAGGCCCTAAGGAATTGCTCAAATCAGCCCTGGCCAGTCTGAGAGGCTGTTCTTGATGTGCAGGCTTTAAGTCAAAATCCTTTTACCTGATACACACCCTAAATCTCCACTTAAATGTGACTATGACAGTGTTATTTCAGTAATGCCAGTGCCCTGAGCCTTCTGGTGGTTATTTTGAAGAAAATTCTCTCGTATTTTTATAAATGTATATATGTGTGTATATTGTCTGATAAGTCCACTTTTTCCCTGTGTTGAAGAGAGAAACTTTTGAGACTCAGCTCTAATGATATGGCTATGTGAGGCCCAAAAGACAGACCCTGAGTTCATATGCTGATATTTGTATCTGTAACTACAGCCAGTTAGAAGTAACAACATACACACACACACACACAACACCATGCTGTTTTTCATGCCAACCAAAGACTCCCAGTAACCTAATTTACCTCAACTTTTATTTTACTACTCGTCTCATCCCTCCTTTAATATCCACATGTGATCAGGCATCCCACTGTTCAGTGCCTCCATTTCCCCTCTGCAATGTTGTAGTGTCCAGAGCAATCATTAGAAACCCTTGAGCTGTTGAGCAAACAAAAGAAGTCCATTGCAAAAGGCTTCCTTACTCCTTTACTCTTCAGTGGGTTTCCCTTAGCTCCAGAAAGTGAGTTTGCTTTCAGTAGTACAGATATCCCTGGCAAAGCTCTGTTTTCTGTGCTTTGCTGAACTCCTGAACACAGATGTCCCATTTGTGTTTCATTAGTACATCAGCCTCTCTGAGGCTTTCGACCTCTGCACTAGGCAATAATTACCTGGCGCAGACCCATTCCCTCGCCAGCTGGCCTGGGAGCTGCTCTGCTCAGACCAGGGCTCTCTCTGCTGTCAGCCCTTTCCAGTCAACTGGACAGCTCAATCAGCAGAAAATATCAAATATGGTTGTTGTTTAGGCTCAGCCAGCGTTATTTCTACTTGATGTGACAATGCCTCTCCAAAGGAAGATTATGTTTCCCAAGGTCTAGCCATGAGACAAGAGAGTTAAGATGTCTGACAGAGTTTGATGAGTTTAGAAGCTTTTTTGCCAGCAGTTTGGGCTGATCATGTCCTTCACTTCCTGCAAGTGGTGTTGTAGATGCCTCCCTCTCCCAGGCCCAATGACTATTTAATTATTTGTACAAAGTGGAACAGCTGCGAGGAGAGCAAGAGAGGGCGGCTGAGCCTGATTTTAGTCTGGGGCCAAGGGCACTTGCCTGGGATATAAATCAGCAGTTTGCCTCTGTTCTAAGTTTTTGTCCCCTCCCACATGTGCATTCAGGGTGATGGGCATCATTCCGCTTTTTGAGGGAGTTGCAGACTTGCCTCATCACAGAAATAAAAATCTTAGAGTTGCTCCCAAGCAATCCTTGCCTGCTGCACAGGAAACTTCACACCCCAGCAAAGGGAAACCCCAAGCCCAAACCAGAGCATCACTGGCCTCCCTGTCATGCTTATGGCACAGCAGCCCTTGCTTTAAGGGTTCTGCTACATGTACCCAGGGAACTTGTAAGATTTAGGATTAAGGATCATTTTTATTCGATAGTCGTCATGTTTTCTGCAACAGGATAGTGTAGATTAAGAGACAGGAGCAGATGAAATGATGGAGTAGGTGACACAGAGTCACAGACAAAGCTACATCCCCAATATATCTTCCCAGTACACTTTAGAGAATATGAGACTGAGCAGCATCCAAAACCATAATGAGAACCATGGCTGAAAGGGGAACAGATAAACAAGAAAAAAAGCAGTGGGGCTGACTGGAGACTCTGCTCAAAGAGCACAGTCAGACACCTCTTCAATTCACTTGAAAGCAATAATGAGGCATGGTACTTAGTGACTGGGAGGATAGCAGCACTGCAAGAGGGTTTCTGGATGAGCTGAAAAGTTCTGGGGAATTTCTACTTGTTTCACCCACTAGATGCACTGCCATCCATGGAAGCAAAGGAAGGTTTTCATGGAATCAAAGACTACTGCTAAAAGAAGGCAAAAATATAGTCCATGATGGTGATCCAACAGGAGGCCAGCTGGCCAGGTGACTTCTGCTGAGGGTGCTGTGTTCAGTAGGTAATGCCACAGACTTTAAAGATTTTACTTCAGGTAAAGGATCAGGAACTATCACCTTGCTCAGGGACTGCTGTGGGCTCCAAATTTTAATATTAAAAAGAGATGGAAGCATTCTGAAACAAAAAGTGAATCCTTTATTTACAGGAATATATGGTGGTTTTGTGTCTATTCTCAAAAGCAGGATGGTAGAAATAAGCCAGAGGAGAAAGAGGGTAGAGTGAATGATGGATAACATGATCTAGTCAAACTAATTGAAAAATGGTAGGGTGAGATTTATAATTGAAATACCGATATTGATGAGTTCAATCTGTACAGGATAAGAACAACAATAATATTTAGCAATGATGCAGCACTTTTCATCTTTAGAGCTCATTAACTAATTAATCTTCACAACACCCCTGAGAGGCAGGTAAGCATTATTATTATTAGACCATAAGAAAGATAAATCCACAAAAGAAGCAGAGGAAGGTGGAATTAAGAGCTAGAAGTGACTTTGTAAGAGGGAGAGGGTGGAAAATAACTCCTTTGTTCAGTCACAGCAAGGGGCAATTCCATTACCAGAAGAAGGTGGCCTGGCACAGGAAATATTCATATAGGAGATCCATCCTTTATTCCACACCAGAGTAAAAGGCACAAAAGATGAGGCAGGAACTCAATCAGTGAAGTCAAATTCATAAAAGGAAAATAAGGTGACTCAGAAGGCGGCAGAATGAGTTAATAGAAGCCAAGAATGGCAAAGGGTAACAAGACTCTGAAACCTTGAAACCTAACACCAAAGCAATGCTATTTCATGCTAGAACTGAGATATTGGACTGAATTTGAGTAGGAAAAATAATAACAAGGACTGTGTTTGTAGACGCTGAAGAATTAGCAAAGGCCTTGTTGATAAAGCTAGTGATAAAACACAGGAACTTGGCTGTGCTGAATGGCAGGCTGGCAGCAGGCTCCCATCACAGAAATCCCACATATTAAAATGAGATAATTCTTGACATTTAATTCTCTTATTCTCTTCTCTTCTGTGTGAGAGAAAACAGAAATATTGAAGGGAAAAAAATAGAAAACAGGCATAACAATAATCTCCCAAAGAAGGTAGGAGCTCGTGTGGGCAAGATTGGAAGAGCCCTGGATCAAACTGCTTGAGATTTGTCTTGATTTTTGAGCCTTGCACTGAGGGCTTTGTATTTTAGAAGTCAGAGCATGCAGAGATAACAGTTGGAAATAACAAAAATGTGCAATGTGTAGAAATTTTGCCTGAGATCTACCCAATTTTGGCAGTTAAAAAAAAAAAAAAAGAAAAAAAAAACCCACAAAATTGTTTGGCCAATTTAAGAAGTTGTCCCCATTATTTCTCTGCACTTTCTGACAGTAAACTGGATCTAGATCCAAATCTAACTTGAAGTTTAACTTGATGTGTTACTAAAGTGTTCCTGTGTGCCTACAAATTACCAGTCATAATATTTTAAAACAGAAATTCTCTAACTCACAAATGGATATTTGCTGAGGCCAGAATTTCTGTTATGAACAAACCAGAGAGCTTAAAGTCTGACAAATGACCATAAGGATAAGAGGAAATCTAACCAGATAATAGCAGCTCTCTACAAAGCTTGGCCAAAAACAAACTGTAGGTCAAAACAAACTGTGTGATTCTTTCAGATTTTCTACCAAAGCAGGAAAACAGTGTGGCCGTGATGAGGAATTCCACAATTACCTATAGAAATAGTAGGGGAGGAGAGACCTGGGAGACTGCAGGTTCTCCTTCACACAGGCATCAGGAATGGACTTTTCCACATCCATTTTGTATGTTTCCCATTTTAAACCTAACCCAAGCCTTATATTTGTTTTTTTGATAACGTGGTTAAAAAAAAAGGAAAAAAAATTTGCACTTTTTTTCTGCAGAGAAAATCTTATGCACATTAAATTGACATGCAAAACTTATTTCTTGTCCCTCTACTTCATGCACACAGGGTTCACCTAAGAATTTTTAAGACAGCAAATCTTTGCCTGGGACACGTCCCAAAGCAAAAGGCCTGGTTTGGACCAAAGTCACATACAGCCTTGCAGCAGAAAAAGGGAACCCCAGTGATTTTTTCCTTTAGATCTTAGAATTTAGCTCTTGCACTCCTTTAGCTTTTGCTATTTTTTTGAAGGTGAAAGTGAGATACTGTTTTGTTTTGAAGTTTTGTCTCCCTACACGAGAAGAATCACAGCTGGGCTGACAAATAGAGGTCTCCATGACAGTGGGGCCTTTTGCACCTTACAGGTGTGTGCCACCACAATTCCCACAGTGGCTTTTTCAATCCATGTGTTTTCATGGCTGAGTCAGAGATGTTACAAACCTTGACACATGACTTACATGGCAATACCACAATGTCACACCCAGTCCGGTCACCCAGGGGGAGAAGCAGAGCACCTGTTTCAAAATTGGGCTGGTTTAAAGGTCCATGGAGCACTCACTGCTGTCTGCTTCTCCTGGGGGTGCTCATTGTTCTGCCCTTGTTTCTTTGACAGAGAAAAAATGCTTAAAGGAACGCTCGTGTTGTTCCTTGCAAGAGCCAAACTTGGGAAGTGAATCCCAAGTCATGAGGAGAGCTCTGGCAGCCTCACTCCAGGGCTGATCCCAGCAGAGTGCAGAGCTGTGTCCTTGCTGTGCCATGACACCTGCAGAGCAGCTGGAACAGGTTATTGCTACAGCCAGGAGCTTGCAGCAGCAACACACACAGAATATGTAATTCCCACAAAGCACGCTTTTAAGGGGGGGAGAAAAAAGGGAAAATGCACTATCCTGTGTGCATTTTCCCTCTGTGGGACATGGTTTGTTCATTCCTGAGCCAAGGATGGGAAAGAAATCTTTCTGCCTTATTCTAGAATTTCCCTGTTTCTTACTCATTATGAAAAAGACTTCTGATATAATAAGCTGTTTTGCACTGTGACAGAAGCCACTCTTTCTCCTAAAGAAGGAGGCATTTTCTGTGCTTTTTATTTTCCACATGCAGAAAGATCTGAATAATCTTTGGAGGGAAAGAAAAAAACCAGGACATGAATTTCAGAGCATGTGCTTTTGTGTTATTCAATATGACTGATAGAGAAGGATAAGGTTGAAGTTCAAGGCAAGTATGGAAAGTAATTTCTCTCTGCACAGTCACAAATAAAATGAGTCACAGCTCTATAGGTTTAAATTAATTAAAGATGGATCTTGTGCTTGATGCTAGTTTGATAGAACTAGAGTTTGTAGTGGTTGTATCATGAACACAAGTGGATATCTCTAGTGGCTAGCTAGTATTTTCTTTATACTCATGAGTGTTTACTATGGCACACAAATGCTAACTGGTTTTATCACACAGTCATTATCATATCTTCTTCCCTTTCTCTCTACTCTTCAGGTGTTGCTACTACAAAATGATTTCATATCAATTAGGAATTCCATTTCCTTCAAGGGGCTACTGAAGGAACAGCCACCTGTAATGAATGCTGTTAGACTTCAGCTGCTCTCTTTCTTTACAACAAGAGCAGTGTTTTTTAAATCCATGTTCAAAATTGCAAGCATTAGCTGAGTATTTTTCCTATTTAAAAAAAACCCAACAAACAAAAAAAATTACACTGTCTCTGGAAAATTTATTTCTTAGGACACTTAATATAAGTTGCAAGAAAAATCTAAAATTACTTTAAAAATAAAAAGTTAAAAATTTATCAGATTCTTCATTCAGTGTAAAAGTGAAACAATAGCACTGAAGTAGTACGAAGTTTCTGTGTTGCTGTTGAAAGCATTTCATTAAGCACAGCGTAAAGATGACAAGTGCTTATCAAAGGGACAGCGATAAGAAACCAAACCCAAACAAACAACTTTCAAACTATTATTGGGGGGGGATCTCTAGTTTCTGTGTAATTTCATGAGGAATAAAAAGTGTTTTTTTCTTCACATACGATGAAAAAAACATTTGAGAACAAGCATTCCAGTTGTACCTTAGCACCAGTCCCTAAGTAACATTAAGGGGATCTGGCATTTGGAAGGTTAATTTTCTTATCAAAACTATACAAAATCCTAATTTTGCAGAGTAGCAATTTGGAAAAAAAATCAGCAATGGGAAAATGTTGGTTATGCAGCACTAGACATTCAGTACTCAGGGGATCAATTATAAAAACACTCATTCAGCTATTTCTATTCAAATGAACACCTGAAGAGGAGGTCTCAATGGTTTTAAAAGTGTGTGGATATTAGTGGATAAATGTTAGTCCAATAAAAGAGATCATCATCTGCTATTTGTGTGCATTTAAGTTGACACTAAAAAGATCTTTGTGGAATATTGCTGCTTCTTTTTCTTTTTGTGTGTGTGCATCTTTTATCTCATATTCCCTTAACACTTTGTGAACTGAAGAAAATAGACCAAATGAGCTGTTCTTTAAGATTAAAGGGGTAGCATTTAGTTGAACACACCTGAATGTGGAAGGAGTCTATTTTCCTCACACTTATGAATATGTAATGATGTGCTTGGAGGCACAGTCACGAACCCCTAATAAGAATGCACGAGTCTGTGTTTGAAAACAGACATTTGCATTTGCCCTCTGGTCACAGTACATGGGTCATTCTTATTCAAAAATTTATTTGCTTTATTTTTCTATTCCCCCTCCCTTTCCTGCCCACCTCAAAATATTTTCTCATTTCTAGGTTTTGTTTTGAGAAAAATTAAAAAGGGAGGGCTAAATCCCTCCAGAATGGTCAGGATTCAATTAGGGTGAGCTTACTCAGTGATATATACATTTATTTGTGCAAGTGAAAAACTCCATTGTTTGCTTTGAGGAAAGAGTATTTTTCAGTCTCACAAACACTTTGCTTTAGCAAATGTGTTTGGCAGGATTCGAGAAGAAACAAAAAAATCTCACATAGGTGCATAACACAACATTTTAAAAAGTGAAAATTGGGAGTGAAGTGATAGAAATAATGTGATCTAGACAAGATATATGCTTCATAAATTGCATAAATACTTCAGGAAAGCTACCGCCAAGAAAGAAACAACAAAGCATCATAAATGTTAATACGGGGAGCAATCAATGTCATGCACCAGACTACCAGTGTTGAAGGCATGGGATCCAGGTGGGGAAAAACAGGCTGTGGAGATTGGTACTTAATGAGAATATTGCATTTCTCTTAAAATTTCGTTTAAAAAGCTATTGAGGAGCTACTTCAAAATACAATCAGAATTGTTGTGGGTTTTTTGTTGTTTTCTAAACAATAAAGTAGTTTCAAATTAGGCACCAAAGAAGAGTTTGCTGAGAGTTTTTAATTCCCTTTTTCCTGTTCTAACTCCCTCTTTTTTTTTTTTTCCAAAGAAGAGCAAAGGGGAAAAAATGAAAAGTAATAAAATACAGAGAGTAAAGTTGCAGCACTTTATTCATTATCTGAAAAAAATAATGGAAGAATCAGGCCCTTCCTTTTGCTAAAAAAAAAAAAAAGAAAAAGAAAAAAGGAAAAAGAAAAAGAAAAATGAAAATAAAGAGAAATAAACAAAAAATCACGAAGAAGTCCAAACAAATTCATTTGCAGAGAATGGAATTACTGAGCTACTGCAAATCAAGGTAAACAATTTCTGCTGCCGGCTACATTAACGATTTCATCATCACTTTGCTAAGGGTCAGAGAAGTTAAATACCCATCCTAAAGCACGGAAGGATTTCGAACCGTTCGGAATAAAAGTTGTAATTTTTTATCAAATCCTCTGATTTGAGGAGGTGTGTGAGCTCCTTGCTGCTGGCACAGTCCTGGTGGGTGTCCAGGGGCAGAGATCCTCCCGCAGGTACCTTAGTGACACACACTCACACAGGGCCGGCACGGATCACACTTCACTACACATTTGCTAGATTTTACATTGCTATCACAAGTGTGACTTTGGGAAGAAAAGAGCCTATTGTGAGTGCAGCCGCCGAGCAGCCCCATTATTTGAGATCTAACAGTGACACCTGCAGTTGAGCCCCGCGCAGTGACACCAGCATCTCCCTTGGAGAAACCCAGCCCTGCTTTTGAACCGAAGGCATCTCCTGCTTAATTATCCTCGTGCACCTCAAATTTGCCTCTCCCGCTGGCAGCACAATCAGCTTCCACACCAGCATGAATCAGCTTTCCCATTTGGAAAGCAAGCAGCCTGCCATAAGGTACATAAATAGCCCACAAAGCTTCCTTGAGCTGCTCGGTGGAAGTAGAGCTGCCCATGCATTCACACACACATGCAGATCTCTCCTCCACAAACAGGCGTTTCACAAGAACCACCTGCATGTCTGAAATGCTCATCTCCGTGTTTCAAAGATTTAATCACTTTCCTGCTAATTTCAATATAAAGCACTGCATTTGGTATGAGTAAAGACTAGATAACCTGGCGATTTGGATGAGTCCCCTTTGTTGTCACTGCTCCCTCCTTGCTTTGGTTACCAGCTGGTGAGCTTCTGTAATGTGATCATTCTGTCTCCCTTCACTCCCAGATAATCCATGAGTTTTCACAGCTTCATCATTATTTAAAGCACTTTGTTTTGTTCTGTTTTCTCGTTTGCTTTAAGAGAAACAACGTTGTACTTTAATTGCTGCTCTGAAGGCTACTTTTAGGGGCCTGACTCTCCAGTTAAAATAATATGTAAAGGTATTTCATATTTGCCTTTTCACTATTCTCACAATTTACTGTTTCTTCAGATTCCTTCCATGTACTAGAAAACAAACTCCTCTTTCTCTCTTAAAAGCAGAAACTAGAACTAGGAGGTTTTCTTTGCTGTAAGATGATTTTTTTATATCACCAAATCTTTTGACCCACTGCAATGGTTTCTAACCAAGATCAATACTGGTATTTCATACAAGCACAGTACAAATTTGGTTTTAATTTACAACTCTTGGAGATATTTATTTTGTCATGTAAGCTTTTGGATCTCCGATATAAACATGTGTTCACTTGAAAATAAAGATTTCTTTATAACTTTTGTCAATATTCTGCTGATTGCTAGTTCAGTACCAGATGTGCTATGCTTAATGGTGCATATACAAGAAGCATTCCCTAATCCCTAAATGAACTTCTTATCTCTAAATATATACAGGATAAGCTATCTAAACTCAATTTAGCAACTATGCTATTAAATCTACCAGAACCAAAGAGTAAAAGAGTATTGTTAAAGCCAAGTGCCTGTTAGCAAAAAACCCAAAGAATCCTCCTGAAACAAAACATGGCTAACCATAGATCAAAATCAATCAGACATAGATTAATTTCTACTATCAGTGCATCTTGAACCCCCACATCATTCCCCAAGTGCATACACCCAGTTTTAAATGCCTCTCATTTTGTTAGCCCCACACTCTGTCAGTCACAATTTGCTGCAGAGAAATGAGTTGTCATCAGCTCAGACTTTTTAACGGCATATGAATGCAGATGGATCCATTATGGGATTTAAGAGAAGTGCAGGAAAAAAAAAAGTTGTGTCATCTGCTGGTTGGATTACAGCACCTGGAAGCATAGCTTGTGGTTCCTGCTGCATCACCAGTTCCCTTTGTGACCCTGGGACACAGGTTGACACAGAACCTGGATATCCTCACTGATGAAACTACAGCATTCACACCTTCATTCACTGCCCAACACTCCAGCCTGGCCCATCAACTCCTCAGCAATAACCCCTCCTGCCCCTGGACTGTGAAGAGGAAAAGCCAGGGGATGCCTGGGGCATAAGGGAAGAACTCCCATTTTTCCTTCTGATGTCCCTGACACCCCTAATTTAACAATTTCCTGACCCCCAAAAAAACTGGACATGTCTATTTTATTCCACACAAACGTTTCTCAAAATAGTTTACTATCTGTGAAGACAACAAAAGAAAGAAAGTACACAGGAAGCAAGAAGGGCCAAGTTACATCAGGCTCAAAAAGAGATGACTCCTAATGTTTTCTTCTTTTTCGATGTTATCTGCTGTGGTGAATAACTCCAGACAGTTCTCTTCTACTTTCCCTGCACTCTCTTACTGCCTCTTAATTTCTCCTTCCCTCAGCATGAAGAGTGCCCAGGACCAGTTGTATACGAGGAACCTTAAAAATCCACTTTTTCTACCTTTGGGACTGAAAAGCATCACAAGAACTTTTAGGTTTGCAGAGTTTGGTCTAAAGTATAACAAAATGCTAAGCAAAACTGTTGACTGTATTCTCAGAAGCTGCACCTGGAAGAACAGAATCCCAGCTCAGTACAAGAGGATAGCTCTGGTTTGGAACCAGAGAAATGGATGGAAAGTTGTCACAGAGGTGCACATTCAAGATGCATTTTGTGCAGCTGCCAATGTTTTCCTCCACTTTTCTTCATGTTCTTATCTTATTACCTTAGGAGAAGTGTCACAAAATCATCACATTTTAAAAAAGAAAAGAAAAAAGAGAAGAAAAAAAAGAAAAAAGAAAAAAAGAAAAAAAAAGAAAAAAAAGAGAGAAGGGGAAAAAAACAGGGGAAAAACCAAGGAAAATGTAATTTAAAAAAAAAGGCTATGCATATGCAAAGTTGATTCAAATGCTTTCAGATTGCGCCATAGAAAAGCTGTGGCCTAGTTTTGGAAATACATATTTCACTTTATTTTGCGCACAGCTGGGTTTATATTGGCACTCACACTAATATGCAAAATGCACTATCTTATATTCATGAATGACTCTTTATAAAATGCCAGGAGGGCACCTGCTTTCTTTTCTTTAAGTCTATATCATGACAAAGAAGCAGCCTGTATTAATGGCCAGCTTCCAGCTCTGACCACAGCCTGGAGGGATTTATGCCAGCTGTACACAGGTTTGGAAGTAAACAACATGCCCCGGTCAAAAGGAGTTTCTTACACTCCACGGAAAGAGACTGCTAATGAGATGCAATGGACTGAAGGAGGGAGCACACGGCAGCACTGACTGTGCAGGGAGCTCTCACAAACAAGGCTGTGAGCTCTCAGACGTGCTGCATCCTGGTCACAAACAAGGCTGTGAGCTCTCAGACGTGCTGCATCCTGGTCCTCTCCACGCTGTAAGTCCAGTGGCTTATATGCATCATTCAGTCCTTGTAGCATGGCTGCAGACACTGTAGCCAAACATCTTCCCAGTCCAGTGGTTCTCAGGGCTCAGTAGGTGCCAGAGCATTAGGCAAACTAGTAAAAAGTACCTGGCCAGCAGTAGGTGTTGGCATTTCTTTCTTTTCAAACAGATGTATCATGTCTCAGTGGTTTAGAAGGAAGCCTACTGAAACTACTCCTCATCTTAAGAAGGTGCTTTGTCTGCCATGCAAATCTGACAGGATCTGTGTTCTTTGAACTTCAGATCACCATGAAAAACCCATCTCTCAGGATTTTGCCCCAAAAATCAGAATAACATACATGACAGAGCTTGATAAAGATTTTCCTTTAATGTACAGTTGATTAAACATGTACTTAAGAAAAAAATGTTTCTAAATGAGATGTGGACAACAAACACTAGAAAAATTTCACAGACATTTGTGCAGATAATTAGAACCTTAAATAGGGATTTTTAAAATTAGACTGATGTATACTCATTATATGGTCATGTTTAAAAAAGTTAGGTATTCAGTTCCAGCTTATAAACTGGAGTTGATCAAAAATATATTAAAATCTTTATTCCTTTTACTGTGCTCCGCAAGATTATTCCTAGAATGTGCTTTCTGGGTCTGATTTGGATTAATTCTTTTTCCTGACTAAGCAAGGCCACCACAATAATTTTGGTGTGTACTTCTGAGTTAAGCAAGGTACTGTAAGGTCAAATCAGACTGAGTTTGCACAGGATGTTACTGAGTTAATAGCTTTCCATCATTACTGCACTGCACTTGATGTACTGTTTGATTGCCAGACCAGAAATGGCTGCATTTCACTGGGTATCAACCAATGTATTTTGCCAAATATAAAAAGAAACTGAAAAGTAACAACAGACACAATGCAGTTATAATAAAATAAGCATGTGTATAATCTTACATGAAATTCCCTAACCAAACCTTCAAGAAAATTATATGAAGATAGAACTGTATCTGTGATCAGTTCTTTAAGAAGTAATAGTATTTCTTCCACTTCCCAGCTCCAGACTTAAGCCATGTCCTTATTCCTGCACCAGGAACAGGCAGAACCAAAAAACAAGAGAACCACTGACTGGAGAACAAGTTGTTAAACTGAGCTGTGTTCACACATTTACCTTTGTCTCCCAAAGCCCTGCAGCAGCCTACAAAATGCTCGTTGCCAAATGCTTTGCCATTTTCAGCAAGTAGCAGAACAATTGGAGGTGTTTATTCCTGGGCCAGTACACAGCACACAAAGTATGAATCTTCCTGCAGAAGCTAATTTGTAACTGCTTGGAGATCTCCCTCTGCAGTCCGCACTGCAAGGTGCGAGTTTAGCAGCCCAGCATCTGCAACAATCTCTTCAGGAACACAGCAGCAGAGTTAGGATGCTGTTCACTAGTTCCTTTTGATGAAGAAAGCAAAAAATTTATTTCTGAATTAAGTTCTCACTGAATTAACGACCAGCATTAATTATTCTACTAGTAGCAAGAAGAATCAAACCAGAGGCTACGAGTCTGATGCTCACATCCCAAAAGGACATTTCATGCACTAAAAGAACTCTGAGAAATAAAGTCACCCTGCTCAAGGCAAGACCCTGCTCAGTGTCCTGTGTGAAGGCAATGCTCTCATGTAAAGTACCATTTTGTACATACATTCTTTCCACATACTGTAAACTGCAAGTCAGATTTCTGCATTTTTCAAACCAGCAGCAAAAGTAAGTATGTTATATACTTTCTATATTCAGGTGACAAGGTAATTCCAATAAAGTTCTGATGAGAAACAAACTCATATTGCAAGTACTAAGCTTAAGGTCCTCTGAGATCTATCTCTATGTTTGTTTATTTCCTCATCCCTCTTTCATATTCCTGCTAGTCCCATTCTTGATATGTAATGTTTTTAAAGGATTGGACAGCCTTTTCTTGGATGCAGATAAGCAAGTCATGAAGAGACATCTTTTACACATCTTACGAGATATTAGGTAAAAACAGGAAATATTACACACAGAGAACTACAGTTTTGAGTCGTGACTTTTTTTTATTACTGTTTAATTCTTTCACTGGGCTAGTTGCACAAAGCAGATAATTGTTTTTGCAAAGACTAGTAACAATTTAGTATTGTAGAAAAGCTCTGGTCATTGTCAGAATACAAATCGCAATTAGGGTGCTGTATCCATCTTTCCCCGTGTGAAAGTCTGGTTGTTGTTTGCATTTATCTGGGAGAATCTGATTTAACCCTAGCAATTGCAAAGGCGAGTCAGGCAGCCAGTTTTCCACCCCTTAGCTCCACTGCTGAAATACCAGGCGACCTTGCACAAAACAACTACTCTGTATCTTCATTTACCCATCTAAACCACACCTATTGTATTTATTTAGCTCACAGGGGCATCAACAGGCTTAATTAATGTTTGCAAAAAGCTTTGAGATCATCAGATGAAAGGTCCAAAATATTTTAAAGTCAATGAGAAAAAAATGGATAGGTGCCAAGAGAGTCAATTGGACAAACGGCTTCTCCTATCAGTATTGTCCATATTTCAGTTTCTAGTTTATCAGTGGAATATACACGGCTGTTTAAATAAAGTCTCACGCATGTTCCATTGTGTACAGAACCAGCCACCACAGTTTGTAGATCTGAAAACAGTTAGAAAGCTGTAAAAGAATGCTTGGGAAGACATATATTATATTTCAACTCCAATACAAAAGAAGTCCTTTCTCCAGAGTGTTTCTATACTCCATAGAAAAATTCCCAGTGGCAGTTAGCAGCACATACATGGAGTTTGATTTAACATTTTTATATACTGTAATTTTTTGATCAATGGACACTAAGAAGCATCTTCCCTTGACTGTTTTATGAAGAAGAGCTTGAATTTAATATCTGCAGGCATATAACCAGTGCTTAAATAAATAAGAAACTCCCCTCTCCCCAAGGATCCTAATGCTATAGCATCTAGGTCACTGCTATTAACCTCTTCCCTAAGGATTTAGAAATAAATCCAAGATCCCAAGTAAACTCTATTCCTCAGCTGACTGCATCCCCATCAGATGACACTGTTCTCATAATTTTTCTCCTAGCCTGGTGCTAAGTAGTTTTAGCTTAGAATTGCTCAAATAAGAGATCTAAGATATTGCAACACTGTCCTACTCCAGGCAGGACCAGGCCAGTTGAAGATGGACTTGCTCAACTCATGGCATATCCCCTCCCACCTACCCCAAAGCCAAGCCCACCTTTTGTATTCGTAGCTTTTAACTGCAACTTGTCTCTCAAAAACAAAGGTTTTAACCATGATCCTGTGGAAAGGGCAAGTGCTGTGTTAACCTCTCCCACAAAAATACACCTGAAATAATCAGCCATGAGGACAAGCTTTGGATACTTTGTGGTGCCTCTTAGAGAGACAGGCTAGGATAATGAGATAAAAGATGTGGATAGCAAGAAAAGAGTTATTGGCAATCGTTCAGCATAGCACACATTAACATAACTCTCTACTAGGTTTAGTTTTTGCAGCCTCAGTTCAGTCCCCCAGGTAGAATAAAGTAGGAAGATTTATTTCAAAATACCAAAACTACTTGGAAGAGTGCTGGAAGCAAACAACAAAAAATTGGAAGGTGTTCAGAAGATCTGAGGGAAAATGGGATCACCATAGTGCACATCCTATTTGCTAGTATAGGAGTACTGACACTTGTTTCTGGATTAAGCCAGTCAGCCTACAACAAGAGGTCAAAATGACAGAGGAGTCCCTGTGTTACTTCCAGTGTTTGTTCCACAGTGTTGCACTGGCTGACCTACAAAATGTGGTGAATTTGAACTTCCACTCTGCTTATGCTAACTTCTGTGTAAACCAAGGTCATGCTGCTGCACAGTGGTGGAGCAAAGCACTGCTTTCTGTTGCTCCGATACGTTACATTAGAAAACACATCTTTCTATTTCTTCTTTTTAATAACCAGGAAAATAGAAATGGTATTCTTTTTGTATTTTTTATGTAAACTGCACTTCAAAATTAAGCTGGCCTCAAAAAAATAAAACCCTTTACAATTATCATTGTGAAGAACCCAAATGCAAACGGGGAACAGACTCATACAACAATGTCTTCTCCAATTTTCAGACATATTTGAAAGCAACAGAAGCTTGGACAACTAGAAAAATTCATAAGTTCAACACAATAAGCCAGTCTTCCAAAGACATCCACAACACCTTCACGGGATTGGTTTAAAAGGTTAAATCGATCACAGATCTACATCTGTAAGGAAAGGGTTAATAACATTTGGAGTATGTGCCTTAAACACCTGCTCAGTGGTGAAAGTCCTGTCAGAAAACACCGACCTTTTTTTCTGAAAGTCCGTCAGAAAACAAGTGGGGAAACTTGTAGAAACAAAGAAGCAACGTTTCAGTTTTCGCCTTGTAAGGGGCAGGACTGAACCTGATACTTTTTGCAGCAACCTTCCAGAGCAGTGTGTCACAGGCCACGTGCAAATTGCACAAGTGGGGTCACAAACAGGACACTTGACTTTGGGGGTATTTGCCTTGCATAACCCACAGAGCAGACCCCCAACAACCACCAAACCAAGACCTGAATATGTGCAAGGGTGAGACCTCTCCTTACCTTTGCCTCATGCTAATGAGGGAGCACAGAAAAGCAACTCAGGGAGTGAACTGGGCTAGACCCACCACCACAAAGGGGACCAGGGCACCGAAGGACACAGCTCAATCCATGGAGGTGACCATCTTCTGCTTGCTCTCTCTCTCCCTCTCTGTTTTCCCTACACACTTACTGTAACAAATAAAGTCGGTATTGTCAAGCTGATATTTGGTCTCATTCGTACCTTAATTGCGGCAGAGGACTTTAATATCAGATCATGGCAACATCTTCAGTTTGTATTGTCAGAAGGTGAAAAAGGGAATAGTTAAAATTCATTTTCAGGTAAATAATACTCAATATGCATCACACCAATGTATCAGTGACTAGAGAGCCTGCAGACCATACACAAGCAAAAGGAAAGAAGAGGACAGGATTAAATAGCTGATGATCAGAATGGCAAACAGACGTATAGCTTTTAGGATCTAAACCTCTGTTTTTCCTAGGGAAGAAACACCAAATGTGGGTCTGCATGTTTATATTAAAGTCCTTTTTTTAAAAAAGGCAAAATAGGCTGCAGTGTTTCTTCAAAGAAAAGCAGCACCCAGTTGCCTAATTTTGTTTTCCACTACTGGAAGACTGTTCTAATAGCATGCACAGGAACCTTTCCTCTTTCATGTTTCTTAGAACTAATTTACAGCAGGATATGAAGATGATATATCCAATACAAAAGAAAGATTGGAGAACCAACATATGAGTTTCAAGTGGTGTTTGATTCATGCCTACAGGAGAATCCAATGGAACAAAATACCTACTATAAGAAAATTCCAAGACATTCTCAAATGCTAATAGTCAGTCTTTGTGAAATGTCTGATAACCACTAATCTCATTTGGTACATAAAGAAGTTAAAGCAAGGAGTTGCTAGCCCTGCCAAGGTCACACATACACAAGTCATAATCAGAAATTAGGTTTTGCTTTGCTGTGAGCCAGCCTTTCAAACAAACTGCTTTGAACTACCGTAGCGATGAGTTATTGTTGGGATTTGTGTGCTTGCTGACACATTACATGATACTTCTTATAGAGACACAAAAATTGTTTCACCTTTAAAACAATATGCACATGGTCCCTTTAATTTTGAAGGAAATAAACCACTAGAATTATTTCATAACAGGAAACATCAAAATGAGGCGTTACAACTGAAAAACACACTGATGACACGTGACATTGATGGAATGCACAGGAATGGACAATTAATTCTCACAGTTCTTTGAAAGTTTTTGATGTTGTCAAGTAAGGCATGCTCCATTCAGCTTAATACATAACACTGGGTGCTGAAACTAAAGATTAGTGATACTGTATCTTTTTTTTTTTTTTTTAACTATTAAATAGTAATAAAAGCCAAAGATGTCTCTATTTTAAAAAAACCTAGAAGCTTACTTCCCGAATGAATGCTCAGATTATCCTTGAAAATCTAACAGGCCAGAAAGGAAAAGTCAAACACTACGGTGATTGCAACAACTCAAAGTGTGACTTCCATGCATTTTTAAAAATACAGCTTATAGTAAATCTAACATAAAAGCATTCTTTAAGCATTTAAAAACAAACAAACAAACAAACAAACAAAAAACCCCAACAAAAAAAAAAACAACCACCTAATTGTGCTAGATCAAACTTGCATTTTGACTTTATCTGCAAAGACAGAACATCTGGTGTGCTTCTGGCTAGACATCTCCTATTCAGAGCAACCACTGCTGAGGCTATCAACCAATTCCTACACCTTCAGAACAAACAAAAAAGCAAGTGTGAGTTAGCTTATACACCTACATTAAAAAAAAAAAAAAAGCCTTCTTAGGTCAATTAATTTACAGATTTGAGATTCTCCAAAATTAAGCCTGCATTTTCATGGAACAAACTTTGCCTCTTTAAGTAGCCTAAGTCAAGATGAAAATTTAAAAAGTGGGAAAAAATTCCTTGTGCCTACATCAACTGCTCGAAAAATGTTACCAAATTAATTCAACACTTTTTTTATCCACAGCAATTGCTATAAATATTATTTCATCCCTACTGAAGTCAAAGGCTCATTGAACAGAAGCAGCTCTTAGTATTTTGTTGTTTGAGGACGAATACATAAAGAATGAATTTATTAATTCATTAGTAAACTACTAAAAAAAATTATGAGATTATGTCCTGTGGGAAATATCCTGGAAAAAGTCTATACTAATATTTGTACAATTTGTCCACAGAAAATAATCTACCACCTCTTAAAATGCAACCAGACTAAAAAGATTGATCTTCTTCCCATAAATACATTCAAAACCAAAACACTGAAGAATGGACTATTGAAACTGCTTTTTAAGGATTTTTTCTTGATTCAGGTTGTGAGGATCTTTTTTTTCACTACCTACAAGGACTAGATGCTACAAGAAAAAAAAATACTCCCAGCTGAGATATTGCATTTAGTGATAAGAGTGATCACTAGTGAATAGAAAATCCACACACTGTTCTGGGTGATGGTAAGAAACAGTAGGAACAATCACTAATAACTCTAATATACTGTGTGAGCAGATGGCCTAAACTATCAAACATTTTATCAGTCTCACTGTTTTTTACATTGTAAGGGATAAAACTTACAGATGATAAACTGTGGCTGCGACAATGAATGCTTCCATCCATCATCCTGGGCTTCTCTTATTTCAACCATGTGACTGAGCTGAATCAAGTTTATATCTTGGCAGGAGACTCCTACAGAAGCTAAATATGTGTAATTCATTTATTCCCCATAAGAGCAAAAAACATTAATTTTAAGAATCTCCATTTCACTTCATTGAACCAGACCACAATGAACTATTTTAAAAGGCCTAGAAGACCATTCTCAAAAATTTCAGAACTTATCTATGCTAGGCTGCTGAAACTCTGTTTTTTCTCAAGAGGACATCAATTGTGTGCCAATCCTAAATAAGAGAAATCTCACTTTAAGAGCACAAGCTCAAAATCTAATTGAAATCCTTGGTACAAGCTGCAGCTCCTCTCCCCACGCGCTGAACAGGCTTGGCACAGCGTCCAGGCATGGCCGGCTCTCTGCTGGGGGCAGCGTTCTCGGCTGTGAAGGCAGAGCGTGCCCTCTGTCACTCATGGCGAGCAGTCCTGTCCAACTGTCTCTTTTCGACAACTTTATCATCAATCTCTTTATTAACAGCTCCGCTGCAGACTGAGAACGCAAACAAGGACAGCGCACATGCCAGATTTCTGGAAGCACACGGCACGAGACACCGCTCAGGGCACAGCGCAGGGAATGCTGGAGCAGAAGACGTAGTGCAACTCTTTCACGCTGTTTTAAGAAGTATCATATTTATTATGTTTACTTAGAATCAAATTGCTGTTTGGGGAGAGATGGGGAGAAGGGGAAGTTGTTTCTCAGACATCAAGGATTGCCCACCCTGCCTCCAGTTTTACCTTTATGCCATTTGAAGTGCCCGATCAATAAAGGGTATTTGACCTAACATTCCATTCAACTTTAATTTTATCTCTTTAGGTCAGGGTATTACCCTAAGTGAGGCAAGCGCCACAGAAATAACCTCAGATGAACTGAAAAGCTTCACATGATCTGTAGACTTCAAGGATGTAAACATTTACTTAAGTAACCTTATTCAGGCAATTTACTTCTAAAAATACAAACAGAAAATAGGAATGCTAGATTGCAAACAGGAGAGCAAGAAGGGCATTTGCACTTGTAAGCTGTCCAGTATCTGTGTGGGCCACAGTCATCATGAGGCAGCTTAAATGCATTGCCTAGTTTCTTAAGTTAAAGAAAAAATGCAGTTTTTCTTACCTAATAAGCTGGGGGTTTTATCACCTTACATCAATAGTAGTTTTCCTCTTCATCCTTTCCTATTACTTTCCTGGATTCTGGCTCTTATTTAGAGACAGTAATTTATTGCAAAACCAAAGCTTAATAACACATTCATATACAAAACGTATTTTTTTGCCCAACCATTACTATACCCTTAAATTTGACTTTAATTCAGTAGAGTTTATGAGGTAAAAATTTAATATAATGTGTAGGACATTTGTCATTCTTAGTTTATTATAAAAATACTGAGGAAATTAAGATATCCACACTTGCTGAATAGGACCTGTGATCTGGTTAATTCATTAAGTGGGGAATGCAGGAAAAAAATTACCTAAAGACAGCATTCCAGAATTTAGATAGAACAATAAAAATATACCTAAGCTTTATTTTAAAAAAATTCCTTAGTTTAAATATCCAAAACACAGATGGAATATCCAGCAGTGGTTCACCATATTATCCTTTTCATAATAAAACATGGCCTCTGAAGATTCATATCAAAGTTTGCGTTCTTTTGGTGACAGTATTAGTAGATATTTGATGTTTGTAGATATTTCAAATGATTAGTTTAAACTTTGTAGACGTATCAAACTGCATCAGCCTCTAACAACAAAACCGAGATGGTTTGTTTCTATTGAGCAGACAATTCTACTATGATTATTAAATTAAAATTAAAATCACTGACATCATTCCAATATGAATACTCGATCTGTAAATAAAGTATATGTGTAATACATGTTCATTCAGACATTTCTGACTGTACCATCAAGACCTGCATAGTAAGTGACGCAATTTGGTAAGTATTGTTCAGCCACAATAACGGCAAAGAGAGATTAATCATAGCAAAGGTACTTGACTAGTGTGTTCATTAACTTACATAAATGATGCCAGCATCACAACATGTAAAATACCTTTTATAGAAATGCACTTCCAAATAGTATCTATTATGAGGATAAACATACTCTGCTTCCTCAGTAACTGTAACAGTAGTTTTTCACGCATTTAAGTATAGGTTCTGGCTCAGAATCAATACTGTGTGTCTTCTTGCTATGCTGAATTACTTTTGGTTATTCTACATGCTGAAGAACTGTTTTATCGTTTATTGTGCATAAAATTCATTCTTCCATTAAGGTACATTTATTAACAACTGATATTCATTACAACTCAGACACCATATACTTGTAGCTACAAGTTTAAAAAATTTGTGGTTTAAGAAAAATCCCAAAAAAACCCAACCAAACAACAACAAAATAAAAAACAAGCCACCACCAAAAAAACAAACCAAAAAGCTCCCACAACTAAGAAATGCACTGAGAAGTACATTTAATAAGAAGTGGCATGCACACACTACCTACAGCAAGGAAGCACAACTTTAGCTAGAACTCATCAACTCAAATGTCTGATTCCAATCAGTATGTCTAAAGCCATCTGTTAAACCATGGCTTATTAATGTTAATTATTTTGGCTACAACAGTAATTTTCAGCTTCTTGTTTGCAGATCCTTATGAGTCAGTGAACTTAATTCAGGAGGTTGATGATGGGCAACTCCGAAAAACAAGCTATTGAAATCTATTGCCAACAGACTGAATAATATTGAACATAAATTTTTGTAGCTAATAGCAGATTTTTATTGGTCAGAGAAAATAAAAGAATTAAAAGCCATTAATAACATAGTCAGCTGTGATGAAGGAGTGATGTGGTGGGCAGGATATAAAGATGACGAATCTGTTTTAAACAAGCAATTGCATGCTGTGAAAAACAGGAAGGTTTATTGTTTTAGGCAGGGCAATTATATTATGAAGACCATAATCATCAGTGGTTTTAGCAGTAAAAGAAATTTTAGTAATAAGGAGACTACTTATTGAAGTTACTCATCAAGCATTTGGAGGATTGGGCTCATGCTGATACAAAGATCAGTCAAGGGATGCACAGCTACTTGTAATTTTTACTTTTATTTCAGGTCATGCTTAAATGATTTGAGAAGAAGAGAAATAGTGCCATCTGCTGACATAAGGAATAAGCACCTGCAAGAAAAACCAAAACTCTTTCAGCCAATGTTTTAAAAAATGAAGTTCAAACTTGTGCAGAAAGTAGTGCAGCCCTAAATTGTTTACACACGTTTCTTTTAGTTTTGTCCACTTTTAGGAATTTAGGATTGAGAGAAGGAAGGGATGACCTTAAAATGTTTTGCATGGTTTTGGCAACTCTGCCCCAAAGACACTGCACAATCCACAAACTTTCCCTTTAATAGCCAGAACCCCATGTCCTTCTGACTGTTACTTCCACTTCCTATAGCAAACATAAATGAATGTTCTCTAAATAGTAATTATGTACTATATGTCCTTCGGCCATACCATATTTTGCCTTAGCAGAAAATTTAAGAGCTAAGTAAGAATTAAGTAAAATCAATTTAGTATGTTCAGAAAAATCAGACAACCATGGGATTGTGCTGTTTTTTATTGTGTTTTCAATGGAGAAATACATCATCTGTTTACAAAATAGCTCTTGAAAAATACAAGGAGTACAGATACTATAAAACAAAGCAAACTCCAGTCATGAGACACTACGTACATCATGCGAAAGCAACAGTCTGATCTCCAGGTTATGAAAACTAGAATTAAAAAGTCACTATACAGAAAGGTTCCAAGTTTCCAGCTTGGCAAAACTTGGGTGCAGTTACATGAAACGTTTAATAAAATGAAAAATTTTCCGATGTGTAAACAAAATGACAAGACTAAATTTGTGCCTGGCAATTTCGATCTAAACTCCATAGCTACACAAAATACACAGACAGCTTGTACACTTCAACTGTTAAGATATAACCTTCTTTGGGGGGTGGACGACAGCAGGCTGCACAGGGCAAGGAAAAGAGAAATATTGTATACTAGACATCTTAGACAAATGGGAAAAAAAAAAACAAACCCTTCAGTTACTGCACAGCCTAAGTAAAAGATAAGCTACACTCTGACTTTGGAGAATTAATTTAGAAGGATAAGGGGAAGAGTGTAAGTAATTTAACTTGTAACATGAAAGATGCACGTGTAATAGGATGGAGCACAATGGGAGAAGGGAGTTCATAAAACATGCTAATCAAAGTATGGGAAGTATGATTTGACATCCCACATATTTCAGACTTAAGTAATAGTAACATGAAGTTTGTTATCTACATCTGGTATTACTGTTGGTATCCCTCATGTTCCTCAAATACTGCTGTTCTTTGCCGTGAGAGCTTCAGTTCTTTCAAAAGAAAAAGTTGTTACTTTTTTTGATAGGACTACAACAAAAAATAGGAGTAAGAGAGCTTACTAGATGTCAAGTGCTTACTAGAAATATGATTTTTAAAAATTTGGTGTTGTTCAGTATGTAAAACTACTTGTGATGAACCATCTAAAAATAAAAAGGTTAAAATTCTTAGGGAAAAATCTTTTTGCCTTTATTTAAAATTTGAAGCTTTTTAATGTATACGGGACCTATATGGAGTGTACAAAAATCAAATTTAGTGATTCAAAGGCCATCAAGACAGGTGGTGTATTTCACAGGCACACAATATTTACCTAAACACTTTAGTCATGGGACAAATTTTGAATTTGTGCCTAGAGGCCACAAGGTATTACAACTAGGTAAGGGACAGAGGGGAACCCAAATGAGTACATGACTTGTTTTTATTTTGTATAAATAACTATTGTCCTATATGGTGCATACAAGTTGAAAAAACAATTAAAAAAAACCCCAACATTAAATGCAAAAGCTTTTCCCAAGAAATAAAGGGAATAAGGAGTTCAATTAGCTCAAAAGAAAGTTTATTTACTGTTTGATTGCTGATCTGTATGCACCTTAAAACAATCCTATAAATAAAAGTAGACCACATCTTAATCATGTCCCACCAATACCAAAACTTCCCAATTACTTCCTCAACTTACGTCTTATGACCCCAAGATTTGACATTACATTTTAATGACTTACTGCTGCTTGATGGCAGTTGAACTAAATATACTATACACTTTGTTTTCAATGTATAGCATATCATAGAATTTCTTCCAATTTGCAGATTACTACTATTGAAGAGACTCTTCAATAAAATGAACATTTATCAGCTAAAGATCTAAAATTAGTCATACTCCAATAAAAAAGTACATAGAAGTGCATTTAAGGGATTCTTATGCCAGTTTTATCTCAATTTTGAAACAATGCATCAAACAAATTCAATCAGAATGTCAAATATGGCTACAAATAGTGTTCGTGTTTTTAAAGGCAGTAATCCTTTGAAATATTTAATGTAACTGTTGCTAACACATTAATTGTACTCCTGGCTTCACATACTAACCTGGACTTCCAATCAAGCGGCGGCTTTAGTCCAGAAAGGGAAGTGCACAAAATATACCTAAATCCATTTGCGATTATGTTCTAGTCTTGCACCCTCCGTTCTCCTTTTTTTCTAGCATTAGAAGACAACAGGTTGAGTTGGCAGATACTGTTTATGGACCCCTGAGGTTGTTTTTACCGGTTCAATCTCAATTTTATTGAATTCTTGATAACAGGAATAGGATTTGCAGGAAGAGCAGGGATATCTGAAAGGTCTGTACTGGGTGTTTTCTGAAAAGAAAAGAAGTTTGGTTGTATTTTAACTTTGTAAATATTAAAAGAAAAATATTGTAGTAATTGGCATTAACTTTCAACAAAAGTCTTTAGAATACATTTTAAGAATATATGAAGATAATTACAGATTGTAAATAGAGAAACAGGTATTTCCTTTGCCTACACAGTCTTTAGTAAAGAAAATTTGTACAAGAATCTTTGTGTGCTTTGCCTTTTTTGACAAATGCAAGAAATTAGCAAGTGCTGCAGATAAAGCTGAGCCTACTAATAAACCTGTATTATATTAAAACATAATATCCACATAGTAAGGGTGCTTGATAAGTGACATCTTGTATCAGGTCTACATGTTTAGTATTTAAAAATGTCTTTTAACAATTCAGTGTTAAGTCTCTGCCCTTACAGATGAGTGATGAAAAACAGTTCCCAATGCAAAGTGTGTGTCTTCATACATTCACATTCCACACTGTTGAGAAACTCTTTACAGTCAAATTTCCGATTTTCATATTGGTTTAGATTTACACGGAGAAAAGCATGATAAACTCTAAAAAGGTACTGTATGAATGTGTAAATTCCACCTTGACAAAAATCTGAACACTTTTTTCTCACTTAAAAGAAAAAATAAATAAATACCAGTCAGCAAAACTACATATAAGGCAAACAACAGGAAGACACAGAAAGGAAACACTCACGAGGTTCAGTGTGGTTCATTAATTTCTCACTTGCCTTACAAGCCTCTAAGGTTGGGTGGGGTGGGAGGGTTTTTTTAAGTATTTCTCACTTCCACTGTGGCACATTATTTGCCATTCCAATAACCCAGTTATTATGCAATACTTCACATAATTTATCACAAAATGTTTTCTTATGTTACAGATGTTCAAAATTTACATAAGGTACATTTGATACATGGGGAAAACTGCATTAAAATGACTGGTCTTAACTGCTGCATTATTAAAAATAAATCAGTCAAGTTAACACTGACTGATGTAATAGCAAAGCACAAAGTAGCAAGGACTCAGGGCAAAACAGATCTGAACCTCGCATCACCCCTGCCCCGAGTAACCCCCCTGGGCTGGTGCTGATGTGCAGTTTGACATGTTTCTGTTTTCTGCAACATGGGCAGTGCTTTAAACAAAGCCAGCTAGAACACGGAAAAATGACAGAAGAGGCTCACCATCCTTTTGTAGTTTCCAGATTACTTTTGCTAAAGTAACAACTACACAATCTGTAAAAAAGCTACAAAGCTTTATATAATGCCCCTTCAACAACAGATGAAATAAAATTGGTGTACTTACTAAATGATCTAAAAACTTCCCTGAAGCAGTTTAGGAAGTCCATGTGGCATCTACAGTTTTTGCCAAACAATTTTGGTATCTTTATTCAGTACTGCCCATACAGTTCAAAATGTCCAGTAAGAAATACTATTAATACTATCGAAACAATCTCCATTTTCAACCAACACATTTACTACCACCTTAATGATTCAAGTGTGCATAAAATGCTTTTTGATAGTGATACTTTAATCAGTAGAGCACTAAGAGAAGCTTCAAAATGCTAGTAAGACACAGATGTGCTCTTTAAAAGTTGTTACAATATTAGAAACAAAAATTTAAGTGAATGGCACAGAATTCTTACTGTTTTCCAAAGGATCTTACGCCAGCTGGCTAAGGAGTAACAAGCTTACAACTTCTCTCTTGTACCAAATATTAGAATCTGAAGTTACATTTCAGACATCCTCAACCTCTACCTGTGTATCTTTGAGCAGCAAGCTATTTAAAGTATTTGTTTCCTTGTTAGGATTATTCTGTGATGTGCAAAGCACAAAGGAATAAACTGAGCCCCTTACTTTGAAGGCACAATTCAGAAGAGCGAATCCAGCTTCGGTCTGTTTGTATGGCAAGCCATACCTGTTTAGCTACAATGCACATTCAATAAGATCAATGACCATCTAAAACACAAAAATTGTGACAGTAACAACAAGTAGCTTTCCATACAATGGATTTATATTTAAAATTATACATTTTTAACATCTGGACCCATTTCAGTTTCAATGGTTTCACCACAGATTATCATACATGCACATGCATGGCAGTATTGCATTTAAAAACAGTACCTGAGGAGCTTGCAGAGAAGTTGTCTGAAGAGTTTCTGTTTGAGAATTAACATTCACTTCTGTCTCAATTTGCTCCTGAAAAAAACAAAAGCATCACCACAGTTACACCACTTCCAATGAGCTACTTATACAGAACTACAACTCCAGAATACTTTAAATTGTGCATATATAGCAAAAGAAAAGTGCAAGCATCAGTGCTTGCTGCATTGATACCCTTCCTTTTATAATGTAGGAATCACCACACTGGAGAATGTTTCACTTACTAGGGATTTGACATCAACACAAGCTATACCACTTCTCAGTTGTCACTTGTTTAACCAATTTACACCTTTTATACAGAATCCTATAGCAAAACATTACATATCATTCAACTCATTAAAGACAAAAAGTGTATTATCAAGGAAGATCATGTGAAAAGCTAACGAATTTGTTGAAAATTCAACTGCTTTTCCACAGCTTTTACTATTCTGCCAGGAAAGTTTTCCTGCTGCTTTAATGGGTTGAATCAGCTTTCTGAATGAATAGATGAGTGTCAGAAACTGATTTTCAGGTACACACTAAAGCAGGACAATGGCACATTCTCATTTTAATAAAAACAATCTGCTAGTTCAAATCGTACCATTTAGAAACCATACCCTAAAAAACGCCATGCATTTCAATGGAAGAAAACCTATGTTTATGTTAATTTAAGAAATTTAATTCCACCATTTCCTTCCATAAATATAAGGACAAAGATGAGACTGCCAATAAAAACTAATAGGATTGCCTACATCTTTTATAATGATCTGTATCCAGTGCATCTATTTTTGAAGTGAGAATTAAGTGCTTAAATGTGTTTCTGCCCCCACCTATCTTAAGTGCAGAGACATTTCAAGGTGAAATGCCTAACAAGATACAATTCCTCGCTTAAGGGCGTTGAACCTATAAACCAAAGATCTTAAATATAAGTTTAAGCATAAGCATAATCTCCAGAGTATTCCAGAGACAACAGAATGTGCCCCATAAAACCTGCAAATGCCCAAGTGGAGAGGTGCTATCATAAGGCTAAAGAGAGTCTGTCACCCTTTCTGTTCACCACTAAGCAGAAAAATTCTCTGCTAAATTACGAGATTCTAGAGGGGCATGTTCAAGCTCCAAAGTCCCAAAACAGTATGCTGTAACTTCACACACTAATTTCACTGCCAGAGAAGATTTATTTACCATCACATGAATTTTTTTTATCTGAAAAGTGAGTAAGATGGCTGGCTGTAGGATTCTCAGTCCAACGTGCTAACTCCCAATAGAATACATAGGACAACTGCTCATTCACTAATTAACATACATTAGGTTTGGAACGCAGGCAAAACATGGCATATTGACACATCTCTGATCTGATCTGACAAACTGAAATTTAAATATCATTATAATTTTTTCAGCATGCATAATACCCCAAGAATGACCAGCAAAGAAATGACAGTCCTATGTGACTATGGATTCAGGCTCAACTTAGCCTGGCAGCAGGCAAAGCCCTGCAATGGCATCAATACTGACACAAACATTAAAAAAATAACGTATCATTTTGATATCTTTACTGGAGAGTCCATAACTAGACACACTCTTAGTCATTCCTAGAGAGAAACACAGTAATTTTCACAAGGAAGACAAAATTATATAGTCTAGGTATAAATACCTTAGCTTCCATTTTTTCATGTTCGTTCAAATCTATACAGCTAGTATCTTCACTTATTTCATCCTGCTGAAAAACAAACACAGAAACTATCACAAATCATAAAAACATATTTTTAAAAAAATCAACAAGAAAATAAGGTCAAAGTGCTTTTGAGGACAGAATTAGTTGCAAGACTTAGCATGTTATAGGCTTATCAAACTAATTACTTTTAAGACAAGAATTTACATTCTAAGCATTTGTGCTAACACAGTATATGTGTCACGTGATGAATATCAACCAAATAAAAAATGCTAACACCTTGGCAAGCTGAAAACATCAAGCAGCAATGCAATCAGACTAGGAAATATCTGAGCCTTGGAATATGAGAATCAGCACTCTGGGTGAAATGAATATTCAAAGTTTTGAACATTGCTATGGTATGATCTCAAAATCTCAAATACCTCTTCAATTTTAATTTTCTTAGGAGACTCTTCTTTATGGGGAGAAGATGTCCTTTTCACTGCTGCGACAGGGCTAGGCATTTTTGTTGCAACATTTCCTGAACTTCTTGATGATGGATTTAATAGATACGCTGAGGGAACAATTCTAGAGATGGTAGGCTTTGGTGGTGGAGAAATGGCTGGTTGTGTGGCAGTTTGAGGAATGCTTTCATTTGAAGTACCTATGGACAAATAATTTAAATATCTTCAACAAGAGGAGTTGACATCATAATTTCAGTTCAATCACTGGTATTTTTGGTCTCTAATCAAAACCCCTGACATCAAGCAGCCATCAAGGAAGTGGTACAGCTAATGTGTAAGCATCATGTTTGGAACAGCAGGTGTGCATACACTGCACAGTAAAGTTTCAAGCTCATTCTTGAGCTTGAGTGCACCCTCAGCAAGTTCACTGATGACACCAAGCTTTGTGGCGCAGTAGACACACTGGAGGGAAGGGATGACATCCAGAGGAACCTGGACAGGCTGGAGATGTGGGCCAATGCAAACCTCGTGTAGTTCAATAAAGCCACTGCAAGGTCCTGTGCCTGGGTTGTGGCAATCCCAGGCACACCCACAGGCTGGGCAGAAAAGTGACTGAGAGCAGCCCTGAGGAGAAAGAGCTGGGGGTGATGGTTGATGAAAACATGAGCTGGCAATGTGCTCATGCAGCACCACAAGCCAACCATGTCCTGGGTTGCATCCAAAGGACTGTGGGCAGCAGGTTGAGGGAGGGGATTCCCTCCCTCTGTTCTGCTCTTGTGAGACCCCACCTAGAGTGCTGTCTACAGTTCTGGTGTCCCCAATATATGTAGGACATGGAACTGTTGGAGCAAGTCCAGAGGGGTTACAAAGTTGATCAGAGGGCTGGAGCACCTCCCCTACAAAGACAGGCTGAGAAAGTTGGGGTTGCTCAGCCTGGATAAGAGAAGGTTGCATGGAGAACTCACAGCAACCTTCCAGTATCTGAACAGGGCCTACAGGGAAGCCAAACAGGGGCTCTTTGTCCTATCACCATAGTTCCTGACAAAGAGTAATGGGTACAAACTGAAAGAAGGGGTGTTTAGATTAGATATTAGAAAGAAATTCATTACCGAGAGAGTGGTGCGACACTGGAACAGGTTGTCCAAGGAGGTTTTGGATGGCCCAACCCTGGCAGTGTTCAAAGCCAGGTCACCTAAGGCCTTGAACAAACTGGTCTAGTGGGAGGTGTCCCTGCCCGTGACAGGAGGGGTTTGGATTAGATGATCTTTTTGGTCCGTTCCGAGCCCTTAACATTCTATGATTTTGACAAAGAATTCCTGTACCAGACACAGGGTAGCCATGGCAATGACACTCTGCTTAGCCTAATTAACCCTGCTTAGGGCAGGCTATATGAGCCCAGGCAGAGCTCTTTACTAATACAGCTGTATTATTTGTGGTACCTGAAGATCTACTGCTTCTGTACTCAGCCATATATATGCATTGCCAAGACTGCCTTAAATAAAATCCAAGAGCAATCTGATACTCCTTTTGTCACTCAAAAATTAAGTTTATCACTTCTCAGGCTAAGATTATGCAATGACAAATATGAAGTCATCACAGAGCATCAAATAAAGAACTGTAATTATATACATCCTTTTGAAAAATGCGCCATATGACAAAGCTCTATCTCATCAATTGCCTACCTCAAACCAATAAGCGCACATAGGGAGATGCTCCAGGATGAGAAAAAATACACTGAGGAAATTTTTCATTAACAACTATCAGGTGATTAACATTTTGATTAACCAAAATATAAGAATGAACAACTTCTGATTTGCTTCCAAATCCAAAAACCAGTCACGCCATTTAAGCTCCATTTAGTGCTCATGGACAAACTTACTCACACAGATGCACCTGTGACACGATAAAAATCAGAGAGAAGTAAGACTAAACCATGCCACATGTCAAGAGTGAAATGAGAGATTTCATTTTGAAAGGCTAACCAGTTACTCCCCTTTTCCATCTATTTCTGACTTGCTCCTTGTACACAGCTAAAGCTCCATCAAAAAAGAAGAGTAGCTGAGTCTAAAAGAACATTTTTACCAGATGCTTTTATTCTTTGACTAGAGAGTCAAATTTTTAAATTATTTTTAAGTGTACTTCTTCTTGCAGAAAATGAAGGATAAATCAGCACACACAGTGGGACATATCTGAGCAGACATCAGTAATGAACATGTGTTTCTGCTTACATCCGAGTCTTTTTCATTCCTAGAAATCAATTTCATGAAGCACAAGGAGCGGGAACATGGGAGCACAGACTACAAACAGTACAGAACCACCTTAACTACAAAATGAATTAAAGAGAAATATAAAAATTGTTCTTCCAGCTTTAGAAAGTTTTTTGTCATTTAGCCAATCAAACGACAGACCTACATTAGGTCATTGAAACACTACTCCTGTTGTGAATGGCAAATACAAATTCCTAAAAATAAAAGAAATAAACATCACAGCATAAATATTTCTTTATGATTTTCTGAATCTTAAAGAAATTACTGAACTATGTGTATCAAGGAGAACACATTACAGCATGTGTTAAGTAAAGACTAAAAGACTCAAACTGGAAGAAAAGCTGTCATACAAACATTACCAAAAATTCAACAGAAACAATATGCTATGCCATTTTCCTTACCCCCTGAGCTTTCACTGGAATTTATTTGTGGCACAGTGACTTCAGAAGCCTGTGTGTTGGTCACAGATGCTGCTGTTACAGCTGGCGCAGGACTGCTTCTGCTAAAAGGAGAAAAATTATGAAACGCTGAACATATTAGTAAAGCTATGGTGCTACATGATCTGCCTTTCATCACATCATATGTGTGACCACTAACTATAACTGATATTTTACCAACATTACAGAGCAGAACTTATGTCAGTAAAAATGTAAAAATGAGCATTGGCAATATACTATCAAACTGAAGCAATGAATGCTATTTCAAATGTTTTATTTACATCACTCAGTGACAGTTTTGAGACCAGGAAAAGGCCGTATTTAAAAAAAAGGCAAAAATTAAGGGAGTCCCCACCCAAATAAGGTGCAGGGGAAAACACAGCAACTATTTACTGAAGGATGAAACAAAACCAGTGTAGCAGGACTAGAACAGAAAGCTAGTTTTTAATCTACACACACTGTTACAATGATTTCAGTCTAAAATCATCCCATGCAAAGGCCTGGGGCTTCAAGTGATCACAAAAATGATCCTTTTTTTCATGTTCAAAAAATTGGGTAGCAGTACATGTCTAAAATCAACACAGGGCAATTTCCACTTCACCTGTGACATCCTAGGTATCACAAACTTATTTCAATAGCACAGTTAGTTGTATCAACTATTGTCAATCATTTACCAATGAAGACTAACTAAAAGAACACTTGTCTAAAGGACTAAGTCAAGTATTTCATCCTACACAACACCCCAGGATATACATGGGGTGAATGCAGAATCGTAAGAGATTGATGATAACTTCTATGTGTATCAAAGACACGAACATCAGACTCTCAAAACATGAGCGTAAACTCATGATTATTATTGGGGAAAAATGGAGTTAAGGTAGGAAAACAATAGAAAGTTAATATTTAAAAAAAACATTAATATGTACACTTTTAAAGTCCAATGGGAAATTTCCCTAAAATTAATTTGCATAGGTATCATCAGTAACAGCAGTACTACTGATTTCCCAGACAGCAAATCTAAGCCTCTCTACTGTCTCACACTTGGACCCAAAACTCACAAAATATTTCCTCACCATCACAACTACCTGCTCATTACCTCTCATAGCCTCCTACTGCAGCACCCAAGTTTTTGTATCATCGTTTTCTAAGCACTTTCACCCAACTTTGTAATTCCTCGTCTCAAGTCCAGTGCCACGCTCCCTATCCCTCAAATTTAGCTCTACTGCTCAAACTGGAAATAAGATCATCTACAACATCCATCCAATTTGGAACATTCCCACCTTGGTAACGGTGGTATCTCATGCGTGTAATATTTGCCATGTGTTTAACACAGGTAACTGAGGAAGAGAGAACAGCAACAAGACTGAAAACCTTCATTACCCCTGAGAACTTCCGGAACTGTTCAACGGACTCGTCTTCATAGCACTGGTAGGCGAAGGCACAGACGTGCTGTTATCACTGTCCATAGACAAGTCTAGGCTGCTGTCATTCAGAGCTGTCAACCTGATCCCTTCTGTCGAGTGCTGCAAGCCACAAGGCAAAGGAAAATTCTGTTAGTCTAATTACAGGTTTAAAAATCAACAGAGATTCAAGTTACTTCCAAATGCAAACTTAAATGAACAATTTTCAAATCCTTTTACATGTAAATAATCCACTATCCTCTCACTGCAAGCATTTTCATTTTCATGTTCACAACTCTGGTACAGATTTGTCTGGACCGATCACATTCAAAAACTATTACTGTATTTAATGATTGTATTTTCAGCTTTGTTTCAAATTTCTTTGGTTTTCTGGACTTAAAAATAATTTCATAAACTTTAAAGTAACTGATGTACATCAAAAGAATTTAAAGAGGATGTGAACTTAGTCCATGGAGAAGAAAAACCCTTTTGTGACATAGTATTACTACTTAAAGAGATGTATTACTTAACATTTACATTGTTCTCTGAAACAGATCTACACTTGGTTTCAATAAAGACTTCCTAGTCTTTAAAACAGCATTCAATATAAAACAGCCATAGAATTGAAGCATGTTATTCAGCTACACTTAAAACAATGGTTTAGCTATTAAAAAACCCAAGCAAACCTGTATTGCTCTCAGATTAAGTTAACACAAAGCAGCAGGGATTTTGAAACAGACTGAATTGTTCCATTCAAAGTTCCACCCCTTCCTCCTGACTCTACTAAAATTAAATAGTCCAATGCAGCATCTTAATTAAAAACTAATGCTACCATTCTCATATATGGCCACACAGGTAAACTATTAAGCCAGACCTGAAGACACTATCCACATTGTTGATGTTTTGAGAAATCTAGTGTTATATTTAGATGTAAAATTAAGATTTCAAAATATGATTTTAATTCTTTGATTAGTAGACCTAAAAATCTGAGGAATCATTTCTCAAAGGCATTTTCATTGCTCTCAAATATTAGTAAAGTTTACCTTTTTCTTTTTCTGAAGCACGTGATTAGGTAGCAGTTGGTGAAGTTGCTTACGTTTCACATGCCTTGCAGCAATCTTCATATCCATCTCAAACATCTTGCTGTTTATTGCTTGCCTATAAACTACACAATTAGAATAACATTAAGACATACTGAAGCATTTTGCCAAGTCCACTTACTTGCCTAGGCAGAAACAATTTGCATTTCAGAGCATTTATTACCCTCAAGAACGAGAATAATGTTTCCTTGTTCTGGAGGAAGAAAGGGAACTGCCTACCATGCCAGCACTGATTGTACAAACACAAACATTAGTTTGGAAACAGGTGACCTGTTTTACAAGGAAAATGTCTTGCAAGCACACAGTTCTCTGTATTTTTAACAGGTTTTAACTGTAAGAGCTCTGAAGCAAACTGTTAATTTCATCTTAAAAGGACTGAAGGTAGAAATAAAATTTCCTCGTAAGAAATTTTTATATAAAATTATTTTCTTCACAGGCGATTATATTTATGCAGCTCCTGCAACAAATGGTTTTTAATTCAGGAGTTAAGAGCTCATGTGCCATCTAATACACTAAAACTATTCTGGCAACTCATACAGCACTACTTTTTATACAGAAGTTATTAAAGTTTGGATTTTTTCTGTTTTGTTGGGCTTATTTTTCACTTTGGTTTTTGTTGTTTGTTTGGTTTAATTTTGTATGGTTGTTTTGGTAGGTTTGTTTGTTTAGTTTTTGTTTCTTCTAGTTTTGTATACTATGATGAGTTATTTCTCTTCACCTCAGAATGCCTGCTTCTGATAAGTCAACATGGTAAGCACTAGTACAAGAACTGTGCTGGAAGCCAGGATCCTGGGTTCAAGTAAAGCCAGGTAAAAATTAAAAGCTTGTTCTTTCACAGTGACTGTCTGCACAATGTTGAATAGAAGCTGGGGCAGATGTATGAATAAAGAAGGGTTCTGTAGATCTTAAATACAAAAACTCAAGATGTTTCTCCCTTATTCACTGTCTACTCTACAAACATTAAGGGATCTCACTGAAAGGGCTGTGAAAATGTAATTAAAAAGGTGTTAAGAGAGAAGTACACAAAGAACTCAAAGAAGACTGAGTATTAAAGAGTACTTTACTACTTCTTGGTATTGAAGAAGCTCATAAAGCCTTTTTGTAAAAAATTACTGCAGCCAAGGTAGTAGTATGCTCAACAAAACCAGACCTGGTTAATGTAGTCCATATTCCTGACATTAGGTCTTATCAAAGTTTCCATACAAGGAAAACTGAGATCACTCTTCATGTCTCTCCTCCTCCCCTTGCTCCCACTAAAAAGCAAGCTATTCTTTAATTTCATCCTGGAAAATGCTTAGTTACTTTTGATAAAATCATAGGGTCTATTCCAAGAGACAGGGCAAAGAAGTCTTTTTGGATAGATTAAAAGCAACGAAGGCAGACCCACATTAATTTCAGATTACCAAAAAACCCACAACACACACAAATTGTTTACTAGATTGTTACTTTTAGAAGCATATTCACAAATTGAAAACTCTGCATCATAGTTTATAAGGACCTTGATGAAATTCCACTCCACTTATAAGTGCATATATTTAGACAAACTTCAGGAATACAGTGCAAATAAATCACATCCAAAATTGTAAGTTCAAGTTTTAGTATTTTCATACCAAAAATCTCTGACACGTACACAATTAAAATATCTGTTTACAAACAATAAAAGACCTGAGAAACTGTAACTTCTGAATTCCTTCACTCCTTCAAAGCAACAGCCAAGGTACTGTCTTTTCTCAACTCTCAAAAATTAGAGTGATGTTCCTATAGCTGCTACAGCTTCTCCTTCACCACTAATAATTACAAGAAATATTTTACCTCTCAAGAAAGAGATGTCCCTCTGCAGCTATTATGTGACAATAAAGAAATTTGAAACCTTGGCATGACTTATAAATATACCCAAATATTAATTGAATTCACAGATGTGAGGTGGAGGCGGGGAGGTCAAGGTGTTCAATTCCCTTGCTTCTTCAGACTTACTGAGTCTTAGAAATCCAGAAACCAGGGCTGCATTAGGTAACACTTGAACCTATTCCTTCAACTGTGTAAACACAGACTACTTGAGCCTCAACTATTGTTAAAAAAAAAAATTGCAAATTTATTAGATAAATCTGTCAAAGCTACCATTCCTGACACTCTGGAGCCACACTCCCCAGCTGTTACAAATTTTTTGCTTACAAATTTCTTATGTGTGTATCAAGTTGTTTCTGTGAATCAAAAAGTAAACATCAGAAAGTCAAAAAGCTCTCTTACTCTGAGTGTCAGACGTAAAAGCAAAAGCTACTGAATCAATTATCTGGTATGAAACACCATGGAATAAAATACACTTTGTTAATCCACTGATAACTTTAGTTTCACCAAGTAACAAAAATATTTAAACCATACCCAAAAATTTTGATGTTAAGCTTGCTAGTTCACATATGATGACTAATTCATGTGTTTAATAAAGATTACAAAATAATGTACCACACTTTCAGTGAGATCTGCAAGATGTGTATATAATTTTTATCACTTTTAATGAGAATAAACTGAAAGTGAATAGTCTGAAGTGTTTAGAAGCATTAAAACTCATTGAAAGAGTGTTTCATTAAATAAAACCCCTGACTCCTTAGCTGAATCCCTCTCCTGTGTGTAGACACAATTCTACTATTATGAGTGTTATGAATAAAGACTACCTTTTGAGCAAAGACAGTAACTTCAACAAGTTTATTAATACCAGAACACCTAGAAAGCAAAACTCACCTGTGTCTGTAAAAGACTGAATGTCGTAGGTAAGATCAACACTTAAATTTTCTGAGTTTTCAGTTTTCTTAAACACCAACCCAATCACCCACATCGTACGGTATTCTTCCCTGGAAAATTTTATATAAAAAAATCATGTAATACTGACAGAATTAAGTAACTTTACAAGTTATCTGCTGCAATAGACAACAGTTGTATGTTTTGGTCCACTAGCAATCGAAAACTACACATGGAAAGGCAAAAACCAAAGCTAACAACATTCCCTTTTTGTTCACAATATAAAAGTCATGAAACACTACACACCTACCTCCAGCAAATGAATTAAAATCAGTAGATTATTCTATTAAACTGTGTTCCCGTATTTATTCTCATGTATCTACTAGTGTGAAAGCAACTAGCTCTCAACTAGACATAGCAACTATAAAGGCACTGAAAGTAATTAGAATCTATTCCGCAACTAAGCAACGTCCATTTTGCCACCTAAATATATCTTCAACGTTTCAATTTCTTAGCTGCAACTGCAGGTTTCAGTTAAAAGCCTCCCTTTGACAGCCCCCTTTCACATAGGAAGGTGAAAGACCATCCTTTATATACACTGGGAAGACAACTTTTCCTGGAAATATTGCCTGTATCAAGTCCCCTGGAATAAGAGCTACTTGGAGCCTCTGATTATGTAGGCAGTTGTAGCTGTATTCACCCACTAAAATGGTGCTGAAGAGGTACTGCCTGCTTTTGTCCATTTGTACTTGGAACATGCATGTAATAATTCCATAACCTTAAAAAAAAAAAAAGTAGCACCATACTGTATTTGAAGCAGTTAATGCGTGGAAAAGGCTCTCTGCAAGGCTGACACGGCTTTTCACATATCCCAGTAAAAACAAATTTCTCCCCCATTCTCACACTTAACAAAAAATATGATTCCTTGCAAATTAATTACAATGCTATCTAGAAATAAAGTCTTGAAAGAGTTTGCAGCCCCCACACACCTGCAATCACTGTTTTGAGTGGGGGAGGAAGGAGTCAAAAAACATTTAAAATCCTCAACTATCTGAAATACTTTATATTCTCTCCACTGTTTCCACAACCTGCCAAATTCTAACAGTCAGTATGATTTCAATGATATTCATCCCCACTCCTGAATTTTATAACATTAAATGAACTTAAGTTACTCAAGAGCTCTGTTCTACCGTGCCTCACGTTCTCCCAGATTCTCAGTGCTTCCTCACAATTAAAACAGTATCAATGAAGTAGCAGTATAGCAAGAAATTATGCAATTAATACAGTTATTAACAAAAATATATCTCCCCTTATTTTCTGATTTAGAAACACTTATACAGAATAAAGTGTACCTAATATCACAATTAGTACTTAAGAAGAGCTGAACATTGTTTGTCTGCCTTTAAGCGCTGTCATTAAAAATTAATCCTAAAATTCTATAAAAATGTCAGCTTATTTACTAATGAAATTGTATTTTAGTCATGTTAGCTTCTCTCCACTAATTGAAAAAATGGGTTTGCTTACTTGTCAGGATTCTCCTTGGGTGCTGGGAATGACTGTGGATTCACATGAGCCAGTGTAATGAATTCATTCTTCTCCAGGTTTCCAACTAGAATACGGATTTTTGATTCCACCAAGCCCACCCTGTATAGATGTCATTTATTAACAAGATCTCATTAACAGGAAATAACAGAAGTATCTAACATCATGTATCAGGATAAAATCCTCAACATTCTCCTTATACTAATACTTGAGACTACTAATGAACTACTGCACGTCACATTAATTCAGATCAATAATTTTAGTTGAGGCATTACAAAAACTTAAGGGAAGCTTAAGAATGCCCTGCAGCTCTCTCTGTGGCCTGACTTTACAAATGGAATTAAATACAAGACATCACACATCAAGTAAAAGGCAGTCAGAAGGAACCATTACATATTTATCCAATACTCTTTTGGCTTCAGATGATGAATTTTAGAGGTGAAGAAATTCTCAATACCTGCAAATTTTAATATTTCACTAGTAAAAGAGAATAGAAACATGGGAAAGGGGAATTTTTGTTTTAAGAAACAGCATTTCAAATGACTGAAAACATACCTCCTCAAACTGCTTATTAAAAAACGTGCACAAGGCATTCGTAAAGTAAACCTGACAATGCTGTTAAGTAAAAATTCAAGGAACAGCCTTCACTCCCCAGTTTTTAATTTTTACTGTTTTTTCAGAATGCTACAATCTTTATCCCTTTAATTTTGAAACACTGAAGCTCCACTTTCATTAAGAAGACACCTGACACACTAGATACTCCCTTGTGTCAAAGGTCGATGGTGGGGGGAAGGGAGGTGTTTGTTTTTGCTGTTTGGTAGGGTTGTTTGGGTTTTGGTTGGTTTTTTTTTTGTTTTGATTTGGTTTTTTTTAAATCTCAACGATTACTCACCATTCTAGTCGCTGCTTTTCTGTCGGTGCACTTGCTAGAAGTACAATATAATGCCTTTGGAGATAAAGACAATATGCTATTCTATATGTATTTCTAAAACTAGACATTCAAACCTTAATATTAAAACTTTGCAGTAAATTCTACATTTTAAAACACAGATTATTAGCTTAAGTATACACCCTACTTTAATTTAAGCTTTGTTAAGGAGCAAAAGGGGCTATGTCTCAAGTGCGTGACTAACAGACTTGAAAACATTTTGGAGTTTAGGGCCATTTGCAACTCCACTGTAATACCAGTAACCTTAAAAAAAGGTTAGGAATGTAGCCCTAGTTGAAATATTTCAATATCTGATGGGATCAGGGATTTAGCTGACTATGAATGAAGAAAAAACAGCTGTTCACAACTACCTCTACATATCAGCTTAGTCACAACATTACTTCTTAATAGTGAGAAGAGTGGTTAGCACATACGGATTTGTTCAAAATCAAAAATAACACTATGAAATGTGGTTTAAAAAAACTGGTATCTGCATTTTGGAATTCTCTGAAGACACTTCTCTGAAATTTCGTAAGTAATGTTTCTTCTGATGATAATTCTCTAACTCTAAATTATATTCCAGGATATTCAGTATATACCCACTGTAAGTAGATTTCAAAGAGACAGTACAGAAAACAAGAATGGTATTTCAAACAAAGAAGCCCAAGGACAGCAGAATGGGAAAAGATTACTTTTAAGTTCCTAATGAGGGAGCTGAGGAAATCTCACATGCTTACAGCCAGATTTCTCAGAAGCTTAGCTGGCAAGTCTAACATCCTAAGTCATCCAATGCCACACTACTCTATACTGATATAGCATGTTTAGGTACCTTCACAGGAGGATTTAAAGAACAGTAGAAGCATGACAGACTGGACCCTAGCATATAGCTCATAGAAAGGACAGCAAGGTCAATGATGCTGGAAAACTACGGTGCAGAGTCCTCTGCTGCCACAGGCTTTCAAATCACAACAGCAAATCCAAATCAACATATCAAATTAGCAGCTACATGTTTCTGTACTTATATTTAGGTGGCAAGAGCCAAAATCCTGCAATAATCCTCTGATGTCAGTCAGAGAAGGTCAATGAAACAAGAGAACTGGAAGGGAGACATTTGGAGAAACTTCTTCTCTGTTCTGAACAATATAGAGAAAAAATACACTATTCATTTTGCATTCTGAGAGTATTAACTGTTTCATATAAAACTGTTATGGAAAAAGATAACAAGGGTCCTTTAATTCTGTATGAGAAATTACTAATTACAATATTAGCTTCTTCTAAGGTGCACTACACTTTCAGTAAGATTCCTACATCACACACACACCATACACTTGCAGAATGTTTCATTCAGTAGGAACAACAATATTTAAGCTTTTTGATGTTTTTAACCATGTCTGAATTGAAAAAGACAAATCTCAAACAGGCAAATACTTGAGAAACCAATTTTCCAGTTACTTATTAACAGCAGCTCTTTGAAACAAACTTCTGAAGAACCATTTCAAAAAAAGCAATGTGCTTATATCTAAAAGCCTCAACTAGCTGGTAAGCACCTAGAAAAAGACCCTAATCCTTATTTATGAAAAAAAAAAAGTAATAAACTATTTTTGCTCAGGTAGCGTTCACTGAAAAAGAAAAAAGTAAAGGATCCAAATTATTCACTAGAAATTCCCTACTACCATTCTCAGTAAAATTAATAATAGGAGAAGCTGTTAAAAATTAAGATATACTTAGTTTTAAGAGTCCAAGGTCTCACTGCTAAATTTTGTTAAGACAAGGTTTGTTACGAGTGCCTCATTCATAATTTTATCAGAAAGCACATGTGTAATTCAGAAGTATCTATCACTTCATTATAAAGAAAAAATGGTCCTAGCTTAAGCTTCAATTTCTCAATTGGGACTTTCAGATTCTGGGTATTACTTTCAAGTATAGCAGTTTCGGATTTTGTTTGTTTGGGGGCTTGGAGGTTTGAGTTTTTTTAGAAACTGGTCTTGTTTTTCTGTCTTCCTTTCAGCGTTCTTTTCATAAAAATAACCTAATGTAGATAGCATGGAAATCTAATGCATCATTAACTGAAGTATTTCTTAAAAAGCCACCAAAATTATTCAAGAGTCATACTACTCTCTGGGAAAAAAAAAACCCAACTGAGAACACCTGAACACATTAATTTCAGTTTTTTCTTTATTATCTGTCCAGGAATTATACTTTTATCCAGAATTTCAAAGTCCTATGAAGCCAAGAGTTTAAACCACCTTTTTTAAAGGTACATTTATATTCCACTTATTTAGCAGAATATCCCTTTTAATGACATAGAAAGAATATGCTAGAGCTCATTAAATGAGTGCTATTTCTCTCAAAATCACACTGCTCTCTTGGTCTTAAGCTGTAACGATTTCATTCTCATGCAACACTTCAAACTCATATCCATTTGAAATTCTAATCACTTCCCTGTAAAAACACCACATCCATTTTCAGTGTTGTTGCTTTCCCCGCTTTTGAGAAATTTAGATCTACATGAAGGGCAGATAATACATGTTGCAACTCCCTAACTCCAAGTAATTGCTGACAGTTAAAAAGTAAGAAAAAAGTAAGTAACTGAAAGAAGTTTTCCTCATTTTACTAATTTCTAATCTGCTCCTACTATGCAGGTATGCAGTAGCCTCTAGATTTCCTTAGTCACACATCATTGAGGTTAATTTTAAACACACAGAAAGTCAAAAGTGCTTAGGAACAATAGATATTCAGCAACTAATTGCCATTGAGAGCGATAGATTACTGAAGTTATGCTTTCAGAGATTAAAAGAAATGTTTGTCTCAGAGCAAGGATCAGATGTTCTCTTATCTAGCAGAGCATTACACACTGCTATGAATTTCAGCTGAGCATGCCAAGGCATCTACAATTTAAACAGGAGAAGAGTGTGAAGAGGGAAAAAAATTCAAAACATCTAGCTTTCAGATGGAATTTGACCAAGAGAACCACATTTATTGCATACAGATGATTGCAAATAATTATTTATTTTGTAAAGGCTACTAACCAATTTTTTAAATTAACCTAAGAGAAAACAGAGAAAATCCAGGGTAACTTAAGTTAAAGCAGACTCCATAATACCATTCTACAGTTAAAAAAATAGAGCAGAGATATTTCATGCAAAACAGAAAAACTGGATATATAATGCTGAGCAAAAGAAGCTTTTATTGCTACAACTGGTAAAATGGCTAAAGCTGGTACACAATAAAACCTGCATTAAAATAGAGATTATTTCAAATGCCATTAAATGCTTCCTATTTTTTCCTACTTTTAAAAGAAACAAAGAAATGGTACTAGGGAACTTATTAGCAACCTTTTGAGCAGAAACTGATCTGTCTGCAGCCCATTTTTTACTTAAAAAAATAAAAATTTAACAGTGCTCTTTAAATGGTTTCAATCTTAAGCTCCAAGGAAAAACATAAAAGCCATCCAAATGTTTTAAAGCTTTTATCATGCAAAAGGTATAGAAACAAAACACAGACACATTATGAAGGGTCATCAGTCTCTTTTAATGGGGGAACTGAATATTTCAATCTTGTTTAGATTAGTACAAAACCAACCACCCAACACAAACAAGTGTAAAATATATTTGATCTTGATTCAAGAAAAATGGGTCTCCAATTTCAACTGAGGGCAAAGAAGATGTAGTCCATATTTTAATAATCCATATTTATTATAAAAATACAACTTTCAGCAAGTCCGTATACATTTAACAAGCTTCTGCCCCACAAGCATATTACTATAAAAGCCTAAAAGTGTGAAATGTGAATTTCAGTATTTCCCTCAGAGACATTACAAAATTAGAAAAGCTAGATGTAAGTTAATAAAGATCCAAGAGCCTTAAGCTTTAATGAAAAATAGTAATAACTAGTACAACTAGTAGTTAGTCAACACAATTGCAAAAATATCTTTTATTATCAAAATAAACTGTTGACTATATTGACAGAAGAAAACACAATTTCAAGTACTTATTCATCTTAAATATTGACCTTCAGAATAAGTTTTTAACATCTTTTCTCCTGGGAAGACCCATTTTTAGAATGCTTACTGACAGCACTAAAGAACATTTCTATCATGTATTTCTGTAAGTCAAACTAGATGACACTTCTTCAATGTTATTGGTAGCACACCAGTTCTAGAATTAACTGGTGACATTCTAAATATCTGGTCAGGGACTAACAGGTTTCTGAAATGCAGGTTTAAGACACAACATAGTACCTGAGGAGGTTACTCACTTTCTAAGAGAAATGACAGTACTGCATTCACTCTCCCACTCTATAGAAAAATCCTAACAAAACCATTTTTGGACATCTAACGTACGTCTATTTATGATCCTGTGCTACAGAGCATTATTGGGTAGTTCAACTGACAAACTTAAAATATTCTGCCATGCCATAAAATACATACTTGTACTTCTGAAAGAAGTTTGGAGCTTCAAAAAGTTTGGACCACTCTGCCTTACTCAGCAAAATTTCATCTGTGATAGCAAGACCTAAATTATAAAAAAAAAAAAATTTAAACTTTTTTTTAATACAGTTTAGTATCCAGAGCAATGACAGTTTATTAACTTAGCAAAGACTACAAATTATTACCTCCCTTCAAATTCACAGCAATTTATCAACAACTATAATTGTCATACTTAATTTAGACATTAGTTAAACAAATCATATTAAAAACACCTCATAACGTGTGTAGAAATGTATGTAAATTGATCAGACTGATTATTTCACATTTTTGCTCTGTGGTGTAACATAGCTCCATTTAGTTTTTTGCATATGCCACAATAACTACTCAGTTCAAAGACAACACATCTTTTTTGTTCTAGTATTTGAACCACCTCTGGTGCAAGGCATTTCACAAGGCAAAGAAACAATAAGAAAATAAGGTACTGCTCTGTCTGAGAAACCTATGTGTAGTTGCTCCCTGCATCAAGTCGACTTGTTGCTTTGATAACATCTACTCTTATCTGTATAATTAAAGTACATTACTTGGAAAAATCCAGGACTCATCTTCCAGACAGTATATTGCCTTATATTAGGTACAGAAACAGGCATCAAGTGGAACTACTATTGCTAATCTTTCATGTAACACAACACAACCTAAGCCCCTAAAATAATTATACCACTAGTTCTAATTTTCAGAGCACAAGGCATTCTATTTCATTACCTTCAGTTTCTAAAAGTGAAGGACAGACCTGCAGAAGTATCGACTAAATTTGCAACATGAGGCGTAACAAGCCAACTTCTACCTCCCTCAAAACAGTCTCATGCCAATAACGTTTTAACATCCACTCCCCTCCTCCCCCCTGCAAAGCACACCTGCAATGAAATTATTTCAAATCTGTCTGAAAACATTTATATAAAGAGCATAAGATAATACTTACCTTGTTTAAATTCCTCAACCATGACCATCCGTGTGGAAACGGACACATTGTACGTAGAGTTCTGCTGGGGGTATGCTGGTGTAATTATAGGCATAAGATGGTACCTATCACTGGGGTTTACCTACATATAACAACAGCCAATCAGTTTTCTTCAAGCATACACATCAGTTAACAAATTTGGATTTCTCCCTTTACTACAACCAAGTCTTAAGTTCTAAGAGACCTTAGTTTGCAGACCAAGAGTTCAGAGAAAGTTTAAAAAACAGTAACGCTTTCACAAAGGACATCTTTCTGAATGACAGTGATGTGGGAGGGCTGTAACCTGTCAGCACATCAAGATAAGCTGCAGGCATTTCTAAATCCAGAAATGCCAACGGAATAGAACAATTTCCCTCCTAAACAGAAATTAGTTTGTGATCACATGAAACCAAGGACACCTCATCACCATATGAACACCTTCTGCAGAATGACTGTCTTCAGACCTTGCCAAAGGTACTTTATTTCTGTAACACTACCGAAAACTACGAGCCATCTTAAGAGGCTCTATGCAACCTGACAGAAGCATCACTTGCATTAAGGTACTTTTATTTAACAGCACACAGGGTAACAAAAAAGAAGGGACACAACATACACACGCAGAATACATTGAAATATTGTTAGGGTAACAATCTTGTAAAAGGTAAATAAAGCCCTGCCATTACCTTAGCCCACTTTGATTAGCTACGACACACAGTTCCCATCACACACTGACCTCAAATCTCCTATCTCAGGAATAAGAGACTCAAGAACATGTTTTCAACTGTTTCACATATTTAAGTGTGAACTTTGTCAATCAGAAAAAAAAATATTTTAAGTACAAAAAAGGACATACAACTTAACCTCTGATGCTTACACTATTGATCAAAATAAAGATAAGTTGAACACCATCTATTCTATGATTGACAAATCAGCATTGAGCACACCCATATTATGCCCTACTGAAACCTCACAATGGGAGCCATGCATCTGCTGCAAGCTGTTTCACTGACTGCCTGAAGGACATTAATGTCCAATGTCCTTAGTGTAAGTGCTACAGAGATGGAGATTAAGTATTATAAACAATATGCAAAACAACTAAGACTTCAAGTTATGATCTTCTTTGGTGAAAGATGGAAAGACACTGTACTACAACTATATGGAACCAAACCTATCAGATGTGACTTGGACTGAAGTGAATTCAAGATACTTGAAAAAGTAACAGGCTTTAAATCATAACCAAACCACTTTAAGATTAGCAATTTTCCAAAATGCATTACTTTAAAACATATAACTATTTATGCTGAATTTTTATTAAGATCACTTATTGCAGCAATTGGGAGAAAAAGTACATTGTTCAGCAAGTGTGCTTCAAGCGGTCAATTCAGAAAAATTAGGGCAACTTCTTTCTATATTCTGGAGAATTAGAGGTTACTTATGAAGATATAACACCACAACATTAAGTTCAATAAACCCAAAATCAAGTTCACCTAGGATCTTTTAAGCAACCGAATTTATTGTACAGTGTGACTTAGAGGGGAAAAAATAACACACTAACCCTTGGGTCCCATACAGGCAAATTAAGATTGCATTCTTCTGGCTGTTTCAATAGCACTGGATTTGGCCATTCCCTGTTCAAAAAGATTGTAGCACTGAATAAGACTATTGGATACAACCACGTATGTTCAACAAACAATACTTTTGAATGCGATCCTTCTTAACTCTGCTCTCAAGGTAAAGCACCATTTCCTCAACACAAGGCTGGTCTAATTGGGGTAGTTTAAGTAAGCTGTATTGCTGAACTACAGTATGACTGCAATTAGCTTCTCCAGGACAACAGAACAAGAAATTTTGTGTAGTCTCAGGGGTTTATAACCACTGGTTCAGATAATTAATTTAAACTCCTCTAAATTCTTCCCGAAATATACCAATCAAAGAGAAATTCCTCTGTGAAGATTGACATTGGGTCCATCTTCAAGCTGGCTGTTTCATGGACAAACCACAGAACAAACAGCCAGCACATTTACAGCATACAGCATTATTACAAACTATATATATTAAAAGAAAATTATAATCAAGAGAGAGAGAAACCTTCTTGAACAAAACAGTAAAGAGCAACACTTTTCAAGTCATCTTACCCCCCCGAATCAAAGTTATCTTCCTATAAAGAGCAGAAGTCAGTTAATCTCTTGGAATTTGTACATTAATGCTCCTATGCTATGCATGTACAAAATGGAAAGAAGTCCAAGAAAAACCTTAAACAGAGATTGCAACCAATTCCTCTCTATTAGCTTAATGTGGCAAAATATTATTAAACACTGAGTACCTCAAGGAAGCTATAAAGCCTACCAATGCAAGACAGTGAAAGTGTGCAAATTATCTTCATATTAAGAAGGCACTATACTTGAAGTAAAGCAACATCTTGGTAAATTACTCTTAAAATCTGTCAGTGTCTCATGAAGGATATAGGTATCCAGACAAGGTCTTCTAAGAAAAACAGTATTCATTTGTAATTTGCAAAGTTCACTTTTGACCCATTTGTTCTAAATTTACTTGGAATGTTCCCATCAGCGTTATTCAAACCATCTTTCTGAGCTAACTAGCTCAGAAGTATGAAACTGCATGTAATGCTGGAACACCTACCACTCTGGACTGACAAGATTAAAACCCACATTTTCGCCACCAATTCTCTTAGATTACATTTAAACTATGTGCCTAAACCAGATACTGGCATACCTCCGTAATTTGTTATCCCAGTATCTGAATGTTAAAAGACTTGAAATTTTGGGGTTTCTGCTATTATTTTGTACTATATAAGTATTTTATTGGAAGAGTACTGTTGAGTTACCAAAAATACTTGAGAAAATTTTAATTAAGAACTGGGTGGTTTTGGTTTGGATACTTTAAAAACAAGACATGTTGGATGACTTACTGAAAAACTAAGCTGACAACTTTCTGGTGGCAAGAACAATGCTTCTAATTTATCTTAATCTGGTAACAGCTGAAAATGGCACCATAAAAACAGGACTAAAATTTAGTGTCTACAAACAATTTTATTTTAGTTTAATCTAAATTAAAAACAAACAAAAAAAAACCAAACAAAAAAAAAACATACCATTTAGAAAATACCAAGAAAAATTTATGTACAAGAGTTGATGCTATTGCATTTGGATAAAGCTGGCAAGTTCTTGCTACTAGCATAGCCCAGGAGACACCACCAAGGAAACCTAGGATATTGGAATAGATGTTGTGGCCTGCGGATTGAGAAGAAAAGACACAAAAGGAGAGAGATATCAGTAACCATAGGAGGTAGTGGAAAGTTCACAAATTTCAGAATAAAACTGCTTACGTTTTGCCCACAATTTGATAGCTCTCAGTGTTAACCTGAAGTTGTCAATGTTTGGTACTAGATGCAGAATTTCATCGGTTACCCGGCAACCTGCAAAAGAAAGAATCCATTACAGTTGCTGCTTCCAAAGTTTTTGCTTGCTTATCCTCCCTCACCTTCAAAACTACCAAACTTTTTAGATAAGCCCGCTTGAAACTCATTTCATATTCTGATCACTTTTGTTTTCAATTAGAAAACTTAACATATTTTCACATGACTTTTTTCATTTTTAGTGTTTTACGGCAGCACTCAGGTAGCCAATTCATGAGCGTGTGACTACAGTTTTGGACAGCGGCTTGATTTTTTTGTTATTAATGAACAAGATAAGCCGTTGAAGCAACAAACAAATTCTGCTGTTATGTGAATACATACAATATATCATGGAATGTGCAGGTAAATTTAAAAAAGTGTAAGTCTTCATGAACCTACAGAAAACCTGACAGTCACAGGTCACAGCTTTGAATTTTTAAGAACAGGCTAAAAAAAATAGTTTTTAAACATACTAGCTGTACCATGATTTTCAGTCTGTAATATTATAGATGGCAATATTAACTGCTTGATTTCAGGCAGTTTATAATCAAGTACTTCATTGTTACTAAGTAGCTGCAGAGAGCTGTTTGCATTAAAATAGTATTATCTAAGACCACTTTAAAACCAAGTAAGAGGCAACTACAAATTCTAGAGATTGCACAAATGGGAATTTCACAGAACAGTTTAAGTGGCTGTAATAATCTCAAATTATCAAGTTTTTAGTTTGTAACAACAATCAGCGCTATCTCACATGCTCCTCTTCCCCATCAAGCTGCAGCCAGGCTGAAGCTCCTACCATCCTGTACATAAATAACCATTTTCTAAGCTGAAGTATTATAGAGAAGTTAAGGGCTACACAAGCTATTAAGCTACTAAAGATCTGACATCAAACTGACAGCATCTGGATATCTCCAATTTATCACTGAAGTAATTTCAGTGAAGTGTGTATGTTTACGCAAACACAAATTAAAAAACACATATTTATTTACAGAAATAGGTAATGCTCCACTCAAAAGTCTTGCAAGTCCCATTAATTTCTAGAACCACTTACTAACTAAACAAGAGAAAAAAAGCATGAACATTCTGGCCAACAAGAAACAACTCTTCTCTCCAGAAAGATATAGGTAGATGTAGATATATAAAACTGGGTATAACTTTATTTCTAAATAAGAGGTTGCTGTATTTTCAGTCAAACCCACAACTGCTATATCAAAGAACCTAGGATAGTTCTTTAAAGATTAGATAAATCGATACACAAAACATTATATACATACCATTAAGACTTCGTATGCATCTAATGTCTAAATTTTTAAGTAGGCTGTCGTCTCGTAGGTCTAAGTCCTCAGGAATAGTTTGCAGTGCTAATCTTGCAAACAAAATGTCAATCTTAAGAAAAAAAATAGGTAGTACATTAGACAACAATTCTTTTTTCTGTAAAATTCTATTAGTCATTTTTATCAAGTTTGCTAACAGCAGTCTTCCTAGGACAAAGAATCCTTTAAAAAGTACATACTAGCATCCTTCAGACACTAAATAAAACACTTTCAGATGCTTCATCTGTCTTACAGCTCCTCTTCCAAAAGGACAAAATACACATTTAGATTAATACAGAACCAACACACCCACAAAAACTACACTGTCAATGTAAATAAAAATCATTTCGGAACAAGCATCACTTCTAGATCCAGAATACAAAATCCTGCCAACATCAGAACAACCCATGAAAACTTAAGTCCTGGTTTTAACCTAAATATTCTCAAATATTCCAGAGAAGAATTATAGAGAAGACTGAGGGGAGTCATTGCTTCCCCTCGTGAAGATGTCAAAGACCACAAAGGGGCAGGTACTAATCTCTTCACTCTCATAAGCAGAGACAGGACTTAAGGAAAAAGCATGAAGCTGAGTCAGGGGAGGTTTAGGTTACATATCAGGGAAATCTTTTTCACCCATGGGGTGGTTGGGCACTGGAACAGGCTCCCCAGGGAAGTGGTCACAGCATCAGGCCTGACAGAACTCAGGAATCATTTGGACAATACTCTCAGGCTCATGATATGACTCTTGGGGTGTAGTACAAAGGGTCAGTAGCTGGACTTCAATGATCCTGATGGGTTCCTTCCAACCCAGTGTATTCTATGTTCTATGAAAATTATCATGGAATTACAGAAAAAGTAGGACATCTTTCCCCATCTAGCACTGTGAAGCATACATGTAACTAGCTGACTCAATGTAAGACCAATATCTATGAAGAGTCTACATATCTGATTACAGAAAACGTTCTGAAAATTCAGCAAGCTGCTGAGCAGGCATATAAATTTTGAAACTTATGTCCATTTTCTTTGCTATTACTTCTGCCGTACTTAACAGTTTTTCTAGGCCAAGAACTTCTAAAATACTGTTCAGCACTGAGCTAGAATTTTACACTGCCCTGCACACAAGACACTGCACAGAGTGGAGAAGTCAGTTTGCTTTTCCATCAGTCAGTTGATGAGAATATCAAGTGCATATCAGCAGCCTGTCTGCAAGGCAACAAAGGCACTTCACCAAATGAGGCATTTAGGACAATCAAATATCTAGTACTATTGCGCCAAGTACAAAACTGGTTTAGTTACATTAAAATTGTTTTAGATAAAGTGAAGCTGAAGATATCTTAAAAGACTTTTTTGTAAGTACTTAAAACTTTGCATCCATCTGTTTTAAACTATGAAGTACTTCTCCACAGAACAGTATTTCCAAAGTATTCAGTGCATTTTGTATTTCAAAGTCCTTAATAGCTGGTCTTATCAACAATCTGTACTACATGTGGAAGTTCCTACTTAAGTCAAAAGTACTCCTTCTCAATGTAAAACAAGTTCAAAATTAACTTCAGACTTCAAGTTCTGCTATGATCTCTAGAAGGTCTAACACCTCTAAAGATTCAATGCTCATTGACATTTATTTTCAAATAAAGAAATTAACAGTCTGTCCTAGTAATCGGGGGAGAGGTAGCTGGCAATAAAAAACAAAGTATTCTACAGAAGAATAAAGAACAAAAAAAAAAAAAAAATCAAGAAAGTTTATTTTAAACAAGAACATAAAATGCACTTGTAAAAACTTTTACGTTTTAATAACAGGATCACTACAAAACTAAATTCTTTTTCCTCAGTTCTAACTTCTGCCACATTTTGCCTAGATTAGCAAAAGGAAAATTAAATTAAAATCTTTTGATACTGACATAGCTGGGCACAAACACAACTATCAGAAGCTGTGGCCCAACAACACTAGTATATACAAAGAGTGTGTTTATGACATAAGACGAAAGAACTCTCATGCATTGTCAGCAACATGAGTTCAGTCTCAGTAACAAACCTAAGCCCATCAAAGCCCATCATAAATTATATTGGAAGAAGATGCTACTTCTTTTAGAGCAAACAGTCCTTTTTTTCCCCCTATTTGGTCTTGTATTTCAAATTCCATTTTTTAAAAAGGAGAGGCAACTCTGGCTTGAACACAAATGACTGGAGGGAAAAAAAAAAATGGAATAAAAAAAAAGTATAGAAAACCAAACTGACCAGAGGACAGCCATGGCAAGTTTCAACGTTTAGAATGAATACCTAAGCTACATAATAAGAAAACAGATTCTCCAGAAAAAAGTTCATAATACCCAACTGTATATGGACAGTAATAAAATAGCTAACAGATACAAAACCACAGACTGAGAGAGAAGGAATTGTCCGATATTGTGTACAATACTACAAAACATGTCATTTGCCACAAGATCAGCACAGGAATTCCTTCCCCTCTGTAAACCTTCTTGTACCCACCAGTTACTGCTTAACATGATGTGACTATAAGCCTCATGAACTGTGTGTATGAACAGTTCATATGTTTTTGCCTTGTCACCAAAATACAACAGTGTTAGAACAACTCAGAGTATCTTTTGAAAGCATCATTCCTGTTTTCTTAGGAAAATCAAGTTAAGCAAGTTCAGTGCTTCAAGACAGCTGATCAATCAGGCTCCAGGTACCAAAACCATTGTTTTGGTCATGTGAAGAGATTAGGACAAAAGGAATACCCAGCTACCCTTGAGCAGCACGTTAACGTTTTTGAAAACGTTAAAGACTACAACTTTCTATAATGTAGGATAATATAGCAAATCTTTCATGTTTGGAAAAGTTAATCATTAGCAGTAAAAAAAAAAATTCTTAAGCCAAATCATTTACAGATATAATTTCTATTAAATTTTAAGTCTAAATAATGTCAATACTGGTACTCTATAGGTCAGTAAACTAATCAGTACAAGTGAGTAGCAGAGTCAATAAAAGGAAGACAATCTGCACACAGCTTCAAGTCCATCAGGAAAAACTTGTTGTTTCAGCCTTAAATTTCCATTTTAAATTACACAACTGAGGACTGTTGTCAAAATCTTTGGTATGAAGTTCACAGAGTCACTTTAATAGCACTTATATTAATGAATTAAGAACTTTAAAACATTGCTATAAACATGTTCGACCAAAACAAATTAAAATATTATCTTTACCTCTATTCCATCAAAACAAAGTTTAATAACTGGGACAAAAGCTTCTTCAACAGCCTGGAGGGAAAAAAAGTTGTATTTTATTTTCAGTATAGAGAACATTTACAAACAATAGCTACCAGGTCTAGACAATCATAACAAAATGCTATTTATATCAATGCTTTTCTGTTTTCAGGTTGATTTTTGTCAGCAATGTCTTTCTCCACCACTGAGAGCTTGTGCAGTAAACACGTACCCCACTATGCACTACAGCTCTCTAGATGTTAATTACAATCCAAACTTGTACCCACCACGTCTGATGATTTCCCTCAAGATCCAAGACTCTTTCTCCCTACATACAAGACATGATCAAGCATCTTTTACTCCTCACAAGTATCTCTAAGTATTCCAGGCTATGGGGATTTTTGCTTTAAAAGGCCTCTTATTTCTGTTTCTACAGTTAGTATAAAAAATTAGGAGAAAACTGGGTAGCTACGCAGCCTGACTTCACCTAAAGTAGTTGCAAGTCACCAGTCTCCAGAGATCAAGTACCTTTTTAAAATGCGGTCAATAATAAGGCATTTTGATGAACAATATCATGATGAAACTGTCAAAGTTCTCATCTACTCTGGAATCAGCTACGAATACCATTTGTGCTCAGGCTTCAATTATTGTTACCTTAACATTACTGGTTGACAGAATGGATCCTAAGCAAAATATCAAGTTCACAAGTGTCTCATATTCACTCAGTAGAGCAACCACTAAGAAAGTATATATTCCCCTAAAGATGGAGATGTACCAAATCCTAATACTGGCTGGAACGATTTAGAAGTGTTATGACACTCTGACATAAAGGTTATTTACATCACTTAAAAACTACACTGAATAGCATACATAACTGGCTGCTAAATCACCTACATTACCTGGAGTTATGAGTTTACAGCAAAGCTGAATGGAAATCTGAAAATCTGAATCCTCTCAAATACAGCATGTCAATTTAAAGACTACTAAAAGTCTTTAGATAATAAAGCATTCAAAACAGTTGTTTCAGTGCATACAGCGTTACCAGATGTCTGCACTACCCTGTTAGTTACCAACTACAGGATGCATAGAGCAGAAGAATGCTGCAGAGACAGCTCCAATTATTTTATGAGAGCAGGACTAAACCAAACAAAGACTAGTCAGCAACTATCTTCATCTAAAAAAAAAAGAAACTGGAGCAGAGAAGATTTACTCTGAGCCAGTATCGAGAAGATTAAAGCTCCCACCAGTTGACTTCAGCAGGTGTGTCATTTAGGTATAATAGAAACAAAATACTGCATTACTACCGTCTTTCACTACTACAAGGGAAATCTTCACTTCTACATGCTAAAAGTCTTGCATGAACATCTAATAATGGGACACTAAAAATATATCTTCCCTTTTCAAATGCAGAGTCGATAGCCAATATAAAAAGTTTAGCTACTACCAACCACCATAACTGTTTATATAAGCATGAAGTTTAAAAAAGCAGCATAAAAGCTTCACTAAAACCACCCGAGTTTGGTCCTGATCCTTGTCAAGCTAACACATTTGCATCTGCCTGCAGCTAGTGAGTAAGCAGAAATTTTGCCACACATTGCTAGGAGATTGTTCTGCCATCCAAATTTTTAAGTAAGTGTATCTATTAAGTGGGAGCATAGGAAGAATCTCTATTTACTTCAACTCTTATGACAGGCTTTGCTGCGGGTTAACAAAAAATCCGTTGCAAGCCTTAACAGTTAAGTTATCTCTACTTATTTAATGCATCATCTTTCACTACTGAATTTTCCTAATCCTCAGGTGAGCAAGCTGTATCAGGCATTTCACATACCCTCAGATCTTTCACTTCTTCTTGTTGTTTTAATTTTTCATAAAATGATGTGAAAAAATCACTTCTTTCAACATGTCTTGGTGCAACACACAGGGCATCAATATCAGCACCTGAAATGGTTAATTAGCAGAAGTAAATTACTCAGTACTTCACATGCAAAAAATGCCAGCAATAGACAACTTTATATTTAATAATTACGCAGGAAATTTTAGTTTCTCATCATGTGGAATGGGTTGTTTGGGTTTTTTTTTAAATACTAGTCAAACCAAATGAAAAAAAAAGTCATGACCATTAAACATACGGAACACAGATATACACTCCTGCTTCAATTGTGGAATACTTGTAATCCTCAAAGAACAAAACATGAGAATTTAAGTATACAACTTTGTCTGTCTTCAAATAATTTTCAACTTTTTTTCCTCTGTGCCTCAATCCATGATGAAAACATAATATAGGAATATATTTATTTTATTTAGAATGAACACTAGAGATGGTTAACCAAAAAAATTAAGAAATCTAACACCACTTCAAAATACAGCAAGATCAGTCATTAGCTCAAACACATGGATTTTTATAATAAAAGGAAACGTTACCTTTTGTATGAACTCCTAATCTGTAGGAACCAAATGTAAAAATTTTTCCTCCAACGTTTTCAATTACAGATTGCGGAAGATTCTAAATGGAGCAAAAAGAATTAGTTATTTTACCTTAACATGTTATAACAACACAAACAATTTCTTTTCAAAGAAGAGGAAAAATATTGCACAAAAACTTACACTGTTTACCTACTGAAATAATAACCTCACTATTTACAGAAAAGACTGAGATTAACATTTCCACTACATTACAAATTACTGCCTCAAACCTGGTAATTGTTGTACCAATTCTACACTTCAGGTGCAGCAGCTTTATAACATTACAGAGATCAAACACATTTTGCTTACCACTCAGGCATTTTAGACTGACTCAGAAATTGATGATGGATTCCAATTTAGACCAACATAAAACACAGTCTACTGTATCAGTCTTTATCATGTTACTTTCAGAGATACCCATATGATAGTCTTTAAATAAAAATCTGGGGTTGGGAAAGGTATTTGTTTTATGCTGAAATTGGTTAGGTACATCTACCAAAGTTCCTAATCTTTAAAAAATTGCTGAATCCACAATACTGTGGCCAAAGAGGGCTATCCTTTCATAATAGGATGCAATGCTAAAATCTGAAACCCTACATGAATGTTTACCCAGCAGAAGATAAAATAAATCAAAAATTCTGTTTTGCAATGTATATTAGATTAACTTAGGTAGCTTTCAATCTTACACCAGTCATGATACTCTTACTATTTTGTTTTCAAGGATAATGGCAGGGCTGTCCCTGCCCATATGCTTGTTGGTAAGTAAATTTTCATTGCAGAAGAGAAGCGTAAAGAAAAAATACCACCCCAAATACACACAAAGCAAAATCGCTTAAAAAAATTAGGGTTTTACTCCTAAAAAAAAAATAAATCTATAATCATGCAAGACTATAATCATTCAAAAAAGATGCGTGGGGTTAGGGATTACTATAACCTGGCAAAAACAGTATCAGCATTATCAGTCTACAAAACTAACTTTACAGGATTGACATTAAAGAAAAAGACCACAGCCATAATGCACATTTTAACATCTAGCACTGTTTCACAAAGGCAAATAACCTAAGCATGTAATTAATACAGTACTATATGCATGAATTTTGAGTAAGTGTCAAGTTACATCTATCAGTTTGTTTCTCTGACAAGGTTCTATTATGAAGGGACAATGCTGCCTTCAAACAAAAGAAACTACACAAGGATAGTACTTGTTTTGATCCCCAAATCTAAGGTTCATCCCATTTAGTCTAGGAATATATTTTGGAATAATCTTCCTACAGCAGTCCTTTAATCACAGTATTGGCAACCATGTAAAATATATCCATACCTTGCTTTCACTGATTTCTCGTATCCATTCCTTTACCAAGTTATTTAATTTCCCCAGAATTAGAATCCTATTAACAAAACAGCAGAAGGACAGGTTACAAACTTAGACAAAACTAGTAAAATTTTTAAGACTGTGATCATCATTACATAGCCAATCAACTAGAGTTACACCGCAGATCTAATTAGTGATCTTATCTTATATATATACACTGAAAGGAACTTAGAACATTCCCACTACTTTTCCCCCTTTAGAGATATTCAAGAGATTTAAGCTCAAAAAACATGCAAACACGCAAGGCACACACACATTTAGGTACACGAATTCTACTCCATTTCAAAATAAAACTTTAATTAATATAACATGTGCATCTAAAAGAACCATGAAAAGCAGTACTGAGAGGAAAAAAAGCCTCAAAAAGCTTAAAAAGGAAAAAAAAATTAATAGGTCCATTACAATAAAGTAGTGATGAAGAGGAAAAAATGTAAACCAGCCTCTGAAATTTAAAGACGGTTTTAATTCCTTTCTGTGTTTTGAGGTATTCGTCTCAACTGAGAAAAATCAAGCTTACAATTCCACTAGGCTCTTAGAGAAAGAATTTGAAAGAACACAAACACACTTGGGGTTCAATAGGCAACTACAAAAACCATCGTATTAACTCACCTGCGTTGCAGCTCCTCTTCTTCTTCAAACACACCATAAGGTTTTAGGGTTTCGATTAATTTCTGGGTAAGCATGCAGTCAAACTCCTTGGGGGCAGCTAAACTGATAGGTGAGGTAATGCCATAATGCTTCTGTAGTTGCTGTGTTTGTGATCCCTGGGTTGTAACGGGACTAATAAAGGCAATTAGATAAAGTTACTGACAGAAACAAAACAAACTTATTTTTTCTCGTCAGAGAAAAAATACACACTAAGGAAAAAAAAAAATTAAGTCAAGTGTTAACATTTTCATCCCAAATCACTCTGTGTTAAATCTGTCCTGTTAAGGACACCAACAGAATTACCTTTCACCAATTCTAAACATGCATTTATATTTTTCCCCTTTAGTACTTTTTTCATTCTACTAGGGCAAAAGCTTTATCATCAGATTGGGCTCCTTCACTTCCATAAAGTCTAAAGTACAAAGAACCCTCCATGACAAAAAGTCAAGCTGATAGCAAAAGTGAAAGTCCCACTCTTGGCAGGCATAATATTCCTTGGTATATCGCCATAATATCAGTTCTACAAGTTTATACATATTATATACTATTTCTATCATACAAAATGAAAATATTTTCATCATGCTAACTATCTATTACATGTGGAAAAACTACAGTATGACTTCAATTTCACTTCCATAATTTGTCATTATAATCTCCTCAAGATTTCATTCCTCATCTCCTTAAAGACTAAGTATTAAAAAAGAACACCTAAACTTAAAATTGATGAGAATCCACAAAACATTACATAATTTTCCACAAGTTAAACCCATTTTATACCAATTTTAAGTACTATAATTTGTTTGCAATCAAGATTTCAGTCACAATGCAAGTTTGAGGACATCTGCCCCTTTGCTTGTTAGCAAAAGAAAAAAAAGGCATATCAGGAAAAAGTATTTTAAAAGTGTACATTAAAAAAAATAACCTTCAAGTAATCACAGGGACTGGGGGGCAATGTCTGGGAAAATTATTTTACACTGCCTCCTTTAGCTATGAGGTTTTAATGAACTAAAGAAGAATCTGAGCAGCGGAACAAACCATACAGACCTTAGGACTTTAGGTGTCAATGAAAACATTCTTGTAAAAAAAGCTGTTCAGATGAATTCTACAAAACAGTAATTCAAATTAAGGACAAAGGAAGGCACTAAAACTTTTTTTTTCTGTTAAAAAAAATGAGGAATGTCAACAGAAATAGTAGCTTCAGCCACTTAACTGCCTCTAAAAAAAGCAGCCAGAAAACAAAAAATATCAATACATAAACATCCTTTGGATGTTTTGAATATTTTACAAAGCAAGTAGTTAAATTTGAATTACATTTTCTCCCCTTTTCCCATCTGTTAATTTGAAAAAATAAAAATGCTTTTTAACTTAAACTTTTTCAGTTTACTTTTACGGTTATTTTAAAGCAGTAACACAAAACAATCAATATTTTAGCTTTATGTAGCAATTTCCTGATGGCCTGTTATTTTCACCCATTCATAGCAAGAAACTGAATCCAATTCAACAGATATTAGACTTCATTAAAAGGTCTGGCAAAACACAGCCTGGCAGATGCTGTTACTAGTTTTCAAAAAAGACTCAATGTCACTCAAAACCAGATTCTGTGAAGCTGATTCCTGAAGTCAGCAATGCTGCCAGAGCCCACTGTATTACCCCTACTTGTAAGGGCCACGATTCAACAATTTAAGAACTTGTCTTAAGCATAATCCTTTACCATGTCTATAAAACTATAGTCCATAAACCCCAGCCAAACATCACATCTCTTCCCTAAACTGGTTTACACACAACCCTGGCAGTGTTCAGTCTGCCTTCAAAACATCACACTGCCCTGACATATACCAGTGTTCCTCCAACCCCTACACAACCACCAGAGCATGGCCACAGGCTTTGAAATTGTTCACTAAAACAATGGCTTCAAAGAAGCAATTAAATCGATCACCAGATATACATCTTTGGGAATTGTAACATAAAACCAGCTACAGTTCTTACATTTACTTTTATAACAATGAAATAACGACGGTGTGGACAGCACAGGACCTTCCCAGCACAGGTGTTTCACCCCTTTTTGAAGGCTGAGAGTTAGTAAGTACCTTTCACTGGGTTAGTGTGTAACAATTCTCAGCACGACTGCCTTCTAGATTTTACAGCTGCAGAAAACAGGATGAACCTGATATTTTAACATGTATTAATACTGAAGAGAATATAGGTTATTTCCAGATAAAAACATTTAAGTTGAAGCTCTGCTGTTTACACCTGCTAAGTTAACTCCAGTGTAAGGCTTCCATAGCATACCTAAAGATATGAAAAAATTTCCTTTGGAAAATTAAAGAAAAAATGGTATGGCAAGAATCTTTGTTAAAGTTAATGAAGGACAGAATAAAGTAACTCGTCCTAGGTTATCTATTCATTTAAAAGGCAGAATGTAAGTCACTATAAACAAACAAGTGAAGGCATATCCTCTCTGCCTCCTACCTCCCACAAAACCAAGAAACTCAAAAAAAAAGCATTTGCTACCTGATTCTTAAAGCAAAAGTAAATGACCTCTGAGAAATAAATTTTAAGTCTCATTAACCCAACTTTAATTCTGTATTTACATATTACATTTTAGCCAGAAAATGCTGATGATGTTACTAGAGTTCTACTTTTTTCTAAAACCATGAAGGTCATACTCCTACTCCAGTATCTTCCATTTCAGTCACATATGGGCATATGGACATTCTAGCTTTTACTTGTGGTATGTCCAGAGAAGAGCATAAACTACCAAATTCATTCAAAAAGAAAGGTGAAAAGCCAGGGAAGTGTCAGTGCTAACCTTCCACCCGAAAGGATTAGAGAGGTTAAGGCCTTGTTGAAAAGTCAGTACCTTGATGGTATCTCAATCCGGTAGTCACTAAAGTTAAACACTAAGAAAAAGCAGTGTATTAAACAGCAACTAGAATTTCCATCCCAGCTACTCACTCTTGACAACTGCAGAGACTATGTCAGGGTCTGACACAACTGAAAGCATGTTTAAAGCTTGTTTCTTTTTCTAAAAAAAGAAAAACAAACCAAAAAAAACCCCCAAACTAAAATAAAACAAAAAACAAAACAACCCCCCCCAAAAACAACAACAACAACAACAACAAAAAAAACCCCTAAGCATTTCTAAAAAAAGAAAAACAAACCAAAAAAACCCCCAAACTAAAATAAAACAAAAAACAAAACAACCCCCCCCAAAAACAACAACAACAAAAAAAAAACCCTAAGCATTTCTTTTTTAAGATCACCGGGAAAATTAAGATACAGTTTGTGGCTTTTGGTTGACTTTTACAGTCGGCTTTTTAGTCAACCACATATAAACATGAAGATCATCTTCTTACTCTGAGATGACTATGAGCGACCTGTTAATTGCACAAATATAAAATAAAGTTACAGAAAATGATGTAGAGTTAAATTTAACATGCTACTGTTGTAGCTCTGGTTTAACTTGAAATACTGACTATTTAAACCATGTGCAAATTGGGTAACAGCTACAGTGGATTAATTCTGAAGTGTTATGATTCAGTAGTTCATATTCAAATATTAATTTCATCTATAAGAAAAGCATATGCCCTTTTTCCCCTTAAAAACACAGACACAAAGCTCTAGTTTGTGCTAAGCTGAAAGCAGTGCAGCTAAACAACTTTTTCCTCAGAACCTAAAGTTATGGTAGGCAGTATTTTTTTATACTGTTAGCAGTAACTACCAAACTAAAAAGAACAGACCTTGGCTATATGGTCGCTACTAAAAACCACTTTTAAACAGAGTGCAGAAGGAAAAAACCCAAATAAAGCTTGTAAGAAGCTTTACAGTTTCCAGAGCGTACACCTCGAAACTCCTTTAAATTGAAATGATTATATGTCTTTCTAAGGTAGAGGAGGGGTTACATCGCATCTTTTAAAGATCAGGTGATAGGCCTCAACACATCCAAGTAAACTGAACATAGAGCAAATACAGCTATACCTATGTAACACTGTCCCATATATAACTAAGAGCTTGATACTAGTTCCAAGTTCCGTACTACTGTTTTCTTTCACAACACTAGAACTTTCATCCTCAGAAGAAACAACACTCCTGCCATGAACTTCTTTTTCCGATGCTCTTTGTATTTAACCCAACTCCTTCCCCCACATGAAAACCTGTCTTTTTAAACACTTGTTCCTCTTCTCTCCCAGTATTCCATGTCCATTACAACAGTACTACTTTTAGTGCTATTTCTGTTAAGATTTAACATTTCTTATCACAAACAAAATACAGTTGAGCACCACACTACCTAAACAACATGCTCCTGAAATTTGGGACACTTCTCAAAAATAGAAGACAATACAAACAACTGAAACATCAAAAATACATGGCATAATATTGAACAAATTATAACTGTTTAAATCCCCCCTAAGTTTCAAACTCATCCAGATACTAAGACAAAATAGGGATTCTCAATGATTATCCTCATTTCTCTATTTGCCTCTACTGATTACCTCAGCAAAATTTATTCCTTCTTAACTGCTGATGTAAGACACTGAAGTCAGATTCCTGAAGCAATACTGGTCATCACACCATCTGGTTAACCAGCTGGAGCTAAATTCATGGAGCTCAAGCTCTACTATGTCCAGATTTGGAGAAACTATATTGAAGGGTTTTGCTTCTTTTAAAGTTTCCTTCAACAATGAGCAACTGGCATTTTAGACTGAAGTTTCTAGCTTAACGCTAATATCATCACTCCACACGAAGTTTCAAAACTCTAGATAGGAAACCTTAATGAAGCCTGCGAAAATCACTTACTGGGGAACATATGTTTTAAATGGTTAAGACAATCCAGCTGTCCCTCCTGAACAGAAGCTTTAATATCTAGCAGAATATCACTGGACCATTCAGACCATGAACTAAGTCTTCAACTGTAAGTATGAGATGTTTGAGATATACAAAACTGATCAGAACACAGGGAGTGGAGCAACAGGGCTACAGAAGAGGCTCACATAGTCCAAAGGAAGATCATTCATACACATTCTGCTAACCTTGGACTCTCTCCTGAGCTCTCTGGCTCTTCTGTTTGTATAGAAGAATAGTGAAAGAAGCACATGCAAACACAAACCCATCCACAACACTCTTACTAACAAAGCAGGAGAAATTTCTCAAGTTTAAAGAGAAGAAAAGGAAGTGCTAACGAACTGCACAGGCAGCAATTGAACCAAAATTATTTTTATTGCTATGCTGGAGACAAAAAATTCAAGAGTAGTAATTTAAGAAATTCAGTAAGGCTGCATCAAAAGATAACAGGGAGTATAAACCAAGAACTAGGAATCCCACAAAGCATTTCACTGTAAGAGATTAATTTGTCTCAGCAGTGAAATCTGCTCAGCCCAAAATAACTGTGTTTCCAAGTTCTGTGCAGTACCTCTATATTAACAGGTATAAATTCAGTCCTTCTTTAGACTGATACTGGAAGACTGAAAACTATTGCAAAACCACATATCCTTGCCAACTAACAAATTATTCCTCAGTACAGATTTTTATATTAATTGCTTCTCGATTATGAAAGATATCACTATATTAAGGCAACTATTCTAGTCATACCTGTGCTTTGCAAAATTAAGAATATTTTAATTCCTTTCCCAACAGCCTACAAAATTCTCAGTTCTCTCTGTTCAGAAACACACTATTTATCAACTCCCAATCAGCACAAGCCATTTTAAATACAGTGTTGTGCTTCTGGCATGTAAGTTGACAGTCTCTAAGTAGAAGTCGAGAAAACAGTGACTTTGCGTATGACTACAGAAAATTCAGTGAAAGAAAACATGAAAAGTCTTACTTCAGAACTGAGAATAAGCTGACTGTCCACCAGAAAGAATAATAATTAATGACATTCCAAAACTCTAATAGAGAAGTTACTGATACTAACAATACTTAAATTTTATAGTTCTTATGGAACTTTTAAATGCTTAATGCATTTTTCCCCTTTTGGTTGTAGAAAAAACCAAAACATATCAAAAGTGTTTTCCATGAATTCAGCAGACACAGACATTCAGTAGCTTACCAAGAAAAAGATTCGTGCTTTCTCCATTTGGAGGGTTAGAAAGGGCCAGGTTACATGAAAAGACTACATCATCACTCACATGAACATAGCTCCAGCCTCACTGAGTCAGTAGCCTTTCTGTATAAGACCCAACCAAAACATATGAACAGCTTGGTGAGCTTCATTCTTCCCTGGCATCTTATGTTTCAAATAATGCACAGGAACATTCTGTACCTAACCATGCACTAAAATATATCTTTATGACAGGGGAAGTAGTCAACTTTGTTTCTAATCAGCTTTTTGTGTTAAAGACTTCTTCTTTACACAACTGCTAGTGCTTCACACATGAGAATTTTAACAAAAAGTCACATAAGTTTCTAGGATACATTTTAATGTTTAAAAAAAAAAAACACTAAAGGCTTCTGCAAATGCCAGATATCAGCATCAGCAGTCTTACTACTGATATAAACATACAAAAATAATTTCCTTGGTTTTATACTTTTGCACCATACTATTAATAAGCACACACACACAGAGTGCAATATGAACACTGCTGTACAGCTCTGTAGAACCTTGAACTTCCAAGTCAAGAATAATGACAATCTCCAGTTGTACGGGAGATCAGTCTTGACAAGGCCTGTCAATTGTAAACAGCAGGGCTGAAAATGAAGTTTAAAAGACGTATTGAGAGGTCAGGCAAAAAAAAAAAAAAAAAAAAAAAGGGAAGGGGGGAACGGGACATTCTGTCACCATGAAAGTCGCAGTAACAGAGGGTTTGTTCCACTTTCACGCAAAAAAGGTTTATCACCCAGCAGAAAGAATCAACTGGAAAGAATTATAGAGAAAAATAACTTCCCAAGCTGCTTCTTTCTTTCCTCTAAAGTCAGTGGTATCACTTCATAAACTCAAGAATTAGCATTACCAGCATTTCTACTTAGTGGCATTAAAACATTCACTTTGAAGTCTTGACTGAATGATACAAAGTCTATAATGTCAAACATACAAATGACAAAACAAATGCATAAAATGAGAAAGCTTCGATCTTGCTAACTACAATAAACCTTCTGTACTAGTTAAGTCGTCAAGTAATGTTTATACTGAAAATAGCAATATATTGGTGGAATTATAACTTTGTACTGCTATTTAAGAGTTTCTAGATAAAGTATTAGAGACACCTACACATCAAGAGAAATTATCAAATAATTCCAAACTTTTCCAAGTTGAAGATCGCTATTATTACAACCCATAGAAGTGGACCAAACTTTAAAATGTTGTTACTAAGCACCTGGAATTTATGTAGTCACACCAAAATAAACTAAGAATGAAAGTAAGCAAAATAAACATCCTCCCATTTTCCTGAGGCTGAAAAACCTAATCAACTTCAAAGCTAACTTCTGGTAACTTTTCATTGCCATAATGAACATGTGCAAAACTTATCTATACGGACATTGGCGCTTCGTTATACAATCATTAGATCCTACTTGGCACAACCATGCTCTTTCCTGCATTCACCCACCGGTCCTTTCCCTGCCATAAACCCTTTCAGGTAAGTTTCTACCACGTTATCTACCCCATGACTAACTCTGCAGTAGATTAGACTGAATTAGACAATCATAACAGACAACCTTGGCTATTCTTCACTTTAAAGCTGACATATTTAAAACAACACAGAATAATCCCAAATTGTAATAGGGAAGAAAAGAGAGAATAATCACAAATTCTTTATATCACTCCTTCAATTAAAAAAAACCAAACAAACAAACAAACAAAACAAAAACAAAAAAAACCAAAACAAACCAACCGACCAACCGAACAAAATATATAAACGTGCCTTATTCTGAAAAGTCATTTAACCACCTACACATCACTGTTTCCCTCGAGTTGTATAACCTAATAAAACACTAAGATTATGAACTACAGAACCGAGGACCGGCAAATTTTGTCGTCTCAATCCGGAATCGTCAAAACGTCGGCAATGCGGGGGAAAAAAAAAGCGAAAAAAAAATGCAAAGGGTGGAGTGAAAGAAATCGGCGAATAAACTGGGATGAATAAGGTCACACATCGTTATTCCTGACTGCCAGCAGGGTCACGGCACGGCACGTCCCAGGCACAGGCGGCCCGGATTGCCGGCGCGGGCTGGGGGAGCCAGCGGCCGCAGCCCGCCCTGCCGGCCGGGGGCGCTGCCCGGAGCTGCCCGGGGGTGCCACGGGCAGCGCGCTGCGCTCGGGGCGCCCACTGCGACCAGCGGCCCAGGGGCTCCTGCCTCCAGAACGGGGAAAAAGTGCCCGCCTGGTCACCGGGGCAGAGACTTCGGCCGGGGTCTTGAGTAAAAAAGCGCTTCACCCTCGGCGGGCAGGGCGAGGAAGGGACAAACACGCGGCTCGCCCCTTGGTGCGCCCTGACCCAGCAGCGGGGGGCGCAGGCCGCCGCACGCGTCCGCCCCGTCCCGCACGCTACCGCTGCGAGGTCGCAGAGGCGGCGACAACAACGCTAAAGCCACATCACCGTCTCCTCCGGGGCTCAGAGCGATGGGGGGCGAGAAGGACTGCGCGGAGCTCCCGGCGGCGCGGGCAGCGGCGCCAGGGCCGTACACTGCGGCAGCGGAAGCGCCCGGGCCGAGGGGACCGCGAGGGGGGAAGGGCCCGAGCCCGGCAGGAAGGGCCAGAGCATGCGGGAAGCGCCGGGCCGGGGCCGGCACAACGCGGGCCCCCAGCGCGCCCCGCGAGCTCCCGGACTTACAACGGCATCGTCTCTCCGGCCCCTCCTCCTCCTCCTCCGCCGCCGCCGCCGCCACCACCGCCGCCGCGTCGTCCCCTTCTTCTTCCTCCTCCTCTTCCTCCTCCCCCACCGCTGCCGCCTGCGGACCGGTCACTCGTCACGCGGAGCGGCGGGAGCCGCGACCATGGCACGGGCCGGGGCCAGGCCCCGGGAGCGGAGGGAGCGGCTGTGCCGGGCCCGGCCGCCGCCGCCGCTTCACTCGCCGCTTCCCCTCCGGCCTTCTAACATGGCGCCCGGACGCTACCACAGCAACGTCCCGGGGCGGGGGGGCCTGACGCAGCGCGGCGAACACCCCCTCATGGCGCGCACGCTCGCCCGGCCGCGCGTGCGCAGTCGGCCGAGAAGCCGCGGGGCGCGCTGGGGAATGTAGTCTTGGGGGCGCCGGCGGCGGCGCCGGCCGGGGTTTGAAAACAAAGCGCCAACGGCCGCGGGGCGGCGCGTGCGCCGGGCGGGGCGGGGCTGTGAGTTCCGGCGGGGCGGGGCTGGGGGGGCTGCCGGGGCTGCCGGGGCTGCCGGGGCTGCCGGGGCTGCCGGGGCTGGGATCGGCGCTCGGACAGCCGCCGGAGAGCGCCGGGACTGCGAGCTCGGCCCGCTGCGGGCGCCGAATGCACTCGGTTAAAGGGAGCACCGTGCGCGCCTCTGGCCACCCGCGTCGGGCTCACTATGCGTTCCTGCGCAAAGCAAACATCCTTCTCTAAGAGTTGTTTTTAAAACATCTGCCTGGAGTAGTCTGCATAAACTTTCAGAATATTTTTTTTTAAAGTCACACGCTTTATAGATCAGCTCAAAAACTTTATTCTTAGAAAAGTACATTACAGTAACTAGAGAATTGCGGCATTACAGTAACTAGAGAAAACCTGGTTTACCCTCTCTTTTTAAGTGTCCAGTTGTCATCTTTACCCTGAAAAATAGCATTTTCAAACTGAAAAATTGTCTAAAGCTACCAATTAATCTTCAACTACCTCACAGGACAAATGGTAACTTGGGCTGACAGCATATAGGACATACAGATCACGAAAATTTGTGTTTCTTTAGAGCAGGAGATGATGGTTCTATTCCTGACTTTTCTGTGTGACTGTATTAACACAGATGAAATAAGACTTTATAAAAAAAACCAATATATCTGAATAAAAACAGTGGGCATTAACATATCTAAAATTTTGATGCTCAAAGTTACAGATAAAATAGCTGTAAAACGTTCCTATATCACTATTCTTTCAGATATTCCTCTTTTTTCCCCTTCTTTTTGCACAAAGAGTCCTCGCTTTCTGTTTTGTCAAAATCCTGTATTTGTTTTACACCACGTATGCAATCAGTTTCAGCTCAGTCAGCATAGATAACGGCTCCTGTGAGAGGTGCATGAAGTCAATAAAACTGAGAATGACAGCCATGTGCTGGAAAGTCTAGATTCTTCAAAAAATATCTATCTAGTGTTGAATGCAGAAGATTAGTAAATGAGATCTACAGCCATGTCTTTGTGCCAAAATAAAACACAGGTTTTATAACATACCTATGCTGGGAAACTGTTTACCAGGCAGTCTTCAGTGCAGCACAAGAAGACTTTTTGCCTCTTGGTAGCCAGGAGGGGAAATAAGAGAGCTTGCTGCTTCAATTTATTTCCATTTGCAGTAAAAACACTTTCTTTTTTTTTTCTTTCTTTTCTTTAATAAAAGTTTTTCTCAGGCTTGCTGTCTACATTCACTAAAGATCAGGAAAATAATATATTGCTTAAATAGAACATGTAGCTGAAAATAAATCCAGCAAAAAGGTTTTGCAGAGAGAACAGAATTCTTATGGTTTGTAGTTTCCAATAGATATTTGAAATACAGACAGGCAAATAAATGTAGCAATCAACATATGCAGCAAATGGAAATGTTGTATTGGAAATGTTGTGTAAAAATATTAAAAACCCAGTACAAAATAGTAATAAAGTATGAGCAATAAAAATGAAGATCACATAATAACCCTAAACAAAAATAAGAACAAAACCGAAGAATTTTTATCTAAAATGTATTAGGAATTTTCTTGCTTTTTATTTCACAATACCTATTGCTGCTCGGATTTAATGTTAATTCCAGTCGATATCAGGACTGTTCCTAAAGAGATATTCTGCCTACAAACAGAAAAATTTCAAAATTGCAATTATTTTCATGTTTCAAACTTTGAAATTCATGCAAAATAACAGATATAGTGGATAACATTGCTATAAACAAAACTGCAGAACATATTAAATGGCCCTAAAATGTAACTTATGGCAGAAAATGTCTCTATGTCAGAGCACTCTCTTTCCCCCAAATAAATACCATCCAAAATACCATTGGCCTCTCTCTCCCTCTTCGTAGCAGTTACCCTGTTTCTATCGTGAGCAAGAGAAGGAAGTGAGCCATTTTTAACAGTATGTGTCACCCCACGGAAAAGGGAGTACCCTAGCGCCTGATTTCTGGACCCACTGATACTGATCTTTAGAAACAATGCAGTTATAAGGGAAGATCTCATACAGTTGTCAGTCACCATTAAGAAAAAAGCTTAAACCAAGAAAACATTCCTTAGTGCCTGAAGTCGGATTGCAACACCATTGCTTTCACTTTAAGCTTTTGTTTGATTAATATAAAGCTCTGTTTCAGCTTGTGATCTACTTGTTAGAATGGCAGGCAGAACAGCAGCGTGGCAATAGTGTTACAGCACCTGGATTCCTGTGTGAATACAATGCTGGCCCTGCTTCCAGCTGAAAGTTAAACTGGATAACTTCCTGAGGTCATTTGCAACTGGAATTAGTCTATGAATGTCCTGTATGATTTTCTGCTTTATTTATGTGTGTGTTGTGAAAGGAATTACCAAAGAACTTACATTCATCATTACAACATCGTTACAACACTGTGTTCAGTTGTGCCTGGAGGGGTGGAGAGTGATGTCCCCATTTCTAAAGGGTTAAAATTTTATATAATTTGAAAGTACATAAGTAGCTAGAATTTTTAGGCCACAAGTTGAACTTTACCTGAACCATATGGTTATGTTTTTAAGTCAAAGATGGATTACAGTAAAACCTGCAGCTAACAATCTGAACATTAATAATAGTTAGAATAGACAAAGCTGCAGCTTAAACATTACTTAAAAATTAATAGCTGGAGTGGACAGCCCATAGATCATGGTATATGAACTGTAACAACCACATTATTGTAACAACCAGAACCAAGCGAAACTCCCACTGAAACTGACCTAAGAGGGTGTGCAGTGACCCCTTACCAACCCTTTGCTAAAAGACAGCAAAGCTTTGAAGGACAGCCAGATCTCAGACCCTCATATGGCTGCTGGTCCCATGAGAGATGTCCTGTGGAGTTTAGATGGAGAGTTTAGATTGTAAAGGCATTTGCCATTTTGCCCAGGGATTTCTTTCTTTGTGGACCCTCTTTTGAGGCACCTGACTCCAGCTACCAGATATCATAATAGGTTCATTGGCACAAATCAATCTAGTGGCAATGAAAGCCTAATGTCAAAAAGTTCTTTAACTTGTAGTCCTCGATGTCACAGCAGAATTGTCAGTACATAAAATGTTCAGAGTGCACACACCAAGGGGAAACAGATTCTGGTAGTGATCCTTGTCCTATTACTGCTTAACTACACTGGATACTACCTTTCATACACAGTATCAACTGATCCCAGAAGGAGTAATTGCTGGGTCTTAATTTTCACTATAATTGCTAGCACAAGAGTTGCATATCCTAATCATTAATTAGTTGCTATTGTGAAAATGGGGAGAAAATTTAAGTCCTTTGGTTAACAGAGATTCTTTGGGTCTACATGAGTATTCAAACATATGTAAGAAACAAAACATAGTCACCTTACCAGAAAATTGACTGGATCATCTGGCCTGATCCTACAGCATTCATTTATCCCTTGCATAAGTGTTGGCATAACGTACTTCATTAAATAGTTTCGTAGTGGAATAGACTGGACCTCCAATAACTCTCGTTCTTGTTTTTTCACTTCCTCCATCTGTTTATTCTACAAGTAATGAAGAAAAAAATAAAATAATAAATAATTGTGTTTATAACATCTATTAAATATCATTTGGCTGAATAATAGTGCTGGCCTAGAGAAAAAAAAAGAGTGTTAGAATTTGTGGCCAGAACATTTAAAAACAAGTTAACAGAAAAAAATTATTACTTGCTTATCAAATTTAGAGCACAAAACACACTGAGGACAAAGAATTGAACACTATAAGAACACACATAATCTCCTTAATAAAATTATTTTATTTTTCTTCTTTAAAACCTAAAAGGAAGTTTATTCTCAAGTCTTCCCATGGCCCTGTTTCCATAAGGTATTTGGCAAAATGGTTGAAATACACTGTAGCACCTCAAAAATTGGTACCATTGCAAATGCCAATGGTTTCTTGAGGTTTCTTTGTTCTGGAGGGAAAGGAGAGTATTTTTACTCAGTAGAGAGCCCTGGCTTTCTAAATTTTTAAATTGTAAATCGTGATTGGTTTATTTGTTTTGGTTTGGTTTCCTTGGTTTGTTTTATTCTTATTCCATTGATGTTTTTGAGGGGCTTGAGAGTCAAATATACTAAAACCAAAGTCAATTACATCCATTTACACCAGCTAAATTTATTTCCGAATTCAGGTAAAATCAAATGCAATTTTTACACTCAAAAAGTGGGAGGGATGAGGAAATAAAACCACTGCAAGCTTTTCTTTCTTCCATTCAATAGCACTTAGTAGCATTTATACTTGCAGTAGCTTTAGCCAGAAGATTACTCCAACTCATTTTCATTGTCCTCTCTTCACTCATTTTATTCATCTGTAGCCTGAGTCATACAGAGATACAGCAAACAGATGATACTCTGAAGACTGCTTTTCTATACTCAAGGCATAACACAAAAGCAATGTTCAGAGAAAACAGATACACCAATTTTCCATTATTCACTCAGTCTAGGAGTGCTGTTGAATACATCTTGCAAGGCATCTTTGGTCACTACTCAGAGACAGCAACTAATCTAATCTCAAGGACAAATGAACAGTTGCTTAGATTTACTGAGCACCTGCCTATTTAAAAGGATAACCTTAAGCACACATTTTATTTAAGCATCCAGTTTATCTTTGATTAATGCACATTTTGCTCTTTTAAAGGTAGATGGCTTGGATTGAATACAGCTCAAATGTGTTAATTATCATTACAGCATTCAAATACAGGAAAAGGATTTCTCTGTGGAATTGATCCGTTTGTTTTTAAATAGCTCTAAAAGAAGACAATAGACTTGCCTTCTGTTGAAACAGCCTGACTTTGGGTGTGAACAGGAACATTCTTACAGTATGTATTTCAGGTAATTTAAGTGAAAGGTTCTTAGGTGTGGCAAAGTAAATAAGAGAAAAGCATCGTGTTCAAATCCTCTGGGGTCAAGTAGCCTAAATACCAAGTACTTATTAGATTATTAGCAAACAAAAAACAGACTGCATCAGGCAGTCCTTACTGAACCTAGTACATAGCTCTCACAGGCTCAGAAGCTCACAGGCTCTTGCAGGCTCAGAAACCTTTCTGCAATGCAGGCTGGAATATTGGTCTGTGTTGAGTTGAAAATCGAGTTTGATAATTAACACTTGGTCAGGTGCTTAGAAGTAAAATGAGCAAAATGCAGAAGTCCTAGAAGACTGGGTAAGGAAAATCACCATTGATTGTAGTAGATATTTATAAATAGTAAAATAGAAGAGCTACAGCACAGCAGCAACAGCAAGAGTGCCATAAAAGTATTTTAAAGATATGCTGATAATACCAAAATGCAAAAAAGTGCTATGTCCGTTATGAAAAAGAGACTATATTCTGTAGGATGGGCTTCAAAATGCACTGTGAAAATAGTCTAACCTAGATCTAAAATATGATATAAGGAACGAGAGAATTTATGCCACACTTCCCAAGTGTATTTACATAACAGATTACTTGAAGCCATCTTAAATAAATAACAATGTTTTACTAAAAATATGGGTTAACCTACCCACTCTTCCCATCTTGCCATTCTTTCAGCCCTTTCCTCAGCTTCTTTACGTTCTTGTTCCGCTTTCTCTTCAGCTTCTTTGACAAGGAGTTCCTCAGCTGCTTGGCGTTCCAAAGCCTTCTTTTCTTCATCTGTCAAACCATAATTCCGAGGTTCTCCAATTTCTTTGGTGATCTTTGGTACAGCAAGTCTGTTGTCATACTCTTCATATACAGATACATCTTTTAAACAATACAAGAGAGAACCATTTCAAGGCTTTTGTCAACTATCAATTGTCAATTATTACACAAGACCTAAAAACATATGGTGTTCATGTTGTTTTAATTGTTAAGTAAAAAATGTTGTTCTCAATGGCTTATAAATGTCATTTTTTTTGTTACACAAAATGAAGTTTTCTAAATCTGATTTTCTTTACCAGTTTCAGCTAAAATAGTTTGCTTTTTAAGATGATGTAAGGAAGAAATATATTAAAATATTGTTTAGAACTACTGTTTATCAATTGCAGCTTGCCCAGGTTTTGAAACACAAAAATTATGTCAACTACCAACCATCAGAGATGGTTACTGACATGTATCTTATGTTAACTTATCCAGAAGCATAAAACCATCTGTTTTGTCCTTCTCTCCCCCGTGAACTCAATAGGTTGTTAGGATTTGGCACAACCTCCAATGTTTTCACTCATACAGATTTACAAATACGCAGACCTCTCTCTAGTCTATCTCTCACTGTATTACATTTACAAAACAAATTTATAGCTTCATGTAGGAATGTAAAGACTGAACAAGAATTTTTCTTTCCTTTTATTCCTTCTCCCTTTTAATTTCTGGAGGTTACTTGAACATTAAACTTGAAAAGAAAGAAGAAAAAGGAAAACTGTAGAAGAATTGAAGATTTTTTTCAGGGCTCTCTAGTTTCTGTGTGCATTCAGTGTGGGGAGACAGAAGCAGTACAGGAATGTACATGGAAAAGAGAAAAAGTGGACATTTGAGCTAGAGAATACAGAGGTGAAGGGCTTGTTCAGGGGCAAGAAATGGAAGATGTAAAAGCACAGAAATGGGTAAGGAGAGCAAGCAGATGAAGGGAAAAAGAAGAATTAGAATACAGAATTAGATAAGAATCTAGTAGTCCCTGCTTCACAGTTCTTTAGCTAGCTATTTTGAAAGTCATTGGCAAAACATTTTTCCCAGATCTTTCTAATCACTGATTCAGGCAGAATTAGACTCTCAAATACTGACACCATTTTCCCAAGACTTAAAGTGTTTGTGATTTGTATCTCAAGTCCAAACTCTGATCATGAATTGAGGAGGGAACTAACATAATTCTACATGATAAAACTTATTTTACAGCATCTTCTTTCAAAAAATCGGGTATTACATTCCTGAAGTATTCTGAATGAAAGGAATACATTTGCTATGGCAAGTGGTCCATCATTTCTACAATTTTAGCTGCACTGGGATATACAAATTACAATGAAAATCACTTTTCTAGTCATTTAAAGTATTGCTAAGAACAATATCAATGTTGAATTTGAGGTCTCAAAGACTGCATTTTTTTCTTAGATGGTGACAGATGTGTACAATGGACATATTACAGTAATCATAATTAACAACATTTCTTCTCAACAATTAATGTCTTCAAAATGAAAAATTAAGTTAGCATTGATGCTAGTTGAGAGGAAAGATCACTGGAAAAAGAGTTAATAAATTAAGGTCTTCAAAGGAAATTGCTGTTATAACTTTAACATGCCCTTTAATAAAAGATCTAACATTCCTGTGTCACCATCCCCAGTTTGCAAATGACAAAAACGACACAAGATAACCAACTTGCAGTCTTCATACAGTGAGTCATTGTAGCAAATATGAGTTTCCAGAATCTAGAAGCCCACTCTTTTGTCCTAATCATATTTCAGACTCAGAAAAAATAATAATCATAAAAATGATATATAAAACCATATGTTATTATTTTCTAAATTTATGGTGGAAGAAAACTTTTATTATTTTGAAACAATATTTAACAAATCCAGAGCAATTTTTAACCCCTTCTTCAGAACTTGAGAAAGCAGCTGGGTCTCTGATTAAATCCAGTGCTACTTAATTCTGTGCATCTGAAAATCCAGTTGGAACATTGACTAGAATGGAGAGGTATTGGCTGAGCTGAAGGATCCTCAGTTACCCTTGCAAACTTTGCAATCTTTTTCTACCAATTTACAACAGAAGTAACATGCTTGCAATACTTCAGTGGGTAACAACCAGGAATGTCAATATAGGGAAAGAGACAACTCTGAAACAAACAAGACCTAAAGATGATGCTCATTTGAACATGAGAGTCAATGCTATACAATCAATGTCACACTCATCTGGAACATCACAGCTGTGATACCACAATAATTAAAATCACTAGGCAAATGAGTTTCTGTATTTTGAATGGACTGGAGTTTATGAAAAATCTTTATGCATAATTCTTAGCAGAAAACACTGTGATATTTTGTCACAGACTATACACTTTATAGTTCCCACTATAGTACCCACTCAGTCTTTGACAGTACCACTACTTGCATACTTAGAAGTGTATAAGATAAGATTATGACCAACTGATGGCATCAGACCTTAATATTTACCATTTCATACATTACTTTCTGTAGCAAAATTTCCTCAATTCTAAAATAACTATACTAACTCACTATTTTTTTCAACTGCTACACTTCCTAACGACGCATATATGGTATTATTCTCAAAATAATCTCCATGACTGACAATAAATAAAACACTTGAAAAATCAGTTATGCCTAAGGGGTTTGAACAATTAAATTTTCATAATTCATCTCAAATAGATATTCCAAATATCATCAGCTTAACTTCAGTTGAAGGGTTTTTGCCCTTCTTTCTTTCCTCTACCCGCCAAAACCCACCCTTTTCTTTAGAATGCTGCCACTCTGATCTCACTGGCTTTGAAAAATAATCTCCTTAAGATGTCCCAGTGATCACAGTTTTCTAGATAGTATGTAGGGTAGACAAATTTTCTCACATACAGGTATAGTGCAAAACAAATGCAGTTCCAGCCTTCCACCTCTAATTTCTAATAATTTTCTTAAATCCTTTTTAATTTACAGATTACCCACATATTGTCATGGTGTTGCAAAATGTGGAATATGTAAAAATTTTCTCAAAAATTTGTCTTCTTTGGTGTTTGATCTTTTCATACTTTCAAGCCTGATCAACAAGAAGGCAGATTTAACCCCTGAAACAGATAGCAAGCTCTAAATGATGTCCAGGTGTTAGAAAAACTAATTGCTTGTTGATCTAATTACCTTGTTAATGTTTAGGGCTGGACAAGAGTCAATCATCTCAGACCTACAGGACATTCACAAAGCTTGGGAAGAAGAATGTACCACTGATTGTGGACACAAAAAGTGCAGAATTTACAGGCCACAAGGACATTTGGCAGAATGCCCTAGATAAGGAAGAAACTATTAAAGCCAACTCAGAAATTGTGCTGAAATCAGCTCCAACTGGCAAAAAGGTAATGCTGGCAGTGGGGAAATCGTGACCACAGACTCAAGGACCACTGACTCAAGAAACCCACAGACCCAAAAGAAGAGAAAGACTGAGCATGGGAAGCAAGACAATCATTATCCAATAGAAGATAGAATACTAATTAACAACAGACCTATGTAACTTGTAACTAATGAACTAATACCTTTGTTTGCTAAAATGTAAAAATAGTGAAAAGTTGAAAAGTTTTGATAGTAAGGATGCTTGACTTTTTGGAGTACCACCAAGCACAGAGAGAGGCTTGCGAAATAAACAATCAATGTCTCTCTTGAGAGCGTAATTACTGGCTTGTTGCACACCAGGTAACAAATCTGATTTTTGTGGACAACAATGGCATCTGAGGATAAGTCTAAAAAAATATAAGGAACTATAATATTTAAGTCTATGAAAATGTACTCTTACAGCTATCTGAAAGGCTGCCAGCGCAGAGATCTGTAACTTAAGTCACAAAATTATTTTAATAATTAAGCCTGTGAAAATGAACAACTAAAACCCCAATTTTTAGAAACAGGTTAACTGTAAAAGAACATTTTTGCAGGCATATATTTAAATGCTTTTTGTATGTGTATTCTTCAATGTTAATAAAAATGTTATTTATATATGGACACTTACTATTTGATTTTTGCAAGTGTTAAATTGGTAAGAACAAATATTTTTCATTTATATTATATTATATCTACTAGTTTTATTATTCCATACCAATAAACTGAGGATGTATTTCAAGTTCATCAAAATAGTTGAGAACAGTCTTATCATCGGTGTTTAACTGGTGAAAGAGTTTCAGACTTTTCAGGAACTGTTCCTCAGTATAATTAGTTCCAGCAACGACACTCTCTGGCAGATTTGTTACTCTGTCTATAAGGAATTCATCAGGTGCAGTCAAAGAAAAAACAAATTCTGTGAAGAAGAACACATTGTTTGAATATATACAAAATTTCCAAAGGAATCAGGCAAAAACATCAGGATAAAGCAATTTCTACATAGATGAAAATCACTCTATTTCAATTCTCCTAATAACCTATGCATTACATTTTTATTCCATTAATAGCTGCTGTAATCACATCAAAGACAGCACTACTATTGTTACCAGCCAACAGTTAATGGCATTTTCACAAAAACCCACAAACAAATAAACAACGCAGAAACTGAAGCAAAACCTTCCTTTTAATAAAGAGAAACATCTTCAACAAAAGGGTGGTCAAGCATTGGAACAGGCTGTCTAGAGAAGTGGTTGAGTCACCATCCCTGGATGTATTTAGGAGATATGGAGATGTGGTACTAAAGGACATGGTTTAGTGGTAGCCTTGGAAGTGCGAATTGAAAGTGCAGGTTAATGGTTGAACTTGATGTTCTCAGTGGTCTTTTCCAACCTAAATGATTCTGTGATTAATTGTTCACTTTCAAATACAAGGGCAGCAGTTTTATATGAAATAGATATTTATTTTAAGGTAAATTAAATAGGAACAGATGGAGTGATATTTTAGACTTCCTGTTGGTGGCACCAATAATTTCAAAACTCCTCAATTTATTTAAAAAGAAACCTATCAAACTTACCAGGTATGATTATTTTATTAAATTTAGGCACTTTGACTTTTGTTTCTTCTTCTTCTTCTTCTTCTTCACCTTCCACTAAAACAAAAGTAAGAAATGAGTGACATTTTCATTTGAAGCAACAATATCCCTATATTTGCTAAAAATGTGCTCAGTAGAAACACAGGTTTGCCTATATACAAATTATACTAATACTTGGAAATTCATATAACCTTGACACCAGTTTAGAGAATGCAGTAAGTAATTCACCTTGCCAGCTACCATGGAACACTACCTTGGGACACTAGTAGTTGTTTGCCTATACAGTGGAACTATGTGCATGCACACACAATTTTTAAATATGTCCAATTTTAAAATTGCTATCATATCTTTGGCCTCTCCTCCTGCCAAATAAATTATTTTGCAAAAAACAGAGACAAGGCTCAGAACAGTGAGTAGAAATGTTTTACAACTGTATGGTTAAAATGTTTTTGCCACTCTCTGCTGTTATGAACAGTGAGTAAAATTGCCTGTAGAGTATCAGCTGAGCATGACCATTTGCAAAACAGCATACTATGCTGAACAAGACTGTTTTTTCTTTACCTTCAAACTTCATGCTTTAATTTAAACATGAAGATGATTCTTGGTCCAATGTACAGACAGTGCTTCCTCACAATTTGAAATGTGTGTTGCAGAGCTTCTCTGCAGTCATATCTACTGTAGCTGATCTAATAAATGCACTGTAATTAGGCTCACAAAACATGTAGTGGTGCACTGGCTGGATATCCTCATTCAGTAGCTCTTAAATATTATGAAGAAATTCTGCTGTAGAGCTTCCTTAAGTGGAATAGACCAACGCTGAACAAGAAAGCATTCTCTATGTTTGTGCATTTACTTTTTACTTTACCAGGAAAGATAGCCTGAAAATTATCTTGTGCATAAATTAAATAAGGTGCCTTACAGTCCTCACATTCCAATAATCACATGAAAAGAACTTTATTTTGTATCCTGCACTGCAGTCATTACAGTGCTGATACACTTCAAGTAGTACGGCACTGAGAGCAATAATGATAAAGACAGTACTAGAAGCAATAAAAACAAAAGCAGCAACAAAACTAAACCCAGCAGTACATACCTTTAAAAAGATCCATTGCCTGTGCATAGGTCTCTGGGAACCCATCTAAAACATATCCCTGATTTCTACAAGGCATAGACATGAGCTTATCCTTCATAAATTTAATAACATACTCATTATCTGGACGACCTAAGACAAAGAAGGTTAATAGGTACCTAGTTTTTAGAAACAAGGTATGTGAAATTATTTTACTAACATTTTAATGCATTCTAATACATTTATCTTCTACTTAGACCCTAAAAAGTTGAATATTCTGAGTTACTATTTGTGTATTATTCATCGTCAGCGATCTATGGAATATGAATGTGTAGATATAAAATAAAATTACATTTGTGTTTACAAGGATATAAATATTAGTACTTTAATGATCTAAACATGTAATTAGTTTTATTTTGAATAGTACAATCAGATTTTAATAGAAGCAGTAAAGAAATATTTATAGAAAAAATTATGAGACAAAGCAATAATTTTCTATTTTCATTTTACAATAAGACTTAAAAGTAGTCTTGTAAAAATGATGTGAGATAGGTTCTACAAGTTTCATTTTCAGACAAATAGGTTGAGATACAAATTGGTTTATTGACTTGTCCTACATTGTTGAGAAAATATGTAGGAGGAAAAAGTCAGGTTTGACCTGATCTTTTGTTCTTTTGCAAACATTGACTCCAGTTTCCTGCTTTATTTTGCTTTGGTTACTAAAAGTCTTAGATATTTATAAACCATTCTACTAATAAAAATATGTAACCATTTAAAATGCATTATTATTTTAAACAACAAATAAAAGCATGCAGAAGAGATGCGGCCACAGATCTCATTACTGAAGCTTCTGGGTGTGTGAGAAGTTGATTTCTTTGCAGATAAACAAGATCCAAATCAGATACGCCTTTAGCAATGGAATGCATTTTTAAGGGGGATCATTTTATACCGCATGGAAAATGTTAAGCACTAAGACTTAAAACTACATGGCATTATTCATATACACATGATAACTAACACTTTTCAGCAAGGGACCTTTTTTCAATCTGCAGACTTTAAAATTCTTTCCAGGCTTCAGTAAACAGTATTTACTTTCTAGTGATGTATGAGGTCACCCACAATCTCATATAAGAGTGCACTGATTCTTTTTCACACTAGAATACTTCTATTTTTGCAAGTTTGATAAAGATGTATTTCACCAGCTTTTTACTTAATATTGTATAAAATATGTTCTCTGCTCTAAGAAGAAAATATGATGTTATTAAAAAAAAATCTGAAGAAGAAGAAAGTCCTACAATTAAAGAAGCACCAAAATGTTTTAAAAATATATCACTTTCAATATACAAGGCATATAATTGCACTGGGTTTGTTTGGACAGGTTTTGTTAGCATGGGGACCTACAGAAGGGGCTTCTCTGAGAAGCTGGTAGAAGCTTCCCCCATGTGCAACAGAGCCAATGCCAGATGGCTCCAAGATGGATCTGCTGCTGACCAAATTCAAGCCCATCAGTGATTATACTAAAGCCTATATTTAAGTAGGAAAAAAGTCATTGCGCAGAAGTAAATGTGGCCAGAGAAGACAGAAGTGAGAATATCTCTGCAGACACCCAGGTTAGCAAAGAAGCAGGGGGAGGAGGTGCTTTAGGTGTCAAAGCAAAGATCCACCTGCAGCCCATGGTGCAGCCCATGGTGAGCAGGCTGTCACTGTGCAGCCCATGGAGGTCCACAGGAAAGCTGAGATCCACCTACAGCCCACAGGAGAGGCCCACATGTGAGCAGGTGGATGTGGCTAGCACAGGTTCTTCCCGTGGGAACATTTTGCTATATTTCATAAACAAGATAAAGTTTGGATGTTTTGCAAACAGTTTCTCCGGATTGAGTCAGTTCGGGCTTGGCCAATTGGGCCTAGGGGGAGGTCTCGGGCTGACCAATCTGGGGCACTTCTGTAGACTCTATATATATGGAATTCAAAACAATAAGGTTCCTCTTCTCCTCTCTTTCCTTGTCTGAGAACTTGGGTCAGTCCTCAGCTAGCCGCTCAACAGCGACAGGTGGAGGCCCAAAAGAAGGTTGTGACCCCATGGGAAGCCCACGCTGGATTAGGCTCCTGGCAGGACCTGTAGACCCATGAAGAGAGGAGCCCACACTGGAGCAGATTTGCTGGCTGGACTTGTGACCCCATGGGGACCCATACTGGAGCAGCTCTTCCTGAGGGACTGCACCCTGGGGAAGGGACCCACACTGAAGAAGTTCATGGGAAGGACTCACATTGGTGAAATTCATGGAGGATAGTCTCCTGTGTGAGGGACCCCATGCTGGAGCAGGGGAAAGACTCTTCTCCCCAAGGAGGAAGCAGCAGCAGGAGCAACATGTGATGAACTGACCATGACCCCTATTCCACGTCCCCCGGGCCACTGGTAGGAGGATGTAGAGAATTGTGAATGAAGTTAAATTCAGGAGAGAAGGGAGGGGTGAATACTTTGATTTTGATTGGTAATACATTTAAGTAATTTCTCCAAGTCAGGTCTGTTTCGCCCATGACAGTATTCAGTTTGTGGTCTCTCCCTGTCCTTACCTCAATTCATGAACCTTTAATGATATTTCCTCTCCCTTGTCCAGTTGATTCTTGCTTTTAATAGGAATTAAAAGTCCCAGAGCACAAATTTACTTCCTGATTTCCATTTGCATAGGGTTGCACTCATTACCTGAACCCCATCTTAGTACTTCGTATTTCCTACCTGCATTCTGCTTCATGCTTTCTTTTATTGCAGCTAATAACTCCTTTGCTGCTTCTACATTTTCACCCTGCTCCTCTTCCTCGTCTTCTCCTGCTCCTTTTCCTTCTCTTTCTCCTGCTCCTGCTCCTTCTCCCTCTCCTGCTCCTTCTACTTCTCCCTCTCCTTCTCCCACAATGTCAGGTTCTTTAGCCACAATTTCCTCCTGATGACAAGAACAGAAATATGAATTGGCTCAGAAATTCCACAGCCAAATTTATTTTATACACAAACGTAATTAAAAAAACCCAATTCCTTTCATGTATGCCTGTGAACAGTGAGATACTGAGTAACTTTCACTCTCTAAAAAGATTTTGGTGCAACCCCCAGAGGTGGTCAGTATGTTCAAAGATATTTCCATTCTAAAATAATGGGATTATAAATAATTTTAAACTGCTGCCATTTTAAAATCACAATTAAAATAACAAAAATGTTAGAAAACAGCAACACACCAGATTTGCAATTCTTTCAGAAATCACATCATCCATCCTAACATAATGCAGCTTGTAGTGTTTGCAGAGCTCTTTAGCAATGGTAGATTTGCCAGATGCAGGAGGACCATGAATGCAAACTTTGAGAGGCTGGAAAAACAGATGAAGATATAACATTATTCAAACAGCACATAGATGCTTCTATGTAAAAGCAACAATATTTTTAATATCACTCATAGAAGATAGCATTTGTAGTTAAAACTGAAATTACATCATTTTATTCATTTATTTATTTCTTCCTGAATATCTTCTATATCAGCCTCAGCCACAATATCTTCTATAGCGAGTAACACAGTTACTTAAATGTAGAAATTTACTGTTGGAGAAAAAGCATACTTCTATTTAGTAGACGTACAGAGCAATTCATTGTGGCTAGTTAATGTTTGAATAATCCAAAGAGATGAAACACAATCCCACAGATAAGATGCAGTGAATTTTGGATTCTAGTAGCAGATATTCCACTGTAAGCATGCAATAGTTTTATTTCCCAGCTGAGGTAGAGTTGCTGCCGTCACAATGATTATTTTGACCTCAAAACTTTCAGATCCATCACAATTTTAAGTGATGTCTCATTTCAGCCTACCTAGCCTGAGGATGAGTAAGTGCAATTAGGATTCCAGTATACACTTATCAAATATGTTATGCAATAAACTCAAACCCATACATAATTAAGTGCCTATCTTAATTCAGTAAATCTGACAGTACAAACTCTGCAATAGAGTAGTGTCAGAGACAGTCTAGCTAGCGTCCCTTTTACTTGCTATCTGGTTTGTACTCTTTTCTTTAAATAGATGCATATGTTCTCAGATGCAATAGTTTAACCCAAAACCAGATCAGATAATCCTTTCAGGGCTATGAAGGGACTTTCAATGAATAACCTTGAACAATAGTAGCTTCATTTTGTTTTACATGCCCTGAACTCTCATTCAAGGTTTGAACTATAGTTAGACATGCTGAACAGCTTTATCGAACAAATCAATACTTGAAAATGTGTACAAAATTTTTCTGCACCTTACAGTAACCTATACATTTGCATACAGATATTCTGAATATCAAGCTAACATAGGAAATAGCAAAGTTGCCCAGTAAATTTCACAACAGAACCAGCTAAAATGAAGACTACATTGCAACTGGATATCCTGACTCAGTAAGTATATGGACAAAAAATACCTAGCTATTGACTATTATAAAAAAAGCTTTAATAAAAGACACACTTATTGTATTCCTGAGGCAAAATATATCAAGAAACTAGCTGAAAATAGCTTCAAAACAGCAGATTTTCCGTCATGAAGCTAATTTGCATTTACGTAATGCATTTATGTAATCATTTCTATTGGGGAAAGAGAGAGAAAGGCACAGTTTAAAATAGTATAAACCAAAGCATTACCAGTAATCCTCGAGTTTGCTTGTATTCCATGATAACTTGTTCAATGCTGTCTATCAGTCCTGTCTCAGCAACCCACTTCATGTTGAAATACTCTCTCAGATACTTACATTCCATTCGCAGGTTCACAAGCAACATGTCCAATTGCATTTGCTGAGGGAACAAAGCTAGATTTATTTACAGACTTAAGCTATGCATGTTAAAAGAGCAGCTGGAACAAGAGACTAGAATGGATGGAGAGAATAGAAAGAATTAAAGCATTGGGAAAGAAAGTTTGTATATGAAGCAAAACAGACATTTTAAGATTTTTAGAAATATTATTTTCAATGCATATTTGTATTTGAGTGTTCTCATGATCTATTAGAACATGCAACACAAACCAATTATTCTGTACAATTCAAACCTTTCATGTAATTGCAAGGAATCACCACTTTCATAACTTTATCAAGTACCATCTTAAAACTATCTGAATTGTATTTTGTTTATTTCTCCTACGAACAGTTTATCCCAGCTAAATAGATAAATACAACATAATTTATGTATGCTCTGTTCATCAGCCTTAGCAGCACTGCACTATTAACTTTTTTTAAGTTATTTTTTTCATTTTGCGTAGGTTTTCTTAGAGTGCTCCAGTATGCTAAGGGGAACAGTGACACCAGAGCTTCAGTATTTTATTCTTTTAAATCAGGTTTTAACTCTTCGAAATTCTCTATTCTATGATGGCTAGATTTTACTTTGTTTATTTTCCAAGTTTAGACTCACTTTGTATATTTTTAGGCATATTTTGGGGTTAAATTTTTCTGGTGAAATAAAGAAAAAATAAATTCTATGTTTCATTATATTATGCTTTTAAATTTAAATACTTTTCTGAAGTAATAAAAGAAAAAACCAGTACTGACTGTTAGCTCTTTGCTCAGGAATGCATTTTCTTTAGCAATCTTCTCAATTTTTCCTGGTCCAACATTTTTACTGATACACTTTTAGAAAAACAAACACAGAAACAAACAAATAAACAAAAATCCACCCCAAAACCACTTAACAAATCAGGTTCTTAGAAAAAAAAATGAACAGGATTTCTGTGTATAAGATGTGTGCTTTAAATTTTATGTTACACTGTACCTGAAAAATCAGGATATAGACTTGAAATAGATCTAAAAGCAATATGATAACTTTAATATTAGTATTTAATAGCTTTTGGTTGCTAAGTAATGCTTCCTTCTTAGTACCTGCAATAACAAAAAAAAGAAAAAAACAAAACAAAACAAACACAGAAAAAACCCAAAACCACAGAAGAGTTTTATAAAGATCTTAAATGCACAAATTCCTAGTGCTGAAGATCTATTTGGAGACCTTTATAATTTCCCAGCACTTCCACTTCAGGCTCCTGATGTATTTAATTCCATTAACATTCAGGAAGGATTTTCAGATCAATACCACTGATAACTCTCCATATATTGTTTGCATTTCATCATTAGACAGAAATTGTTAGTTACTCCTACAGCCCTTTAAAATAGATTTAAACCCCATCACATAAAATCATAAACATTAGTATAGACCATCGGATAAAATAATCCATCATTCTGGCTCCAATGAGGTCAATTAGTGGACACCCAAAGCATGGGTAAAAGTAAGCATGGAAAAGGCATACATGATACTACTTTCAAACACTCTTCTAATCTTCAACTATTTTCAACTATAACTCTCAAGGTATTTCTCTCTCATGCACCTTTCCAGTTTTCCCTGGGGCTGGTACAGCTCCCTGCCAAGATAACTCTATACCACTGGCAACTTCCTGTCCACAAAAACTGTCCACATATTCCTGTCCTTTCTAAACAACCACAAACTCATGAAGTGACACCAACCACTCTCCTTAGGGTGCCTAGCTGCTTCTCAGCAGCTATAGGTGAAGTACTTCTTTGAAAGCCTTTGGGAAAATCATGTAAGACTGCATCATCTTTTTCACCCTTACCCACATTAGCTGGTCATATTAAAGAAATTCAGGGGATTTCCAAAATATTTGAGAGCATTTTTGGAAAGTATTTACTGTGAAAGCATTTTTTAAAAGTCACATTGACTCTTCCCAAATAGAATCATATCTCTAATTAATTTAATTTGTTATAATTTCTTATAATATATCTGGTTATTGGCTGGCATTACTAGCTATATTGGCCTGTAATTCCCAAAATATTTCAGAAACCTATAATTGGCACCACATTTATCATTCTCCAGTCTTCAAGTACCAGGACAGTGCTAAACAGCAAGTTGCATGTGTGAATTTGCATTTCAGAGTTATTTCATCCTTGAACTATTTCAGACCTCTTCAAGTGAATACTGTAAAATTCTGGTGACTCCCTAGTGTTCATTTTATAAGCTTTTCTACAGTTACTTTAGTTTTACAGAGGTCATCTAACAAGTTATCCGCTAAGAGATCCTGAAGCATTAATAGGTTTCTAAATTTTTAGCATTAATGAAAAACACTTCTGCTATGGCCTTGTCTTCTCTAAGTGATCCTTCTATACCATAATCATCAATTTGCCTTACAGATTTACTGGCAGGCTTTTCTAATTGTTTGAAAAAATAATATTAATTTTGAGTCTTTCCTGATACTTGTATTCTTCACTTATCCTGCCTGATGTTATGATTTTTTTGTGTTATTCATTTGGACATAACCATGACTTTTTAAAGTTTGCCACCTTATTTTCATCAACTTATAATTTAATCATGCTAATTTTAATTTCATTTTCACTTTCTGAAACTTTTCTTAATAAGCAATAGACTTACATGGCTAATAATGTAAGTTGCAATGGCCTCTACCCTTCTCCTCCAAGGATTTAATATTTCTTATGCCTTTTGTGACCATTTTTTTAATATAATATTCTTTCTTATGGTTGTGTGTAGCTTCAAAAGTTACTTTGAGCTTTGCTTCTTCCATAGGAACGTTGTCGAATTGCATTATGGTCACTCACACAGAATGGCTCTTCAACTACTAACTTTTCAGTGAGACCCTATATATTTACTTGGGCCAAAGTACAGGCTTCATCTTCTAGTGAGCTCCCTAGCACACTTAATAAGTTTAATGATAGTTTCATTAAACTCTTTTTGATACAACCAAAAAGTTGGGTTCTTGTGTTTGGTCCTTATGTAACATTTACTCAATCTACATGAGCAAGTGTACTACGAGTTGCCTCTCACTATCACAGTGTGTAGTTCACCAGTGTCATCCAGCCTACTTCTAGACTTAACCTCAAAACTCTTGGAAAAACAAGGTATCTTCTACAAAATGAAGGAAAACACATGGTAAAGACTTTGAGTATTTAATCACAGTTCTGTGAATCTCACAACAATTCTCCATAATTTTCTTGGGCAAAATTTCTATTTAAGTTAATGATAATACCACAGAAATTAGTTCTGCAAGATCAAGTAATGTATTTTGTTCAAGGGTCTTAGAGGATTTCAAAATAATCTTCCATGTAGTTTATTACACAAGATAATTCAGGAAGACCTGGAAACTTCTTCTTCAGTAAAATGTATAGATTTTAAAACCTTACAGATATCTTAAAAAAAAACAGAAAAGAAAATCCGATCTCTCATCAACTCTCTTACCTTTATTAGTTCTTCAAGCGTGTGCATTGACGTATCTACTGCAAGTATGTACTGAAAGTCTGGCCTGCTGTCTGCTACATTTTGCAACACTCTGAAACACAGCAAACACAGCCCGAGGTACTTGGAGAAGCATCCAGGGCTTTCCTTGTTAAATGCATCTCAGAAACAGTGAAAGAATCTGCAAATTCTTGCAGAACATTTCAGAGCATGACATTTTCATATATATTTTACTTAATAAAGAAATAAAGCTACATATTTTATTTGGAAAGAAGTTAAAAGAATAAAAAGCTGTATGTGTAGAAGATATTATCTTAGCCAGCTGAAGAGTCCACAGTCTATTTCCAGTTTTGTGCCTGTTAACAGGTATCACACTCTAGGCTGAGCATGACTCATCATTTGTTAAAAGCAAAGCACCAGTGCAACAGTCAGATAAGGTTTCCAGAAGGCACATCGACTTCTAAATAAAAAGAAGGCTCTGTTAGACCAGTTAAAAGGGCCCACGACAGACCCTAAACGAACTGACCCAATTTAAAAGCCTCAGTGCTCTCTAGTGGATTTGGATTTGTTATCTACCTAGGTATCAATTGCTGCTCAGAGGAATGTTTCTTTTTTCCACTTACACTGCTAAGTCACGAACATGAATGGTTGGAATAAAATTCTTTCCGTCTCCAAAAACAGGTATTGCAGGAGTCTCACCAAGCCAACACATCTGAAAATACAGAGAATAAAGTGAGAAAAAAAGGTTACTTTTAACTAGAGCTAGAAAAGGAGCATTTGATTACTAGGTAAATCCATATATTCAAGAGCTAAAGTTCAGTTTATTGAATGATAAATGGAACTGCAGTAAAGGAGACAATTCTTGAGAAATACTGATTGGCAGCCTACTAAAAACAAGAAATGTTTTGGGTTTTTAAAAATTATTCTTTAATCTTGACAAATATTACTTTGTATCATCCAAAAAACCAAATGCTTGTGGGAAAAAAAAAGAAAAGAGAGACTGCAATGTTGAGAAGAAAGACATTTCCCTGGATTCCATTTATATGACAGACATCTCACTGGAAAGTACATATGGAGATACTGTTCAAAAACCATAAAAATATCTAAGAAAAAAAGAGAGCCAAAAAAAAAAAAAAAAAAAAAAGGAAAAACACTCTTCCACTGTAGCTAAAATATTTCAAAAGGAACAAATAATCAGTTCTGCTCATGAAAACATTAAGCTTATGGTACCAAGGCTGCTAAAAATTGATTCAATTCCAGTGCAGTTTGCCCCTAGAAATTAAATGATCCTTCGAATGTAGTTGGATGTGTACCTTAAAAAAGTAATGAAAGAGTCCTTCCTCAGCTCCATATTGATGTCCTGAGGCAATAACATAAGTTGAAAACTTTTCTTGGTCCTGTGAAGTGAAACCATCAAGAAAGTTTTTATTAAAATCTGGTACTGCAAGTGGGATACAGGCTTACACTGACTCTTGAATACATGTGCACTAAATATACAAAGTGTGTAAAGTGTATAATTTCAAAGCTGTAACGAGATCAATTATTGCCTATCCTGTAGTTTCCTGAGTCATATTGCTATTACTTCCTTAAAAAAAACCCACAAAACTGTCTACAGCTGTCTTAAAAAAAAATCTGTCTACATTTGAAAAAAAATTATAAAATTAAAATAAAATCAAGAGTTAAAAAAAGGAAGTTATGTAAATCAATTAAGTGAAGAGCATAACCCATGCTCCTACTTTATATTTTCAAGGAAAAATAACTCTGCAATTCATTGCAGCTATTTCTTCAATTGCATTATATTTGCATTTGGCTGCCCAAAGGAGCAGGAAATGCTGGATTAATGATTTTACAATTTCTTTACTTTCATTTTGATGCACAATTAAAAAAACCCTAAACTTTGGACTATTTGAATATTTTCCTAACCACACATCATGATTAACCTAAATACTTCCAGCAGATAATTCTTGTGTAACGTCATAAATTTGCCTGTCTTCTTGGACATGCATGTTGCTGTTTGCATCTATGGTGAGGGTGGTTATATAGAAAAGAAAAAAATTAAGTCATCTGAAAGGAAAAAACTTTCAATGAAGTCTTGTGAATTAGTCACTTTAAAATTTTTAAGATGAAACAAAATTATTAAATAATTCTCATGTTGTAAAGATCTTAGGCATTATCTATCTCCACCATACCATGTAAAAGAAATTGCCTTTATCAGCAGTGGGAATACATGTGCAGATTTGGATCTACAAATTTTTTTTTTTGGGGGAGATGAACCTTTTGTTATCATGTTTATAATATTTCAGAAACAGAAAAATAAGGGAAGTCTTAGCCAATCTTTGATTATATAAGCAAAGCATCATGTAAAGTGATGACAAGTTGCATGGTCAGTGTGTTGCATCTATGTGTTTTTATGTATATGCTTACAAAGTGAAACTTTGTAATAAAAAGTACTTCAACTCACTTGAATTCCACAGCTTGTTATCAATCACAAGAAACACTAAAATTAGAAGGCATTATAGATAGCAGAAGAGCTTCCACATTGTAAGGACAGCTGCCTGTCTCAAACACTAAGACCACAGAAGGACTGTGCCAGGAGATAAACACAGAAGGGAGCTACAGGATGACGCTAACTCCAGGCCTGGCAGGGGTGAGATCTGGTTAACTCATCCTGGTTAATGCACCTGAACAAAAATTCCCACTGTGACAAGCAGTATAAAGAAGCAACTTCTTGTGTGCATATAACAGGTCAAAGAAAGATCACCACAAGCTATGGGTCAGATGGCATCTGCAACCACCACCAACCACTGAAGTCCCCCTGAATACACCTCCATGGATAGCTGGAACTTGGACTGTAAGGTAAGCCACCACAGCAGCAACTTGAGATAAAAAAAGATAAAGGTAGTACTATTGTCTCGGTGTTATCCCAAGTGGACATTAACAAAGCTTGGGGATAAGAATCTTTTGCTGATAATGAACACAAAGAAAGAAAAATTTACAGGCCACAAGGAAATCCAGCTGAGCAAGTGTGCTGAAATCAGCTCGGACTGGGTAAAACGTAATTCTGGTAGGGGGAGATCGTGACCACCAACTCAAGATTTCTTGGCACACAGACCTAAGAAATCCATCAACTCAAAAGAAGAGAAAGACTGAGCATGGGACTAATTAGCATTAGAAGTGAGGGAATAATTTAACTAATAGATGAAGAGAACTCTGTAGCCAATGAACATTAACTCCTTTATTTGCTAAAATGTATAAAAAGGGAATAATTTAACTAATAGATGAAGAGAACTCTGTAGCCAATGGACATTAACTCCTTTGTTTGCTAAAATGTATAAAAAGTGAAAAGTTTTGAACGATCTTGGGATCCCTATCACTGAGAAGCCCACTATAAAGGAGGGCTGAATTCACCTACTGAATCCATGGGTGGTGACTATCTTCTGCTTGATATCTCTCCTCTGTCTTCTATTTCTTTCTATCTCTCTCCCTTGCATTCATTGTTAAATAAAATACGTATCATTGACATGTGGTCTCATGTCCACCTTAATTTGGGCAGAGGTATCTCTCACTGCTCAGACCTTAACACGCACTGAGTTAGCCTGGGTAACAGCATGACAGATAACGTTTGTAGCCTAAGAGCAGCAGGTCGTCCCAGGGCTGCTCTGGACAGACTGCAAACATTTCCCAGAACATATGTAGTAATATGCATCTCCTAGCAGGAAAAACCTGCCTGTTGTGAGTGCACAGGAGGTGCTATTTCTCATTTCCCTTCAAAAGAATGTAACACAGGATTTTCTTCCATGTATCTTGCACTATTTTCTGCCACATGTGGAGACAAACCAGAGTTTGGCACCTAGTACTGAACTTCACTGAAGTACAAACCTCTAAAACAGGTTCAGTTCCTCTAACAACGCTTAATTAGTGTCACAAGCCACCCATATGAGAAGGTACTACTTGAAGTTACTTGGATATAGGTAATTTTAAAAATAAGGCAATTCTTAGGCAAATCGCTGTTCCACATGGCATGTTTAGTCCCGGGTAAAGAATGTCACGTTCCCCGTAATGTCCATTAGAGCCACTAGGTGTCACTTTCTAGCCGGGATCATCAGTTCCGGGCTGTGGCTGTTTCACGCTCTCTTGCTTGCTTTGTTCTAACAAATTGCTTGAAGTGAGTAACAGGTCTAAATGAATTCGGGAACTGTGATGTCACTGCGAACAGAGCTGGAAGATGAAGAGCTTTTCTGCCTGTGGTAGGCAGATATTTCTCCAAGGACTCTGAATTTGGCAGGATCCCAGAGACTGCAACTTCTGAGAAAGGCTACACAGCCTGAATGCCACAAAGGTAAAGATAAAAAATTGCTAGTGATAAAAGGTAAAGACTCTTATAGTGATAAGAGGCAAAGACTCTTATACACATTAACATTTTTACTGAATTTTAATCAAAAAATAGGTGAGAGATACACTAATGCAGAGGTGAAATCTTACTTTAAGAAACAACTTCCATTAAACTGCACTCTGAACAGACAAGAAGGCTAAGAAACCCTTCTGTTCTTGGTGCAAGAACTTCTCTACCTGGCTGACAAGACTGATGAATCCTAGTGTCTGAGTTCTTTGCAGGGAGTGATAACACTGAAGTTTCTTTCACTGATGGCATGTTCCCTAGATACTATTGAATTTAGAAATGAGTAAGGACAGTAATCCAGAAGTCCCTGGCTATCACAGGAAGCCAAAGATGATTTCATGGGAAGAACATATGCTTTGGAGCCTTCCTGTTCCAAAGTGCTGACAGAAACTACCCAGGGACAGTGATACCCTTTGATGCTGACACTGGAGTTCTGGAGGAAAAGGGCTCCTTTTGAAAAGGTTACAGCAGGTTGATATTGAAAATGTTCAAGTTGCTTTATCATGTACTGCTACATATCTGTCTTCTAAACATATGTTCAGCCTGACAAACACATAGAAGCTAATTACATTAATACTTTTGGTATGTAATGACTCAGTGCTTTGGACTAGTAAGAAAAATAGTCAATAGTTCATCTAGGTATTAAGTGGTGGCAGAAGTTAATGAAAGGTTTGATGGATGCTTTTTATAATAGTCATGTTTTGAACATCACAAATGTGAAACCTATCCCATGGTCTTACAACTCCATGTCAGCACAGTAAGACAAACAGAAAAAACACACAGAAAAAACAATTTACCACTGATTTTCAAGCTGTAAACCACATTTTGACTTGTAGTCTGTACTATTAGACCCATGGCAGAACAGAAGATAATTTCTAATACTATTTTCTCAGCAGGGCATAAGATGGCAAATGAATACTTAAATCAGAGAAAAGTTTTTTTTCACCCGCTGGTATTAGCCGGATAAATTTCTGCAATAGATATTGAATTATATTGATTATGGGAGACTGTTAACACAGAAAAAGAATGACCAAATGACACCTTCATCATGCAATACATTTCGTTGTCTTCCCAACCTTCACACTACTCCACCACTAATGACAACAGCTCCCATTTTCCTGAATCTTAAGCTGAGCCACTGTTGGTATTTTTTCTATAATAGTGCTTAAATACAAATAGAGACATAGCCTGTTCTCTGTTAAGATTAATAGTCTAATCAGATCAAAGGAAGCAAAGCTGAAGGGGGGAATTTAAAAACACATAAAAAGTGATAACATATTTAAGCTATTCTCTGTCAGCTCTGTGGCTATGATTTTAAAGTGAATTATAGGGTGGAATAAAAGCCAACAAGGCCTCTGCTCCAAGAGCACAAACTGTCCAGGGACAAGCTAGGTGTGGACAGAACATCTAAGTATTTAAATGAGACACAGCTTGCTAATATTTAAAGATGCTGCTTTTCTTTAGGGATGTACTAATATCCCATTTCTCTACAAGATTTCTCCCTCAAATTTTCCACGCACAGACCCCAGCTTTGATTCTCTCTGGTACAACCAAAGATACAGTATTTTTAAAAGACAACTATGATTTATTTCCTACCTAAGGAAAAAAAAAGAATTTGGGATTTTTATTATGCATACACTTGGGTTTCAAAAGACATTACAGTATTCTCTATACTACTATATTTTATTAATAATTTATATAATCAATACTTATAAAGACACTAACATATTCTTAAAACCCATTCAAATGGTTGATAATCTCCATTACTAAGATAAAGCTATAAATAAGAAGACAAAACAATTTATTTTTATAAAAAGAGTTCTATACATACAGTTTTCCCAAGTTTCGCAATGTGTTTTTCAGCATTTATGTAATCCATAAAGCTAGGATGAGATTTTCTTTTGCGAAAATCATCATCATAAAAAGGAGTCTCAGGATCTTCCTATGAAGAAAAAAATGTGGCTGTTATACAATTCTTAAAACAGAACAATTTTAAAGGTCTAGATGGTTAAAGGAAGTTCTTTAAAAGTATTTTGAAATCCGTTTTAACTTTGTCTTCATTTGAAGTTCTTAAAGGTTCTGAATTTGATACCTGAGGTTCAACATTTTGAAAATGTCATTAGTTCAAATTCAAATTTCACAGTAAAAGATTTTAAACTACTTCTTATATTCTAAAAACCACTCATTTTTATTATATATAACATTACACAAAGTTGAAAAAACATAGTTCTGTAACACTGAATTAGAGAATTGCAACAGCATACTACAAAGTGCCCCACACAGTTCCTGAAAATGGTTTACATAGATGGATATAAAAACGTATCTATTTTAGTTATGTATTTCATTAAATATGCAGTAAACATAGGATATTTTTAATGACTGAAAGACAGTGCATTATGGTGGTTAGCATTTGTCTAGCCTCTTGACCAAGCAATTCCTTATGTCTTTTTGTATCATTATAGTCCAGTGCCTAAATATTTCTGTCAGTGAATTCCATTTAGCAATTTTGGCAGTAAGTAGTGAGTAAGGGTGAAAGAATCCTAAAACTCCCCTCACTTTATTAGCTATCATTAAAGTACAGACTTGAAATACATTATGTAATTGAATGTAAGGAAAATTTTCCAGTAAATGGCAACATTTGGTTAAAAAAAATAAATGGTTTGATATTACTTACAGGGTCAAGGGGTTTGGTTTTTTCCCAGGTCATTATTGTTGAAATGAGGATGAATACTTTTTGGTCTGCAAAAGTCTCCATTTCGTTATGTAGGGCTGTTAAATGAAAGCAAGGATTTTGTTTTAAACTGAGTTACTCAATCTGTATTTCTGCTTTTATATAAATATCCTATATAGACACTCATATCAATGTTCTATGTGATGTGTCTTTTCAAGAAAGTGCTCTTTGAGTTAATATAAAATAAAGATAATAAATCAGGAAAGAAAACAAATAGAGAAATAATGGTGATAAAAATCAAATTATTGGGAATTGACAATCTCCACAGAGCTACATAGCACAGGGAAAAAAATCTCCAACAAAACAATCTATACTAGGAAAGGATTCATCTTTATTGACTGCTGAAATACTGAAAGAAAATAAAAAAGTGTGGGTTTGTCATGGTAAGAAAAAAAAGCTACTGAATGCAAACAAAGTTTATTTTAATATCAAATAAAAGAATTAATTTGTGTTATGAAAATTATTCTGTTGTCCTAGTGTTCATACTATAAAGAGGAAAGCATAATTTAGTTTAGCTATCATATAAAGAATGATATTGCACTCTCACCATAAAAGGATTTCAGCTGCCTATTAGAATTTGGGTGTAACAATCAGAAGAAAGTTTCCAAAAGGCTGTTAGCAGTATTTTCTATTGGACTTTTAAGTAAAAATAAACTTTAAATAATTATATAAAATATTGAAACATCCTTTGAATATCTCAGGAGCAAACATTCTACCCACCTCCCAGTGCAAATAGATGAGATGATGGTTGACAGTTATGTAGGGAAATTACTGCCTACACAGATGTGTCATTTAAAGAGTTGGACCATTCCATGACAGCTTCTCTCCTTCTGAATGTGACATTGCATTCCATGGTTCCTTGCTATTTAACTAAAGAATTTGTGAAGCATTTCTCCATCAAATAACCCAATTTTATATTACAGTGAACTATAAATCCCTGATAATTTCATTATACATTTATGGCAAATTTCCATGGCTGTATAGAAACCAAATTTCTGTTCAGGTATAGCTATACTAACCAGAAGCAGCCCATGTTGCTTCCTCAATTTGATGTACATTCTCAGTGATATTATATATAACAATTTCACATTCAAGCAAGTGGCTTAAGAGTTCTTCTTGAGAAGACACCTGAGGGAAAATAGTTAGATTCTGTCATTAGGGAAAAGAAAAAAATTCCTTTTCAAGTTTAACTTCTGGATATAATGTGGTTTTCTAACACTAGAATGTTGGAATTATTCATAAGACAGTTATCAAACCTTTATCTGTCAGATAAAACATAGCTGATGAAACGTAAATTAAATGCTGAAATTTCTAATTTAGAGGACACATTAACATAAATCAAAAAGATGGACTTTTAATGGTATTTTAGGATCCATATTTTTAGTGCATTTGGGAGCATCAAAAAATATCAATTACTTGTACAGGTATTTTAAACAACTATCCATTGGTAAAATGGAGAAGACATAAAAGAATGTCCATTTCCTTGCAAGATAGTATCCTGTAATTTTTGTTAAGAGCAGATTGTCTGTGTAACTTGAGCAAATCCAGCAAACACTTTGGGCAAAAGCAGTGGTTAAAACTAAACACTGCCAGACATAATTTCCTGATTGAACAGTTCAGATGTATAGATACCTGAATCAAAAATTTCAAATGTTCGATGAGATTCTTCAAGAAGAATAATAATTATTAGTTTATAATATGCAGTTTGAGACAGAGGCAATTCTAGTTCCAGAAAACCATATTAAGCAATAAGCAATCACATTCATAAGAGCAAGCCTCCTTTAATTAACTAAACTGTAGACATACATGTCTTTATACAAAGATGCAGGTATTCAGAACAATTAGCTGCTAGTGAAAGCTGTGATTTCAGTGAACAGTTAAGGGGGACACTAAGTTTGATTCCAGAACCATTTCCTTCAAAATAGTGAAAAGAGACAAAAAGAAGATGAAAAGTAGTTGAGGTGTAAGCTTTGAGAGAATAAGAAAGCAGACCCGTGGATCATCAAGAGAATTTATTAAAAAGTTTTGAAGAGGTCATCATTTGTTTTCTGTTTGAGTTCCTTCCTTTTACTATTTGCTGTGTCAGACCTAGAAGTGAAGAAGCCACAGCACATGCAGGAAGCAGAATTAATAAAATAGGTACATACAGCTTCCAGTAGGAACAAAAGACCGTTTCATTAGTGCAGGTCATTTTACATGACATGCAATATTTCTAATGTTGTCTAATGGCAATCTGAGATAAGACTCATACTTACAGCATACGTTTCCTTTGCAAAACCTGTATTAGTACTCCCTGGTTTAGAAAGTGTACCCACTATTTCGTAGATTCCCCCTGCGGCAGAAGGACCCTCAACAGCAGCATAATTTTCTTCTTCCTCCCCTTCTTCATCTGAGCTTCCAAGCGTCGCCCCAACAACACAGGTGGATAAATACTGCAATATACAAGACATGCAATTTGTATGCCAATATCTCTTGAGTCCTACGGGGCTTCTCGTGATCTCGAGAAGACACCAGCACCGTTTGCCCAGCCCTGCTCCTGCTGTTAGTAATGCGCTTGGGAAACAGCTTCCCACAGAAGGGAAAACCTTCGGGACTGCTGAGCCTCAGCTGGGATGTTTTGTCAGGAACCCTTCGCCTCAAAGCCGCAGGTGCTGGCGAGTCCCTGGATGGCTCCGCTCGGCACCTGGCTCCTCTCGGGCAGGGCTTACCTCACAGGGATGTTGGTTATCGCCCTCCACAGCCATCAACTGCTGCCTGAGCCCTCCCGACCGCTTTTATCCACACCTCCTGCTCCTAACTCTTTATTTTTACTCCTCATTATCTTAACCCTTTTCTTGCTTCGGTCCCCTCAGCAGCTATTTCAGCTGACCCAGCTGCCCGCCCGGCCGAGCTCCCCGGGGACCAGCCGCGGCTGCCCGGAGGGGCAGAGGCGCCTGAGGCAGAGAGGAGCGGCGGCCGAGAGCAGCTTCGGGCCACCCCGCGGTCACCTCGCCGATGTTGTGGCCGCAGTAGGAGTCGAGGTGGTTGAGGAAGACGCGGGTCGCCGGCGACGCCTCGCTGTCCGCCATGGCCGCAGCCCAGACGCGGCTCGTTGCCGCGCGACCGGCGGCGCCCGCACTTCACCCGGCCGCCGCTGGGGGCGCGCCGCCCCGCACGCGCGGTCGCGCGCTGTGCGCAGGCGCCGTGGGCAGCCGGCCCGGCCCGGGACGCGCGGGGCGGCGCTCTCTCCGTGAGGGACTAAGTTCCGAACGATACGGTACTGCCGAGACAAAAATAGACTGTAATTGGGTTATCAGCCGTCCTTCCCGAGAGCAGGCAGCCTCTGAGGCTGTTTAGGCGAGTCACAGATTAACAGCTACAACAGCAGCACTTATTCAGGGCTCCGGACAACGGGAACAAGTGGCAGCTGAAGGAGACGTCCTGCAATTCTCCCTCGTCAGCGCAGCAGAGACGCTTCCTCCCTCCATCGGGGCAGCAGTGCCCAAAGACAGGGATGGGAGAGCATTTTGGTTAGCCTCAGTTACCCAGAACCGGTGGAATGACATTGCTGTCCCACTTTTGGGTTAGCACTGCAATACAGGTTAAGAAATAGCACTAGTTTCTTCTGTTAACAGTACAAAATACTTGTTTTGAAAGCATGCTTATAGTAAGCACACAAAATGACAAAGCAGTTTAAATACCTCAAAGACAAAAAAACCAAAACCAAACCCCAAAATTTAGCAATGAAACATTACTTCGGCATTTTCCACTTGGATATCTAACATTCCAAATCCTTTACAACCACATACCTTGTTTTCTCATGACAGTTTCAGCAGATACAAATTTGCAGCATTTTCCAAATACCTGACAGCTATTTAAGACTTTTCTAAGGGCATGATGACTTCAGTTGTTCAGTCCCCACTTTGCAGGAGCTCCAACCCCCACAAGAAAACTACATCACACCGGTATATTTATTTAATTCTTTAGTCATTGAAATTGAACAAGTAAATCAGCTGCAAGGAAAAATATTCAAGTATAAATTTGCTAAAGTACATTCTCCTCACAGAGGACTAACCACGTGCCACAGACCTGTGTGCAAAAGAGAGCCTATGAACAATTTTTGGAGCATGGAAGCATACCCTAGGGCAGAGGACTAGTTTCAGAAGTTTCAACCCAAAAAGATAATAACCATGAAATTAAGCTCTCGGAAACAGAAGCACTAATTACAGTTGTCATAGTTTTGCACATTGCTAACCCAACGCCATTACAAGAGCTCTACTAGGCTTCTCTGATCAGCATGACTAACCCATCGCAGGTAGAAGTCAACATAGCTCTACCGAAGTCACTGGAATCTGAGAGAAACTATATATCCCTAAATGTGGCTCCAAAAAAGCTACTGCATGTACTTGTCACAAAAGCATAGAAGAATAATGGCAGGATTGCTTAAATAAAGATACACAAATACAGAATAATAGAAGAATACAAAAAGGATGAATGTCACGGAACATCAGTTCAACTGTACAAGCACTTCTACCCAACTGTAATCTTTAAAAAGTCTACCATTCAGTACATACTTGAAAAGTTATCGCAGAACAATAGATTTATAAAGAGAGTTGTACCAGTTTTTAAGAAAAAAATACAAGTTATATCTTCCAGCTTGTATTAGTCTTAGCAAATTTCATACAGCCTTTGGTTTCAAACCAATACAATGCAATTAACATTACAGAGTTTACTTTAGTGTTCATTAGGAGAGGACGCTGTACAATTGAGGGAGAAAATGTGAAAACTGGGAGTACCAAAGTACTGTATTTATAGAAAGTAAAGGCTGAAGCAAAAATACTCTTGAGTATATCCTGTACATCATGTAAACACACATTCAAAATAGTAAACAGGCCTTCCAAGCCTCTCGAACAGTTGCAGTATAGCGTACATATATATAGCATATATAACATCTTCTTTAGGAAATGTGTAGCCCATTGATTCTGTGCTTAATCATTTGCGGTTCAGACAATACATTCATATATAAGCAGTTCATCTTGTGGATTATTTGGAACTTGATGGCTGCCATAGACAAGGACAAATCAATTAATGCTGAGCCTTGCTTTCAACTCAGATACTGCCACTATATAAGCAATGCTCAACTGTTGAAGAACCATCTTTCTTGCTCCAAAGCTGAGAACTTTCAGATTTATGTATAGCAAACCAAGCAGAAATTCTTTGCAGAAGTTTTCCCAATTATTTTTTCATTAAATGGGTAGAGCAAGTAGTTAGCTTCTATTCTAAAAAGAAGGAATGAAAATTATCACTAAACACACATAAAAGGAATTACTACTTATTTATAACATTCAGTCTGTACTTTTTTAGCTTTGAATACTAAGACTTAGGAAAGAGACCAAAGTTTTTGAACTTTGTATGAAGCAACTTACGTGCTCATTTACAACAAAAAGTAAAATTAAGATTTTTTTTTCTATTTATCAAAGTGGCTTGTAATAAGATTGTGATAAATGCAAATCCATGGTAGCAAAATGTTATATAGTATACCTGTTATAACATATAAACGCTATATAATAATGTACTAGCATGTGTTAGACTTTAATGCAAGAAATGAAGTTTAAGATTAAGGGGAAGGCCAACAAGGCTGACATGCTACTGGGAGTCTGTTACAGACCACCCAACCAGGATGAAGAAGTGGACAACTTATTCTATAAGCAGCTAGAGAATGTTTCAGGGTCACCAGCCCTTGTTCTCGTAGGTGACTTTAACCTACCAGACATCTGCTGGGAACTTAATACAGCAGAAAAGAGGCAGTCCAGGAAGTTCTTGGAGTGGGTGGAGGACAATTTTCTGTTGCAGCTGGCGAGTGAGCCCACCAGGGGTGGGGCTACACTAGATTTGTTGTTTACAAATAGAGACGGGCTGGTGGGAGATGTGGTGGTTGGAGGACAACTGGGGCATAGTGACATGGAATTATAGAGTTTTCAATAATTGGTGAAATGAGGGTGAACATCAATAAGACTTTTACATTGGACTTCAGGAGGGCAGACTTTAACCTATTTAGGAGACTTATTCAGAGAGTTCCTTGGGAAGCAGCCCTTAAAAAAAAAGGAGTACAGGAAGGGTGGGCATACTTCAAAAAAGAGATCCTGAAGGCACAGGAGCAGACCGTTCCAGTGCGACGAAAGATGAGTCGGCGAGGCAAACGTCCATCCTGGATGGACAACGAGGTCTTGAAGGAACTTAGGAACAAAAAGAGGATATATCATCTTTGGAAGGAGGGTCAGGTCTCTCAGGAAGTATTTAAGGAGGCTGCTAGGGCATGTAGGGAAAAAATTAGGGAGGCCAAAGCTCAGTTTGAACTCAATTTGGCAACCTTTGTAAAGGACAATAAAAAATGTTTTTACAAATATATTAATGACAAAAGGAAGGGCAAGACCGACCTTTGTTGTCTATTGGATGCGGAAGGTAATTTAGTAACTGCAGATGAGAAGAAGGCAGAAGTGCTTAATGACTTCTTTGCCTCGGTCTTTATTGGAAAGACACATGGTGCTCAGGACAACCGTTGGGTTGGTAGATAGTGTCAAGAAGAAGGATGGTCACCCTGTTATCCAAGAGGAGGCAGTCAGGGAACTGCTAAGCTGCTTGGACATTCATAAATCTATGGGACCGGATGGGATCCATCCCAGGGTGATGAGGGAGCTGGCAGATGAGCTTGCAGAGCTGCTCTCCATCGTTTACCAACAGTCCTGGCTCACTGGTGAGGTTCCAGATGACTGGAAGCTGGCCAATGTGACGCCCATTCATAAAAAGGGTAAGAAGGAGGATCCTGGTAATTACAGGCCAGTTAGCCTGACCTCGGTACCAGGGAAGGTTATGGAACAGTTTATATTGAGTGCTATTACATAGCACCTACAGGGTGGACAGGGGATTAGACCCAGCCAGCATGGGTTTAGAAGGGGTAGGTCATGTTTGACCAATCTGGTCTCCTTTTATGACCAGGTAACCCGCCTGGTGGATGCAGGAAAGGCTGTAGATGTTGTCTATTTAGACCTCAGCAAAGCCTTTGACACTGTTTCCCACAGCATACTGCTGGAAAAGCTGGCAGCCCATGGCTTGGACAGGAGCACTCATTGCTGGGTTAAGAACTGGCTGGATGGCTGGGCCCAGGGTGGTGGTGAATGGTGCTGCATCCAGCTGGCGGCCAGTCACCAGGGGTGTCCCTTAGGGGTCTGTACTGGGACCAGCTCTGTTTAATATTTTTATTGATGACATGGACGAGGGTATTGAATCTTTCATTAGTAAATTTGCAGATGACACTAAGCTGGGAGCATGTGTCGATCTGTTGGAAGGTAGAAGGGCTCTGCAGAGAGACCTGGAACGGTTGGATGGATGGGCAGAGTCCAATAAGATGAAGTTTAATAAGTCCAAGTGCCGAGTCCTGCATTTTGGCCACAATAACCCCCTGCAACGCTATAGGCTGGGGACAGTGTGGGTGGACAGTGCCCAGGCAGAAAGAGACCTGGGGTACTGGTCGACAGCCAACTCAACATGAGCCAGCAGTGTGCCCAGGTGGCCAAAAAGGCCAATGGCATCCTGGCCTGTATCAGAAATAGTGTGACCAGCAGGACCAGGGAAGTCATTCTTCCCCTATACTCGGCACTGGTGAGGCCACACTTTGAGTCCTGTGTCCAGTTCTGGGCCCCTCAGCTCAGGAAGGACGTGGAGACACTTGAGCACGTCCAGAGGAGGGCAACAAGGCTGGCAAGGGGCTTGGGACACAAGCCCTATGAGGAACATCTGAGGGAACTGGGGTTGTTTAGCCTGGAGAAAAGAAGACTCAGAGGTGACCTTATCACTCTCTACAACTTCTTGAAAGGTGGTTGTAGTGAGGTGGGGGTTGGTGTCTTTTTCCAGGCAACAACTGGCAGAACAAGAGGACACAGTCTTAAGTTGCGCCAAGGAAAATACAGGTTGGATGTTAGGAAAAAGTTTTTTACAGAAAGAGTGATAAAATATTGGAATGGTCTACCCAGGGAGGTGGTGGAATCACCATCCCTGGATGTGTTTAAAAAGAGATTGGATGTGGCACTCAGTGCCATGGTTTAGTTGAGGCGCTGGGACATACGTTGGACTCGATGATCTTGAAGGTCTCTTCCAACCTGGTGATTCTGTGATTCTGTGATGATGTTTTTAAGGAAGACCTCAGTGCTTCATACTAAGAATTCCTTCTGGCACTAAACCTTCCTCATATCTGGGTGAATCATGACTGACTTTCTTTCTTCAAAGCTTCTAGTCTTTGTAGCAATGCATTTCCAAACACCTCTCGATACGCAGGGCTGAGAGAGTCCAACAAGGAGTAGACAGTTTCATGGTATGGAGTTTGCAGTCTGTCATCAGTCTGATCAAAATCATAAGCCACTACCTGCAACAAAGAATTGGGTGGTTAACTATTTGTGGTGATAATCACCTTGGCACATGTAGCACAACATTTAACTTTGCCAGTCAGGGTAGTACAGTAACAAGAGAACACAAGATACTGGCTTTAAATCAGTCTCTGCTTTCTACTACAGAGCATACTGGTTATACAGTATTTAAGACAATTTCAAATACCTTTTGTACAAAACTCAGAATATTGGTAAAATACTTCATTATGATCTTTGAAAAAAAGTCTCACATCTATATGTCTGCACAAAAATTACAAATGGTGAAAAAAGGAATTGCATAGATGCTCTATTATTTTTGGGTGCCTGAGAAACCCAAAGACTGACATGGCTGTAACAAATTGCTGATTCAGTCTTCATCATTTTATGTCTTAAATAAATTCCTGTTTTTTCATTAACTTCCCTTCTTGCTTTGTTGGAAGTAACTAGTTCAAGTTCCCTTTTCCAGAAGAAAACATGTATATCAGGCTTTCATAAAATTACAACAGGAATATGTATGGTTGTCATCAAAGTATTTTTCTAGGCACTTTTTCAATATGTTAATCGTTCAAAACAAAGAAGTTTATGAAATTATAAATAAATTAGTTTACCCTGAGTCCTGCTTCAGTGAGCTCCAGACAGTATCTGTTCCTTTCCCTGGTTTCCACATTGATATATGCCACATCCTCTGCACAGGGAAGGGTTTTTGACACAAACATGTTGCTGACAGCGAACAAAACATCATTTACAACAGCTTCGGCTTCTAGTCTCATATCTTTCACATCTGTTCCTTCGAAGTCTCTATAATCAGAATCCTCTTCAAACCCTGTGTTATTGGGCAGCTCCATAGGATTGCAGTCAGTCTCCATTCTGCATACAGAAACATGTATTTTAGATTTATACCACTACACTCTGTATATATTAACACCATGAAACACAAGTTCTATTTTGAGCAGACGTATTTAACATTGTCAAAAAAATAAAAAACAATCTATGAGACCCAGTGACTTCCATAACTCATAAAATGACAGTCTAGAGAACTCAAACCCAAGATATTCAGAACAAGTACTGAAGATTACATGAATATTTAGAAGCAGTATCAGTATCAGTGAAGCTAGTTTCTCTTAGGCAAGTTAACTCACGTTCTGTTGTATAAGACTGTTACGATTCAGCAATCATTAATTCTACCCTTTGCTGATCCAGAATGCAGGAGGAAGACAAATCATGCCTGGAAAAACTGAAATCAATAGCTGCAGAAAACAAAAACCTACTGTTGGTGGATTTAAGGAAGACTTAGAAGTCTGTAAACTAAATAGGTTATCAGAGACTTTAAGGCATTAACGGCAGGTGTTAGTATAGTCTCTACAGAATTAAGCTCCTGCTCATCCTTTACGCGCAAATGCCGACTGTGAAATGCCGATGCATTTCAGAGACACAGGCTGCTGGTCTTGGTGAGAAACTGGTACCAAAACGGGACAGCCCCAGCGAAGTTGTCACCGCGGCTCCGGCAGTGGCCCCGCGGGCACCAGTGTCGCCAGGAGGCCTCCGCTGACACCCGCAGGACGTGCCCGAGGCAGCAGGGAAAGCAAAGCCCCTTGGGACGCTGCCCCCAGAGCTCTGCTAGCTGAGCACTGCTGCCAGGACGAAATGGGGGCTGCCAATCACCGATTCACAACATGCGGGACATTCACTCCACGAGATCCACCGCTTCCTGCCAAATCCCACCTCGGACCTACAAACGAATCGGAAGAACCTGAGGGCACCAGCGGAGCTGGATACCGAGCTGCGCAGCCTCCCGCTGTCCCGGACCGCGCTCCCGCCGCGCCCCGGAGCGCACCCACCAGCGCCGGCGGGCGGCCTAGGCCCCGCCGCCCGACCCCGCACAGCTCCGGAGGCGCCCGCCGCGCCGCCCCGCCCCGCTTGGCTCGGCTCGGGGACAGCGCCCGCCCCGCCGCTTCCCGGGCCGCTCCCCGGAGAGGCGGCCCCGGCGCCACCGGCTGCGCGACGCCTTTCGGCCGGCCCGCCCCCTCCCGCGGCCGTTTCCGCCCCCGCCTCCTCCGCTCGGCGACGCCACTTCCCTCACGTCACGGTGCCGCTGGTCGGCGGGGGGCGCCGGGAGGAAGGAGACGAACGGCCACGAACGGCCGCGATCGGCCCGGCCGCCCTCGCCGGCGGCGCAGAGCTGACGGGGAGGGGCTGCCCGCCGCACCCCGGCCCCTTCCCCGCGCGGCGCGGCTGCGGCGGCCCCTCCGCGGCCGCCGAGAAGATGGCGGCGGTGTCCGAGTGAGGATGGAGCTGCCTGTCAGCGCCCGTTCGCCCTAGGGCGGGCAGTGCCGCCCCGCCGGGGCGTGAGGGGCGGCAGCGGGGAGCCCCCGCGGCAGCCCGCGCCGAGGGGCGAGGCTTGGTCTGGCGGCTCCCACTCAGCTCCCCCGCGCCTCCGCTCTCCGCCCGCCGTCCGGCCCCGGCCCCATCCCGCCGCCCGGCCTCGCGGCCCCCGGCGTGCAGCCGCCATGCCGTGGCCTTTCTCGGAGTCCATCAAGAAGAGAGCCTGCAGGTACCTGCTGCAGAGGTACTTGGGCCACTTCTTGCAGGAGAAGCTCAGCCTGGAACAGCTCAGCCTGGATCTCTACCAGGGCACCGGCTCCTTGACGCAGGTCCCTCTGGATAAGTGGGTAAGAGACACTGGCGCTTCACCCCCTCGGCTCCTGCTCCGTCTGAGGGACCAGCTGATTCTCTGCCCCCGGCTGCCACCCACTTTGTTTTCATATCCAGCCTCCTTTATGTAAAAAGTTATAGCCAGAATTAGCATTTAATCCAGGGAACTGTTGTCTGATATGCTAGCACTTAAGGAAAAAAAATCTGGGCATTTATGACAGATATGTTTTTCTAGCCACACGTCGATTGCATAATTTTTAATTATGAGAAAGGAAGCAAAAACTGAAAGAAGGCAGTAGCTGCTGCTACTTCAGGGAGAATGAGCTAGTATAGCCCTAACTGGTAGAAATTGCTGTAGTTGCTGAGGAGTATGTTTACTGACTGCTAGAGATAGTGAAAACAAAGTAATCCCTGTGGTATCTATGCTTTGTCTTCGTCTCGGGGACATCTTGGTTCTTAATGATAGTGTTATGCTGAGCAGAGTCTGTGTAGATCTGTAAAGATTGTCCCTTAGTTTTGTAGTTGTGAAAGTACTTGTTGACATTTAGAAAGCTGATTTCAGCTGGAGTTAGCTGGAGTCACTCTTTGAACAAGCTGAGGCATTTTTCTTTCTAGTCCTGGCATGTATGTTTTTTTATATGTATGTGTCTATACCTAGATATGTATACTTCTAGCCTACTGTAGAGACAGACCTTTGGATTACCGCGTTTGTAGTCTTTTGGAAAGGTTTTTGGTTTAATTGCCAGTGTTACTGAATTCTACGTGTCATTCAAGTGTCTGTCATGAGGAGCTTTAAGCATTGCAGTGAATCAGTCACTGACTTCCAGGGTAGCATAGATGATGAGCTAGGTCCTTCACTTTAATGTTTTCCAAAACACATTTTTACTAGGGTATGTACTGGTTTTAGGTCACACTGGGTACATTTTAAAATACTTGTGAATATATGATATTTTCAAGGAATGCTTTTCGAGCTGTTTGCGTGAAAATACATTTGAAAGTGGTAGGGCACAGACGTTTGCAGAAATGCTCAGTGTTACCAGTGTTTGAGTGTGGACTTTTTTTGTTGTTTGCTTGTTTGTTTCCTTCTTTTCTTTTCTGGCTATGTCTGCAGCTTGTTTTTTATGGCAGGCTTGCAGTGAGGCTGCCTCACTTTAATTGAATTGTTATGCCCTCTAGTGGGTATCGAGCTCTCTTTGCGAATCAAAGGCATATTATTTAAAATGTAAATACTTTGTAACGAAGCAGTTACGGGCCAGTACTAAACGAAGTGTTCATAACGTATACACAGTGATTAAATGGATATGCAGTAATGCTTAGGTGATCTTCCCTATTTGTGGATCAGCATTTTTGTGTTCCACTTGTAAACAATGACATGTTTGAGGTTCTCTGCACGTGACTCTCATGTATGACAGATTGCAAAAGCAGATGTTGCGGAAGTCCTGCAGCTCTTTTTTCCCCCTAGTCATGGTAACCTTGTTCACAGTGAATCACCAGCGCGACTGCGTTTTTACATGGTATCCGTTTTTGTGGATACTTCTGTTCATCTCAGCACTGTAGATACTTTAGCCAACATTGTATGAATTTATAGACTGTAGAGATATGTTGGAATTCCTAGGGCTATTAACATAAAGCCTTTGCCTTTTGGGGCCTGGGCTGTTTAGAAGAATCAGAATGTAATGCGTGATGTTTGTGGTTGAATTTTAGTATACATTAAATAGTACTTTTGTGAACTGTTGGTCAATAATGTGGAAACAAGTCTTGATATGAAGGCTGTGCTTCAGTTTTAAAATTTCACTTGGAATGCTCTAATTACTTCCTTCTAGGAACAGCTGGCCTGTTCATGAAGCAATTTAGCTCAAGAGTACTTCAATTTCTTTGCTTTTAGATAGTAAATTTCTATTTTAAAATAACAAGTAGTGTTCTAAAATACATTTATTTTTATCACCATGCACATGGGTAGCGAAAAGACATCTGAGTCAGATTTATTCAAAATATGGTAGCTAGCTTACTTCCTGCTATAGCAAATAACTTTGTAAATTTGTTCCTGTAATTTAAATGAACCTGTGGTATTTTAAAATACAGTTTTCATCTCTAATAATTATTTTTACCTTACCTTATGCCACTGCCACATGTATAATTCTTAAATATAACTTCAAATATGTTTGAGCCTTTTTATTATTTATTTTATATCATTTTAAAGGCACTGAAATTTAGTTGATTATTTGATTCCGAAATAATTTCCTGATAGGACTGTTCAGGTTCTGTTTCTTTAAATTTAATGTCTTTTTGTGCTGCTTGAGTGGACTTTGGAACAGAAACTAAAAAAGCTGAACATGCAAGGCAAACAAAATTCTAAAAGCAAAGGTGTTAAGAGCCATAAGGAGAGCAACAAGTTAATATGATGGGAAAGTTGCACCTGGAGACATATGAATGAAAAATGTAATTTTCTAAAAACTTACTTTCTTTATTTTAAAATTCTGTATAATGGGAACAACATTTTTAAAACAATTAAAATGGAAAACAACGTTTAAATACTTTTTTTCCCAAAACTTATGATGTTGAATTTATGCATTTTCTCGGGAAAAGTCAGTGGCCTTGTTCAACACAGGAAGGTCAAAACCACACTTTTTCTTGCCAGTTGAAGATTATGTCCTATTATTACAACCACAGTCTTTAGCAGGGTCTTGTTTATATTGGAGAATTGCACTCACTGAATTTGGCATGTGAGTAAGATTGGGTTTTGTTTTATTAAAGCAGCCTAGGTACTTCTTGTCTAAAAAATTCAGTTTTAACTACATTTTTAAATCAAAGCACAGGCAGGAACTCACTTTTTTTTAGCATAAATGCAAAGAATGTATTTCATCTGTATAGATTGTAATGAGACCTATATAGAGCAAAAAGAGGCTATTTTTTGAGGATTGTGGAAAACTTAAAAATCCTGAGTTACTACATTAGACCTGGTATGATACTTTGGACAACTTGATTGTAGCATTGTTTATACTGTACTGTAAAGATATGATTTAGAAATGGCAAGTGTGTTACTCAGCAAGAGATGATTGTTTGGGTCTGTTGTTCCAGTGTTACAGAGAAATCAGAAATGAGCATTATATTGAAATTACATGCTATGAAATACTCCTATCACAGAAAATAGGTACTTTTTGTGCTTTTACTGTCAGACTGTTTTCAGTTTTCTTCAAGTACTGCCAAAAAAGGAACAGATTAACTTTTGCTAGTACTGTAGTATTTGTAAGAGTTAGTTAGCAGACTTTTTTTTGTATAGTGCAAAAATACAGATTATACAGCTACTACAGAGCAATCTGTGTTATTCTGAAAGCTAGGCAATGTGAAACTGCAATGGAACTGAAATACTTGAAAATGTTTTTTTTTGTCTCAGTACAAATAAATTTCTAGTAGCCTCAAAGTGTTTTATTTGTTGAATGCAAAATTATTGATGTGATTTAAAAAAAATATGATTTCTAATTTTATTTTATTTTCTTCTAGTGTCTTAATGAGATCCTGGAGTCTGCTGATGCACCTCTGGAAGTCACAGATGGATTTATCCAGTCAATTTCTTTATCTGTTCCATGGGGGTCATTGCTGCAGGATAACTGTGCATTAGAAGTAAAAGGATTAGAGATGGTCTTCCGGCCAAGACCAAGGCTTGGTAGGCTTGGTTTTTGATTTTAGAAAAGGAGATTCTTTAGAGCTTTTCAGAGTCAAAAGTCTACCCTCATTTTATTCAATTCTTAGCCTTATTTAAAATATCATTTAGTTTAATCTCAACATACACTAATGATTGAGAATTAGTAAAAGAAACTGTCAGGTGTTTTTCAGTTGGTTGTTAACTCAATTAGTTGTTGCTCTGTTACATAACTTAAAATGCTTATGATGTTCCTACTATTGTATGTCTTCCAAGCTGTTTCAGACCTATAGAAATGGAACTGTAGGAGGGAGTTTTTGTCAGCTTGTGGTTTTGGGTGTTGTTTGTGCAGTGCTGTGAGACAGTGTTGGTAGCTGGCTGTTGGGTGGCAGCAGGACAGCACCATAGTGTAAGATTGGGACTGGGGGATTACGGGAGGTTCTGGCTTTCTTTGGCTACTTTAGGCTAAAAGATGCATCTTCTTGTATATTTGGGGAACAACAAATGCAATTTAATTGCTATTACAGTCTGAAATAATGACTTTTAAGTACTCTAAATACTTACTACCTTTGATTGCAGTGCTGAGAAGGTTGTCTGAATTCTTCTTGCTGTATCCAGATATGTGTTACTGATCTAGTTTAGATTGTCCTGGTGATAAATTTTTACTGGTTATCAAACTTCTATAAATTTTGTGGAATACCTAGTGCATTTTTAATTGTGAAAATTGTTTGGCTATCTGAAGGATTTTAGTTTGGTTTCCTTCATGTAGTGTAGAGAAGACTGAAGAAAACATTTTTTTAAACATATCATAAAGAAGGAAAAAGAACGCATAAAACCTATTTCTTATCTTTCGCAAGTTACCTTAAATCACCTATTTGCTTGCACATACTCTAGATTTCATCCTTAGTTATTTGACTGGAATTAAGTGTTGCACTATCTTACTTTCTGATGCAAGATTGTTGCTTTGAAGGAATGATAGTATTAGGAGGAAACTTTTATTTCTTCACTTACATCCAATTAGTTCTTTTGGATGCACAGTGCTTTATAACAGAACAAATAATGTAGAAAAAACCCCACGGTGCTGGTTTTATCACACATCTATAGCCACGCAGATGTTTCCAGACCTGAGTGCTTAACTGAAATGTTTTGCCTGTTTAACGCATTGGTACTTGTGCTAGTTTTATTTTTGTCTGCCAATACTAGAGTGTGATAGATGAGTTTGATTAACTTTTCTAATCCATAGTTTTATAGTAGTTGCTCACAATGGCCTTAGCATTAGCTGATCGGAATGCACTGTCAATTAAGTTAATCTGGCTGATGAAAAACTTGTTCAGCTTAATACCTGCTGTGCTCTTGGATTTTATTATGTTTTAGCCACTATGTCAGGTCTGTGTTAGGCATTTAAAACATGTTTTAATATGCCAATATAACATCTTAAACCTTGCTAAGTGTTTCTCCATGTAGGATATGTTTCAAGAGGAGTAAGAAACCTTGAAATAATTCTTAAAAATAGGACTTATTTCATTTTGCCAATTATGCCTGTAAAAGCATACTGATACAGTGAAAGAACTCCAGAAATTGTTTAATTGCTTAAATTACTTAAACCACTGCTGAAAATTGATTACACTGTTGATTACCTGATTTCATCTTGTTTATACTGAGTTTTCAAATACCAGAATCTTACCAATGCAGTCTAAATAGATTAAATTAATTTTAAAGTAGGAAAGTCTATAGTTAGAGATTGTAACTAAATTTAAGTATGACTTCTTACTAACCTGTTGAAACTCTTTTCTGGGTGTGACAAATGTATTGCTCTATTTTGTCTTTATAGTTTCCTAATGTTCATAGTTAAATTTATTAAGACTTATTTTACTCCACAGCATCTGGTTCTGAGCCTATGTATTGGTCAAGTTTTATGACCAGTAGTATGCAGCTTGCAAAAGAGTGTCTTAGCCAAAAATTGACAGATGAACAAGGAGAAGGGTCCCAGCCTTTTGAAGGACTTGAGAAGTTTGCGGAAACTATAGAAACAGGTATGAATCAATTATTGAGATCTGAATTAACATCTTAGATTAAATTGTTTTGTTGTGCCTGTTTTACAAAATGGCATCTGAACTGCCGTAACTTATCTAACAAATTTTCATTTGTTAGCATTGCTTGTAAAATTTGAAGAGGAAGGCAGGATGATTGAGCTTGCTTTTGAAGTGGGAGAAAAAAGCCCCATTTACTCACTAAAATATTTGTGTACTTCCTTCAGTGGACAGATTGAACTCTGTTTCAAGGCATGTTGGTGTTTGTTTTCACCAGAATAAATCCAGCTAAATCTGTGCCTGAGGAATTGATGGCATGTCTTAGTTTTGGAGATGGCAGTGTAATTCATCGATAGCTAATGGTGATGCTGTTGAAGGAGAAATGGAGAAAGTTTTTTCAGATCATTTTATGCCAGGCTGACCTATTATGATGTATGCATCTCCGTAATCACGGCATGTTGATAGAAGTACTTCAGAAACTGTTTTTGTTAGAGGTGGTTTTTCTAAGTGGAAGAAACTAAGGGCTTATGACCACATTATGTGGTGGAGAACCTAGTGCTGACATGTCTGAGCTAAGAGAAATGTTTAAAGTCCCATCTAGAGACTGAATTACTCAGTCCAGGCAGTGTGTTGCTGCAGCAATGTTTAATAGTTCAGACATAGTGCAAAATGAAGGTGTTCGTTTCTTTGAGGATCATCCACACTGAGCTATGGAAAAACTTGGTTAGAGCTGTCAGTTGCTCAAATATCTGAGCCTTGAAGACCAGTTGTATGCTATGGATGTGCATACTGGTAATTTAATAGGAGTTTATATTGTCTCTTGAAGTCTTGTTACCTTATTAAACTCAATTGATTATTTCCACTGAAATAAATATTGAGAACTTAAACAAAATGAAAAGAGCATGTAATATGGTTACAAAAGTAATTGTTCAGTAACTTGACTTAACTGCCTACATTGTATTTTTTTTGTTTTCTCTTTTAAGTTCTAAGAAGAGTGAAAGTTACCTTTTTAGATACTGTGTTGCGAATAGAACATGTGCCGGAAAACTCTAAAAGTGGAACTGCGCTGGAAATCAGAGTTGAAAGGTAAGGGTTTTTTTGAGGTTTTTTGTTGGGTTTTTTTGTTTGGGTTTTTTTTTTTTTTTTTTTTTTGGTTTGTTTTTTTAATCTGTGGCTTTTTTTCCTAAGGCACTTTTTGCCATTTCCTGTAAAACACATTTTACTCATGCACACATATTCTTAGTACACAGTTAGACACTAGTTCTTGAGCACCTCTTTTACAATGCCAGTGAGCATTTTGCTCACTCAGATTCCACTTAGTATGTTTATGCTAAAGTTATTTAACCATCAAATTAGAAGAGTTCTGTTTTTTTCCCAATATGTGTTTTCATCGACTTCTACAGTTAATGAATAACATTTCTCAGATGTTCAACACCCAGTGTATATTGTTGGCCAATCAATCCATCTCTGCAATTTAGAAAAGGGAACTGGTCCTTTTGAGTAAGACACTTTAAATATTTTTAGAAGAAAAGGTACAGTCCTGAAAAAACCCCCCAAACCCTGAAAAATTTTAGGTCCTATGTGAGTTTTCGAAAGAGCCCATGTGAATTCTGTACTTAGTTTGAACCTGAATACTGTATGTGTTCTTAATGTAGATTATTTTCAACCTCTGGGAGACTGTAATTGTACTTTCTTGCAAAGTGTTGAGATCGGTATCAAATAAAACCAATGCTTACTGAGAATTGCTAATGAAATACATTTGGTTTTAAACATTTATAAGCTTCAGTTTATTGTGTTCTCTGGGGTATGTTCGCATTGGAAGCGTCTCGGTTTTCCTGTGGTGTGCTGTAGAAAAGTTAAGATTTCCACCCATTCCCAGTGAGTGGCGGGTTTTCCTTTCATGACAGTGAACAGCACTGTAAATAGTATGAGGAGAGAGACCACGTACAAACCTAAAGGCTAAAAAGTCCAATAGAAGTAACAATTTGCATGCACCCACTGTCTTTATTTCCTTTCTTTTGCCTCCCAGAACTATGTACTGTGATGAAACTGCAGATGAGTGCTCTGGAATTAATGTACATCAGCCCACAGCTTTTGCTCATAAATTACTGCAGCTCTCAGGTGTCTCTTTCTTCTGGGATGAATTTCCTGCATCGACAAAGTCCTCCCCAGTGTGTTCAGCTACACAGCTGGTAAAAATAAATACATTTTATAAGGATGTAAACTGATGAAAGAATATACTGTTACACTAACATATTAGTTAGTGTAACATAGTTGAACTTTTACTTTAGTCTGTGTTTGGTATGTTTTATGATCAGTTCCTGTTGATTGTGAGAAGGAGGAAGGAAATGGAGACTCTAGGACTAAATAAAATTTAGGATGTATTGTACTGGATTCTGGTTGCAACTTTAAGAATCAGAAATTTAAGAGCCCTGCAATTCACTGTTCTGTGGAAACTTGCTCTTCTGTTTTCAAAGGCCTAATGCTTCAGGTTCTATGTCACTTGTTTTTTCACAGTTATCAATACATGCTTTTAATGCCATTATCAAATTTATAGTTTGTAAAATGATTGTGTTAGACTTATTTGAAATGCTTGTGGTTTGGGGTTTTTTCTTAAGAAATGGGACACATTCTTACTCCTTTATCTGTAACTTTTAAAGGCAACTGAACCAAAGCTTTCACCTAGCTGGAATCCAAAAATCACTTATGAGCCACATCCACAATTAACAAGAAACTTGCCAGAAATTACTCCTTCTGACCCTGTACAGATCTGTAAGCTGATTGGTAGAATGGAGTTGAGCCTAACATTAAAGCAAAATGAAGTACTTCCTGGAGCTAAGGTTAGTCATGCTTTCCTGGTCTTTAACTAAATGAATAGTTCAGTAGATTTTTTTTTCTAGTACTTACACAGAAGGTGTAATATTCTTAAGGGAGCAGAATCGCCTTAGTTCTTATGTAGATTCTTTATGTTCTAAACAAATTAATTTGTCTAAAAAGATATCTTAATGGTGGCCAGATGAGTCAGTGGCACACTGAAATCTGGCAAAAGAGAATTCCTGTGTGTTAGAGAGAGACTGAATTTTAGTGTTCAAAAAAAGAAGTAGGTGTGGCACTTTGATGTAGTTTAGTGGGCATGCTAGTATTCTGTTAAAGGTTGGTCATGATGATCTTGGAAATCTTTTCTAACATTAATGATTCACTGATTCTGTTCTGTGAATTTATGTATTGGAGTTACTTCCAAGAAAGTTATTTTGTTTGCATAAAACTCCTGATGCTATTCATTTATTTTTTTTTCTTGTAGCACTATGACTGATTTGCCTACGTATGTATGGAATGTTAACTGTTGGTTGATTAAAATCACTTTGGTTTTAAAAGGGTATTATTTACTACAACAATTTCAAGTAAACTGTAAATGAATAATTAGACTGCAGCATTGCAGCATTATAAAACTCACACAAACATTTCTACTTTTTAATTTTTATATTGAAATCTATTGTAAATCAAATAATAATGCCATATTTAAATGCTACTAGTAAAATGAATATTTTATTTGACTTTACATAAAAATACAGGAAGCAAAGCAGTTGAAAATAAACCCTTATTTTTTCTAAAAAAGTGGGTATGTAAGTAAAGTTGTGTAGTATATTCCCCTTGTCTCCAGTTTTTAAATTGGCTGTTGACCTGTCTTGTATAGTGTACCATATATTAGAAAGTTTCTACTGCAGCAGAGAAGGGATTTTTTTAATGTCCAGCAATTTCTAGTCAATGTTTAACTGTTCTTGTTTATTCAGTTAAGAAGAGTCCTTGAAAAGTAAAATAACATGTTCCTTGGTGTGAAATAGAAAAACACTGGCAATTTCAAAAGTATAAATAGTGAATGCAATTAACAGCCTTACATTTACTGATATCCAAACGTTGCTGAAAATTTTTTGTTTTCATATCATTAGATGTATTTTAACACAGCTGGAAGAAGAATGTCAAGGGCAGAGTTGGGAGTAATTTTTGTTTTATAAGAGATGTTCAATATAGTAGAATGCAGAGCAGTGACCTCTACAAGTTGAGCTTGAGTACAGGTAAAGTGCTGTTGTTAGGTTAGATAACAGCAATGTCTGAACTAGTGAATGGATGTAATACTATGTGACAAAATTGAAGAAGGGCCTGGGTTTTGATGTATCAGGAAGGATTCATGCTGAATAGATACAGTCTATTGTTACATTGCTTAGTCTACCTTTCTTCTTTTTTTTTCTGGAAACTGAATTATGTTACAATAGACCTTTCAAGCATGTAAACTACGAAGTACACTGTATAACTTCATGTCAGGTATAAACATTTCAGTAACTTCATTTTCTTACAACTCATTCCAAAAGATAGAAAAATAGTAGGAAGCAGTATACAAAACTCAATGATAATTTTATTTTCCCCACTTAGGTAAATATTTCTCTTAAGGTCTTTAGGAGCAAAGCAGCTCATAGCAGCAGCAGACCCTGATCTCTAGGCCCTGCAGCAATGCCTTGCAGCCAACACCTTGCCACCAATGAGTAATAATCATGAATGGACTGATGCCTGGGAGTACAGGATTCTCAATTGAAAAATAAATCTATATAAGTCGCTAAGATAATCTGAGTTCGATAAGCTGTTCAATCTCAACAGCTAAGTGACTTTCTTTGTTGTATACCATCTCAAACCAATTTGACTTCTATAAACATGCCACTCTTCAAGGAGAAATTATGTGAATTTATTCCTATGTATACTGAACAGAAAACCTTTATAGTTTTAAGGTCTATTTCAGAAGGTAGTGACTTGAATATCTTATAATTGGTAAGTAAAACTAACTCTGTGTTCGTGATTACTTTGGGACGTATTAAAAAAACCCAACAATTAGCAGATAAATGGAATTCTTGATTTTTTTCTGTTATGAGATTGTGTATTTATTGTAAGGTAATGGTCAGTGACATGTCTATTTTCATCCTGCCAAGTATTAAGTTGGAAGAAACACAAAACTAAATTTCTAGTTGTTGTGTAGAAGATGAAGATACTGCTAGAATGACTCTATTCTTTCCAGTATAAAAATCTATTATCAAAATAATTGATTGAAGTTGTGTAAAGAAAAATTTCTTGAGTGGTCTTGACAATATTATTTCTTTTACTTTTTAGTTGGATATAGATGGACAGATAGACTCTGTACATCTGTTGTTGTCGCCAAGGCAGGTTCATCTTCTATTGGACATGGTAGCAGCTATTGCTGGACCAGGCAAGTGAACATTCTGTAAAAGTTAAATATGTATTACAAGAAACAAAAAAATAGACTTTGCAAGATAAAAGTTTCCTCAGTTGAAAAAAATTGTGGTGGTACATTATTATGAGTTTTTATCTGATATTAGTAAAATGTTTTGTAGCTGCTGTGAATTAGGACTAGGATCGATGTATTGTCTTCAGTTGCAAATCGTACATCTAGAAATGAAAAAAACCCCAACAAATAAGACTTGAGACATGACTGTATAATAGTACAGGAGATAAGGAAATTCTAGGTGGAGAAAATCAGGAGACAAAACCTATTCTGTTTATTGTAGCTTCTGTTTCATAAGAGGGACTTAGCTTCTCCATCCTCTGTTTTAGTGACAGGCACAGAAAGTATAGAACAGACAGTAATTGAGTTTTTGTCTGTATTTGTAAAGAATTAAGAGCAGTGTTTCGACAACTGCAGTAGAAGTATGAGAGTGTTTCGTTTTTTCCCCTCATCTATCTTATGTAACAGCACTTGTTAGGGTAGATAATAGGTGCTTCTAATACTGATGTGTTCGTTGTTTTTGGACAACTGGAGAAGCAATGCATACAGTTTCCCATGTGTGTCATCTTCAAACCTGAAATTTTAATAATTCTTTAATAGTAAAAACTTCAAGAGATTGTGGCCTTAGTCCCTAAAGCTGACTCAGAAGAGAAATGCATGCATATTATATGCCAACACACCTCATACATAACCTTGAAATATTTTCATCAGACTTGAAGTTAACGAATGCTAGGGAGAGAGTAATCTGTTCTGAATAAGTAAAACCTTCAAACAAACAAAATGCACAAAGATACACATCTGATATATAACAGACATATATAAATACAGATGCATATATATACGACAACAGATAATTTTCAGATTAATTTTTGAATTTTTTTAGGGATACTGTTAAGGAAATTACAGTAGGATTTCTGTCCTTTTTTTGAATCCAGAGAGTCTAAGCAGGATAGAATTGTCAAATAAAGATAGGAAGAACCGGCCAATGCAACAGGAGGATGAGTATCGGATTCAGATGGAGTTGAAACGTTATTTAAGGAAAGAGTCTTTATCTGCAGGAGCATCATCTGAACAAAGCTTCTATGAGACAGAGAGTGCCAGAACGCCTTCCAGTCGTGGCAAGTATAAAAGATGATGCAACATGGCAAAAAACCTGTTAAGATTGTTTAAATTGATTGTTCATCTTTTAATCTTACTAACTTATGTGTTAAAATAACTTTGACATAAAGTAATTATATGCCATTATATATAATATATATATATAATTGTGAAGTTCAGTAAAAAATTAACAACTAATTTAGGTATCAGGCTAGACTAGTTTCAGTAGTTCATTAAAACTGTTCAGTTTATGTTAATGTGCAACACACTAAAAACACATACAGTGTGACATCTTTTCAAATGCGTGGTTGAGGAAATTACATCTAGAATAATAGTTGTGTTTATCTGATATTTTTATGTGAATACTTTTTTGCTAATTATTTTTAATGTGAAAGTATGAACTTTGACTTGTCAAAAGGAGAATGTATGAATTTGCAGAAACTCGAGTATGAAAATATTTAACTCTTTTATTATTCATGAGGTTTTTTACCTTTTTATTTTTATTTAAATCTCTCTCCATAGACACTACTAGTCTCATGTCAAGAAAACTTGGAACTTCTGTAAATGATGTATTTAGCTGGTTTTTCTGTCTAGCAGTTAGATTTCTGGACTTAGGAATACATTTCTGTTAGAAGTAAAAGTATTTTTTAATTAGGAAATAACTCTTTACTATCTGTGCTTCTTATTAGAGGAAGAAGTTTTCTTCTCAATGGCTGAAATGGACATGTCTCACAGCCTTTCCTCCCTTCCACCTCTTGGAGATCCTCCAACCATGGATCTAGACTTGTCTTTAACCAGTACATACACAACTACACCAGCAGGATCTCCACTGAGCACTACAGTGGTATTGTATTTACTACATTTGAAATCTTCTAGAAATTAACACTTTTGTCTGAAACTGTTGCATAACTGCTGCTTTCTTTACAATGTGAGAAACTGTTGCAAAATTTTAGAACAATTGAAATGTTTAGAGCTGATAGTATTCCTTTTCTGCTATGGAAATGGTATTGGAATTATTCTCATTTGTTTGGCTACTAAGCTAGGGAGGTGTGTTTTCAAATGCCTTGAAACTTATATAGGATGTTTTATGATTTATTTTCTTTTTAGTTACTGCATGTTTGCCACCTGGTTTTCTTATAATATAGACTACACAGGCAATGACAGTAAAAAGTACAAAATTGTTGTATTACATTTTTCCTCAAACAACATAAAAACTATGCTGTTGTTATCACCATCTTTCTCAAATCTGTTGTGTACCTAATGTTTTCCTTAATGAAGACCATGAAGAATAGTTGTACTTTTTAGAAAGATGCAAGGCAATAGATGCTCATGGAGAGTGCACCTTTAGCTTTAAAAATGTGTGGGTGTAGATGCTCCTGGAATTAAAAAGCATACCCCAAAGTAAAACACATCTACATTGATAAGTTGAGCACTAATTCTCCATGAAATGGCATGCTATTGATTGTTTATGCATGTTAGAGTTTTTTGTTCATCTACCTCATTAATTATGTGATCAATGTCTAACAACTCTGCAAATTTAAGGTCATACATATTTTTTTTAGCTGCAGCCAACTTGGGGTGATTTTCTTGATCGTAATAAACAAGAGTTACAGCCTCCAAGAGGTTCTTTGCTAACAGCCAATATGGTTCACCAGACTTCCTTAAGAAGGACATGTAAGTAACAATAGATAGATAATTATGAAAATGAATTGTGCAGCAACTTGGTAAAAAGAAGTGAAAATCAAAAGTAAGATGATTTTGTAAATGTGTTATTGCTGAAAAATTACGTGAACCTAATTTTGTATTTCAGCTATTCCATCCAGATCTGTTTCTGTGGATGAATCCAGACCTGAGCTACTTTTTAGACTGGCAGTTGGAACTTTCTCAGTGTCTGTACTTCATATTGACCCTTTACCCCCACCTGAAAGTTCACTGAACCTTAACCCATTGACACCAATGGCTCGGGATTTCTTTGCCCGAATAGAAAAGATTGAGCCACTTAAGTTTTCAACAGAAGATTTTCTGTCCTTCCGAGAAGTATTTGCAGAAGCTTGTTCTCATGATCACCTTAGGTATAACTTTGCTTATTAATAAATATAATTAACAAAAATATATTTTAAGTAAATTTGAATAAAGTAAGTTTATTTCCATAGGAATTTTGTCACTTAATATTTGAGTTGCATTAGACTTCTTCATTAATTTCAAAATAATCTTGAATTTTGACATCTGTTGTCCAAGACTTCTTTTTTTTTAAAATTAAAACAGAAGAGAATAAACATTAAAATCACCTAGCTTTTTAATAAATGAATTAAATTAGGTACAGTTTCTACGACGAGTCTAGAGAGTCAAGAATCATTAAGTAAATTATTTCTTTAGAAATAGCTGTGTTTTACAGGACTGTTTTTATTCCAGTATAGTGATGACTGCTTGAAGTAGCTTTGGGCTTTACTTAGTGCAAAATATTATATCAGTAGGGATAAAGCTTAAGTGTGAACAAGATAATAAAGTCAGGCAACAGTCTTTTTTCGAAGAAGTTTTTACCATCCCAGTACAGTGCATGAAATCAAATATTTAAGGGTGTATTTTTTACCTTATATATGTAATTTAGACTTTGTGAGATATTTGACTTTTTCATTGTCTAAGGATATTAGTTTTATGTGAATTGCACCTCAGATTAGATGTCTAAAATGTTCTTTAGCAATATCCTTATGCTGACCATTGTTGCATGTGTAACATGAGCTCCATTGTCCTCGTTGCTAAATCTGTTATAATTAGATATTTTCATATTTTTTGAGAAATTATGGTGCTTTTAATGATGTTAAAAGGATTGTAGTGATCCTTTTTTGGGCATATTTAAATCTTAACTTTTCATCATTGTTACTATTTTATGCTACTTTTAATAACTCATAATTTTAATAATTCAGGTTTATAGGTATTGGCATTAAAGTGTCTTATGAGCAAAGACAAAGGACTGCGTCTCGAAGTTTTAGTACTGACTTATCCATTGGAGATATGGAGTTCCTTGAATGCCTTTTTTCTACTGACTCTCATTCCATGCAGCCTCACTATACAGAGGTATGTAAAAAGTAAAGGAAGTTCCATAAAAAAGCAATGTTAATTGTATAACTGAGAATGCTAGATTTTAAAGTAGTTGTAATTTAAATGTTTTTAAAATATGTTAAGGTTTTAAAATATAATTTAAATTTTAATTCCGAGCTCAAATAGTGAACCCAACTTCTGTCATACCTGACAGGAGCAGCACCAAGTAGCCAAACTTCGTTAGTTACTTCTCTTTTAAATCTGCTCAACATGATTTGGGCATTGGAGAAAATGTTTTCCAAAAACTAACCAAAGAAGTTGAGCAATGCAAGTGTTTCATGGGGTGGTGATTATTCTTCCAGCTCTTTTAATGGTCAGAGATATCCAATAAGGTAGTTGAATATGTGGATTGAGTAAACAGTTGACCTGGGGCTGTTCACTGACTTCAGTGTGGGGTTACTTGTCTGTTCTAGGTAAAATGTAATCTTTTCCTGTGGCAACTCTTTCCTTCTTATTTATTAAGCATTTTAAACTTTTAATTTTTTTTTCTGAAGCTGCTGACATTTCATTCTGAAGAACGAAATGATTCTCATTCTATGCCATGCCTTCAGCTGCATTATAAGCATTTAGATAATAGAGGACCTCAGGTAAGATGGGAGACTAAAAAGACCAAGTTTCTGTATATTAACCTTTGTCTAATTTTTTCACTGTGTTGTGTTGAAGAATTTAGTGCTTTTTCTCTTTCTTTTCAGGGTAGTCAAGGGAGACTCAGTTCTGTTCCACAGAAAGCAGAGTTACAAATAAAGTTAAGTCCAGTGTTTTGTGAGCTGGATATTAGTATTGTAGACAGATTAAATTCCTTACTTCAACCCCAGAAACTAACTACAGTGGAGATGATGGCATCTCACATGTATGCTTCTTACAATAAGCACATAAGTCTGGTAAGTTTAAAGTAAAATCGATTAATAAACTTGCTGGGGGTTTTTTGCAGGGGGAAGGTAGAGTAACAATGAGCCTGAGGTACTAGTTCTGATTGATTTGTGGTAGCTGAGGGTTTTTTGGGTTTTTTTGGGTTTTTTTGGGTTTTTTTTTTTTAGTGAGAGTTGGTTGGTTGGTTGATTGGGGTTTGTTTGGTTTTTTCACAGCTTCTGACACAGAACAGTAGCCATCTGACAGTCTTATTTTACAGTCAGTGATTTTGTGCTTGATAACAGACCTAAAGACAGTGGTAGATGCTTCACAAACGGCATAAGTTCTCAGCTTCTTGAAGCAAGGAGAACTGGGCAAAAAAGAGGAATTTTGACTGACTTCTCATCCCTAGTCTGTCGTATCATGCTTTCCAGCAGCTGATACGAACTGTTGGTAACAATTCCACTTCTGTGTTGAAATCTTTAGTTGTCAATCAGCCCAGTTGCCTCTGCTGTGCATTACCTGCTTTTGGGGTAGATGACAGAGAGAATGGGGAACATATGCATTGCTGTTTAGTGATTTGGGACCAGCAGATGGAAGAAGCTGAAAGTTGTTTGTCTTGGTTTGGTTTGTCACAATAGCATTAAACTTGAAGACTTTTCTTAAAATACTTGAGGAATGATTAATGCAACTCACTGATTTTCTGCACAGCACCATGTAGTTTTATTGCTGCATTGACTGATTACAGAAAAATCAGCCTTCAAAACTATTTAAGAGAATCCTTATTTAAAAAAAAATTGTAAGACATCAATCATTTCTATAAATATAACTGTCTTGCAAGTTTGATTTGTTTCAATGATCAGCAAAAAGGGGAGGATTTGAAGGCCATGAGAGTGACAGGAGCTGGACACCGTGACTTCCTGAAAGGGACAATACACAATAGTAATTCCTATTTTTGCAACAACAGCAATTTTTTAAAAAGGGTGTGAGACATGGTGTTTCCTAACTGCAGCTGAGTGTTGTTTGGTACTCTCACTATCTAATTTAAGAGAAGAAAAAAGTAAAAATAGCTGGTTTTTTTGAAAGATTGCTAATCTCTGCAAATACTTGACTTTTGTATAGAATCTTTACGGCACCAATAATAGAGGAATATCCTAAGAGCAATAGCAGTTGGTCTTTATGAGTTTTTTCTGTAATGTAAAAATTATCTTTTCATGTTTAGATATTGCATCATCAAAAGCTTTCCCTGTAGTCACTTAAATGCTATTTTCTCTAATTTAGATCTTTTTTCATTCACTTTTGTTTGTGTTTTGTTTTTTGTTGTTTGTTTTTTTTTTAGCATAAAGCATTTACTGAAGTTTTTCTGGATGACTCACGTACTCCTGCAAACTGTAGAGTTTCAGTTCAAGTCACTGCCCCAGCATTAAATCTCTCTGTTCGCTTCCCAATACCTGATCTACGGTCAGATCAGGAAAGAGGGCCATGGTTTAAGAAATCACTTCAGAAGGAGATTCTTCATCTTGAATTTACTGATATGGAATTTAAAACTGAATTTGTAGGAGGGTCAACTCCAGAACAAGTTAAATTAGAGCTTACCTTTAAAGAACTAACTGGTAAGAATGTTAATATTGTATTCAGAAGTCCTTTTTTATTTTCCCAGGTACTATGTAGTTGCGAAAAGGTCCTCTCATATGGAGTAACACAGGGAATGTCTTTCCACCTGAATTTTGGAGTAGATATCTCTTCTGAACTGTAGTGTTCTGTACTAAATAGCAACATAAGTCAAAACAATTCTACTAGGAGGACGTGTATAGGTGCTTGCATTCCTGGGTTTCTTTCAATGTCATGTATCTCTGTGATCTCTACCCAGGGTAAATTTTGTAGGGTGTTACTACAGCTATGCAAGTTAGAAGTCTAGTGCAGAAATGAAGGAACCCTTCCTGGACCAAGGGATAGAATGCATTCTCAGCAAGTTTGCTGGTGTTACAAAGCTGGGAGGAATGGCTGATACACCTGAAGGCTGTGATGCCTTTCAGCGGGACCTTGATTGGCTGGAAAGTCAGATGGGGAGAATCCTAATGAGGTTCAGCAAGATCAAGTGTAGGGCTCTGCACCTGGTGTGGAGGAACACCAAGTACCAGCACAGGTCAGGTGGGACCTAGCAGAGAGCAGCTCTGCAGAGAAGGACCTGAGAGGATTGGTGAGTGACAAGCTGACCATGAGCTGGCAGTGCCCTTGCAGCCAGGGGGTCCAATGGTATCCTGGGGTGCATCAGGAAGAGTGTGATCAGCAGGTCAGTGAAAGTGATCCTTCCCCTCTACTTGGCCCTACTGAGGCCACATCTGGAGTGCTGTGTCCAGTTCTGGCCTTCTCAGTGCAAGAAAGATGAGGAGCTACTGGAGAGGCCACAAAGATGATGAGGGGTCTGGAGCATCTTTCATATAATGAGAGGCTGTGAGAGCTGAGTCTGTTCAGTCTAGAGAGCAGAAGACTGAGAGGGGATCTTATAAATATCTAAGTATCTCAAAGATAGGTGCCAAGAGGATGGTGACAGGCTCTTTTCAGTGGTGCCCACCAAAAGGATGAGGAGCAATGGCCATAAACTAAAACACAAGAAATTTCACATTAAAATGAGGAAGAACTTCTTTACATTGAGGGTGGCTGAGCACTGGCACAGGCTGCCCAAGGAGGTCGTGGGGTGTCGCTCTCTGGAGACATTCAGAACCCAACTTGGATGTGTTCCTATGTAACCTGCTCTAGGTAGCCCCGCCTTGGCAGAGGGGTTGGACTAGGTCACCACCAGAGGTCCTTTCTAACCCTAGTAGTGCTGTGGTTCTGAGATTGATTCCCTAAATAACTAGAATTGAAAAGCTTCAATGATTTCATGCCTTCAACATCTTTCAAAGCAATAAATCTATGAGACTGGTTTATATTTGCAACTTTGTCTGCTGACGTCTCATTTTATGTACTTAATCAAGGCTGTGACAAAATACAGTGTTTCTATAAATGTAAATGTAGATATGTATGCATTGGAAGCATCTGATTTTCTAACTACTGCTAGCTAGAACATAATGCAAAATAATTTCTGTTTCTAAAAGTTAATATTAATTGTTTGGAGGAAGAAATGACAAAATTTGTCTAAGTAGCTTAGTAAGTGGCATTGACAAGTTAGTCTTGTTAGACTCCAGCCTGAGGATTGGCTAACCTGAAGTTAGCAGTTGTCATTTCTCTATTAATTTCTAAAAAATCTCTTTCTATTCAGGTTCCTTTGAAGAAGATAATGCAGAAACACCAGTAAAATTTTTTCAGGTGTCTGGTGGCACAGATGGAGATATAACATCATCATCAGACAATTTTGATTGGCCTCGGTAAAATAAAGTTTCTTATTTTTAATGTGGATTGATTAGATTTTTATGAAGCACTGTAGTTTTTCTAATGTTAATACAGAATGCCTGTGTGGTAAATGCTTGAAAATAATTTGCAAAGAAAGACTATGTAATTATTGAAAAGACCCCAAGAATTTATTAAAAAGCCCCCTGAAACGTCTACATTTTTAATAATGCATCATGGTTTTTAATATATAATGGCTTCTGCATGGACTTGAGTAAATTTCAGTGAAAGGTAAATTATTAGAGACTTGCAACTTCCTCCCATTTTGCTTGTTACTTTACCTTTTCTCTGACATTCATTACTGAACACCAAACAACTCATCTGAGTTGAGCTTTTCTTCAAAATGTTAATATAAGCCATAACAATGGTAAGAATAATTATATTGTGACTGAATTATTGCAGCCTATATCACATGTAAGGCAATACAGAGCTTCAGACTTACTGAAGGGAAGAACCTGGCAGCTATATAATGTAATAAGATGTTTAAAGAGGTAATTTTAGATTTGCTACAGCATTTTCTGTGTACATTTTTTGCCACAAATTTAGTGACTTTCTGACAGCAAGTTTATATGGACATTTTTTTTTATAATGGAACAAACAAATTTTTCTATAACAGTGTTAACATGTAATATGCGACACCATGCAGTAAAGCATTTTTTAATAGCTGTTAATGGTCTAGTGAAACAAGCATTATTTTGGGAAAGTGCCATGTTTTTCTTAGATCACCTATATTGTCACCTGATGGAGTTAAAAACATCAGGCACTTAACATTTTCTTTCACCTGATGGTACCTTTTCCATGTCTCTTTGTGGGTATAAGTTAGTCTTTTTTCTTGTTAGTATTGCTTTGGATAATAAAATATGTTATTATCTAATAAAAAAGTCCCCAGACTTTTGAGCTATTTAGTCTCTGTGTATTTAATGACAAGCCAGTAGAACTATGGGACATGTGACAGAGCATAAATATAAACATTTTAAGCATCTCTAATGGCTTATTCTTCATAACTTCTCCAATGTCAGGATTGTATTGAAAATAAACCCTCTGGCTGTGCACTCTATTCTGGAAAGGATAGCAGCTGAGGAGGAAGAAGGTGATAATAACTTTCAAGAGGAAGAAGAAGGAGGGTCTCATTCTTTGAAGGATGTTTGTGATATTAGAAGACCAGAGCCTTCTCCTTTTTCTTCTCGTAGGGTCATGTTTGAAAATGAAGAGGTACTATGAAATTTTGTTACTGCTTTGTGAATGAATACATTCTCACTGCTTTATGTGCAACTTCTGGCTTCCACTTTTGGTTTTGTTTAGGTGTTGGTTTTTTCTGGTTAAGATTTTTTTCTTTTTTCTTTCAGATGGTGATGCCAGGAGATGTAGTTGAAATGACTGAATTTCAGGATAAAACTATTAGCAATTCTCATTATGTACTGGAACTCATGTTACCAAACATTCACTTAACATTACCAAACAAAAGCTTTTATGAAAAACTTTACAACAGGCAAGTATAATTGTTTTGCTTGGTTATCATGACCTGTACTCTCAGTTCTGTGTTCACTGTTGATAAAAACAATTGTCTAAGCAAGTATAGCAGGAACTCATTTGTATAGTTGATTTAAAAACATAAAATGTTGTATAAATATTTTTCCAAGTTAATGTGACACCATTGTGTCATGCATCTGATTGATGCCATGGCGGCTGTCTGCTAAAAAGTGTTTGAAAGATTTTGTGAACAAAGGGTAAAGCTAGATAGTCTTTGGCTTTCAGTGAATACTTTGTTCAAATCTCGGTGCAGTGATGCATTTTGTTCTAATCTTTCTGATTTCTTCTTTAAACAGATCATTATACTTGAAGAACTGTTGCACTCAATTTTATTCTTTCCATCTAAAATTCTAGAATGTAAGGCAGTCAGAGAAAAAACCCTAACCCAATTTTGTAAGCCTCACAAAAGTTTACAAAAATGTAGAGAAAGTGAATCCAACTTACAGATGGCTGTTTACCATTTATTTCTGTTGGTTTTCTGTCTGAAAAACAACAGAATATTACTAGATTGGTACTATGCTATGCAATATACAAGAGCGATGCTGATCTATTTTAGTCTCTGATAGGTATTACTTTACTTCCAGAGTATTTTCATTTCCAAAGAGGCAAAGTAAAACCTTTCATTGAATATTCTGTTGGAATACTTCCGTACTGGGTGTTGCATCTGTCTTTACCCTGACAAATACACTCATTTGAAGAATCAATGTTTCCTACAACTTAGTTGAAAATTGATGTGATCAAAATAGAGTTTTCTCAACTCCTCCTCCAACCTACTGAGCTAATAGATACCTACTAATTATGGTATGCACATATCAAAGTTTAGTGACACAGAAGCAGGGGCTTTTGTGTCACTATCACATGATAAATTTTGATATGTGCATACCATAATTATAGAATAAAAGTTATTTCCATTATTTATTGCTTTTACTCATAAATATATTATTCTTTCTTGTGCTCTTGAATTTTGTTTTCTCTGTCTTGTTTATGGAATCTGTAATCTGTAATATAAAGTCTGCTAAGGAATTATGCTTGACTGACTTAATACAAAGTGGGAATATAGTAATGTAGTTTGTGTAACAGTAATGTATTTTTTCCTAGGATCAGCAATGATTTATTGTTGTGGGAACCCACAGCTCCATCTCCTGTAGAAACATTTGAAAACCTTTCTTACGGTGTTGGACTGTCTGTGGCCAGCCAGCTCATCAACACTTTCAGTAAAGACAGCTTTAGCCAATTTAAATCTGCAGTTCATTATGGTAATACACCACTTAATAAATAATCTAGAATTATAATGCTTTAGAAGTATAATTTACTGAAGTGATTAAGCTGTTAGTGGAAAGATTTTGTGATTAAGCTGTTAGTGGAAAAATTTTGTAAACTTATGAGAAAACTCAAACCAAGAAAAAATGAAAGGGACATTACTGTTTAATCGAGTTAAATAAGTGTGAAATTGAATTCCATTACCAATGGAGAAACAGTGAGTTACTGGCATAATATGTGTGCTTGCTAGAAAATGAGTTGTTCTTAATTTTATCTATTAGATGATGAAAGTGGATCTGAGGAAGAAACACTACAGTATTATTCCACTGTTGATCCAAACTATCGTTCACGCAGAAGGAAAAAGCTTGACTCACAGAATAAGAACTCACAAAGCTTTCTGTCTGTTCTGCTGAATGTGACACATGGATTAGTGTCAATATTCACAGACGTAAAGGTGAGGCACTGGGGCTGGAACAAGTTGTTTGTTGTTTTGACCATGAATTCCCTTCATGCTGTATGTACTTATCTGGAAGGAGCTAGTGTTTTTAATCGTAATTCTGTAACCTTTATACTACTGTAACTAGGTAATAATGCAACAGAATATTTTGTAAATTCTGTTTACTTTGCTTCACATGAGAATAACTGAAATGCAAGCAGGAAAACAGGTATTGGTAGTAAGTGTTGTGTTGGTTTAGACTATGTAAATGCAGCAAACTGCCAGCTTTAAGGTTATAATTTCTATTCTTCTTTCAGCAGGATGATGGAAATACACTGGAAGGAAAATATGGTGAATTTTGGTTTGAGTTCAACAGTGGTTCCCTTTTCAGCGTGACTAAATACGAAGGCTTTGAGGACAGACACTATGTTTGTCTCCATTCTAGCAGCCTCAACTTATATCACCAAGGTAGGGGTGAGATTGAGGTGGCTTTGGGACTGAATTTGAAATGAAATAAGCCTGAAGCCTTTTAGGAAAAAGGCTGTATTTCTTTTTCTTTTGTTGTAGCGTATAATTTGGCACAATGGATATAATTTTTGGCTAATGTTTCTAAATGCTACAGAAATGCAACTTCATGATAACTATATTTAGTTGCAGTTTAGCTCCAACTTTTCTTGACAACTGCTGGTCTTTAAAGATATTGTGATAGTCTGGCAAATTAGCTGTACAGTGTATTTTTACTATGAAAATATTTCCTACATATTATTGGTGGTTTAGTTAAAAAAGCTACAGATTATCCATGGCTGCTGTGTTCTTTCCTGAGTAGCTAGTTGTAGTCCACAGGTGAAGAGCTTTGGCTGTGTAGTTTGTGTATGTCTGGTAAAACCCCATGTAGTTAAATATTTTTAAGTTTCTCCCTCAGATGCCTGTGAATCAGCAGTACTCATGTTTCAGTGCAAGGCCTGGTTATTGTGTGTTTAGAAGTTATCCTGGCACTATCTCATGAAATGAAGAGGAGATACATGTTCCTATCTCTCCATGTAACTTTAGGAGATTTCTGTCCTTTATTTGAACTTTGCCATTGTGTTGGGCAAAATAAAAACCTCAATCCCTAATACTCACATTGAAGGTTTTAGCAAAAACCCTGGTTTTAAATATTGGATCACCTATAGCCTTCCCTTCACAGTTTTTGGTTGTAAGTGTGCATGACTAATTTTGATAATTTAAATAATTTTGTAGACATTAAGCCTAAAAAGGATTTTCCTTAACACTTAATCAGTAACAGCTTTGGTAATTCATCCCAAAATCTCTTTGCAGGTTTGGTAGATGGAGTTGTCCCTTCCTCTGAAGTACGACTGCCCAGCACAATACGTCCCCATTGGTTAGAGCCTACTATTTGTTTTTCTGAAGAAGATGGTCTTAGTAGGACTACTTCAGATGGAGTAGGAGTGGATAGTCCAAGTATGCTGACTGTTGCAGTCAAAATCCAATCGGATAAAATAGCGAGCAATACAAAGGTTTGTGTTATTTGTACTTTTGTAAGTTACTTGTGTTACCTCAGTTTATATGGAAGCGTCTAGACATGGTGTTAGAAGGGTTATAGATGAAGAAACCATATAGTTCTGAGGCATTAATTTTCAAACTGTAAGTTTTAGTTAGAATCTTTTGAGTGGATTATAAAATTTAAGTAGCAGCTTAATTTAATAATTCTTCCAATGCTTCGCTTTGCTGATGACACTGTTTCTTTATTGAATGCATTTTCTGGACAGTGGACCTTTTTTGTTTGTTTTTTGTTGAATTTCTCTGTCAAGAGATCAGGCAAGAACAAATACAGAGTTACACTGCAGTTAACTAGCAGTGTCATCTAATAGGCACCCTTTGCTTACCTATTTGGAATGGCACTGGTAAATGACAGTAGCATTCATTAGTGTGGCTGGAAGATGACCTCTTAGCTGGCATAGGGGTGGCAAACTATGGTGGTTGGTGCAGTTGTCTAAAGAAGGATTCTGCAGACCAGCAAAATGTTATGGGGTACAATTGTTTCACATGTGAACTACACTGGGTTGATACTCCTGGTAATTTCTGGTGAATCCCAGATGAATGTACAGGCAACCTTACTTCCTACCACCACCACAAAGCTGCCATTTCTAAACTATCCTGTTGCACAAAGTATGATACTGTATCATCCAGGGTTTCTGTGTTGGGAAGCAGGGTTTTTCTAGACACTTGGAGGTTTTTGGGAACAGAAGGATGACACTGTTTCACTGTTTCAACTGTGAAATAGTTGCATGTGTTTCTTGTAAGCTGTCATGCAGCTTTGTTGTGCAGGAATTTCTGGTTGCTGTTGGACTACGAGGAGCCACCCTTCAGCACCGAGTGCTGCCTTCGGGTTTAAGCTGGCATGAACAGGTCAGGTTGCTACAGTTTTCTCGACTACATCTTTAATTTCAGTCTCACTGCTTTAACTATCAAACCATGTCTTGATGGAAAATCTTGATGTTAGGCTGTACTCTGCTCTTGAAAGTGTTACTCTTTCTTGTTTCCTTTTGAGACCTTTGACAGATGACAGTTTTACTTTTAAATTATTTCGTGTCTGTTCACTTGGTACAGTTCCTCTCATCATCCTAACTTTCACCCATAACATGTCAGGGATGCTCTGGGGGGTTTACCTTGTTCTGTTGGGGTTTGGGTTTTGTTTAAAATTCAGATGAAAAATCTCACTAGTGCAATACTATTCAAGTATGTAAATAATCCTTAAGTTAAAAAACACCCTCAGTACAAGCAAATATGTTACTTGCAGTACTGAAAGCATTTCTGTAGTTTTCCCTCCTGCTTGCTTTATCTAAATCTTGTTTCTCACTTGTACATTTCCTAATTTGTATTGCTACAAGAGCAGTACTGGAGAAGAGGAATTCAGGGAGGCAGTGAGCAGCAGTTTACACGAACACTTGTGAATGACAAGGGTTGTACTCAGGTGTGGATGCAGAGGTACAGCATAGCAGACAGGGCTGGAGCCCCTTGATCTGTGTGTGAGCACACGAGGCAAGACATGCCATTAGCACAGGCGCAGTGTAGTTGCATGTACTTACACCACACTGGATTAGATAGTAACCCTTGACATTCAATCTTCTCCTGTTTATCCTCCAGTCTGTATGATATGCTGATTTTTACATGCATTGTTACTGTCTAACTGCGTGGAACTGAACTTGGGGCTTGGCCTCTGCTGTGTCATTACTTTCTTCTCAGCATAATATTTCTGTGGGTTTGTGTGGCCTACTTTACACCATGTTGCTTTTTTGCTCTGTGAAGTTGTTGTCAAGTAACATTCCCAAATGCATTACAGGCAAACTTTTTTAGAGGGGGAGGGGTCAAATAAAAAGTTGTCCGAAGAGATAGAAGAAGAAATCAAAAGACTAGTGGTGATGGTATTCCTCCGGCATGGAATATTTTAAGAAAAACTTTTATAGTGTAACATTTTTGACAGGGAGCTATGACAGATCTTATAGAGGAGGATTGGAGTTAGTTTTATGTATTAATACATGGAAAAAGCTGTTTGTACAATGAATGTGCACATGGTTCTGAGCATATTTCCCACCCCACCCCCAAGAAAAACTTGAAGATAATTAGAACAATGTTGCAAGAACATTGTTACAAGAAAAATTAACTTTTCAGATAGAGAGCAAGGAAAATGCAGATGCTGTAATAACAGCTACAAAAAAGGTCAAATGAGCCTGTGTTTGGGCAGTGTTTTAAAAATGCATTGTGAGGCTTTGTACAAGGAGCCATTTGAGTGTCTGTGGATTGGTCCTTTCCATACTTTTGAAGCTTCAGTTTTTATGTGGTTTTTTTGTCTTGTTTATGCTTCTCTCTATAAAGATATTGAGTAAGCATCTCCAGATATCTGAGACTGTTCACACCTTTTCCTTCTATTAATCTAACATTTTACTGTTATACCTGTTACAGATTTTCTCTCTTGTGATTTATAGTTGTTTATTAATTTAACAGATACTGAAGTGTTATTATGTTTGTGATTTTTAGATTTTATATTTTTTGAATATTTCTGATGAGCCTGTTCTGGGATATAATCCTCCAGCTACAATTACAACTTTTCATGTGCATCTGTGGAGTTGTGCTCTTGATTACAGGTAAGTAAAATGGAAATGTGTCGCATGGCACTGTGGCTATATACTTGTTCTTCAGGAATATTTGAATTTGCATACTGTAAATAATACTTATTTAGGCTCTTCTGGAAACAGTACTTATTATTATTTATTAAAAGTATTTATTAATTTATTAAGAAATCCCTTAATCTGGAAGCAATTTAAAGTAGGATACAACTTGCCTAGGTCTGGGAAGATGGAGTTAGGTGATCTATAAGGCTTTAAGTGAACTTCTAAATAGGTACAGAATATTAATTTGGTTTTCCTATTTGTTATTAGGCCCTTGTTTTTGCCAGTCAGATCTCTACTTACTGTTGAAACTTTCAGCATTTCCAGCAGTGTTTCAGTAGATAAATCCTCTTCTACTCTCAGGTACGATTTATGTGATTGAGAATCATGTAAGCTCCTGCAAAACTTGTAATGCCTGTCTGCTTTTTTGACCTCAGAAGTATTTGTCTTGTGTAAATGATCACACTGGCTTCCACTTTAAAAAGACAGTTTGCTCATGTTTAATCTTTCTGTTTTATTAGGTTAAATGATTTTGATTATTTATATTTTTTTAGCTGGATTGCTTTCTTTAACAACAAGCAATTCTGCATTTTTAATGAGGTTGAAATGTCCTGAAATGAAGTTATGTCTATTTTATGATTTAGTAAAACCTTAAGATTCCTTATAATCTATTACTTGGAGACAGTATATTAATGGAATATTTAGTGACTAATAAACATACCTGTAACTTTTAATAGTTTTTCTTGCAACTTTAGTTGAATACTCATTCTGTTAGACCTGTGTGGGTTAAGGCATTATTTCTTATTCTAGGAAGGATCAAATATATAAATTGAAGTGTAAAAATATATATAATTAGCAATGGGGAAAATATCTTAGTGGTCAATTGCTACTGGATTTGGAAATTATGAAAGGTTAAAGTGAAGAGTTTGGATTTAAAATATGGTAGTTGTATTTGTGGTTTTAAATATTTTTTATATACTAATTTCTTGTGACTGACTAATTGCACAGCATTTCTCTAGCATTTTTATTTCATCTTGTTTTTTCTCTTAGGATAATTTTAGATGAAGCTGCTTTGCATTTGTCTGACAAGTGCAACACTGTTATGGTGAACCTCCATAGAGGTGAGGATGCTTTAGATGTGACTAGTCAATTACAGAGCCTGATGAAGCAAAATTACAGGTGTATTCAGCATGTATAAAGGTTATTAAGAAGAGGTCTGAGTAGAGAAGGAGCAGCAAGTTGATTATGAGAGAATAGTGCAGCATTGATAAAATCTGAGTGCTCTAGTTTGGATTTGTGGATCCACAAGTATGTCAGAGAAGACCATCTTGCCATTCCTCTAGTATCTTGTTAGAGTTTAATAATGGGCATTTGAAAAAGCATATTTTTAAAAATCTGAAGTTTCACAGAAAGAGATTTTCACGGAAAATAGTTCTCATGAGATATATATTCTAAATAGTTGAACTTGAAAGGTGCTATATGGCACAGAGTTCTAGGTTCTGAAAAGAATCATACCAACTGGGTTGCTCTCATTCAAATAATAAGAGCCTTTAAGGACTGAGGAACTTGAATTAATATTTAGCAAATGAATTGGAGAAATAATGAAACCCCGTGCCCACAAACGTGTATTTACCTCAAGTAAGAGTTCTCTAGTAGGGGAAACAGCAAAGATATGCCTGTTTTGTTTAAGCAAGAGAAGAGGGCAAATAAGTTATTCATGGCACTGAAAGATCAGTACAATGTGAACATGTGTTCTCTCTCAACTATTTTCTAGTTGAAAACTAGAAAACTTTTCTAGTTTTCAACTAGAAAACTGATAGAATGTTTAATCATTCAACTTCTGTGTGCCTTGGTTTCTCTAACTCACACAGATGGGATGAAGATAAATATCTTAAATGATTATGCTGCACACAGATGGTGGTAGTGGGAGTGATATATTGGATTGAAAAGATTCAAGTTCTTGATTTGAGTAGCTGAAACCTGAACTCTGCGAGTAATTCTCATACAAGAAGGAAATGCAGAGATATAAAAAAGATTCCTTTACAGTGCATGCTGGTTTGAATGATTTTACAACTAGAGGTATATAGTGATTGTTACTGTCTTGATATTTTTTTAAATTATCCTATTTCAGATTATGTTCGTGTTATGGATATGGGACTGCTGGAACTAACCATTACAGCAGTAAAATCTGATTCTGATGGAGAAAGAGTAAGTATTTCATTACAAGCGGAATAAAATGTAAAATCTCTATGAGAGATTGTGATTTGAAAAATACTTTATAATACTTAAAATCAAGGGAGGTTTTTCAGTTTACTTGTACTTTTTTTAAACTCCTTTTCTGACTAGTTGAGTAAAATAATTTAAAAACATCTGTGTATGTGCTATTTTTATGGAACTCTAGGATAATTTGAAGTGTATTCTTGTCTTTTCATTTTTGCTCTCTAGACTAAACCACGGTTTGAGCTGCACTGTTCCAGTGATGTAATCCATATTCGTACCTGCTCTGATTCGTGTGCTGCACTAATGAATCTCATACAATATATTGCAAGTTATGGTGATTTGCATCCACCCACTAAGACAGAGGTTAAACGTGGAGTTAGCAAGCCAAAAATGAAGGTATAGAATGGCAAAATGATAGCAACTTTCTACTTAACTTTCTGCTTCTTGGTAATATATTATAATTTTAATCCCCATTCTATTTACAATTAATATAAGATGTCCTGCAAAGAAATTAAGAGATGGTGTCTAATTTAAAATATATTTCAGAGTTAAAATAATGTATTTTTTTTCTGCTTTGGTAACTAAATATTTTAAAACATTTTGTTCTGTTTACTTTCTTGTACTTTATTATTATCTAAAGAAGAAAATTCCAGGACATATATAAGCTGTCCAGGCACTCTGGTGATCTCAATACCCTGAACCATTATGTTCTGACCTACTTTATGAATCATCTAGCTTGGTGTTTCAGATCACTTGACTATTTAACAAGTTAAGGTGTTTTTTCTCACAGTTTAAGAGCTGTGAATCAAGCTGTTCTAGCAAAGATTTTTTTGGCATTTGTTGTCTTTGAGATGTAACTATGTATAGTTCCTCTCCTACAGGTAGAAACCTTTAGCCAACCATCTTCCCACGGACCAGGCCTCGCTGAATCAGAGCAGCAGATTTTACGGGATTTGATGAGTGATGCAATGGAAGAAATTGAGACTCAACAGACTGCTTCTGCCATGAAGCAAGAGTCTAATGGTAAGAGTCCTCTGAAGACCTAACTATATATAAGGTACAACTTTTCTGGAAAGAAGTGGCATTGGAGGTTTTGTGTATGTAGAGATGCTGCAATAAGAATGGGAGTGTGTACTTAGGGTGTCTGAAGTCTTCAAACTATGGAACAGATTCTTGCTTTGAATAACAATAATGCAGAAGTGCCTAGGGATTCTAGTCAAATACACATTACTAAGGTACACAAACAGCAGGGAAGAAATCTGACTATGTGGGACTCTGTCAAGACCCCAAATTCTGTAGGAATAGAAGTTAATAAGAGGGTAAGTTTATATGTCACACTGAGGTATGACATATAAAGGAATCAAAGACCTCTCTTCTGTGTATGAGGGCAGTTCAGGAAGATGGTAAAGAGTCACTCTGAGTCACAGAAGAACTTTTAGCTATAAAGAATTTTTTCATTTAGCAGATAGAAAAAGATAGTTGATTTTATCACAGGGTTATGGATTCTGTATCATGGCTAGAGTGTAAGTCAGGTTTCAATTTGATAAGGATTTTTTACTGCAAATAGATTTCTAATTCATTGCTATTTCCATGATGTCTGGTCTCTTTTTCTGTGGTGTAAGGTGTGCAGTCACTGTAGTACTGAAAGTGTTTGATGCTGTGGTCTTACTACCAGAATGAGAAATTTGATAATTGTATTTTATTTGTAGTAGGAATTGATTCAGGATATAATAAGGAAATTTCCTTGATACAACTGAAGTAACAAACATTAGTTAGCTCTTACTTAATGTTCCATATTTTGAAAGGAATTTTCCACTGAAATATGTTTTTTTCTCCACCCTCCTTCAACTCCCAGGATTTTTGGATGACAGATCTCAAACTCAGGAACCATCTTGCTCAGATCTCTTCCTGTTTCCAGATGAAAGTGGAAATGTCTCACAGGAGCCAAGTCCCACTTACGCTTCATTTACTCATCACCTGATAAATGAGGCCATGGGAGATGTTCCAGCAGAAAGTGATGATTTCTGCATTCTTTTTGCACCTAAAGTTGCTGTTGCTGTAAGATCCTTTGAATATTACTAAAAAATAGTCCATATATAAACTGCATTAGAGAAAAGCCTCTGTGAAACCTGGACAAATTAGATTTTATAGATTTCTGTGATTGCTTAGTGATGTTTCTGGCAGTGACAGAGTAGCAGCAAAATAATTTTTCTGTTTGAAGGGAATTCATGCATTGTTACTGTTAAGAATGAGTGCAAGTATTTTCAAATAGATCTGATTTTTCTATATCTCAGCACTATGTAATTGTTGTCTGATCTGAATGTTACGTTAAACTGTATTGGCAGTTTTCCTGCATTTTAGTCATGTTTAATCATTGCCATTTTGACTTACAATAATGGCATAGTCAGGGAAAAATGTGTTAAACAAAAACCAGCATTTATCAAAACCCCAGCTTTGCACATCTTCTAATTTTTTGTTCATTTCTGTCATAATCTAAGCTCTCAATGTTTCTAAGGACCTAAGATCCTTGCAAACCTCAGAGAAAAGCTTGTGTGTCACTTTACATTATTGTTTGTCCTTTACATTATGTTCATAGTATATCTGGTGGTCCTCTTCATAACAGATAGAAGTAGTTCCTGGGTCCCTGATTAGAAGTTGTATTTTCTCAGTTATAGTTGAGCTTTCAAGTTTCCAAAAGTGCTAATAGGGTAGCCTGGGCTCTTCTGTGGTTTTCTGTTTGCTTTCAGCTAGTACTTTGGTTTGCGTGGGGAAGGTTTTTGTTTTGGTTTGGGGTTTTTTTGTTGTTGTTTTTAACTACTTCTCAGCTGCTACTTTATTTTTGTACGCTTTTGTCTTTACTTTGTAAGAAGCATTTCTAAACCAATCATGTGTTGTATAAGCTTTAGAAGACAGTACAGAAGTTTTCCTTTTTATAGGAAAGAATTAGAAATCTCAATTAAAAAAGCCGATTTCATCTTCTCAATGCTATATGCTTTTTTTTTTAATTAGGAAAAAGAGGAAGAGCCGGTTATAAAAATAATGGTTGATGATGCAATTGTCATAAAGGAAAATCATTTCAGCCAACCTATTAAAAAAACAGATACAAGCAAAGCTCCCCTTCATTTTCCCATTCCTCTGGTACGCTATGTTGTAAAGGAAATCTCACTTATTTGGCACCTTTATGGTGGAAGGGATTTTGGGACTGCACCACCAACTTCACCAGCTAAAAGTTTCATGTAAGTGCTTGATCTAATTATGTGGATTAGAAAATTTAGAAATACTTAATTTTCTTTTGATTTGCAGTAATCTTTTTTCTGGGGGCGATGGAGGGATGGATTTTGTTTTAGGGTAATATTAGTAGTCAAATTTTCCTAAAGAGATCAGGACTAAAGGAGCATAAGAATCAGATTTACAGAATGTCATGTAAGCTAAAGAGTAAAATTATTACTGACAAAATTAAGGAAATATTTTATGAATGTTAATTTGGTGGGATACATACACCTAGCATTCTGCTTAAGTGTGCATTACTTGAACAAAAAGAAATTATGTGGTTAACAATAACATTATTTCAATTTTTTTAATATCATTGAAATAGTAATAAGTTACATCCCATGCATTTAGTTTTAGATTAACAGTGAGATAACTTTGACCTGCAACAGTGTATTTTTGCTTTTTATTTCCCCAGAAGTCCGCATAGTTCTCCTTCTCATACACCAACAAGGCATGGACGGAATACAGCATGTGGGGGAAGAGGAAGAAACCCAGACTTCCTTATGGAAATACAATTAAGCAAGGTGAATGACAGAAACAGCTTCAGCCATGACTTTCCATGTCTGAATGTCTTCACATGTTATACTCCTTTGATAACACTTTTCCATTAGAGCTCAGTGCTATTTCTTTCAACAGTATCTACATCTAAGCAATCACTTTGATGGTGATGGTGATCAATGTAGAATTTGTTTAACAAAAAATGTTAGTATTAGCATAGTATTTACTTGCTGAATATGCTTGTTTCTAAAGATGAAGGATATCCATTACAGTATTTTAAAAAATATTTATTATAACTGAGTTTTGCAACTACTGTTCTGTTTTTCTCTCTTCAGTTCCATTGTGAATAGATACACCTGGTTTGAAATTGTGTTCTAACAAAATAAGCAGGATGTAGATCTGTTGAGAACACTCAGTGTATCAGTTTGATAACTGGAAATAACATCTAGTTATGTCAGAGTATTGTTCCTGTGTTTCCCCTAACATATTTAGCACCCTTCAGGCATAAGTATCTTACTGTTGTTTTTAAGGCTGTGCTTAGCTCTAACAGAGGAACTAGATGCTTTTTTTCTGGTGAATAATTGGCAAGGAGTTAAACAAATTTCATGTTAAATGGATTGATAGCAGAATCTTTTTAAACTAAGATTTTTGTCAAACATTTCCATAAACTTGAAAGGCACTGCATAAAAATAAAGGCCTTTTATAGTCTATGTGCATTTCTAAAACTTAAAACTCATCCCATTAGCTCTTCAAGCTTGCCAGAAATATGTGATACTTAAGGTAGCCTTTTCTAGAAAAAACCACAACATTGCGATAAAAAAGGGGGAAAAAGGAAGCATTTACTATTTCACCTGGAAAACTCTGTGTGTAGAATTATTGTCATCTCTTAGTTTGCAGATGTTTAATGAGTTGCCGTTAGCACCGAGGCATAATAGCTTTTCTCCCCTGCTTGTACCCCTAGCTTGGTACAAGGCTTAATAATAACATTTAAAGAAATGAAGGAGAAAGAAGTGTCACTAAGGGTGTTTCTTTGGAGCTCCTTGCTGGGCCGGCAGAGGCCGCTGCCGCGCTCGCTGTGTGTGCTCGGCGGCGTTCCACTGCCGGCCGCGATGCGGCGGGATCTGGGGGGACAGGAAAGGGTTTGTAGGTCACCACAGCTTGAAATGAGAGTTACATCAGGGGGTGACCAAACAAAGACAACTTAGAATTTAAGAAAAATACTGAACTAGAATTTATATGGACTAAAGTAAGCAAGAAAAAGGAAACAAGACTGCAAGAAGCCACTTCAGAAGTCAGTTGGTAGGGAAGAAACATTATTTCCTTAAGTGGTAGAGAGTGCAGGATGCAAGAATTGCAAGATTGCCTGGTACAAGCTTCACCATGGAGAGAGAAAGATGTCAGGATCTGGAGGAAAAAGCTGAGTCAATGTTAAAAAAAAAGTGAAGTTCATTCCTTATCTTATATGGACTCTTTGTTTTGGCTTGAATTTGCATGCTAAAATATGAACACATACACAGCTAGAAATTGGACAATTTCTACTGCTAGATACCTAAAAACCTTAATAGTGTTCAGAAATCTTAATATTATTTCTGTAAATTTAAAATAGTAGACAACTTTAAAAGTTCCGATGTGTGGTGGGGTTTCCTGGTTTTTTGTTTATTTTTTACAAGAAATATTCTGATGTTAAGTGTTGTTCTTCAATGAAACTGATTATGCTGGTTTTCTTTCCTTTTTAAAAGGTGAAATTCCAGCATGAGGTGTATCCTCCAGGTGGTGCAGAAGGTGAATCCTGTCTGTTGGAGCAGCCAGTGTCACGACAAGTTTTTATTGTTCAAGACCTGGAGATTAGAGATCGCTTAGCTACATCACAAATGAATAAATTTCTCTATCTCTACTGTAGTAAGGAGATGCCCAGAAAAGCACATTCAAACATGGTACAGCTATGACAGATATTAATTCATTACAACTACAGTGACAGAACTATCATTGTGGGGGCTATGTACGCTTCTTAATCTTGTAGAAATAGAAACATGAGTTTGTGGAAACTGAAGTAACATAATTCGTTGATAGTTATTTCCTTGACTCTTTGTGGATATTAAAACTAATTCAAAAGTCAGTTTGAATGTTAGCAAGTCAGGTATTAATGGGTTTGAGATTGTGAAAGCTACCAAAATAGTCCTGCACATCAACTTTTTAACTGACAGTTTGGTTTTAAACAAATATCTGCTGGTATCTGTGGTGAGACTTTTCACTACATATGCAGATTTGTATTTTTTTAGTATACAGTAGTCTTACTGGTTCTATAAAGGATTAATTTTGCAGGGTGTTTCTTTTAACTCTTTTTTCATAATATTCAGAGTAAGTTTTTATTCAATACTGTAATTGCTAAATGGAACCATATTACTGAGGTTTTGCATAAGTGTTTTTTCTAGCTGGTGTTCTGAGATTTAATAATTGTGAATGTTAGTACTTTTATTTATCTTGTTGTTTTTTTTCAGTTAACAGTTAAAGCATTACATGTCCGTCCAGAGTCTGGCAGATCCCCACAGGAGTGTTGTTTACGTGTTTCACTAATGCCACTTCGCCTCAATATTGACCAGGTTGGTTCTGCCAGTGCAAAAAATGAATTTTTTTTTTTAAATTTAATAATACCTGCGGTTTCTTTTAACCAGGTACTTTTAGCCATCATAAATATTTTATGTTTTACATGTGATACCTTTTTTATTTAGTCTTTGGATCTCTCTTGTTCCATTTATATCCATGCTAGAACTTGCCTTCTGCTATAGCTAGTACAAAGACTAGATTTTTTTAATTCAGAAACCAAGAATATTTTTAGACAAAGCTATTTTCTCAGTAAGTTTTCTTCCTGAAACTTCTGATAATCTCAAAGGGTTTTTAGTCATGGCTTTTAAAAAGAGCATACTTACTGTTGAATGATCTGGTTTTGTTTGTTCATGAAATGACTTCATTGTTTTTGATTGAAAAAGGTTAATCATTAATCCAGAAGTGGTTCACAAAGTTTTATTCAAGGGCACTTGACACTCGAGAAATGCTTCTATAACCTGAAGGCTTTGTCTTGCTATCAACTGCGGTGGTAGGAAGAACAGAAATTGTTGTACTTTCCTTAGCAGGGTTTTGTACAAGGTATTTTTGATATATTCAAGAAACACTTGGGTTTTTTTTTCTAAACCAGAAGAGCTATATGTGTTTGTCCAGGCAAATGTAAAGTGCAGTTATTGCTCTTCGTTGAGGCATTTTTTCCTTAATTTGTCATCTTCAGAGAGATACATGGGGTTTGGGTTTTTTAAGAGCATATTTAGGATTTCCATACTACCTTTTCTTTTTTTTTAAAACACATTAGAGACCAGGTTTTCATTTTGCTATTAGCAAAATTGAACTCTGTCTAGTTTGCAATAATTTCATGTAGAAAAAAATAGCCCGGAAATACCGCCATCTAGGGAGGAAAAGTGTTACCTCTTGGTTACTTTTTAGAATCTTTTATCTTTTGTGCCATAAACAAAATTCACCTTTACAACTTCTGTGAAAATAACCACAGCTCTTTTGGAAGCATAGGGCTGCATGAAGTCATATTAGAAATACTTGTTATTACTATATAAGCTGTCATTCTTACCATCTGGAAGTAAAAATGGAAAAGAAAGTCCAGTTGTCATCAATGATAGGATGAATAAAGCACCAGTGATGCATCTGTCCAGAAAAGAAATGGGGATGTAATAACTAAGACATTAATACCATAGATACTAATGACTTTTAATGAAGCAGTGATGAGACCTGATTTGTAATGATTTGATTGACTTTGACAAAATTAAAGAATGTAAACTATATTTAAATACGTTCTATTGCAAATCAGAGGAAAGTTTATAGCCGTTAAAATACCTGGGTTCTGGAACAGTCTCCAAAATGAGAGCAAAAATGATGAAAATAATCCTGAATTTTTAAGACAGAGCTAGATAGATCATGGAATCCTATTATATATGGAGCAGGGTGCAGTGGCTAAGAGGGTCTTCCTGGTTTCTGTCCTAGATTTCGATGTGGTTTCTGCCTATGTTAAAGAAAAACAAGTTTTGTTTCATACCTGCATAGAAATAGAGCTGGAATAGTAGATAATGTTTTTAGAGAATTGGGTCTTTGTATTTATTTTAACCTGATTGTGTTTTACTTTTTGTCACCAGGATGCCTTGTTTTTCCTGAAAGACTTTTTCACTAGCCTTTCTACAGAAGTAGAACTCTTAGTTACTCCAGATCCTGAAGGTATATTTCTAAAATAAAATATAACATAAAAGTACCACTTCTTTCTCCTTTAATTTGTGTATGTGTCTATAAATTCAAATGTGAATCTTGTGCGTACAAAACCTTGTGTTGGGGTTTGAGCACTAACGTTAATGACTGATTTTTCAGAACCCAGAAGCTTTAGGCATTTAAGCTTTTCATTTTATAAATATGAACAAAGGTCTTCAACACCTGGAATCTTAATTCTATGAAAGTTTTAACCAAAATTGGAGTATATTTAATAAGAACTTCTGGAAAAATTGAGGACTATCTGTATAGTATTGGAAGTTATTATTAATAAAACAAAGACATTGTGCTGCTTATTTATAAACTTGTGTTAGACAGCTTCAAGCTATCAGACAAACATACTATTTTATGCAAGTGATATTAAATAATGTATATATGCGGTTGAAGCAGTACTTCTAATCAATTACACTATCTGATGCAAAAGCAGTAAATATTGGAAAGCATATTTCCACTATTAACTATATTTGGGCATTTCATAGCTATACTTTACCAGTTTCTGTTGAGATGTCATGCTGAAGTGCATAGGTAATGCAGCACTGGGCAATACTGCCATTAGGACCAGATGATTATTTATGCTGATGCACAAACCTCATCTTAAGCTGCATGTAATAGCTTTTATTAATAACTAAGGGATTCTAAATATTGCCCTGCTAGTAATTTGTACTAATGAGCATTAGAACTTACTAAGAAGACAGTAATTGTGTAAATACAATCATTCTGTAATCACTGTGAAAAATATGAGTCACTTCACTGTGTATAACTTCTTTTCTTAGTTAAAAAGTCTCCTGGTGCTGAAGTTACATGTAGTTTGCCCAGGCATGTCAGCAGCCTTAAGGAACCAAGTCCAGTCATTTCTTTTGCATCACATAAGCAAGCAAATGAAAATGGCAGTATTGATTCTATGGATGTGGTTAACGGAGATGATGATAATTTCTCACAAGAAACGACATCATACAGCGATCAACCAGTATTTTTCAGGTAAACTTTTGTTGCAAAATTTCCGGTGACACATAGCTATTCTGCTGAATGTTTTAAGAAAGTGTGGTGATGAACTATTCAAACCTGAGGGCAAGGTGCATTTTTTTGTTTGTTTATTGCCTGGTTGTGGAAAGCAAATATATTTGTTTCTATCACTGGAAATTCACTAGTGATTTTTAGTAACTTTTGCACAGTACTGTGCACAAGGACATAAAATTTAATTAAAATCCTGCCACATACAAAACCACGAATGAGATGTTTTATAAATGCATAAAAAGAGCAGTGTTTGTACTCTTATGTCTAACTATAAATCAGATCTAATGTAACCAGAGATGAGAGTATATAAAGGAAAAAAGATAAAAGGGTATAATGGAAGAGGTGTACGAAATTAAAATACCACACGAGGAACTCTAACGTAGCGCTGGCAGAGGAAATGACTATGAAAATTATAGCTTCTTATGCAGAAGTTTTTTCATGTGTCTTCATATCATAAGTGCCTCTAACAATAGATGTGTGCTTTGGTAAGCAGTGCAGAACTAAACTGTAATAGCATGGCTGTGGTTCTGTTTCACCACATATATTACCACCACAATTTCTTATCAAGTTCCAGTTGCAGGACTAAATTTTGCCCACAGAACCATAATTTTGTGGGGTTTTGTTTGTTTGTTTATTTGTTTAACTGAAAATTGTGTAAAGATGCTCACTTGCAGGATTAGTAGCACATTTGCAGGACTGTTAAATTTATTACAAATGCTAATCTGAACTAGATGTGAATAAACCAAGAGAAGCTGAATTTGCCAATGTATTTTATATGTTTATCCTGAAGTACTAACACAGTGACTAAAGGGCTGGCTTACAGAAAAGAGTATGACATCCAGTTCCAGGAGGGTGAGAAGCCATGAGTTTCTTTTTGGAAGGATGATTTTATTTCCTTTTCATGTTTCTCACTATAATATTTTCTTTGTATGTCCCAGAGAATTTCGCTTTACATCAGAAGTTCCAATACGGCTTGATTACCATGGCAAGCATGTATCAATGGATCAGGTTTGTGCATAATGCTGATGCTATAGAAGAAAAATTTGATATTGTTTGTTTTGCTTTACCCTCCCCTCTCCCCATGAATGGAGCTGTATTATGCTCCTTGCTTGTTAATTATGTGATCATGACAAATATAGAACATTTTCTTATCCCCAGAGTTTCAGTAAAGCTTAACCTTGTTTCACTCTTGATTGGAAAACTAGGGGGTGTATCCCCCACATGTGATTAACCCGGGATGGAATTTGAATGTCACATTTATGAGCTCAATAATTGGCTTGAAATTACTCACATACAGCTGCAGTGCCCCTCAAATGATACCACAGTCTGATGCCAGAATCATGCATTTTATTTTATATTTTCCTCATGAATGCCAGGATAAAGTGTTACTGTTTTTTCTCCTTGTTTCCTTTCCTCGCAGTGTGGTAACATACCGGCCTCAGTGGCAATGGCAAAATCTATTACAGATGAAAAAAAGCTCATGGTTCCTGTTAAAATACACATTTTTTTATCATGCTGAGTTTAGAAGCAGGCATCAAAAAATCCTGTTTGCACAAGACTTTGTCAGTACTTTGTCATAGCAGATCAGTAAGAAAATGTGGGAAAGGGAAAGCAGCAACTTCTTGAATTTGCCTGGCTGTCAGAAATTGAAACATGAAATGTGGTCACTTCAGAATGCCTGGAACACACTAAAGCCAGAGCTATGTTTACATGATTTATTATACCTTATTATTTCTAAGGAAGCCCTCGTGTATCCAGATGCTTTTCTTAGAGTAGCAGGTGAAGCCAAATTTCATTTTTTGCAAGTTTCCATGTAACATGATTCATAGCACTGTAATGAGTAGCATTTGGAAGACTGGGGGAGAATGTTTAGACAGAATACCTGTAAGTAAGAGTTGAGATGATGAAATTATTTCTCATAGGTTGTACAGGTTGAGTAAATTTATGTGGTAACAAAATATTTCCCTTACAGGGAACACTAGCTGGGATTCTCATTGGGCTTGCTCAGTTGAACTGCTCAGAATTAAAGCTGAAGAGACTTCGTTGCAGACATGGGTAAGTTTATCAAAATGTAGATCAACATTGCTATTGCAAATTGAACAATGTTATGGGGAATAACTGAACATAGCAAATACAAAGCTAAGTTTCTGTTAGGATGCCCTTCTAAAATCCAGAATGCTTTTTGACTTCACAACTCTTTCTTGATTCTAGGATTTTTTTTCAAAAATATATATCATTCAAGAGGAACTTTTAATTCAGAACAGTATTTAATATCTGTGCTAGTCTTGGTGATAAATGCTTAATTTTAGTTTTATGTTCACTTCCTATGGAGTTGGATGTGATTATATAGTTTTGAGTTTGTTTTATGAAGCATAAACACTTAAAATGCTTGGCCTAGCCAACAGCAATGAAAGACGACACTTGAAAAAGCTTTCCTTTTGTTTAAATGATATCTTTTATTTCAATGAATAATGAATGCATTTATCTTATTAGGAATTGTTTGTTTAAAAAAATTAATAATTTTATTTACTTTAGTTTATTAGGTGTGGACAAATTATTCTCCTATGCCATCAGTGAATGGCTCAATGATATAAAGAAAAACCAACTACCAGGAATTTTGGGAGGAGTAGGGCCCATGCATTCACTTGTGCAGTTAGGTAAGTTAATTCTTATTTCAATTCAGCTACATATGAATGTGTTTCTTTAAAAACCAAACACCTCTCCCCCTTTAAAAAAACACCACAAACACTATTGACTCTTGTTTTCACTTCCTTTCAAGGCATTCTGCTTATCTAAGAGAGATTTCTGACATGGTGTTGTGTCTTCATTTTCAGTGCAAGGTCTGAAAGACCTGGTGTGGTTGCCAATAGAGCAATACCGCAAGGATGGTCGTATTGTCAGAGGCTTCCAAAGAGGGGCAGCTTCTTTTGGCACTTCCACTGCCATGGCAGCACTGGAGCTAACAAACAGAATGGTTCAGACTATACAGGTATAGTGTATTGCTCCTGAAATTAGATGTAAAATGAGGGGTGTGGCTAGTAAGTGCTCTATATTAAGTTAATACCTTACTGCTATAAATTTAAGGTTGGGAGCATGTATTAAAAAAAAAAAAAAAAAGGCAGCTGTATAAATAGGAGAGCAGAGACTGGGCAAAGTTTGCAGCAGTCTGTGACTGCTGTGGCATCAAATTCAATGGTTAGAAAATTGTGTTAAAATACTGCTGAACACCCAAGCTACTGCTTGTTTCTTAATGTCTTTAATGTATTACAATGTACAGTTTAATACAAAAGTTTTCAGCTTCACTAAATAATCACTGATATTGAGAAGATGAGTTTTTCATGCATGTGTATTAGCCAGTAGTAGATTTTTACCTTTTTTTAAGTGTCAGCTTATCTGTGCTTATGAAAAATAACCCAAAGCAAGCACACAAGACCAACTAAACAAAAAAAAAACCCAAACAAAAACTATTTCTGTAGAGCTACACGAAGTATATAAAGCTTACGAGATTTAACCCTAAGGTAATCTTGGATTAAAGTGTTAATAAATTTATGTTCCTTAATAGAGAATATGTGAAAATCAAATTAAAAGACACTTTTACCACCTAATTTTTTGAAAACAGTATATGTGCCTAGGCTTGAAGATATGTAGTCAAAAAAACAGTGGTATTAATCACAAGTGGGATTATATATGTGCTTGTGTGTTTGTAAGAAATACATACCATTGATCAAATGTTCAGTTTCCATCTTGAGCATTTTATGCAGTTTAGTGGATGCCTTTGAAGACACAACAGTTAGGAGGGGAGAAAACCCCACTGAAACGTACAGCATTCATTCTTTCATTATGGAATTAATGTATAAGTAGAGCTGCACATTCCAGCAGTTCTTGTACAAAACTTTAATCTGATGCAAACGAATGTTATTTGTGGGATAAGAATCCTTTTACTTCAATAACATCACCCTGTTAGTAGTTTAAATTTGTGATCAGGTGCTATAACACTTACATGTTTTGCATTTGCTCCTGATGTGCAGGCAGCTGCAGAAACTGCTTATGACATGGTATCACCAGGGCCTACCTTTATTGAAGCAAAAAAACTCAAACGGTTCCCTCGGCATCGCTTGGCTCATCAGCCGGTTGACCTGCGGGAGGGTGTAGCCAAAGCCTACAGTGTTGTGAAGGAGGTGAGTGCAGAAGGAATTGTTGGTAGCTAAAGGTAAAAATTATTTCCTAAAACGGCAAATAAAATAACAGATGTTAATTTGGGCTGACCAAATGAAGAAGGGGATTTAAGTTTTGAACAAGACTGTTTTCATCAATAATCTCAAACCAACAGAAATCTTGCATGGAAAATGCAGAAATAAACTAAGATGTCATGCAGATGAGTGTGAATATGACTTGAGTGCCCTACAGTTGTGATGGTTTACAATTATTCTGAGTCATGTAAACTTGATTTCCTGTGCCATGTCATCCATCCTTCCCTTGCTGCCTGACACTGTTGCAGTTGCTCTTAATTCTAAAGTAGTTAGAGTTTAAGCATAATGCTGGATTTAAAAGAAGTGAAAGCTTTTTCTACTGTGACAGTGTATATAAATTAGAATGTATTATAAATTAGTGTATTATAATTTAGAATGGTGACCTGTTTTTATTGTATTTTTGTATTCTACTTTGTTAGTTGCACCTGATATGGTATCTGTGAAGTAAGGTCTCAGCTGAGTTCCTAGTGAATTCTGTCATTTTTTTAATAGTTCGCAGTACCCCGCAGCTTCTTCCCTTATGCACAAGATGTGCCACCAGAAGCTACATGAAATATTTACATCTCTAAGTTCATAGTAGTGCTATTTTAAGCCTCATTAGAAGAACTAAATCATATTTATATCAGTGTTGTTTTTCTACAGTTATAGTACAAATCACCAAGAAATAAAATGCTGATCGGTTTAAAATTTCCCTTACAACTAGGAGAGGTTGCTTTTTCTTTGTCAGTGTAACTGATTTCCTTTATTTTCTTAAAGGGCATTACGGACACAGCCCAAACCATCTATGAGACTGCTGCTCGTGAGCACGAGAACAGAGGAGTCACTGGAGCAGTTGGAGGAGTCCTCCGCCAAATCCCACCGACTGTGGTGAAACCTCTCATTGTTGCGACAGAGGCAACCTCAAATGTTCTGGGTGGAATGAGAAACCAGATCAGGCCAGATGTGCGTCAAGAAGAGTCTCAGAAGTGGCGCCTTGGGGAGGATTGAGATTGTAAATCTGGCTCAGCAGGCAGGTAGCAAGGCTGGAAATGCAGAAGAACGTCCTGTTGGCAGCTTTAGATGGAGCTCACTTTGTTTTGTTGTGCTCATCTCAGGAACAAATGAGGTTTTCCAACTGTTATTAGCAAGACATCCAACCAAAAATATTTATGAATTGAAAAGCAAATTGGTACGTGCTTATACTGTGTGATACCAATCCATTTGGTAGATAGTGCCAAACATAGTGAAGCATGCGCTGCCAACTCAGAGACATGCTTGCTCTGTTCCATTTACCATATTTTTCTTGGTAGATTTGACATCTGAAGCGGTATACAGTATGGTGAAGCTAAGTGGACTTTAAAGAGGTTTTCTGAGCATAGTCAAAGAACTGTCTTCAATAAAGGGCTCTGCAGATGCTCTTTCTTAACTGACTAAAGGATAAAAGCTTTCATTGTGGACAGGAGACATGAGGCTGTCTAATATGGAAGCAGATAAGATAATACTATTTTAATGGTCATAAGCATCGCTTTTAGCGTGGCACTTACAGCAAGGACAAGCTTGATAACCATTCAGAGTTTAGATTAACTGTCAATACACCTACGAACAGAATTTGTTCCTAAATATTAAATACCTACTTTTGTGGGTTTTTGAAGAACCTGAATGTTGCAGAAATGTTCTGTTGTGTTGCACTTTAAAGGATATGGCCTGTATATTGTGCTTTTTTTATAGTGTGAATAAAATGTAATGTGCATTATCCTTTATGTGGTTTAGAAGCTTACACAAATTATTGAAAAGAGCATCATTTGATGATGATCCTACAGAAAAGTGTCTTAAATTTATTTAAACTCATTATATGTAAAAATTTCTTTGTCTACTGTTACACTAATTGCAATGCTAAAAATACCTACTCTTCAGGAAAACAATTAATTATAATTGTCGCCAACAGTTCTTTGTAAGAATGAAAAATCATAAGTAAAAGCAAATTATTTCATAATTTCATGGTTAAAAGGCTATACAGACTTTATTTTCGTAATCTAATCATATTGTTGCAAAGTTGCTGCTCTCACAAGGTATTCTTAATTTAGACTGTGTGTCATCAGTTATTTGACAAGTGAGTATTTGGGGTCATTTAATTGATGCTGGGAATGGGTGAGAGGTTTTAAAAAAAGGACAGCAAAACTTCAAAATTCAAAGTTGGTACTGACATTATTTACCATCTAGTAGGTGACCAGGGTCTCCACAGAGCTTTATTCAGCACCTGGCATTGCACCTTTTTGGGGCAGTTAAGTCTTGGCGACAGACGTGCAATAATGAGCTTTATCTTGTATTAGCAAAAACTGGAGAGTAAAAAGTAAAGATACTTTTCAATAGAAAAATACTCATTTTGAATTTAAGTAGATTTAACTTTGAATGACTAGCCAGTATGTAAGTTTGTCATAATTCTATGCTAGTTATAAATGGAAATCCTGCCCATATGCCGTGTGGAAAATCCCCACTGAAAGGGGGACATCAGATGCGATTGATCAGACTTTAGTCTGGAAAGATGATGAGGAAGTATTTTCCCTCTCTTTGTTTAATACCTGCCACTAGCAGAAACTTTGCTGATGGGCCTTACAGGACAAACAGGAGTGTATGAAGGAAAATAATTGCTGTTTGTTCATGCTGATACTATACTAGCTATTCCTGAACGCCAAAGAATCCGGCTGGACAGTAAATGATTTGAAAATGTCTCCTGTGTTGGGAAGACTTTTGCAGGCTGCTTTATTATTTTTCATAAAACAAAGCTTCAGATACAAACAAGTTCCTGCACTGGGTGACAAGGGATATTATAAAGTTTTGTTTCAATTCACTGGAATCATTGAAGTTCTGGTACACTTTGAAGACCTGGTTATTTCAGTTAAATGACTTGCTGTGCAAGCAGGAGGAGATGCTTTTGAGAGGAAAAATACCTGCAGATTTAATAACATAAAATATTTTCTGATGTAAAAATACTTGCTGCAGTGCATACTTCTGTTAAGTGATTAGAGAGCTCTGCTTTAGTGAAAGCTGAAAGCCCGAGCATTTTGCACAGGAATCAGTTCCATGTTTGCAGTGTGGTACCTCCCGAATGCCTTCTCACAAAGTGGTGGTGAGTCAATGCAAGTAAGTAGCAATGCATTTTTTTTCGTTGGCAATTACTATACTAGTAATTAGCTAGTGCTAGTACATAGCTAGTCCAGTTCATCCACTTTAATTAGAGTACACTGCAGTAGCATAAATCTACATATTTTCTTCCTTTGAGACAGTGCTGAAGAAGAGTGGTGGCATTTCAGTGTTCTTTTTCAATTCTGTCAAGATCTGATTGTACTGCAAGGCAATTAGAATATATTTTTATATGAGGGCATGATGTCAAGGTAAAATATGGCATGTCTGTCATTGTCAGCAATACAGATTGTGCAAATTTATTAAATTCCACTTTTCACTATATAAACGCTCTCATTTACTGCTTGCACTTTATTGAGCCTTTTCAGTGAAATTGATTCTAAGCTTTTTTTCAACATTTTATTTTAGAAACGGTTTTTTTATTTTTTGGGTGTATATTCTGTATTGTTGCAGTGTTTGAAATGTTTAAAAAACCTAAAAAAAAAATTACAAAACTTAGCAAACTAGTCTTTAAGACTAGTTTGCAGAATGTGTCTTGTAGGGTGTGGCTTGTCTTTTAAATCAGAAAGTATCATGAAGGGATTAATCAAATGCTCTGCTCAATACTGTAAGAGTTTTCAAGCACTTAAAAAAATACACAAAATGAGATTTGACTCTGGACATGTTTCCTGGAAGTGAAAGCTCATGGATAACATTACTGTATTCTCCATTAGCATGAGGAGATTGGCAAAAATGTTGTTGTACTTTAATTTTCCACTGATATCAGTTGCTATAGATAAAGGCGGTTTTCATATTTGTAGAGGCTGTAAACTGGCATAGACAATGTTTAATTCTCTCCAAATGCTCCAACACCACTACTGCTATTCCTGTTACTTAGCCCAACACCATCCTGGGTTTTCTTAAATATCCAGGTGTTTCAAATAATTCATTGATGAGTGCCTCAGAAGTATCTGAAAAAAAGAGAGTCATCTTTAGTAAAACAAATCGTTCTTGCTAAGAATCTTAGCAGTGACTGAGAGCAGCAAATCATAACATCCATGCAAAGGCAGCTTTTATCTTCTTTCCACTACCTGTTCTAAATCCTGCAGGTTTTTAGCAGTGCAGTTTACCCTCTGTGTACTTGCCTAATGATCAGCATCATCAGTGACTCACTGGATAGTCCCCTGTGACTTCATCTGTGCTTAAGGGATGTGTCTGTTTCTGTTTGTTCACTAAGTTGTTGATTGTGAACATCCATTACTTGCTTTCATTTACTGTTCCTTAATTGAGTTGCCAAGAAAGGTTTCTTAATAAACCAAAAAGCTGTTCAATGGTTATGAGCAAGACACTCTTACCAAACATGATCCATACGCCTGCAAATGTGATACTGATTTTCCTTCAAATTTTGAAATGTATGCATTTTCTAAAACAATGAAATCCAAGATTTTGTTTAGAGTAGATAAATACTTCTAAATCTTTTAAAAACCCTAAATGGCCCTGCAATATTAAGTCTGAAAATGTGTGGGTATGTATGTCAGTTTGGATCCTAGTGTGCACAGTTCTTCAGTCTCGAGGCCTCATGATTTAAGCTTCTGACAACTGTTTTAAGTTGCTCTACATGCTGAATCTTGTTTACAATGAATTACTAGATACTTACAAGTCAAATACATAAATACAAATCACGCATTTGTACTGGATTTCTTAATTGTAAGGTAGCTCAGACAGAAACAAGGCAATTTGTGTATATGTTTGTGTATATTTTTTACATTTTTGCACTTACAGTAGTTTTGTGGTATTGTTTGTATATAGTTTGCTAGTGTAAAGAATATAATCTCATGAAATAGAAACCACTGTTGAAGGGAATTGACTATTTCGACCTGAGTTATTTTGCTTAAAGTTCTTGTCCCCTCAGTATGTCCTTGAGAATTATTTTTAACCATAATTTATATGGCACCAGAAGTATATATTTTAGCGTATTAAAATGCTGAAAGGCCTGAGTGCAAATAGGTTGTCTGTTAAATACATTTAATGGAACAAAACTCCACAAATTTGTAACAACACAAAAATAAATATCTTAATTTGTTCCTTGAGTTGGTTTTCTCTACCTGTGAATATAACTGACACAAAAAACAATCTCCCAAACTACCAGAATTAACTGTTAAAGCTAAGAGTTGTACCTCAAAAAAAACATTACACTGACTAAAAAAAAAAAAAAAAAAAGTTTTAAAATTGCACAGAGGTCAAAAGGTAGGAAATTAACTAAGCTGGCTGATAAAATCTGAAACAACTTGTGTTGTGTATCAACAAAGCTCTCTTGAATGATCAGATACTGTGTCCCCCATAGGCCTGTTGTTGTGTTTAGTTACTAAGAATGCATTTCTTGTTTCTGCATTTAGGGATGGCTTTTAAAGCTTTATTAGCTTCCAAACCCTGTGAAGAGTGAAAAATAATTCATTCCCTTCAGGATGCTTCTCTGATGCCCTCTTCACATGTGTTCAGTTACAAGCATCTGAAAAGAAATCTTAGAATTCTGAGTACTGGGCAATATTAAATGCTGGTGCCGGTGCCAGATCCCTGAACAATGTAGCAGGTGTAAGCAGTTTTCTGCTGTGTTTTGTGATGATGTTATAATTTGGGGGGTGAGGGGTAGTCACTGTATAGGACTGGATAACTATTCTGTCAAACAGTAACCCTTCATTTAAGAAGGAAACTGACTTCCACCCTGTGTAGCTCCTCTTTCCCCAACCCTTTAAAAATTTTTTTTAACAAGACCTCGTGGGTTAAAGGAAAGTGTCCAAGTTCTTTATCTCTTTGTGATACTAGGGCATATCAAGGATAATCCTTATGTCTCCAGGTTAGTCCCCATATGAGCCGAGGAGACTAGGATTCCACTGATGACACACCAGCCAGCTGAGAATTTATGGAAAGCCACCAGGAAGTCATACCAACCCAGCGCAACATGAGCTGGTATCCTTGATCTCTGTTCCTAATTAAGGATGACCCAGGCTCAAGTGTTCCTTTTTTCCCCCATTAGTGATTTTTGCTAGCAGTCTTTGATATTAAATAGTGGGGTATTTTCTGCCAATTCATACTTTTAGGAAATAGTGTCTTAAACCATCTCTGTTATCAGAGATTATAAAAGTACTAAAGCTGCCTTTTTGTGACAGATAACTGAGGTCTCAGAGCTGTTTCATTCTGAAACAGAGTGAGTAGATGAAAGCAGAACTTACTGAAGGGCAAGAATGAAGTATTCATGGTCCCACAGGCGGGGAAGCAGTTCAAGCTTCTTAGGTGTTTGTCATGAGGATTTGTGAGGAATCTGTAGTGTAGTTCTGTTTTCAGGCTTTTATTTGTGTATCTAATTATTTGCTCTATTGTTGATTTCTTTCTTTTTATTAAGAGCATGAATGTTAAATTTGGCTCTTGCAGGTTGAAGACTGGAAGGAAGCCTCCAAGGAGGAAAAGAGATGTGTACCCATTTAAACAGGAGGAAGGTTACTTCCATTTTGGGAATATGGCACAGAACTCAATAAGATGAAGCTTGGTCCATTGTAGCTCATGAGCACAAAGACAAATAGGAGCTGTTTCCATCAGATACCTTTAACTTGCACCTTTAGACTTAAACACTTGGTTGCTGTTTGGTACTGAAGATTTGTTGCTGGCCCCAACAACACCATGAATCTCACAGGATGACTTTCCCTTCTTCTCCCTGCTGAGTTTGAAAATGCTTCCTGCTGTGTGTACAGCACAGTCTGAGGGAGATTAGGGTTGTGAGATTGAGGATGTTTGACAGTTCCATGCTGTCATCGCAACACTGGCAGTCCTTGGCCGAGTGGCGGGTGCAGGCACAGTGAGCTGAACCACAGAAGGTGAAATGGCACAGGGTGTGCTCTGAGAGTGCTGGTGGGTGTGTGCTGCACTGTCGTGAGTATTGTACAGATCTGGATTCATTGCAGCTGATGGAAAGCCAGATAGCACAGGGACCTGGCAGTGGTCAAGAGACATGTGCAGAACACTTGGTACTGTGGATGGAAAGGTGATAGACAAACGAAGTGTGCCATGAGAAGATGGAAAAAGTTGTGCTCAGTTTTATAAGCAGGTTATATTGATACAAGTTTTTCAGATATTTTTCCTGATATCATTAATCTCTTTAGAAATGTTTAACAGATCTGAAATGTTTCCTGAATTATTCAATGAAATAAAATGCTTCACCTTCATTAGGGCCTGTCTCTGTGTATTCAGTGCCAGAAGTGTCTTTTCGAGCACTAAAAGCATTTATTTTAGACATGAGGCTTCCATTGACGCTCGAGTTCCATTTTCACTTGGCCTGTCAGAGTTGATTAGTACTTTGTTGTAATAGTATTTGCTCTCTTTCTTCTTTTTCATGTCCCTTCTGTCTCTTTTCCCCAGAAAAGTTGACAGGACAAACTCAACATACTAAATGAGGGGGAGCAGTTATACAGATTCCATTGGAGGAAAACCCTCTTACTGGATAGCTGAATTCTGTTTACACCAAACAGAAATTGCCAAAAGTATTGTCCCAGGTCATGGCTTTCTGTGTTTGTTACTCTTCTTTCCTAAGAGCAAAAACTTATTGGCAAAAAAAAATCTTAATGGCAAGAAGGCCCTTTTTCCTTTTCCTGACCAGAGGTGATGCTCCTCCAGGCAAATTTATTAATACAATGGAGTTTGACAATTCATTCAAAAAGAAAAATTACCTCCGAGTTTGAGAAGATCGTTGATGTGGGGTTGTAAACTGGGCTCTGTCTCTTCACAATATCTCACAGGCACTGCAGCAGTGACAGGAGGCAATTACAAGGGAGCGTGTCCCACTACATTAACCATTAATGCCTCTACATCGTTGCCCTAAGCCTCTCATATAATTTAATGCGAAGATCCACACTGACGTTAAGAGAGAAGGTTTTCAGATGCAATTTTCATCATAACCATCTTGCCTTGTTGTCCTCGACCTGAATTTTTACTGATGCTGCTTCCTATTAAGCATGAAGCCCCAAGAATAGTTTTAACAGATATTTGTGAAGATGCAGAAAAAACCAGGAAGGCTCATGAATAAAGTTGAGCAGCGTTGTTATTTCTGCCACCCCTGAGATTTGCTGGTAAGTACTCTTGTGTCTGAATTTCTTGATCAATAACACTACTCCAGGGGCAATCACTGAATTTAAACTTGCCATGCAAACAGAATAAAGAGACCATAGGTTTTTCAGAGTAACATTGAATATTTGAAAAATGCTTTAGGTTTGGTTTCTTCTCACTACACATTTTAGGGGTAGCTATACAAACAGCTTCAGTGGAGTCCTCTTTGTTCCGCTCAGTAACAACTCTTGATACTTGTTGCTTTTGCAAAACTCAACACTGCAGCAAAGTTAATGTAGAGAAAGGACAGTGAAGTGAGTTCACCTGCCCTAACAGAGCCTGCACAGCTGAGGAGGAAGCCAGGTGTAAGCATCCAGCTGCCCTCAGGAGGGGCAAAGGTGTTTGTTTCCAAAGCACGGTCGGTGTCTTTCTGGTGGTAGGAAAACAGAGCCTTTCTGAGCTTCCCCTGTATTTTAGGGAACCAACCCTGAGCCCTCTCTGCAGTGGGTCCTGGGGCAGGACCATCAGGTGCAGGGAGTGACAGGCACACGGCTTCCTCCTCCCTTTCCGTGATATGCTCATGTCACCCCTTTCCTTTTCCAAGGAGATTCTGCTTCAGCCCATCTGTGGTGTCAGTCAGGGAAAGTCTAAACTGTCAGAGAAAGCTAAGCAAAACCAGTTTTACAGTACACCTTGTTTTTACAGCAAAGTCCAAATTTTTTTTGTCCTATTCTTGTTTAAAAATATATATAAATCTGTGTCTATCTTGCATTGCACAAGTAAATAAATGTGGTGATCCTGGACTCTGATTTTGCACTAGTGTCCATGGGAGGCAGGTGTCAGGCTACTCCTACTTTCTCCTGTGTTCTTAGCTGCTGGAAAATCTTTTGGAAGCCCATAGAAGAACTGAAAAATGGAAACTGTCCATGCCTATTTACAGCAAGGCTAAAGTGAGAACTTGAGGAGAACTGAAAGAGAAGACTGCTTCAAATTCTTTACTGTTTGAAAATTGAAGGACCTGCTTAGAGTAAGGCAAAGAACTGGGAGCTTTTTGACAGAGTTTGGTTAGTCTCCAGGGGAACTTCCACATGACTGAGCCTGCTTTGCTGAAAGCTGTTTCCTTCTTCACATTGCTTTTCTGTTTAAGACCAAATCCACTGTGTTAGGTTCCAAGCAGCAAAAATTTACATTCCTCAGACATTTCAAAATCCTGCATTTGTCTATAGAGTGTTTCCATAAATAACAGCTGTCACTATGGTGAAAAATAAAAATTTTGAAATTTATTTTTAGAATAGCTCTTGTTTACATAAAAATATTGGCAACTAATGTTGTCTTTTCTAAATCAAATTTCATCCCATGTATCTATTGTGGGACAGAAGCTACTTGTGTCGAGGACAACACATGAGCTTTAGTCACTCAGGACAAAAAGTACTAGATAATTACCACTGAGATCTATGGTTGATGTTAAAGTCAAGTTCAGGTGTATTGTATGTACTTCTAACTGGGAAAATTTACATCCCTTTGTGGATTATGGTAGTGATTATAATAATAATATTCCAGGAAGTCAAGGTATATGTCAAAGAGCAATAGACACTGCACTATATACAATTATAAGGGAACTGTTTTTTAAGGCTTATCAATAATTTCCCCAAATTTTCTCATTTTCAGAGAGGAAATTTTTAGCTGTTCATTATGAAATGCTGAAGTTATGACTTCAGAAGAAATAATCATAGTGGCAGAAAATACTAACAAGGCTGCTGCAGAAGAAAGTTAAGTGTCTTAGTCATGGTCATTTTCAGAGACCAGGGAAAGTCACAGCAAATTAAGTAGTGCTCTCTCCCAAGCCATTCACAGGTAAATGATGTATCTTAATATAACCAAAGCTTCATTAACTACCAACAGTAGATTAGCTCCTCGTTCAACAGAGAAAATGACTAAAGGCTTGTTTAGAAAATATGTATATATCTACATGGCCTCTCAAAGAACAGTGATAGCTGCTTTGAGTTGCAATGTTAAAAATAGTTATATGCATTGCTTGGAATGAAGAAACTCTGAAAACTGCATTAAGAATATTTGAGAACTGAAAAATTCCATTACAGTCAAATAACTTGAGTCATGATGGTGCAGTGCCACGCTAACTTTGGGAGATGTCACTCTCTCCAGTAATGGAACACAACATCATGATGCAATTTAGTGGCCGGACTCTCACTCATGCAGTGTGATGCTGCTAAAAAGCTCGTGTGCCATTTGGGCACTTCAGGACATAGTTTCCCTCAGTAAATTCATTTTATGTCAGAGGACATTCAGTCAAAGGAGGGAAGACAGTGAAAACAGGAAATACGAGGAAAATATTTCTCCTGCTCACCAGCTTTTGGTCGAGTCAAAGAACCACCTTGCTGTGTGGTGTTGATGTCAGAGTTGAGTCCTGCACTGAAGTTCCTACCCTAGAAAGACAGCATTACAGCAAGTTTGTGCTTTCTCTGGATGCTTTTCAGTTCTTAATTTGAAAAGATGTTGCAGTTCACTATTACACAGCAATCGAGGAAATGGGAAGTTGCTTTACAAATATGATGTTTTTGTTGGGATCCTGTTCTACTAAAAACAAATGTTATTGTCCATACCTATAATTGGCAAAAACATGTTAATAATCTTAATGACATAAACAAATGCTTTGAATTGATGAAAAAACAGTTATTTCCAGAAAAATACCATCTCTTAGAAAGAGGCAGGAGACATGATTTTACCTGAGAAGAACAAGTTATATCTGTGTAATTCCTGTGAAATTATACTGTATTTTTTTTTTTTTAATGCATTACATTTAGGTCACAAAGTGGCTTAAGCTGTCCTTCACCCCTCTTTCCAGTAGCTGCTCCATCCATGTCCTGCTCTGCCTCCTAAGCTGCACCAGGATACCTGGTTTTGGGCTTACATAGTGCATTAGAAATGGAACTGGATAATTGATGGGTTTTAGTCTGGATCACTTTCCTGATTCAGTTGATCACACATCTACAGATCCAGCTGTCCTGACTCAGCTGAAGGAGAAAGAGCAAATGAGTGGAAGAAAAGTTTATCTGGGGTGGGGCAAACCAACAGAGACCTTGAAAGAAATGTGTGGGAAACCATGGCCTCAGCAGAGATCAGTTACCTTTATGTCTTAATTTTCTCTCTGGGAGAAATTAAAGAGAATTTACCAACTGCCTATGAGCACTTGGGTCTGTTGTTATCTGTCATAGCTGGATATGACTTATTATAGCTTTTGGTAATACAGTCTGACATTTGTTTATCAAACTCATTCTCAAATGTGTATTCTCTGTTAACCAAAGCACAATAAAAAATTTCTTTTCCTCCTTCTCTTTTTGTGAAATGTAAGAACTCCCATTATCTTGCTGTTGTCTAAGTGTGAGGTTTGCAAGTCAACACTGATATGCAAAATTTGTTTATTCATGTTAAAATATGTGACTTTGCCTTGACAAAAATCTTGCATGATATGATCTCTTTTCTGTGTAATTCTTTTGCTACATTAATTTAGTGAAAAAAGCCTGGATATTTGGCATCTTACAACAATGCTTCTTATTCTGCCTGCGTCTCCATTTGTGCTGGGATAAATAATACTGTGCTGCCTCAGTGAGATGACACCAATGCAGTTTTTATGCCGATTGTGATAGTAGTTTAATTGGTCTAAATGTCAGATTCTGCCAGTAGCTCAGGGGATAGTGTGGAGACTGGTGAAGACTCAATAACATTAAAATATATACACGTTGCTTTACCTACACCACGGGTAACTTAGAAAGTGTATTTTATGTGTTATTACTATTTCTACATGGTTAAACCCCCAAACACTTAAATGTCCACAGAGCTTGACTGTGAGTAATCTTGCCTGATGTTTAGATTCAGCAGAACAGTTAAACAGAAGTTAGTCGGAGTCAGCAATACATGTAAGCACATAAGTGGGTTTTGTAATAAGGGAAAATGTCCTTAAGTGTTTGCTTGAAAACAGATTTCGATTTCTACACAAATAACTGAAATTCACGGCAGTGTGTGGAGTGTGACACATTAAAGGTCATGGATTGTTTAAAGCAATGGATGATTCATCTTCTCAGATACCTGATTTTTTGAAGTGGCACTTCTAAATCTTAACCAAAATTTAGCTTAACAGATGATTTTCTATAGTGTATTTTTAAATCCCTTCAGATTTGCACTGACAGCATGGTAAAGTGTTAAGAGAGCAACTTAGTTGTAGTTACTATAGCTGGAATCAAACACTTTGAATTTCAATTCTTCTGGAAAAGCAGTAATTCATTTCCACCAGGAGGGGCTGCTCGGCAACTGTTCCTCGGTCACAAAACCAGTCCAAGGAAAAAGCCTAGCTGGGTTGCAGATCTGCCTATGTCAGACGTTCACATGTGCCTCCCAAATTTCAGACAGCTTGTTGGAAATGTTCCTTCCTTGTGTGTGTGTGTACATGCACACCCTCATCAAGCCTCTTATGATGCTCTGAAACATAAGTCAGGGGGTAGAGAATTTCACTCAGTAATAGCAATGGGTCTGACTTGGGTCTTCATGCCTCTGTGCCTTAGCTTTCATTAATCTAATAACAAAGCTCAATAATAAATTATTCTTTTGAAGTATTAGTATTAAATAAAAATACATTTAAAAATAAAAATATTTTCATACTATTATGGCTCTTCTTATTACACTAACTGAGTGAATTACAGTTTTAGCAGAGAAGAGAAAGTGAGAATTCAAAGCATTGCAGCACTTAAAAAAATGCCGTGCCATTTTTGCTTCATATCACCCTACCCATGTATCAGAGTTTGCCTTACTCTTGAAACAAGGCAAAGCTGCCCTGGACATCCATAACAGAGGTCTTTGAAATGTTGTCAGACTTCTTGGCCTTCTTAGATTTGTTCACAGAGCCTGCTTTCATATTTTTGGTTGCACTCCAAAGCCACCTGAGCCTCCTCATCTGCCAGCCTGGACCAGCCCAGCTCCCTGCATGGCCACTTGCCCTTCAGAGCTGTTGATCATGACTGCAACCAGCTCCTGACAAGGCAGGTGCATTTTCTCAGCACCCAGAAGCAGATGCCCTCACGTATGGTGGAGTTAAGCATCATCTCTGTCCAGGAACTTCTTTGGTAAAGGATGTCTAGCTGTGCTCTTCATGACAGAATAAATTTGTTATTCATGCACAATTTTCTTGGATGGTGTCTTCTAGATTCTCTTTAGTGTACAGTCCTGGGCAGCCACCGTGACTCCCTGTGATGTGTCTGCTCAGCTGGAGTACAACACTGACCTTCTGGAGGCAACTGGAGACTGGGAAAGCTGTGCCTCTGCAGGCCATGGATGTCTGATCTCTAATCAAGGACAGGCCAAATGGAAGAGAGAGATGGTGAGCTTTTATGGGAGAGGTTTCTTGGGCGAGTTAGGCAGGAGGAGATGTAGGTCAGCAGTGAGTTTTGGCACCTGCTGAACACAGCCTGTGTCACCTGGTGACCTGTGTTCTCCCTTGTGGCACAGAGAAGGGCAGTAGCTCTCTCCACTTTGTCTGCTGCAGCTGTACCCAACACAAACCACCCCTCAGTCACATTTGCCTCTGCTGTATTCTTGGAGGATGCTCAGGTCTGTGGACCTGTCTGTCCTGGGGCCATAGGTTCACTCTGAGGGAACTCTTTTTCAAGCGTCAGTGACAGGAGCCCGTGGGGAGTGTCTGCCCCAGGCTCTGGAGTGCAGGACAGGAGGAATCCCTCTGTGAGCAGACTGGTCTGGAGGCAGTGATCACAGCCAGTTTTGAGGATTACCTCTTGCCAAAGCTGTAGACAAGATTTGTGACTGAACAGGGAATTGATTCCTGCTTGACAGTCAGAGGTGCTAAAGCATTAGAAAAAAAGGGTGTTCATAACACCCCAAAGCTCTGTGTGTGTGCAGTTTTAGTGGTTGCTGTTCATGCACTCACAGCAGGAAGGAATTTGACTGGCCAAGGTGTTTAAACTTATGAATGTGCCCTCGAGAGAAGATGATTCTGATTTACATTGTCAAAGCATATAGGGTAGAGGAGTCTTGGGTGTTCACATGCCATGAGTTATAAATGAGGCCATTCTGTTCATTCATTCAATGTCTTCAATGAATGCAAACTAGAACACACTATTGAAAAAAATTCTCTTTGTGTCACCAGGGATCTGGGTCTGGCTGCCTTCAAAACTTCTGAGGAAAAATATGTGCATCACTCTCTGGCTGCACAGAAAAATGATGTAGCTTTCATTCTTTCATATTCCCTTTTTCAGCTACAGCCTAGGTTTGGGTTTTGTTGTTTTGGGGTTTTTTTGACCTCAGGGATCTGTTCTTTCCAGGACACCTTGCTTTTTGTCTGTAAGACTTCTGTTTATTGCCCTCCATGATTGCTCCCACTTGAGTCAAGGCTAAGCACAAGATGCAGAAGTCTAAGCTTCAATTTTTTATTCTCAGATGTTTCTCACAAAAAAACCAATGCTTTGGTTTTGAGATCACACTTTGTGTTAAAGATGAGCATCTTCACCAGTCCGAGATGTCTCTTGTTTCCCTTCAGCTGCAGAGGTGAGGTGAAGGCTGTGTTTACACTCAGACATGCTTTGGAATAATTCCGGGGCAGTTCAGACAGGACAGAGTAGTCTCTACTGCTGTTCTTCCATAGGAGATATGGCAGCTAAGGGCTTGGGAAGCAGGTCGGTGAGTTCTGCTTGGTGTTAGAAACCATCAGCATCCAGCTCTGTATTGCTAAGCACTGCTTCCTTTTGAGAGCTTCCTTTTGAGTAGACACTGCACAGCAAGGCAATAAATGTATTTTTTAAAACTGCACTGGAATGTTTGAGAGTAACCAAGCAACACAGCTAATATACATTAAAAGTGTAGTACACAAAAGGACGAGGCAGCAAGAGTTCTTCCACTAAGTTACATGATTCATTCTCTGTGTCCTCACAGAGGTGTAAACCAGACTGGCCTAGTCACAGACAAAGGATCTGTGCTGTTGGAGACTCCATCTGTAGCCTTCAAGTTTTCCATGCTCTCACCTGGCAATACCTGTAGTTAGTGATGACTCTGTAAGAGATTAACCCTTGGAAAGGGCAGTTAATGGGCAGCAGTGCTTTGGAAGAAGTGTTTTTGTGATACTTCACTGTTGCCTGGGGAACCTGTGTTTCTGCCAAGAGAACTTTAAAAATGCCATGGCATTCTGCCCTGGGGTCTTCTAGAGCTGAGCAAAACCTCCTGCCAGGGTGCAAACCACATTTCAGTTAAGTGACTTAAGCAAGCTCTTTGCCATCACCTTAGTTCTGTTCCAGTTTTCTTTAATGGGCTATGAATTATTTACAGCTGAGAAGAAAAAGGCAAACAAGATTAAAGCAATTGTATTGGCCAGAGAACAGACCATCAACAGGGATAATTTGGCCTTTAGGTTCATTACATCAGTGTATATTCAACACTGTCACTGATATTGCCTTGCTGACTATTTGTACAGATCTTTAAAATTCTACTCCTAAAAAACTCATGGGAATTGATGGCTCTTGTCAGTGAACTCAGAGAGTCACACAACCCTTGGCACAGCTTAATTTTTGGGTGGATATCTTGATCCTAAATTCTGCTGAGAGCATCAGGACAGTAGTTTCTAGCCTGTGTAGGAGGTCAGGAGCCTGCCCAGTGTGGCATGAGGAAAGGGCTCTTCTTCCTGCTAGTTCTTGGGTTGGATATGGTACATGTTCATGTCTTCTCCTTCAGCTGACACAATCTAGAAACCTAAACTACGTGATCTCAGGAGGCCCCTTCCAACATAAATGATTCTGTGATTTCATAATGTGAACTTTAGCCCTAGGTACACATTCCTTGTAAGAAATCTGCCTATGGTTACAGAATATTTATAAAGCAGGGTGCTAAAATCTCAGGAGATTACTAACATATTTGGCAGTGTTCTTTCTTCATCTTTTATCTGTGAACAGGGAGAAAATACTTTAAAATATTTAAACGAAACAATTTTAAGGATTTGCTTCATACAAAATATGCACTTAGCAAAAGTTATGCAAAACAATTTAGGTTACTGCAAAATTCTGCATAAGTACCCTTAGGAGCTTCTTCAGGCTTCTTCAGTTGTTCAGAGGCCTTCCCATCTCTCTTTCTTGGCAGCAGCATTTCTGACCATGTTTCTGCAGGAAGGACATACACTGTTACCTGTTACCATGTGAGCTAAGCATATATATTTAGAAGTTTTCAATCCCCCATCTCCTCTCTCATGTACACTCATGCACACAGTATTTCTGCTTCCCTCTGCCCCATTTCTTCAGGCCTCAGATGCACATCTCCTGTAAAAGACAGATTTCCACTGTGGTAATGTTGTCCCTGAAGCAGCTGAAACATGGCTGATGAATGACATGCATTCCTCTTTTCTGAGGAGTTGACAACATTGTCACTTCACCTCTGTGAAGGCAATAATATCATCTGGGACTTGCAGTCCATTCAACTCATCTTGCACCAGCTGTTTGAATTTCAGCACCATGTAGCACAAGACTTCACTGGCACAGAGCAATATCATTGACTACTGCATTGGTGGAAAGAAATAGGCATATTGAGGATTTCCTGATATCCACAGGTCTTAGGAGGTTGTTTACTGACAGTGTGTGATAGGTAGGTCACTATCATGCCTTTGAAAAGAGCAGGGGTTGTTAAGTGAGTACCTGTGAGATAGCATACCTTGCTTTGAATCACAAGCATCTGCTTTCAATTTTAATTTTTTGTGTTTTAACAGATCTCTGCCCTCCATTTGTGGGCCTAAGTAATAATACCAGAAGTTTCTGAGGAAGTAGAGAGAGAGATAAAGAGGGAATACAGATGTTCTTCAGAGGACAGAGTTGGAGTGCAGGTGTTTACTGCCTGGCTACTGCCTGGTTACTGCTTGACTGCTAGATCAAGTGCTTCAGAACAATCACATCAGCCTAAAACAGACTGTTTAAGTGCAATTTCCCTTCATTTTTCTTTCAGGTGCATTAACTCCAATGGTATGTCCTAAACATACTCTATTGGTGGTTTCTCTGCTGAGACAGGCAGTTCTGGTCCTGGCTCCATCAGTGGGAATGTACCTGGGGACCTGGCTTGCCCTGTGGCATTGTCGTGTCTCGTACTGGTAGCATCACATCTAAGCTGTCAGAGCTGATGCAGTGACAGTCTGTGTATATTGTGGTTGATGTGAAGGTGTGCAGAAGAATTGGGATTGGACAAAAAGGCCATGTCAGCGTTGCTGCACCCTTGAATTCAGTGACACAGCTATGCTGGGCAGTGCTGGTGTTTGGGGGGACTGGGCAGGAGTGAGAGACACAAAGCAGCTCCCAGAGACTTCCATGACAGCATGCACACAGTGGCAGTGCACACAGTGGGTTTCTAGCCTGTCAGTTCACATAGGTCAAAAATTGACATGGATCAGTGCTCCTTGCACAGAATTGTGCAGCAATGGTCTAGGCTTGCAACACAAGAGACCTGCTGTGATAGCTTTTGAAATTCTGTCTATGTGTCATGAATTGCAATTGTAAATTTGTATAAGTTACAACTGCAATTTTAAAAGGTCTAGAGAAATTAGGCATTCATGAAGCTCTATATTGCTTTACCAATCATACTCACTAGTTGATATTTCTTCTTTTTTTTTTCTCAGAGAAGGCCATCTCATGGGGTGGTCTGAATTTTAGATGAGATTATCATGAAAATATTGTGCTCAAATGTGGATGAAGCACTGTAAATATCATCAGTCTTTTAGAGGCACACTTGGCAGACAGCACTGTAAGATGCATAGAGCAGCAAGCAGAATGTGCAACATGGCCTTTCCTGGAGACTGGAGAGAGGCATTTCAACAAAAGCCCCTAATACCTGTCAATATTTCAATAGCTCAGGCTAACAGCTGTTGGTGAAACTGCTGAAGCTCCTTTGGGACACAACACAGAACTGTGTGTGCAGCTTGCCACTGTTTTTGCTGGTCTGTTGGGAAGGTCTCCTCCAGCTTAGTAAGTGCTGCTGCAAAAACAGACTTAAACTCTGAATTCATTTCCATGTACGTGGACTGAGTGGAGATACAGACATTGTTTTAAAGAGGTCAGGGGAAGAGACCTGGATGGGTTCCATCAGGAGTGTCCAGCTGAACCAGAGAGGCAGAGCAGTTTTAGGGGCTGCTACTAATGCAGCAAAACAAAAGAGCCACCTTTTCTTCTTTCCCATACTCCTTCCCAACATTTCTGTCACAAGTTGGTCTGAACAAAATGACCAGCATACTCCTGTGGGAAGGTGCTTCTGTAAAAACAGGCTCTGCTTAGTGGGTCTGAAAGCATCCTGCGTGATGGAAGAGAAAGAAAAGTAGGTGCCTTGGATGGCTGTCCACACTGAAAATCAGCATCTGACACTGCCAGCAGCAAGGTTAAAGAGTTAATCATTCTTCTGTATGCTGCAATATATGCTATCTTCTGCATAATTCCCAACAATGAGCATTTGAAACACACAAGGCATGTTCATTCTTGATATTTGGTAAGGAAAAATAAGTGGCTGTATTTTTAAAATAAAATGCTTGTCTAGAAACAGTTCACCAGCTCTAATCAAACTCATCAATCTTCTTTTAACTCAGTATCAGACAGTAATTACAGTCAGTACAGTCTGTAACGTTAGCAGACAGTACAAACAAATTTGCTGAAAGGAAAAATTAGGTTATTTATTGTAATGCATATGTAGAGGGAGGAAGAGCTAATGCCCTAGAATATTGCAAATGGTAAATGGATGGTTTTTAGACCTCATGAATTAGAAAATATTTGCCTTGCAGAACACTGTAGCTTCTCTCTATTTTCCTCTAGAAGAAGAAATGGATTATTAAACACTAAAAGGTATTGTAGTCCTAGTTCAATAGGCATACAAATATACAGAAACTATTTATAGCAAAATAATGCGAACAACACTGACAAGACAGATGGCAGAAAGCTAACAAATGCAACAGCCTCCACTATCTGCCCTACCTTCATTTACCTTCCTTAATGGGCTTGTGCTGTGAGACGATCTCTGTTCACATGACTGTAAATAATTATTGGCACACAGTCTGCTCTCAGCGCCTAGACTGACAAGAGGGGGCAAGTCCTCTAGTCTTCCAGCTCTTGCTGTTTATTCTTTAGCTCCTTTCAACAAGGAAACACAGTTGTAAACCCAGTGTCAGATGGAGTAGCCCATTTGCCTTCCACCAACACCCCTGCTCTCGCATTTAACCTTCCCTTCCATGACACAAACATTTCTTCCCAAACATCGAACTGTCTTGCTGTCCTTGCAATGAGTTTAGCACTCATATTCATTAAGTATTATTAACCTTACTCTAATTTGAGCTAATAGCATCAGAGCTGTTCAGTCTTTCTCCTCATAGCACAGGAGACTGTTCACAGAACTATGTATGTCTCAGTTCAGAGAACTGAACATTTCTTGCTGCCTTGTTTGCTCCTGAAAGATGTATAGAAAACATCATATAGTGATAATATTTGACAAACAAAGGTATTTCCCTATTGGCCTGTGTGAAAAAAAGAAGTTATTTTGGACATCTAGGAAGATAGTGTTGGTGGTTTTTAAAAGGAAGATGGCTTGACTAGTTCATCACTTGTATCCTGTACTGTTGGCTCCTGTCTCCTCCTTCTCTGCCCCCAGAGTAGTCCCTTTCTGCAGAGTTGCAGGGGCTCTCCTGCTTGGCCCAGCCTGTGCTGGATGCAGCTGGCTGTGCATGGAGAGGGGCTGTGGGGCTGGACTGAGGAGCCCTGCTGGAGGACATCATCTGCCATCATCTGCTGATTCCCACCAGTGACCAGAGACTTCCAATAAGCTTCTCACAACACCAGTGATTGCCTAGTGCATCAGAAAATGACACATTGAACTGAAAAGGGAAGTGTTTCTCTAAAGTCAGGACACAGGATAACTCCACTAATATTAGTCTGAGTAGTTAGAAATTGACCAAAAAACCAGACAAACAATCCAAAGTGTGAAGGGAGTTGTGTTTCACATCAGTATGCCAAAAGTCTGGGACAGTATCCTAAAATAACTCTTCCAGACCTTTCACACCTCATCTGAATAAACAGGATGGGTTGTGTAGAATGCCTGGAAGTGAAGCAGAGCAGGGCAGGAAGAACAATGCATGTCTAACATCACACATCTAATTTTATTCTGCTGAAACTGTGCCTTGCTTTACAGGTATTCTCTGTGGAGTACTCCTTTTAATGTGATCAGTCAGTGGTACTTCTGTGTAATTTCTCAGGGACATCATGTGCTGTTTAGAGGACTTCTTATTCTCTGGACAATGTGTGGTGTACTTGTAGGATATTTGATTATTGCCAGAGCATGAAAGATGAGATATGAATAATTTTAACAAAGATGGTTTTTTGTCCTGCTGTTCCGAGTAAATGGTTATTCTCACAGTAAAACATATGAATACTTATTTTACATATAAAATTTTATAATTATTATATTAATAATTATATCAATTATAACATTAATCACATAATATAATTTTCATATTTAGCATATACAAACTTAAATTTTTATCTAGAACATGGGGAGGAAAATAATAGTGATGCAGCCACCTTTGAGGATGCAACAACCAGCAAGACAGGTATTTTGGGGAAATTCTGGGCAAGTGTTCCACATTTAAAGTAAGTGCCACATACCCACAGAAAATAGGTCGATTTACCTTTTATTGTCTATATGAAGCACTTTTTAATCTCTGTTATTACAGTATCTGATATCAGACAATGCTCTCAGGCACATGGTGGGATTCTGCAGTGTCCTGTGCAGGGTCAGAGTTGGACTTGATGATCCTGATGGGTCTCTTCCAACTCAGCATATTCTATGATTCTGTGGTCATAAACCTATTTTATTTTGAGGTGTCACACGAGGTTAAGACATCTGTGAAATTTGGAAGCCTCATTATATTGGTGATTACCTGATATACATATTGGTGGTAGTGACCCTGCTATGTATAAGGTGGATCAGAGCAGCCTCAAAACAAAAGTGCCTTTCTGGCTACAGTGTTTGGTCTAGGGCTGACCTCTGGGGTGATTATTGGCACTTTTAGGAGCAAACCTAGATCTGCACACAGAGCTTAAAGCAGCCTACAAGGCTGCAATTAGAGCCCCAGCTACCCCACCTGCTGATTTAAAAAAAGCTATAGAAGGGGGGAGAACTGAGACCTTCTCTCGACAAACCCCCTTGTGCCTTAGTCACTGGAATATTTTTGACCACAATTTTGCTGCTGGAAACCAGCCCTCAAGGGCAGCTGAGAAGTGCTAATACAGCTGCTGCAGAAAGCCAAAGGGCTGAGGAGGTATAGATGGGACCAGAGCTGGTTCACTGTGGTGTCAGGGAAGTGAGATATTAGATGTACAATTGGTAGTTAGACCACTGTCTTCTATCCCTGGGCTACCAAATGTGTGTATTTGCCTAAGATAACAAGTCTTGGATTGAACAGAGCCATGTGTGAAGGAAAGTGTGTCTAGTGCATCAGTCAGCTTCTGAATGTTACTCCTGGTCTGCAGTGACAATTTAGCAAAGAATTGCCTTGAAGTTCAGTATGTGTGAAGTCTCAATATTCTGCACACCTAGGAGTCCTTTTAGAAAAGTAACACTTTTCTGGAATTTGCTTCTGCTAAGTATCTTCCCATTAACTTGTTTCTCTCCCTCCTTTATGATCCAGTCATGAAGAGCATCTCAGGACTGGCTGTAGAGATTTTAAAACCATTGAGAAATGGTATGTTCCTTATGTTCCACACACCTGCAAGTCTGTTTGCTGCATTAATCATCTACCATCATTAATTCCCTCTTAACTGGGAAATGACAACCATTTCCATGATAACCTCATAGTGAAGGTTTATTATTTAACAACTCTGCAGTTGTTGCCAAACAAAGCAGAGGATTTCTTTTTCCCACACCATAGGAAGAAGAAACTTTGCTGCCAGTTTTCTGACAGTTGTAAACTATTTAGTTGACTCAGTGGTGCTTTGCAGCCCTTCACATCGAAATGTCTGAAGCAAGGAGATAAAACAGTGTTAAACACCATAACACCTTCTCACAAATATTTTTGGTTATTTCAGTAGATTACTATTTATCTGCCATAATGCCTTAGACATAAAGGTATTTGTAGGGTGTTAAGCTACATTGGACTTACCGTCATCCATTGTCTGACAACCACTTGCCACGTCAGAGACATTCAATGTTCTGGCTGTGGGTGATTTTCCTTATGAGTTACTGGCATCCATGCTGGGGAGCTGGAATGCAACCAGCAGATAAGAGCTGAGCAATGCTGGCAAGAGGCCTCGCTCAGGGGCTCAGTGCTTCTTGTGATTCATAAGACACCGACTAAAGTTTTGCAGAATAGGCAGCCTGAACTTTAAATTTTCTTGGCTTTCTCATTTTTTGAAAATGTCTTAGCTGCTTTTAAATTTATTAAATATAGTATCCTGACTTTTTAAAATAAATTTGCTTATCTTTTTCAAATCTGAGCTTACTGAGTGTCTCACTTTATCATTGGAGGCTGATCTTCCTCACCATGATTTGTCCTGGGCAAATGCTCATCACCCCCAATAACTTCTACAGTGTGCACCAGCAGTTTTGTCACATGAAAAATATTTTTATCAGAAGGTTAATAGCTAAAAAACATAGCACAAAAAAATAGAGACTATTGCTTATTATGCTAACTTAAAGATGATGTAATTTCTTTGACTCTGAAAAAATTATAATAACTTTATTATGTTGTGATTATAGGCATTCAGAGTCACTAGCTCTGTTCAGGACTAGCCCTTTGTCTGGTGCAAATATATAGAGTTCCACTAATTTCAGTTTACATTATGTGATGTACATTAGGTGAGGTTTTGGCCTCTAACTTGTTTTTCACAGCACTGTTCTGTCACTCAGACAAGGAATGCTTGGGGCTGCATATTAAATGTTTTCTATTTATTCTCCTTCCAGTGCTAAAGACCATTTTTCACTCCATGATACCCTATAGCTACATGGCACATACGTTTATCCATACACCAAAAATGGGACAATTTGAAAAGTTTTTTCAGGATTCAGACCTTGCAGTTTTTCTACTGAGTTAGCCTTGTGTGATGGATGTGAGACTTATTCCAGCTCTTCCTGTGGGAAATGGTGGAGGCTGGTTTCATTCCTAATGTGTGCCTGGAGATTTGTTGTACAGGAGCTGAAAGCCAAATGTGAACTTTTCTATGTGTGAATTACTTCCCAGAGGAGAACATCTTTTCCAGATGTATCTGTACATTACAGTGATAATGGAAAATAAACCTCAGCTCCTGAAAGAAAATATCACTAACAGACAGTGAAGATACTGCTGGAACAAACCTGAAGTGCACAAGGTTAAGATGGCAGAAGAGGGTTTTCTAGAGCAGTTGCTTCATGCTTTCTTCCTAATGTGTTTTCCTGTAGAATGGACTGTCACCAGCCACATAAATGCATAAAACTAGGAAGTTTTGAATCCATTGATTCCTTTTATGGCTTCAGGTCATTTAATAACTCCCCATGACCAGTGCTTGATAGCACAAGAGAGTTATTGAAATTGTGGGAACAGTGTGGCCAAAGTAGACTGAGTGGACAAGGTTCTCCTGCCAGAAGCTGAGGAGCAGTGCTAAAGCAGGCTTCTTCCCTCTCACTGTCCACACAGGGCAATATGAGGTTGTTGTGTGGGGCAGAGGGGGGAGGAGGGGTGGAACCAGGCCTCTGCGTTTACCGAAAATGTCTCTAAGGCTATTGAGAGATCACTCCAGCCAGCACTGCCTGGTGCTGTACAGAACGACCCTTCTCACACCCGTGCCGGTGTATGGCACATATTCTCACTCACCCACAGAGTTGGATAGCTCGTGCGTCACCAGAGACAAAGAACTCAGAGCGCTCAGTCAGCTGGATATTCCAGAAGTTTATTCCGAAGGGGTCCAGGATGAAAGAGGAAGAGAGACCCTCGTTGTCTATATTTACAGGGATAGCTGGAGGGTCAGGTAAGAGGAGGCGGGGGGAACATCACAACCAATGGGGAGAAGGAAGGGATGGGATCAGGGGTTAAGTTACAGCTGGGGGGATTTACATAATTTGGGGAGGGACCATCGTGTTCTCCAGGGGGGGGACTAGGATGTCTCCCACCAGTGAAGCCCTGCTGTACTGGAAGCACTCGGCTCCCCAGCAGTTCCTGAGGTGGTATTATCCACCACAACAGTTGTGGTTTAACCCCAGCAGACAGCCAGACACCATACTGACAATGTGAGGGGCAGGAGAATCAGGAAAGAAAAGATAAAACTCGTGGGTTGAGATAAGAACAATTTGATAAATGAAGCAAGGTAAAGTGTAATAATATGAGTGATAAAATAACAATAATAACAGTAATGAAAAGGGGAGAGAGAGGGAGAGAAATAAACCCCAAGAAAAACAAGTAATACAATAGAGTTGCTCACGACTCATTGATCAGTGACCATCCTGTTCCCTGGCTGCACTCAGTTTGATATCAACACCATTCCCAAAACTAAACGCAGTGCTGTACCAGCTGCTAAGAAGAAAATGAATGCTATCCCAGCCAAAATCAGGACAGATGCATTGCTGCCACAGGTTGAGCCCGAGAGGCAGATGGATCTGTTCAAGCCATGCTTGCTAACCAAGGTGAAAACCAAGAATGGGCTTTGTTGACATTTTCCCTTGCTCACCATGATGGGTATTTGCAGTGCAGTGTCTCTGGAGAATTCAAATAGGACATGGCAATTGTGACTAAATGAGTTCATGGCTGTTCTCCACCAGGGAGTTAAACATACTAATTGCAAGAGCTCTCTATGGTTTGGGGCTGGGGAAAGAGGGGGCAGGTTCCTCATCTAGCCCAGTAGGCTGGGAAAAATACCCAGAATTTTACTCTGAGTCATGTGTGATATAAGACTCTTGGCAATGAACAGCAGCTACTGAAAACTCAAAGAAAAAAACAGCTAAAACACTAAAATAAACTGGATTATTTAGATGGGCTTGTTTTGCATGAGAGTTTCAAATTTCCTTATGAAAACGAAAAAACAAACCCAAACCAAACCGCTCTTGCATGATCCATTCCCAGGATGCGTATTTCCATCTGTTCTTTGACCTGACAGAGTAGGATTTTCTTTGAAACCTTAGTTTTCCCCTTCAGCTGCCCTCCTGACAGACCTAAAGCCCTGCCCTGCTCCTCTGTGATGAAGGTGCTTTGACTACTCCTTTCCAGTGACCAAAAGTGGTGTCTACTGTTTGTCAGGAGCCCTACTTTGCTACAAGGAAAGGGGGATATTTCTTCCTACGTTTGTGCTGATGACAATATTCTTCCTATTTGCTCTTATTTTACAATGTCTTCTTATCTTTTCAGTTATGATCATTTATGATTATTAGACTAATTTTCCCCTATATAGTCTCACTGAAATAAATTTTTCATTTAATTATGTCATCTCAAAGATTTCTTCATGTAAAATCCAAGGCAGTATGTGTTGTATCAATACTGTTGTTTCTATTTAGTATGCAGGATGGATGATTTAGTATCTTGAGGGTATTGTTTGCTTTACATAAGTATGTTCTTCTCCCACATAAGGCAGAATGACACAAGACTAAATCATAAGTGGATAAATTGCAGTGCTGGAAATTCAAAGCTTAGTCATAAGACCATAAGACCATATAATAACTCATACCCTGAAGGAGACCACACTGAGATTCCAGGGAAAGTTGTACGTCAAATATTTCCTGGCTCTTAGATACTTGATTTGGTAAACTCAAATTATTAAACTTCATTCAGTGTTTTCAATTTGACAGAGTTTTTTTCAAGGGAACACAATATTCCAAGTCCCATCCTGAGATATCTGCTGCTTCTTCCATTTTTTTTACACTTTGCTCTGACCTCCTTGCCCTCAGGTGCCAGCTCTGCTCCAGTTCATTGTCAAAGTCATTTCCCTTTCATATGCACATTGGTGCCCCTGGTCCAGCCAGTCCCTGTGTCCTCCTCCCTCAATGTACTCTTTTGGTCACTGCTCCTCCCCACACTCTGGCCTTGGGAAGAGCCTGCCAGAGGCACTGGCAGGTGATTTCTTCTCTCCCCTCAGCCTTTTCCTCTCTTCCTTGACTCCCAGTCTCCAATCAGATATTTCTCTGCTCTCCACTAAACTCCACCCATTTCCCCAGTATGATCCTGGTCCTGCCACCTTGGTGCAGTTTCTGTCACTTGTTCCTGTCCTGATGCTGGGAGTGCCCCAGGAGCTCACTGGGACAATGAAGGAGCAGTTTCTTTGACACCCTTGACCCATGGGCAGTGGAGTGGGTCCTGATGCTCAGTGACCAGGTCTCCTGTGAAACTCTGTCACAGGCAACTGCAGAGGCTTAAGCACCACTGCTGAAAGTTGCAGTATATCTGACCTGTGAGCAGGCTGCATTTTTCCATCCAAGAGTCAACATTTTTACTTGATATGGTGTGATTTGACAGGAATGACAAACAGCTCTCTTCCTAGGAAGATGAGTCCTGGCAGGCTAGAAGTCCATGTGGCTATAGAGCTCTCAAAATGCTTATGTCTTTATTTTTAGTGAACAATGTATTTTCTTATATTTTCAGTTTTAGAAAATAATCGTGTGGATTTGATAGTTCTTTTTGTTGTTTTTGTTGTTAAAGGTGAAATCTGAGATGAGAAATGTCTATATTTACAGTTAGAGTTTTTAAAATTAAAATGGCTTGTCAAAATGTTTTGATATTACAAATGTAAGTCCAGGCTGTATTATTCTTTGAGATGGGTTTCAGTGAATCCTAAATGTCACTTTATTACACTAGTGCTAGGAGGGCTGTATGCTAAACTAAGACTAGGCTGGGCATTAAGCATGGCCTGAACAGATTAAAAAAAGATAGTATTTGTCCTAAAGAAATTAATATTAAAATATAAAATATACTTATTCAATGTAGACAGATGAGGAGAACAAATTAAATAATACTTGCAAGCTCTTAAGGTGCAGGGAACTCACCTATAAAAGATTAGCTTTGCAACAGAGAAGGTTTTTAACGATTAATGTTTGACAATGTTTATCAGGAGTGTGAGAAGTAACACGAGAGAAGGTAAGGACAACCCATGGAGAGTGGAGTCTGGCAGTCCTGGTCTGCTGGCTACCAGAGCTGACATTTCAGTACTGCTTGAAAGGTGATTGGTGAGGAGCCCTGAAAGGGCAAACAAGGAAACTATTTGTTGACCAAAAGAGAAGGAGTCAGTGGACAGGTATACATTATAAAAAATCCTCCCTTGTCCTGGGGCAGAACCAACTATGTTGATATTTCCCTCAACTCCTCCCCTTGTCCCCAGCCTGGCTGCAACAAGGGCTTCCTCCTGAAGTCCACCATTAATGTAATTTTCATCATTGTCCTCCTCCATGGGCTGCAGGGGCACATTGCTTCACCATGGTCTTCATCATGGGCTGGAATGGAATTTCTGGTTCCCCTGTTCCAGCAAGGGTTCCCACCCACAGGAGACAGTCCTCCTTGAACTTCTCCAATGTAGGTCCTTCTCAAGGGCTGCAGTTTTCCACAAACTGCTCCCACATGGGTCCCCTATGAGGTCACAGGTCCTGCCATAAAACCTACTCCAGCACAGCATTATCAGAGGGTCACATCACATTCTCCTTCAAGCATCCACCTACTCCAGCCTGGGGTCCTCCATGGCTGCAGGTAGATCTCAGTTCCATCATGGACTCATCCACATCCCTTCAACTCAAATTCACACTGGCATTCCAGCCTGTCCAGTACAGCAGCACAGAAACAGCAGCACCTGCCAGCCCAGGAGCATCACCATGGCTGTGACCGGAACCTTCCCAGGCACAATTCAGTGAGGTGAGCACTGCAGCAAAGAGTGGCCACTAACGAGCACTAGGCCCTAATATAGTCAGAAATGCTTACATTTACATACATTCATACTGGACAGTAAATCCATTGATTTACAAGACCCTGTTAAGTGGTTTAAAGCAGTGTTTAAACTACAGATGTTTTTCCTGACAGTTGTGTGTATGTAAAAGAAGTAACACTTTCATTAAAGCCTTTGTCATGTGCTCATGGATGGAAACGGGAGGCTTTCCATTGAATCCAGATTTCATACTGATTTTCAATCTATTATCTCATAGCCTAAATATGCCACCGCATTCAAGAAGTGTTTATCCCTTTATTTGTGTACATTGCATAGCATGGACAAGTGTTAGTCAGATGAGACAAGATATTTTTCCCTTTTAAGGTCCTCATCTATTCTAGGAAAATGGAACTTCTGTTTCTGCACTTTTTTAATGATTCCCTTCCCTTCCCTTCCCTTCCCTTCCCTTCCCTTCCCTTCCCTTCCTTCCCTTCCCTTCCCTTCCTTCCTTCCCTTCCCTTCCCTTCCCTTCCCTTCCCTTCCCTTCCCTTCCCTTCCCTTCCCTTCCCTTCCCTTCCCTTCCCTTCCCTTCCCTTCCCTTCCCTTCCCTTCCCTTCCCTTCCCTTCCCTTCCTTCCCTTCCCTTCCCTTCCCTTCCCTTCCCTTCCCTTCCCTTCCCTTCCCTTCCCTTCCCTTCCCTTCCCTTCCCTTCCCTTCCCTTCCCTTCCCTTCCCTTCCCTTCCCTTCCCCAGAAAATATCTCCACTTGGAAGTTTTTTGAATTAAAGCTTCAGCTGGGGATGTATTAAATAGATGCAGTGTTCAACAATTTACAATGGATGGGAATTAGGAATTTGATTTCAGATGACTCAGAGTGCTTCACATGCTGTTGTTACTGCTACTGTCTAAGCCTGATATTTATTTTAAAAACATCTGTTACAGAAGGAGTGGAAGTGGTAAACCTATGAGAGAGCCTTCCTCCCTGATCCATTAATCCACCCTTAATTCTTAAACCATCATTGCAGGAAGACAGACTTTTAACTCTTCAAAAGGCTTCCACTGATTTAAAAAGTTTGAACCAGTAAAAATTGACACTAATCTTATTGTAATGAAGTTGGACAGATTTCTATAATCAAATAAGAGATTAATTACATATTCAAAATGGAAACACTAAAAAGAACTGCAGAAAATGCAGTGTTGTTACAGTGAGTACAAGACTGAAGAGGCTTGTATAGTTAAACAATGAATAGTTAAATGAATTATTGTACAAATGATGTGTCTGTATGTTTCCTTCTGCACTCAATATCCTTCTGGCTGGACAGGCTGCACTATCTTCTTACGTGTCTATACATACACATAATTTTAGAGTTATGGAAACAGGTATCAGCTGCCTTAAGTCTACTCTGCCATTGTGGCTGGGGTAGAAGAGAAGTTTTCTTCCCCCACCAGAGTTTGTATTCTGGTAGCAACAAGGATTTTTAATCACAGAACTATATATTTGCTCTTCCCCAAGGGAACTGGGGAAAAGAGACAAAATATAAAAATAAATATAAGAAAGAACAAGACTATGAAGTAAAGTAAGATGTTATATAGTTCATTAATTTTGATTCATAAAAATATAAATATGTATCTAAGGATTTGAATCAAAATAATATAGTATCAATGTCCATCATGGACGTTTTCTCATATAAAAAGGATCTTTACAGTACTTGATGAGCAATTTTGCAATATTTTACTGGATCAAAAAAAGTCAGGTTTTGAGGAGGTTACTATGTTATCTTGCTTTTTTTTTACAATTTATGTACACTTTCTTTGTGTTACATCATCTTGTACAATATTTATGCACAGCATATAATTGAAATGCACAAAAAAATTTAAATTCTCCATATCTTACTGGGAAAACTCAAACCGGTTAAAATATTGTTCAAAATAACCAAAGTTATTCTATACCTGCTCATATGCAGCTATCAGCTGAAGATTAAGCTCATATGTGCTCTGTAATACCTGTTGCAATTTTATGAATAGTGTTATACATGGTATAGTAGCTGCCATCACAGATACAATGCAGCAAAATATTCAGCTGGCTTACGGCTTTCTGCAAAGAAATCAGTTTTCAGGTATTTTATCAAAAACTTTTTCTTTCAAGCCACTCTTAATAGGTAAGACACGCTAGATAATTTGGTATAAAATTGTGGTATCTCATATTATGCATTTGGATAGATAACACAGGAATAGGAAAGCAAACCTGAGAATAAATAAGGAATCAATCAAGTGATTTATTTAATAGATAATTAGCTGAGTCTGTGAAGGCTAGATCAGTGCATTTCATATTAATTTTTAATGCCATTTGCAATGGCAGAACATAAGTTGTAATATCAAAATGAATATGGAATTGAGAACCATTATGTTAAACTACTCCTGACTGGAAACAAGTTGAAATTTGAAGACATTTCTTTGAAAGATACCCATCTCAAAGGAAATCCACAGGAAATATACTGTGAAAATACTTCTAAAGCCTTTTGCCTGAAGTATTTCCCAACAAAGACATAAATCACAGGATTAATGCAGCTGTTGGTGATAGCAAGCATATAAGCAAACTGCTCCCCAAAGTTGAGCAGTTCCTCCCAGAAGCAGCCTTTGATCACTCCTGTATGGTGTAATGTATCCAGGAACACAAAAAAATGATGAGGAGTCCAGCAGAAATGAAACATAAGTACCACAGTCAAGATCAGTCTTTGTGCCTTTGTGCCTCTGTGCCTCTTGCAACCCTTTGCTCTGAGTGCTCTTCGTTCTCTTGCTGTTTTTTGTAGGGACCTAATGGTAGAGAAATTGAGGAAGACGATTGCTGTGGATGGCAACAGAAACCCCACGATGTTGCGTACCAGGCTTTCAGCTGTTTCCCACCATGGGGAGGGGAAGTCCAACATGCATGCTGAAATATTCCACTGGGGAAAGTCTTTCACAGTCCGGAACATGAAGGCTGGGATGCTGAGAAGGATGCTAAAGAACCAGATGAGCAAGCAGATCCCTTTGGTCATGGATTTGCTCCATATCTCTCTGTGGTTCAAGGTATGGACAACAGTCAAATAGCGATCCACGCTGATGGCCACGAGCAAGTAGATGCTGGTGTACATGTTCAGGGTGATGGATGCGCTGATGCTGCGGCACAGGAAATTGCCAAAGGGCCAGTTAAACTCATTACTGATGTTCTCTGCCCAGAATGGGAGGCACATGAGGAAGATAAGATCAGCAACAGCTAGGTTCATAAGGTAGATTTCAGCTGTCTTCAGAGGGCCTTTGTGCAGCAAATAAATTAAGAGAACAAATACATTTCCAAGCATACCAATAACACAGACAGTGTTGATGTACTTGGGTGCTATATAGTACACGATGTTCCACCAGTCTTCCTGCTCTGGGCAAATAGTTGAGTTGCTCTGGTTTTCACTCTGGTTTGAGGAGGAAATATTTAGTAGAGGACTGTCAGTCATTCTTTAAAAAAATCAGACTTGAACAGGAGATGTCTGTGAAATCAGAGAAAATTACTGCAAAAAAGAAACACAACATTTTAAAAGTTGTCTCCTGTGAGTAGTATAACAAACATTTAAGTGCTGCAAATTCTTTATAAGTCCTTACTGATTATTGTAGGCTAGATCAATCCACACTTGATATGTGCAACAGTGAGAAAGGTTCCTAGCATTAGCAAGGACGGAACTTCCTCTACATCCTATGAAATTTCCTCTCCTTGCTTCTATTGTTTAAAGTAGCGCAGAGGAAGGAAAGTGACAAATTAGTGTAAGTAGTTCTGTACATCTCCTCCAGACTGATTACAGACACAGATATGGGAGAATTCCATCTCCCTGAGAGTAGCAAGAGTCACGCTAGAGACACAAAGCCAGCTTTGCATCCTTCCCTCCACTTTCTCTTACTTGTATGTTATTATAATACTGTATTATATACAATATTACAAATACATATTAATATATTATTATACCCTGTCATCCTGCTGAAGCAGGATCACGCCTGTTTCCCAGAAATGAGAAACTGCTCACTCACTGTATTAAACATCACTTGCTGCTTAAACTTTACATTCTTTTGTTCCTTCTCAGTTCCCCCCACCCTGAAATTTGGTTTCAAAAATGTTGTTAGATCAGACAGCTTATTGCCTTCAAATGCTAGCAATTGGAATAATAAAATATAGACTCCTTTAAAATATTACACTAGAAATCTTGCCTGGAGGAAAGGCCTCTGCAGCTCTAAATTTACAGCACTCTTCTCCAGTTCAAAAATTTCATTTGAGTTCAGCTGGAGAGGGGCTATCCCAGCCTCCAAAGTGTTTAGTCCATCATAGCATGAGCAATACCTTTATTTCTTTCTGGTAACTCCATCTGAGATTGTGCAGGAGTGAGAACATGGGTAAAACCTTATCCTCCCATGACAATCCATTGGATTTTCAGTCAGGGATCTACTGTCAGAGCTGCCTCCTGCTTCATTCTTCAGTGTTGCCATGCTTGATAACAGTGCCTGGATCCTGGTTTTTACAGGCATTCAGTCTCAGAATCATTATGGCAGGCAAGTTATTATTGAGGCTGTGGTGCCATCTGACATTTCAGTATTTCATGTGCAAGTGGAGCATACCAATCATGAAAAAGAATGCATTTGAAAAAAATCAGTATTTTGCAATCAGTCATTCTGAATATTGACTATCTGCTGCAGCTATTTAACACTGCTCTTCCACTTCCTGGATTTTTACACCAAGTTTCTGAAGAGAGAATTTAGGACCATTGTTCATTTCTTTTACATATCTGTACAACCACAGTGATGTCTGTATGTGAGCAGCTTGCAATACTTACTTCAGGGATGCCTCTAGGAATAAGTTAAGTATTAATATTCCACATCAGGCTATTTGGTACTAATGCACAGAACATTTTTCATCACTGCAGAATTAGGTGAGCAGCAAAGCTGTATCTGAGTTCATAAACTCACTCAAGCTGGCAGTCTTGATGGAAAACTGAGCTACAGCTCAACACAGCTCTCTGGATTTCCCTCACAACAATTTGAATGCTACCTAGTTCACAGATATCTCATGCGTACTGAGATAACTTGAAAGGATCTAAAACTATAGATAAAATACATATAGCAAATAAATGGCTGATTGGCATCAAAGAGGCTCTTTGTGTGATGACAGAAATCTAATGCTGTTATAGCAGGAGTCTGGCTAAGGCATGAGAGAACAATGGCAGAAAATCTGTAACTTTATATTTCAAAAATAATGTAGAAGAAAGGTAACAGTTAAACAGAATTATTTGTTTTACTAAATATTGAAGAAAAAGAAATGCTTATTGTCCTTGTTTGCCATTTTTCTGAAACTTCTTGCTATCAGATTATTCCAGACACTTTGCACACTTTAGTTGTGATCTCTCCACTGGAGCTACAAATTCATTCATGATAGGCTCAGCTAAAAACACCAAGAACCTCTACTTTTCATTGCAACTTGGATTTTAGTCACAGCTAAATCTGAATTCTTGTTCTATCTAGGTACCAGCTAGCAATGGTACATGAAGACTCTGTAGAGTTTTTCATTGCGAAAATTTCTTCAGAGTCTACTAGTCAGTGTCCAAGCACCACCACAAGCCACAAGCCTTTTACAAACTTAGAGATCCAAATGTTCTCTTGACATAAAATGCACTTTATTTTCTGTAATTTCTGTAAGCATTTATAAATATTTAGTGTTAATGGACAATTAGCCACATGAATGGCTTTCGATTTCTGTACTTAACACATTCCAGTAATATTTATACAAATAATGACATCTTTTTCTTACTTTGAACTGATTTCTGATGGATCTCCATGCACAGTGCATCTATGACCCTTTATATTATTAATATTCATTAGCCAGTTAGAGCAATTAGGTGAAATGGATCATGGCTTTCTACATAAACTAATACTGACCCTCAATTACTTTCACTGTGAAAAAGAAAGGGAAAGTCTTACCAGACTGCACAGATCAGAACTGAGAGCACAAAAGATTATTTTTTAGATGAAATATAGGAATTATTTTAATAAAGATAATACATTAAAAAAAAGATAGACATACCGACTCCTTGTCCTTCCTGGCAATTTACTCAAAGTTTCAAATTCGGAAACAGTTGATGAACAGCAGCACAGAGGTTACTGAGAGAACTCAAAGATGCATCCTGAGGCACAACTGAGTGACTGAGGGCTGTTCTGAGTGTTTTGTTGGCCATACACCATGCGTGTGATGTTACATTTTGGAAGAAAGCCCCAGGACTTTTTTTTTTTTTAACTTCCCCAAATGTCAGCTGTAGTAATTTTCAAGGCATGTGAAATATTTCATTTTCATTGTGAAATAATACAAGCCATATGTCATGACTCTTGTAACCTTGTGACCACTGAATAAAGCTCTCAAATACAGGTCATTGGCAATTAAAAGTTCCTTTGTGTGAATAACTATGTCTGTAACAGTAATAATTTTATTAACAGCTCTGAATTGCCTTCTCAGTGCACACAGGGAGAAACTTAGAACAAGGTTTTGTTGTGGTGGGAGCTCCTTTCCCTGCTAGCCTGGAGGTGAAACCTTGCCAAGGAGCTGGGGGCTAAGCAGTACAGAGAGATGGGAATGGCTGCTGAAACATGAGCCTTGCTAAACCTCATTGCCACTGTTTTTGAAAGGCATTGTTTTTGCACACCTCTATAGGTGTCCAGGGCATGAATCTCTGTGAATATTGCTTCTCAGTAGTGCATGATGACTGCTGTTTTTTCTCAGGCTTGCACCGAAAAAACTTTCTTTTCTGGTTACTTGCTGGGACCATGTAGCCTGAGAGTGGTTGTTTATAAATTATTTTTATCTTTTACATTCTCGTTGTCCACTGATTGGAGCAATATTAAAATAAAAGGGAATATCTATTGCATCTCAGACTTAAAATACAAATCTCTCTTTAGTTTATCCATGCAAACAGTATGGGTTTTCAAGTTAAAAAGAAAACCAGTGAGAAATTATCGAAGGACTGGAATGCTGTTTACTTAGAAGAAAATATTCTTCCCATTGTCTACTTATCCAACACATGAACTATCTCTTTCAATGCTTATTAAATTCAGTTTATTCTTGTTTGATAAGTAAGTTAAAATGTAAAGGCAGTGGAGGCTGAATGCTGATAACTTATTATAAACTTCCCTATCATGAAAAATACTTTTATTCCAAATTTTTATTCATTAAAAGATAATAAGTTAGTTATGCTAAAATTTTAAAAAAGTGCAAAAGCAATAAAAATTGATAAAGATTAGATAAAATTGATAAAAATTGATAAGTGCTAAAATTGATTTTTAAAAAGTTCTGGTTAACACCATCACAATGGAGAAAACTCTAAATGGCTAAATTTTTCTTTCTTTTCTTTTTTCTTTCTAAAAATTTTTTTTGGCAAAGACTTGAAACACAATGTGTAATTTTTGAATTACACATTATGTAAGGAATGCTAATAAATTGCGGGAGGGAAATCTTAAAACAACCCATCTCACACTTACTCATAAAGGCAACTGCAATATGACAGGAGATCTTCGTCACAGACTTTCCAAAGCCTCCTCTTTGCTTACACTACTGCATTTCCGTGTTTAAGTTATTTTTTCCATAAAGAAGAACGTTTGAGTAATAAAAAGAAGTTTGGAATTTGTCCTTGCTTGGACAGGAATCTCTGGGAGCTGCCAAGTTCCACATTTACTTACAGACTGAAAAAACACCCGCAGCTGCGCCTAAAATTTATGTGATAAATAACAGTCTTACAAAACTCATCACATCAAAATGGGATCAAAATACTGTTTTTTTCCAAATCCAACTCCTCTTTGTAAATCTAGTTTCTTATTTTCTGTTGCTTTTCATTGCTAGATTTGGAACATTTTTCAGTAATGGAGAGAGATTCAAAATTAGAAGTCATACATTTAGAAGAAATAGTGAAATGAATAGGCACTGCAGTAGCTCCAGAATTTAAAGATCTTAGAATGAGTCTACAGAAGAAGCTGCAACTTTATACAGAAAGGGGATTTAATTTACCATTTCTTTACAACTTCATTCTTAATTTCAACCTATAGAAAGTATGTAAAGATCAGGTAATATTTCATAGTTTACACAGACATAAAGCACCATAAATTGAAGGAATGTGAATGTAATTTAAAAGCATCTATAAAGGTCAGTAGTTAAAGTGTTTTTACTGTAAAAAACATATCTGTCTATTGGCACCTTCAGCTTGGGATATTCGCACCACATTGGTTTATGTTTTAAGTTTACATGATCTTCAGTCACACTGTCTAGGCAGACTTTCCTGCAGAAAGTAAACATTCTCTAGAGCTGCATAAGAATTTACAAATGCTAACTGAGCCTCCCTGATCAGAATGATTAAACAAACATGTTGATGAACTTAGAGGTAACACTCTTTACTTGATTGTTACACATGTTGCATGATAGACAAATGTCAAAAATCTCAAAGGTCTCCAGAGTTCTGGTTGTTGGTCTGACAGCTCAGCCATTATAAATCTTCCTCTTAATATAGCTGGAGTGTTTAATGTCTGAGACAAATTATCTTTTTGGATAAGTGTAATGGTTTGATTTTCTTTATTGAAATGGTTTTCAAATCAGCTCAGTTATCTGCTATAACTGTTCACCTGTTCTGGAAAAGGAAAAAGAATGAGACCTTTTGATGTAAAACTCCTTGTTCAGCTTGGTTGGATTTCTTCAAGTATACTATGGTGATTGCTAAGGAGAACTTAAACTCTGGTGCAGTTATTTACAAGTCCCAAACAATGCTCCTGGCACCCTCACAGTGTGGTAATAATCAAGCCCTTGTAACTACAGTTTACAGAGCTTGAAACAGCAAAATGTGAAGTAGCCAATACAGGCTGGAAAACCAGCAATGTATTGATGGAAGAGCAGAGTGAAAGGATGATTCAATGGCCAAAGTCTGCTTAGGGATTTGGGAGACCTGAACTAAGATCCTAACTTCTCCACTGAAGCCCTGCCAAAAAAAAGAGCAACTTTCTCCTGTCCACAGCAAGCACCAGCTGCTTGTGTAACAGCTTTTAAGATGTTAATTTTGCATTTCAAGTGAAGCCAATAATCAACTTGAAAAATGAGAGAGTGGAGAAATGGGAATAGTTCCTGCCTGTAGATGCTGAAGGCCAGAAATATCAGCTGGCTGTCGATATCTTTGCCATTCCTCAGACAATTGTCCCCATCTCTGTCAGGCTGAATGGGGAGCCAGGCATTTCCATGGCCAAAGTCTTAACACCTGTGGCAGCCTCTGGTAAAAGAGAAGATGGGAGCAGGTGTAAGAGGGGGACAGGATAAAGAGGAATAAAAAGATGATAGGATTACTGTTTGGCATCTACGGCCCTGAAATTCTCAGGACACAGTCTGACCTCATCTTACCAAAAATCCTGTTCATATTTTGTCTTGCTTCTGTGAGAACAGGACTGAGCCAAGTGTAACTGGAATCTGTCAGTAGGTCAGATGCAGCTTGGATATTACATTTTATTTCTTGGGGGTTTTTTTGTTGCATGTATAAATGGTGCATGTGAATACCACAAATGTGTCATCATACTGAAAAGTCAGTAAAATGTGAATTAAACAGTCTGTGAGCTGACACTGTCTGTTCTGTGATGTGGAGAAGCTGCTGCAGGGGCTTTCCATTGTTGCTGGTGTCTGCACAGGATCTTGAGCTATCGGCAAGCAGAGAAAAGCTACCAAAAATATTTCAGTACCCTTAGCTGCCTTAATTCAGATTTTAACATTCAAAGGGATGTTAAAATCTGAGCGGTCAGCAACACTCAGAGATGAGCCCTGAAAAGAAGTATCTCAAAGTGGCTAAAATTCTGTTGTTTCAGCTCACTTTTCTTTGGTGTAACGGGAAGAATGAGGAAGTTTCTGGAACAGTTTAACTTCTGAGAAATCAGTCCTTAGTAACAGGATACAGGCTAGAGAAGAAAATGCCAGGAAATCTCATTTCTCAAAGTGCTTTATTTTCTTTTCTACATGTTTACTCCATAGCAAAAAAATGTGCCCATATATTTACATTATTTAAATTAATGTGATATTAACATAATAACATTTTTATATTTTACTTCTCAGTACCAAATGCTCAGAAATACCTTCCATTGCCTCAATAACCTCTGTATGGAGTTTCTTTTGTGTAATGGTTGCATGAACAGCATGCTCATGGATTATACAGTATGGTAACACTGGATATAACAGAAAGCCTTGCAATGTTTTGTCAGAGTTATCCCCAGTTGCTTCAGACAATAAAAAGGATGAGCAAATAGAAGCGTTTATAACATAGGATTATGCTGGATTATCAAGGAAAAACGACGGAAATTGTCTGTAAATCATATACACTGATCTGAATCCCATAGTCTTTAAATCATGTCTGCACACTTCTGTTTTGCAGTTTAGTTATTTGAAGGTTTAATACAAATTTCCCATCTTAAATGAACTTCATTGCTCCATGCAAGCTCTAATGAATGAAGACCATGCAGTTGAAGTCTGAGTTTACTTATGTCACCAAACTTCATTTCCCTTGGTGGCTTTAAAAGCTGTAACCTTAAGTGCTTTGAAAAGAACTAAGACTGTTAGTTTCAGCATATATTAGATCATCTGCTCAGTTTTGATCAAGGTTCTTGGAGCTTAAAGTGCATACAGACAATTCAGTACACCATGAGCTTTTCTTGGGTGTATAATCAACTTAGAGCAAAAATACAGTTCGGTTGGGGAAAAGCTATCTTGTATTAAAATCTCACAGATTAACTCCACAAAAAAAATGTAGGTATTACCAGAATCTTACTAGTTCTTGAATACTCTGAACTTTCAAGACCATTGTTATCTTCAGCTAGATTTCTAATGTAGTTAGGTGATGTGCTCCTTCATATTCTCAATTTCTTCTGTTTGTGAGATTACACCAATTGTGATGAGCTTTTATATGTCCATTAAATAACATTAAAAATATTAATTATCTTTTGAGAATACTAAAAACCCAAGTCTGTGAACTGAAATATAAGCATGAATGTAAATAGCATCCACTCACTCAAAAGGAGTAAGTGAATGCTTTCACTCCAAGGTAGAAGGGGTAAAGAATCTTCTTCTATAAATAAAACTCAGATAACTTTATGCAGCTGGGTGCAGTTTCCCTTTCACTGCTGCTTTATCTTTTTCTAGATACTCTCCATACATATTTGCTCATGTAAATCCATAAATAACAAGAGCACTTGCAAAAAGGCACTGTTTGTCAATTTAGATAGTTTTGGATGACTGAAGAGAGAAATTAAATGCCCCAAAGATGGACACATCTGAAAATCCTACAAGACTTACTTAAGAGAACTTACTCAAACACAAGCCCCTCCCATATCAAAAATCTTATCTAGCACACCCTATGGGTACCATAAGTAGCTGCACAAGCCTCGCAATAGCTTCTGTACTGGGGCTCTGTTCAGAGAATTGTGTGTAGACTTTGGAAATGCAAACATTCCAAATGATATCTGTGCCAAATATTATTCAACCATGAAAATATAAGTAAGCTACAAAATAGGATTCAGTCATGAAAAACATCCAATAACATTAGAAGCAGGTCTCTTTATGGAATTTCTGTTAAGATCAAACCATTGTTTTCCCACACATAACCAACACTACCACATGTTTACTCTGTGGACCAGTAGCAGATGGATATGAGCAGAGACTGATATGTTAGAACGCTTTCTTCCTGTAAGGATTTCCTAAAATTGTGCTATTGGGGTAATGACAGAGTAGACTTTTTCCTTGGGTATTCACTTGAAATGGAAGTTCTTAGAGTGTCCAGGGAGTTTTCCATCTGCACAGATGGTAATTTTCTGCACCTCTTTGTGAACAAGTCCTTGTAGAATTCCACAGCCTTCTTCTGGAAGTTTTTCCCAACAATTACATACAGGACTGGGTTCAGGCAGCTGTTGCTAAAGGAACAGTACGTGGCTATCTGGGTCCCTATGTCATTGATTTCTTCCAGGCATGTGAGAGTGGGTGAGAAGTAATGGATTGTGTCGATGAATGTGCTGATCTGGAATGGAAGCCAGCAAATAATGAACAGCAAGAGCACAGCAAGGACCAGCATGGTGGCTCTCCTCTCTGTCTGGACTACCTTCATTTTTTGTAGCTCACTGCTTCGTAAGGCTTTGATGATTTGCGCAGTACAATAGGTAATTACACAGAATGGGATCACAAACCCCACAATATTCAGCAAGCAGTTGTTTATGGGCTCCCAGTAGCTGGCTGGGTAACTAAGAGCACAGGCTGTGATGTTGTATTCTTCAAAATAACGTAAATCTCGAAATATCATCATAGGTGAACACATGAGCAGTGCACATGTCCAGATTACAAAACTATTCCATTTGGCACAGACAGTTCGTCTCATCCTTCCGCGAGACATGGTTTTCACCAAGGCCAGGTAGCGGTCAATGCTCACTAGTGTCAGGAAATAAATGCTAGAATATAAGTTCATGTAACTCATAATGTTGATTGCTTTACAGAGAAACAGGCCAAAAGGCCAGTGAAAATTATTAGAAATATTAATGGCCCAGAAAGGTAAAATACACACTAACATCAGGTCAGCAAATGCCATGTTTGCTAAGTAAATTTCAGCCACTGTGCAGCTGCTCCTGTGGAAACACAGAACGGTGAGCACAAAGGAATTTTCTATTGATCCCAGAATAAATATAAACCAGAGGAATCCAGGCTGAAAATCCCGTAGCCATTTCCATACATCTGCACTAACACATTCATATTGATCTATTTGATGCACTCCTGAATTATTGTGGAAATTTGCTGGGCTGACTGTGAGCTCCTGGGTGGTCATGTTGTACAGCTGCGTAACATTTTCAGTTGTGATGGAAACCATTTCTGTGAAGAGAAAAAGAGCTGACATGAGATTTCTGCATCTAGCTCATTGTTGCAAAAGACATGATAAGAAAAGCTGTCTCTGCTTTTCCTAATGTCCTAGAAGTGTAGCTTTTGAACAGTCTTACAATTTCCCAGCTTGCTTTCTCATAGACAGTGGGAATGTCTGTGGAATGTTTTGCAGACTGCATTGCTGAGGACAGCTTGAACCAATTTTAGGTGAGTAAAACAGGCAATGAAAACAACAACAGATATTGTTATGAATGGGTTAACTGAAGAGAACATTTACCAGCCCTTATTCACTAGAACTGAGCAGCAACAGTTTTGAGAACAAAAGCAAGCCTCTGTTAATTCTTTGAGGACGTTCATGTTTAGTTTGTCTTCTTATCTTCGCATTTCATTAGCCATGGTCTCCTAAAGGACAGGCGTACCTTGTGTCTTGGGTTGCTCATGGTAAAGCTGCTAGTTCTGTGTCTCATCCTGTAACATTTTACACCCTCTCCTGTAGTGCCAGATTTGAGTGGAATCCAGTGATGCTTCCTCCCCAAAAAACACCATATATTTTCCCAAATGTTATGACTGTACTATAAACAGACACTTAGTTTGTAGCTCCAGTTTGCATTGAGAGCTCTGTGGGATCAGTATTTGCCAGGAGTGTGCCTTTCTCAGCATCTCACTGAAATAGTCTGTGATTTCTATCTCTGTTACAGTCTTTTTCTGCAGCCAAGTCACAGAAGAGGTAAATGGTACAACCTTCATGAGGAAGCTTAATCTTAAAAGTTTTGCCATGGGTGGGTTGGCAGTTTGGAGAGACAGTGGCCATCATCATAGCCAGGACCTGTCTGCAGTCAGCCAGCTTGGGTGCAAGAGCACAGTCTGAAAACCAGGTGCTGTACTGCAAACATTGTACAGATCAGAGCAGCTTGGGATCCTACAGGGGGATATTTACAGGCACAAATGTCAGATGTGTACTTCAGTGTTACTAAAACCAAACAGAAGTTGAATGTGCAGAATCTCTCAGTACTAATAAAATGTTAACTGTGTTTTTTTGTTGTTGTGCTCTTGGATAATGAATGTCGAGATATTATTCAAATGCAAGATTGACTTTACAGATCTGTACATATAATTCTCTGGACTGAGTGACAGAACTATTGTTCCTCTTTTTCCAGGTCTTTATAATAATCCCTGTTTATATTATCATTTGATTGTAAGGTTTTCAAATGTATTTTTAATTAAGACTTTTGTCCTATTCAATAGGTAACTTGGCAGTGAAAAGGGACACACTTGTAATTCTTGAAAGGATGGGGGTTTTCATTTGTTTTCGGGTTGCTGGAATTGTTGGCTGGTCAGTGTCAGTGCTTAATACGCATACAGAAATTTGGCTATTGGTTGCAGAATTGCTGAAAAATTATGTCATATATTGTGTACTTCGTGTTAATAAAACAATGTAATGCTTGAAACCAAAGGCAAAGATGAAGACCGTGTCTTAGTAAGCATAGTAAAAGCAGAATGTGTCCTTGAGAAACCCTTCTCCTCTGAACCTTCAGAACAAAGGAGAACCTCTCAATAAAGTAAAATTTTCAGCAGGGATGTCAGGCAGGATAGGTCAGCTGAATTAAACAGGCAAGTGGGACTGAGAAACTTGAAAGACAAAGCAACCTGAAATGGAGTAATGAGCACAAAACATCAGCAACACAACTGCCCAATCCTTCATAACTTGAGCAAAAGACAGTATTTGCATTGAGCTGGATAACAACATATTCCTGTTCTCCAGGTCCATCCTTTTAAAACTCCAGCTTTCCAAGCCCATATCTAAATGCAGGAACATATGTCCATCTTCTATTCTCCCTCTTTACTAGCCTTGTCACTGTTTGAATCACCTCAGGCTTGGGACACCCGTATCCTTTTGATTACTGATAATTTTCAACCAGCATCTGGAGAAAGGGTTGGTGCAACCTCTTTATTACACAGCATCAAATATTGTAGGCACCCATCCAGTGACCTCTATTTTTAGTGACATTGGCTATATGGAGCTTTTAAGTCTAGTGGATATAGAGTTATTTGTTCTACACTGAGAGCAAATGCCACCTGCAGTGCACACTATGCAGCATTGCCAATATTTTGATTTATGTCCCCTTTTCATCTTCCCAGTACAAGCAACTACTGTAGGTTGTAAATGCTTTAGTTAGAAATCTTATTTTTGTTTGAGCCCATCCCAGGTATAGCAGAGAGCCTGCACATACAATGCATTTTCCTGTGACTTTATTGCTTCATATTCCAATAGAATGGAATATAGAATAATACCAAAAGCCCCTCTGAAACCTATAGATGCTTCATCTATTGCTTCTGCTTTATCCATTAAGCCAGATTGGATTAGTCTGATGTAACTTCATTCGTGACAAGTTTATATTGGTAATTCATTATCACTTGGTTCTTCTTTATTATCTTCCATATGTGGATACCCTAATTATTTAATTTTTTTTGGTCATGTTTTCCATGTATTTAAATGAGAAGGACAGGTTTTTAAATCCTGGGTCCTGCTTTCTCTGCCTTTTTAAAGACAAGTATTGTGTCTTGTCCTCTCTGGAGTTCTAAGGTGTCCCCATTCTTCTTGGTTTCACAGAATGATAGAAAAGACTTCCTCTCCTAATTTCTGAACCACACCAGAGTGTGTTATATACAATTATTTGTATAACTCTATATATTCTTTAAATTGTTCCTTCCTAGTTCACACACATTCAATTGTTCAAATCACCTTAAATATAAGATCACAATTTTCATTTCTGAGAGGACTAACACTGAGTTGTCATTCAACTTTGCATCATTCTCTGCATTAATGCTTCCCTTTTCCTTTTGGTAGCAGGCCTAGACTTTCCTCCATTATCCATTTACTTTTGATATATTTATGGAAACATTTTGTGTTAGCTTCTATGTCTCCTGTTAATCGCAACTAATTTTTGTCCTGATATTTTTGACATCTTTGCTCTTCTGAGATCTTAAATAATACCTCAGAAAGCCATACTCTAATTAATCTCCCTATAGCAAAGCCTGGCATCAAGGTGCTGATATTTATCAACACTTAAGTATCTCAAAGCCCAACTTGTTTGGCTGTGAGAGATGTCACTAACGAACTGCAAACAGCAGTTTCAAGTCTCCCTTTCTTTCTCTGCTGGCACTTTTCACTGTAAAAACACATAGGAAGTGAAATAGTAATGGCTGACCAACAAGAGGTCATCTGAGAATACAGAAGTTCTGTTGCTTGATGCAATTATCAGAAACTGTTTCTTCTGCTGGGAGTAGTCTGTGAACCAGCAGAAATAATTAATTGTAAGTGCATTATTTTATGCTTTGAAGTTGCATGTATGCAGATATTTAATAAGATGCACATTAGTAATTCAGAGAGTGGTCATAAATCCTATGTTGGCTTTTTCCATTATTTTCCCTTATTACATTAATTTACAGAATTTAATTTACAGCAAATAGCAGCTCCAAAACCACCTATTGATTTATCTGTATTTTTCCTACAATTAATCTCTTTCAGATTTTGGTTTTAGAAGGGAAAGACTTAGAATACTTTAAAATAAGTTAGATCATATTACTGTGGTCTAGGAAGATTGTGCAGGGATTGGTTAGCACATCACCAAGTCCATGACATGGGGCTTCTGGAAACCTACCTACTTGGCCCTTAGCTCAAGTCCTTCCGTAATGCATTGGTAGAAATGGGGAGTGAACAAGGTAAAATTTGCTAATTATCAGTTTACAAACCCTAATGTTTAGGGTTAAAATGATGTGTTTGATGCTATTTCACACAGCACAGGAAACTCATTTAAAATATGATTGCTGATTAAGTTATGGTTGACAAAGACACAGCCTAGAAAAGGCAGTGATTTACTGTTTTCTTGTAATATTTTGGTGAAAATAAATGTGTTCCTTTCACGCATTCTCTACAAATACTTTCTGTAAAATTCAAGACAAGCATAATATCTCAGCAGGAACTCTCAATAAGATTTTATGTGACAGTTTTGATTGAAATACTGCCCAGCTGAAGTAATCTATCATAACTGATTCTGAGGGACTCCTGTGGGTGCTGAATTTGCACCTGATGGAGTTCACCTCCTGTTTGAGTTACCTCCTCCTCAAGAGTCTGTAAAACCCACAGAAAATCCCACATTGTTCTGGAATATTTTTTGTTAATAGCATTGGGAACAAAGGACAAGGTTCTGACAGCGAGGCCTCAGGGAGGGATGTGTGGGAGGCAGCCATGGCCTGGCCAGAGCTGGGGGCAGCCAGGCCTGTGCCTCCTGCAGACACTGCCCTCACCGAGGCAGGCAGGCTTTGGAATCAGCTCAGGAGGGACACTCGGGCATCAGCCAGATCCTGCCATGGCTGCAAATGAGGAACCACTGCAGAGGGACTGGGAAGAAGGGGGTAATCAACTCCTGGATTGTCATTTCAGGTGGAGAAGGACTCCCAAAGGTGGTGGTCATCAGTGCCATAGCCTGAAACTCTGAGGGCTGGGCAGAGGCCCCAGGGCACCGTGGTGTCTCCTGGCACACTGGTGGATGTCCAGCTGTCTGAGGACGGACCCACACGTACTGCACTGGAAGGAGAACACCAGCAGAGAGTGAGAGTTAATCAGCAAGCCAAGGATAACACCCAGAGTCCAGCAGAGTGGTTAATCTCAGAATGTGGAGGGAAAGTCTCCATGCTACAGCCATGCAGGCTGGGGCCTACTGAAGTTCTTGAAAGAAAAGAAGGGGAATATGATGAACTGGAGCAAAAAGACCTCCAAGGATCAAGAGATATGAGCTAAGGAATGGAAGGACAGGGGAAAAAAGTTCAGAGCTTTGTTAAGGCTGCTACTGGATTAATCCAAGCTCCAGCACAGCATTACTCCCCAAATGGTATATGCTGCTTCAGGTGTGTGGTCTTCACCATCTGTTTTGGATCTGGAGGAAGCCCTGCAGCTGCTGAACTCATTACTCCATTAGTACTGCCCCTGGTGTCAATCTTCCCTTGTATTATGCTAAACATTTTCTGTATGCTAAGACACATTGAATAACTAAATGCCTCATGATGGCCTCAGTCATGCCTTATGCAAGGACAAATTCTGGAATGTGCAATGAGAATTCAGGTTATTCCATTGTTACCTGCAGTAATCTACTCTGTGGGAGTAAGTGAGGGACTTTGTAATGCATATTTTACAGCTGTTGTGACTTTGCTGATTACATGTTTTCCAGAAACAAGGTGTGAAATTTGTAATTAGTATATTCTGAGATTGTCACAATATTAACCTTGCTAATTTAGTCCTCAGAGAAAAGGTGGAGTCTAACACAGATAAATGCTGTTATGATGTTAACTGCTTTAATGTGGTTTACTGGAGCAAAAGAGAGAACATTAAAAAGCACAGGTACACAGTCCTGATGTTTTCCTACATAGTCTAATTTTCAAGGACAAAGTGGGCCCGAGGCCCCACTACTCCTCTCCAAATGAGGAATTTCTGAGATGAACCATCACTCATGATGAAAGTTGCCTGGAGAGCAGCTTAATTTTCCATTTATTTCAGGGGCTCCTTAGCAAGGTTGTGTGAAGGATAGGCATAACACCCAGTCTTAGCATCCTTAGCAGAATTTTACAATTACCTGGTTTGCTTTAAGTGCTGTCAGGGGCCAAAAGTGTTTTCAGATACATGCAGCTGTCTTGCCATACATCCATACAACTTCATGTACAGCTGGGTGTCAGTGGCACAGAGGAGTGGAAGAGCTGGGAGAAAAACTATGGGTTTGAGTGAGTGGCTGCAAACTGAGAGAGGCACTGGCTGACTTCTGACATGGTGATTTTTTAGAAGGGATGTTATCTACAGAAAGAAACAGGGAAGGGCTGCCCCAGCCTCTCCTCTGACTCTGTTTCTGTGCAGAGCCCAGCCTGCTTTGATGCTTTGTACTTTCTGTGTGAATTTGTCCTCCTGAACATCTCCAAGCCCAGCCTGGGCAGCCAAGCGTTCTCCGGTGGTGCCTGTTTTCCAGGCAGCCTTGCTTCTTCATGCTCATGTAAAAGCTACAATAAATATAACAGAGGAGCTGCCAGAGCCGTAGGAGGAAAAAGAGTATGTGCCTGACAGATCTGCTGTGACTGAAATGGGAAATAGCAGGAGTTTAAAGCTACTGCAGGTAAGGGAAATCTTCCACAGTGTGCAAGGAAGCCTGGAAGTCCTGCTAACTCTGTGTAAGTAGCACTACTGCCCTCAGGAGCTTAGAGTGTAAACCTAGCCCGTTGTAAGGAGGCTGTAGAATATCCCCTAAACTGCCTCATTTGAGACCATCAGACAGGTGTTTGCTGGCCAAGGAGGGATAAGTTTAATTTTAACAGCTTTGGAGGATTTGGTTCCAAGACAATGTCTATTTGCGAGGAAAAGGAGTATTTTTATTTAGTGATAGGTTATAAAAAAAACAATCTCAATGCATAATTTCTCCTTCAGCTCCACACCCACAGATCTAGCAGGCCTGAAGCACATGGGATGGGATGGCATAAGCAGAGGCATTGCACAGCAGGAACCCAAAGGTGTGCTGGAAGATTGAGCTTCAGTGAGGGACTCTTATGTTCAGAACTTAGTATCAAAAAAATACTGAACCCATCCTCTTTATAAATTCTATAACTTCTCCCTAAGGTTTCTTTTCAAAGCTTCTATTTCAACCTATCCTTCTTGTAACCTTTACTTACCTGAAAAAATCACCATCTATCCCCAGTTCACTGAGACTCTCATTTCCCTCAAATCCAAGCCCAATGGGACTGCTTGTACCCCTCTTTTTGGCTTCAGAATGGGTTTGTATCTTTGAATATTGGAAAGTAATATTATATCACTCTTGTGGCATCTCTGAAATGTGTTCTGAAATATTCTCTGAATGTCCTTTTAATTCTGTGTTACTGTGGAGGCATTAGTTATTGTGGAGAAGCAGAGGAAATGTCAGAAACATTCCTAAAATGCTCTGCTTTTACAGATCCCACAACATTAATTTTTAATTTCCAATCTTTGTATAATGAATCTGTAATGGGCTTTAGCCCATTTGAGGTTGTAGATCAGTGGACACTTTCTGTGGCAATGTTAACTTAAAGGGTTCCTGCTTTTCATTCACCCTTCACTGTCCTTTTTACCTCACGGCTGCCCATGCAGTTCATGAGGCCTCACGTTGAAACAAATTCAGGAATTTAACTTGGATAAAAATAATATTGCAAAAGAAAGTTATTTTTAACACTAATCAGCTCCGCAGTTTGCCAGACAATTAAGGCAATAAAGAAAATATACTGAGGAGCTACCTCTCAAAAGTGTAATTTTTGGATATTATTTGTTGTGTGAGCTTGAAGCCCACCATGGAAGGAACAATTGTTCTGCAGTTATCATTTAAGGCATCTACATCAACTATGTTAGGAACAATGGGGGGGGAAAAAGTTGTTCTGTTAAAATAATTTTTTCAGTAACAATGAGACTAAGGTGAGAAGAGGCTGCTAATTTTTCTCCCTGTGTGGGAGATGAAGACACTCAATTCCAACTAAAGAAAGGTGTGGAGAGAGCAGAAGTCCAGTCAAGTGCAATGAAGCACTTCGCATAACATATTTTTTTCCAAGTGGAAATCTTGAAAATTCTTACTTTAAAATCTCCATGGTTATAATTTCCTAAAAAAAAAAAATCCTATACTTTTTAGCTTTAAAAACCTGGTATGTAATTTTTCAATGCTGTTTATCCATCACAGTTGTTAGCATCATTAAATTAAAAAGGGAAGGGTAGAAGCAAATAAGTAATAGGAAATGACAAATCCCTTGAACACTGTTCTAGAGTTGTTTTGAGGCACAGTTTGGATTAAAGAGTGAAACATGAGGATAAATCCCTCAGCTGTTTATTTTTCAGCAATAAACCTTCTGCTAATATTAGAGAAGTTTATCAGTAAAAGTAAATGAGGTCTGCAACTGTGGGGCAGGCCATCAAGAACTGAAAATGTGATACATACAAAACGTGCATAGTGATGTGCTCACAGCAACAATTCCCTAAGTTAAATTTAGACCTGAATAGCTGTTTTACAGTTTTGTTTTTGTGAGGATTTCTATTATGTTAGTTCTCTGCAGCTTTTCCCTTCCCTTTTGTACATGATGGATTAGTAAACACAGTAGAACTACCCTGAAGTAGAACTCCCTGTACTTCTCAGCAACTTTTATTACTGTAGTTCACCAGCAGAGAAAGAAGTTTAATTCAAAAACTATCTAACTCCTCTGAAAACAGGTATCACAGCCTTTCACCTCCTCTCAGCACACATTTCAATTTCTGCTGTTCAAATAGTTCAGAAAATTTAAGATGTTCTGATTTAGTTATTTTTCCCCTCATCACCAGCTTTCCCAAGACAGTATTTGTCTATGAAGAAATGAAGTATATGAAGGCCATAAATCTAAGTGTTAAACAAACATGTCAGTTTGTTCCTCTCTTTGTAGTCATGGGGCAGATGAAAGATCTCTATTATGTTTAACTTGGAATAAAATCTGGAAATTGAGTGATTCACATGCCTGTATACCAAGAGGCCACAAGCTTATTGAATAATGTTGGTTGAGAGTATTTATCTTTATGAAGCTATTTCCATTTAGTATAAATACTTAAATAAACACTGAATCTGAATCTTCCATCTTTGGAAATATTGTCACTTTTGAGGTTTATAATGTCAATATCTCAGCTCATTCTCCCCCCCCGCCCCCCGCTTGTGAATACTTGCTGCTCTTCTCAAGTCTTTAATTCTTCAGGATTCTGATCGTGGACCTGCCCAACTCCTGCTGCCTGAGACTTAATGTGACTCTGCTCCACAGCCTGACATCAGAAGTCATCAGAAGCCTTGTGTGTTCCTGAACCAAGATGATAATTTTCTGGCTTTCTAACAGCCAAACACCTAAATCTTACACAACACAAGTCACAACGGGATCTACACTTTTGCTGTGTGCATTGTAGTGTGTTTGCTCAAAAAGTTTTGACAATCGAGAAGGAAAATATTCAAACAGGAGAAAACTGGCCACAAGCTCACTCTGCAAGGCTGGCTGGGTATTTTGTTGTGGTTTCTTTTGGCATTTCCCGAAAGAGAACAGGTAAGGTTAACCATGAGTGCTCATTGTGCAAAGCTCAGCCAACAACTAGCATTTAGGTTAGTGTCAGCAGAGTGAGAAATCCAGGAGCTGCAGTAGGAGTGGGACTGCAAAAGCACTGCTGGAGTGAAGAACATCTTCTCAAAGGTACAGACAGAGGAGGTGCTCAGGAAAATAGAGAGATGAAGATGACAGATGCAAGTCAGGGACCGTGGCAAATTTAAAGTAACACAGGTGGTGTTACTTGTGAAGGGGAAGTGACCTCGATGGAGACAGTGCTGTCTGGGGCCCTGATCACTTCTAGATAGAAATAAGTAAAGAACAACAATACACTCGGTTTGTAGTGTGGGTGAAATAAACACACAGCCTGCTCTTATTTGCTTAGGCTGACAAAACTCACTAGTTTTTATTGTTAGCTGGAAGGCCTCCTGTGAACAGGAGCAATGATCAGATTGTGGTTTACTTACATTTTCAAGATTGGCAGAGTTCATGCTCTACATAGATGGTCGTCTTCTCAGCAACAGATCCTATTAACATAATTTAGTCCTGTTCTAGCTGGTTCACTGCCTAGCTTGACAATATCTCCTCCTGTTGAGTTGTCCTGCAAATAACTCTGGATGGAAGCCAGCCAAACTGCGCACTTGTACACATTTGTACAGGGAGAGAAGGAGCCAAAGCAGTGCTTGGAGTGAAAAGCAACATACCTTGGTCTCAGGAACCTCACAGGGCTCCCTGTTGGGTGTCAGGGACTGCTGGAAAACCCTGTCTCGTCCTGAGGCTGGAATCTTGCATGTCCCTTAATCCTCCTGAACTCGTGGTGGCTGACTACAGAGCTGAATGATCACAACTTGAATAAATTAACTGCAGTACAAAGACAAATAAGAGACTATAAAATTCTTGAGTTTTAAAACATGACCTGTAGATTTACCAGGTTGGAACAAGGCCACAGGTGGCTATATCTACTCCCCTGACCTCTGCAGGCACCACAGAAATTCTCTGTTGTAGACAAGGGATTGCTGTATTCCATCACCACTACAAAATTCAGCGCTACACACACTAGCATTGTGAGGCTAATTTAATATCTGTTGCAGGAGTGTGATACCATGTGAAAGGCCAAGCTGATGATATCAAACAGTACAATGCCACTCTCAAATGGGAGACAATACCCTGAGCCCAGTGAATAGCTAAGGCATCCAGTGATAAAGAAATAAAATGCTAGTGATCTTATCGAGAGTAGCTTGTGCAGCTAGATTATATTTCTATGGTAAAGTGAGAATTTCCTGTTTTAGAAAACAGCCTTTCCTGAAACCCAGATAGCTCAAACCTATTGCAAGAACCAAGCCAAAACCAGCTACGCTGGAAAAGAAAAAGGTGAATTTTCACCTGGTTCATGACAGATTTTGGACTGGAGGAGCTGTTCCTAGTGTGGGTTCTCAGAATTAGCCTTGGGGTTCAACTAGTTTAGTTATGGTCTTGATCTCATTATGAAAGACAGGAGGGCCCTGATGAAGCATGCCAGTGATATAAATTGCTTGATACCTTCATTGCAGAGAGCAATGGGAATATCCTGCAGAGAGAAGTGGACGATATTAGTAGAATCTCAGAGGTGGAATGATAAGAGGAAAAGGCTGTAAGTCCTGAAGCATATCAGTTCCCCAAGAAGATTAGTAACTGATTAGCTCCTTTATTTGCCTTGCTGTAGTGGAGGCACAGAAGAGCTGTTCAGCAGCACACAAACCTCCACTCAAGGCTCCCTCGCTGATGTGCACGTGGATGTCCTCTAAAGCTTTGGTCTTTGATGCATTACTCCCACCAGACCTCTTCAGCTCAGTTTAGCCACTCCTTTCTCTCAGCAATTGAAATACTGCTCTTTTCCCTGGGTAGCAGCATTAGGTTCTCATGACTAGGTAAAATGTGAAGGTCTAATGGCCAAATAGTATTTGTCAGTATTGGTCCCTCTGAGCATTAAATACTTAATGGAGAGATTTGCCTTTCATATGAACTGGCTCTGTGCCCTGAAAGCACTTTGCTTCTAGCACCGTGAGGACTTTTTGGCAGCCATTTAGGAAAAAGAAGAGATTTGCCATCTCGAGTGCCTCCATTCACTATAATGTTTATACTGTTGTCAGGTATTTGCAATAATGCAGCATTTCCTGCACTTTTTCACCACTGGTTTTCACAAGTGTGGCCTTTCACAAGAAAGCCCAAGTGTCTCCAGTAGCAAAGAGCTCCCAGAGAAGCTCACAGCATGTGTGGCTGACTGGTTGATGTCCCAAAGTCTAATATTGATTTCTTTGACAGCTACTGCTTTCCTCATTTCTTATCATACAGGTAACTGATTATTTTACGCTACTGTAACTAGCAAAAACATAAAAGATGTTTTAACCTGTCACATTATGTCTGAAAACCGCATTTGCAACTACACAGTCATCCCTGCCAGCAGCTGGAAATATTTCAGTCACTGTTGCTGATTCTATCTCTGAGCCACTACTGATGGCTTTGTGCAAGAGAGGAGTCCTTAGCACAGAAGGCATCACAGGCAGAATCTGTCCTCCCTGTAAATTGTGTTTTCTTAATGCCTTTCACCACAGAGATATACAGGCAGTTTTGGTGAGTAATGGTGCAGTTTCCAAACAGCATTTCAGGCTCTGACAACAGAAGATTATGATTATGATTATGATGAAGTGAAATTACAATATTAATTTCGAGCACGTGGAATTCCGAAGAGGTGATATTTACCCGGTTTGTCCAGGTTAGCACCTCTAATGCATAGGTTTCTGAAGATGCTCCTAGTTTAATTTAGAACTTCTGACAACAGCTACACTAAACTATGAACTCAGATTTCGACCTGAACAGGTTTTCTTGTGGACCATTTCAGAGAATGATCCCCAGCGTCACTGACTTGTGTCATGGAAGCAGTACAAATGTGACATAATATTCATTGTCTAAATGGCAGGTTGTCTTTATTAAAGAATTGGAGGGTTTGTTTGTTTATTTTAATTTTCATATTCTTTTAAGGACTAAAGAGTGTGGCAGTGCAAGCAATGGTGAGTTCCCTTCTCAAGGAGAAGCCAGTCTGTAATGTCCTTTACTTCTTAAATTATAAACTTCAGAAAGCCATTTTGCCTTGTCCTTCCTAGGTCAAACACATCCTAATACGTTGTTGTTTCTTGAGCAGCTGGGACAGTCATTTCATATTATTTTCGTGTATCTGCTCCTCACTTAGCCAGTACATGAAATATTTGCAATTGGAAAGAGGTCAGTTTTCAGATTGCACCGTTAGAAATCACCATACTCTATATATTGAAGAGGAAAGTTCAAAACCAGATATACCTGTTAGAAATGGGGTGTGAGTAACTATAGTGAATTTCAAACTGTATTGCAATTATCTTGAATTAGATATAGCAAATGAAAATTAGATATAATCCAAACGGAGCCTGTCTTTCTACTGAAAATCCAAAACCCAGGGGAATTCCAATCACAACAGTATTAAGTGGGAATGCATGCAGATATACATATAAAACATTAAAATACATGCTGATAGGAATTTGGTGATTAAACTGTACAAACATGGATGTGACTTTCAACACTGAGAGATCTGGAAGGTTCAGGACGCTTCTCCAGCCAAGAAGTAGTGTGATTTACAGTGTCAATTTATAACAGTCAGTGAATGGATTAAAATTTTTTTTTTGCCTTTTCATGCTTTGCTGGTGCTGAGATGAAATAGTGTATTAATTTATTGTTATCCCTTTGTTTGCAACAGGAGATGACAGAACCCTGCTGGAACCTCATGCAGACAGTTTGTTTTTCAGTCTGCATACACAGGTTTTGAGCACTGGTGTTCACAGAGAAGATATGTCCTATCTGCTCTTTCCAGAATGTCAGACCCAACAAAAAATACAGGGTAACAATTTAGTTAGAGAGAGAGAGATTCCTTTAGTAAATGCCACAGCTCCTTCAAAGAACTATTTTACCCAAAGCTAACAAAAAGATAAAGTTTAGTGTCTGTCATTGACACAGACAGAGGGATCAAGTGCACCCTCAGTAAGTTTGCTAATGACCCAAGCTGTGTGATGTGGCTGGGTGACACACTGGAGGGAAGGGATGACATCCAGGGGGAAGGAATGGATCCAGACAGACCTTGGCAGGCTGGTGAGGTGGCCCTGTGCAATTCTCATGGAGTTCAACAAGGCCAAGTGCAATGTGCTGCGCCTGGGTCAGGGCAACCCATGGTATCAACACATGCTGGGGGATGAACAGATCAGAACAGCTGTGCTGGGAAGGACTTGGAGTTCTGGTGGATTAGAGGCTGACATGACCCAGCAATGTGCCCTCACAGCCCAGAGAGCCCCAGTTGTGTCCTGGGCTGCATCCAGAGCAGAGTGTCCAGCAGGGCCAGGGTAGGGATTCTGCCCCTCTGCTCTGTTCCAGTTGATGGATCATGTTTTCTGGTACCTCAAACTCACATATTACTACAGCTATGTAGGAGATACTTTTTAAAGTGTTGGAGGAGGGGGATTTTCTTTTCCTGTTAAAATGACTATCAAACCAGGAAATTCTTGAAGAAATTGATTTTAAAAGAAAGATTTTTCACAAAAGATTTTTGGAATATAACAGAAAATATTTTAAAGATATCATTTCTGATCTTGAACAAAGGAGATATACTGACTGCTCACAGTTTAGCAGGTGATCCAGATCCACTCTTGCTCTCTCTGGCCAACTAGAGTTTAATATCTTTATGAAGTGGAGTAGTTAAAAAAAAAAAAATAGCGTCTGCAAGAGCCCAAACTACAGTTTATCCCTCAGGCATTTCCTTAAGAAGGAGGATGTCTCTTTCAAAACCCCTTATCAGTGCTCCCCATTCCCAGGCAGATTTATCCTCTGTGTGTGCATTTGTTCCACATTTGGTTTTCTTGCTTCTGTTAAAAATGTCAAGACTCTTCACCAATTTTTCTCTGGAACAGAAATTTTGTCTTCTGACCAGCTCTGTTAATTTTGAAAAATATTCTGATTTAGTTAATCATGTCACCTTTGAACCTGTGTACCATCACTTTTGCCACCACCGTAGAAGAGAAAGCACTGCGTGGAATTGCATGCGACAGTTTTCTGCAGCAGGCAGCAAAGGCTCATGGCAGAGTGTCAGGGCAGGAACAAGTGAAGGGGAAATGAGCGGATGTGAGTTCTGGAAGGGACCATAATGCTGCTAAGGGAAACAGAGGAGAAGCACTGCTGCTAGGAAGGAAGGAATGATGAAAAAGGAGAAATGTTAATTTTAGGAAGGGAAGGAGGGAGGGAGGGAGGGAGGGATGGAGGAAGGAAGGAAGGAAGGAAGGAAGGAAGGAAGGAAGGAAGGAAGGTTGGTTGGTTTAATTTCCGAAGAGGGAAAAGGGTTCCAAACCAATGAATAAGGATTCTTGCCTAAGTCAGGTATATGCCAGGCTTATGAGAGTTTTATCTGGGATTTTCATTAAAATGTTAGAAAATTTAGGTAGTTTACACAGTTTATAGCCATATTTTACCCAGCTTCATAATATTCCAAAATCTGAAATTGTTTGATTCTTGTTTTTAAACTCAAACTTCTCTTTGATTTTTTAGAGTTATTTGATCAGAGTACATTTATTCTAAGGTGAATGTTATTAATATGTTACATTGAACCATTATTTAAAAAACAGAGACAAGTGTGCAGTGGAAACTACTTAACCTGTCTGTAGAAACACATGATGCAAAGTGTAGAAGAATGAACTCCAGATGTCTCATACTGTACAATTATGAGCTGTAGTATGATCTAAATACCAGTTTGTAGACTGCACCTATTGTAAAAGAAAATTAATTGATGTCCTCTTACATTTCCAAAAAAGACTGTTTCCAAAATGTTGCAGGAAACACCTACACAAAACTGACTCCACTTTGTTACTTCTAATTCATTCTACTACTGGGAAATGTCCCTTTTGCTGACTCAGCTGGCTGGCATTTATGAGCTAGAAGGTGACTATTTTAAGGAAAAAAAAGAGAAGTTTTTCAGAGGAAAGATACAATCAGAAAGAAACAATACAAACAGGGTTGTCTTATGCGACCTGCCTCCACATGCTCTTTTTAAAAAAAAGGTAATGTTATAAATTAAAACTTCTGTGACCAATATCCCAGCCAGGAACCATTAACTTCATTCATGTCTGATTCATTATGACTACTTTAGTCAGGTTGCACTAGTGTCATATTGAAAATGAGCTTGGAACTCACGGAGAGAAAAAAACAGGTATGGAGAAAGCTCTTAAGTTTTAAACAGGTTCTTTTTTTCTTGTAAATGGATATTCTGAATTCTTTGTCTTATTTGAATTTGCCGTTAACTGTAAATCTCTACACAGATTGAAGGTTTGGAAGCAGATAACTGCTTTTGCTTATTTATCTGCCCACGAGCAATAGTCCCACAACCTCATGACTTTGAAATATTGGTATTAACTGAGAGAAGAAAAAGATCCTTTCCCAGGGAGAGGAAAATAAATAAAAAATTGCAACTGTTTTGATCCTAATAGATGGAAACTTCAGAAATGTCTGATGAAAATATTTGCTGATTGTTATGTACATCGTAAAAAATCTGGGAGGAAAGTTATGTCTTCCGTGTAGGACTGTACCCTAGCAATAGGTAGGACAAGGCTGCATGGGTATGCAAAGGAACATGTATTTTACTTCTCTGACAAGATGCTAATAATTCCAAATATGTGTTTGTGTATATATATATATGTCTATGTGTAAGTAGAGAGAAAGGAGAGAGAATTTCCACAAAGCAAACATTTCATGGTCACCTTCAGCGCCTCACACCTGTTCCCTACTCCTTTGTTGTTTACTCAGGGAGAAAGTGGCTTGTGTGCACTTCCAGCACCAGAAGGACCAGGCACAGCAAACCTTTCTAGGTGGTGCCAAGGTGAACAGCCATCTGTGAGCTGGTCTTAAACAGGTAAAACAGGATTCTGCACGAGGAGCATGAGTGAGGGCTCCCCAGAATACAAACAGTGCCTGGTGGGTTTGTTTTAGATGACTCAGTCTGAAGAAATAAAGAAATAAGAAATTCATCCTTGAGCTTGGGTATCACAGAGAGAGATGAGACCATTATAATAAATAACCGGATGACACTAGGCTGGTTGTAAAGTTCATTGGCTGAAGTTCAGTGTTGAACTGAAACTGTATAGTTACAAAGGCTAAAATTTGACTTGAAGCATATTATGTGTCCCAGAGCTAAGTTTATCTGTTGTGATAAGCAAAGGAACAGGTACAGCATAAATTTCTTCCTAAACTCCCTATTTCACAGCTAGGAAAAACAGCTTTTCACAGACCTTTCACTGTGGAGAATGAGGCCAGAAAAAGAGGATGTGTCAATGACATGTTTGTGAAGCAGTCTACCAGTGAGCAAATCGCTCAGCTCTGCTGATAGAGCTATAAGACCTCATCTTCTATAATTTGTCATTACTCTGCTGATGCTGATTTGGAGAGCACTGTGAGCATCCAGTCCAGCTGAGGGTCTAGCCTGTGTGGTTGCTTGTATGACTTTATGTCCCTGGTTTATATCTGGTTGTTCTCTTGGTGAGCTGTTGCTGCTGTCCAGCAGGTAGGACCAGGAGCATGGCTCTGCAGACACTGCCATGCTGTCTGTGTTACACTGATGGCCAGAGGCTTTGGGGATAATCAGTGTGCAAAAGCCTTGCAAGCACAGGGACAGGCTGTGCCTCCGGGAGTTTCTAATCTAAGCAAAAACCAAACATAATACAGACTCTAGAATATGGGTTATTATAAGGAAAGACTGCTGCAGAAGGAGGTGAGACATGCATACAGAGCTGAGCCAAAATCTAGTAACATGAATAGCAATATTTCTGTTGTCCTAATTACTTGCTTAAGGATCAGGTCCCAGCTTTGAATTATGAAGGCTCAACAGTTGCTTTTTGTAAAAATGCTCAAGGTACCTGATGAAACACTTCCAGTTTGTTGGCCTGCCCACACCTGCAGGGAGTTTACCCTTCACATCAGGGAAGTGGCACATTGCTGTGCTCCATGTGTGTGGGTAGAGGCACCCGCTGTCCCTCTTTTATAACCCATGACACTTCAGAGCAGCAGCCTTTCAGTCACTCAGGCTGCTGATAGGAACTCTGACAGCCATGGCAAAGGGACAGACCACCTCCGCACTGGGGTGCGGTCCCAAGGAACTGATTCCTTTCTGCGAAAGCAGGAACACTGCAGGAGGAAAAGCACCTATGACCAGTTCTGCCTCTGGGCATGCATGCATAAACCCTGTTAATGTTAAAAAGACCTGGACCTCTACCATGGATCACTCACTTTTCTTTTTTTTTTTGGTGGCATTTAACTGTAATCTCAGATAATATGAGTGGGAAAAATGGATTTCTGCATTTTGACAGCTCCATTCTCTGCAAATTAACCATAGTCTGAAGCATGTCTTTGCAATACTATTACTATTCTGGCATACCTTATTGCACAAAGCTACTGAATCTGCAAACCTGGATGATCAGATTTGTTTGCAGGGATCACACAAAGCAGCCCAACCTTGCTGAATCAAGTTGAGGAGTTAATATGTAGGGGACTTAAATACAACACAGCAGCAAAAGTAAGTCAAATCCACCATTTCAGGGAACACTAAAAGCCCTGAAGTATTTTGGTGAAGTTTGATATAGCAGCTTTGCCATAATGCTTTGGACTTGCCTATCACCAGACTGAAGAGGAGTGCTTTCAGCAGGCAACTTTCCTCCTTGTGTTCGCCTGGTCTGTATCCCATTTGTGCCTGTTCTCCAACATTTAACTCCAAAGTGGGGTGCTGACCATGACCAGGGTCTGACCTCAGTCCCAGTTCATTAGCTTTACTTCTGGGTAAATGAGGTGTCACCACCGTGGTGATCACTGGCAGCTACAACTCCATCTGTGTGAAGCCAACCTGCAGGGCCCAAATTTAAAGTATTGCTCTCCTCCCCTGTGCTTTCCCCCTGCGGTGGAGCCTGCCTGCCTCGGGGCTGGCACAGCCCTGGGATGCCCTCTCCTCCCTCTACCCCTGCTCAGGGGCACCCAGCCGAGGGAAGAAGCTTTTCTAGCCTTGTGCCTGGCACTCGTTTGTGAGTCAGCACCCAGAGACTGCTCCAGGGTGTGATTCCTTAGGGACTACGTGCTCCTAAAGCCCAGAAAGGGCTGGCAGAGGACAGCTTTTGTCTCCACTTCCAAGTACCCTGTTCCTGTACAGCTGTGTATCAGCCAGGCAGAGGCACAACTTTCCATCTCGATGTATGAAGCATGCTAAATTCTAGAAGGAAGATAAGCCTTTAGATGAGGTAGGGGAAACTCATCTGTATGGAGCACTGTATGGAGAGGGAGTTTTGAAAAACCATGAGTGACAAGAGAACAAGGCTTCTGTGTAATTATAAAAAAAGGGGGTGTTTTAGCCAAATGGCATTTTTCTCTGTGTGGTTTTTTTTTTTTTTAAACTTTATATTGATTAGCATTGCTAATGGGTTCAGGTGTACTTTTGCAGTTGATTTGGTTACTGAGAGGGTATTTCTTTTGAAAGCAAAGCCCTATTCTCTGATAAGTTTTCCTAGACTTGTAATATTACTTTTTTTCCTACCATGACTTTAAAAACAGTGGAATTTGGGTGCCCAAGAGATTTTTACCCTGTTATTTTAATGAAAAACAGATTATAAAACACTGGCTATTCTCAAACAATCTATGTTAGGGCCTTCATAATTAATGTCCTAAAATTCTCCCAAATTCCTTTTGTTTTCTGCCTGAGAAAATAGTTGAAATGTTACATAGCTACAAGATTTTTTAAAGCTGTTTTCCTGTGCAAGGATGGGATGCTTATTTCAGGAAGTTCTAACTCAGTAGGAAAGGCTGTTCCTTTGTTAGATTGTCGGTACAAAATGTTCAGGTAACACTGAGTAACTCAATTAATCTTGTTCTTGCATGTACTCAGGCCCAGAGGAAAACCTGACAAAGATTTTCTGGAGGTGTCTCTGGTCTGCTGTTCCAAGGTCTTTATTAACTTAGGTGTATTTATCCCTTCTGTTTGTGTTTTCACTATTCACACTGAAAACAAGACACATACATTTGGAAGTCTATAAATGAACTCGGAGTACTAAGTTGCTTCTCTTAATTTTTTTCTTGATGATTGCACATTATCAGAGACCAGATAAAAGTCGTATGACTGATATTACTCAGTATGCTGATACTTCAATCTTAGAGACTCATGTGTGAGATTTCTTTTACCTAGATAACTATCTTCTAGTTTCTAAGAAAATATGTACAGCTGTTTCAGATGAAAGTCCGGTCTAAAACCCATCTTAGGAGATGGCATCTGTAAGATTACATACAGAATATTAAAACAGGAATTTTAATGCCAAACTATTTGAATGCTTTTAACTTTATGGCTTTTTATTATTATTACACTAAGAAGGCTGCTTAGGATACTGAGTAATTGAAAATGAATAGCTGAAAGTATAGCAGATATTTCACCCTTTGGAGTTTTTGTTATATGATTCTAATTACATTCCACTACTAAACTCTTTGTTTTCATCAGCTTCTTAAAAGTCAAGCTCCAACTGAATTTTTTTATTTGCATGCAGATTTAAAAAAGAACCTAATAATGTAGCTTAAATGTCATCCAAAACTTTTCTTCTTTGTAGTATAAGTAAGAGTTTCAAGGGTTTAGCTATTGCCATTCAATCAGTGCAGATAAAACAGGTTAGCAGTGAAGGGTACACACACACAGGTACTTCCACATCCTGCCCAACAAAGTTTACAATCAAAACAATAAACAGAGACAAAATTATCAGTATGTACAGAAAATAATTGACTCTGGTTTCTCCCTACTATTTTGTAGGTAGTTTCTCAGCTCATAACAAAGTTAGCTGCTCTTACTTTCTGATAATTTTTGCAAGGTGAAAGAAACTGTGCCCATGGTGTGATTACAGACATGAAGTGCCATCTGGATAGGAGAAATCCTTACCCTCCAGTACACTGGACAGTATCTGTGGCAGATGAAGCACCCTGTGGCTTGGATACTTTGAAATAAAGCATTTTTCTGTAAATGTTATAGCTCTGCAAAACCTGACAAGTTACAAAATCACATTAGCAAAAATTATTATCCTCCTCCATTTTCCCAGAGGAGAAATAATATCAGCTCTTTTGTCACTGAACCAGAAACACATTAAGAATTCAATAAGTGTTTTCCAAGAAGCAACAAACCACGCTGAATTTAAATAGTAAGGACATTTCATATGAAAGAGAAGTGGAAAAACATACCTTGACTGAAAATTCACCACTGAGCAGATACAAATGAGTGAAGTGCAACACGTCTCTGGAAACAGCTCTTTCTCTAGTATGAATGAGTCTAACTTATGCTTTTACTGCCCCTCCCTGAACACAGCAGACTCATCCCTCTGTTGATGACATCACATTCCTGGATTTTCTCCCATACGGTATTTTTAAAACAATGTTTATCTACTGCATCCAGTATGATATTTTAATATTGGTGGCAAACAACACAAACACAGCTAAGACACTGATGTTCCCCAGTATGTGTATAAAACATGTGTTTGTGCAACAGCTCCCAGAATTGTGCATGAGTATGCACGCAAAAACACACAACTCTTATCCTGATTTGGGGTAATGGTGAGTGCATTTTTTATTTTATTGCTGTTAGAGCTAAACAAGTCAGCCTTCTGGAGGACTTGGATCTTTTAAACAGAAAAGATCAAATATCTCATTTACAGTCTAAGACATCTTTTTTCCATGAGAAAAAAATGTACTGTTTATATTTCTGGGAGGCACTGCTCTTCCTCTCTGACTACTTGGTCTGCTGAGAACAGGTACAGAATCCAAATACCATTTATTTATGTGGTATAATTTAATTTGGACCAAAACTTCTTCAAGGTTATGGCTGAAATCTCTATATGAATCAGAATTATAGCCAAACACCAGAGCATACCCTTTTTACTTACCCCATTAATTTTTATTCTGGATGTCAGATAATTAACAGAGAACTAATTTTAGACTGTTTATTAGAGGCATAGCTGGCTTTCCTCTAATATTTATGCAATAAAACTGAAACATGAAATGGCAACCATGGTTGCAGAATTCCACACAAAGGACAGATCTTCATTCAAAGGAGAAATGAACCGAGAAAAAAACAGTCCGTTCCCTTAGTTTGCCACAAAATTCTAATTCTGAAAGTGAAAAATTTCCACCAATTCCACTGATCCATATTGTGCCCAGTGGTATCTACCAGTGAATATATTTGTCTCCTACCCTCCCCTGGTTTGCCATTTACAGTTTTAGTGCAATACACTTACTTGGTGTGTATTCCAACAGGAATCACTGCTTCACTTTTCAGTCATTTTCCTTTTCTTTCTCTTTCTTGGAATCTATCATAATAGCTGCTTGGTACATTTGCTGTCTCTATTGCAACTAGTTGAGTCATGCTCTATTATCAGCAATACCTTCCCCTGGTCTGCCCCTGATTTCCCTGCACCAGTTCCAGTTTGATTGTGTAACCTTGAGGCTCACAATCTGAAAGATCTTCATTCCACTTTTATTTTCAGTTCTTGTTTTAACTCCATATGTACTTGAATAAAAGTTTTAGGGCTACGACTAGATTTTGGTTTTGTGGCTGGTCATGGATTTGATATTATATATTAACATAATTTTGCAAATACAGTGCCTCAGAATTCTCCTTAGATTTTAAGATGTTTTCTGTGTTCATTGGAGGAACTCTGCTGGCTCATTTGTAATGTAATAAAACCCAGCTATAGCCAGATCTACTCAGCTGCACCTGAGGAATGTGGATAACTTCTGGAAGAGCAGGTGAGGAGTGTTCTACAGTCTTTTCAGGAGGCTGAGGCAGGTGTTGCCAGCAGCCAGTCTGCTATGGAGGCTTGTTGAATGGTGAAATAAATGTATGCAGTCATCCCAAAAGCTTTAGAGAGGCAAAGCTCTGAAAGGCAGGAACTACCAGCCCATACATTCAACCAGGGTTGCCCCATCCCAGGTATAAAATCTGCCACTTTCCCTTGTTGAACTTCATATGATTGGTGATTCCCCATCTCTCTAATTTGTTGAGGTCTCTCTGCAGGGCCTCTCTGCCTTTGAGGGAGTCAACAGCTCATCCCTATTCAGTGTTGTTGGCAAACTTACTATCCCTTCCAGACCTATGTCCAGGTAATTTATGAACATATTGAAGGGCTGAGGATGGAGCTCTGTGGAACCCCACTAGTGACAGGTCACCAGTTGGATGTCACCCCATTCCCTGTAACCCTTTGTGCCTGACCCATGAGCCAGTTGCTCACCCAATGTGTAACATAATTATCTAGCTGTGGGATGGACATTTTATTCAGAAAGGTGTTGTGGCAGTAGCAAAAACGTTTCTGAACTCCCAAAAGTTTACACCTAGTGGCCTTTCTAGACCAGCTGTAGAAGGAAATCAGGTTTGATAAGCAGGACTTTCCCCTCAAGAAAATGTGCTGGCTCTGACCAATGACTGCATTGTATTTCAGGTGTTTTTAATACCTCCCAGAATAATCTTCTCCACAGCTTTACCAGGCACTGAAGTGAGACTGACAGGCCTGTAGTTTCCTCCTTGCCCTTCTTGAAAACCAGGACAACATTCACCAATTTCCAGTCAGCTCCAAATTCCCAAGATTGATTGAAAATCATTGATAGAGGCCTTGCAATTACATCAGCCAGCTCTTTGAGGATTCTTGGAGGAATCCCATCAGGCCCCATAGATTGATAGGGATCCAGCTGGAGCAGCAGATGCCATGACATTTCAGGGTCAACTGGGAGTTGATCATTCTCAGAGTCATGGTCCTCCAGCTCAGGGCACTGAGACCCCCTTAGTCCATCACTGGTGCTGAAGAGAGGTTAAGAACGTTTTAAACATCTCTGCCTTGTCCATATCCCTGTTTGTGAAGTGACCATCCTCATCCTGGATGGGCTGATGTTGTTTTTACACTGCCTACTGCCATTTATATATTTGGAAAACCTTTTCTTTGTCCCCACATATCTAGCAGCTTCAACTCTAGCTGAGCTTTGGCCATACAGATTTTTCACCTACAGTGGCAAGCAGCGTCTCTGTATTCCTCCTGTGTCACCTAACCTCTCTCCCACCGGACATACACTCTGAACTGGGTTACGTGGGAGCATAGCTGCTCAGTTAGCATTTGTCTAGGAAATTGAGAGAGAATATTGGACTCTGCTAACTCAAGCCAGTCAACAGTGAGTAAAGAGTAAATATAACAGGAGAATTGTTTGTCTGGGTAGCTGTTCAGGACTGCTGCAAGCACTTTGGGAGAGAAAAAATTACCATGTAATTTTACTTATGGATTTCTGATCTTTCCCAAGAGTGTTTTATTCTTTTTGGCCTACCAAGTTTGCATTACAGGTTTGGAAGAAGGAAGCAGTCCTTGGCTTTTTGACAGGGACTTAGAACTTTGATTGTTGGTATTTGAGCAAGAGTCCCCATGTGAAGAGGTGACTTGTGCTATTGGCCATGCAAGTGATAGAAGCTACACTCAGATATGTGCAGATCTTAAAATCCCTCATATCTATGTACAGTGTATTTCTCAGTGTGTATGTACACACTGATCAGCCTCCTAGAATAAGCTATTTTTGCAGCTAAGTCTGTGTATTACTTCCCTTACAAACTCATTGTTTTTCCAAGACTCACTGATTAAAATTAGCAACTGAAGATATTTGGGTAACTTTCTCTAAAGAGGATGATGAATAATTTCCTTTTCCTTGCCCTGAACTGATCTGATTCTCGTAAATAAATTGTAACAGGAGAGTTTAAGGTTTTTGTATAGCAGTTGTAAGGTTTTTGTATCATCACGGAGTCTTAGCTTCTTGGGATGTCTTGTGGTTTAAACAGCCAACCATTTTGGTCAGTTATTTTTTTCAAGAATAAGAGCAGCTTTTTTGTCTGCCATGTGTTTCTGGACCTTCAAAGGGCTGCATTTATTTTAAAACCTCTTTCCAGTAATTTGTAAATACAAGTTTTGTTTCCTTTGTACAATTTAACAATTATGGTACTTTCTTATTGCAAGGGAGTTGAATTAATCAGGATCTAGAATGTGTATGAGCTACTGAAGGACTGTACAATGAGTTCAGTTCTGAAAGATCCCTAAGGAGATAAAGTTTGACTACAGATGCACAGAATATCAACAGAGAAGCAAAGACAATATTGATGGAAATACTTTCCAGGAGAAAACCCCTTTTGTTTGAAAACTGGATCTTCTATACATTGCATAGTAGAGGTATACAGTCAGAAACTTCTTCAGTTCTGTGCAAGGGGCAGCATTCATCTTTGGAAGTAGCCCTTTGCAAAGTATCCCTTTGCAAGCACATACAGAAAACCACAAGGAACAATGAGTGCTGTGGTGCTCTTTCAGCAGTAAAAGTCAGATGAGTACCCAGAAATTGAATCTGAGCTGGATGAGATGAAGGAAATGACATTGGAACGGACAGAGGAGGCTTTTCTGTACCTTTCATAGATCTGCTCAGGCTGCAGCAGGAAATGCTGCTGGGATGACAATGATTTTTATCTATACATTCAGAAGTATTGGAAGGAATATCACTGTAACCACAACATTTGGCCCAGTTTCTTCTCTGGCATTAACCACAGTTTGGCTGCAGCTCCAAGGAAGGGGTGATTACCTTCACAAGGAGCTGGCAGTTCAACCTTACATATGCTTATCCTCACAGCAACAGCAAATCTTTGCTACTGAGTGGTAACTCTGTAGCTCTTCATCAAATGTACAAACATTAGAATTGCCTCTTAATTGCTTCCCAAACAGCTTTATCTCACCAAGCTTCTCCTACAGGTGCGCCTGCATACTAATGTATGGGATTAGCTCTGACATACAGTGCCACAGGGTGTTATAGTTTAGATTATTCCTTTTCTGCTGTTTTGCATCAAATGTTTTTCTTCCTTTCCTTTGCAGACATTGGATGAGATTAATTGCAACCACTTTGCACCAGGAAAAAGATTAAACATCCCCAAGAACAAACAAAACAAAAAGCCCTAACTGATGTCCTGGATTGTGCACCTATCCTCACAGTTACTGAAATCCTGTAAACAATGTTGCAGATGTACTTCAAATTAAGTTCCCCATTCAGGAAGGAAATTTGCTGGTACTCCTCATTAAAATCAGGCTCTTTTTCATTCTTATTGGAAGTTCTAAGGTTGCTGAGTTCCTCTGTGTCCTGAGAGAACTTGGCAAAGGATGCATGCTGCTGTCTGTACCCAACCCTGCAAGCACAGAAGTTATGTTGCACGAGCTAAGCAAACATCCTATTTCTGAAATATCCCTTGGATTGAACGTGCCCAAGTAAACTGCTGTAGTTCAACACATTGTCACTTTCAGCTACAGATTGAGGAGGCTTTTATTCTTCGTGTGCCTCCTCATTTACACTGGGCTTTGTTAAAATTGTCAGTGCACATTGTTCCCCTCCTGATCTCCTCGGGCAAAATTTTACCAGTTGGTTCATTTTTTAGCTCTTTTGTGCTAGTCCATTAAGTTCTACTAAGAGAGATATAACGCAAACACAGGAACCCAGGTCCCTTTGGTGCAATGAGTATGAAGTGTAGCAATAACCATTTAAGTTAGCTGATGAAAATTGTATCTGTGAGAATGGCTGTGGTAAGAGCAGTGGTTATGAGTGCCCAGATATGAGGGCAGCTGTGTGATCTGCCCTTTACTAGCAGAAGGGATAGCAGTGAAGCAGTGTGGCACAGTAGGGATTATCAGAATTTGTCAGTTTGGTAGGGGAAAAATACGAGAGCCATGTGCCCTGATTCTTTGTAGCCTGCCTTCCCTGCGGGTGGTGATGGGTGGATGAAAAAGTCTTGTTCCCATACGCTTAAATGGCAGTAGGGAACATTTTCTGCACAAACTCAAATAACCTGTGTTTTCTGTGAAAATCTGCCAAAACAAAGACTACTGTGGATTGCAGTTGGGATGCTGCGATGATTGGACTGTTTATATTTTATTTATTATTTTTATTTTGAAAAGCTAATGGATTTTCAGTCCCTATACCTCAGGGAACAACACATTCTGTTTATGACTGGGTCTTGTGTTGTTTATATGAAAACTCTCCTGACTTCCCAGATCTGGTGAACTGCGGCCTGGTAGAGTAATGCAGATGCTCAAGTCAGTCTTTATAGACATTTAGGTCCATATGGGCTGAACCTAAGGGAAATTAGGGTTTAAGCACAAATATTCTAATGCAAGCTTACCTGCACTTTGAAGGCAGTTGATGTGCTTGCAGTATACACCATAAAACAGCTGGCAACTTATTTTTGTAACTTTCCACAGGTTCCTTTATTCAGATGCTTTTTGTTTTGCTCTCATCAGCAAATAGGTACTGCTGTCTCCTCACGGCATTGCTTTGCTGACAGGGGGACACCATAAGGCAGATTGATGCAATCCACAGAACTTTGCAGTGTCACACACTGATCTTTCAGGTGATGAAAGGACACAGCTCCTCTTGTTGTCTCGTTCTTTTGAGTTGCGTTCAAATGGCACAGTCTCAAGCTGAAATTTTAAGGTATACTACAATTCCAGACAAACTGATTATACCCAGGAGCTGTTAGCATTGGGTTTATCCACACGCCTACCAAGTGTTAATACAAATCACTTGTTGTAGGGGAAGGGATGGGTCTGACTTTTATAACACTTTCTAAACAGTTTGCTTGGTAGAGGATTTTGAAATGGATCCAAAGGTATTTTCCTGCCAGTATCTGTTTAGTGCTAATATCAAGTGTAGAAAATGGACACTTCAACTGGGAACTTTGCTGAGCCACAAGAGTGAAAGGGAATTTTGCTCTTGGCAGCAGGGTGGTGATGAGCTGCTCAAGGGCTTGAGCCACAGGCTGACCCAGGCACTGGATGCAGGAAACAAAGGAATGAGTGGTTCAGACCTTTTCTGTGTTAGTAATGCAATTAAAATTGAACAGCTGTGGCCATTGTAATTTAGCAAATTCCAGATTATCTTTCTAAAGATATGGAAGGCAAAGATTTGAAAATCATAGTAACAAAATACTAAAGAGGAGTAGCTTCAAGTAGATCTGGAGCTTCAATATTAAAATTGTAATCTTTGTAAACTTATAGTGATGATTGGCTGGCAGGGACTAATTCCTGCTTAAAATTGTGATATGTGTGAATCATTTTCAGCTTTGTCTCAGTATCTAGTCATAGCCCCTGCAATAGCATGCTTGATTTCATTCTAAGAATTTATTGTCTTCTGAGGGAGGGTGGGGAAAGGGACACAAGACCATTGGATTGCAAGAAAACTCTGTGAGACTGGAGAAGGGGAAGGTTATTTTTATTTCTGGGTAAAGTGACTCTTTGATTTCATATTCACAAGCTCCTAAATACCTGTGTCCAAGTAGTCTGTTGGGGATTACTCATGTGCGACCCCAAGGATGATGAATGCTGTGCTCTTTTCTTGGTTTGGGCCTCTTCTGGCTACAGAATATATTCTTGTTTGAATAACAGGAAGAGAAATGGCACTGGGCTATAAACTCATTCAACTCCCCTCCCCTAGCAGAGCACAGGCCTACAGCTAGTGAGTCATCCCTGCCATGATCTTGGTATGAGCAGTGCATTCTTCAGCATTTACCAGTTTTACTGGTGTCAATTTTACCCTGTCTATTGTTGTATGTCATGCTTAATCCCTGCTCTGTTTTTCCTTTTGCTCTGTTTACAAACACGTCTTTGCATTTATACTTATTTCATTCCAACCTTAATAGTGCTGTTGCAAGTCCCTCCAGGGCTAAGTTGATGTAAGACTGAACCAATGGGGTAGAACCATATCCTTCACATTTGAAATGAGATATTATAGTCCTCTGTCCTGAAGGTGTGTGCCCTAACTGCTTGCAGAAAAGTGATTTACTAAATATTTGTAAACAATTGCAGAGAAAAATGTGTTTTCACTCCTTACTATAATGCCATGGGGTTGCTTATTTATTTATTTATGAGAATTAATTGGATACAGAAACCAAATAATTGCTTGTGTGTATTTTTCCCCACCAAGTGGTAGGTAATTATAACAGAACAGAAAAGAAGAATATGGGATGAAACAGTAAAGCAGTGAGATTAAAAGGATTGTAAGAGCAAGAGAAAATAAGCAAATGCACCTTCATACCATTTTGTTGCTCTTCCCCAGTCTAACCATGGTCTGGATTTCACAATAGCACAATACATCATGCATTGACTATTTCCTTTTTTGTTGTTACCCAGCATGAGTAGACAAGGAAAATTAAGGATGGAATTTATTCTTATTCACCTTGATTTTAATTTATGCCACAATAGAGTTAAACTGTTTATTGATTCAACATTCTTTTTTAATGCTTGTAGCTAAATGCTTATTGGGTAGACAATCCATGTTAACTACAGCATGAGAACCAAAGGGAAAGACAGGATCTGATGAATTGCTTGCTTCTTAGCTTCACTTTAGTTCTGAGAGTACCGTGGAGAAAGCTCAATTGTTTCCAAGCACACGAAAAAGAAAGTGGTTAGGAATATTCAACACAGACATACCAAGGGCAGATGATGCCTGATGATCTGGTTTGCCTTCTCTGATGAACTGGCAGCTGGCTGGGTGGAAAAGGGAGAATGGTGGATGCTGTTTATCTTGACTTTATCAGGTTATTTGATTGTAATTCTGTGAACTGCATTCTTATAAATGAACTGGGGAGATACTGACTTGGTGAGGGAGCTACAGAGTACAGGAAAAAATGGATGGGCCACTGGGCTCAGAATGTAATGAATGGGCAGCACTTCAACACTGGTGTTCTTAAACACTGTTTAATGTGCTCATCAACAACCTGAATGATAGAAAAGAGCTCCTGCCAAGCTTGAGGATGTCACCCAGCTGGGGGAGAGCATGGAGGGGCAGGACACTGATAAGGGCAGAGAGAGCTTAAAAGGCTAGAGGAGTTGGCTGAGGAGAAACTTGTTCAATGCAACAGAGGCCTGAGCAGCGTCCTGCACATGGGGTGAACAGCTCCATGGTCAGTACAGGCTGTAGCTGGGCTAAGCAGCTCACAGCCCTGCGGGAAGAGATCTGGAGGGTCCTAGTGAACAGCAGGTCCAACATGAATCACCAGTGTGTCCTCTCAACAATGAAGTCTCAGCACACTGGTCAGTTGGTAAGAGCACAAAGAACAGGTTGATGCAATTATTCTCCTCTGCCCTGCAATTTTGAGGTTGCCTCTAGTCATGTCTCCATTTCCACCCACTCCTACACTCAAGAGAGATTTACAAACTGGAAGCTAGAAGGAGTCCAAAGAAGGACCACTGAGATGACAAAGCAGCTCAAATATGTGACATTTTAAGAGGAAGCTGACGGAAGTGGTTTTCTTAATCCAGGAGAGGAGTTTGAAGTGGAATTCTTGCCACATTAAACAGTGTAGTGGGTGGATATTAGAAAATAGAAATCCAGACTCTTCTCAGGTGTCAGTGCTAAAGGACAAGAAAGAATGGATAAGGAATGCATCACAGAAAGTTCCTATTTGCTATTGGGAAAAGAAATTCTCATCACAGCTTGTTGAACTGTGGAGCATGTCACACAGAGAGACTGCGAAGTTTCTGTCCTTGAAGATATTCAAAACTCATCTAGACAGAGCTCTGAGCAATCTGATATAACCTTGAAGTTATCCTGCCTTGAGCAGAGGGTTGGGCTAGCTGACCTTCAGACTATTTTTAACAAAATTCTGGCATTCTGTGAAATTCTGGCAGTTCCAGAGATGAGGATCCTATGAAAATGTGAAAAGTTTTTTATGACTGCATCCTCTGCAGACCTGGTGTCTCTGTGCATGTCTTCCAAGCATTGGAAGTTCTTACACCTTTGTCTGCCATGCTGGAGAAACCTTCGCTGAAGTTTTGTTCTCCTTGTAGGTTGCTGTATTCTGTGATGCAGTTATTTCTGGACCTTCTCTTTGAGAAGCTCATAATTTCTTTTTGCCCAGGTTATAACAGGAAAAGAAAAAAAAAGAGATAGAAAAATATCTGGATAATTTTGTTCCCTTTTTGAAAACCTATAAACAAGAGTTTTTATGTGTTCACTGCCAAAGATCTGAAAGTGAGAAAACTTGGTAGAAGTATAAATGTCCCATAGAGATTTCTCACAGAAATCCTGGAGATCTGCCAGCCAGTTTTTAAGCAAAAGTAGATGTGACATAGTACTACTTTTTGGTATCATTTTAGGTCAGTTAATGATGCTGCATGATATCAAGTTAAATAGCTTCTAGCATTCTGATTTTGGATTTCTTCCTGAAATTAAACAATCACCCTCCCCCTCCTCCCACCATGGCTTCTTTGTTTGGAAAGATCAGTTTAGCATAAAACTGTGCTGATAAAGACCATTAGCAAAAATGAGCTATTCCAATATTTTCAGACAGGCTCTTCCATTGGTACAAGCAGTCATTTTCTTTCAGAGGCTAACTTCAGAGAAATAGGTCACTCTACACTTCTTGAGGATGTTGACACAACTCAGAACAGGGAGAGGTTTCTAAAGGTCAGCAGAAAAATTAGCCACAACTTCTTTTTCTGTGCTCTCCTAACATTTCCCCTTTTCCCAGGTTAGCTCTAGGGCATCCTTTACAATCAAAGAGAATTTTGGAGAGCTGTAGCAAGAATTCTGATTTTACTGTTGAATACTGCATTTCTGTAGGAAATTCATTTTTTAACAGTAAATTTAATACTCAGCAGCATTTATTTACTATAAAATGAAATGACACATACTTTCTGCCAAATTACATTTCTAAGTGTAAATGTACTTGAAGAAATACAAACCCAGCTTTGGAAGACATAGAATCACAGTCAGAGAATGATTTGAAAGTGATTTTAAAGACATCTAGTTCTAATCTCCTTGCCATGGCAGGGACATCTGTCACTAGACCAGGTTGCTCAAAGCCCATCCAGCCTGGCCTTGAACAATTCCAGGGATTGACCATCTAAAACTTCTCTGGGCAGCCTTTTCCAGTGCCTTGCCACTTTTACAATAAAGAATTTCTTCCTAATATCTAATCTAAACCTCCACTTTTTCAATTTAAAGCCACTCCCCCTTGTCCTATCTCTACATGTACTTGTGTTAAGAATAAACCGCTCATTTTTTCATTATTTAATCTGTATGAGTAGTAAAATTGGGCACTTTTAAAAATTAAACTCATTGTTTTTTCAATTTTAAAAGTTGATTATCAACTTCCAAGCACTTCCACCAGTTTCTTTCTGATCACTCCTCCTTTACTTAATGAAACAAGAATGATTTATCACCTTGTAACCAGTTGTAAAGAGAAAAATATCTGCAAACGTTAACATGAGCAAGAGAAATTACAACTGACCTGTAGAAAGGATAGTTTGAAGGATAAAGATGAGAAGATGAGTTAATCTCTTTACGTTTTCCCTTCACAAGTCTCATAGGAAAAAAAGCTGCTTGAGTTGTTTTACAGTTGCTTGTTCTTAGATTTTTGCATATGTCAGAATGTTTTTGAATGTCATTCATTGTTTAGGAAGTGGTAAATCTTGAAGCAGAGTAGTTTCAAGTTTGGGTGGTCCAATCAAAGGCCCAAAATCAGAGATCTAAAAAAAAATGGCCTATACAGAAAAACTGAAGGAATTTGAGTTCTTCAGTTTTAGGAAGAGAAGTCTGACTTCTCAGGTGAGTAAATGGTGTTGCAAAAAGACACAGGAGATTCTCTCAATTTTAGGCTATCAATTAACCATGGATGTAAATTGAAGCAAGTAACATCAAGGCTGGATGTCAGAAAAATTCTTCTGGTAGTAGAGACAGTGAAACACTGACATGTTTTTCACAGGAAGCTTTCATCCTTTTAGGAACAACTGTATCTGATTGGCTGTGAGGAAAGTGGATTTTCTAGGTGGTCTCTGGAGGGCCCCTTTAGTCCCCTGACATGGCAATTCAAAGATATTTGATTTGTTTCTTGTTTTATAGCAACAAAGAGAATGTAGGCTACTTGACCTAAAATCAACACCATCTTTTAAACACTTCCATCTGATCCTAGAGTGCTATGCCTCTATTAGCTTATAAAGCTGGAATTAGGGCAGTGGTAAGAAAATGTTTCATTTTTTGAGATGCTTAAAAATATTTTTGAAAAATTAAAGACTCCAGTAGTTGTATTAAAATATAGAGACTGAATGACATTGTAAGTGAATTTCTCAGCATCCTCTTTCAAGTAGAAAATAAGTTTATTCTGAGATACTGCATTTCCCACTTTAGCTCCTGTCTGTTCTAGCAGGGCTGAAGCTCTGACTGAGAGATGTGGTCTGACAATTGCTAGGGCTGCAATACACTCTTTTTCAAGCATCTTTCTGTATTGTTAAAATATGAGCATCTCCTCTAACTAGACAAATATTGTCATCTTGCACAATGACTTCTCTGTAAGGCAAAAATAAAATATACCCTGCTGTACCAGCTATTGAGGGAAACATAGATATTTAGATGACAGTGTACATGGGGGCATCTGGAAGCCCTTCTGTAAGTCATGGAACACACCTGGTTATGAGTGGTAGATGTTAACTAGGTTGTCAGCATTTTTGTAGGGGTAAGGAAAACCTGTAGAAGTAATGTTTTAAAGTGTTGCCATTCTTTCTGGCACTGATGTAAATTTTCCAGATGTATTGTTGTCAGTTATTGAAGAAATAAGGAATCCTTTCCATTAAAATTTGAGATCTTACTCCTTTTCCATCAATCATTCATGTTCTCTGAGGATGTGGTAATCCCTGTGGAGAAATAAACTAACAAATCAAGTTACAAACTAACAAAACAAGTCTGTTCTGGGAGGTGGCATTGCTGCTGGGAGAGTACTGCTAAAGGAAACTAATTTTATCATTGGGGATAGTAGGATTTTCTCAAGTTGCACCCACTGCTGTGATATCTGTTATGTTTTGTGGGTTTTTTTCCCCCCACAATGGTTATTATAATGCATTCTTTTTAATACAGGATATGTCGCTGATAGCTTCTGTAGCTTCTGCTGTGTAAGCAGGTGGAATTAAACAGCAGGGGAGATTGCTCTGAAAATATAGTACAGAGTAGCTTGTTTCCTAGGTGAAGTTATCTGTTTGAACATCCTTATGACCCTCTCTCTGCATTCCCTCGAGCTCTAGGATAGCCAGGCCATTTTAGCAACCATGACAAACTATAGAAATCTTGTCTGAGATTGTCTCTTCCTGCCAGGCATGAAAGAGCTGCGTCATTGATGATCTCTAGGCCAGGATCTGAGCTGAGGATGCCCAACAGGGCTAACTCATGTTTCAGCAGGTTTTCAAGTGCATGGACCTCTCACAAATGTGGGGGAAATGGCCTTAGTCCTCCTTTGTTTCCTATGACCGCAGTGCTCCTATGCAAGCAAAAGGGACAACACCCCACCAAAGAAAACCTTTTTGTAGTTAAAGCACTGCACTGATAGTCTGAACCCTTGTGTAAATCTAGTGTAGGTCCTACAAGGCAGTCATTAATTCTCTAATGCTGAATTTCCTCTTGTGTTTTTCTCCCTTTGTGACATTCTGATTGATGCCGGAATTTGTAGAAAGACTGTGAATTTAACACTGACAGGAAGTTGTGAAATAGTTTAGAGATGTCTCCTAAACATGTAAAGGCTTGTGACAGAGAAGCTGCAGGCTTGGCCTTGCACCTTTTGGCAAAGGCAAAGAAAATTCTACTGAATATGCAATATCTGCCAATTGCCTGCCCAATTACCTTTGGGGGACTGATTAATAATGGACAGAAAGCAAGTTCACAAGGATGCATTGGCTGTAGGCTGCAGCCAACTGGTCTGAAACACATGTCAGATAGACATCTGCTATGACTGAGATGTTGAAAAAGGTGGCTGCATTTCAAATGAAGATATTTGTAGTAATAACTTCAGTTCTGGCATAGTTAACTTACCCTCCTACTTTTGGATGCCAATTAGTGGGAGACAAATAATGCGTGAAAAACAACTTCTGTTTAAGGACAAATAAAATACAACTCAATATATGAGGGCTTCAGAAGGATGCTTGCCAATCCTTCCTCCACCACCCCAGCAATTTGAGGTATGAAGGAAAGCACTGCTACATCATACTTTTAACTGAACATACACAGGGCTGAACAGATTTGTGCTTCCGTTCAGCACATGGTGCTCATGCTGTTTGCTCTGCCTGTACCATTCCCAGGAGACTGAAAAGTGTGCCTTTCTCACTGTTGCACAGATGCATTTTGAATCTTGGGGTAAGAAGTTATTTTAGGATGGCCATGATAGTTCAGCAGGTGAGACTGAGTGAATTTACACACTAGTAATCTTGACTTCCTCCTTCCTCTAGAAGCTTTTGACTAAATCATTTGTTCTCCCAGATCTTCACAATAGACTCTTGTAGACTCTCCATGGCAAGGTCATGATGGATTTGAAAGTTATAATCAGTCACTTCTTAAAAATAAGAACAGTTTTATCACTTGAATCTGGGGCACCAAACCACTCTTACACAAATTACCAAGTATGTGTGGGATACTTGAAATCTACCAAGTCCCTCCTAAAAAAAAACCTTCTGTTGTCTCCTGTTGGTATCAGTATTAATCTGGTTCATATTTCAAAGGCTGAATGATTTATAATGACCATAATAGTGCTGAGGGTAGAGATATAGAAATATAGCAATCTCCATCTAAGCTGAAGGCAGAACCTGGTAGAACAGACTTCTTCCTTTAATAAAAAAAGGGTTTAAACAAACCCCAAACAATATAAGATATTAAGGTAAAACAAGATCAACTTAATTTATTTTTCTTCTAGCTGTGTGTGCAAATCTATCCTTCTCACTTCATGGGCATGTGCTCAGGAGAAGGGTATTAGGTAAAACAAGGACAGAGAAATAACAGTGACAGTTGTTTATACACATACACAAGTTGCACTAATGCTCCCTGAATTTCAAAAGAAGGTTATGTCATCTGTATGGTATTTGGAGATGGATTTAATTATCCAGTGTATGATAACTTCTTTGAAATGCTATCAGTTTTCTTGGCTTATTAAGGAATATGTGAGATTCAAAGTGCCCTGTCCTATATTATCATAATTTTAGCCACGTGTTAAGGAAGGTAATGAAATTTTGAATCTTTCAGGTTATTGTTTTATGCCTGAGGCCCCACAGGTTTCGGGAACAAAACCCATTTCAAACCAAAATGCCTTATCAAGGAAGGAAACACGGGGGTGTGCAGGGGTGGGGTTTGTTGGATGTCCTTCAAAAGTCCCTTCCAACCTAATATATTCTACAATTCTGTGGAATTGAATCCCAATCCAAACCTCATGATGACCAGATCCTGGATCTGTCTGTTTGGGACACATCTGCCCCAAGGCTGATGATGTTTGATGTCCTGCTGCTTACAGCTTATCCACTCCTTCAAACTTCCTCAAGCTTATTCCTGCTCCTACAACAGACAGTGCTGCCTTCTATTGTTCAGGAACAGCTCTTTGCAGCAAATCTGACTTGAAATATTTTGGAGAACTGGTCTGGTTGAAGGGCTACAAAAAGCATAGGTGGATAACATTTTTCAATTCCCTCTCCACGTTGCAGCATGAATGATCCAACAGCATTTTCCATCCCCCTGGCTGTTTCAATGCTAGAGTGCAAGGCAGCACTAAGACTCTGCCCTTTCCTCCAGTTAGCAAGTTTAGGTACTGCAAATGTCTTGGAAAGATGTAAGGACAGATTATTATGAGTGTAGATGAGGCCTGCAAAAGCTGTATGAATGCTGCCTACAAGAAGCCGAAATAAATCATTTGACTCACCACTGCTGGTACTGATTCCTCTTTTGCAAAAAACTGTCAGGTAGCCCAGGATTTTGCCTTAATGCTCTTCTAGTGGTTGAGACAGCAGCATTAAATAGCAATACCATGACAACCTGTAAACACTACTTTGGAGCAAACCCAGATGGAATTTACCCACCTCACAAAAGTACTGGCTCTCAAATTACAGTCTCAGATTACAAGGGCTACTTTTTCACACAGCAGGTATTACTCTGAAAATTTGATAGTCTAAATCTCCATGTTGCTATTGTACGTGAATTGCTGTTGAACTACCTAATTTGTGGTTTACTGGGGTTTGTACTTCTGATTGTATTCAAAACCAAGCATGTGCTTGTATATAAGTTTACATACATATCTTTATAAGCAAAAATACAACATTAGATATAGGTGGCATCTTTGGCATTTAACAACTAGAATTGTATGCATGCTCTGATTCTTTTGCTCCTATCACTTTACTTTTACCATTAATCTGATCTTATTATTGTCCTCTTGATGCACAAAATCTAGAAAAACATCCTGAACATCTTTAAAAACCAGATCAAACTTCAGCCTCTGAGTCTGCATGGAAAGTGATATTTCTGCCTACAACTCGTTCTAGTGACAAGTCTTAGAGCACAGCTGCAGAAACTGAAGCTGAATCTGCACTTGCTAACCCAGCTCTCGGCTAACAAAGATGCTTATGCTGGTTAAAAAAGTGTTACTGCTGAGCTGCTGAGTCCTGCTAAGGAGGGAACTTCACCTGAACTCCCAGTTTGCCTGCATGTGTCTTCATTAAACACTGTGGTTTCAGTAGGTCTGGGCTAATAGTTGGAGGCATTTGCCACAGCTTTTTCTGCAAGTAGTGTCATCCACTGGCTTCCTTCTAATTTTCTGGACTTGGGGGTCAGCGGTGGGTGAAGATGAATGTTTGAGTGAGAAGGACTGAAAGGGATTTCTTTTGTTTTTGTTTCTATTTCTCATGTTTATACAGATGACATAACCTTTTGAAATTCAAAGAGAGCCTTGGTGCAACTTGTGTATTTGTATAAATGTTTTCAGCTACCTCCAAACAGGAATTCAGTACTGATGTTCTGAGATAATGGAAAGTTGAGGTTTGCAGGCAACAGGAGCTGATATCCTTGCCCCATCAAGCACTAATAGGTCATCAGAAGTTCAAGTCCTGGATGTGAGGGACTGGCTTTCTAAGGCAGCTTCTGCATGACATGAGCAAGGAATCACGGCACCTCTGTCTCTTGGCGACAGTGAGGTGCAGTCAGAACTTCTCCTTGCCTTTTGGCAGGGGCAGTTACTTAAACATCCTTCAGCATGAGTTTTCAAATTTTGAAGAAAAAGCAAGTGTTAGTAAGAATATAATTGCCTTTTTTTTAATTTCTTTTTTTAATTAATGAGATCCTCTTCTGCTGGGAATTTTTTTTTAAATTTGTGTGTAGACAAGTAGATAATTATTCTTCCTGGCTTCTATTTAAAAATTATACTATTGCAAAGAGAACAAATTCCATAGTGAATCAAAATATATCTTATTTACCCACAAATGGGGTTAAGGAAAAGAAAAATCTGGTATTTTTTTAATCTGAAGTGTGTGCTTGAAAAGTATATTAGTTTGAGTGAGGAATATGTTGTGCATCAGCTTTGTCCTGCCCATCCTGTGGGGATATCAGAGCTGCTTGTCAGTCACAGCAGGAACTACTCCAAATCATAGCAAATCCAGAGATTAAGCAAGAAAAACTGATAAATAATGGATTGACTGCTGGTTAATTCATTGCGATCAGCTGTTAATTTAATTTTTGTTCCTCCAGTTTTAAAGACAGAGGCAGACAAGGGTTATCCATCACCCATTGATGAGCATATCAAACAGGTAACTTCTCACATGGTTCCAAATATGCCACTTGTAAAAACATTAACATTAAAAGGATCATCCTTTCAGGTGTGGGACAGAATAAGTGGCCATGATGGATAGACATTTTGGACAATTTTCACAAGATCACCGAATCAATTAGGTTGGAAAGGACCTCTAGTAACATTGAGTCCAACCTACTTCAGCTCAGTTTCTGTTGGATGCTCTTGACAGAAGTGCCAGGGATTTTCCCCGTTCCAGTTGAGGAACTGAATATTAGTAAAGCAATGATGTCTCTGCTTAGAGAGCTCTGCTAAAGTAGTTTTTAAGCTCACCAAAGGTCTGAATAATGTTGGTAAGAAAGGGTCATTTTATTGATTCTCTTCCTTCTCTCCCATCACAAAAGGCAGCTGATTATCAGAAGTCCATTAAATTATTGCATGTCCTTTTGTTTTGGAAAATAACTTTTTTTTTAAAAATATGCTGTTTAACACCTGGGCCTCTTTTAAAATTTGCACAATACACTTCATCAGCTAAGGAATCAAGTGCACCTGACAGTTTCTCATGTGGGGAAAAACTGGGGTGGCATCAAGATGTTGCACTGAAGAAAATGCAAGGGATTAAGGGAAGCCAAAGGGCGGTCATCTGCCTGTAATGCAGGCTGAAATGTTATCCAGCAATGTGCCCTTTATTAAAATCTAATCTCAAATGAAATCTACCATAGTGCCTATGTGCTATTCAAACATGTCAGGGACATGTTTTTCATTGTTTTGCCTTTTCCATTCGACCTCCATGCAAGTAGTTACAAACTGTAACAAGCCAAAGCAGTAAACTCTGTCCCACAGCTGCTGTGTCTCAGGCTGAAACTCTGAGGCACTCATTTGTACCAAAACGTTTATCTCAGAAATTATTACTTGTGTATCATAGGATAAACAAAATGTAGATTTTATAAGGGGGCATAATTACCTCCTTTGAGTCTGAAACAATGTTTGTGTTCTGAGCACGAACTCACAGATGGAAGTGCATGTTTGGTCGTACACCTGGACATCATTAAAACTACTAATGTAAATATCCCTCAGAGTCATACTGTCAATGGAAAGTAATGAAATATACTAGGCTGCAGGCAGGCACTAAGTCTTGCCTTGGATTTCTAATGCATAGAATAGTGGTTGCTATAGAAAAAGCATGAGTTTAAGACACAGTTTCACTTAAGTTAATGTTCCCTTATCAGCAGTGAGACTTGTGATAAAGTGGCAGCAGCTGGACCTGAACACCTTCTTGGGACAGTGGGAGCTGTGCTGAGGCCAAGGTGATGTCAGTGGCAGCTCAGGGTGATATCTGGGGCTCTGAGCCACTGCTTCACTTTTGTGGCCTTGTCTCCTGACTGACTGATGCCTCTTCTTGAGGCAAGACCTTGAGGACACTGCTTGGCAAGCCAAGGTGAAGGGAGAACTGCATTTAAATTCATGGGTGTTCTCCTGCCACAGTTTTCACTGCTCCAGTTTTCTCCCTGTTTACAGGCAATTTTTAACTCAACAGTGGCCATACAGAAAAGATCAGTTTCTCAGTAACACTTCCTTTTAAATTTTGCTGCTTCTGTGGGGGTTCTTGTTTGTTCTGCCTTTCCCCATAGGGCTCTGCTTGCTTCCTTTGGTGTGCATATCTACTGTAGGTGCTGTCTCTGGGGAGGTGGAATTGCACACCTGACAAATGCATGGCTGGGAAATGCAAGCCAGGTGCTTGAGGTCCCTCTTTTGTCTGGTTTAGTTGCTGACAGAAGTGGGGGGAAAACAGCTGTAACAAGAAGCAATAGTGAAAAGTGGGAAAATAGTTACTTTGTATAGATGCATACTTGTAATTTATTATGAATCCAGAATTCCACTGCCCCCCACAGGTTCTGTTTCAGCCAGAAGAAAGGAAAATAAATGCAGTTTAAAGTTCCCCAAACAGAGAGACTAAAGTAGCACTTTTAGTGACACTTTGAGAATATGTCTGTTTTCTGACTGAGGTTGGAGGCTAGCGTCTTACACAAGCTAAAAATTTATCAGCATGTAAAAAAAATATTATCTATTTAAAAATCTACCTGATAATATACTTAAAAAGAAGAATTTTTTCTAGTGTTAGCATAAACCCTAGGTCTTGCTATTTTCAGTCTTGGATCACACTGTCATCCCAGTCATCAAGTTTTCTTGACAAGAATCTGCCATCCCTTTAGAAACAGGAGACACACTCTGAGGTCTCTTTCCAGATGAGACCAGACTTGTGTTGGTAGTGCTATCTTCCTTCTTACAAATTATTTTCACTGCCCCCCTTGGGACAGAGGTCAACAAGCTTCAGTCACTTGGCACTTGTCCTTGTAATGTAACTGGGGCAATGTCTGGTTCCTGAGGGACAGGCAAGTGCCTCAGCACCTGGCACACTCCATCTCTCCAGCCCTAAGAACCTCAGGCATTTCTTCACTCTTTAACTTTCACAAAAGCCCTTAGCACAAATACCTGTATAAAAGCAGGCTTAGTGAAGGCAAACCAGCTTTTTCTGTTTTCTTGCAAATTTAAAGAGGGGGAGAATAGAGAGCAGGTTTACCTGATGGCATGTGGATGTAATTAATGCGAAACACTTGTAACTCTTGTGGTGTCAACAACTCTTGCCCTAGTTTCGTGATTACTAGTGTTTGCCTAAAAGCCTTGGGTCCCGGAAAGAAGAGGAAAACATACACAAACTTGAAATTTCATTAGGAAAAAATGTTTCATGCTCCCCTGGAGACAGACTATATCTAGGTCAGATTTTGCAATTTAAACTTCAGAAGTGAAAAACCTGGAGACAAACTGGAAAGGTGTAACAGTTTGTTTTAATCCAGATCTGTTGTATTGATTGGTTGTATTTGACAGTACCATTTTCGTGTGAGGATAAGCCACAACAGATTCATGACCTCTGTAGGGGGAAGAGGCCCAGTTTACCTTGGGATTGACTTTGCCTTCATTTTGGATGACTGCTGCCTGAAGCAGCAGTCAGAACAGGCTACCATAGGCAGATCACACTGATAGGTTCTAAGTCAAATGAATTAATTCCTCAGCATTATTCATTTAGTGCAGTAGCTCTTTCAAATAAATCTTGGTAAAGTGAGTAAGTACAACAGTAGCTTTGAAGATGAGTATACCAAGGCAGAAAGAGCTCAGCATGCCAAGGAAGTACACAGCTCTCCTTGTATTCATGCAAAGCAACAGAGAAATTTTTGAACTGGAAAAAAAAGTTAACCTAACATGATATAAAATGTCACCTTACTGCATAGTAATTTGCTCAGGATGAGTCACACGGAGCCCTTAGGGGGGAGGGGGGAAGTGGAATCCCCTACTCAGTTTAGGGTGCATAAACAGGCTGGTTGACTTTTTATTACTTTTTTTCCCTCTCGCATTGGATTTGTTTGTGGTCATATTGGTGAACCACACACGTTTCCTTATTTAGGCTTCTTTTGTTTGTTAGTTTGCTGAGCTGCCTGTAGCTCAAGATGGTTGTAGTTGAGATAACAATCTGTGCAAACGAGGAAAAAAAAAAAGCACAACCAAACTAAAAACACCTCCCCCTCCTCTCACACAACAAAGGGAAAAAGGTAGTTAAAATGAAGAGAAGACAGACTGCAAGTTCTTGAATCTCTGTGTTGCTTCATAGGCAGTGAAATTACATTGATGGAATGTGCAAGAGTTAAGAGACAGCATATAACCAGATTCCTAATGCCATCATAATATTGTTTAGATGCTTCTGGGACAAGTAAACCTAGGGAATGAGCAAATTGCTTTTGAGAGGTCAATGTGAGCTACATTAGCTGAAAGTTTTTTAATAGTGTAGCCTGTTATTTCCATGGCTACATGAGCTTCAGGCTAGATACTGCAAAGGGGGCACTTTGAGTTTCAAAAAGAATCTCAAGGGTATAGTTACTAGCAAAAGCAGGAAGAGGAAATGTCCTTTCTCTTTCCCACTGTTAGGACAATAGTTTCAGGACATTTAGAATGGTGTTGTTTTTTCAAGCTAAGGACTTTCCCCACAGAGCTAATCCACTGCAATTCAGCAAAAGAAGGAGACAAAAATGTGAACTCCTGGATATCAAGAGACCCCGTTTTCTTCCAGGGAGACTGTACAAGATTTTACTCAAAAAGGCTGAACTGGCCGATGCTGGGCAGGAGCCAGGAAACATGAGGGCTGAAAGCACTCTCTACCTTCAGAAATCAGAGCTGAAAAGCTGCATATTTTACTTCTATTGCAATTCTGATCAGATGATTTAAATATTTCTCTTCCTCTCTAAACACTGTTTCAAAGAAATGTGCTGGTTTTCACGGCAAACCATTTCTGATTATGCATGAGAAAAGTAGGACCTCAACTCCTAGAAAGTTGTGAAGGATAATGAATGAATTGAAGATACAGAATTGCTCATTAGCAGACATAGAGTTGGAAGGGCAATTTTCATTACCTTTACTTGTTTCTCACACTACTTTTCTGCTACTGCCTTACCTTTTGAGGCATACATGAACAAGGGCAGTGAAAGGAGATGTGAGGCAAAAAAACAAGCTTCAAAATTGTAGTTGTCCATGCCAAGTCATAGGGACTAGAATTAAAACAGAAATGAGATGGGAAATCCGCTGATCTGTTGTTCTAATTAATTGGCCTCATGTACAGCTAGAACATCTGGTATACATCTCCTTCACAGCAGTTTTCATTTGATTTCTCCCCCCCCATCTGCCACTGTGTCAGGTCAGAGAGGAATGATGGCTCACTGCACTCTGACTAGAGTGCTTGGGTCTGTGAGTAAAGTTATAGGGAGTCCTGGAAAAGAGATGTGGGGTCTGGAAAGACTTACTAGTCTGGAAGAAAAACTAACTGGATCATTTATCTATACAGCAGCCAAATACAAAAAAAATTCTAGGCAATTTATTCAAAAGGTTTAAGCAGTGAGAATAAAGAAATTTAAGATGATCTAAAACAACTGTGAAGAAATGGAATGACACAGGTATTTTGCATATACACTGTAGGAGCACAAAACCTGAGATTTGTAGTGTTGGTGAACAGTCTTCCCATGGCAAGAGAACGATGATCCCCATGCTTGGTTTCAGCTGGTAAGTATTTGATCTGGAACTGTTCTGGAGTAGAGGAAGCAAACATTACTGGAATGTGCTCAGGGAGAGGCAACTGAGATTGTCAGCATGAGCAAAATGCACACACTGAAGCTAAATGTCCTGCTCATTGTCAGACCTTGTCTCCCAGAGAAATCATCTGAAAGCTTACAGAGGTTGTTGACCCCCAACACCCATCAACCATTTGCAGAAGCAGAGGTGGCACAGCCTGAACAACTGAATTACTTTCTCCCATCAAAGCCCAACTCAAACTGTAAAATGAGAAGCTGAAAAATTGTCAGGGAGGGTGCTATTGCAGAGCCTCACTTGGCAGACTTTCTCTGGATGTTTTCATATGCTCCCAGCCTAGAGACTCCTCACAAAATACAACAGCTGGTGCACTTTCACTCTTAAATTGATCCTCTTAAAGGATACAAGAGCATTTTTAATAAGAGCTTGGGTCTAAAGGGCAGCCCTAGAAAATGAGCAGGCTTCTAGGCCATAGTTATTGCACTTAAATTAAAAACAACATGTGCACATTTCTGTGTTTCCCAAGCATCCGTATTTGGATGCACTTGTAGTCCTTCCTGAGAAGGAGTTTTTACTACAGACAAGATTTGTCAAATCAAGAGAACCTGACCATGAATTCTAGTTGGTGCCTACAGCATTCACTTTGATAAAGGGAAAATATTTCCAGGAGCAGTTACAATTACTTTTGACATAATCATAACTTAAATGTAAAGTATAGAAAGTGTTCTAGTGCTACAAACAAGAGATCTTCAACCAGCTACAGCAATAAGAAGAAGCTGATCTTAATTTTTCATCACAAACATAGTTTCTTCCTCTTAGCACTTGCTTGTGTCAGGCAAGGGATGGATAATACCTGCTCCAAACTCCAGCTGAACCCTCAGCATCAGTGGGTGCAGAGTGAGCATTTTGGTATTCTCAAGGTATTTGTGAAAACTAAGGTCCAAATCAGCATGAGACCACAGAAGTAACTGGGAAAAAAAAATTAAGTGTAATTCTCTGGCTCCCAAACCTCTGCTCAAAAGAAGCACAATGCCTCACATGCATATATATATGCTGAAAATAGACAAGCATGTAAATATCTTTCACATCTCAAATGCCTGTCTTACCTCAGAGCTCTTATGGTGCCAGCAGGAAAATATTTTAAATGCATCCTTTTTCATTTGAACATCTAATGGGAAGGTAATAACCCTGAGTTGGCCAAGACAATAAATCTACAATTTTAAATTGCTTTATCTTGCCATCATCACATTTGCTCTTTTTGTAGACTTATATGTCTGTTGCTTCCTATAGAAAACAAGGAGGAGTATTTAGGGAGGTAATACTAAAATCTTTCTTATCTTCCAGGTGAAAAATTAAGTGAGAAGTCAAGAAATGAGGAAGAATACAAACAGTAATTGATTAAAAAAAATTCCACCAAATATTTTTTCTAGTCACAGAGATTTCAGATTTTTCTATAAATATTAGACCTTTAAAGAATCCTATGTCTATAAATGGTGGACACATTATTAATTTACTAGACATGCCTATTCAAAGCAAGAAACTGACCACAAACCACTTGCCTGATATGATGCTGGATCTGGAAGGTGCCGGAACTGGCTTGAAAGTTCCTTGGGATTACAGTTACCTAATTCTCTGACACAATTCTCCATCCTGCAGGACCACTTACTTGTTAGTGAAGAGCCAAATCTACAATAGAGCAAGGAAATTTCACACAACTGATTTGCTGCAGTTGGCTTGACTTCTCTGTTTCCTTCTTCCAGCTGTGCTTAGCAGACCAAACAGCAAGATTTCAGCTTCATGCTGCTCCAACCTGGCTGAGCTGCCTTTTGTGACAGCCTGTGCTGATCATCCACAGCTGATCTAGAGTCCCTTTCGTAGTCTGTAACCAAATTACTTTCAGATGGGTTTGCTGGGTTTTGAGTGGACAAAGGGACTGAGTTACTTCCATTAAAGTTGACAGTGCCTCTACAACGGTAAAAACAGGAATCAGGTTTTGTGTCAAATGAGGACACCTTCATTTTGACCACTCAGTGGCTTTGTTCATGATAGGTATTAATTTTATCCAGACATGGGCAACTTATATTAAATAGCCAAGTATTCAATATTAACCTTTCTAAAATCTTGTAACTGTGGCTATTAAATACTCATTAATACATAACTTCATTGCTGCTTTAAGATTCTGTATCTACTTAATTGTTCCTAATACCAAGACATAAGATCCTTAACAGGGCTCCTGGATGGACCCTCAGCAGTCACAAATGGTAATGTCATAAGATTGTTTTAACCTGAAAAACTGTGCTGATTCCTGTGCTCAGTTCCCTCTGAAGAGAGGAGCCACTGGACAGCTTCTGTGCCCAGAGAGAGCCAGCTGAAGTGTGAAGGCAAATTCCTGACCCTCTTTGTTTGCCTGTTTTCCTCCATGTGTGATAACTAGCTGATAAAGAAGGGAGCCTCAGATGTCCTATCACATTACAAGTGCAGCAGTTGAAAATGCTACAATGGGCAAATGATGAGAGATTAGTATTACTCGGGGATAAGCAAGAAAGATGATTGCAGTTGAACTAGTCAAATTTGAAAGGGCAGTGAATAATATTAAGCCTAGAGGGGAAAAGAGAGCTGCTCCTAATGGAAGTCAGTGGAGTGAAATTCCCATCACACTGAGCAGAGATACGGGATGGAAAACAGAGGCTAACAGAGAGCACAAAGCAACTGTGAAATATAATTGCATTTAATCAGACCAAAGTGAGTTTAATTAGACCAGCTAACTACTCAATTTTGCTTCACATTCATTTAAACATAAGACCTAGTACTGGAAACTAGTGACTAAATTTTTACAGTGTCTTGGATTTTGTTGTTCATTTATTAAGGGGAAGAGGGAGAGGCAAGTTGAATTTCTCTCCTAAAATCAATTGAAGGCACAATCATTAAACCAGAAGTCATTGAGAATAACTGGGTGGTAGAAGGCAGGTCAATAGATCCTTACAGAATAAACAGCTTTGTAACAGGAAGATGTTCTGATGTCTGATGAAGGGGTAGAGGGGAGCTGTTTTGAGTTATAAGGCAAGAAGTGTAGGAAGTAATAGCACAGCAGTAAAATTAATTGATAGCTGTCTTTGGACTTGCAGTGATTTGAAAATCCCTTGTGTGCAAATGTATTTGTTTCACTGGCAGAGTGGGATATAAAAGATTAGTTCCATTGCACCTATGGATTGGATGTCTGCTTCAAACCCTGTGTGGTGGTTGGAAGTTCAGAAAGGCTCTCCAAGTACTGCATCTATTGTCTTAATGCAATTATAATGATAACCTGTAATGGTAGTCTCTTAGGGATTGTTAGAAGGAGCAGTTCTGAATGCTGGAAAGAGTGCTCCTGTGCTAGGATAGCTGAGGCTCCTACTGGCTCTCCTAACTGCAAGTGGAAATGAGGACTGTCTACACATATATGTATATTATATACACATATATTTAGAAAGGTGATTATCTTCAGTGTTTTCAAACAGGCTGCTAAGTTCTGTGGAGTCAGTGTAATGACATGGAAGATAAAGACAAACAATTAGCTGCAAATATGTAGCTAATTATAGAATAAACTGAAGGAGAGATGAACAGAACAAGTCCCAAACATGGAGCTGTTTGGTGCTCATGGAATAAGTACCTCATCAGTGGAGTAAAGGACTTCATCCAAACTGCCACTTTTTCTGAGCTAGACTGTATTTTATCGCAAATATGTGCAGCTTAAAATAATAAATCAAGGAAGGATGGTATAAGGAAGCTATACTTAATTTCCATGTCACAAAACTACTCTTGTGGTCACGACACAATCTGACAGGGTCTACTAGCATTGGGATAAAAGGAGTGGATCTTGGAGCCTTTGCCAGTGCTACTTTGCATGTTTTTTCTGTCAAGGGAAATTGTTAATATCACTTGCAATGTAGTAGCTGTTGCCATTTACTGTGTTATATTTAAGAGGAAGTAATATTGGAAAAAAACCTTTGTTCACAGAAAGGTGGGGGTTTGGAAGAAAGGACTGTTGCTTTGAGGAAGATTTCTGCTCAAAGAAAGAAACATGGTGGGGGATACTTGGGTCAAGGTTCTTCTGGGGCTCCAGCTCTTAAAAAGTCAGCTATTGAAAACAACAGACATGTTACTTTCTTCAGCTGGGGGAACCTTGACATTGCAAGAAGAGTTGGTAAGTTGTCAAAACCAAAATGGCAATGACCTTGATCAGAAGATATCTGAGATGGGAGGTTAAAGCAGATAAGATTCTGAAGGCAGTAAGTCAGAGTTAAAAAGGGAACTGCAGTGGGTGTCAGAGATGCTCAGTACAAATGAAGGTGTACGTGGGAAGAACACAAAATGCCCTGTTAGCATTTTCGAGGAGTTTCCTTTGGGAAATGATAAGTTGTAGTGGCTTTGGTTCCATGTAATTGATGGGGTCAACTTGTAGATAGTGCTGCAGAAGGCAGAAACAAATGACTTGAACTGAATGAATCGAGTATTTGTTGCCAAGTGTCAGATTAAAGAGCTGTTTAGATTACGTTGAGCCTGAGTACTTTATTGCTTCAGATACCATCCCTGCAGGATTGAGCTGATTTGATATCGCAGGCAGCTCTGAGGAATCTTTGTCCTTCTTAAATCTGAAAGGACTGCGTGTCTACTATGTGTATCACACTACTTTGTGAGAAAACAACCTCATTAATCACAAAGACAGGATCATGAGCAGGGCACCTGTGTGAGTGATCCAATGTGAGTGGGGACTAACACAATTCCCACTCCACAGAGCTCAAGGAGTAGAGATGCGTGAAGTACTGGGCAAGAAGAGGTACAGGCTGAAGTAGCCATAAATTTCGCTTTTGTTCTCTACACTTTCAAGATTGGGAGTGGATCTAGACTGTGACCCACTCAACTAATTTGGGAGGTTTTGAGTGCAAGATGGGGAGGAAGGTGGAGGACTGTCTTTCTTGAAACTGGCATTAGAGAAGGCAAGACATGAAAGTAAAGTCTATGAGACTGGGAAATGTGTGTGTTTGTGTGAATGTGTTGGGAAATAGGTGGGGTTTTCTTTGTTTGGTTGGTTTTTTCTATTTTTTTTTTCAGGATATCTTTTTCTGGGTTTGGATCTGTCATACTAGATCGCTTTGCAGAAGCGTGAGGTGGAACCACTTCATGACAGACTTATCAAATAAATCCAAAATTTCCTCTTACCCAGGATTGCTCAAGGATGTTTTTTACCTAATGTTTGTAACTATGTTTTAAGAGTCTGCATGTGGGCGTTCTGATGCAGACACATGCTTTCTTGAGTTGGGGTTTTACTGCAGCAAGTAATTTAAAAGCTGTTCTTGTGTATCTCTTCTGGACTTGCATTTAATGTTCCTTCCTGTAATTAAGAGTTGAAATCACATGTTCATATATTAGAAATTCACTATTGTTTATATACAGAGCTAAACTTACCCTGTGTACACGTGTGTGAAGATTTACTATCAGGCATTTCCCCGTTTTCTCTTTTGAAGAGTATAAGGCAAACAAAACACAGAGGGGAAACTGATTTCAGATTTCAAACAAAGCATGTTCAAAAGGTTTTGTCTGGCATTAATTCTCTGTTCAGACATGAAACATAGACTATTTCTTCCTAGAAAGATGGACTTGGCTTAAGTTATTGATGCTGAATTCATTGGGAAGGAAAGGAAATTAATTAATACTGTATTTTACCTGAAAGAAAGATACTTGGGTAATGATACTTAGCAAAATACTCACTCTGTGGTGTATATGTAGGGGAAAGCCCTGATTTTGAAGCCAAGCAGTAAATATATGTCTGTTTAAGTTTATTCTCCACATTTGATGCCAGTAAATTTAGTGGAGTGAGTACCTGGATCATAACTAATTGAGATGCAGCAATCTACAGTTGTGGAGCTTGGAAATTAAATTTTCATCTAGGCTGCATTAGGGTGCAATCTAACCTTTAGATAAGACGCCATCTGTAGGGTGATGGAAGCAAAAATGTGACAGCTACATATACTAGATCATAACCAGAACCCAAGGCTACCTTAGCTGTTTAAATCTAAAGGCTGGAGAATTGCCATCACTGTGCTTGGCTTTTCCTTTGAGTGAAACAGAAAAGTCATAATGTTCAATTCTGTGCAGAACCTTGCTTTAAGAAGTCAGGATGACCTGACATCCAAATAGCTCATACCCTCAAGCAGTGTATACTTATTTTCTTTTTGAGGTTTTATTTCAGACTGAGAATTGCTTTTAAAGGCTGAAAGGTCTGTATTTTTTCTCTTATTATTTGGTATAAACTGCAAGTAAATTGTATATGTCCCAGGACTACAGTACAAATGCTTTCAGTGTACAGGCTAGTTTGTGATTCTTTTATTTGGCTGGTTTGTTGGGGGGTTTTGTGTGTGCTTTATGTTTGTTTATTTGTTATGGGGTTTTTTTCCCCTTTTCTTTCATTTATCTCCTAAAGTAAATTGAATAGAAGTGGAAACATTGTTTATTTACCTGTATATATACGGTGGTGCCCTGGTTCAGCTCAGTTTATGCAAAAAAATGTGGAAGTTCTCTGTGTAGCACTAATTCCAAGCAGCATCTGAGGATGGTCTCTCTGTGTGCAGAGGAAATACCTGACACTTGCAGGCATAGCAAGAAATGGGTGTTATTGTTGCTGACTTGACCAGAGAGGTGGTGTATGGACTACTCACATTACTCACAATATGAAATATTGCCACAGGCTCTTCATAATTTTCCTGGATGTCCATTGCCTTTACAGACAGAGGGTGCAGAGATGCAGGGCCTGATTAAAATTAAGGGTTATTCTTTTGATTTAGTTCCTGGTAGGTTTTAAGTTCTAATTAAGTGGTAATTTAAGTGATCCTAACAGCCATTACACTGAGAAGTCACCCTCCAGGGGCTCAGGATCCCATTGCAGGTCTAGAAGGTAGGTGGCAGGGTCCAATTAATTCTCTCCCTGTATGAATATCCACTGATGTGTTCTGAGGCTTGGAAAATGGATTTGCAACTCAGTCTCTTGCTGCTTGCATCTAAATTACTAGGAATTGTTTTCATGGGATGTGAAGATCTACTGCAAGACTTCACTTCTGTCACTGAGCATACGGCTTTGAGAAATATGAATGTTTGGCTCATGAAGGTGAACTAGAAAAGATTTCAGATCGTCCACCCTAGGCTCAGAAACATGAAACCTGCTACAGACTGAAATAACAAATGCGTTTTACTTCCATTAACTTTTGTCTTAAAATATGTATTTAATAAACTCTTTTAAAATTTACTTAAAATACAAACAAATATTTGCTTATTTCTATTACAAAAGCAATTTGTTTGCTGGAAGCAAACGGAAATCCATTTGCCATATAAATAACAGAAAAAATCACAAGCTTTTTACTTTTCAGCCAACATGAAAGAGAACACATTTTCCCAATGCTGTTTTACATGGGCCTTGGCCAAGGGGTATATACAGCAAAAAGACAAACTGGTTTGAAACTGCTCTAGAGAGCAGAAAAAAAAGAGATTTGTATAAATGATTCTCCTTAATGTTTTTACAGTTACTTTCCTGTCTTATTTGTTCAAACCACTGTAATGGGAATGTTAGTGTGTTGGCAGAGAGCATCAGGTTTGATATATAGCAGAGGAGTAGTGGCAAATGGATGCCTAAGGTGTACTGCAATGTTTCCTGTTGGTGGAAGGCACATCAGCTCTGGCCTGTGGTTATGGGGAGAAGTGTAGGTTTACAGGATGCAGCCTATTTTTTCTTGACTTCTTGCACAGAACAGCAAACGAAACTGCCCGTGGTGGGGCAGTGGTGATAGAATATATTTTTAATGTGCAGGGAGGAAGTTAACAAGGTGGAACCTTTCCTTCACACTTGAACCCTGAACAGGGAACATAGTGCTTATGAAAAAATAATCGACCTTGTTGAAGGTTCTGTTTAGAAGAGGTCAAGTGCAGAGGAAAGGACATAATTTCAAAAGCCCCATGATCTTACAGACAAAAATTTCTTGACCAAATAGTTGCATGCTGTAAACTTACCCATGGAAAGCATTTGACTAAGAAATTATCTTCCCTTTTGAAGACTAAAACAAACTGAGAAGACAAATACTGTGCCAAGTTCCCATGTTTTGGAAAAATCATGCATTTGCATTTAGCCTATCTCCTATATTGGCACGTGGGGTGTCAATCCCAGTCAACTTCTCTCTGCTCACAGTGAAATTTTAAAATAAAATCTTTCTTTCCCTGGCCCAGGTTGTAAACAGGATCCTACAGCCATTACAGAAAAGAAGGCTGGGGAAGGCTTTCAGTGTTCATGTGTTATCTCTGAATGTACACAAGCACATCCTATTTGGCGTAAAGCAACCCAGAGGTTATGCTAATGTTTAGAATTTTGTTAATCCCTGCTTTTAAAAGATTGATCTTATTTTTGTGAGAATGGGTTAACCTCTGCGTCACAGTTCTCTAAGCATCTGGAAGCTTCTTGTACCCATTTGGACAACCACAGGACCTAGAAACACTTGTGGTTAGTGACCAAAATAAATAAGTGCTCTGACTATAACAAATTTCAGAACAAGGGATAAATTATTGTACTGATTTCTCAGTTATTTTAATACTGTCTGAATAAGGTGCGTAAATAAATAACAGCTGAATATACTTACTTTAACAAATTAAAATTGTCTGTGATATTTTTCCAAGTGCCACTTAATGGAACTTAGGAAATTAATAGCAGTAGTAAAAATAAAACCCTGCTCAGGAAGCATCTGGAGAGTCACCTACTCTTTGCTCCTGAGCCTCCTTTCCTTGCTTTTCTGACACAAGGAGTTATTCAGAGTCAAGAGGGTTATTTCTGCACTTAAATCAGGGGCATGGTTATTTCCAAACCAGACAGTGCCTTCACCTCTGCTGTGCAAGTCTGAGGTTGCCTGGCTCCATGATTGGATTTTTGTTCCTGTTACTACACGTAAATATTAAAATATGGGTAAGCAATTCTTCTAGAGGCTATACTGTGCCTATGTGCTGCTGGATGGAAATGTTCTTCTTGGACAGCTTGGTTTCTGTTTTTCCCTGTCTCTCCCCCCACGCTTACCTTGGGCTGAGCTAAGTGATCTAAAAGCCCATAAGAGAAAGAGAAGTGACATGCACGAGATCTGTGTATGGGCCTTGGAGTTGAAGATGCCCCTACTCCTTGCAGTGGGGTTGGACCAGCTGACCTTTAAAAGTCCCATCCAACCCAAATGGTGAACTGAAATCAAGCCCATGGTTCTGTGAAAAGCTAAGAAATTTTTATCTCCAGTACAAGCCACTGAGGTTTCATCAAAGGCTGAAGCAAAGCACAGATCAACAGGAACAAATGGTTCAGATTTCTGTGAAAACAAAGGGCCCAAGTAGAACGGGGCCTTAGTTGACATAATAAAAATTACTGATAGTCCTTTACCAATTTCTTCTCATAACCAGCTTTCTTATGGAGAGGACCATATCTGTCTGTTGTGTCTGTTGAGCTTGTTTTAGGAAATCTATTATATGATGGAACTACTAGCGACTGAACAAAAGGTCTCAGGAGGAATTTAGGTTCCTGAATTCATTTTGTTTTCCTTCTCCTTCCCTCCATATTTATGGAACAGTTGAATCTGGGTAATACATGAAGTGTCATGAAAGGGCTGGAGATGCTTTGCTATTCTGAAAGAAAATTTAATTTCTTCAGGCACAGAATCCCTCTTGATAGGCTTGAAATTATGCTGAATGGATTTAATGTCTTATTCTCCCCTGCTTTATGGTTTAGTTTGGGTTTTTTTTGTTGCCAGTTTTCTTCAAATAGAATGTGCTAAATAAGGAAATAATTCCTGTCCTTTGAACAGGAGGGTGATCTCTAGCACAGAGTTAAATGTAAATACACCTGCACTTCTGCATTAACTTAATCTGCTTTCATTAACTGTAGGGTAAGTCTGCTTATTTTTTGTAATTTATGGGGTTTTATTTTTAGCATCCTTCTCTCCCTGTCTTTGGGGCCCAGACCAGATAGATAAAATCACATTTATTTTCTCTTATTTAATAAGTCTTTCCTGTAAAACAGCAAGTCTTAAGCGATTGTACCAAATGATTGGGAGAGACTAGAAAGGGAGGATGTAAGAAAGCAGGATCAGAGTGTGTGCAGCACAGTCAACAGATGCAGGGATGTTCTCTTTATCCCAGCACTTGGAAAGCCTCATCTGGAGTGTTGTTTTGGTTGCTATAGTATGACAAAGACATTCACAAACTTGAGAGAACTTAATGGAGGGACAACAAGCTGGTTAGGGGGCTGGAGCACAAGATGATGATGATAAATAAAAAACTAAGCTGGACAAAGCCCTGAGCAATGTGATAGAGTAAGATGATCTCTAGACATGAGTTTGAAGCTGATTTATTATATAATTCTATGATTGATGCAATCCAGATAAACAGGATATTTTTTATAGACTCTGTTTGTTTCAAAATGTTTACAATAAATGGTGAGGTAGAAGAAATAGGATTAAGGTTTTCATCATTTTAAGGAAACTGGGAGAGACTAGCTAAAATGAACTCCAAGACAAAAACCAGAGGCTTTGGCTTGATGCCATGTAAAGACAGATGACAAAAGCTCCTAGGGAAGAACAGCTATGCTAAGAACATAATTTTGGGGTGCTTCAGAGGGGTTTGATGGGTGGAGATGAGTGAGTGTCCTGGTCTGTAGAACAGGAGCCTTTGGAAATTACAAAGAAATTAATAGGGATCCTTAAATTTTTGGATATCACAGTATGTCTTCTGATGCCCAAATACAAACATATTAACCAATAATTTGCCTACTCACCCTTCCAATTACATGTACATCTATGTACATATACATGTAAATCTCTGTACTTATATCCCTCAAATATATATATTTGTATAATGTCACCTATATATATATATATATATCTATATAATCTCACTAGTATTGCTGGTCATACTGCTGATATAACATGATACAATGTTAAATGTGCCTTTGCTAGTAACGTATTTTACTTTATTCCTGGTTTTGGTTTGCATTTATGTATACTTGGCCATGAAGAAATTATTGTGATGAACTACCAGGCCACATTAAATTATCCCACATTAAATTATCATCAGACATCTTTTACTAGCACGGTAACTAAGTGAAGAAAGCAATATCTAGCAGTGATGACAATTGCCATAACTCTCAGCATAAATCTGGGAATGCTAACGATCCCATTAGTCTGGGTCAATAAATCATTTATTGGAAGCAGCTTGAATTTTGGATTCCAATTTCAATTTCACAAGATGTATCTGCTGAGATGAAGCAACCACTGGAACAGTGTGTTCCCTTACATTCTGGAAATGGTCCAGTTCATCTCCAAATTCCAGTGCCCAGTTCTGATCTAAACAAATGCCTTCCTTTTCCTTAGGAAAGCCTGATCTATGCCTTGCTCATCTTCTTGTTGGGATTTTCTTGTCAAATAATGGATCTTGGCTAAGTTAAGGCTTAGTACACATGCTTGACGTTCTGTTCCTTTCTTTTTGTCCTTATTTTGGCAAAAGAATTGGGATATTTCTAAACATTGGAAATCCCTTCATGTCTCAATTTTATTATGAGGTCTAAAAATTAATGAGTAAGCCTGATCTTGAGGCAGCATCAGCATATGTTTCACCCACAAGCTATCTGCAAGTTCAGAGGGGCTTTTTTTTGTTTGTTTCTTTTCCACCAGACCTTTCTTGTACTGAAAACTGTGTAGCCTTTGGAAGGCATCAAACAGCATTACAAAAACCCAAGCCAAGCCAAAACCTACTTGGTTACGTCTGTTTTTGGAGATGTGTTCCCAAGGCAATGAAAAATTGGAAGATGAAAAATGCTCTTCAGCCATACAGATCTTAGTAAAATTCTGGGAGGTGGTGTGTTAAGTGTTTAGTGTTTGGACAAGGCACTTTTATACAGAAATATTTAAATTTATGGATATGCTGCTGCCAAAGAGAAAAATGCTGATGAGACTGGAGGATTAGAAGACTTGAAGGGCCAGGAAAGGGAAGCTGTGACAAAGTGAAGGCAGTGCACAGAAAGTAGACAGTGTCCACTTGTCAGAGCTTTTCTACATCACATACATCTTGTTTCTTGCATCCAGGAATGGCAGCTGCCTAACCTGGAGTCTTTTTGCTGCAGTCCAGATAAAGTTTAGCTACGTGCTCTTTAGGCCTGAAACAGCAATGGCTGAGAATTTTTAAGCCCTAAGTTGCACATGGCTGGGCGCTGGTGAAGGAGTGCTCTGAGATCTCTGCTCCTCTCACTGGTGACTTGTGCAACCTAAGGGTAGGAGATTCTTATGCTGCTTGTGACTGTGCAAGCTTTGGATTAGTGAGTGGTCTGCTCTATGCCAGGGCTCCCAGCTGATAACCAGCTCAGCTGTGGACAGCATCAGGCTATCTAAACTGTCTCCTTCTGAGAAAAGAATGGGTGTTTCATAGGAATAAAACAGACACATTTACCACTAATGACAATAAATGGCTATCTTTTGTGCTATCTTATCCAGCTTGCTGGGATATTGGAGCTTGAAATTAGACAAACTGGATATCAGACAGGCCAGAAAGTCCTGAACAGGGTGAACTGTGAGTTACAAAACAAACCACTTCTGTTACTACTGAAGGTGTGCTGGAGTACCTCTGGCACTGGGTGGGCTCTGTAAGTACCCACTGAATAGAGGGCAAATGACTCCCAAGGCTCAACTTCCCAAGAAACAACCACCAGCCAGTGTGCTGTGGTTGCTGAAAAGCAAATCAGAATCCCTGTGGACTGTCATATCCCGTTTATAATTTCGTCTTTTCTATCTGCATGGAAAAATGAAAAATGGTTCGTAAATATGCTGAAGATCTGGGGCTGGGGGAAGAGTTTTTCCCTGCTGGTGGCTGCATGGCAAGATCTCAGATGCAGGCACTGAAAACAGATCCTGATGTGAGAGAGCAAAAAGGGGCTGAGGACTGCTGCTTAGTGTTTAAGTCAATGAATTTTCAGCCTGTTGGCTATTCCCTGTCTGCATCTGTCATTCCTGATGAGTGGTCTCTTTCCTGTAGAGAGCTTGTCTGCCTTTGCTCGTTTTTATTGCTCCCACTGTCCTTGTATAAAATGGGACAGGTTTCTGTTCTGCAAGGGAAAAACAGTGATTGCAGCAAGTGAGGAATAAGCAGCAGTCATGGCTAAATGCTTCATCTTGACTTAATGCAAATATCCAAACAAAACATTAAAAAACAATAAGAAGGAAAGAAAAACGCTTTCAGCAACAAAGAGCAGAATTTAGAAACTGTGAGACTGGATGGGGTGGCAATTCTTTTATTATCTTGGGGTGCTTTGAGGGAGTGCTTTTGAAACATGCATAAAGGAATTAATAGAGAGTATAAATAATAACAAATTACATATAGTATTTTAATTTCCATGCAGTCTCTCACCTTTCACTCCAGGGAGCTCTGCAAACAAATTTACATTTAACCTCTTCGCTTATGTGTGACGTGGTTAAGTGTTGTCTCTGTCTCACACATGACTAAACTATGAGGCAAGGCCAGATTTGAAGAAAGCAGCTTCTGTAGACCTTCAGGGTCCTGTTTCCCTGCAAACTCTGGCACCCTTGGATGCCAGCAGCCCAGGTGGCTGCAGCTCTAAAGATGGGAAGGGAGTGCTGCTTCTCTGAATTGCAGAAAAGCCAGAAAGAAGGAGGTAGTTGAGGAAAGTTGAAAGAGATCCAGCAGTAATGTTACAGCTGGGTTTTGGTGTTTTTTATTTAATCCTCCTAGGCTTTACTGTTTTGTTTTGTTTTGTTTTGTTTTGTTTTAAAGCAGACAATTACATTTTCAGTACAGAAGCTGAATTCCCCCTCTTCTTACTGTGTTGTTTTTTTGCAGCAAGAGTAGAAATCATGCCCCAGTTCTGGAACTTTCAGAGGTCTGGCTACACTTTTTTAGTAACACCATTCAGCTCCACAGCAAACAGGATGTGTATAACAGGCATTGCTGACCAGGTCCTCCCATCAGATGCATAATTCTCCCCAGGTCAGTGTCTGTCTCAGAGCTCCAGACCCCAGAACTGTCTCAGCAGGGTATGCAGAACTGAATTTCACTACACCAAAGACTGTGGCCAGGACAGAAGAGGGTGGCAGCTGATCATTTTTACAGGAGTAACTGGGTCTACTAGCAATATCCTTCTTCTTATGCTTCTGGATCTTTAGTTGCTGAAGGCAACATCCTGCCTTATGCAATTCAGCTGGAGGCAAATGCACATCAGCAGCATTGCTGCTGCACTGCCTGAGGTAACTGTTTACTTTGCCTGTGTCCAGAGTTGGCCTTGGTCTGATCAGAGGTGAATTAAAAGGGATGCTGCAGACCAGTTTTTCCTTCAGTAGCATGTGCTGTGAGGGTCTTTCATCTTAGGAATATAAATAAGGCTACAAACCTCAACTGGAGTGCGGTTTTGTATTCGTGAGTACAGATGAGGGCTGTCTGAGTCCCTGAGAAGGATGCATAAACCTGTCATTTTCCTTCTTTATGTTGGGCTTGAGTTTTTCCATAGCAAAAGTGATGCTGAAAAGGAGGTGAGGACTGAGTTAGTAGTACAGCAGACTTACAGTGTGACTGCAGGCCTAGGAGAAAACATCACAGCCATCAGCAGCATCAGAGAAAAATATAGAGCAAGTGGTAAATTCAATTTCCACAGTATGTTAGGTTCTTCAGCCCTTTCTATACTGGGTAGTGATTCTCCATGACATTGAAGAACAGCTGGCAAGGAGCAAATTGATAAGACTTTAGTGTTGTTGCTTGGTTATTATTCCCCAATACTGTGTGTCTTGGCACATCATAGCTCAAGAAGATAAAGGAACAAACTACATTGCAATTAATTAGGCTTCAATTTACAATTTACCATAAAGAATATATCCCACTTTGTTCTCTGCTTTTGACTTTTGGCAAAATTCTTGTGGAAAATCCCACTGCAGTTTGTCAACTGCTCCTAGCAAGAGAGAAGGGGCCATGTGGAAACCACATGATGGATTCACTGATGATTCCACTGAGCTGGTGGTTTGTTGTAAGAGGTTTGCCTGCAGTGTTCCATCTTACTTGGAAAATGACTCATTTAGCACTAAAGACAGTTGAAACTAATCACCAGATAAGCAAAGGGGAAGTGATGGCATATGCCAGTAACAAACTGATCCATGCTGATGAAATTTAAAGGTTAAGCACAGGTTTTTATTTAATAACAGCTAACCATAGCAATTCATCACTGAAAGTGCATCTAGAATACGCTGAAAAAAAGCTTAATGCTATCTAGTATCTTTTCCATATTTGCAAGTACATTTTAAAAGCTGTACATAACAAATTGTCTCAGTATTAATGGGGAAATAAATAAAGGAAACTAAATTACAATTCTGAATTTTGCTATGAAGCTGTCCTCTGCTCTCCCTCAAGATATTGAAATCAGTAATACTCCTTCTTATGGTGCACATCCGAAAATCCCCATTGGCCACAGCATAAAATTTTGCTGCTGGGCTTTTTGCTGTTTTTTTATGGGGGGAAAAATGACCTTGATTAAACTCCTAAGTTTCCATGCATACATCTGCACTGCCAGCACAGCTGCACATGCCCACCAGACATGTCAACCTGAAGATTTTTAATAGTGTATCATAGGAGTCACAAAATATATTAAAAGATTTTGTAGCTAAGAAGCATGAGGGGCAAACTTAATCTACACTTACAGCAAAATTCCCATTACTGTCTGTGGTGCTGTTGTGGAACAGTTCTGAGCTCAGAGAAAATAGCATTTTGTGTATTTGTTTGTAAAGGAGAAACATGCCCAGCCTGTTTTCTGTGTACTTTACAATGCCTGAAGCCCACAACATTGCAAACGATAAGCAGCTGCAATCATCACCAGTCACTCCAGAAAAGAAATCTTTATTAGTGCGAAAATAGATTTTTATTCTAATCTCTTGCCAAATAAGCATAAATAAGCATAACCCCGAGTACTCAAGGGGTTTTTACTTAATGTCAGCTGAGTAAAGGAAAGATGACACCTTGGGAGCTTCAGTCCTCAACAGTTGGTGATGTGATACTTCTGGAGGGACAAGAAGGCTAAGAGGTAATGAAGCAGAAGGGCTGACGTGAAGATGAAGTTCGCCTTGGCAGGATTGTTTGTCAGCATTTGCCTGCACAGCCCACTGGGGAAGGAAAGGGATGAAAAGGAGGATAATAACAGAGAGACACAAAGTCAGAACTACTAACCAGGTTAACTGTGTCTTCTGTTGTGTTTGATGCTCAGTGCTAGAATCAAGGGGAAAACTCACACATAAAAACTTGTCATGCAAAGAGGCTACTTCCCTTCCTCTTCCTGCCAGTCTTGATTTTCTTGTCCGTGCTCCACTCCTTTCCTAACCTGTTACCATCCCATGGCCTCTAGGTGTGTGCCCCCTCGCTCATCCTATCTACTGTGATACCTCTGCTGTTGTAACTCCACCCCTCCTCTGGCTTCTCCTCTTTTGGCTCTTCTTCCACACCCCTCCTTTCATACACTGTTTCCTCTGTAGGCACCTGTCCTGCTTGACAATTTAAATAGCTCAAAGGGGCCTGCAGCTGGGGGAAAAGGAAAGGATGTCTTCCAGCAAGGGCAAAGAGAAGAAAAATTAGGAGTGTTTAATATCTAACATTTCAAAAAATGAAGCCTGATTCATCTCACAGAGCCTGCCCAGTTCCCTACCTTCTGCTAGTATGCAATTATGGGAGCTGGCTATAAAAGCTGCAGGAATAAAGGTGTTCAGAAGCAGTGTAAAGTGGGTGAGAGCCTGGCTCTGTGCTGGCTGGGATCTCACCCTCTGCATGCCGGGGCATTTATGCTCTGGTGGCTGGAGAGGTGAGGAAGGGAGAATGTAGAGGGTCAGACAATCTGAGTACTCAAACATCCTGCCTGTGAGTCTTGCCTGTACCTCTGTTCATGTGTATGCTTTCCTGAGATGTTTTAGGAGGAGGAAAACCAGCCCAGCATGGTACAGGACTGAGCACTAATTTTGGACTTCCAGTTCCCTGGTTGCCCCAGGCTGCAACAAGTTTTTGTGACTGAGGCAAAGAAAGTGCTGAAGCCTTCAAACCCACTGGTATACTAGGACTTGAGGGTATTTTCCATTAAGGTTTTGTGTGTTGGCTTTTAAGTCACTGTTGCTTTTTTTCAGTGAATAATGGAAGCCTATACCCTTCCCTGTACTTTAATGCTACAAAGAAAATTCAGCTCATGCAAGAACCATAACTTCTAATAAGTAGATCTCTTTGGTAGGAAAGGCTCATAAAAGATAGATTTTGAGAAAATACACAGTTCTAAATCAAGCTTATTTTTCAGGATGGCATTAAAGTGATTGCTAACAACCTCATGAAAAGATTTTCCTGTCACACACTGTGAATATTAAATATTAATGGCTAATAGAGCTGAAAGGTGTGTGCAGCGAAAAAAGCAAGAGAGAGTATGTGTGTTGAGGTGGAGGAGAAAAATAGGCTTTTGTTTGTTGTTTATCTCTCAAATAATTGTAACCTTATAATACATGCAATGTACAAAGGAGAACTCTCTCTTGTGAAGGAGAGTGCTGGGAATGGTGACAAGGGAGGAAGAGCTGCTCAAGCTCTGCTTTCCCAGTGACATGGAGCAGGGAAGTGATGACTGTGAGGGATCGGGGTTGTCCTGCCTCCTCAAGATCCAAACATCAGTGAGAATGAATGGCAGTTTACTCTTATTTTGTGTATGCCCTCTATGCCTCAATGATCACAACATGATACTTAGTTACAATTTAAGGAGGGAAAGAAAAATGAAAGAAAAAATATCTAAGTCCTAAAAGTTTAAAATTCCAGAGGGATTTCCTTTCTAATTGATCTGTTTGTATTTTCTCATAGAACCTGGAGAACAGGGAATTATTGGCAGCTTTAGTCATGTGTAAAAGTTCTGATTTCTGATCAACATGGAGAGAAAAGGTCTACCTCTTTATGAAAGATCCAAAACTGGATTTCAGAATTCTACTTTTGGATTGCCAAGGAGAGCACTTTCATGTGCAAATCCAATCCTGGAAAATGAGTTTCCAGCTGTTTTGATGCAGCAGTGTTCCTTGCTGTGCTCAGTGTGGTGTTTGCTGCCCTTTAAAGACCTCTGTGTGACTTGTGACAAAGCTAAGGATTATTGGTGATCTTCTGTGAAATTTGTTTGTTTATTGTAAATAAATGTCAGGCTGCATTTTCAGGTGCATGCCTTATTAATTTTGTTTTCAAGTTAAATGAAAGAGTCTTTATGATGTAGTTTTGTTGCAAAATGAGAATGGTTAAAGGAATAGGAGTGAAATTAACTACATGAGAAATCTGCCCAGTCCTCCATCTGAAAGTATGTGTAAAAAATATTTCTGAGATTGAAAGTTAAACCAAATGGTCAGCTGATTTAATTGACATGGAGTTTTTTCTTTTTCTAAGATGACACAAGTCATCCTTGCTCTCTATTCCCTTTTCTCATTCCAAATAACTTTTCTAAGCCAAACCCTGTGTGTGTTACTAAATCATAAATATTGAAAGAATGAAACCCTGTGGGCATGTTGAGTGTCTGCCATTTTAGCAGGTGTATCGATCCTTGAAAACATCCTACATGAGCTTCTTTGGACAAACAGTTTCTCTCCTATTCAATTGGAACAGTCAGACACTCGATTAATTAAAACTCTAGTAATTATCTGCTCGAGAAACTCCAGCAGCAGCAGAATTCCTGGTGAGACAGTAGGCAGCAAAGCATGGCAGAGGCTGTGCCAAGCTTGTAGCCAGGCACTCTCCTTCTGCCTCACAGGCTGACACATCCAGGTTTCATCTGGAGTGAGGTTTTGTAATGTAAACATATTTCTGGAAAGTCCTCACTAAGGGAGAAGTTTTAAAAGGATCAACAAGCTGGAATATCTTTAAGGAAGAACCTGAGAAGTGAAAATGAATGAGGTGTGCTTTAAGGTCCCTTCCAACCCAAATCTTTCTACTTTTTTATCATTCTGTCTGATCTGGATCAGTCATTTCAATGTCAAAGCATTCTCACCTTGTGTGTCATTTATGATCTCATAAAATAGTTGAAATAGTTTCAGCTGGGAAATCAAAGTTATAAAGAGTTGAAATTTGTGTCTCACTACCTCTTTCACTACTCCCTGGAGAAAAAATAGTTTTCCCTTTTTCTCCAAATATTTTGTTTCCTTGCTGGTTTACACTGAATCCTGTCTTCAGGTTTTTGTTTGATTTGTCTTTTTCATGCTGCCAAAGAAACTCAGAAACTGTTGCAGCATTGATGAGAAAAAATGATCCCAACTGGTAATGTTAATGGCTAAGAAACAAATAATTTATAAAATTTATTTGTTTATTCAATATTTAGTATCAATTTTTTTGTATTGCATAAACAGGTGATGAAAACAGATTAAGTGAAGGTAAGAACACTCTCATCCAGACTGGTGTAGCCCTTGTTACTTATGCTAACTGCAAAACTGTCTGTGGTTATCCACTTCCAATGCTTTCTATGAAACTAAACTCCATAGAATTCCTACCCACTGACTGACTTATTATTTCCACCAGTTCAGTATTAATTTGCAAACAAGAAGTTTTCATGACTGAGATTTTTCAGGCAAGTTTCCCATGTGAACAAGAAGAATGTTTCTGAAATGATTTATTGTCAGATTTAGTGCTAAAGATTATTTCATGCCTTGCACTTGGGAGTTCTTCAGGGCATAGTTACTCATATCAACAAAAGTTAAATCAGAAACATTCCTTACCCATTAGATGCCTTTCAGTGCTTGTAGCTTCATGAGCTTCTAAACCCATCGATTGTGCTTGTTGCTGCATTGTGATTTCCATCAGTCCAGCACTGTAATAATAGAATTCCCATATTCCAAGGTTTGGATTTGTGATACTTGGTTTAATCTAAGCTAATGTAGACCAAATCTTGGCACTAGCAATGAAGAATTGGTCATACTATTTTGTTTAAATATGCTGTCAGATTTTGGTGAGATTATTTCAGTCTGACTTGTGACTTCCTCTACATGCATTAATTCAAGTATGTACTTTGGGCAAGTATTTTCAAGTAAATATAGTATAACTATAGAGAAAAACTAGATTATCTGGAGGCTTGCCATGCCTAAAAGGAATGTACAAGACTTGCAAATGTCTTTCAGTTTTCTGACATTTGACCCTGACAACGTACATCATGTTATCAGTTGCAAATTGTATCTGCAGCTTTCCTCAATGCTCTCCTTGTTCCTTGAGTATTTTCCATATAGTAAAAGATCAGTATGTTCATGCTGTACCTTCCATATGGCAAACCAGTACAAAAGCAGAGAGTGAAGTCTTAGAAATTGATTTGATAATTTTGGCTTGCTGTATAGTGTTACTTTTTTGTAGTTGTTGTAGATTGTTAGTGAAGTACTTTTTGATGAGTATTTTATTGCATCCTGGGTACTTAGTCAAATACATGATTTTTACTCCTTTCAGTTGCTTTTCTATTGAAAGTAATTTCTCCTTCTGAGATTACTTTTGCTCAGGCTGTGCCACTGGGGGCTGAGCATTGGTGTGTTACACCTGAGCTCTCATTCTTGCTGTGGATAGACCTGTTTAAAGGAGAGCAACTGCAGTTCATGGATGGGCAGAGGGGTGTCTTTCTGTGACTCTGGCTGGGGTAGCACTCAAAGACTTCTCTGCTTTGTTACAAGGTGAGCCACTTCAATTGTGTAGAAGTTTGCTTCAAAAGCAATGATAAAAATAATCTGCCTCAGCACCCCTTTGTATTGCTTGTCCTGGGAAGGGTAGGTACTGACACTCCTTCTAAAGATCACTTGAACAAATTTTCTCTTCCTTTCCACCCTCATAAGCAATGAGAAGAATGGTTTTTCACAGTATAATTTAACTTAAAATAAAATCAATTTACATATATCAAAGCAGAAGACTGACACGGGATTCCATTGAAATAATTTATCACGCTACAAGCAAATGACAGCTATGAAATCATTAATCTTCTACTATTTACATCAGAAACATAGAAAATAAATTCAAAGTTGATAATAGCTGATATGCTACAGCTGAGCCTGACGACAAGGATATTCTTTCTGCATAGTTGAGCTAATTGTTGACCTTCTATTTTCAATCCATCCTTTAGCTTAAAATACTGATTTTCAGAAATTTCAGTATGAGATAAACATGATGCACTAATACCTGAGGCAGCTACAACTCTCTTTGGAAGAAGTTGTTTCCTATCTTCTACTAGTATTAAAATCTGGTGCATTTGGGCTGGACATGTGTATGGCTTTTTGTCAACATGGAATGCAAAACAAAGGACTTTGAAGACAAATTTCAGACTCCTTTGAGAGCTTCTGGTAAAGCTTGCAGCACTGAGGTCAACTCCAGTGTAGAACTAGCCAAGGCAATGATTCTGGATCCTTTGAAATTTGACAAATTGCATTTAATCATCTGAATGGGAAAATGTCATGAATAGACAGTAAATGATCTTAAAACAAAAAAAATTAAAGCAAAGCTTTATTTCTCACACTTCCTCTAAAACTATTTCTGCTCCCCCAGATAGCACTTTGTGTGGCTCTGGTCTGTGTCAGTGTCAGCTGCACTTAGCAGCACTATAAATCACACGTTACACTTCAGATCTGGAAGTTCAGCAAAGTTCGAATGATTTTTGAACTACGAATTTTGCACCACTGATTTGAGTTCATGAACTTTTGTCTGTTACTTACGCATTTCTTTCTTTGAAGGAAAATCTGATTAAGCGCAAACTGTAAATGCTCTGTAGCTAAAAGGAAATGTGTGTTATATCTACAGCTGGGTGCCTGATAAAGAAAAAAAAAGCTGGCTGGTGTACCTGTGCTAGTAATCCCTCTTACTGTGACATTGCTTCATCGAAACAAAAGAGAACGTTAAACTGATTATTTTTCTTGATACCACTTTGGCTGAATAAATTAAGTTCTTATAGAAAAAACATTTTTACCACTAAAGCTGCATCTCCAAGTGTGCCTTTGTTGATCATGGAAATCACCTTTCTACAGCACTGTTCCTGTCTTAGTAAGAATAATCAGAATAGAAATATGTCTTTCCTTTTGCCAAGCCTTCCCCCCAAAATCAGGATTTCTGATTTGACTTTCATGCTTTTAGAGAAACATTATTATTTTTCTTTCCTAGTGTCTCTGTGTTTGTTTGCCCAGCAGGCTGAGGTGTACTTTTCTTTTTTGCTAAGTACGAAAGTGGTGCCTGGCTTTGAAGGTAGCAAATACATATTTGCTACCTTCCTTTGAAGGTTCACAGCTCTTGATGAAGGGATGAAGGCCCCTAAGTCCAGGCTCCTTCATGTGACCTGTAAGTTCAGAGCATTGCCTCAGTGTTTCTGCTTGCTGAGATGTTCTGCATCAACCTTATCTATCTCCCAGCGCAACAAAATGAGAAATGTCTTAATTGCTATAGAACAAAGAGTGTTAGGCTGTGTAAGCAGAGATGATCTGACAGCACACAGGCAGGTGTGCTCCCACTGGATAGTGATGATCTAGCAGAGATTTGCCCAAGAAGTGGTGCAGTTTCCATCCCATCTCTTCAGGAAGCAATGTGACTTCCATCTGGTCCTCTCCAATGGGCAGCGGCTGGGAAAGCACATAACTCCACTGTGATCTCTGCAGTTATTCTGTGACAATAAAAATCAGATTTAATAAATGCTGTGCTGCTATACTGGATTGAGGGATAGTACAGATAAATTTTCAAAGGGTGTTTCTGGAATTATGTGGCTTGTGTCTGGCATCATCCCTTCGATGTGCAGCACAGATGTGACTGGAGGGTCTGGATGTGTCATGGCAGCCTCTTTTAGAGAGACTGCTGGGATGAATTAGCTTGTAGTACTCTTTGTGACAGTCCTTTACTATGTATAAACTGTTCTAGGATTAGTTTCTGACATATAAAAATACCCAGAAGTCTGGCCAGTCTCACTAAAACTGAACAAAGAGCTCTGCCTAGGAATTTCTCCTATGAAACTGGGAGAGTAACCAGACCACTCTCCTGCCTCCACTTGCTTAGAAAACTAAAGTTAATTTTTCATAGACTCTAGCCAAGAAAAATATTTCACAGAGCAGCTTCTCTATAAAAGTAAGTAGATGCAGGTGGACCTCCCAACAACCACTCTCATGTGTGACAAGTTTTTAGCCTAATATAGTAGCTCATGCTCTGATTTCTGCTTCTATTTACAAAGCTCTAAATAAAGCTCTGAAGTATCATAATTTGTGTGTTTGCAGCAATTCTTGGCACATGCATTTGTGTGTATACAGGTATTCATACAGGCTTCCTATTAGAAAAAGCCCTTGCATGATTTTACCAAGTGCTCCAAGACAAATGTCCAGGCTTTTACAATTGCTTAGCTCCCTAGATGCAAAGATCTTTCAAATATTTAGATGAAAATACTTCTGTTGGATTGCTGAGAACTTTGAGCACATGGTTGAAAGTGCCCAGACATGATGTGAGCTCTCTTCAGTTTTGTACATACTGTTAAATGCCATGGGTGCATCTTTCTGCTAGTTTGGCCTCACCGAATTAACAGAAATGGTGCTGACTCCTCTTGAGAGCCACTGTAGTTTCATACCTCTTTAGAAAGTACTGGCATGCATGTAACAAATTTTTTTTTCACCCTCACTGTATTCAAAACAACTGAGGTGAATCACCACAGCTCCCTGTTTCTGGGGGTTCATAGTGGGACCAGTAAACAGGATAGGGCTTATTAATTACTCTTGGAAAGAAAGCAGCAGGGGAAGAAATCCAGATGGACTAGCCAGCCTTCAGTACATCCAAGTGAGTATAAACAACATTCAGAAATGAGAGAGACAAATGCAATGCCGTTGTTTATGGGCAGATTAAAAGCATGGGATAAATTCCAACTACTGCTGAAAACAGTTTGGCAGGAAGGGTGTTTAATCCCAGGGTGAACCAAGGGATGTACGTTTGTGAGAAAGGTATGTGCTTCCCCTCGCCTTGCCCAGGACCTGAGGAGCCTTGAGGTGTTTACAGCAACTACAAGGAAGTGCACAGACTTTGTTTCCCCCAAAGCTGAATTAAATGGGATTTTAATGAGTTTTAATATTTCCCAAGCTCATTTTTTAAGTATTCTGAATGTTATTTAACACCAAAGTGAACAGACAAGGGTTTTTTAGCATGATGCAGTCTCGGTCCTGCCAGAAAATTGGGATACAGTTTTGTTGCAGCACACAGGGAGCAGAGGAAACAACTGACCCCACCTCTGCTTTCCCCAAGCTCTGGCATGGCCCCAGAGCTCTTCCTCTGGTGCAGGAGACATTGTAACAGAAGGGGGGTGTTTGTCACTCTCTCTGGCAGCACAGGGTTGTGACCTAAAGCAGGTGAGGTGATTCGTGTGAGTGTGATGGGGCAGACACAAGTGTGACCATCTGCCACTGATAATGTGCAGTAGCAGTTTGGATGCAGAAGCCAAGCACCAGGGAGAGGATGGCATTCTCCTCACCCCCACAATGAGGTGAGGTGCAGGTCATCCTTTATGTGTGAGAAAAAAGCACTGCAAACCTAATGTCCTGTCCACAGTACTTGAAGTAAGTGAATAGCACTGCAAGTGATGTTCTTTCTCATAAATTCATTTAAGTATAATATCTAATGGAAGAATGAACCAGCTGGCAATTAATTTTTCATGTACATTATGTTGTTGAGGGTCAGTGGTGTCTGAAACTTGCACAAAGGGGGCACAGATGTGTACTGTCAGTGACCACTGACAGACCACTTATGGTCACTGATTATTTTAGCTCACACACCAGAAGGGCTGACCATCCCTTTTCTCAGTGTAGTCCAGTGCATCTGCTCCTGGTTGTGAGATGTGGTGGTGGCTGTGTGGCTGGGCAGTCCTGTCCCCCTTACCTCTCCATTGATTCAAGCTGTTGCTCCATCTCATCAGAAATATCTCTTGGGGATAAAGCTGGCTGTGATGCATGTGCTGTGGCTGTTCCATGCTTGTGTAACTGGCAGAGCTGATGGGACAAAACTATTTTCTCTTGTTACCAAAACAGTGTGATTGTGCTGTGTATTTTCTCACCCTTGTGTTATCCGCAAAGAGGAGGATGATGCTAGAGAATAGTTGGATTTGCTCAGCTGAGAATTTCCCTGCTAGAGGACACCTTTTGGATGACATGCAGTTGGGGTATCCAGCTCCTTTGCTTCTTCCTTGTCCAGGTTTAGCATGGAGGATAAGACCAGGTTATGCTGTGGCACATGGCCTGTTGTGAGGTATTTAGTGTGCAGATTTTGTCCCCAGATGTGGAACTCTGGCCAAATCTCTTCTTTTGACAAGCAATTCATTAAGGAGCTAAATAATTGCTCTACAAAGCTAAATGGATTTTCTTAGCATCAGAATTTTCACTGGAACCAATGAAGAAGACTCAGAATGCACTTGAAATTTGTAGCAAGATTTTTAGCTCTAGGACCAGTGTTAGGAATCCATATGTAACTAAACTCAATACAAGGAGTTTAGACACATATAGATCCTAAGAAAATACTTTCATCTCAGCTTTCACAGATGAACTTTTTTCTAGATGGAAAGACCTAGAAATTCTCCAAATTTGGTGGGAACCAAAGAAGTCTTTTGGGCAGTTCCATCCATGTGATTAGGCATGCTCAAAACTCCTTGGGCTGGAGACTTTCCCAGAACAGTCATTTCATCTATGCTAACAAAACGTCCTCTTAGTTTGGAGAGACCCTCACTCAGCATGGTCAAAGGTTAACTGTATAAGCATGGGGAGCTTAAGCAGAGACTTTCTGGGAAATTTGGTGACAAAACAAATCGCAACCTTTTAACAAAATTATAGAATTGTTTAAGTATTACCACTGCATTTAAAATGAAACTGACAGGTGTCCTCTGTTCTTTGATAGCTGTGATCTGCACAGTCACCACAGAATGGTCTCTTGGAGATATTTATTACATCACTATGCCGACTTCGAAAAACTGCCAGCTCTCTTCTTATTTAAAGTGTGATGAAAACCTTGATCTTTTTTTCCTCCCAGGCAGAGGCATGACTTGGGAAGCAATGTATAAACAGAGGGATTCAATGTCTGGTTCAGGTATGAGGAGTAAACAGGACAGCCAGCAAGGCCAAGGTCTCCCACCACCCAGACTGTTGCCTCTCTGGCAGACCAAACTTCCTCTCAGTCTGCTTTCAGCACAGACTTAAAGAACAATTGTCATTATTCCTCCCTTCCCTCATATTGCTAAGTTTTAAATACTGCATTGCTATTGTAAGATTCTCCAGTTTCCTCCATGCTATTGAATTCTATTTTCAGTAACAAAGTTGGGATAAGGCTGAGTGTTTATTTTCAGAAATCCAGACCCAGAGGAAACAATTCTTGTTTTCCTCTTTTTGACCATCTGTCTTGCTGATAATTGGTTGTGTTGCAGACAAAACTTATTTTTAGTTAATTCTGAGCTGCGGCATGTGGCTTTGTTGCCCAGCACTGTTTTGCCTGTTTTATGATCATTTACCAAGATGTTTTTGCATAGTCATGTTCCTCACAGTAAACATCCCCCTGAAGAAGCTTGTCTGCCATTTCACTTCTGTTACACTTGGGAATATGCAAAAAGTCTCAGATTTCTCACTGAGGGTAGAAATTGCAGGCTTGCCAAATCTGGAACGATCTTTTTTTTTTTTTTTTTTTTTAATTATTTTATGTCCAACATATTTAATCAGAGTCATAGAATTGTTTGGGTTTGGAAGGGACCTTAAAGATCTTTTAATTCCAACCTTCCTGCCATGGGCAGGGGCACCTTCCACTAGGCCAGGTTGCTCAAAGCTCCATCCAACTTGGCCCTGAACTTCCAGAGACTTGGCATCCACAACTTCTTCGAGCAACCTGTGCCAGTGTCTCATCATCCTAACAGGAAAGAATTTCTTACTAACATCTAATGCAAACCTACATTCTTTCAGTTTAGAGCCATAACCTCTTGCCCCTATCTGCCCTTGTAAAAAGTCCCTCTCCTTCTTTCTTGTAGATTCTCTTTAGGAAGTGAAAGGCGCTATAAGGTCTCCCTGGAGCCTTTTCTTCTATAGGCTGAACAACTACAACTCTCTCAACCTGTCTTCATAGGAGAGGTGATGGAAATTACAAGAAGATGAAAAAAAACCCAGACCCTGAACAAATAAACAAAAGATCCCAAAGCATACAGTCTTCCTACACTTTTCAAAATATTAGAATAGAATATTTCAGTTGGAAGGGACCTAAAACAATCATGTAGTCCAACTGTTGGGCCATTTCAGGGCTGACTGAAAGTCAGAGGTCTGTATTAAGGGCATTCTCCAAATGTTTCTTGAGCACTGACAGGTTTGGGCATCAACCACCTCTGGGAAGTCTGTTCCAGTGCTTGACCACCCTCTTTGTAAAGAAATACTTAATATGCAGACTAAATCTCCACTGGCAGAGCTTTGAACCATTCCCAAATGTCATACCACTGGATCCCTGGGAGAATAGCTCAGCACCTCCCTCTCCACCTCCTCTCCTCAGGACCTGTCAAGAGCAATGAGGTCACCCTTTAGCCACCTTTTCTGCAAATTAGACAAACACAGGATCATCAGCCACACCTCTTGGGACATGTTTGCACTCCTGCCACCAGCTTTGGGGCCTTCCTCTGGACACACTCAAGCACCTTGACGATTATTAGGTAACTACACTGTGTGCTAAATAGCTAGGAGAGGGAAAATTTTGTGGCTCAAGTCGCAACCTTCCACTAAAGTGGGATTGGTTAAACAGCTATTGGGAATTTCTAAATAATCTCACACGCATTTAGCAAGACCAGCAGTGTGGCTTCATTAAATTTCTAATTAGTGTCATTTTGCCAAAACATTGCTCTAAAAGTTGTGTGCAGCTTTAGAGGGATGTCCACTAGCTACTGGTGATCAAGCAATCTTCTTCCTGTCTGTACAATTAAGCTTTTAAGCTTCAGATCATAGATATTCTTGTGATGTAGCAACTCCACTGGTTTTCTAGATCCAAGAGAGCTGGAGCTGGGATAAGTTGTGCCTTTTTCTGTTGTGCCTTTTTCTGGTGGCTACTTAAAGATTTGTTGTGGGTACTGTAGGTTTAAGGAAAAACAAACAAATAAAATCCCCAACCCCTCCAACATGGCTCTCAACATTTACAATGATCAGTATAAGACTTAAGATAAGAGATCCCACTCATGAAGTTAAGATTCTGAGGTTTTCTGAATGGTGACTATTGAACTGTAGAATGAAACCCCACAGATAGAAAGGGACCAAAATTAAAAGCAAACATATGTAAGAAGGTGGCAAAAAACTCTATGCAAACAATCACCCCTCAAAAAAAACCCCAAAACAAAACAAAGCAAAACAACCCAAATGTAGTGGCAACACAAAAGATGCACTGAATAGATTTTTAAAAGAAAATTTAAAGTGCAAGGAAAAAAGTTTGTTCAGATATACAAGGTCTGCTAAGGTGTTACTTCTTTTGATGTGAAACACCAGAAAGAGGAAATCTTTTGTTGTTATTTCTTGCCCTAGTGAGACAGGATATCACTCATGGAAAAGTGGGAAAGCAGTGTCAGATAGTGGCGACAGGAAACATAACATCAGCAAATTTCTTTTCAGGCCCACTGGTCTTGGGGTGGGTTGCTTTAAAAATCTGGAGCCACTGAAGGACAATTGGCATTTATTTTTGAGCCAATTAGCAGTTTCATATCCTTATGCAGAGAATTTTCCCCTCATTGCCTTCAGGAATGTAGCTTCCCATGCCAAAGGAGGAAAGTACTAGCAGGACCTGAGGAACAGATTCCCCCTTTTAATATGTTGATTCAAAAGGGGAAAGCTGAGTCACTATTCTGCAAATAGAAATATTGACAGGTATCATGGCAAAGCAATAAAGGAGAATTTTGAAATTCCCCTGAGTTTTCAGCTTGCTAAAGAATGATAACTTGGGAGACTTCTTTTCCTCTCAGTCATGCATCTAGAAATTTTCTGGGTGGCATGTGAAATAAAGGGTCTGACTTGGAGCTCACTGTTAGTGGCCTTAATCAAGAAGGACCCTGCTGAAGTCAGCATTGCACTAGGTACAATCATTTGAAATGTGTGTGGAGAAGATGAGTAAGATTGTCTTTTGGGCATCTGCTGAAAATATTACTCAATTTGCTCCAGTCAGTAAATTATGATGCTATATTGAGTAATGGAAACCAAATTCTCATGTCCTTGCTTTCAATGATTCTCAGCAAACTACATAGGAAGCCACTGAAAATAACTTTTCTGTGTTTCTAAACTGCACAACAGAGGAAAGCTTCAAGGTTCCATTACAGACATTCAACAATATATCAGAGGAATCCTTAAAAGGATTCCAAAGCCAGAGGACACTTTGATTATTTTACTTGATCTTGTATATAAATAGACCACAAATTTCCAAACAGTGCTGAATCTTTTCTGTAAGTAAGTAACATTTATTAAGAAGGAATAGTTTTTCAAAGCTACACTTCGTTGAAAAATGAATCTAGGAGAAGAAATGTGCTATATTTTTGTTTCAATATCTATTTTAAGTTTGTGATTCATCTCTACATAACTAACGTGACTGTATCCTATGTGACTTAGGATAAAGCAAGCGGTAAGGGGGATGGGGAGTGCCTTCTGTGAATTCCTCATGTAGGGGTGAACAGATGGGGTATAAATCATGTTGTTTTCATAACCTATAAAGAAAAAGACTCATCAGTCAGTGCAACTGTGAGGTGATATAAGGATTAGTTCACAGTAGGTAATGTAGCATTCCAGGACAGAGCTCTAATGCTGTCTAAAGGCTAAAATATTACATTGCTCACTATTCGTTACTGATGAAACAGAAGGGAAATACTTTGGTTATGATTATCTCAAAGCTACTGATCTCCCAAACAAGATAGGAAAAATATCACTTTGGGTTTAGACTGTGTAGTCTTTGATGGTTTTCATTAGGAGTAATACTTCAATCTCAGGTCTCAGCTTTGCAGCTGTCCAGGGAAACACATCTACTTCTCCAGGGTCAAATCATCTTTGAAGGGTAGAAGGCATTTATAGTGCATGCAGTAACATAACTTAAAGAAGACAGGAGAGAAAAAAGAATGTAAGTAAATATCACTATAGAATAAAAATAATTCTTACAAATTGTCACGTGTTGAGGTAACTTTGTAGGTCAAGGGAAAAAAGAAACATGAAGATCCTCACATCTGGAAAGTTAAGCAATGGAGGCTTAGAGGTTCTTGATTCTTAGAAGCAGATAAAGATTTTGCTTCTGATTTCATAGCAAAGAGGAACAGTTCATAATGTATATCAGTACCTCATGTCCAAGCTAACTTTTTTCTAAGACTAAGGAACTGGTGATACGACACTGAAAAGTTTACATGGAATGGCATTTTGCAAATGAAAATCTAACTGAATTACTTCAGTTCTCATTAGAACAAGATTTTTTTTTAACAGTTTCCTTTCAAAAATCTCCTTCAGTTTCTTGAAATTCCACACGCAGAAACCATGATGCCATCCTCTGACAGCCTCAAAGATTGCACTAAGCCAATTAAATCAAACAAACCTTATGGTTTGTGGAACAGACACTAAAATCTGTTATTCCAAAAACATATTTTCTTGAATCTTATTATTAGAAAGGTTTCCACACTGAAGAGGTAGCACAATTATAAATAATATAGTTTACTGGGAAAAAACATTGACTCACCTTGGCCTCAAGTTTCAAGACCTGCTTCAGAAATTACTACATTTTTCATTTAACCTGAACTGTTAACCATATGGATCCTATAATTAGTTGGATCTTGGGATCTATGCTACCAAAACTTTCAGCTGCAAAAACTTCAAGGCGATCAAGTAATAATCAGTCTTTAAGTTACATTATTATCATAGTGAAGTGGAGACTTGAGATATCAATTCTGGCAGTTTTTCAGTGAAATCTTAATGCAGGTGTGAGCCGAACACATTAGGAATAGGTTAAGATGATTGTAGGGGTGCTAAATAAAGTGGGAAAGGAGAAACGTGTGCAATGACACGACACTTAACTGGTTCTGGGAATAGAATCCTACTTTACAATCTTTGTTGCAATGAAAAACTTGAAACATTAAGTGGGAGATGCTTGAGCAATGGGAAGTGAAGTCCATTGATGGTGTCCACAGGATAAGTCAAAGTCATGCCCAAGTTGCTCTTGCCATTGAAATGTCAGTCACAGGATTGCTTCTGGACTTGTCAGAGCTGCCCTTCCAACAGGCTACAAAAAGTACAATCTATCCTTCAAGGGGACAGTTAAAATAAAGCCTCCAGGCAAAATTTGCCTTTCTGTGCTTGGAAACTCTCTGGTTTTTATGTTTGGGATTTTTTTTTGGGGGGGGGGGGGTGGGGGTGGGGTTTTTTTTGGTTGGTTGGTTTTTATTTGGTTTTGGGGTTTTTTTTGCGGTTTTGTGTTTAGGTTTTTTTCCTGTTTAGATTTCTTTTCTTTTGTTTTGTGGGCTGGGTTTTTTTTGTTTGTTTGTTTTTTCCCTATTAAATCTTGCTATTGTGCTACAATTTTGTCTCTGGGATGTGCATGGAATAGGCAATTGACACTGCAGTGCAGGAAAAAAATCTCCTAATATTTGAATTTTTATCTTCTAGTTGTGGAATGGTCCTGCACTCTAGTTCTGCTTATCTGATGAGGTAGCATTTTCCATGGCTTGTATTATAGAATTGAGGAAATAGTCAAGTGGTTTGAGAAACATTATCTACACTTCTATGCCAAATTTGCTGTGCTGTTTTTGATTTGATGGGGTTTTTTTTTTGCTGCTGTATTTTAATGTAAGACATTGTTTCACCACCTGACATAACATATATTCTTTCCCCGTGCTTCTTTCCTGCTAAAACAGATGAGTTACAATGGAAGTGTCTCACCATGCAGGTTTGAAGGAGGCATTTCCTATTTCCCTGGAGAGAGTCACAGGGTTTATCTGACCAGGGAAGATGGGGTAACCTGCACCCAACATCCCAGGCGAGCTGTGTGAGGCAGCCCAGGGTCTGACCTGGCGAATCCTTGCACATCCCCAGACAGGAGCAGCACAGAGCCCTGGCTGCCAGCCCCATACTGCCCACAGAGCCACGGGAAAGCACAGCACTGCCTCAGCAGAGCAGCCCTGCTGTGGTTTGTGTTAGCATTCCTGACAATTCCCTGTGCTGATCAAATCATCAGTCAGTTAGATGCAGAAGTTTTTAGATCCCTAAGTAATTTGTTCATGGTGCATCAGGTTTCTGAGACAGCTCTTCCCCACTTAGCAAGAATTAATGCACAGGAAGTACAGAAGCAATGAACAAAGAGGAGACTTCGAGCTATAAAGTATGGATGGTTCTCATCTAACTTGAATCAGCCTCACTGGGGAAAACATTCTTAACTGGGCACTTGAACACACATTAAAGCACATCCCATGAGCTGTGTTTAACACAGAACAGATAACAGACAATAAAAAAGTGCAGCATAATTTGACACAGTATGCTGTTCACATACTGATAAATTTTAAAATTGCGTCAGTGGCAAGATTATATTGAAAATTTTAGCATATGAAAGTCCAAAGCTATTTGCAGTTATGCTGTTCCATTGCACTGTACTAAAAATGCTCTGGTTCTTGTCATATCAGAGGTCTCAACATCTTATAGGTAAAATCAAAGCTAAGCAAAACTATTCTGAAATAGGACAAAATATTGTTGAGTTTTATGATTTTTTTTTTTACATTTAGAATGGATAATTTTTCCAAAATTGCCTGAAGAACAAACATTCTAGATTGTGATTGGAAGATGGAAAAAGCAAGGTTTCATCTAGAGTATCCTACAATCAGAAATGAGGCAACTGGGACAACAACGTTAAGAATTAAGTCCTACATATTCTTGAACTACAGAGGAAACAGGAAGGTAGAAAATTCTTATAAGGTCAAAGTTTGAGTTTGACTTTAGGAGAGTCCAAGCAAGATGTACTTCAAAAGATGGGCCTTACCTGAAACAAAATCAAGTCAGTAAATAGCAAGCAGACATTGTTAGGGAAGGTTGCATGGAGCATAGAAATGAGTTTAGCTAAGACAAGCTGGTGTGGTCACAAAAATTATTTAAAAATCACAGAGAAATGAGGCTTTCAAAGGAATTAATGGGTATTTAGACTTAACAGAAGGTGAAAGGAGTAAGTACATTTCAAGTACTTTGTTTCCATCTGTTGTTACTGCAGAGGACTTTGAGGTATATTTAGTCAAAGTCTTTTCAAGTAATAAATATTGCTAAAGATCAAAAGAATGTGGGTATTAGCACAAGGTAAGAAATGAAAGAGTAGAGAGATTAAAAAAACAGAAATTAAAAGCACCAGGTGCTTGGAAGAAGAGCTGAGCTGCTAAGAAAATAAAATTCTCTGTTTAAAATTGTTTGCTACTCTGAAGGCCCTGGGAATAACAAATCACTTTACCTATCCTTTAAAGAGTCACTAGGGAAATTCAGAGAGCTGTAAACCTTTTTTTCTGTACCCAACTAACATCTGTAGGCATAAAATCTTTATAATTCAAAACAAAAAAAAATCTTCATAAAATGAGTGTCTTTCTTGCCTCTAATGGGCAAGGATTGTCTGAATATGTAAAGGCTATCTGGAAGTCAGTTGATCTCATGTATTCAGAATCATAAGGCCAGTCTTTACAAAATGTAATACAAATTTTGTGGGGGGTTTGCTTAGGTCATAGTAAGGCCTTTGCAAGCAAAAGCAAAAGGCAAGCTCCTGTCTGAGTCCAATGTTTCTGTTATGACAGGAGGCAGTGAAATGGATGGCAGGTTGTTTATAGAGGAACTTCACCTACACCAATATATGTGCATGCTGCAGTTAAAAAGGTGAAGTCACTTGGTCAGATTTGAATTAATTATTTCCATCCCAAAGAAAGCTGTAACACAGCATTAGACACAGCAAAAGATGTCAGCTGAAGTGCTACAGTGGACAGACTCTCTTGGGTTAAGAGTGATGTTCTTTGTTAGTCTCACTAAAGAACAATTTACATTAACAGACAGCTTGTTCATATTGATAATGCTATCCAAAAAGTACTGACAATTTCAACTGGCTTTATTAGTCTGAACACACATAACTAAATTTTTAAATGACTGTTCAACAACAGAACATTCTCTTCTGTTTCTAGAGTATACTAATTTCTTAATATTATGCAGAATTTAGAAATGAGCATAAATGAGATCTGTATGATTCCATAGTTGCAATGGAAAAGTGAATTATAATTAGATATTGCTGTAGTGTAGCAATGGCACTGCCTTACAATCTGATGGGTAAGTTCTGAAATATGTGATGTTGCTAGATTGATAAAGACTGTGACTAGAATAAAACATGCCTTTAATTTTTATTTTTAAATGAATTTCTGTCCGACTTGCTATCAGGATTGGTTCATGCATTTTCATGATGTTCTGAGTTTGCTGCATTCAAAGGCAAATAATTTTTTTTATTTTAAATTGTGCTTAAGAGGTCTCTTAGCATGCCTTTTGTCATTCTTTCAGCAGATCTGAATTAAACTTGCCTCATTGAATCCCTTTTGGAAAATCGTAAGATAAGTCACATAATCTACATCCTGTATTACATTAAGAAAACTAAATTTTTTCCTTTCTTTCTCTTGCCACTATCTACCTTTATGAAGCTTGCTGGACATCCTACAGCAAGGTCTGATGCTCCCTCTAATTCCCCCTTTGGAATGGCTGTCCTAGGACAAGAGTTTGGGGCCACAGACACAAAGGCACCCCAGGGCTCTGTGAGTCAGGAGGTCTAAGCTCAGCTGAGGAGAGAACTGACAGAGAGCAGTGACACAAGGGGTCATGGGGCAAGGGCTTCTGAGCTCATGTTTGAAGAAAATGAGACATTTTTTGGGCTCCCAAATGTGTTGAGGCACTTCTTGGACTTTGAGAGCTGGTGAATGCATTTCTGTAGAAATAGCCACGGGGTTCCTTCCGTGCCATATATTCAACAGAGATGGTTTCCCAAGGCTGCCAAATCATGCAGATTTGTAAATTGCTAGAAATTACTAGTGTCAGAGTATCACTGGAGGTAATAATTAAATAACTGCAATTCCAGACTTCTAACTACTCTAAAGTAAACCGAGAACAAAATGAAAAACCACACACCATATATTACTTGAAGAACTTTATCCAAAACCACGATTTCCATCTGCTATTAACAAAAGCTGTCATTTTCACCATAGTAAAGGAATGAACCAGTATTAAGTACACACATAGTGAACACAGTCAGTAACTGGAAAAAAACATAACAGGAGCTTAAAAAGAATACATTTCTCTTAACTAAACTTGCTAATTACAATAAACTTGGAGAAAGCAGAGGCATTTTTAAAGTTGTTTTTCTCTTTACAGATACAGCTCCACAATCCCAAAACAACAATTACAACAGTAAAGGTTTTTCTAGAAACCAACCCATATATTACAAAAACAATACAGAGAATCCCTGTAAACCCGACAGTGTACAAAACAGGGTAGCAGAGAGAAAGCACAAGAGAATTAAATTGTCTAGGATTTTTAAGAAAAAGCAACAGTGCATACTAAAGGGCTCCTGTAAACCTGCTTTACATGAACTGAAGAATGTAATTTCCGTATGACTGTGATTTTGTGTGAAGCACAGATGCTTTCAAAAGTCACTATTTATCTTATTTTTGGGAAAAAAACCCCAAAAATTAGGCAGTATTTGAGATAAATGAAAAACAAACATAATAAGCTACTTCACAAAGCTAACTACCAGATTTATTTACATAAGCTTCACATTTCACTGATACTTTGTACCTCACGCCTTCTAAACTTTCCAACTTCTGAACTGGGAGAGGATTTAGTTATAGAAAGAACAAATATTTCTCAGGTTAGGTACTCATACTGTAGGAAAAAATAGTGCACTGTTTGCTACTTTATATACCCTTCCAGCATATCTATCAAAATATTCAGACTCGTTTCTATTACCCTTTCATTTAAAAAAATACAGCATTCTGCTTTCTTTCTTGCTTTTGATTAGGAAATTACAGACCTCTTTACATTTAAAATAAAACCCCAGCAAGCCACAGCTAGTCCTGCAAACTGAAGCAGATGTCAGAAGCATCGAAGAGGTGTTATTAATCCAGTTGACTCCAGGTGGAGGCAAAGGTCCCTCTGGATAGAGCAGCGTGCAGACTCAGGAACTTCAATCATCCTTATGAAGGCAGCAACTGAGAGGAGTTTTAGGTCTAGATCTGAAACAGTTCAATCTTATTTGTTTATTAGTGGGAGTGAACTCCTCAGGAACTGTGATATCACCACAATGGCTGCAGCTCAGGAAGCTCCCAGAACACAAGGCTGCACAGTTCCCCAGGTTCTGGCAAAAGAATACACTTTCTTTTGGTCACAATGAGATTTAGAAATGCTCAATCTGGCTACAGCAGCTTGGCTGTGCATCCAAGAACTGCAGGTGTGACTAGATTTGAAATGGATTAGCACATTGTGGCTGTTTACTGAATAATCTGCTATTTAATGGCCCTGACCCTACAGTAAATCACAAGGAGCTTTTTTATTCTCATAGGGCCCACTCCCACTGCCCTCACCTCACCCCAAGAGCACTACCCCTGATTCTGATCTGCTAAATAAACCAAAGGACTTTGGGTTGGGAAAAGCTTAGTAAATGGTGGATGCAAAACAGTGCAGTGTATTTACAAAATATGAATTTCTGGAAGGTAACTTTGCATTGTATGGATACTGACATCACAGTTACCAAGCTTCATGGACACATCTTGCTCTTCTGCTTAGGGGAAACACTTTGTGGTTTGCTAAGGCAGATAACGATTAAGATTTTCTCTTGTGTCACTGTTTTTTGCCCTACTGTGGAATGTCCTTACTGATCACTGACCTTACTCTTTGACAGGAGCTGGTTAAAAAGGGCTGAAGAACACTGCTGACTTCCAAGTGCTCACATGCTCTGATACGAGGGAATGAAAAGAATATGGAGAATACCATGGGAGAAATAAAATGGAGGCATAGAGACATCGTGATAGTGACAATGAGTTTAAAGAGATGGATGTGAGTTCATTTCAGGGTAATTTGGGGAAGAATGACACAGCCTAAAGGATTGGATAGTGACTTTGGAGACATTCTGTGATTCTCTAACTTGTTTCTGTTCTCAGTATCTTTAAAATTCAGATAATAGTAAGATCTCCTTTGAGACCTACTGGCAAAAAGCTGAAGATTAAAATGAGGCAGTGCTGCTGTCCACGTGATAATTGACTCATTAATGTTCCATGCTCAAGAAATCTGGGTGGCTTTTTCTTTTGCACGAAGACTAAGCAGAGCTTTGGGAGGTAAATCTTATATGTATTCTACCAACACAGAAAGCCTTTTGAGTATTTTTACAGCCAAAAACCATCTTCATTAGTAGCCTGGGAAAGACAAAATGGGGTGGCACAATGCTCCCGAGACTTCCCAAAAAGAAGGAGACTATTTGTGCTCACACAAAGGGGTTCTTGCCTTGCTACCAAGAGCTCAAGTCAGCCTATGTCATGCAGGAAAAACTGCGTTCAGAGACATGTCCTTGAGATGATTGTGACACGTTTGTGTTATCAGGGTTTTCTTTTCCAATTCCTGGCTGTGTTGCAGTAATTTCCAAAACAGGTTACTGCAAAAGTAGGTCTGGTCATGTTGTTTTGGTGTAAATGCTCTGGGACAGGCCAGAATGAGATAAAATTTTCGTGCATTTTGTTCTGCAAAGGCAAATATTCCCCTGGAGTCACTTATGTAGATAACTGGACATTTTCCTCCTTTGTGCCTGAAGGGCCACAAACTAAAATGGGACATGGCTTCATCCATAGCTGTTAGGAGTTCCCTACATGACCAGAAAAGAGCATAGTGGTGACTTCATTTTCCCTGTTTTGAGCTGAAAAGACAAGGTAAAGAGCAAAGATGGGCTGTATAAGGAAACCCAAAAATTTAGTATCAGATTGAGGGCAGTAGGAGACTTTAAGACTCAGGATGCCTTGACTGCTTTAGGATGTTCCCAGACAAGGGGCAAAGGGCTAACTACATGTTAAACCAGCCCTGTTTTGACCTTTTGGTGACTGAACAATGTACCAGTAACAATACAGCTATCAGAATATTGATGTCTGGCTCCTCCTGTGTGAACAGAACAAATGTGCTTGTTTCCCTGAGGACAGGCAGGCTGTTCCCTGAGGTGAGCAGGGATGTGCTCTGCCTGGTGGTTTAGCTCACACTCAGCTCAGGCTGTGTGTCCATGAAGCCAGTGGGGCTCAGAGGGACACAGCAGCAGTTAATGAACTGCTCAGCTCTACCTGTCAGAACCCTCTTGTCTGACATTATCGCTGGGGACCTCACTGCCCTTTTCCTTTCTGTACATTAACCAGATGGAATCCAATTCTCCACAGCTCCAAATGTTCCAAGAGCACAGACACATTTTGATCTGGGATTCTGATCTTTAGTCTATTTATCTCAAATGGAAATCACCCTTAAAAAGAGCAATTTTCCAGATTCTACTCTGTGATTAGCCACAGAAAACTCAGTTGAATTACACTGGATAAATGGACAGTACTACATGAAATTAGTAACTCTCAGCAGCCTGCAGAGAAATGTGAAGAGGATATTAACAACTGGAATTGTTTGAGAATAGCAAAATGAAAGCTTTTAATAATAGAAAAATACATAACAACCCATAGACTAAGGGCTCCTGTTTTCATCTAGTCCTGGAAAAAAAGGCATATTTTTTCCTTTATCTTCAAATGGGTGTAGACTATAATGGCTGGCTGCTTCTATTCATCCTTTATTTGGGGCTGATTATTACATGGTGATCAGCAGCTGGATAGGATGCTGACTGCCCTCAAGTCCCATTGCAAGTGAGGATTTTGAAGCAGGGATCTCATTACTTCTGAGATATCTATGACCTCCTCTGCTCACTCAAAAGGCTAAATACATGATTTGTAGCCGACAAAGTCTCTCTGCTACTGTTGTTGCATCAGTTTCAAAATGAGCTTTCAGTTTTCCAAGTGTGTTGACACAGAAATACAGGGTGTTAATGCTGTGGGCAAGCATAGACTCCTCCATGCAGATAAAAATACAAAAGGAATAGTTGTGGGAGATTGCCCACTCAGTTCTCCTTCCTAATTTGCCATTGCACCCATCTGAATAATTGTTCAGCCTTTAGTATCTTTGCTGTGGTTGCTGCACAGCTGCTGTGTTGAGCTGCTGGCTGCTTTGAGAAAAAGGATCTTTAGAGGGAGTTTGACTATTTGGTATGTTGCCATAGATCCGTAGAGGCCATAGCCAAAAGAGAATCATTAGGGCACCCCAGTTTATCTTCCTGCTTCCCATGGCTCAGTAACTTTGCAGGGAAAAGCTGTTTCTTGTGTTTGTATGATGAAGTTGTACAACACAGCTAGAGGTAAAACAAAGCATATAGAAAGTGGTTTGCTTTGTCGACCACAGAGCGAACGCCAATCAGGATTTTCTGTACCCTGTGCTAGGCATTTTTAATTAAAGCACAGATCTTCTACAACAGGAATTCTTCTCTCAGGCTGATACTCAAACTGCTCAGCAAAGCGCACAGCCCTCTTTAAGAGTAAGGCTTCAGAAAGCAGCTCTGGGGAATGTGTTTGGACTTCCTCATCACTCCTTGGTGAGTGACAGCAATTATCCAGCTGCCTGGCTCCAAGGAAAGGAGAAGCTACGGTGCTCCAAGTCCAGCTGTGTTGACAGTTCAGGGTATAAATATACCTACACAACAAAGAGCTAACATATTTCACAGGACCATACCTGTGAAACATCCACCATTCAGCCACTTCTCCATTCCCCTCTGTGGCTTCTCTGAACTTGATGGATGAGTCCACTTTTCCAATGGTTCAATTTAAACTTTCCCTAACCTCCCAGGAGACAGAAGTGGTTGCAGTGGATAAAACCAGAATGCAACATCCAGAAACACAGTGTGCATACTGTCACTATCAAAGCAGATCAGAGCTTGAACCAGCTCTGGCCACTGTGGTTTAGGGATCTTTAACACACCTGACAATATTCCACACAGACCCTCACATGCATTATCCTTTTACCTGCATCCTAAAACTAACTTCTTCCCCTGACAGAGAAGCTGTACAGTTAGTGTGCCATTTAACTGCAAGGCAGGAAATGCCTGTACTTGCTGCTTGCAACCGGCTTGCCATGTCACCCTGTCAAGCCAATTACTTAAATTTAAGTTTTGTCTGGCCCTTCTTGACAACTCAGCTTCTAACGATGAAAATATGTATGATGATGGTCTGGATGCAGGAGGTGGAACTCATTGTTTTCCAACACTCCTGCTATTACTATCAATTTCACATGAAAGTAGGGCATTTTCTTTGGGAAAAGCAACACAAAAGTGGCACTTGGTTTCATTAGCAGAACAGTGGTTCTTTGCTGTTCTCACTCTGATGCTTTTCTTCATGGTTGAAGAGTTTAGTCCAGTGCTCTGGGAGAGAGATGCAAACATTGCTAATTGCATTAAGATTAATATTCTAGGAAATTTAAGCAAAGCACTCCACTGGCAAATTCATTAGGTAGCATAGAATAATCTCACTGGGCAAGTACCATTGTGTCAAACTGGTTTTAGTCATGGTGGAAATGTTTTGCTCTTTATGCAAAAATGCTTGCAGGGACTGGCCTAACTAGACAGCCTGGAGGAACAATGAAGAAAAGTCCATGAGTAACTGATACAATTACAAAGACAACAGAATATCAGAAAATGGTTGGGGACAGTACATTACATTAAGCAATAATTTCATGGGTCCTACATGTTCACACACCAGACCTCTTCCTGCTCAATTCTGCTTTGGAAAGTTCTCTGCAGCTTTCCAATAGTTTGCTTTCTGCTTGGCAAGAATACGGAGGGGTGTTAAAACAGACGAGGTACACCATTTATGCAGCTCCCCTGCTTTTCATTGTCATCTGGCTATGAAGGAATTATTAGCTATTTTAGGAAATAAAAGTCATCATTTTTCTATCATTCTTAAGACTACAGCTATTTTATTAGACAAAATTTGCTTTCTTTCCCTCTGATCTCCCAGAACCAGGCATTTCAAACTTTCCCCCAGTATATGTATTGTCTGTCCTCAACCATGTTCACAAAATCCTGCCTCCAAACAGGGAAATAACAACATACACAAAAGCTCACCATTGTTTTTCTCAGCCTCAAAATAACCTAATTTCTTCTCTCCCCACTGCTAGCTCTGTTTGCATCTTTCCTAGTTTTAAAAGACAGCTCACAGAGAGGTAAAAAATATACATAGTGACTGCTGAGTGGTTATAAATACTGATTTGGGGCATGCTGCTTTGATTCAAGTAACTGTCCACCAGCCCTGCAGGAAAATGGGTTTAAAGAGAAAAGAGGAAAATCCAAACCTCTCTATACATTCAGCAGCTCTTAGTCCAGCCTCAAGCTCAGTGGCAGGCAAGTGTCAAAAATAGTCTCTGTGCCTGCAGACAAGGCTCTCTGAAATTAGGGTAATAGCTATATGAGACAGAAAACCTAGACAGTACATGCAGACATAGAAGAATTTATCTGCTACTCTCTAAGTGCAGACATTTTATATATTTATGTTTAATTTTTAAGGGGGAAAAGGGAGATTTCCAACAGCAGTGATTTTTTTTTTCTGTTCTCAAGATTTTATAATCTCTCAAGCAAGGAAGGCTGCAGCTTGTGTTGAAAAGATACAGCTCTTGAAAATGAACTGCCCACAGAATGCAGTTGCCTCTCAATTGAACAAATCCAAAGGATAATCAGAGTTGTTACCTAAAGCCATCTATATAAAAATCACTTCCCAGACCCTTACCAGAACCTAGAGAAATATTAATACTGAAATACAAGCACTTGCACATCTGCCACTTATTACTTTTCTTGTGTTGTTCCTACCCCAGGACACACCTGACTCTTGAATTCACTCCCCCCATGAGCACAGAAGTGCCCAACTTTTCTTTCAGTTTTGTCTTTCTCATAAACATCATTCACTATTAATTAGGCTTGACAATTTCCCCATCCTTCTTTCAGTACATCAATAACCTCAGGAAAGTGCACAGCTGCTGTAAGAAATCCGGATTACAGTCAAATGAGATTAAAAGCTTGGTATTAGGCTTTTGTTTCCTGGAAGGGACGGATATACAAACCACTGCAATTCAGTACCTCTAGACAGAAATGGGAACTTGTGCTGCTGCTCTGTTTATCATTTTCTCCTCTGAAATGCAGAGGGTCTGCAGAGCAGCAATAGCTGTGCCTCCTCCCAAACAGCAGACAGGTTCAGCATCACTTCATTGATCATCAGCTCCAGTCACTGATACTGCAAGGCAAGTAACAGATTTGTCTCTGCCTGTCATGGCTCTAAGACTCATAATTTTGAACACAGCCCAGGAGTCTATGGCCATGCTGAAGACTCACACATGATGAACTTGGACTTAATCAGAACTGAGCCAATGCCAGCCACCTGGTCCATCTAGGAAACTAAGATGTCCAGAAAACACAACCTGGAACAGTTCCATACAACATTATACCACAGTAAAAAAATGCACAGAAAAAAAAGCTGACAAACTGCAGAAGAGCTGCTAGAAAAATCTACAGTAGAAAATAAGCACTCTCTATATAAATATCTCTCTGTATTTACTATACCCAAGTTGATCTCTCTTTTATTACATTTCTATACAAAACTGGTATTGGCTCTGTTCTCAAATAAAGCTTTCACCTCCACACAATTTGCATTCAAACTTTCTGCCATCAAGATTTAAGATGATTAATTTGCATTTCATTTCCATGACTGTGGCAGCACTTAATCAACAAAGTCTCTACCTATATGTATTTATATAGATATACATGTATATATACACACATACATACATACATACATACACATGACAATTACTGTTGGAGTTTTCCTTTCTTCCAGTGTTTGCAGTGACAGTCATCCTAGAAGGTGAAGGCATACACCACTCCCACAACCACAATATTCCCAATTGTTGCTATTATTGCAATCCATAACAATATGGCATCATTTGAAGAACGAGATGTCTCTTCTGGTGGGTTCTGCATGGAAGAAGCTGCATGGACGTTGGCTGATGAGTTGAACAGGGAGTACTCTGTACTAAAGTCCTCGTTGGGTGAGTCCATAAAGGCTCCTCCCATGACAGGAAGCTGTGAAGACAAACATGGCAAAATCAGACTGAAAGCGAGTATCTGCTTTTGCATTGTCTCAAAGTCATTATAAAAGACTAAACATTAGCTATCTTGCTAATGGTATTTAGGTATGTTGTGTTAACCTGTCAGGAATACCACAGATGCACGCTGTATAATTCTCCCATTTCTGTTAGAATCAATATTGTTGCAGAAAACCTACATATAATACATGCAATATACAGAAGATTTAGCATCCTGGTTTCAAGTCAGCCTAAGTAATCATATGTATTTAGAAGAGATACACATATACACAAAGTACTCACACACCAGAATGTGAGTTTATAGCAGTAGGATTGTTTTGTGACTACCAGCAATGGTATCGTATCACAGCAAGACATTGCACAAACACAGTGAGGACCTAATGCAGAGAATTTGTTCTCCTTTTATATATCGCTCAGAAGCTAACTCTTGTTTTATGTAGAGATCAGGTAAAAAGTTCTTATTGTAAAACAGGTGGAGTGTACTCAGTGCACTAACTTCACTTGCAAAACACACCACTGCAACAATCCAGGACATTGTTTCAGAAAAAGCTACAGAACATCTACTTCACATATCTATAAATGCTCACGATACACATTCCTGAATATCCTGTAAAAGAGCACAAGCAGTGTGGGTATGGTAAAGCCCCAAGTCTCAGCAGTACTCCATAATTAAACTCTGTGAGAACTGTAGTAGGTAGGTAGACCAAACCCATGGATTTATTGGATTAAAAAAAAAAAAAAAAAAGGTCAAATAGAGCCATATGTCTAAATGTCTCTGCCAGGTTGACCAGAATGAAAAAATTCCATCATGGCATCAATGACTGGTTTGATCTTGAGCAGTGAGTAAAACCTAGACATCAGTGCATCCTCCCTGTGTTCCCCTTTCAGATCTGTTAGGAGCCCAGGGCTTCAGGGAAAGCTGAAAAATGTCTGGGAATATTGTCCTTAAGAAACACACTCACTGCAACCAGCCAACCTTTCCTTCCTCACAGTGGTTTCCACACTACTGCTATTTTCCTCCAACCTTTAGACACAATCTCCTGTTTTACATCCTAAGTGCTTTTGGGGTTTTAGGTTTTATTTTTCACCTTTCTCAATAGGGCTCTCTTCCTACTCCAACACTACTGCTAAAATCACCATGGCCTAAGAGAAACAAGCCTTTCCTTGATTCAGCCATATCCCAGAAGGCTGCTGTACTCTCAGCCCTAAACTGCCCTGTCCAATACTCACTAGGCTGAAAAATCATCTCTTTTAACACCCTGTCCTTCAACTCCTGCATCACATTTTGATTGTCTCAGTAACCTCTCCCTTTGGTACCAAACCACACCCTTCTGGCTGTCAGCAGCTGTGCTATGGAGGCTGCTGAACAGGACAGTATGTGAGGATACACCATCTTTCCTCTCCACACTGGCTGTAATCTATAGACTACACCAAAGAATTTGAGCAGTCTGAGAATGAAGTAATTTTTTTTTGCTTGCCATGCATAACATTTTACAGAGATATAAAAGACAGGCTCTTTTTTAAAGCTGACTGCTGAACAAATTTCATCTGTACTAGAAAATACCATGTCACATTCAAAATTAAACAGAGAATGATGAAAGACCACAGTGGATATGTCATACTACCTAATCCACATTAAATAAAATTATCTTTGATATCAAATATGATTAGACAAAAGCAGTTTACAAGAAACCAAGCAGGAAATTGCAAGAGTAAAGTTTTATATATTCTCCCTGCATCAAAGATTTTTGCTGGCAGTTTCAACAGTGTGCTTTAAAAGAGAGCAAAAGCTTCCATTTCGAAAGCCCAGCTTGATATTTTGAATCCAATTCCACCAGCCTTTTTAATGTCTTGGGATTTGATAAGGAAAGCATTTCTTTTTATGTAGAGATTGCCATAAAAGGCGATTCTGACTTCAAACAGAAGTGTATTTATGCAGCGATGATGCCATTTAACAGCTATGGAGACTCTAATTAAAGATCTCTGCAGCAAATGATGGGAATACATTTACCATACCAGCAGCAAAACACTCAATCTGAGGTGCTTGCCTCCTTAGGAAACCATTTCAAGGCTATCAGCATTTAGGATGGTCAATTCTGCAAAACCTTTCAATCGAACAATCATCCCAAGTACAGAGGTACACACACATGTGCATGTGCCCAATACAGTGGGAGGTCATGAGCACTGTTCTGGTGATTGATACCTGGGTTTTGGGCCACACATTCCGTGCTCTCCATGAGTTATTTGAAATGACAAGCTTCCACCCTGTTAGTTCCCCTGGTGCTGTCACAAAGGCAGGGAGCATCCGTGTAGCAGCACAGCTACACAGCACATGGTAAATGATGTCAAATCTGAATCTCCTTGTACTGTCTAAGGCTCAAACAAGCTGTCTGCACCATCTGAGGGGAGCACATGGGGAAACAGCTCATCTGAATCTCTGAAAGGCTTGAGGTGACCTGATGTAAAGCACTGACATTCAGCACCTGGCACAGGCTCTTTCTGTAAGACTGACTTCCAGTTTTCTGTTTGTAGGTCAGTAGCACTTCACCACAGATCTGGAAATAAACCTTCCTGCCAATCTGCCATTTGCAGAAATCCCCTCTTGCTAAATGTGCATTCCCCCATTCTCACTGCTAGAGCAGCCTCACATAAGAGCACAGGGAATGGCCATATGGTGTCAGACAGAAAGTCCATCTCCCTTGTGTGTCAGCTCCAACAGTGACCATAAATAGATGCTTAGGAGAGTATCACCACAACAGGAGAAACACGTCTGATGCTACCCCTTAAAAACTCACAGCCTCTGACGGTTTTCAGCTTAGCAAGTTCATAAGCCAGATACTACTGCTTGATTTAATAACTTGCAAAGAATTTTGCTACCGTGAACTTGTCCAGCCTCTATCTGAGCTCATCTGAAGCTGAGCATCCTTCTCAGTCTGGCCTCCTGGTGCCACTTAACAGTCAGGGCTGCCCAGTGATTAGAGTAATGTAAATCATCTTTGGGAGCTATGCCATCTCTCCACGGGAGAGAGGGAAGCATGGATGATTAGTATCAATGGCAATCTATCTTTCTGGTAGATTAAATTCAAGGAAATTAATCTCATCCTCAGTCTTGATGTCTTCGTTCTCCCAAAAGGTACAGTATCTTCCCCCTGCAGCCTTATTTGAGATTCTACATTAAAGGCTGTGAGACCTCCAGACCTGACACTAATGGGAGTTGTGAAGTGCCTGTGATTAACAGTAAGCTAAGGACAGAAACCTGCAGTGCTCTCTGTGACTGCTCTGTTTTTCTGCCTGTGCCACTACAAAGCAAATATATGCCAATTTACGTCATCCAAAACCTTCACCCGTGTCACTGCCAATCCAGTGAGCTGCAGTCTGTTTTAGTCTGAGAGGGTATTTATAGTTCAGGCAAAGCTGCCACCCTCCCCAAGAGCACTGGGCAAGGAGGCCAGGGCAAAGGGTTAACTGGGAGGCATGACAGCCAGGGCCATGGCAGGAGCAGATGGTGAGGGGTAATGCTGTAGCACTGTTTGGAAATGAAACTCCTTTCCTAGTGACTGTGTCAGCATTGTTAAGTAGCACTAATAGTACATCGCTTGCTAAATGGCTTCTGGGACTGGCAAGGAAAGAATTGAAATCATTAAATAGCAACAGGCAGAACACCAAACAGCAAAATGTCAAGTGGTAATGAGAACACCCACTGAGCTGAATACCTCCCACTGGCATGATTTGGGGTCATGAGGAGAACAAGGCTCTTAAACAGTTCTGTGATACACTTTCTAGTTGGCAGAAAAATCCTATTTTAATAACCAAAGGGATTCACAGGAATGAAAAACAGCATGTCAGGTACCAGTCACTGATACCCTATGATAGCATTCTTAAACAGCATCACATAAAATCCATCTCATAAAAATAACATTGTTCCCTTTCTTTGAGAATCAGGTGTCTGGCATTTTTTCATGGTCAGCTAGAGAATTGTGACACTCAGCTGCTGCTACCTTACTGGGAACCCAGGTTTGGCATAGATATTTGAAAGCATAGCTGAATCTTCTAGTAAGAAACAAAGAAACCTCAGCAGCACCTTTAGCAGCTCAGCTGTATCTTTGCCCTGGTCTCACCAAGCGTCACTCTAGGAACGGGATGCTGAGAGGTGAAATGTCACCACAGCTCAGGTGTTGTTTTGTAACATCCATGTCATTACTTCAGAATATCTAACTTTCCAGTGCTTCATTTTTGTTAAATTTTAGATAGTGTATTTTGACATGATAATATAATTTGAATACATAAAGTGAAATTGTTATTTTCTTCTGCCCTGGTAGATGTGTTCACTGCTGTGCATATTTGTGTCTGAAAACACTCTACCTGCAGTCACAAATTAATCTAACACAGTTGCCAAAGGCAGGAGTAAAATATGGGTTCACAAATTCATCATAACAACATCTTAATTCTTAAGCTTTTTCTAAATAAATGTCTTTTACTAAAGAGATACCCCACATGACCAGGATTCTCCCCACACTAATTCTCTTGTGTCTCACAAGAACATGCATATATATATTCTCCTCATCTAAAGCATGAACTGTAAAGGGAGATGTCCAGTTGGCTGCTATTAATTTACAGGTAATATCTGGAGAACTAAGTTCTTCTTCCCTGTTTGCCAGAATATCACTCTACTGCTCACAATGCAAAGACTGGGTGCACAGTGACAGTCAGGACACTTGTTCCATGTTCACTGCAAGTGGATTAGTTTGAATGCATTAAACCCACACACAAAATTAACCACCACCTAAGGCAATCCTCTTTAATTTAATTAAATAGGTCTAATGATGAAGAGGAAGAATCCATGTAAATGTTTTATGCAGTTAGCTTCAAATTCTTGTTTCAATTAATTCAGATTCCTACTTCACCCTGAAATAACAGTCTTAGGCTGACAAGCTTAGAAAAAACAGCTGCTTATGTTCAAAATAAAGTTGTCAAAATGTTCATCCTACCAGTGGCAATGGAAAATTTTCACTCCAACATGGAGGCATCAGAATTTCACCTGTTATTTTAATCTTGTAAAAAACTTTCCATTCTATCAAATCTCTGCTTTTCTTCCTATCCATTACATTCTTAGGACCTGTGCATTACTTCTTCCACTGCTTTCCTGATCTATGCTAGGCTAGATACAATATGTTTGTCCTTTTAGATGACAGCACTATCCAAAGTTGTTCCATATCAGCAGTATCTCAGATGCCAGAGGTTCGAGCCTTGCTGTTGAACCACACACACTAAGAGTTGCTTTCATCAATAGGTGTTTAAACATTCAGGAAGGAACAACCCAAGATGTTCCAAGATGCTGCAGCAGACACTTCAGTTCTGAGTTTGGCTTTTGGTTTCCCTTAACTAAGGTATTCCCATAAGGAACTGAGCTCAGCTGGATCAATTTGCCCTAAGCTACTGCTTTTATGAGCACAGGTCCTGTGCAGGCTGGAGCACCTCTCTGTGGAAAGTTCCCCTGCTGAATCAGCTGCAAAAAGCAGTGTAGATAACTGCCATGAAGGTAAGTGCAATTTTCCCTCTCATATTTCTGCACAGGTAGCATTCAAGATACCCTAATGATAAACATGCTGTGATTCCATTCCCGCAATTTACATCTGCCCAGTGCCTCCTTGAAATAGCTTTTATTATTTCAAAGAACCCTACTGCTTTCAAACTATTACTCTCAACTGACTGCTGTTGGATTTCATCTTCCAACTGTGTAAGACGGAGAACAAACAAAAGCCTTTTTAATAAAAAAAGCTGACAGTAGCTGACAAGTCTCAAAAGGATACAGAGAAGTTTCTCATTCCACCCCAGTCCCAAAAATTCCTGCTCTCTTTCCAGCCAATGCCAGCAATGACGCATCAAGGAAAAGGGCAAGTTTTTTCAGTGTGGAACAGAAATTCAAATTTCTGTGAAAAAGCTGCAACTCTTCAGTCAGACGTGATTTATACTGTGAATCTGTGCACCTTAAACTGGAAGGAGTGGTGAATACCACAAAAGTGTGCAGGGCACTCAAGCAGACTGTGCTTTAAACTATCTGAATGCCCATGGAATGACTATTAAAGCAGCACTAGCTGACCTTCTATAGCTAATCCAACTGATGTTTAATAGCCTGTTGTGGACACCACACTGGGGAAGATGATGTATGGCTCCCATGTACAGTTACAGCTTTCATGCTTCCAGGAGCACATGAACATAAAAGAAAAATACAAACAGAGGGGCCCAGAACGGCAAGTATTTATCAAAATGGAAAACCTCAGTGGGAGGCTGTAAAACTAACCATCAAGATTATCATCAGTAGGATCTATTAAAATCTGTTTACCATTTCCCAAAATGGCAAAACAGAGGACATTTCACACCATGTGTTTTCATACTGGGAAACTCAGGAAGAACAGGAATTCTTTTAGAGATAAGAGCAATCTGCAGAAATGTATCAGTTTAGTTCAGAATGTGATTCTGGAAGAGCTTCAAACATCAAGCTTCTGAGTTTAAACTCTTTACTACGTGAAAAGAAAGAGGCACTGATTATCCCACTTAATGCTTCCAAAATTGTTGGCATTGGTGACTTCAAAGCCAAACTACCAGATTTAACTGGACTTAATCATCTCCTGTTTTTCTGGTGTCAAGTTCCCCTATTACAAAAAAAAAACCAAAAACCCAAACCAACCAACAAAAAAAAGAAAAATCAGGGGGGTGGGGGGGGAAAGAACAGTACCTTGGCATAATGTTTTGACATCTCAAGGGACATTTTTCTCTAAGGACAGAAGGCTGTATCACTGACAGGAAACAATCACAGGGCTGCATGGTATCAATGGCAGTTTCAGTTCTCATCAGAGAGTAAGTGGCTTTCCATGTGTCAGAGGATAAAGTGGAAAATAAGAGTAACACCAGCTGATTGTAATGGCACTTTGTATCCGCTGAGGAAACGCATTCCCAACATAAACAGAGAAGCCAAATCATGAGGTGTAAGTGGAAAGCCAAAGAGCAGAATTCAAGAACAGATGTAGTGGGAAAAAACTGAACTAAACCGAATCCTGTTTCTCAAATTGAAAAGGAGCTGCACAGACCCTTCGTCCACTGTGATCTTTGCAGTCCTGCTCATTTCTGACAAAATGGTGATGCCTCATTATCAATTTACTGATGTGGCCAAGATATGTGGCTAGCAAAGAAAGAGACTGACCTTCAAATTTTTTGGTTTTCCTTCTGCTCCCTCTCCCTTAGCCTAACAAGATGCTTAGGCTGTTCTGCCAGGGGGGTGTGTGGAGAGATGGGAATTGGCAGCCATTCACAACAAGGGAAGCAATGACACAAAAGTAGAGCTACTTCCAGATGAAAAATTGTTTAAATCACTAGACTTCAGGCATGGGCAAAAACAACGATTTTGTAAATCACTGTATCCTTCAGTATTTCATAATCAGGATGCTTTTCAAAAACACTAAAAGAATTTCAAGGGGCAGGTGTCAGGAGCTCAAATTAGGAGAATGCAACATTTTGGACATCATCTTATTCCTCTAGAGGAAAAAATAACTGCACAGAAATTCCTCTATGTTGCATATGCTGACCATTACTCAAACCAAAACCCAGGAGCAATAAAAAAATCTTGCATGCTCCTCCAATCCCTGCTCCACAGCCCATGAAAAATTAATTGGTTGAGATTTAACTAAGCCACACTAACAGGCTTAGCTCTATTTCATGAGAGAAATTACTATTCCATGCAGACTCAAAAGCTTTCAAACTATAGATGTCATGTATCTTATGTTACACTGCGATGGCTGTACTGCAAAGACAAGTTGGGATACATTTATTTATTGAGAGAAGTAATTACTACCACTGCAGCTCTTCTATACCTAATGATGTGATATAAATGCCTCAGCACCTTTAAGACAGCCACATGGAACCTATCTTCAAATATGATAAGAGGTCATTCCTAGTGTTATAATGCAAACACACTGGGAAAAATATTATTCTATGATGACTTCCAGAGATTAATTCTCTCATGGAAAATACTTGCAGGCATGAAATAAAAAACCTCAAAAGGGAAATCAAAACAATTCAATAGATTTAACTTATTCCAGAAAGATTATTTTCCTTAAGCTTATATATTCTATCAGACTCGCCGAAAAAACAGCAGAAAAAACTGATAACGATGTGTGCGATGTTATTTTGGCTATGCAGCATTTTTATACAACACTTTTTCCTATTAATTTTTTTCTTTCCCTTTCATTCTCATGTTGCATTACATCTTCACAAACAAAAAAGTGGGGGTGGGGGGCTGAGGTATGCTGAGAGAATATTTGAGTTATATATCTCCTGTCTTATTTAAAGCTATTTTTGTAAACATTTTTGCTTGCGTACTTGGCACCTAGCTCAAGACACACAACAAGCCTGAGAGGCAACAAAAACAAGGTATTCCAGTTGAGATGGACAAAAAAAGGAGAAAAATCTGACACAAGGCTAGTCCTCTTCATGTCTGGAGATGTTAAGGGTAGCAGCCAGCAAAAAGATCAAGTAAAATAGAGAGCTGCTTCCAGAAAGAAAGAAGGACTGCCAAATGTCCCTACTGCATACACTTCATTTGATAGAATACCAACATGTGTCAGGCTGGCATACATCGTGATCCCATCAGGCATATCAGCCTCAACATATGGCTTGAACAACCTACAGACTACACATTCCCCTCAACTCACTCTGTAAGCAGCAGTTTATAACTACAGAGGCATAATTTGCTTAAAAATTAATCCTATTGCCTTGCATTTTTGTCTCATGAGTGAGCCAATCACACAATACACAAGAGAATAAAAACTGGAAGGTAAAATAATGTTGAAAATTTCCTAATTTCTAGTATCTGAAGAGTAGTATTTATTGGGCTAACAAAAGTTCCATCCAACATTAACTATTTGTTGAATATCATGAAGAGAATAAAAGCTCAATCACATGCAAATCTTGAGTGCTTCAAAACTCAGTGCCACCAAGCAAGTATTTCAACCATCTTCTAGGATTTACTGTTCCCACAGCAGAGCCTAAAGAAGGGAAATAACATGAGTTTCTCTTCCCCTTTGGTGCAAGGTCAGCAGGTGTGACCTAAAGACAATTCACAAATAGCTTAAAACAAGCCTGGATCACTTTGCTTTGAAGCAAAAGAGAAGCATCCAGATGGGACATTTCACTGTCTCTTTGTGGGGGCAAAAACCTTCATCAAAGTGTGAGAACAGCCAACATCAGAGCCAAATATTCCATATGTTCTCACAAACCCAGATACTCCCAACCCAGGTTTTGCTCTTGTACTAAGACCATCAAGGGATGATTCAGTGTGGCTGAACTAGACAGCAGCTGATGACAGCTTTATCACGCCAAACAAACACAGAGCAGCCAAGCCATCTGTGTTTGTGTGCTCATGCTTAAGATTGTTCAAACAGTTCAGAGCACATCACAGAAAAATATAATAAATTGTGCACTGATTCTTCCTTTCCAGATAAGCGTGTCTATATATGTATAGGCAAAATAGCACTACTTAGTGCCTGACATATGCATAGGATGGACATCCTATAATAATCAGTATTTAATATATTACACTTCTATTTGTAATTTGATGCTTGTGCTTTTAACTCTTGGGGCTGCTCAGGGTAATTAAAGCTGTGGATATGTAACAGTTTTCCTTGGGAATTAATGTTTTCCTACCCAAAAGTGATTCTGGTAAAAGCTTGTTCAGTTATTCTTGTGTTATGGAAGGCTGAGCAGGGCACAAAGAAAATAAAGTCAAAATGTATTGTATTTGCACTTTCACCCCATTTCACTCAGTGGAATATAAATTATGGAATCATTACTGGCCTGGAGAACTGGAACAGTTTAGAGAGAAGTGATTTGGTATTCTCCCATGCCTGATAGAAGATGCACGTTCACACTCCCCTGGTGTCTTAGGATCTTGGGATGTTTGGAGAAATGTTTTCAAAGTACATAAACAGGAGAGAAATGTTATCGCCCTTGAATTTGACAGCTGTCCCTGAGTGTGCTGCAATTCAGGTACAGAAGAAATTCCCACTACCAGAGGAGTGCACCAGTTGAAAATCTTTTGGGTAAAAGGTGTTGAAAAGTAATCAGAAAGTGGACTGGCTCCAAGGCCAGGCAGGCTCCTTCCACAGCCTGAGAGGAGTAAATAGACAGATTCCTTTGCAAGCTGAAGTCAAGAGTCCTCTGAACTTCAGATGGTCAAAGCAACAAAACAACAAACAGCTACGGGATACCTTGGTGCTTTCAGAGGCAGCTTCAGACTGAAGCAAGACATGTACACCCATCTAACCCTAGACATTTACACATGCAATTTTGTGATGGTATCTTGCACTTACAGATGAATTTTTAAAATAACCCATCTGGCCAAAAGCAGTCCAAGATTGAGAATAATTATGTGCCTGAACACAAAAAGTAAGGTGAAATATCAGGAAAGTGAACTGCACCAAAACCCAAAACTCTGTTTTGTTAAATCCTTAGCACAAGTCCTATAAAAACAGTTGCAAAAAAAAAAAAAAAAAAAAAAAAAAAAGCCTGGCAGAAACACAACACTCTCAGCCCCAGGAGATGTGCACATGCATGGCAGTGCAGTTCCCAACCCCTGGCTGGGTTCTTCAGTCCAAGCTTACATATTCAGATAACAATCTCTGTGATCTAGATTATAATACTTCTACCCATGCTGAGGTTTTATTTATGATCCCTCTGAACCCAACTTAAATTAAATATCACCATCTCATTTCATCCAGGCAGCAATGAGTGTACCATGAAAAGATTAAATGATGGAGTGTGGCTAGCACAGGCCTTTCCCATGAGAATTTCTTTTGTGTTTTATAAACAAAGATAAAGTTTGGATGTTATTGGGAACAGTGTCTCGAGATTTGGACAGTGCAGGCCTGGCCAATCAGGCCTAGGGGGAGGTTTCTGACTGACCAATCTGGGTGACCTCTGAAAAGTCTATATATATGTTGGATTCAAACAATAAAGCACTTTTTCTATGCCATGCTGAGAATCCGGGTTTTCCTTCTCTGCTAGCGGCTCAACAGCGACAATGGAGGAGACAAAAATTGGAGCATTCACACAGATTCTCACCAAGGAGCCACTGCCTCTGAGACAGGTGCAGCTCAGTTAAAAATAGTTTGGTATCCCTGCATCATTCAGTGCAGCCTTGGAACTTGATGGAGCACCTGATAAGCGAGACTTTTTAAAGAAAGGTAACATAACAGCCAAAGGAACTTTCATTGGAGGTAACCCTAGAACACTCTGAAGGTTTTTGCATCCTGGGTAGAAAGATGGTTCTCCCTCACCCGGAGGCCTGACAGGTACCCATCAGCCCCAGAAGGACCTTCCCCAGCCACATGAAGTCTTCTGAATTGCAGCTCAAGCCTTTTTCAAGCTGAGCATCATTCTTCAAAAACCCAACACAGAAATATTAAAAAGCAGCATGGGAGTCACTCAGTAAAACAGTGCAAGTATGTAGTACTTGCAAAAATGGAAGCGTTCCTCTCATCTTTAATTGTTTCTATTTTGAAATGCTGGATTTAAGATCTGTTTCAAAAATTTCTCCAAGAGACTTGTGCATCCCACACTACAATTCTGTGTCTCGCATGGATAAATCCGTAACACAATGAGGTACTGAGAACTCAGGAAGAAAATTCACAGAGAAAAATTATTACAACAGATGCCTCAAGAAACAAAGCCATCAGCAAAAAAAAAAAAAAAACAAACCCACAGAGAGCAGCTAATTCCACCATCTCATTTTATCAAGGCAGCAATGAGTGTACCATACTCATGCCCCCTCAGAGCAGTCTCTTTAAAAGCATTCTCAAACTCACTATCCAGTCAAAAGGAGGCAAATTTAGGGATTTAAACTGGATCAAGAGATCCCATGGGAAAACAGTTATTGCTCTCCATTAGCAATATATGGGAAGGTAAGTACCTAATCTTAAGGAAGTGCACACAGTGCTTATTTGAAAATCTGTGCAAAAACTTACCTCATTAGGTGCTGGTATAGGAACTTTTTTCCCATTCCTATTTAAGGTTATTTCCTTACTTATTTCCTACTCATTTAAATTGTCAGAGTTGCAGTAAAAAAGTGACATATGCATCTAAAATTAACCACAAAGGCCCATCTCAAATGTAACTAAATCAATAAACTAGTAATATAAGGAATAGCAGAGAAAAGTGAAAGGATTTTTCAAAAGATATTATAATTTAAATCAGTTCTGCATTTTGAAAGTGCCCTGCAAGTCATGAGTGTAATATGAATGATTGTACTCCAAAAGCATAGCCAGAGGGGTAAAAGCCACATCAGGTAACAAAGAGGGACCACAAGAAGCAGATGACCATGTTCACTCAAGATGAAATGAGATCAAGTTAGGATGTTTAAAACATTTGAAATAAAACAAAGTTTTCTATGTATTTGTTGGTAAGGCTGAACAAGACAAGCTTTTACACAAAGTTTTTCCGAGGCCTGAGTAAGTTCTTTGCACCACAAATGAAGCTCTGAGTGTTTTCCTCCTAGCATAATTCAGTACCTGATCAATTCTCCCTTGCAAATAAACTGGAAAACATGTTGTGAGACACTTCCTGACTGGGAAGACTACATAATTGATCTTTGCATTACATCTTACCAAGTACCACTTCCCGAGTGAAGACATTATATATTTATTGTCAAGTATATAGAATTGATTACAGAATAAAGCCACATTTAATCCATCCCATTGCTCAAAGAGCATCATGGAAATGTAACTGATAAAATGCAATACATCAATGCAAAATGACTGCGCAGATTCAGAACAACCTGAAGCCAGAAAGTATTCCCCTTAGGAAAAGCCTGAACATATTTAAGAAGGTGGAGTTTCATTATCCTGAAGGGAATCTCTGAACAAACTTGTTTGACCCAGCCTGTAATACAAAACACACTTACACAAAACACACATACAATGACAAAATGCAGCAAGTCAAACCCCTCAGAAGGACCTCAAGAAATGTGACTGTGATCCCTAAGAAGGACTGGGTCCCAGTAAATAAAAGAGCAAATGCAGCATGGTTAAACTTTAATTACATTTGGCTCCCTCAAAACAGATGCTCACAGACAGATTTCTGTTTCACCCCCTAATGACTGTCATACACAATCATGTCACTGATTTCAGAGGGCTGCAGGGTTTGCACGCTTGCAGGCAAAACTGACAAGACACAGCTAAAGAATATTCACAAAATCCAACACCCTGCTTCATCCAACAGGGATATTCAGACACTGCAACAGAGGTAAGAGAACCAGGCTGTGCCATGCTGTTTCAGGAAGAGGAACAATCATCAGACTCTGCTGCCTGTTACAGCCTCCGCAGGTAAGAGCAGTGACCCTCCTGACTGTGCTTGGGAAGCCACAGTGTGCTCCTCCTGCTCTGGGTTCCTGGATCATCACATCCTGAGGAAAGGATAACGAGGTAGTGACATGAGAAGACAAACACAGGTAGGCAGGGGTCAGACGGAACAGGTGCATCTCAAAAATGTGTAGGGGAAGGCAAGCTCTTGGGAAGTCATGTATGCCTTGGGTACTTCACATTGTCCCAGTGTAAACCCCCTCCCAAGAAATCTGATTTTCTGATTACTTCAGATATGACTCTCATTAAGATTTTACAGTGGGCCTTGGTCATCCTTCTGTTGCAAGATCTACAAAGAATGTGACAGGAAGTGGATGCACTCATTCCCAGTTTGAGGCTGTGTCTCTCAAGCTTGGGTCTTACCAGCTCAGAGGAGCACACATCAAAGTAGAGTTCAAGTGTGGAGCTTGAGTCTGGTGTTATGCAGCACTGCTGTCATGAACCTCATTTCATTAATTTTTATTCAAATCAGCTTGTTTTTCTTGCAGCTTAAATAGAGAAGTAAGAGGAAACAGAAACAAACACTCCTGTCCCACTCCTGTTCTGGGGATGGTCAGAGCCTTAGTGTGACTACACACCAATTCCTACACACACACAGGGGTCACTGATTTTAGACGTGTTCTTCAAATAGCAAGTAGAGATCAGATCCCATCTATGTGTCCCAGCACTGCCCACAGCAGCACTTTTTTCCCCACAAGGCACTAAATTACTCCAGCATTCAGATAACAAAACCAGTGCCACCATCTCCAAGGTGAAAGCAGAGCCTGGATTTTGCAGAAGAGTAAGCTTCCACCTCTCACCTTCCATTATATCCCATTTCCTTCTATAATCCTGCCGTGCAGGCACCATCTGTTTCCCCAAAGGGCAGGTGCTTGCTCTTTGAGGAATGTAGGAAAACTGAGCTTTCGAGAACACCACAAGTACTCCTTGTCCATTTACTCACACTCCCTGTAAATCTCATCAAAACCCAACCTTTCTATTCACCCACCCAAGCTCCTTAGAGTTGTACCATAAGAAAAGAAAAAAAGGAACATTAACAATTCATCCAATTCTTGCTGATCTGACAGAGAAAAAGAAGAAATAAAATTTCTAGAAAGCATTACAGTGCACAACTCATTACTGAGGAAATATCACTGGGTCACTCTGGCCTTTAGAATGAACCATTACCTTTCAATGAAAAGTACAGTCCATATTGTGGTGAGAAAACCCTTATCTGTTACTGGGAACCAAGCCCTGGCTGCTAATTGATTGTGGCCTATGAAGGCTCCAAACAAGATGGGCTTTGAGCCAGAATCTGCTCACATGCAGAGAGCATCAGCAAAATCAGCCAGCCAGGGTTTGTGTCACAAGAAGACCTGTGTTACAAATCTGATTATTTGCACAATGAAAGAGGAAGAAAAAGGAAAACTGGAACTAATTTTCTTTATGGACTTTAATCTTCCCATTTTATTCATATTTAAAGTTCCTTCTTGCCTTATCTTGTCTGCTTTGTAAGCTCTCCAGGGCTTTTTGCACATTTTCAGTGTCCACCACAAGATCAACTAATGAGTCTCTGAAGCATTACTAGGGGTTTATCTCATTTCCAATTCCAAAACTGCTTCAGTCCTTAATGGACTAGTGATATTCTGATGTTAATTTTTGAACGTTCTCATCTACAGCTTGTTTCACTAATCCTAATGAGCCAATGGCTTCACAACACTGAACAAACTCAAAATGCAGTAAGTTGTCCTACTCGAAGAGTAACAGGAAAGCCAAAGGCTGATTTTGAACACCTTTCAGCAAGAGGCTAAAATACAAGGGCATGTTAATTCTTCTTTTCAGAAAACACTGTGGCTTTGGTCAAAGGCTGCTTGGCATTGTGGGGCTGAAAGGTGCACAGCTGACCCCTGTTGATCTCTAGTTACAACAGCAGAAAAGCAAGAAAATGCAGCATTGGCATCTGCCAACTGTATTTGGGCATCCACAGACAGAACAAGATGAACCAATTTGAGCTGACAGACTTAAAATATTATCTGAGCTGTATTATTTTCATCTTAGGCCTTCATTTAAGCCTGCAATTTAGATGATGGCATGTTTCTTTCCTTTGCACAAATGCAGGCAAGATATTTTGCACATGAAAAGTTTGACATTAGCCGAGTGAATTATAGGGATATTGATGTACTCTGATTTCTCAAAAGGTTACTGTGATCTTTTGTTGATTAAGAGACATGATGTCACTAAGATAAATGCTTCAGTTGCTCTTAACAACATCTCCCAGTGAAACATCAAACATTTTTACACAAAGTGCTGGATAACATTACTTCCCATGTCAAAGCAGAAAGTCTGTGACCTTAATCATTTTGCTTTGCATTGTATTATAAATGTAAATGCTTGACTTGGGCAACATTGATGCACTAGCCTTCACAGCTCAGAAATCAAGCATTAAAAGGCACATGTAAGAAAGCTTTTTCCAGGTGATAACCTTTACATCTGCTGGCCATCTTGTTCTTTAAAGGGAAAAAGATATGAAGCAAAAGAAGCTACCAGCAAGACTAAATGTAATTTTAATAAAAAATGAACTGCTATTTTATATCATGATTTCAGATGATTATGGTATCATGACACAAAATGATGAATGGCAGATTCATGATGAATCTGCCTCTTTTTTCCATAAAGATACTGAGAGTGAAAAGAAATTAATCTAAGCCAGACCACTGCTAACTGTACCCAAACCACTCCAAGCATATCTGACCAAAACACAGAGGTGCTGACTTTGGTTCAAGGTGATAGCCCCCTCTTTTTAGACACCCTCATTCATACGCCACACACGAGCTTTTTCTACCCTCTCCAAAGACATGGAGCCAGCAAAGAATGAAATTCTTGTCTTCAGGACTCACACATTTGTTGAAAAGATACAAAACAACCTCATCTTCCACACAGCCAAGTACAAAGTTTTACTTGGGTAACTTGAACTTGCTGCTCAAAGACTTGATTTAAAAGACAGAGTGAGGGGGTAGGGAAAAGCTACAACCAATTATCATTTGATCATGGAAGGCCTGGAAAGGGGAAAATACAGTTTTAGTCCACCTTGACATACATGTATAAAGACAGAATTTTGGTGACAGGGTGAAAAATCTAAAGAAAAACAACCTGAATTGGACAATGCAAATGGAGTTCTGTAATGCAGTGATGCACGAAACCTGGATCTGAACATGTGCTTTGGAAATCCAGATCTGAAAGCAGATGCATGTGTGATGGCACAAGACTGTTTTTATCACAATTACCAAAAATGCTGCACTGATGGAAGAGGAGGGGGATGCTGGCAGACAGCTGAGAACAGATGTGACCAAGCTGCCCTGTCCCTCTCACAGGGCTGGCCTGGGTGCTCAGGAGCACTGCCCAGCCAGCCAATGAAGAAACATGGGAACTCAGACTGCTTCAGTGAAAACAATTGTGCACAAATAAGGATATCTACAAAGCAATGATTCTTTTCTGTCAGCTACACTGCATTGGTGCTGAGGTGAGAGAATTAAAACTGAAGGGCTAATAGGATTTACCACCACTGCAAGCAGCTTTCAGATTTGTTCTCTGGTTATCTCAGTTATTTAAATTAATTAATCTCCGTTTTTTAATGATTGTCATTTTTATTGATTGTTCTTTTATTTGTTTGGCTTTACCCCCGGTGTGAAAGACATTGAAGAAGGTTGGCCAAAATTAGATATATCCAGACTGGTGTTATTCTCCTCTGTAACTCAATTCATTGCTCAGAAGAAAAGGATGCTGCAACCTGGAACAGCTGGATGATAAACAGGCAGTGACTATGGAGCATTTCTTGGGAGGATCACTGTCAGGCTGACAGCTTTCAGACACACTTGGATTCATTTATGGGAATATAATTATGCTTGTTTTCTCCACAGATGTGGAGAAAAAGACAAAAATCCTTCAAAATGGTGTTCAGTGGGCTGAATATTCCAATACCTGTGATTTGAATTTTTAAATTTTTTTTTATTCTAACTCTATCTAGGTATTAACAATTCTAGTCAAATATAAAGATTCCATAGGAACTATGAAAATAAATAAAAAGGTCTTGATCAAAGCCCAAGAATAAAAGAATGGGAGCAGGACAAAAATGGGAATGAGACAGAAGTCCAACTGGAAGGTTAAAGGCACCAGCAGTCCAGCCATGGCCCAGTATTTTACCAGCTTTAAATAGAACAGTTTTCAGAAGGTATTCTGGATAAAAACAATAAAGTGCTTTGCTGTATGTGTGAAACCAAATGCAAAATTGAAGATAAATATGAAAAAAGGCAGCCCTGAAATATAAAAAGTGAACAGTGGATGAGATCATTGCAGCTGGAATTAGATGAGATTTTGAAGGGAAATACAGAAGGATGGATGAGATGGTTGACATAAGGGTTTACTTATGATATAAATGTTCCTACTTTGAAGGTAGAAAACTAATTGAGACAGATGAAGAAAAGGCCAAACATGAACTAAAAAAACCAATTGCCTGTTTCCTTGGTTAACAATTTTAAGTTTCCAAATTTCCAGCACTTCCAGTTTGCTCTGCATCCAGCTAAGAGGAGAGTGCACATCACTCGCTTGTTATTTCCTCAGCTTGTATTTTTCCCTCCACAGGTCCGTGCAAAGCTGATTTGCCTTTTACTTCTGATTCTGAGCAGTCTGTGAGCACAGCTTTCACACTGCCTGCTCTGCTGCAGAAGCAGCTATCACCTAAACACCCCTGACACTGCCTGCAAGACATATTAGCAAGTGGATTCACATCTGCTTGTGACTCTTGTGTATTTTTATTTTCAGTTCTACTATATGTCTCGCATGTGACAATTCTAACACTGTTTTCAGCATTGATTTCACTGAATCTCTCTAAATCATGCAGGCAAAGCCTGCATTTATTCCCACTGATAATATACAGCTGCTCTTAGCATCAAGCACTCAGCGCACAGAGATGTGGACCTGGGAGCAAATGTATCAGAAGTTCCCCTTCTCCTGGATTCTTCTTCTGCTCTTCAGTTAAAGGCATTTCTGCTCTGGCAGACAGGGACAGCCAGGCTGGTGGGCAGTGGCAGATGGGTGGCAGAAGAGCAGTGCCACCCTCCAGCCACTCCTGCTCTGCCCAGGACTCGTGACCAGAGGGCTGCCTGCTCCTGCACACTGGTGACATGGCCAATGCTAACCTTGTCCCTAAGTGGCTATAAGGTCAGGTAGCATCCTGGCACTGTGGGGATCCCAGGCAGGGAGGAAGGTGTGGGCTGGCTCCCTCTGGTCAGCATCAGGTTTACATGAAATGAATGCACAAATGCCCTCACTGCTGCTTTGCTTCCTGCTTTTTAACAGCAATTGTTCCCATCAACCTATCTCTTGGAGAACATGTCACATTTTCCAAAAAATATATTTGGAGGCTATCTAGTGGCTTCTGCGAAATAGATTAAAAAGAAAAAAAGAATTCATTTCTGGAGGATTCAGGTTTTTGCTGGTGGTTTTGACAACATAAATACAATGCCTGGTTTGGGCAGCACAGCCCACAGTTAAATTTGACTTACAAAAATAAATGTAGCCCAGACTGTCTATGAAATAAATACTCCTATAGCAAAAACAGTATCACATTTGAAAGATGACTGGGAATTGTGCTGCTTGAAGCACTGGTTCCAGCAATCCCAGGAATCACAGAAGCAAGTCTACTTCACAATTAATTAAAAAAACAGAAGAAAAAAAATTTTAAGTGGGAGGAAAAAAAAGGCCAAACATGCTGACTGCTATATTTTGGAAGCTACAATCAGGTGCCTCCAGGGAAATGCAGAGCTCTCCCAGTGATGAACCAGTGAGAATGACATCAGGAGGTACCACATCCAGGTATGAGATCCTACATGGAACATGAGTTACTGAATAAATAAATACATCCTTGGTGGTTACAAGAAATAACTTAAATGATACTAGCTGATGAGACAGGCAGAAAAAGAACAGTACCATCACACAGAGCCATGGCAAAGGAGGGTCAAATGGTGGCAGAGATGCTCAAACTCTGCCACAGGTTGCTGTGACTCCAGAATTAGGTGCAAGGCTGCAGTGGCATGTTAAAGAAAGGGGACAGTGAGAGAGAGGAAGCCTCCCAAAATGAGAAGAAACAAAGGAGGACAAAATGTTTCATCGCAGTTCTGAAGTCACGCCCCTGAAAGCACCATTCATGTTGAGCTTTTAAGCCTGCACAGTCCTGCTGTTTCCTACAGAGCTCAAAATCACACAGATAGGTGAATCCCAGCTAGGAACACTGACTGCAGGCCAGCCTGATTACAAACCCCTCTGTAGCTGCCAGGGTGCTGGAGTGTCTCTCCAAGAAGCAGCTGCTAAGGGGTGATTACCAATGGTCAGAACATGGAAGAAATCTGCTGTGCTCAAGGGATGATGGCTCTTAACTCCCAGCCAAAAATACAGCTCCTGCCATGAGATGCTTGTTCTGTGTGGTCCCCTCTGCAGCTCTGAGGAGGAGGAAAGCAGAGACAAAAGGAAAAACAGAGCACAACATCCAAGTGCCTAAATGCTGTGTCTGCATGGGATATTACAGACTCACCCTACTTCTATTTATCTGGGATTGTTCCACTTCAGCCCCCAAAACAGATCATAGATTTTAATCCTAACAACTTTCCTGACTTACTGCTTTTTTTTACAAATCTATTGTCAACCACTGTTTGACTTTAATAAAGATTTACTGACTAAATGCAACCACTTTCATGTCCACATTTCTGAGGATGCAATGCTGGAAAATATGAGCTCATGCACTTGGTTCTTGGACCTCGAAGGGGAAATGTTTATCTTTTCAATTTCTTTTCCCCTCTGCATTTTCAAACAAAACAGGAAAGCAATCTCTAACTGTTATTTCTTTAAATGTTTGCTCAACTACGAATTTACTTAGCCTTCTTAACAGTAAATATCACTTGCTTACATGTGAGAATTACTCATCGCTGCTGAGCGAGTAATAAAATCAGGGAATAAAACGGCAGCAGTGGACAGGAATCAGCATGTTCCTACATTTGGTGAGCCACATCCCATCTTGGTACAACTTCACCCAGAAGAGAAATATGTGCTTTCACCAGGTAAGTATGTGGCCTTGACCTTAACTCTTCTATTAAGTTAACAGAAACAGTGAAATTCTCAGGTCAGGCAGTAGGTTGCAAACCACCCAGAGAGTGCTGACAGAGCTATTTTACCTGTGCCTCGATATTTTTCAAGTGACTGATTTTGAAAATAAATTGCTAACAATGCAACTGCAGGAATATCATGTTTGTTTATTCTCACATCAGTGACTGAGAAGCTGTAAATAGGTGTGACAGCTGCTGCATCTCCTCTGTTGTCACCACTCTGCTCCTCCTGTGAGACAGGCAGTGAACAGGATGACTACTAGGACTGACAGGAGCATAGTATGATCCTGAGGCAAAGAGCTGTACATGAGCTGTATTACTTCTAAACTGATGTCAGGGTTTCTGTCAAAATCAGCAAGCAGAGAGATGCTGCTTATTTTGGGGGAAGAGCACACCCTGTCCTGCTAGTTGGCCAGACTTTACTGAAATGGTGCAGACTCTGAAAGTCCCTGTTTTCCAAACTTTTGTGAGATCACCTGCCAGATTCATTTTGACGGAAACAACACCACAGTTAAAAGAAACAAACAACAAAACAAAACAATATAAAAAAATCAGAGCTTTTTCTTGATAGTCGTGAATCCAGTACCAAAAGACAGGGCTAGAAGCTTCAATCTATAATTTCATTAATATCCAGAAGAACTTGAGGGATGCTCAGAGCATTACTTGCTGGGCCACCTGACTGTGCACATGCAGGGTAAGAAGGATTTGCTGCTTTGCCTCTGCAACCCATAGCCAGTTTAAGCTTCCACACTGAAGAAGCATCTAACTGGGAATCAGTGCTCACTAAGACCTTTACCTTCTCTGTGGCATCATGGGGCAGTTCTGCCCTCCTCTCTGTATCCTTTAATTTCAGGTGAAACTTTACACTCATCATGAAAAGTTTTGAGGTTTGTGAGAATGAAAACCACATTAGAGATTGAACTCAGCTGTAGGTTGCTGCTGGATGCAGCAGTTGGACAACAACTGAAATACAACAAGCAACAGACACAGCTGTACTGTCTCTGGTTGCCACCCTGTGTGCTCTCAGCTCTCAGGTATGGTCCCTCACCTCCCTGGTCATGCCACAGTCCTGAGGGACAGAGTGGAGGCACCAGAGATCATCACAGTGTTGGGGTGCAAGGTCTCAGTCATGCCTCACCCAAATTGACAGTATATACCTGATGGCTGCTTATACTGTAGTGTCCCTGAGATCTCTAGAGTAAGTATGGAGATGCACCCATACCCTGAATGATACATATTTCTATAAAAAAAAGATATAATGGATGTGGTGGAGTCCAGTTGAATTACTATCACAACCTATGAGCAATACAAGGTATGGAATTTTTTTTTAATAATTAAAAATCTAACACTAAGAAATCATTGACTCTGTTTGCATCAATGAATTTATATTCTTGATTGGGCAAGGCTAACCTTAAAGTGTAAAACTATGTGATCAGTTTTCTAAGAGCAAAGACCAGGAAGCAAAACAAAACCCACTTGCATTTCAGAAAAGGCTCTTCTTATTCTGTTTATTGTCCTCTAGAACTGCGTTGAAGATTTTTACTAACAGTTGGCTTTGCCATTTCCAAAGCCAACAGTTTCAGAAATAATGAGCTGTCTTCCAGGAGCTGGCCAGCATTCCCTACATCAATTCAAATCAGACCATGTTGTGTGCTCACAGAAGTCAGCAGTTTGGCCAAACCTACCTTTGCTACCTTTTCCCTTCACTTGTCAGCATTTCCCGTGGCAAATGCTAGCACCTGAAGGCTTCAAGGAACAGCAAGGGATGGTTATCACAGCAGCTCAGACAGCAGCTTATATCAGCATGTTGTCTTCTGTCTTCTCCATGCCCTCCCCTTCTGCCAGCCAAGTACTGTGCAGACCAGAGGTCAGAAGACAAATGTTTTAGCGGCAGCAATGTTTATTTAGTCATCCAAATGCCTGTCTTTAAAGCATTGTTAAGGGTATTATGTACACTAAAGTGATAAGCAAGACATGTACCATGAAAACCAGCCATGCTGAAAATTGCAGCTGGCTGGGCAAAAAAGGTTACCTGTGAATATATAAAGCACAGTTGTAAGAGAAGTCAGGAGGTGCATGTTTCTTCTCACACTTGATAAGATTACAGGAGAAATGAGTTGCAAAACTACCTTGGAGAACAAGGAGAGAGAGCGAGCACGGCAATTCAATTTCTTCTGCTTCTGTTTCACGTCCTTGAGAAATGCCAGAGAACACACCAGGAGAATAAAACATCTGCCACCCTGACAACAAATCTCACCGCCTTGCTCATCTGCACAGTTTCACCGCATGCTCAATCAGATGGCTCAGAGACCAACACAGAATGAACCATCTCACAGTCTGGATCCTATCACAGAGTAACCATTTGGCATGCCATAACGTTAATTACCACATATTCCATGAAGGTGACCTCTAGGTCTGTAGGGGGAAAGCTATCATAGGACAGGCAAAGAGAGAAGAGTGTTTGTGAATGAATTTCCAATGTCTTTCTCACAAGTGACTGCTGGGCTCAGCATCTAGAGGAGAATTCAGAACTTTTCAGATTGAGGTTGTAAGCTGCTCTACTCTAGCTGAAGAACAACTGAAATATGAAACAGAGCAAAGGAGGCGACATTTCCATTCCTGAGGTTTAGATTCTACATCAAATGCCACTCAATTTTTACTAACATGCAGCCCAGTAAAGACATACTAAAAAGCTTTTCTTTTCAGTAGGACAACTGAAAAAGTTTCTGCTGTGTTGCTTACACTTTCAGTGACTGTAGCATTTTAGTTTGCTGCTCTGATGCATTTGCATCTCTTGTCCCTGGACAAGAGAATTGTTTACTCTGTCGCCCCCATCTTCCAGAATTAAATTCAAATTTCTGTAGGTCTTGGACTTGAGCTGGTGCAATGATAGCATCTGAAATAATTTATAGAAGGTAAGGATGGAGGATATGAGAGATGAAGAAAGAAGATACCCAAAGAGGAGAGCATAGCTGAGTTGGAAGGAAAACATTTTCTATAGGGATACAAAAGTCATGAGAAAACCCCCAAGAAAGATCCATAAAAACTTATGTGGTGCATCAAGGAAGGTAAGGTAGAGAGACAAAAGGAATAACCCAATGTGTTTCAAGTGGAGCTCACTTTTAAAGAAGAGCTATTATGATACCTCAAAATGCTTTGGCACTTATTGCAGATTATCAAGGCATTTAATTATATACTTCACTGAAGCAGAAGGGAAGTTCAGAGAATTACATATTTTAGGCATGCACTGAATTGGGGTCTGAGAAATTTAAATGCTGTCGGGGGTTGAGAATTTCTTCCCATTCCTGTTACTAAGCAACAAATAGTTAGATGTTTAGAGCAATCAAAAGACAAAAGGTGAGCTTGGGCGAGGCAGGGTAAGGGAACACCCGCCCCTTGGAACGGCTCTCCCGCTCTCGTGGTTCGGACGCTGAGAGGAGAGGCTGCTCTTTGCTTTTCGGCTGGGACCAGAGGGAATCCAACTGTGCCCTGTTTTTTCTCTTCTCCTGGCTGGGTGAGCTTTGATTCAACCTTTCTCCCCACTGGGAAGGGCACGTTTCCCCGGGCTGCGTTTTTTCCCGCAGCTGCTGCCGGGAGAGTCCGGCTGCTGGGAGAGCCTGGCTGCCCCTGCCGCCCACCCCTGCCCTCTGCCGCACGAGACCGCGGCGTCTGCTGTGACTGCAGAAACTCCTCTCTAGCTGGCTGGCGAGAAAGCCAGCTCCTGCCCCTGCCGCTCCGCTCGCCGCTCCGAGCTGCTTTGCTGCCTGCTTTCTCATCTCTCCGCCATTATCGGCTGCCACTACCTGACCTGACCCTGCGCCACAGCGCCACCTGCAGCCGCTCGGGAGTCATCGCGCCTGCCCTGCCCGGCCGGGAGCTCAACAGCGCCCCTGCTGCTTGCAACTGTGATTGCACCACACGGGCAAAGGCTCAGCGGCTCACAAGCCATCTGCTATTGGTTTTCTGGTTCTAGTTGTGGTTGCTATTATTGTTATTGCTTGTTTATAGATACTAGTAAAGAACTGATATTCCTTTTTTCCCATACCTTTGCCTGAAAGCCCTTGATTTACAAAATTGAATAATTCGGAGGGAGGGAGGAAAGGAAATCACATTCTCTGTCCTGGGGGAGGGTTCAACCTCTCTTGGCAGACGCCTGTCTTTCAAACCAAGACAAATGCCATCAGCTGCTCCAAGTCTTTGGGTTCAGCTGACACCTCAGAAATCCTTTAAAACCTTAAATTTCAGTATTTTTGTTTCTTCATCAGTCCTATTGTTACTTTTTCTCTCTGAACATACATCTCACTACCTCTACACATCAGCTGAAGAGACACAGCTGTCTTTTTTCCTTCCATGCAGTGACTCTGGTACTGGTATCTTCTATCAGTCACAGAACCCAGCACACCATCCCACATTTTGCAAATGCTCTTCCAGCTGTTTTGGCAGGGAAAAAAAAAAAGCCACAGTGGAAGCTGATGGAAGTTTGGTTATGTTTTAGCCATGCTGGCTCATTCCTAGGGTGTTCCCCCTTTCGTAACATTTGAAAGGCTTACAAACAAAATTACAACAAACAGAACCATCTGAGGTTAAAAGCTTTTCGTATTATTACTTTTTAAAACATTTCCACACTAGAGATAATCACTTAGCAAAACAAAAGGAAATGGCCCTGTGTCCAGCAGCCTGCTTCACAGAGGTGCTGAGCTTTCTGAAGTGACTGCAATAGTAATGCTTTCTCATAAGCTGCTGCTTGGCAGGTTTGGGCTCTGGCAGCTACCAAGAGTGTGGAATTCAGCTTTCAGCAAGACTAAAGATTCGGTGTAAGAGGAGGTGTCATTTGCAAAGGCTGGTGCTGTGAGACAGACCTGAGAGCTCTGTGTGGCTGTGTGGGCACTGGGGGAACGTGCAGGCAGTGAGCAGTGCTCTCAGCACCAGCTCTGGCTGTGGGGTACACGTGGTGGTGCTTGCAGGGAGAGATCTGCCACTCTGCACTGCCTCTGCTCCCTGTGATCCTGCCACACTGCAAAGCACACATTCAGTCGCTGCTCAGCAATCCTGGTCTCTGTGTCACAGCTGGCCATGTTTTCTGCTCCTTTCAGTGCCCAGCGTAAGGACAGGCATTCCTCACTGCAGCACCAGAGAGGACAGGACTGCACACCCTGACCACACAGCACCTCCAAAATACGTGTGAAGGAGTTCACACACTTCATTCTGACCCATTTTTGTTCCAAAGTGCTAATAACATGCATGTGAAATGTCAGGATGCTGTACACCAAGGGCTTCCATTCCATGGAAATGGAACAATCCTGACATGTTAAACAGCACAAGAAGTAGATCAAGCCACTGATTGGTAACAAATATCACCAGTTTACAACCAATTTTCAAGGACCTTCCTTTCATACTTGAGCACGTCTGCTGGAAAAGAAAAAAAAGGTGTTTATAACAATCACAGAGAGCCATCAGTATTTCAAAAGATGCCTTTAAAAATTATCATCCCTGTAAGAAGTGGAAGGGGTTAATACTAATTCCATACAGGATACTGTACTCATCAAACCAAGATGTGCTGAGACAACAGACAGAGGACTCCAACAGACCTAACTGGCTCAGGTAGAAAATGCAATTCATGTCCGAAAACACTCTCAAGTAAACTAAGTTCCATCAGAGAGACATAGCAAACTAACAGAGCTGGTCACTGCTGAGTTTACTTAGGTTGCTGCTCTAATTTTCTGCTTTCCACATCAGTGCACTCCATTTGAATGGTCTAATCTTTGATCAATGATTTAATTTGATGGTGTATGGTCAATAAAGCATCACACTGCTTTACTTAATCCTATACAATCCTTTGAATAATTTGGAGGCTTTTGCTTTTGTCTGTTATGGGAATGAGGTTAGGATGGTGGTGAAAATAGCTTCCTAATGGCCAGCATCCATTCAATTTTCAACAAAACTTAAACCAGAATCTCCACCCCTATGTTTGCAGCTCATCAATAAATTGAGAAATTCATCCCAGATTAGCCAAAACCAAGATAAAACCAACCCCCACTCCTCCCTAGTCTATAACCAGTTTGGATTTTCTAGCCTATGGATTCTAAGGACCCAGTACCATTGGGCTATCCAGTTGCTGCCCAGAAACTCCATTCTCATCAAGTCTACCAAGAGAATTATTGCTCAGTACAGGACAGGGTCAGGCTCTTACTGCTCAAGAGAAACCAGGCACCTGAACAAGCAAGATGTTTAGCATGAAGGTAGTGCTGCTTCAGTTTTCATTCCTCTTACCTGCCATCTCTAGCTACTCTCTGTGTACAACAGGACCCCAGCTACTGCTGCAATCAGCTGTGTTGGGAAAGGTGCATGCTTTAAGTCTGTAAAACATGTAAATGTCCATTTGCAATTATATTACAAACCTCCTTTCCACACTCAGCAAAGATCGAAACATGTGACATCTGCTCTGTTTGTGAAGTTTTTATTATATAACTGCTGAAAAGAATGTAAATTATTTTTTAAAAAATTAAATGTGTCACAGATTTGTCTCACAGTTAGTGGGCACATGAAACAAATAAATTATTTCCAGTTTCTTCTAACCCTCATTGTGCAAGGGTGCACAAACACATGCTGCATCCTATTTTCCCCTCCCCACCTCCTACCACATCCTTGTCTTCCAACATTCAACAGCTCCTAGGAGAAATTGCTCATGCTATTAATTGATGAAAGCACAGTCACTCCAAAGTACTTAATCTCAGGCTTCCCTGAATTAATAATATGACCAATAGTAGGTTTCCTTCAGCTCTCCTAGGATATTTTCCTATGAATTGCAAAGCATTCTCCCCTGATCTGTGCCAGGCTTCAAGATACCTCATTTCAGGCAAGTGGACAGTCCTGCTGATGTTACCAGAACAATATAAACGTGTTCCAAGTGCAGTAAATGTTTAAGTGTTTTGCTGGATCAGAATCACTGCTTTTAACATCTTTTGACAGCAATTACAAGCACAATGCTGGAACAACAGCCTCCTCCAAAGTGCAGTATCAACACTTTATAAAACCAGTATGCCCAAATCTCCAATGAATTTTCAAAAGCTTTGCTGGAACAGAAATTTCTGCTATACAAGACCTGGATGTGTAGTCTGCAGTGTTACTGCAGTGCTAAGAAATGTGCAGGGATTCCTCATGTTCCCCACACTAATAAAAATCTAATGCAATTGTGCCAAGCAGCCAACAGAAAGAAAATGATTCTCACCTCAACTGTTGCAAACATCCTCGATGAGGGCACTGATTTCTGCACACAGAACAGGATTTCTGCAACATCTGGATTACACAACTGGTCCCTCTGGCTGTGCTGTACCACAGCAAGACATCAGGACTTGAGCTTGAACCAAATCATCTGAGAACTTCTTAGGTAAACACAGTTCTATGCTTTCAGCTACCTGATGCTTTGATTCTATTTATTATAGGTCAAGACATTCTGGAGCAATCAAAGAGTGCCAGAGAAAATGACTTTAACCTTTGGGAAAAAGCAGAGCTGGTAGAGTAATGGTCAGTGGCCTATTATGCAGATAAGGGAGCACTGAACTGGTTATGCAAAAGAATGACTACAAGCTCCTAGCTAACATTATTAATGTTTAATGATATAGATCAGAGGTTTTGTATTAGGTCTTAGATTATAATCAGGACAGCTTCTGACAAGCAGTTTTTCATGCATCTTTAAATCCTGACTCTCCATTGGTTTGGCATATAGCTTGCTTTTTGGTGATCCCACTTTTTGAAGAAAAAAATCAATCCTAAGCATACTCCAGTAACGTGAAACCCCTTAAATGACCACCATTTAGCACTGTCAAGGACAGACTCTCCAAGTGCAAACATGACTGAAAGGTCTGTCTGTCTTTCTCTAGATCTTTCTTGGCAGCACATGTTTGTGCTGAGCAAGCAGCCTGGATTCTGTTTTGAGCTGGTGGGAATATCCTACCAAAACCACAAATCTAAACTCCCTCTCTTTTAATACCTTCAGATTACCTTGCTGTAGAATGAGCACACAGCTAATAAAGGCTTTGAATCCCTCTTGACCCCTGAGATGGAGAATAGGTAAAGAAACAGTGGGAAAACAAATGCAGTATTATCCTGCACTCTGGTTCCTCTGTGTTGATACAGCAGAGTACAGCAGATCCTAATTGTGTATCCTCTAACATCCACAAATTTAATTAGAAAGGAATTAAAGGATACTGGACCTGTGTCTGGGATTTCTGGAAACAGCAGCTCTGTTCAGGTGACTGGGTGTCCAAGAACACCAAACACACCCTCTGTGCACACACCAGCTTTGCAGCATGCACATGGACTGTCCACATCAGCTGGAAAATATGAGTATAATGCTGGTGAAGGGTGTGGAGCACAAGTCTGATAAGGAGCAGCTGAAGGAGCTGGGGATGTTTAGCCTGGAGAAGAAGGCAGCTCAGGGGGACCTCATTGCTCTCTACATCTACCTGGAAGAAGGTTGGGGTTGGTCTCTTCTCCCAAGCAACAAGTGACAGGGTGAATTTGAAATAGCCTCAAGTTGGGCCAGGGGAGGTTTAGATTGGATATTAGGAAACATTTCTTCATGCAAAGCATTGTCAAGCATTGGAACAGGCTACCCAGGGAAGCAGTTGAGTCACCACCCCTGGAGGTAATTAAAAAATGTGTAGATGTGGCAGTTAAGGACATGGTTTAGTGGTGGACTTGGCAGTGCAACATTAATAGCTGGAATAGATCTTAAAAGTATTTTTCAACCTTTAAGTGACAATGACAATGAGGCTATGATTCCATAAGTCAAAAGTAAAGGATATTCTAAATCAAAGTTTGCAGAATCTCCTATTGTAATATTTTCTCATAAATAACTTGCCCGACATTACTGACCTTAAATGAACTCACTTTGTGTATTCCAGGGCTTTTCAGAAGTTATATAGCTCTTAATAATGTATGTTTCACATGGAACCATGGGCTTGTTATTCTGACAAGCTAAGAGGTTACTTACACAGTTTATTCCAGATACACCAAGGACCACTTCCCTGTGTTGGGGAAGGTGACCTGAATTACTGCCAATGCAATGAAAGGCTTAATGTGACTTGAATGATCACTGGCCAGACCTGAAATCCTAGAAGAGTAATAGGGAACACAAAAGCAATGAAATTTAAATTATCTTTTTTTTTTTTTTAATGGTTTTACTTTCTGTGCCAAACTTGTTCATTTTTTTCTGTAGCTCCTGAACAGTAGCATCACTTTTAATATTTAAAAAATAATCCCCATCACACCAACTGAAATGAAAGATTATAAAAATGCAATATTTAGTCATTAAATGAAACACAAATAATTCAACTTCTTGTACTTCAAATCCTCAGAAATTGTTTACAAAGAGGTTTTGAACATGGAGAATCAATGTCAACTATATATGACTTAGTCAAAAAAATATCCCCAGAAATGGCCATACACCCAAGGCTTTTACTACCTTTTCCCTGTTCTAAACATAAAAGAAGAAAAGGCCATTTATCTGACAATTAAAATTTTATGTTTACTGTAGGGAGACATACCCAACCATAAAAACACTGCAAATTGAAGAAATCCAGTTCTCATTTTCAATATGAAACAAAAAATACAGGAAACACTTTAGGAAAATTAAATTGCAAACATAAATCTTGAAAAACATATCACTGACATTATGACTGCAGGTGCTACCCAGCTCATATCAATTTGGATCATGCTGAAGACCATGACATCATTTTTTATTCTCTGTCTTCCCTTTTTTTCCCCACTAAAAGCTTCTGTTTTTTCCAGGTTGAATACATGTCTAAACCCTGCTCCCATTAACATTTTTTTCATCAGCTGGCTGTTAAATGAATATTAATTTGAGTCTGTCAGAAGCAGGGAAGGGGGCAGCTCATCCCAGGCATCTGACAGCAACCCCCTAACCCCTGCTAAAAGCATCGAGTGCTCTTAGCCTGGATGCAGCACTCAGCACCTCCCAAAACCAGGCTTTTATGCTGGAAGCAAAAGTCTCTACCTATGAGAAGTGGCTATTTCTGAGGTTACCTAGACTACAAGAGCACTCTGAAATCACTGAACAACACAAAGAAATGAGCCAGTTGTACAGCTTAGCAGGGGCTGAACGTCTTTGGCACAGCATCTTGAGGTGTACAGCAGCACTTTAATTAAAATATGGATTTAAAATGGAAAACCAATCAGTAGGTAACAGGCTTTGACTAGGTGAGAGACCTGCTCATTAGCACAACAGACTTTAACCAAAGCCAATTAGAGCACCACCAGAATAGGGGACACCCAAGCCTGCACAACCAGCTACTGATGAACACACTGATGCAAAAAGGCTTATTTGAGCAACAGATTTAATAGTTACAGTCAAAAGCTGTTCTTCATGGCATAGCTAATAAATATAATGCAGCTGAGGTGTTCAGATGTGGTTGCTTAAGCTGCACTTAGGAAGAGGCCAGATTTTAACTCTCCATAACACAGTGTGGAATCACTGAGGCTGCAAGTGGTAACCAGGCTTACAAACACCTTCTGCTTCTGTGTTTACATCAGAGGGGCTCTAAGGTACAGGTCATTCATGGTGTCTCACAAGAGTTCTAGCAAAGCCAACTTGGCTCCACAATGAGCAGTGCAAGGGTGTGATTGTGGCTAGCACAGGTCCTTCCCGTGGGAACATTTTGCTATATTTCATAAACAAGATAAAGTTTAGATGTTTTGCAAACAACGTCTCCGGATTGGGTCAGTTCGGGCTTGGCCAATTGGGCCTAGGGGGAGGTCTCGGGCTGACCAATCTGGGGCACCTCTGTAAACTCTATATATATGGAAATCAAAACAATAAAGCTCTCTTCTTCTTCTTCTCTCTTTCCTTGTCTGAGACCTTGGGTCATTCCTCAGCTAGCCGCTCAACAGCGACATCTGATAACACACAAAAGCAATTTATAGGAACATAAATAGTCTACAATATCCACAAAAATAAATTGTGAAGTAACCATCACTTGTATGACATTAAGCATCTCAATTTACGTATTACCTATTTTTCTACAAAATATTAATGTACCCAGTATTCATCAGGTAAAATCCCTGCTGCAGGTGGATGCTAATGAGAGAGATAAGGATGCTAATGAGAGTGATAGCAGAGTATCTTCAAAAGTGATTATGAGCAGGAAGCACAAGTCAATAATTCTCTTGTGTTCTCACACATCTGTTATTGAAGATCACCTCACTGGACTACACCACCAGAGATGCTAGAGAAATGATTTAAAAAAAGGACAAAAAGATATAGCAGTGAAAAGAAAGCTGAAGAAAAGCAATACCTAAATGTAAGGGGTGACACACTGGGGGTTAAATGCCACTATGGTGGCACGAGTGGAAAGGGCTGACAGTTCAGAAGGTAAGTGCAGTACCCGCTATACACAGTGACCTAATAATTGGATTCACTTCCTTCAGTAGAAAAGAAGCCCAAGAAATCCTCTCCTACAGCTCATCAAAGGTGAATTACACAAATACCCCCTGGAGGAACTCCCCACATGCCCTGTGCTGTGCACACCCAGTGAGCCCTGTGCCCCCACTGGGAGAGACACCTGACAGCCCTGACTGCTTCCCACCTTCACCACCCAAAGGGCTTTGTGGCACACATCTCCAAGCTATTCCATCCTTTTTTCCTAAGGTATATTGCCTCACCTTCACCTCACACTGAAACAAAAACCATCAATTGTCATTTATTGTGACAAAGGAAAATAACAAATTAACCCCAAATGATCAGGGAGAAAACCACATTTCACTGCAAACTGTTGCACTAATAACCTTAGTAAGTGTAAGACACATTTGCACAGGGAACTGTTCTGAGAGAAGCAAAGCAACAGTGTTTTGTGGCTCTTCCAACACAGAGAATTAGTGCAGAAGTTATGTGGAATCTGGGAAAGCAAGAATAAGGGGATGTTTAGAAAGGGAATGGGCAGTGCCAGCTTTGACATTCTCCACTTTGATTATGGGTGAAACCTGCTGCTGTGCTGCACCTCTGTTTCTGTGCTACAGGGACATTCCACTCCAGCTCAGTGCTTAGGGAACAGAAGATGGACACAGGCACTGATTGTGCTGAGAAGGACCACAGGAACATGATTTGACACATACTAAAACAGCCCTTTGAATACTCCAGTTCCCAGGAAGATCTCATATCAGTAGAAATTATGCTTTCCTCCTCGCCATTGTGTTTTTCCTTAAAAAATTCTTCGAAATACATCCAAAGGGAAGAGACACTTGGACAGCTGACTGCTACCTTCAGACAGGCAGAACCTGACACCCCCTCAGAGGTGGACTTTAGCAAGGGAACAAGACAAAACAGCCATTGCATTAATGAAACAGAACAACAGTGCAAGGATTAGATTTGGCTTCCAACAGACACCTCCAGCTGTCAGCACTCAGGCAGCAACAGTGCAGAAAGGCTTTCCTGGCCCCTACTCCACCTCTAAATGCTGGGTGATGTATTTTAGCACAATCACAAACTTGGATCCAAATCATTCTTGAAAAAAAGCCAATTACACTTAGGTACCCACAAGAATAGAAGAATGTATCCTGGAAAAGGTAATGGATGGTCAGTGAGTGTGGCTTTTTCTCAATTACAGCACTATCTGTCTGTTTAAAAACCTAATTCACCTGGATTCACCATGACGATTTCTGGCTTTGGGTAGCTTATAGCCATTACATACTTTTCAGTATATCATGCATGAATACATTGAAAACCAACACCCACGATCATGCCTCGAGCAGAAATCCAGAACTAAGCTGCAATTTAAAAAATTTGTTCATGCAAACAGAGGAGTATTTCTATACACGCCAAGCTGGATTCTGTATGCGTAGACAACAACTTAAAAAACCCAAACCACGGATGCACATACAATCGCAGTACGGAATGGAGGAAAAGAACCGAAAAATCATATCTCCGATTCTCATTTCCAGCCTGTCCTCGGAGGATGGAGCGATGATGTCTCCCGTTGCCGGCCCGAGGCGGCGGGCAGAGCCGCGCAGGCAGGCAGGCAGGCGGGCGGGGAGCGGCGGCGCGCTGGGCCCGCCGGGCGCTAACAGGTGCTGCGCCCCGAGCTGCGCCCGCAACTTCTCCTCAGCAGCGCTCCAGCTCCAGCGCCTCATTTTCTCCCCCTTCTTTCCCCCTCCTCGCCCCTTCCCCAAGGCCCGGCGGCGCTCAGGTTTACCCCCGAGCCGACGCAACTTCGGAGCAGAGCGGACCCGAGCGGACAGCAAAGGAGGGATGCGCGCCCCGCCGCCCCCGCCCCGGGCTCCCTCCCGTCCCGTCCCGTCCCGCTCCGCCCCGTCCCGCCGTCGCGCACCACCTGCGCGGCCATGAAGGAGAGGTCCATGGTGCTGCCGCTGGAGCTGCTGGCGGAGCTGGCGGAGGTGCTGAGGCTGCCGCTGCCGCTGCTGCTGCTGCCGGGGGCGGGCGGGGCGCGGGGGCGCGGCGCGGGCACCGCCTCCCCCAGCAGCGGCGGGCGCGGCCGCGGCAGCGGAGCCGACACCGGTACCAGTTCCAGCTCCGCCGGCTCCCGGCGCGGCCCGGCACGGCTGGCGGGCGGCTCCGGCAGGGGGCGGGGGCGGCGGCGACCCAACCCCGCGCTGGGCTGGGCTCGGTCCGCCCCGCGGCTCCGCTCCGCCCGCCCCGGCACCTGCGGGCTCCCCACGCCCGGCACCGCGCACCCTCCGGCCGGCAGCCCCGGCGGCCCGGGAGCCCCGCCTGGGGAGCGCTGGGTGCTGTTCGCCTACGCGGAACGGCTCCGCAGCCCCGGCCTGGCCCGTGGCATCCCGCTGGCCCGGGGAGCCTGGCTGCGCGGAGCGGCGGGAGGCAGAGGCACCGCGGAGCGCCGGGCTGGTCCCGCCGGTCGGAGCGGGTGACGGGAGAGTGCCGCGGAGCGAAGGATGCGTGATTCATGCACCGATGGGCAGATGCGGCTCTGCTCGGCTCTCGCGGCGTGTGCAGCTCCTCTGCATCACACGCGCCTCCGAGACGCACACCTGGCGGTCACACTGGATTCCTTGCCCAGCTTGCTAATCCATCAGCCTGGTTTTAAAATACTCGACTAGCTCCCTCTCTCACCACGGCTGAAAAGAACTCGCGACGACTCAATCTTGTTGAGCTTCTGGAACTTTATTTTCGACTGTTCTCCTCCTTGTTCCCAGAATTTACTGTTCAACAGCACATAATAAACGTATTTTGTCCCTTTTCTTATGCTTTTTCTGTACCTCACAGACACTGTTATCACTTTAGCATGAAAATTAAATGGATCCATTTATTGGCTGGTTCTGAAAAATCTTTGACACCAACACCAAAAGTAGAGTGTTAAAAATGTACATCGTAATGCATTGAAAGCTTTTGTGTGTGGGTGGGTTATTTTTACCCTTTTGACAGGTACATGTTAGTTTCATCTCCAAGGCTGAAGTCTTTGGCCATATTTTTACTACTTCAGCATATTGTGGGGGTCTGAACCAGGGCTGATGAGAATACAAGTGCATGCCAACATCAGCAGTACATCATAAACCAACTTTGCACTGGGATTTTAAACTCTGGAGGAAAAACTACACCATGCTTCATCATGTGTACTGTGAACTCCATGTGTACTGTGAACTCCATGCTATTTTGCCTACTATTGCAATGCTGCAGCAGGATGTGGTGAAAAGAAAATCAGCTGGTTTTAATCAGTCCTTTACTTCAGTGACTATTAATGTGTCTGCCAAAAATGCTTTTATGTCAAGAGGCCCATTAAGTGAAAAAGTAAAATCCCAAAGAGGCAATGTAATTTTAAGATTTTTTAATTCAGTTGTGTAAATAATGGAGTTGTCTCTTTGTAGAGTCTCTCCAAAGTTTTGAAAGGATATTGGTGTGTGTCAGAAGCCATAAATTAGCTTCAAAGCAGTGTTAATCTTTCATCATTCAGATAAATTTTAAATGTGCTGGGTAAACATCTCTACATAGTAAGTGTGGCCTGGTCAGCCACTGCATCTGCAGCAACTGAGAATAACAAAATAGTTTATGAGAATAAAAGCATAGTTAAAGTTTCAAAACCACAGTGACTTCTGTACTTGTTTAATTCTATGGAGCATGAGAACTGTAGAAAAACAGAGCTGGAAAGGACCTCAGGAAATAATCTGGTCCATGCACCTGCCTAAAATACAAGCATGACCCTCCAAACAGGGGGTTTCTCTTTACCCAATCTCTTCCTTAAAGTGTCCAGTAAGGAATGTTCCATTCCCTACCAGGCAGTGCATAGATTTATTCCACTGGCCGTTTTCTAAGGCTGTGTCAAACAGGGACATGATGACGAAATTATTTTCTTTGAAGCAATCACTTGCCTTCTGAGAACTGCTCCTTGTCTTTGTCTTTTACCAGTCTTACGGTATCTCATCCATTCCCTGAAAATCCTCAAGGAAGATTGCTCATGGTATGAGATTTTCCAGTCAGGTTTCCAAATATTTTACTGTGGTGTTCAACAAGTCTAAGTAACTAACAGTGTCCAGGAAGTTCTGGGATGAAATCTTCTTTCTCACTTATTCATAGCTGACCTTTTCACAAATGATGTCACATCACCACTTTGGCTTTCTCAGCATCAAATTTTATTGATTTAGCCTTTCTGCTGAGAAGTAGAGCACCATTTTTATTGGTCAATTCATATAATTCTGGAATTTTTTTTTTTTATTCTTGGTATCTCAAAAATTGATTTCCTTCTGTTTGTCTGATGTAGTTGGTCACTTCAGGAATACTCTGCAGACCAATTATAGGGGAAAAAATGTCATCTGCTCAAGTTTCAAATTCTTTATTTCCATACTGACTTCTGGAACAACTCTGTAAAAAAGAACAGTTTTTCAATACAGGGGACAGCGAGCTTGGCTACTTTCAGTTTTCAGTTATGGCAAAAAATCATAGCTTTGTTCCATCTTTGAGGTTTCAGTAATATGAAAAATTGCTGACTGTTTTCTGTGTATATAAATTCCTACTGGTCTAAAGAGGAGGTACCCATTAAATACAGTGCCAGTGGAAAGTAGTAGTCATCACTGTATTTGGAAGATCCTGTAAATTTATCAGTAATATAGAAAGCTATTATATTTATTAAGGACTCTGGAGGTTTAAGGGGTAGATAGCAAGGGAACAATGAATGAAAGAACTTTTGCATATGGCAGCTGTCCTGCTTGTGTGATGTAAATATGAGCATCCATACATTCCTTTAGATGCCACTAAATATTACTTCCTATTCTTAATCTCAGCTAGGAATTTGGCTAAGTTATCTTGGAAGACAGTGCCAATCAAAACCAGTCTTTGTAGAAATACTTGCAGAGAAATTGTGCCTTTACCGGGTAGAGCTTTTTAACCTTCTTCCCTACTTGGAGAAGTATTAGGTTCACTGGAACAGCATTTCTATTTGCAAAAGCCAGCCAAACCATCCTCACATTTTGTTCTAGAAAATTACTATTAATCATGCTATGTCCTCAATCTGCAAGCTATTAATTTACCATTCATATTTCTTAAGCCTGACAAAGGTAAAAAAATAATAAAAATCACTCTTCAATTTTCCTCTAGTTTACTGCCTTGTTTGTGGAACAGCATGGTTTGTACTGCTTAAGCTGCAGTAAGGTCCCCCTTGAGTCTCCTTTTCTCCAGGACAAACTAGCCCCACTCCTTCAGCTGCTCCTCATAACAAGCTCCAAACCCTTCACCAGCTCTGTTGCTCCTCTCTGGACACATTCCACTGAACACAGGATTCAAGGTGTGGCCTCACCAGTGCCCAGTACAGGGGGACAGTCCCTGCTCTGGTCCTGCTGGCCACACTATTGCTGGTCCAGGCAAGGATGCCATTGGCCTTCTTGGCCACCTGGGCACAGCTGGCTCATGTTCAGCTGCTGTCACCAGCACCCCCAGGTCCTTTTCCTCTGGGCAGCTTTCCAGCCACTCTGCCCCAGCCTGTAGCCTTGCAGGCAGATGTTGTGACCAAAGGGCAGGACCCAGCACTTGGTCTTATTGAACCTCATACAATTGGCCTCATCCCATCAATCCAGCCTGTCCAGATCCATCTGAAGAGTTTTCCCACCTTCCAGCAGATCCACATTCCTGCCCAGCTTAGTGTCATCTGCAAATTGAGGGTGCCCTCAATTCCCTCATCCAAATCATCGATAAAGACGTTAAACAGGACTGACCTCAACACTGGGGAGCATCACAGGTGATCACCAGCTGGATGTAGCTCCATTTGCCACCACTCTTCAAGCTTTTAATTATTTTACTACAAAATACAGAACTTTGTTTCTTCCTCTTCCCCCAAAATACATTTTGGATATAAATTGCTTTATAATAGCTCTGCAAGTTCTATAAACCAAATATTTTTGATGTGCTTCTGTCTTTCAGTAATGATAACACAGAGCTTGAATGAGATCTGACAGCCATCCTGCCCACCTTATGTCTGTGTTTCTCATCAAAGGATATTGACCACTTAAAAAGATTATGTCATGACTTGCTATTTCTATGGACAGACATTGTAGCACCCAGATAAAAAATGCAGACACGATTGTATAACATTATTCTTAAAAACAAGTAAAGATGCTCTTTAATTAGCTATAAAGCCGTTTGCTAAAAAGACCACATTTTTCGGTACAGTGGAACACAACTCAATTAGAGAATAGTTTGGTTTGTCAGTTTTCCTGGGGCATAGTAGGAAATCCTTTCTTGCACTGCATGTGCACATAAGCTCTGCCTTTGCTTCACAAAACAGACCTAACAAAACATGACAATTGAGTCTTGCTGCCAAAAAGGATTTTAAATGGGCTTGTATCTGTACAGCCCCACTTACCATATGTTGTATTTAGATACCTTAGGCAATGCAGTACCAATTTTTAGCTTTGCATCCCTGATACCACATTTAAATCTCTCATCTATGCAAAGGGAGAATAAGTTCCCACTTTAGGGAGAGATGGTAATGTTGGTTTCTTGCTACATTTTAATGCATTTATATGCTATTCCCTTTGAGCCCCATTTTAAACCTACTGTTGCCTCATTGCAGCAGGTTGCAACAACACAGGGCAATTAATTCCCTTAATGAAGAATCAGCCACAGTGATGTGTGGTGTCCAGTCTTAAGACAGAGTTCATTCTCTCTGGTAGACTCTTGCAGCTTGGCATATCATAAAGAAGACAAAGGATGCTGAATTTTTCATGTGAAGTCTGGCTAAACTGAATCACTGAAAGGAATTCACTCAGAAGCGTCTTTCTTTCTTTCTTTCTTTCTTTCTTTCTTTCTTTATCTCTCTCTCTCTCTCTCTTTCTTTCTTTCGGTAAGTGAGATTACAATAAAAAAGTTTCATTTTTTACACTTTGACTTCCATGGCAACTTATTTTAGTAATTGAGAAATGGTCAGCATGAGGCTGGGTTTTTTCTGTTTATGTTTTTTCTCCACAGTGGAAATGGGTCTGGCTGTATCAGCAATGGAAGCCTGGAGGTCAGATCTATACCTACCAATTTCTACTGCTTGACAAATAAAAATATATTTGTAAGTCAAGGTTGCATCATCCCTGCTGACCTTCTGATATATCACAGTAATCACAAGAGGGAGCAATACTGCCTGACAAATTTGGTGTGAATTACATCCCTTTTGATCCCTATAAACTTCCACTATCAGCAGCTGTAACGTACTGAAGGATTCACTCACACATAACATCATAAAACTAGTAGGTGCCAAGGAATTTAAAGACAAATTGAGTTTGTAACTTCCTGTGTGACTCCTGAGTCCCCACAGCTGCTCACTCAAGAATAATAATAGTCAGATATTACCCTCAAATCATCTGTGGACAAAATATTCTTCACAAAAGAGTTTTAGATATAAAACTCTTCTAAAAGCAGTATTGTTAGCACATAGATAAGCCAAAATTGTGCTCAAATTCCTAACAATTCAGGCCTTTAACTTCATGTAGGATTTAATTCTAAAAGACAAGAAGGCTTCTGAAGTTCAAGGAGCTTCTCCTTGTATTGCTGGCACTGCAGCTTTACAAGCAGACAATCCAAATTGCTGTGACATAGGGAACAAATAGAGAAATACCTGAAGGTAGATACAAGAAAAAAATCACTTTCTACTTCACTCCCAGTCTCCACCAAGGGAAGGATGGAGTCAGCACTATCCAGAGAGCCCCATCCAGCTCCATGGATACTCTAAGTCTTGAAGAAATTGACTTTTTTTTTGTCTCATTTATGAGAGCTGAAAATGCAACTGAAGGGACAGCAAAAGCAAAAGCTGACTCCTCAAACTAGGTTAATCTGCCCAACCCACCCCTGACAGAAAGATTCATGATGGATCTGGCAATTGGCGCTAATTTAAAAGTTCCTATTTTGAGAGGAAGGTGAAACAGAAAATGCTGCATACTTATACATTATTAAAAACTCAAGGAGAGAATTGTCTTGGCTTTTGAAAACATTTATTCCCACCCGAAATTTACATTAGCTGATACAAAGGAATGAATAAAAGATTGCTGCCAGTAAGGCTAGAATTCCCAGTTCAGGCTGGATTTTGCCTGCAGTAGCCTCCTCTACTGGAAAAAGTAGTCTCTACCAGTTTTGTTTGCCATTGAGTTAAATGTCTATAAAAAAGCTTCTAACAGTGTAAAACATTTCTAATGGAAATAAACACTACTGTTTTTCTCCATTCAGACAAGCTTTTCACCTGTCCTTAGATCATCCCATCTGTTTGAGGCGAGCAATGAGCTCTGCAGTGTGTCTCCTGTCACAGCACATTTGATTTCCTGACGTTGACACGTTCTGGACACATGGAAACAATATATTCACCAACCATGATGTGAATTCAGTTCTGTGTAAGAAATGTCAACATACATTCAAGAACCATACTTCATGACATAATTACCAAGATACTAATTGAAATATTGGAAAGAGGGCATATGGCCTTGAGAAGGAGAATTTTATGGCTCCCATTGGAGTTCTCAGGGAAAGGAGCTTGCAAAAGGGATGTCCCTGCGAAACTATAAACATATATACACTTTCATTTTTTAAGATAGTCAAATATCCAGAAGAAGACAGCGCTGCACAGAACTGTAAGGAATTATCTACATCAGCTGTCTGCCTTGAATGGGGATCAATTGTTATTTCCCAGCCCTCATGGGCCATTTCTTTCTCCTTGCTAAAGAGGCCTTCAGCTTTAAGCATACCTCCTGGAAGAGCTGGGCTGCTACTCAAATCCCTGATATCCCACCTTCCCCCAAAATGAAAAACATGAACAGGCAGTTTCAATTATAAATGCTACAGCTGTGTTAATGCTGTAGTTTCTCCAGATACTATGGTCTCTATATATTGTCCTAATACATTGTTCCCAATACCCATGAGTCCTGCCTCTGAAGAGCTGCCTCTGCTGAGCTCTCAAAGAGCAGGAGAGCATAATACATTCTCATTTTTCTGATACACACTTGAAAGAGCCAGTATTCTTTGAACTGGTTTAATTCTTCATCTTGTTTCACACATTAGAGAAAAAGAGGCTAAATATATAATGAGGTTGCCCAGTAGCCCTCTAAAAGGGGCAGAAAGGGCAGAGGAGAAAAGGTAGGGGAATTATCTAAGTGAGGCAGAGGGTTCATAAAATAAACCCCACTTATAAAAGCACAGCACAAATGTTAATTGAGCATTCCTTCAACATGCTTTACAAATACTGTTAGGCTACAACAGAAAAACAAACTGGACCACATTAAATAGAAATTTCCATTTCACCAGCCTTTCTCAGAGCATTTTGTTTAGACTTGGGACTGGCTGGTGGGGAAAACCAATAGAATTAAATACAATTGGGGTGAAGGCTGTAGTTGAATGGAACTGCAGAGGTTGTGACATAATAACTGGCATGTTCTGACAGGTAACCCAGTCTAAGAGATGTAAGCTTTAAAGTGCTAAAGTGAACATTTGGAGTGCAGATAGGGCCTCATGTCAGATGTTGCTCTGTCCCATCACTGGGTTGAAGGGATAGTGTTCAATCTTCTTAGGAACAGAAAAAGTAAAAATGCTGAAGGAAGACCATAAACATCAGAAAAGGAGGCTTCACCAGCTCAGGGGTCTGTAGGAGGGCTCTGCAGGGAAAGAAATCAGGAGGATAAGGCAGTGAAATTTCACTATAATAAAGCACAAAAAATTACCTTAACAAAGAAAAGAGGTAAAAGGTATAGTAAAGAGTTATTATAATTGCATCAGGAAGCAAAATTTTAAAGATGACCAAATTAAGTGTCATTGCCTTCTGGCAGTTTGCTGTTTTGTTTTGTTTTGTTTTGTTTTGTTTCTTTGTTTTGTTTTTTAATAAGGCTTGGGATGAGTAAATAGGAAAAAGTCCTGTGTTAATTTTATAAAGACCACTATTTTTATCCCTTTCCTCTGAAGACTGAGTTCATGAAATACTCAAATTGAATTTCAGTGTTTCTGTTACCTGGCAGTTTTCTGATGCAATGTGGGTATCAATGGCATTCAAAAGTGAGCAGAATTTGGGTCATCATCAGCCATGTAATTTTGCTTACCAGTGAGGCAAAGCTAATGAAGACATCTTTCAGAGCAATGTAATATGTATTTAATGTGTCAGCACTTGTGAAATCGAGTTCCCTTCCGTAAAAAATGCAAGGAAATTTAAAATGCAATGATGTAACATAATGAATGAAACGTGAACGTTGCCACATTGAACTTTGTTTTGAACCATTGAAACACTCACATCACAATTCAAACATTCCAGCATGTTACCTTCCAGTCAAAGGGTATCACAAGAAAATTCATCTTGCCTCTGATCTCTGTTTGAACATTGCTGAAGTGAAGCTGATAAAGAAACTTCAAAAGGAGTGTAAATTATTTACAGGTTCTGGGACTTCCATATTAGAAAATACAACTGGGAAAAAATAATGAGATTTCAGTTCTCTCCAAACACTGAAATTTAAAAATGCTACATCAAAGACTCTTTTATCTTTAAATGGCATAATGCAAACAAGAATTAAAAATACAGTGAGAAGAAGACACCTAGGGAGCCAAATTAACTCCTGATGTCTCTCATGAGGTGTCTTAAAATAATTTTTCTTTACATTTTGTGAAGCATTATTTTCACCTCTATGGCATCTACATAGGTTTTTTCTTCTACATATCCTGAAACATTTCACAAAGACAGTGACACTGAAAGCTAGAAGACAGAATCATCTCAGCAATCACTCTGTAGGACAATGCCCAATCATAGTATGTATATCACACTTACTCCTTTGAGATACTATTCTGTAAGCTAACAGTTTTCAAGAAGCTTTCCTTCATTTTGAACCTGTGAAAACACATAAGAATGGTTTTTTTCCTAAACATTATCTACACTTTTTCCACAACTTCAAATAGTTTGCACCCTTTCAAAATGTAAGACAGCCCCACATGCCCTTGATAAAACAGAAAACCTTGGAGCTTTACAAGTGTAGGGACCCCAATCCAGTCCTCATCAGGGACATTCCACATCACAGAGAACATCAGGACATCTGGCACTGAGTGGAAAATGAAGTAGAAAGGTCCAGCTCTGAATAACCCACCTGAAAAACATCTGCAGATAGAGACAGGTTGAAATGTTTTCCTATCTGAAGGCAAAATCTGTCTGATTAAGGAGCAGTAATTGTTCTGGGCTGTGTAGCAGCTATTTTCAGATGCTGCTCCTCTCCTGATTTATCATGATTAAAGTGTTGTTCAGCCTTCCTACCTCAGACATTCCACATGAAGGAAAATAACAACCAGGCACCTCTGTGCAGAGGCTTCCACTGGCAGACAGAAGGTGCTTGGCACCAGTGAGGGGCAGGAAGAGGAATATTCTCTGTCAATGACAGTGCTGCATCTGTGGAGAGGATGTGTCATGGTCTGTGCATTGTAAAGATTTTAGAAACAACCAGAAATGGTTGTAACTTTTTGTTTGTTGGTTAAAAATTAAATTATGCAAACAGAAAAAGTGAGACAATATCACGTGCAAATGTAACTATGACAAATGCCTTGGTTTGTTGGAGAACCAATTACAATTCCTGACACATCAATACCTCCCACTGCATTTTACAAGTGAGACCCTTCAGTGGTGTTATGTGTAAATATTACAAAATAACTTGCTTACAAGAGCAGACATCAGTTTTTTCCTTCCTCCCACTTGCCAATGCTTTTCATGCACAACTTCATTCACTTTAATTAAAACACCATGAACTCATTAAAGGGAGTTGATAGAGAAGTGAAGGATTCCATGGTGGAATTCACAATGGATGTAAGCAAAGCTAATAAGCTTTTCCTTGATGAAAAGGAAAGCTACTAATATGATCAGCAAGGATTACACTTTCTTTGCTGTCCCCAGTATTTTAGGTCACAAAGCATATTGCTCCCTGAATGCCAAAGCTGACCCTAGGGCTAAAAACAGGGAGAAATGAATGGAAGAAATTGGTTTGTTGTTTCCTCCCTTCTCTTGGAAGTAAAGTAATGAATGCTGAACAGACAGCAAAACAAATAATACTTTCCTGGAGTGGAGCAACAAGAATCCCCCTGAAAATAGGACAGAGATGAATTTAGAAAAGCCAGATCTTTCTAAAGACACTGACAAAAGAAAACTGACCAAATTCACACTTTTCCAGTTGCTGCCAGCTGCAGAATCCAAGGAAATGTCCCATGTCACTTCTCTCTCCATCTGGTCTGTACAAAGATGCTGCTGTTCACCTTCTCTGGTTTGCACCTTCTTCATAAACTGACTTTGCAAGATTTGTAGAAAAAAGTCTGTCTTCTTTCAGATAGATTGGGAGGTCATTTTCTTGTCTTCCCAGAAAGAATTCATTGTGGCCAATTGATGAAAGTGGAAAAAATGTGAGAGGAAACACAGATATGGAGATTCTATCCCGATGTGTAATTCTGGGAACATGAAAGCAAAGGTTCTGAAATAGGAAAAAGGCAAAGATCATCCCTCCAAATGTCCTCCCCTTCTTTCTTCTCCTCCCCACTTTATGTACTGAGCATGATGCCATATGGTCTGGAATATCCCCGTGGTCAGTTTGGGTCACCTGTCCCTGCTGTGTCTCCTCCCAGCTTCACATGCACTCCAACTTCCTTGCCAGCATGGCAGCATGGAAAGCAGAAAAGGCCTTGGCTCTTCCTGGTTCCCATGCTGCTGCCAAGAGTATGTATCCACCAGTAGTTAAGAAGTCCAGTGATAATCCCAGTCTAGATAAATACCCTCAAATAATGCTAGCTGTCTAGTTGCAACAGGAATAACACAGAGCTGCCACCATGATTAATGTCAATCATTGTTAAAGCAGGTAACATTTGAGGTACACAGAGAAAGTGAGTTTACTCAGCAAGGAGTCAGCACCAGAGAAAGTGATCCAGTGTCATCTTACCATAATCACTCTCAGAGCTCTTGTATTCAAAAGGGAGCTGCTCTTTGATGCTCCTAAGGTGTCCCAGGTTGTTCTGCTTCCTGGGAGAAGGAGAGACTATCTTAGAATTACACAGCTTGGACCCAAAATGAAGCTTAAAATGAAGAAGAAACAAAACACAATGGACCTAATAGATAGAGGGCTGGCCTGTAGGATGCAGTCCTCCCCAGGCTTTTGTCTGATTCCCCATCCTATTTTTGACAATCTACAGTCAGCTTAGTCTACCTCTCAGTCTTAGTTATACAATGTAACAGAATACTTGAAAAGAGTGCCCTTAAAATCATTTCTTTGTTTGAGATGCAAAACATTCACAAGTTTCACAGAACAGGTTTTCACATTTCACAAGGAAAGGAGCTATAACTCCTAGCAAGCATTTGAGCCAGCCCCATCTGCAGTGGCAGCAAAAGCTGCAGCACACAAAGTGTCCCAGAAACATATTTTGTGGGGAACAAAAGTTGTACCTGTAGTTGGACACTGATGGAGCTATTAGAGGAACACAAGATTAATAGGACCTGAAGAGACTGTTCTGTTAATTTTCCCCACACTGGGACAGAATTCAGTGTCTTCTTGAGATGGATTTCAAAAATATCCAGTGATGAAGTTGTGGGGGAGATTACCAAACTTCCCAGGGACCCATTTCAGTGTTAACTACATTATTTGTTACAAAGCCTTTCCTAATACCTAACTTTAAGTTTTTCTTTTTGCTGTTTAAAGTGATTGCTCTCCTCTCATCCTCAGTTAAAATGAAGTATACTTTATTGCCTTCCTTTTCATAATAAACATTCAGAGATATAAAGGCTCCTATAATTTTTCCTTTATTTTTCCTCTTTCCTGTAGCTCAACAGCAAATGTTTCAGCCTTTCTACACACCTCACACTCTCTAGGCCTCATGGGCTTTTCTTGGCCTCTTTTAATTTTCCTGCATCACTCTTGAAAACAAAGTCCAGAATGAGATATTATACATCAAGTATGGACTTACAAGTGATAGCCCAAAACTTTTTTGCTTTAGCTCTATAAATAATGGGGAAAAAAGTTTGTATTGAAAAAGAGAACAGATTATCTGAGCCTGTACAGCACTGAGTAAGTGAAAGCTTCTCCTAAAGAGCTCATAAACACGGCATAGTGAGGCATGGGCAAGAAACAGCATTAAACAAATTTTAATAACCAAAAATAGAAACAGTGCAATAATTCTTAACAGATGTTACATACTCTACTTGTCAGTAAACCTGAACCAAAATAATGAAGACACTCTCCATAGTTCAGAATTTGAGAAAAAGCATGTTTGGTTACATACTGTAAAACAGCCTGTATTTGTTAAAGCATGCAGCCCCTTGGTGAGGGGAATGGTACATCCTGTGCAAAGTGAACATCTCACAGAACAGCTCACAGAAGTATCAATGTTTTTGCCTGAGCTCCAAGCCTTGTCACCTGTCCAAACTGATCCATCTTTTGAAGACCAATACGTAATACCTATCAAGTCAAATAAGCTATGATCTAATCAAACCAGATACAATGACTATATAATGAAAAAATCAGCTGTGAAATCAGACACTGAATGAGCATAAAGATGCCTTCAAGAGGGACAGAAATTATTTTGCTGTGGCAAGTATTCTACTCTTAGGTTTAGTATTTTGTTCTGATCTTAAGGAAAGCTTCCCTTGCTTTATTGAAAATTCAGCAAGGTTAGGCTCAAGTTGGTGAAAAAAAGTCCTATTTGTAATCACTTATACAATGAAAAATGCTTTTCATTCCATTAGAAAAAGCTTTCCATAAAGCCAGATGGTGAGGTTTATACTAGACAGACATTGTTTTTCCATGAGTAGCTGTAGACAGCCGTAAGATCCACTCACCTTCTCTTCTCCAGGCTGAGCAACTCCAGGTCTCACAGTCTATTCTCATCTCTATTGATCTCCATTCCCTCAACTATCCTACAAACCTTCTGCTGGTCTTGCTCTGCTCCATTATGTTCACACCTGTCTTGCATTGGGGAGCCCCAAACTGGGTGCATAATCCAGAGGCTGTCTCACAAGTGCAGAACAGAGGGCACAGACCATTTTCTCCAACATCTTCACACACCAAATACAGCTCAGGATGTAGTTTGCCAGAACCCTAGGTCTCACACACACAGAGGACTACTCTGAGCTTTGCCTCCCAAAGAAGGTCCCAGTTTTCTTTTCCAGTCTTACACACCATTTCCCCTTGAAGATTTAAGGAATAAGATTCCATCACTGGATAGCTGATTTAATTAGCTGTTGTTAGATTCAGTCTTGAGTGGTTTCTCTTAATAGATTTAAAATAAACTGTTAATAAACTCACAGTTTCCATAAAGAGATCAATAAAGGACAAATCTCCTTGTTATAGGAAGAGCTGAGGTGGAGAAGAGCAGTTGTGACAGTCTTTACTCATAAACCACAGCAGAGCTACAATAACTTCCTTCATGCTGTGTGCTTTTGATGTTTTATGTTTGTTTGACAATACTCATTCATGAACCAAAAAAACTCTGGCTTGCCTTCCAGTAAATCAGGTCCAGCCCTGGTTATCATCTCAGGAACAGAAGCAGAGAGGTTCTGTGTCATTTCAAATACAATTTATTCATTCAAGAGCTCTAATCCACCCCAATGGATCTATGAACAAGAACTTGGTTTACCCTCACTTTCTAGGGTGGGTTGTAACAGTGAGCCTGTCCTAACTTTGCAAATTTTGCAACACTTGTTTAGATCTCACATATTTATGTATGTTCATTTATATCAAAGACCTTGACACTCAGAGCCTGTTCATTCACACTACCCATGTTATTTGCTTTAAACATGGAAAACATTTTTGCAGATCAGAGTGTGTTTGCAGATTATTTCAAAAAAAGAAAAGGAATAGATATAGATAAAAGAAATAGATAATTTCTTCCACTTGCTGTAACTTTGCACACCTCTCCCAGAGTGTAGCAAGTATTTATTTTGACATTTTTGGGGCTGTGATGCTGAATGGTTAAATATTTATATTTAAGTACTTACTGATGTAGGAACTGGAGAATACATCTCTGCCCTCCCCAGCTGGTGTTATAGCTACTAAATATTAAGTTTACTCTTCATCACTTGGTCTCTCAAGGGCAGTGCAGGGACTCCATGAGAAACAGAAGGAATAGTCAGGTCCCCAGTAAACCAGTCATGGTGATCAGGAAACTCTCCAAGGAGAGGCATAATACGTGCTTTCTTGGATAGAAGAGAAAGGATGAGTACTTTAGGTGGCTTTCAGGGAGAAGAAGGCAGTTCTGATGTTTCACACAGCATTGTATCTGGCAAGCATGGGCTGAGACAATTATGACTTTGAGCTGTGTCACTGAAAGAGGTGGCCACAGAAATGTCTAGCTGGTGAGCCTGCATAGCAACTGCACAGACATGCACATGCTGCCAAAATGTAGGTGGATCTTCACCTGTCCAGAATGAGATATTCAGGGAACCTGCTTACAGCAAAGGCAGACATTGAAGCATTTGTAGAAACTAAGCAAGGTTTTAAAGGTGCAAGTATTGGACATAGGATTGCATCAGATAATTCTTTATCTAAGTCTATCTCTTCATATATTTCTTTTAATGTCTCATAAATACTAAACTAGGTTATTTTGGATAGTTACTCTCTGTTTTTCCTCTTGAACGTGATTTATGAAATAGGGTAGACTTAGGTTAGCTGTAAAAAATTCTTTACTGTGAGGGTGGTGAGGCACTGGAACAGGCTGCACAGAGAAGTTGTGGATGCTCCATTCCTGGGAGTGTTCAAGGCCAGGTTGGATGGGGCTTTGAGGAATCTGTTCTAGTGAAAGGTGTCCCTACCCATGGAAAGGGGGTTGGAGCCAGATGAACTTTAAGGTCCCTTCTAAGCCAAACCATTCCATGATTCTATGTAAAAAGAACTCAGCACAGAGAGATGGAGAGAGCACAGTAGGGTGCTTGACCATGGTCAGATAGCAGGAACACGGTCTTGCAGGCCATGATCTGTTGCCACACTAAGGAATGCTGCTACACTTTATGGGACAGAAGTCCCTCAGGTCTTCTGAGCTGGTCACATCTGAAATCCTCAAAACAACATACCAGGGTCTCAGGCATTCATTAAATGGTGGGACCAAGTATTACTGAAGATGAACACACACACATATTTCAGGTGGAAATTGGGTTATTTTTGTTCTTAGAGTGTTTGAAGGAATGGATTATCATAAATAGTTGGGGTTTTTTAGGTGACTGGGATATGGGAAGTTTGAAAGGTAGGAAGGGGCAATCATTCATTCAATGGATATTATATGCACTTAATATTCTCACACATGTGAAAATTACAGTTTTGAAATATTGAACCCAAATCAGCTACATTGACAAATTCAAGTTAAATTAAATTCAGGGTTTTCAAAATGTAAGGACATGACTATATATGCATACATAGCATATAAAATATAACACTAATATGATACAGTACATATATATATATTTTATATTATTTACTTTATGTACATCTTGGGAAGCTGATAAATGATATTGTGCATCCACCTTCCTAGAATTCAGATCTGGTTTTGGATGCCTCAGGCAGATATCTTTAAATCCTTGATTTCTTCCAGAAAACAGGGCATGATAAACAGGGGGACTTGTTTAATGTGCCAGTGCAATTTTTAAAGTGCTTCTTTTCGAGAAGACCCAAAGCTGAGAGCCTTTTAACGAAAAGTGTCCTGGAGATACAGACTTGAGATACTGTCAGATTTAACAATCCAGCTTTCATCACTTGTCAGATACTGTTGTAGGGAAGCCCATTTAGAAATGTCATGTGCTAGAGCAGCTGTGTAGGTGTACACTGGATGTCAAAACCTGTTCCATTTGCTGTCTTTCCTCAAAGTGCTCATTAAGGGACCATAGTCACCATCTTCTAACATTGTAATTCTGGGTATTAAAGGCATTTATGCATCCAAATAGTATATTTTTATGCTGTGTCAGATGACAATATATCTTGTACAGATTACAAACTGCAATTTAAAGTGGTGGTTACTGTCACTTCTTTACTGAATCCGAAGTGCAATCACTTCATCCTGAAAAAAACAGCGGACATAAGAAAACTAGGGTGAGTGTATATTTTCGTCATACATGACATGACTAAATATTCACTGTGTCATCAGTATATGATCTAATTAAGTTTCTTGTTTTTGCGTGAGACTTGTAGAGAAATTGTTGCTTTCTGCACTGACAGAAGCTCAGTCTCAGAACAGTGTCCACTGTTCTCACCCTCATTGGTGGTGTTTGCTCTCAGTGTTTCCAGTGACGCAACAACAGCCTAGCAACCTGCAATCTGAACTCTCCTACTTCCTTCAGTGGTTTTAATTTGATTGGGGAGGCTGCTCAGTATGCCCTAGCAGGTTGTTAGTAGCAGGATTTAAGGCAGCTGTCTCTCAGATGGCTGCAAATTCTCATGTCTAGACAGCCTTTTCAATACCATTTCTAAAAGTCAGCGTTGCATACTGCCAATATGCTAAAAAGTTTTGATGGTGATTTTCTCGTATTTCTGCACACACCAATCTTAATAAGCTTCATTTGGGATTCAGAGTATCAGGAGTGCCTAAAGACTAGGCATAACTCTCTTTTTATAGGCCAAATTCTGTTATATTCCACTTCCTCTAAGAGACAAAGCAAGTAGCAGATGACTTTAGCTTTTCAAACACCAGAAGTTTGATAATTATTAAAACTAAGATATGAAATATTTTCTCAATCTGCCTAAAGCCATAGAACCATGACAATTTTGCAGAATAACTTCCTCCCTCCCCTCCCAGTAATGTGGTTTCATTCCCTAATACTAACACAAAGAGAAAGTGCACTATCTTCTCTTCATGGCTTGAGGGGGGTCATTAGTTTGTTACAGATGTTCCAAACTAACCTTCTACTCCAATATAGCCAGCTGTGGTTTTACACTATGCAACTTCAGCATGATAATATTTGCCTTCTAAAACCCAGGATGTTTTCCAAAGTAAATTATCATCTTGATTGCATCATCATGTATTGGGAAACCTTTATGAGTGTTTATGAAAAGGACAGGAAATGAGAGGTAAAATTGTCTGTGTTTCAGAAAAGTTTATAGTTTATCTAAATTTCCTGGCCTTGAGGAATTTAATGTCTCTAATTCAGCACTGCAATAGAGTTAATTGCCTTGGATATTATTTTTAGTGTGAATGTAATGCTCAGACAAATACAGCTACTGAGAGACCATGTATTATTGGATTCACATGAATAACCATAGTGCCTGTAAATCCTAGGTGTGGGCTGGGGCTCTGCTGCACCCACCAAGGCTCACACAGGCTGTGCACAGCCTGCCAGGCTGGCACTTCCCACATGTCATTCAGCACTCCTGGTCCTCTGCTGCAGATTGGGACTTCCACCTCTATTATCCTGTGGACCCAGAGGTGATAGGGTAATCAAGAGGCAGTGGCCAGTGGTATCTGGTATGTGCCATCTTGGAGGTTTCTGTGGGATCCCACAGAGGGACACCAGGACATGGGCAGCAGTAATGCTCCCTCCTCTGACATCACAAAACTGCACAGAGAGCAAAATGCCTTCCCTGCTTCACAGAGCTGACAGGCTGAGTGTCTTGGGAACAGACTTAAATATTTACTTGCTATTACTCCATCCACAGATTACTCTTCTCTGGGGAGTTGTCATCAAGCCTTTAATGCAATATTCAAGCTCATTAACAGCCTGTGTAGAGAGCCTAAAAGAAAGAGGTCAGAATCCAATATTTGAATGCATGATGTCTGCACCTGAGGAAAAATGCAATAACCAGAAAATATCCACTCTCAGAAACAGTCTGTTTGTTAACAAGAGCCATGCTGATGGCACAAACAAAACATAAATGAATATATTCTACATTTTAAAGGTCAAACCCCAAAGCACAAATTTTTTAGCCAGAACACAAAAGAAGGCCAAGCAGTTTATGAAGTCTGATAGAAGCAGCTATTGCTATCAATTACAGGCAGTAAAAACTAAACTAGAATGGTAATAGACATGGACAGCACTATAAAACTTCCAGAGAGACAAACAGATAATAGCTTACAGGTAAGAGACTACACAAGGGCAAAAGCCTAGATTAAAGTAAGAAAGAAGGGGCAAAAAACCCCCAGAGAAATGATAACAAAAAACTAAATAAGCAAATATTAGTCAACTAAAGTCACAGATCATAGCTTTGCCCCTAGAGCAAAGTCACTTTATACGGCATCAATTAACTAATTTTTTCAACCTGACAAGGTCCCAGAATTAGAAAGAGTAGGGTAGGGATCCTTTGAGATCCTCCCTTCTACCCCTACTCCACAATACAATCATTTTGACAGGGAGCTTTTCACTCCTTTTTAAACTTGTCCTGTAATCAAAATTCCATATCCTTCTGTTTCCCTGGCCTCACCACATGGATGGGTGAGGCTTATCTTCTTTATGACAATTTAATCACATATTCCTCATGCTGTTCAAAGCCCACACTGGAGCAGTCTGTTCCTGAAGAACTTCACCCCACGTGAGGCACTCAGCCAGGGCTGTCCTTGGAGAGCTGGACCTGAGGGAAGAACCCTGAAATGGAGCAGGGAAACAAAGTGAGGATTAGGGAGCAGCTGGGATGAAAGGTTGTGAACTGACCACATGCCCAATTCCCAGCCATGTGCAGCTCAGGGCAGAGCCAGCAGGGCTGGTACTGAAGTTGAGCCTGGGAAGAACAAGTGTGAAGGAGCAGAGGAAGGTGATTTTAGTTTTGTCTTTTCTTCTCACTATCCTAATCTATTTTTAATTGGTGATAAACTGATATAATCCTCCTCAGTCAAGACTCTTTTGCCCATGACAGTAATTGTTAAGCAATCTCTCTGTCTTTATCTCAACTCACAAGCTCTTTAATCACATTTTCTCCCCATCCCACCGAGAGAGTGAGAGAAAGGCTTGGTAAACATCTGGCAGCCAGCCAAGGTCAAACCACTACATCTCCTTACAGCCACCTCTTGAGCATTTGGAGACCATTATGATGTCATTTTATAGAGCACATGTACAATATCTATCCTTTTCAATCTTAAATGAAGTAAATTTTAACTAAAGGTAGCTCTAGAAATATAGAAAACAATGAGCAATAAGAATTATAGATGACCTAGGCCTTTCCTTGGCATTATGTAGCATAAGTAAAGCTTCTCAGAAGAAGAGCAGGATAAAACTATTCAGAAATAAGAGATGAGCTGGAATTTTCTAGAAGAATAGTCATAAAATGAGCTTAATTGCAAATAGCAATGTTACTAGACTCACTTATCATACATAAGCTATAACAGTTTTATGTGACTGGTAAGTAGGAAGAGTTTTACTCTGAAACAGTGTTCCTTTGGGGCTGAATTCATAATCAGATGGCTGGCCACAGAAATTATTAGGGCTTCTCAGAAGCTTTAGTTTTGAATATCAGGGAGGCTAGCAAAATTTTCATCCTTAATGTACTAACCATCATTTGGTGATTTCCAAAATACAGATGAATTCCTGCTTTTAATTACTTTCTATCATCCTAATGTGTACACATGCATTTATTAGTTTATTGTATCATAATGTTCTTCCCTTTTTTGTTTGGGAGGTTCTTATCAGAAACTTAAGATGAGGTTGGTGGGGTTTTTTACTATTCACAATCTTTTTTTCACATTTCACAGTCACAAAAGCCTGGCTTTGAGGGTGGGTCTCCTTGAATTCTCCTGCTTCCCACCTCATAGCAAGGAGTCAATAATCTTTTTTATCCTCAGTTTTTTAAACTAAGTAGATCCCATTGGTCTATTTCTTGTTTGTCTGCACTCAAAAGTGAATAATGCATCTGAGCTGAATCTTTACCAATGAAGAGTAGACTGGAAGAAATTATTTCACATATTTTACAAGTTTTACTCTTGGCAATGCAACCTAGGATGATGTTTCCCATTTTTGTAGTATGACGTGGTTGACCAGAGGCCATACTTGACCAGAGTATTTTCCTCAAAACTGAAGAAAGTTGCTCCCCATCCTGTATTAACAGAGATGAGCCATTCCTCTCATATAACATCTCATTGGATAATTTTAATTCTAGCTTCCTTTTAATTTCATCCTATTTTTAATTCCATTTTCAAATTTGCCAGGAACACTTTCAAACTCTATTTTTGTCATCAAAAGAATTTCTGTCTTTAGTGACATTTGCAATTTTAATTTAAGAATTAATTACTAGAAACTAGAAACCACCATCATTAGTGCATTGCAAGATGAATCAGTTTGAAAACCCTGAAAAGAATTAAGATTTCATGCCATGCCACCTCTAAATTGAAATGAAGCTCACACAGATGCAAACTCAAAATCACTTTAGACTGATGCAATAATAAGTTATTTCCTTATCTCCAGATTTTTTGGTGTCTCAAGCTACCCAAGGGTCTAGCCTGTACAAAGGTCTCTCTCTTAACACAAGGGAAAGATGCAATTGACACCAGAAGAGAGGGGTTTATTCCTGATTCTATTCATTCTTCATTCCATTGTCTGAGAGGGTTTTTTTAACTTTATGATATTACTATATTACTAGTATTTATATTAATCAATTCCCCATTAAATTATATAAATCAAATCCCCTATTAAAAGGTGGATTTGATTCAGTGGGAATGCATTACATTAAGCAAGGAATTTAGCTAAATTCTGTAGGGGTTCTGTCTGTCCTTTTCATTATGCAACACATGGAATTGTTTCTAAAAATTGTCATTACAAGTTTTGTTCATAATACATATTTCAGCTTAGTTATTCAGCATTATGGAAAAAAAAATCAGTCACCATTCAGACCTCTGAAGTAAAGGCCTATTTTCTCATTGAGATGCTCTGGATCTGTTTGGAGTGGCTCAGATTCTGTGCCCAGCCCAGCAGGGTTTCTGCTTGCCCATGTGGGTTCATCCACGCTGCTGGAGCACATCTGCCAGCAGAGCAGGGCTCATGAGAGCATTTCTATGCACAGGGGGAATGCTGTGTGCCTGTCACATCCAGGGCTGTTGGCAGGAATCAGCAGACTCAGATCTGGATTTAAGCTTTTAAACCAGAGATTTATATAATTTGATGGAAAGAGAACAATTTCATCGTGCTTCTTTGAAGTAATTAGTAATAATTTTGGAGCTAATTTCTGTGCATAGAGAGATTTGCAGGACTGGTGTGTATCTGTGCATTAAAAAGATTATGCCATAGGGCCACAATCCCAAAAAGTCTTGTACCTTTGCTTTACTGTTATGGCCTCAGTGGAATTAACAAAGATGCTTACATAACAAAATTCAAATACATAAAAACAACCTCTTGGTATCAGAACCAAAAGATGAATAAAGAGTGGCAAGGGTAAATAATGTTTTAAAGACTATTGTACCTGAAGAAATTAGCCTAATTTCTTCATTTTCTCTTTTCTTGAGTGTCAGACCTTGACTTGCAACTGGGTTTTAAGAGAAATGTGCGAGAGGAAGCAAGGATGCTATTAAGAACCTGGTGTCCCTGAAGCCTCTCATTCCCAAGAAAACGGATCTTTCCATCAGACTATAAACAAAAGTAATCTCAGACCTGTTGGGGTTTTTTTTTGTTTGCTTAGGACTGAGCTAATAATACAGCTGGTCATAATTGCATTAAGTCTTGTGCTTACATTTTTGTTCAAAGAACATTTAATGAATTTGAATGTAAAAGAAATCCAGGGAAGGGAAAACCACCTAGGAGCTGCAGGCCTATTCTTGGGATGCTTCTGCCCTCTTGTGACCATTGTGAAACTCTTTCTGCAGCTCTTTACTGTGTAAATTTATCACATTTATTCTTGTTCACAGCCTTGACCCTTCTCAAAAGAGGCTCTCTGTGTGCCAGCAGGTGGCTGTGCCTACACAAGCTGAGACCCCATCCATGCCTGAGCTCTCTGCCCAGAGGAAGGCAGAACTTTTTGGCCCTATAATTTTACTCACAGAGGAAAGAGGAGGGGAGACCGAACAAAAAAATTCAATCAAAAACTCAAAAAATCCACCACATAAAACAGGTTTCTGATAAATTTGTTATTCTCCAGCTGCAAAATGGAGGTTTTTCATTATGAAATAATGAAACTCTACAGGATCTGCTAACTGCCTTGGTCCTGCCCAAAAACCCCCAACACGCTGTGGGAGGAGATAAGGTCCCCATATTACATATTGGGAAGTGGCTGGGGAAATTGGTGTGGATTTCTTCTGCCATGGGAAAATGCAAACCCATTCATGGGATTGTCTTTGCCCAAGGACCAAGGTGTACTTGGTGGGTAATGCAGCAGTTGTATGCTGCAGGAAGTAAAACAGCAGGAATGACCTGAACTGGTGAAGAATGAATTTTGCAAGGAGCAAAGGAGAGTGTGATGACAACCCAGGCTGGGCTGGTGACCAACAATCATGTGTGCTGCTTCTCCTGTCCTGAGCACTCATCCTGATGGAATGGAGCCCAAGTCACGGATCTGGAGGGAGGGAGGGAGAAAGGCCATTAAAGGGAAAATGTTATCTCTCCATGAAATGACATGGGATAGTAGTTAATGAAAATGTATGTTTGGTACAGAGATGTTTTAAGGATGTTGTTTAATTGTATGTGTGGGAATACAATGCAACACAGTTTCAGCCATATGGGGCTCCTAACAGGTGAGCAGATCCTGCTGATCACTCCTTGCCTCTCCAGTTGATGATGAATCAACTCATGGATGGGACTTTGAGAATCTTGGTTGGTGTGATATTACTTCCTGAGGTAGTCGATGCCAAGGGGCCTCTGGGCAGTCACAGTGGGGTGCTTTTCTCACTTATGCCCTGTTAAACACACCTTGCACTCTAATACAGACAATTCCTGGCAACTCCCTGTCTCTCCCAAGATCCAAATGGGTTCTGCACTCCTCTCTTGATGGCATCAGTGTGCACTGTGCACCAGTATCCACCAAAACTTTATACTTCTGTGGATCTGATGTGCCACACCATCGAATCCACACAGTCCAGTGTGTCTGGTCATGCCTTTCCTCCTCCTGGCTGAAGGCATGTATTCTCTATTCCTGTTCCTGGTTGGGAGATCTTTGTAATGCCAGATCTAAAATCCTGTCACCAGGGTCAAACATGTGGCAAACAGTCATCCTTTTGCAACTTCTGCAAACTACTTCAGGTACCTGAACCACCACCTTGTTACATGTTTTCTCCTCATGTGTGAAATTATCACAAACAATATGAAGAATTTTGATTTGATGTGGAAATACCAGCATTATTCTGGCTGATCACAGAGGAATTGTGTACTAATTGTGTTATTCATATAGCATAACTCACTGTAGCTGGGGAAAATTACAGTTTATATTTTGTCTGTGCATTAAATAAGTACAATTATTAACTTACAAGTTTTCTTAATGATTAAAATTATAAAAAATTGAATTTGAAATTAATTTCCATAACAAGTTGTACTCCCAAGTTGTGTTATCGTGCCTCTTTCCAAACACAGAGTAGCAGAGGAGCTGACGACTGCTTCTGGCCATTCTGGCCCCTTTCCTCCTACCCTGCATCACAGCTCCGTCATCTCCACTGCCCCCGGAGGGCACTCTGCGATCAGCCGGATGCTCTGCAGGATTCCTTAGCACCACCAGGTGTCCCTGCCATTTCAGAAATCACCATCCGAAGCCTACCTTAAAGGACAAAAAAGCATTTCTTTTTCCCCCATCAACTGGACTAGTGTTTCTAGAATGGGCAAAAATACGAGGAGCATCCATCCTCCCTGCCTCCCTCGCTCTCTTCCTCCCTCCCCGAGCACAGCCCGTGACAGAACCAAGATGATTTATGTCCAGAGGGCACAGCCTGTCACAGCTTTCCAGCGATACTGTAGTACATTTTACACCTCTGCTCTTGTCACGTGTCTTCAAACAAAGACGAGTATGGGAAAATATTCTGACACGACCATGAGACGTTTTGCAAAGAAAAGTAATCTGGTAATCTGCCTGCCTCAGTGGCAGCTCTGGGGGTGTGTGCAGCTGCTCCACTGGGAATTTCCATGGTTCCTGCACATCTTCCTTTGGTCCTTGACCCTGGCAATAAGCACTCAAGCCCAGACGAATGGGGTCACTGCAGAGGTCCTTCCAGCCTTGCAGACTGTTCTGGAGTCTCCAGTAGTGAATGTCTGAGGAAGCAATATAATAACAGAGAAATACAAAATAATCTTTTCTCCTTCCTATCCTCCCAGACTTCAATTCTCAGTTAAGTCCTTCCCATGCCTTCAGAGATGCCCTTTCTGTCCCTCATGTTTTCATATTACAAAACAAATATTTGAAACTGCTATCTTTGACTGACCTGTAGAGTGCCACACCATAGGCACCCAATGGATTTTATGAAATAACATATATTCAGTACTGATTGGATCTATTAAGTTTCCTGTTCTCAGCTCTGCTCCTCTTTCCTTCTCCCTGTGGTTGGACAGAGGTATGCATACAGGTCTTATGAAAACCTCCAGATAATGCTGAAAATAAAACAGCAGAATCAACCAAGAGCTTCCTCAGCTGGGTCAGCTGCTGCAAACAGCAACTCTCTGGCAGAGGTGGATTTTTCCTTCCAGCCCAGACCCCACTTGCTCACCTCCCTCTCCCTGCTGGAGCTCTGGGGCTCACAGTTAAAATAACCACATTCCAATTAATGGGGCAGAAACATCAGCATTTTCTAAAATGAAGAAAAACTCCCGAATCCCTAAGATGTCTCAAGTATAAAATATTGTCCCAGTTCTTTCAACTTTTTACTTCTGTATTCCTGATTTTCATATTAATTTATTTCCATATGCCTATCCCCAACCCTTTCTTTCAAAAGCTTTGATAAAACTAATTGCTGACACACACCCTACAAATCCACTGAAGTGCATTTTAAAATTTGGACATAATTTAGCACATCATGTGGCAAATATAAATCTTACTACTGTGAAATTATTATTTTAAGAGCTTTCTGCAATGTGTATACCAAAATATTTACAGTTAAAAAATCCTGGTCCAGAGTTGTTATTAATAGACCCTGTTTCAGCATTTTTAGATGTGAAAGATGCATTAAATCACTGAATCTGGCAGTAAAAAAATGAATTAACTCATGTGAGGACTTGAAAGTAATTTTTTTTTTAAGACCACACAAATGAGGCAGAGACATTTAGAAATAAATAATAATAAAAAGTTGTCTTCTCTGAAATGATCATTTGAATTTCTTTGTGATTTTCTGCCTGAGAATTTCATAGTAAATGGTGGCTGTAGTTCTTTGGAGGCTGTCCAGTGCCAACTGAAGGCATCACTTGGTGTTACACAGCTTCTTGTCTTTGACAAACAAGTTAACAAGCAAACAGATATGCACAGCCTATTGATGCATTTACTGTAACTTGACCATCTAAATTTCTACCAGACAACCTCTCCACTGCTTAAGCAGACAATATTCCCCTGAGTGAATCAGATACCTCATGGTAAGCACATCACTGCTTCCATGGACTAAGCCAGGGGTGCTCTGTTTGCAACCCTTCCCACTGCTCCAAGAGAAGAATGAGTTAAAAATCAGTTGGAATTCATGTCCCAGTGGTAAAGGGCTCAAAAGCAAGACAGAGAAAAAAGGAAGATGTGGGATGCTTTCATTAATTCCTACTTCTTTAGGAAATTTAGCATATTCCTTCTGTTGTTAGGCTTTTAGAAGTGCTTCCAGACCACAGCATTCCCCTGGGTACTGTAATGGCATTTATGGAGGCCAGAAGGAAGCGCCGATGTATAAAACTTTCAGCAAGAGTGTTTTAAAACACAGAGCGATTTGGTGCAATTTGAAAATAGTATAATAGGAAAGATCAAGGCATTTTTCTAAAGAGGACCACATTCGTAAATCAAAATACGTCATCTTTATTTCTTTACATTGATGTATTGCACAAACATTGCCAGAACCAAAGCATCTGCAAACAGGCTAACTCCAAGATACCATTGCAGTTTAGTATTAGTTTTTGTATGTAGCAAACCCCCAGACAGAGAAAGGGTTAGCAAGGAGACACTTGGAAACAACACCCCTTAAATGTTTTAGGCTTGTCCTCAATACTCACTTCATAAAAGAATCAGACAGCAAAATTAAAAATCATCATAAAAGGAAAATTGGCAAATCAAGTTTAGCTGAAGTCATTCCAGAGAAAATTTTCAGTGTGGAATTCCCCATCAGACACACAGATAGCAAAATGCTCACAACTGAAGGTTAACCACAGCAGCACCATGAAGATGCATCAAGCAGCAGAAAAAGCCCTCTTCCATGTCAAAGGGAACATAGATATTGCAGAGTCCTGCTGAGCAAGCAGCAGCCCTTTATGTAGTCTTTCAATTTTAGTTAAATTTTGAGTCACAATGATTTCGACATGCAGGAACAAAACTTTCTCTGGATCACAGTTAAGGATCTCAGTGAAGCTCAAAGATCTATGAAAGACAAATGCAAAAATAATTTAGGAACTTGGTTTACAACAGATGTATGTTATTATATCATATAGATAAATTTTGCAAGGTGTATTGGTTTGAAAACAAACCAGTGGGAGATCATAAGTCAAGACTGAAATTAAAAATAAATGAAATAATACAAGGAAAAGCACTGACAAAGTCAGATACAACCTAACACCCTGTTAGGGTGGTAGTAGCAGTCCAACTGAAGTAGTCCAGTTGAAGCAGTGATCCTGTGAAGGTCTAGTCTCCAGCTGAAGATCCAGTGGTAGCTCTTGTCCTCTGGGAACCCAGTAGACAGGGCTAGCTCAGGCAGTTCCAAGGCCAGGTTATATCCAGGTGGGAACACCTGGCTCCTCCCTCCTGGGCAGAGCATCCCACAATGGGATGAGATAAATCCATGAGTCACACGGTGGGTCCCTGATGGCCCATTGCCTGTCATCCGGGGTGGGTCATTAGCAGGTGGTAGCAGCTAACGGCCCACAGCTGGTGGTAATAGAATACTTAAACACATCTATATGGCAACCCAGGACACAAGGGTAGTCTGCCAAATGAAGATCCCCACTGTAGTAAGAGCTCAGCAACAACAGAAGCCAAGAGAATCCACAGGAGAGACACATTATTAATGGCACAGCTGCAGTAAAGATTTCTGATGGAGCTGGCATCTTATTAGTTACTCCTAGTCCCATCAAGAAACAGGAAACTGTAATGTTCATGCAACTACTTGTTTTGTGTTGCTGTGGCTAAGGGAAAAGATTATGCATGGGTGGATTGTCTGGTGGATGCATAGCACAAGTGAGATAAAAATTCTGATTAAATATTTAGACTCAGGGAAAACAAAGGTGATTTGGGACATGAACTGAGCTGTGTTCTTGATTAATAAGGCAATGGTAATGCTTCCTTCGACGAGTAGATGGCAGCAGTACCATTTGCTGCATAAATACTTTCCTGTAGAATATGCTTTTGTAATAGGTGGACAGAGAAGAATGGGAGTCCCTGTTCTGGAACAGGCAGCTGGAGGCAAAGGAAAGAAGGAAAGCAAATAAGTGTGGTTCCTCTAGCAAATTCAGTTCAAGGAACTCATAATGTTGCATTTGGTATATAAACAAACATCCATGAAAAGAAAACCCACTTTTTTCCTTCCAAATAGGACTTAATGATTTTCTGTGCATGAAAAGAAGGAATTCTGCCTCAGGTCTGTCAAAAATATTCTGACCATTATGAATCTATATGGAGCCAAGAACAACACGTACAGTGCATAATAGAGGCAATTATTAGGCTGCATGCATATAATCTCTCATTTCCATTGCTATGCATACTCTGCCTAGACCAGGGGCAAGAACGTGGCTGGCCATCACGAGTCTGTGCATAGCATAGCAACAGCTCTGTGTGTTTATGTGGCAGAATGATAGATAGTTACTTGATATTCAACCAGATTTGAGAATTTGCCCTGCCTTTCTCCAAAGGCTGTCCCTGCTATCTACATATGAATGCTTTTTCTGTTTTAGCAGCCAGGAAATGAGAAGCCTTCAGGGGTTGGAAGCCTGATTGCTGTCTTCCTCTGAATTTGGAGAAGGGAATCTGTGGCTCCTGTCCCCAGCTGTCAGCCCTGCTACACACAGCAGAGAGAAACAGATGATAGCCAAGTACTCAGAACAGCCAAATAACAACTGGAAGGATTTGCCTGTATTAATCTGGCACAAAGCAGCCACACTTTTGGTTGTTTAACAGGTTTGAATATCATGGTTTATAACATGGATGCTCATGGCTGTAGTAACAGAAAGGCTCAATATTGGAGCTGACAACCTTTACTAGTGCCTACAAAGTGGCAAAGGCTGGGAGCTATATGCCAAAGAGTGGCTTTCCATTGGAAAATTGTACTGCTGGAGTCATCACCACACAGAAGCTCAGTTTTACCTTTTCCTGCTGTGGGCAACAGTAGCACTTTGCAGGCACAGGATGATGTGATACAACTTCCAGTTTTACATGGGAGGTTCCAAATCATGGAGTCCAAGACCACCACTGAGATTTCTCCTCTATCATATTTACATGCAAACACAACAATGTCCTTTCTTTAATTTAGATTATAAGAAAGTGCCCAGAACACAGACAAAATAGCTTTTGGGGAAGCATTATGGGATACAATGACCTTTGGAAGAATAGGGGCCAAACAGACACGAAGAGACTGTCATACTCTGGGAGTCTGAGGAAGAAGCAGCTATTCAACAACCAGCTAGCCTAGGACACAGAACATATGTGTGCACATTTCACAAGGGAAGGGGTGTGGATACCACTGAGTAATAGGAAAGGACAGGGCTTTTCAGGAAACCTGCAAGGGGTGACTGGAGGGATGGCAGCATTAAGAATCATTATAAAAAGAATGCAGTTGTGTGCCAGTCTTAAACCAGTTCTTAAAAGTGTAAGAATTTTGCTTGCGAGAGCATGCATTTCATGCTAAGATGAATCAGTGCTGGTTTAGGTGACTCAGTTCTGCCTGAGCTGTTCTGGGTTTGACATGAGACATTTTCAGCAGGTTCTTCAATATCAAGTTTTGTTTTGCATTCTTTCTATAGGAAGAGAATGCAAGAAGGGACACTTGTGTATAAAACAATGTGAACTGGTGAGCATGCCTGTTTTCTTTACCTAGACCAGCTGAAACAAACCAGATTGTCCTTTGGACAGTGTAATGGTTAGGAAAAGGTTTCTGTGCTCGTTTCACTTGACATTATTATATCCCAGACCACATTTTACGCTCTTAAATAGAAAACATGGGAACCATTAAACTGTATTACCTAAATGTAGACAAGAAAATTGCTATGATGCTAAAATGTTGCTTACATCTTTAATATTTCACTAAAGGAAGAAGTGATCCAAGATGTCTCTTTTGAAAAAATTAGAATAAACGGAAAGGCAGAAATCCAAGATAAAGCATGAGAGTCATAAAAAAGATTGACTTGAAAGACCAATGTGGTATATGAGAGAAAAGCAGGAAGGGGAGATGCTGACTGCCTGGATTCCTTTTCATTTTTTTTTATAAATGTATCTACTGTTGCCTCTCATTCATGTGGACATCAAAATCTTACACAGGTTGATATACTGTCAGAGGTCTACAGGTATAGACCAGATATGTCTACACTTACAGGTACAGAGTTAGTCCATATGGGTTCATGGATAGCCTGTGGGTTGTCTGGGTGCAGAACAATATCACTACATCCAGTGGGAATGGGAAACACTCGTTACATGGACAGGGGCATGAGACAATACAGGCCCAATGCCCACCACACTTGTTTCCTTTTATTTTTTTATCTAGCAAATAATGACTAATGTATTTAATCAGGATTGCTCTGAGGTCTGGAAATGGTATTTTTCTACTTTATCCCTATGAAATTTTTTATACTTAAAAAAAAAAAAAAAAATTATAGAAATTTCTGCAGAATGAAACTAAATTTACCAAAGGTTTAGGATATGGACAGCCCAGACACGTCAAAGGACAGAAGCAGACATTTGTTCATAAATATGTAAGAGGATTCCCATAATTTCTTTCATAATAGTTTGCTTGATTTTTTCTTCCTATGTTTATAATGGAAATGGGGAAATACTGACCATTGCTTAAATTAAGTCTAACCAAAAGGTTCTATCACAACCCTTCAGCATCCACTGATGCTGAGCTGCTGTTTAAGGCTGACCTCATCTGACCTTAGCAGTGGGATCTTCTAAGGATTTAAGGACATAATTCATTAGAAGACTACATTGTCACACAGAAGGAGGGCAAGCTGGTCAGTGCTTTGTGGAAATCTGTGTTTTCAGCCATTGTTTTACCACAAATCAGCACAATCAATTTTATCAGTCTCATATATGCTTACCCTGGCTCACACACAAGGTAAGTCATTGCCTCAGGACTAACACAGAATACCCTGTCTGAGCTGGCCAGAGTTCTTTCCTAATACTAAAGTTTCTGTTGTTGATGAGGCATAACAGTGACAACTGCAGCCATGTAAGACTGACCAATGCCTTCTGGTAATTATTGATTAATTGACTTCTGGACTGTACAATGACTCCATGGCCATGGAAGTTTCAGTGAGCTAAGAAAGATAATGACATTCAAAAAGGTAAGAGACTCATAGCTTTCCTTTTGCTCACAAATTCAGATCACTCTGAATTCAGATCAGAAATTACAAAAGACAGAACTTTTCATTACCTCTTTCCCAGAATGTCAATTTCTTCTTAAAAAACATTACTGCATCATTTATTTTATTTCATCTCCATAGAAAATACAGCAGTAATGCATGACATGCTTACAGACTGTAGCCATGCATTTGGTAGAGCATGATGAGGTGAAATATATTCTGAAAGGATATCTACCATATTTATAGAACAGCCTGAACACCACAGGCATCATTATGACCTAAAAGAAAGCAGTGGAATACATCGAAAGGTGCCCAGTGAGTTTCAGATCAGGGATTCTGAGAAGCAGTGGGTGAAGCAAAAGAGGTTTCAGGCAGGGAGGGGTGGAGAGTTTGGGGTCTGGAGGGACCTAATTTGGTGTGCTACTTGGTACTCAGAAATGCAAACAGTTGGAAAATTTGCTACAGTCTTCAAGTTCCTAACAGTCCACTTAACATCCAGATAATGAAAACAGACCCTGCGTGTCTGCCTGAAATGTTACAGCACTTTGGTACCAGCCACCTGCAAATGATCACGTCAAATTTGGGTGAGGAAGACACTCATGTTCTTTTTAAGGTCAACTTTTAAAGCCCAGGTGTACTCCCTCCTTCCTCCATTCTTCCACACTTTCTCGACACATTTGTATTTACTTCCCTCTGCATTAAACCATACTATTTAAGTAGTATTTGCAGTACTCAGAGATTTGAAACACAATGATGGTAAATTATTTAACAAACAATTAGAGGAAGGAGTGCAAACAAAACCACTAATTTCCCAATGTATCTTTAATCGCTTGGTGGAGGCTCAGAACCCCAAGCAAATATTAAGATAATTAATAGCTGTCAACTTGTCAGTCACATGAAAAGCACCTTCAGTCAATTATGCAAACATGTCCCTCATACTTCAGAAGGTGTGAGCACAGCTACTTGTTTCTGTCAAGGTCACACTGACTTCAAAACACTCTTCCCATGGTGTAGAAGTTCAAACCTATTCTGATAGTTCCTTTAGGATTTCCAAGCCTTTGTTCAGCAATCACTATGAATGAATGAAACGCTTGCTTTATATCTCCAATGAGTACTTCAAACATAACCTTTGAATAACCTCCAATAATTGGATGACAAATGATGAACATATGAGTCTGGATGTAAAAATTGCTCTAACAAAATCGAGACAAGCACAGAGATGTAGAATTCATGATCAAAAAGGCAAAACAAGGCACCTTTCCAGAAGACAGCTGTTCCCATGCTTTGTTTTGCAGGAAAGATTTTGGCTTATAGAATTTACAAGTACCTTTTTACTGGATAGCCTTCAATACCTACTTAAAATATTAAATATAACTGCAAATTGCTAGTGTTGTGAATCTTTGGGATTCTTAATATGCTGTGAGGTGTGTTTTCCCCCACCTTGTTGAAGCAATAACCACTAGTGGAGGATGTGATGGCTGCACCCACCTTACTTGGGACTTTGTGGGGAGATGGCAACATGGCAGCCAAGGGCTGTCTGGAATGGTGACCCAGACGTCTTGCTGGTATGCAAATATGGCCATAAGTCACTCATCTCACTCTATAAATAGCAGGCAGCCCAGGGCCCGTGGAGCTCTCCTGTACAGCAGGCTGCACGCCAGGATCTCTCCTTGAGCAGGGACATCTCTGAAGGTTACTGCTCCAGGTTGAGAGATCCCCTCCCACAACAGATCCTACTGAGTGATTAATAGCATGATAAACTTTGACCTCTTAGATAAGTGGTAGAAAGGATTGATTGTGCACATCTAATCATTTCAACCTAAACTGTTGACCAAGTCTGGGACTAGGAGCTGATCCTGCTGCACTTAGACTTATTTCTGAGAAGGTGTTTAGAAAGAGGGTCATGAACTTCATGATTCAGTGAGAAGGCCTCCCTGACAGCTTTTTCTGACCCTGTCCTCTATGCAGTAACTAATCAAGTGTACTTTGGCATCAAATCTTGTTGAAGGACTGTCACATTTACCTCTGAACATTAACTCACAACTTTATATTGATAAAGGATATGGTGGTTTCTCTCTTATGAGTGAAGCACATCTCTCCAAGACACAAAGCATATCAGAACAAGAAGGAATGCTTCTGGAGGTACACCAGCACTTCCACCAAGAGAGCATTCTGTGGGTGGAGTGCAACCCCACACACCTTCATTTTGGTCTTTGTTCTACCTTCATTTTGGTACATCTTTATGAACCTCCTAGGAGGCAAATAGGACCTGTACTTTCTTTTCCTTTACTATCAGTTTTGCTAACTTAAAGCTATAAATCCTCTTCAGTTCTTTTGCTGAGCATTGTTGAGCATTACATATTTGTACTTAACCATTAGTGCTTTAAATACAATATAAGTGTGGGTTTGTGCATTTCTGTGAGATTTCATTGTTCTGACTTCTTAGTGAAGGAAAGCAGCATTACCAAATGAAGCTGGACAGTTTGTCTTCTGGCACAGGACTGTACACAAATCCTGGCATAGTTATTTGCATGTGGAGTGCTTCATGTATTAGTGTTAAATATAAAGACAGGCACAGAGTGCCTCACTACCATTCTGAAGGAGAGCATCTGCGTGGATGCTGCATTAATCCTGTGACCTGCAAAGGCAGAGTGCAAGGATTAGGTTTTCAAAGAAATTAGGCACCCAAACCCCATTTTAGTGCTACTTCAGCTGCTTTTATAGCATGAACTCTTCAACCTCCAATGTTCAGGCATTGCCTAGCATCCCAATGGCCAGCTCTGTAAATTGAGACTCCTTGTCTCTGAGCAACTCATTTCTACCTCTGACAGAAGAAGTAAAAAGAAAAAAAAAAAAAAAAAAAAAAAAAAAAAGGAAGGAAACAGCTTAAATTATCTAAGTTTAAGCAGATCAGAGCTGCTTCACAGGGCTCTGAAATGATCCTGTATTTGCCAGCCCTGGAGGAGGAAGCACTGGGAAGCAGAGCATGGCCTCCCCTCACTGCCAGCCCCTCAGGCTGGGAAGAGTCAGCAGCACATCTGTGGGCTCCTGTGGCTCAGCTGCCCATTCCTCTGGAAATGTTTTGGCTAAAGCTTTTGTTTGCTCAGGACTTCTGTATTGCACTGCATGGAAGCTCAGCCCTGGGAGTGCAGTTTTGGAGACTCACTTGTGGTCTGTTTGCATATTCTTGTGAGTCTTGCTAGAATGCTTTGCAGTTGCATCCTCAGAGTCTGGAGGCCACCCAAAGGAAACCAGCATTGAACCTAAACTCATTTTGGACTCTGGAGCTGATGCTGCATTTTGGGAGTTAGCTCATGCCATATGCCATGAATGGCTATTTTATGCCCCAGAGCAGATTTACTACAGGATCCCTTTCTCAGGGTGAGAAAGTGCCTTGGCTTTAAACAAGGGGACACAGCTTTTCAGCATCTGGATGCTTCTAACATCAAGTATAGTAAGGGCTCTCTAGAGACAGTTTTCACTGTCCATTAACTTTTGCAGTGTGTCAGCTTTCTAGTGTAGTTGGAGAAGTCGCTATGGAGCTCAGGGTGTTAGGACAAAGCACACCAGTAAGACAATAAAAATCTCTGGACTAGGTAATGTGAGCCAGAAATCTTGGTTGACTCTTCACTGGTAAAGTCACCTTGCTTGTTTACAGCTCACAACAACTTAAAAACAACTCACACAGCCAGCAAGAAGTGCATTTTGCCCAGAGACAAGTTGGAGCTCCCTGTCACTGGACAGCAGCAGAGGCAGCAGCTGGGACAGATGGAAAGTCATGCTATGAGTCTAATGCTGATCCATGAGAAATGGTTTTGGACATTCTGCAGCAGAGTCAACTACTTTTGTGCAACACTTTTGCAACTTTCTAAGAAACTAGAGAAAAGACCAAGAGCAAAACTTGAGTTAGTTTGAGGCTGCCTATGACTGGTACAGTAAAGGGATCTTTTTCTTTTCATTTCTTAGCTTTTGAAGAAGCAAGAAGGCTGTTATCACTGTAGGACCAGGCTAGAGGCTTGGGGCCTCATCACAGTCCTCTAATAAAGTGGGGTATTATTAGGGTAGACAAACCCTAAATATTTGTCTTGGTTTAGGACAATTTTAGGGGGTGTGCACTCCAAAATGAACTCCCCTTTTAGTTTTAACAACTCCCTTCTCACCAATAACGAGTGGTGAATGTGAGTAGATAAAAGTGTAAAAATAACTACTCTGCAAAACTGCACATGCATTTTTGTGCACTGTCAAGTGACTACTTCCCACTCTTGTGTGTAGAATTCAACGTTCATTTGTGTTTAGGTCTTGTACTAAAATTACATTTACATTGTCATTTGAAGAGAAAGGATTTTGTAAGGGCACTGAAATCTGCTGCACCTGCTCTTTCTTCCTTGAAGAAGCCAGAATGGTATAAGGAACATCAGTGTACACTAAGTTTAGTCTGTGTTAAGATGTCCATCTTTCTCAGAGGAGAAGATAGATTGCTCTAATATGCAAGGTTTTGTAATAACAAAATGTCTCACCTAAAATTGTAGCTTAGTTGGTAGATTAGGTAGAAAGAATTATTCCCATGTAGATTCCAACACTGTATTTTAATAAATGTTTTAAATAAAGGGAAGGCTACTTCCCATGCAGTTTTGCTTTGTTCTAATGAAATATTTACCATGCTGTAATTGCAGTCCATCCCTCAGGCAGAAGGATACTGCCAGCCATGTAATAAATATTCTACTATGCCTCAGCTAGGCTTTTTGAAAAAGAAATTTCTCTTAGTAGGTACGAGTTGTTTGATAATGGTTTGTTCTGAGATGACCACTAAGGAATTTGTTCATTAAATGGATTTGAGAAACAGCAGGGGTGTAAGATTCTTCACACATCATCACATTTGGCTAATCGTTTATACATTCAAAAAACTTTACTAACTATGCCTCACAGAGGAGAAACAAACCACGAGTCAAATCACCAGGTTACTTCTCAATTGCAAAAGCACTTATTAAAATCACTTCCAAAAATACAAGAAGCTCTTTTGAAAAAAGAAAAAACAGGAAAGCTAGAGAGGGCAATTGTGCAGAACCTGATACTCCCTCGCTGCCATAACTCTGCTGCTCAGCTTAAATCAGCTGAGACCCTCAGCTAGATCTCCCTTCAGTCAATGCCGGAGTACTTTTTTTCCTTCCAAAACTCTTCTAAAGGCAAAAAATGCAATTTAACCATAACAAAGGGCATCAAAACAGACCCAGATTTATTTCCACACTAACCAAAGTCTGTGGTCAATGTCCAAGGACAAGGATAGTGCACTCATTTTTGAGTCACATCCACAGGTCTTTCTCACCTCTCTAGCCACTGCTGCCCTCTTCCACTAGTGCTGATATGGGCTCAGCATCTTCAGGCCCATGCCAATACTCAATTTCAGTTTACAAAAACTTGGTATTCCTGTAAAACCAGATTACTTTGAATAGTGAAAGTTCATGTGATGCTGTAGAGAAGACAGAATACCTCACAGGAACTCCCACATTGCTTCCTATCTCTATTACAGTTCACAGCTTCTCTGTCAGGGAAAAAAAACAGGGTGGGGACAGGCAGAGAGAGGGAATGCAGCAGGAGAAAGAGTGAAGCTGTTAATTTCTCTCAGTTCCCTCTCTCACTCTTTGCCTTTCCTTTCTGGGCTTTGATCTAATACTTTGATCTGACAAATGGAAAAGAACAGAGGATGGCCAGGAGGTAGCAATAAATATGTAGCAGTACTTTCTGCCTTTAGTTTTCACCTTCATTCATAGCAGAAAAATTGCCTCAACATATTCTTCCTTACAGAATGGGGAGGAGGACACTTTGTGCCAAACAGAGATGTATTTGTTTCCTCTTAAAAGAAAAGATCAGCCTCTTACTTCTGTATTCAGAATCATGTATTTGCAGAGTTGTTACATTGCCTACAACCAGACTTTAAATATTTATTGCTTGTGTGGTTGAAAAATAATGCAATCAGATGACAAGCAATCCTCCTCAGATTCTCCCTCTGACAATATTTCAAGCCGTGGGGGAACACACACTACAGCCAGCTGGCAGCTTACTCCACAAGCAGCTCTGCAGGGAAGATCCTGCTTGGATGCTGGGCTCCTGCACAACTGGGAGGGGAGCACAAGCCCAAGGAGCCCAGTACTTCATATCTCACAAAAAATATTCAAAGATTCCCAAACCAAAACAGAGGGAAATGATCACCGGAATGGTAATTTTCAAGTTTGAATACTCTTGATGCACCACACAGTGAATTACCCTGGGTAGGGCTTTTGGACTGCAGAGTCTGTACTGCCAGCTGGCAGCCTCCATATCTCCCCACATATCCATGGAGGAGACATCCTGACCAGCAATGAAGACAGAAGTCACAAAGAATGGGAAACATTGAGCTGGTCAGGCTAATCCTACAATTTGACAAATATTTTCCTGTTCAGGACAGCCACCAGTGTCACTGCAATGGGGAGCAACATCCCAGGAAACTGCAGCACATCTCAAAGGACCATCCAAGATTTTCTAAGAGCTTATGTGTCACCAGTGCTCAACATTCACCTCCAGGACACCACTGATGTATTCATCTGAATTAGAAGAATCACTGCTAAAACAGGCTAAGTCTTAAGGACCAATCAAACCTTTCCCCAAGCTGTACAGTGTGGGCTTCCTCCATAGTCAAGTATGATCTGGGAACTGTGGAATACTTTCTGCCCATTCTGTTAGCTTTATGGAAGATGTACTCAAGTGCAAAATGCTCTTCAAAGCTTTAAATTAAAAATATTAATGAGCTTTTAGATCAAGACTTCTAGCTTTTAGTTATCTTTGTGGGAAATGGCAGGGCTTTAATTTTTCCCTGTTTGTCGTGTTTCAGCTACACTTCAAACATAGCTCTGTAAGGGTGTCCATTCTCTACTTAATTGTCCACAGTGAGTGCATGCTGCATTTTTTTTCTGAAGTTGAAGCTCTGAACCACACTGTTAAACACAGGAAATTTATCTTTTTTTCCTAAAAAGGTAAGAAGTACCTGCAGAAATGTGCAGATGCATAAATAACATCTTAATACATATGACAAGTCAGGGAGCTTTCCTACTACTAATTTGGTAATTTCTCTTTTGACTATAGACATGAGAAATTTATTTTTGTTTCACAGTTCCCAATTTTTCTTGTCTAGGCCCTGCAGGTATGAAACTCCTGATTTACTTTCATGTAGAGTGAGAGTAGAGGGACCTTTTTGTGCAGCACTTGGGTTGCCAGAGGCGTCTTGGCTTATTCTGGGAAAGGTGAAGTCATTACCTATGATACTCTGTAAATACAAAGAGAGGAGATGAAAGCACACCATTCTTCTCACCCATGGGTGGAGAAGGACCAGCTGAAGTTACTGTGAAAAGAGCATAAACAACTCTGTTAGCACTGATGCAGCACCCACAACTCACATCCCTGGTTGTAGGTGTAGGGGTACTGAAATAAATTACAGAATTTCTCCATGCCTCTTCTGCCCTAACAGAGGACAGAAGAAATACATTTTCCAATGCATTTTCACTCTGAGAAAATATGCAAGAATGTAGAAGTGTTATTTATGGCTTTCAAAAGGCTAGAACAAGCAAATTGTTGGCAAGGATTTTGCACAGAAAGGGTCAAACCCATGTTATGAGGTAGCCATAAAGAATGGAAAAAAAGCATCATGCCTTTTGTTAAAGGCACAATATCAAAATTTCATTTCCAAATACTATAGAAGAAGAAACTACATAAGAAAAAAATTATGCTTCAAAGCACATAGGCTAAACACACACCAAAATTAAAAACACTCCAGAGGATGGCAAAATTTCACATCTCTTATAAATGAAGGGCTAAACCCGCCAGGTAACAAGCACTGGAAAAAGCAATGCAAACTTTGAAATAATGCCAGTGAGACGGTAGAGAGGACAAGGGGAAGTAGCCAGCAGTGTTTTCTGAGCATCCTGTGCTCAGAAAACATGCTGGGAAAATGCCAGAAACAAGTGGCAGACAGGATTTTCATTCTGCTTAAACTTGTCTCATTCCTTGAGAGACTCTACTGTGCTGAACAGGGTAATTTCAGTTTAATTCCTGAGAGCAGGGGCACTCTCCAAAACTTTTTGTGCCTCTGACAGAAGGCTGGTACTCCTTAATTTGCCCAGTTTTGTCAGATGTTGTTCTGGTTTTATGGCACTGGGCTGACCTATGTTATCCAGGTGGGATCAGAGGATTCCCAGCCTTGGCCAGAGATACCCTCATGGCTTTGCTTCAGTGGTGTTCCAGGCTGGGCAGAGCAGACCCCCTCCCATTTGCTACCCACCAGATTCCCTGAGGGTGGCTGTCACAGGGGACTCTAATGGCACTTGGTTATTTAAATCAGGAAAAGCCAAAGATTTTCATGAGTTATATGTAACAGCAACAAGTATGTCAATACCTAAAAGTAACTCTGATGTTTGCTGCAGGAAGATTTCCTCTCTCTCCTTCATGTCCCAGACTCTATTACACAGGAGAGCCATTGGCTGTTTTCACCTTGCCTGAGCAAGCCATATTTTCAGGGAAAAGCTTTAACAACTTACTTACCCAGAAAAGCCAGAGCCCTCTTCCCATGGATAATGGGATAAAAAAAGAACAAAAAAAATCAACAAAAGTCCAGTGCCCTTAGAGAGAGCCTTTCTCCTGATGGCAAGGGTAAACCTACTGTCTTTCCTTTCTCTTTGGACAAAACACTTTTCTTTCTTCCTAGCCTAAACCTTTGCCTCAGGTTTGTCCCTGTGGAGATGAAGGAACGGGGAGGAGCAGGGAAATTGCCCTTGTCCCATCCTCAGCTGCCTCCACAGACCTCCAGCTACCACATCACACTCCCAGCTCCCCTCCTCTGAGACCACTTCCCTGTGCTTGCATTTGGTAGAAGCTGGCTTTATACTTCTAGTTTTCCCAAGCACTCCTGGCTACCTCAGCACTGGGGCTTCAGCTGCATCTCAGCTCTGCCCCAAATGCAACTGCCCTTCTCCAGCCACCCTGCCAGGCAGGGTGCTCATGGGCATTTCTGTCTCTGCAGCCAGGGGAGGGCAGGGCCAGCACAGCAGGTCCCAAAGCTGAAGGATCTCTGGCTCTGCCCTGACCATGAGCTTTGGCCTCACACACAGAGGTAGGACGGAGTTGTGCAACAGAACATATAATTTTCATCACAGGATACCTTCAGGCTGTTGTCTCCATCTTGGAGTGCTTTTAGGGGCAGCCACACCCCCTGCAGTGTTTTTCAAGGGTTTCCCACAGCCAAAGCAGTCATTGACAGTGTAACAGTGTGCTGATATACCCAGCAAGAAGAATGACAAACAAATGTAGTCCCAGATGAAACACAAAGAAAAATTAATCAAACATATGCATAAAAATAATTAAATGCTACATAGAGACACATGCAATCTGACATTCCACACATGACTCATACTTCCCTGCTTTGTTGCAGTGTTTCCTTGAAGGCTGCTCTTAGCCATCTTGAGGAGCTGATTGCTCACAGAACCAGGCTGCCTTCATCGAGAGCACTCACCTGATCCCAAATCCTCTTCACCACCAGCATGGCCACACCTGCTGTAACAGAGCACATAAGATCTCAAGACCAACCATCGATCTGCCTGTGTCTTCTAGGGCTTTCCAAATCCCCTGGGACAAAAAACAGCTCAAACCCCATACAGAATCACAAACTGACAGATTTTTAGGACGTCAGCTTCTTTACAGGCTGTTGCAAGGGTTCAGTTAGATTAGCTGTGGCCTCGTGAGCATGAAATCAGCTTGATCACCATCACTAGTTCTGTAAGACTAGCACTGCAGGAAGACTGGGATTGCAGCAGACAATAAGCCCAAGTGATTTCTTTTTTCTAAGCAGTTTTATAAAAAACCTAAGAGGCCTCATTATGAGAGAGTCTAACATCTCAACCCCTCAGCTCTTTCTCTGTTAACCAAAGTGTGTAAGGAAGGAATTTCAGACCATCCATGCAATGCAGCACTGATTGCATCATTTTCAGCCACAGACTCATGTATGCTGATCTTCCTTTAGGGTTCAAAGTGTTTCACCACTGGCTCTGATGGCTGCACTTCAGTCCCAGAAGTTCTGATAGCTTATATCACCCTGCACAGTCCTCTCTGTAGCTGCCCTGGTACTGGGTCTTGCTCACCAGCCTTTTTTGCTCCCAGCCGGAAAAGCTCTGCTGAGGGCTGCTGTATTATTACTACATGGTGTGGATGTATTTCTGGCAAGCTTAAAACAAAGGAAGGAGCAGAGCTGGTAGAAAGGGCAAAGCATGCCAGGTAGACAATAGGAACACCCCACAGCTGCTCTGGCTGTGGGAAATGATGATGCTCAGCACAGCTGGTGGTTGAAGTGGGATCAGAAGATAAAGCAGAGCCTTGGGCAAGGAAGAGGTTTTCAATTTAAATTTGAGGCACATAAAGCAGAGAGAGCTAGCCTTTTAAGGAAGACTGTTTAGCTGTGATGTTTTGTAAGGAATGGGCAAGGCTGACGTTATGAGGCAGGAAACAAGAAGGGAGCTGCAGAAAGGAGAAAAGGGACTGAGAGGGAAATGAGTGAGTGCTCTGGGACATTTGTTCCCTTCTATTTCAGAGAAATACTTCTTTCAAGCAGTAATAACCTCCCTAAAAAGCAAATTGGACAGAGTGTTTCAGTGCAGCTGCAGGACACAGCCCTGCTCCACTGAAGCACTTAAGCACATACTTACTTTCAAGCTTATGGGCAGCCCAGAAAGCCAACAGTACCATGGACTTTCTTGGAGAGAATTATGAAAATAAATGCTCTGCTGGATTCAGACCTGGGAGCTAGATTCTGCCTTCAGCTCCAGTCATGCCACTTCAATAGAGGCTGGACTGACAGCTGGGAAACACCACCCTGCATGTACGTGAATGTAATGAAAAAGATCTTACCAAAGGAAAGGCACTGAACTGAACTAATATATTTAACTTTTGCATAATAAAGTTATAATTTTCAAGGTAGTTTTCAAAGAGCCCTGGATATATGCTGTATATCCTTCTGCTTCTACCACTCCTGAAGAAATCATGGCTTCTAAAAAGTACTTCTTTCTTACAGGATTCTGACATTCATTTTGGTCTGTGGCACTTGAATTGATTGATACAAACAGATGTATTTTATTTTTACAACTGGATTATTTAATTTATTTCTTAAAGCTACTTCTCAGCAATGACATATCAACAATGTTATCATTTAGGACTTGAGTAAAAAGACACACAGAAGGAGGAAACCAACTGGTTGAAAGGAAGACTATCCATCCTCTGTACAGGGGACAAGACTATGAATTAAAATGTATTGATCTGAAAGAATATTGGAAAGTACCAGTCAGATGCTGTTTCACTGTTAGCCACACTTCAATACATTCTTCTGGAAACTGAGCATGGGCTGGTGGAGAAATGCTCTGGATGCCTATTGATTTTTTTATTTAGTTTCCAGGCGGTGGAACTGAAGCATAAGGATCACTGTTTTAAGACCTTTTGCTTTATTCTGCAAAATGACAAAAAGATATACAAAATTTTTGAGCTCATTTGACAACTGCAGAGGTGTCTCAGAACTAAAAGTGGGTTTGAGCTGGTAGTAATGATGGTCTTTTAATAACACGAGATTTTTATCCTCTTCAGGTTTCATGACATGAAACACAGCATCCTACTTTCACCATTAGTTTTGTGAGGACCATTTTTTTTCAGGCAAGCAACAATGTTTGAATCAATTCAAATCACTAACCTCTACTAATGAAGGTTAAAAAAATTAGGTGGCATCCCCCTGATAAACCTTGCTGGAAAACTGGTAACAATGGATGAGGAGAAGGCTGAGATACTCAACAACTTTTTTCCCTCAGTCTTCAATGGCAACCTCTCTTCCCACACCTCTCAAGTGGATGGACAGCAGGATGGGCACTGGGGAGGTAAATACCTCTGCTGAAAACAGAAAAGGGGGAAGTTTTAGATCAGATACGAAGGAATTCTTTACTGTGAGGCTGGGTAAAGTACTGGCACAGGTTGCCCAGAGAAGCTGTGGATGTTCCATCCCTGGAAGTGCTCAAGGGCAGGTTGGATAGGGCTCTGAGCAAACTGGTCTAGTGAAAGGTGTCTCTCCTCTGACAGGGAGTGTTGGGTCTCTTGCAACCCAAACCATTCTCTGATTCTGTTCTGATTCTTAGTTTTGTACCTCATTTAGTGTGTGAGATGATGGGAATATCCCAGCAATTCCATGAAGAATTTGTGAGCACTCCAGGCTCTGTGGATGAAATATGCCACTACTGCAATTCTTACAACACCTTGTCATGGAAGTGCTCACAAGTCAAATAAGATTCATATAAGTGACTCTTAAAAGTTGAGCAGCACTTAAAAATTATCCTTAAACCATCTGAGAATTTTAAACCAAACAGAGTCAAAATTTAGGGAAGAAGAGTATCAGCTGGATACCCAGGACTTCATTTGTGGTCTTCCCATCCATCCTGTCACATGAAGGTGGCAGGAGTCTGAGGACTACAGATTCAGAAAACTGGTGCCTTTTCAAACTCTACCAAGAAGGGAGGCAGCTCCTGTGAGGACTGGCTGAGGACTTTGGGTTTGTCTAGTTTGCAGAAAAGGAAACTGAGGGAGGGTCTCATTGCTTTCTACAGCTTCCTGAGGAGGGAAAGTAGAGAGGAAGGTACTGAGCATTTCTCCTTGGGATCCAGTGATACATGGCCTGGGAATGGTGTCCAAAGCTGCATCAGGGGAGGTCCAGAGATGGCATTAAGAAACATTTCTTTACCAAGAGGGTGGTCTGGAATAGGCCTGCAACAGGCTTCCTGGATAGGTGGTTGATGTCCCAAACCTGTCAGTATTTAAGAGGCATTTGGACAAGTACCCTTAGTGATGTGCTCTAGCTTTTCGACAGTCCAGACGGTTCTTGTAGGTCCCTCCCAATTAAATTATTCTATTCTATTCCATTCTATTCCATTCTATTCTATTCTATTCTATTCTACGCTATTGGAAAGTACAGAAAAATATGGAGAGTAGGGGATTGCAGCATCACACAACATCCTCTTGGGACTTGGCATGGTCCCATTTAAGAAGATGCCTTTTGGGGTCATTTGAATCAAAGCAGTGGTCACTTCTGAGAATGAGGATGGCAGCAGGTACTGCCAAGAGACCTTCAAATGTCCTGAGAGCCACTCCTCTGAAAAGATATATTTTGAAGAGAGAGATTCAGGAGCACCTTAAGAAATCTCTGGCTGCTTTTCTGTTTTATATTAGGGATTGCTTTATTTTTGCTTCTTCAGTATAGCATTAAAAAAACCAAAAAAACAACAACAAAAAAACCCCACTGACAAACAAAGATGTGACAAGTTTTTCCTGTGGGCAGCATGAAACAGGGAGCTCTGGTACCAGTGGGTGGTAGATAAACTCCATGGAAGCAAGAGGCAGCCACTGACTGCAGCAGGACTCCAGTGCTGAGCAGAAGCCTTTCAGAGCCCACAGACACCCCAGCCATGGTCCCCTGATGCCCTGGCCTTTGCAATGGCTGCTCTCACCACAGCAAGGCCATCAGAGTATGTAACTCAGTTAGGATGGGAAAAATGTGGATGGTCCCCTCACTGCCCCCAAGAGCACAAGGGACAATGTGACCAACAGCTTGGCATGGGGAAGAGCAAGTTGTGTGCTCACAGGCTGAATTTTGTACCTCTGAAGATTTGCTGCAGGGCTGTCAGCAACCTCCTGCTTTCCACTTCACTTTGATCCTCCCAAACTCACAGGAGAAGCAGTCTGATGCACGAGAGCTATGTGGTGAGGGGTGGTCTCAGTTTATGAAAAATTATGAGTGAGCAAAAAACCCACAAGATAATATGAAAAAAACCCCCGAATTTCAAAAAACAACAACAAAAAAAAAAACCAAACACCAAGCAAAAACCCCAAGCCAAAATCTCCAAATCCTAAACCATTCATTGCTGCATACTCTTGAATACTCTGCTGATTGACATGATTGACATAGCAAGTTTTATAAGCCAAGTCTCCTCCTTGCTGAGCAGCTCTGTCTGTCCATGGGAAGATTCCCCAGGCTGGATCAGTGCTGGAGAGGAGGCAGGGCTGGGAGGGCTCCAGCTGCCTGCACACAGGCTCTGCTTTGGGCTCCACATGTAGGGAATGGCCATCTCAGGGAGGAAACCTGGGGCTTGAAGTAGAAGAGCTGTGGGGTTGACTGCTGGACCAGAGAGGTATCATCTGTGTTTGTGGAAGTAAGTAGAGGATTGGGAAAACATAACTGAAGAAACCAAGGGGAGTTAGGAATTTTAATTCTATACCTTCTACTACATACACAAGGACTACTGATGGTTCAGAGAGTTGGCCTGAACATTGTAATCCAAGTAGTTTTCAATGAGAAGGTGATAATTCAAAAAAATGTTGGGGGGGGGGCGGTTCTTCACAGAATTTCTTTGATGCCAATGAAAATTAATTCAGGAAAAAGGAAGGCAAAGCATTACAGCTCTTTAGAACTGAGCCTTGATTTTATTCTGAAACAACTTTTCAGTCTGAAATTAATTTTTGTATTAAGAAAAATTAAAATGCCGAAGTGTTTATATGTCCAAAACATATAAACCAAATTGCAACAAAAAAGTTGTTTGTAAATGACATTCTGTGGCACTCTCTGGACTGCTAAGGTTTTGCTTCATCTCAGGTCAAAAAACGTTGCAAAGAATAATAAATAATCAGTGGGTAGAAAAAGCATTTTCTCAGCATCTCTGATGATAGGAAGTCACAGCACTGGGAGAAAAGCCCCAAGTTTGGGTGTTTTGATACCCAAATACAACAGCAACAATTTTGTATCGAGTGGTGCTAGTGTTTGGCTACTGCCTGGTGGTACTTTTTGTCTCTGGACCAATGAAACCAGACATGTTAGTAATGGTGACATTTCAGATTTAGGGACATTAATTACCTGACTATTATTGCCTTTCATCAAGTGTAGAGGGCTCTGAACACTTGGTCTGTCAGGGTACTCCAAGGGCTGCTGCCCCATGGGAGAAGGTCAGCCAGGAGCTGAGCACTGTCTGTGGTCATCAAATTTTTTGCCTTGCTCTGTAAATTGCAAATATGGTGCAATGCTCTGCTTCAAGGAGTTTCACAGCTGGAGTCTTTTTCTCTAAAAACAGAAGAGTGCAATCTTGTACTCAGCACCATATCAGGGTCACTTGGGCCATATGAACAGTCTCAAGAAATAACACCCCTGTTTTGTGGAAATGGTCATATACTTCCAACCTAAGCTTGTAGTGAGGTTTGCATAACTGTATAGTGCTTTAGGATGTGGTATATTTGTCTTCTTGATCTTTCAAACAGGAGATGGGTATGCACTAGAAAGAGGCTTATAAAACTTAAAAAGCAACAATATGCAAAATCCATTTGCTGGTGTTTTCACAGCTCAGTGAAACTGTACATAAATATTATTATACAATCAAATAGAAATAGTGTGTTGGCTGATGGTGAAACATAAAGGAAAATGTAAAACATTCAGCACTGAGATTTTTTTAAAGCCATTTAGGGAAATGCTTGGTTTCTGATAGAAAATGTAGATTTAATACTCCTCCATAATGTTTATTCTTTCATCAGTAAGGCAGGCTTTAGCATCATTCTCATCAATCACGCAGTCTGAAACAAACCAGCTGAAAATAAGGTCAATGAGACAAAGAAAAATATCTAATTGTACAGGAAATTTCATATTTTTCCCTGTCTGATTAGCTGCATTTTCATACAGCTGAATTGTCAGCTAACTGTCTACTAAAGCCCCAAACCTGCAAATACATATTCATATGCATATTAACGGTAAAGGAACTTGGCCCCTAGTCTGAATTATGTACATGAATAGTCTTAGCGGAGTGAGCTTCTAAATTATGTCCTGGTGTATATTATACAATGTCAGCAGGGGTGTAAGAATGATAGTTGTACCATCTCACTTTTCAGTTTGAATCTGCTCAAAATGCATATGTCTGACATTGGGTTTTTTTAGCTAATGCAAACATTCCATGTACTTCTCAGTTTGCTGATTTTTTTTGAATATGCACAGCTCTAAATGGTGAAACTTTGTCCCACAGAATTCCAGAAATAATGGTATCAAATTATAAAAGTACTGCTAACTATGTGCACTGGATGCAAAGAAAAACAGACTATCTTCTCCTGCTCACAAGAACAGATTAATGCAACATTGACAATATAATCTTCATTCCTTCCTTTTGCAGTACCAATGCTTTTGCATTAGTCATCATTATTACAGAAACAAGAATAGCATCTGCAAAACTAAAATTGAATTGTTTGGTAAGGAGGGAATAAAAAGCAGCACATTAAAATGTGAAAACATATATAGTAAATTTTAATCCATATTTTAAATTGACAAAGCCAGAATTATTTATAAAGCCTTTCCCATTAAGTTTGCAGGAAGTAAAGGTGAGAAATCACACCCTGCTACACAAACATTTTATTACATTTACCCACCACCAATACCAATCCACCATACCACAATACCAATACCACTGCTTCCTCAAGAAGGTAAATTTTGGGGAAAGCAGCCACAGTGCACTACCTCAGGCTGCCCATGGCTCCCATGTGGTGTCCCTTGCTAATGCTTGTTGGCAGAGACTGACAATGCCTGAGGCTTGCTATGGTGACACCTTCGTGGTATCAAGGCCAGATGAAGGAGTCAGGACATTTAGTATGTTCCTGAAGACCTGGCTGCAGGAGCCATTTGAGTTTAACAAAGTCTCAGCATCATAAAAGAAGCCTGCCTGAGTCTAAATGGTGACTGAGCCTGTGAAGAAGAACCTGGAGTTCAGGTAATTGACTTGCATTTCCAAGATTATGAGGAATGATGGGTGGGAAAAGGTTCCCATCAGAGCTCTAGGCAAATGGCCTTGTCATTGTCAGCCAGAAATGGATGCTCCTGCTGCTATTTCTGCCATGCAAGAGCGAATTTGTTCCCTGTTCTAGGAGATTAGGGAAGTCCAGAGCTGCTTGCTTCCCTCAGGTGGAAGGAAATACTGCAGCTGCCACAAGAGGGTCAGGGAGGTGCATGGATCACCTGCAGCTGAACTGGGACTGGTTGCAGAAGAAAGGATCCCAGTGGATATAGCTAAGTGCCTTTCTATGAACAAGGCAGGATGTCCTTTCACTCTGCAGAGCTTGACTTGGGATCCAGGCTTTTGCACAAAACCCTTGCACACCTTTTTGGCTGTATGGTTAGAGTTACAGCCCAGCCCCACCCCCTGGGTGTCAGGGGGGGCTGTGTCAGTGTGAGAACACTCATGGAGGATGGTGTGTGGTGTGTCAGGCATGGGAACAGGCACTCTCCAGGTGACAGCTCCATCATGCAAAGCTGGATCATTGGAAACAGTCGGGTGCTTTCAGCTCTACAAATTGCCTTTTACCATCTGAGTCCCCAGGTGAAATGCAGATAAGCAAACCTAATGCCTAAGTCAAGGAAAGCCTTATTGGATACCAGATGGTTCATATGTAGATAAATGCATATGGATGCATGAGGGATTTCAGGCTGGTGTGGAGGTTTCCACATGGAACAGGTTTTGTTTTTCTTGGATCAGTGGTGGGGAAGATAAGCTACACAGAATTTATAAGACCTTTTGGGATGAGCCTCCAAAAAACATGGCCAGGCATGGAAGCAGTGCAGGTTCTGCTGGGTACCTGCTGGAAATAGCTAAACAGATTTTTTGTTGTTGTTGTTGATTGCATAATGTATTATTTCATATATTTGTAAATTTTTGCAAATCTGTGCTTTCTGTTCCAAAGAAGAGAAAGCCTCTAAGTAAACAAGAGGTGCTTACATGTATGTGCACTGTGTTCCTGGGCTGCCAAACAGTACTCCTGGGAAGCAAGCCACTCAGAGTCCTGGTCAGTGTTTTCTTTGGAAGATTGCTGCTGAAATATTTTTAATGAGGTTATTTCTTTCACTTAGACATATTTCTTCAAGAAGTTTTCCAAGGAACAATAACATTTTTTTTCTCCAAAATATTGGCTATCCAGAAACAAAGTACTCCAGCTAAACCTCAAACTAATTAGTAAATTCTGCAGTGCTGCCTCCCTGGAGTTTTACTCCAGTTAATTTTTATCCTTTCCCTCTCTGGGCCAAGTTCTCTGCACATGCCAAAATTCACATGGAAATGTTAATTCTGACTCAGAAGAGATGAGACCTCTTGACACAGATAATATTTTGGGGCATTTGGGATGAGCTCCTCCATAATGTTTATTAGTGTACAGATTAAATGGAAATATAAAATATGTGGGCTTGAGCAATGCTTAATGCTGAAGTTTTGTCATGATGTAAATGAAGCTTTTGTACTTTGATGCTTACTCAATCAAAATTTTACCTGTGGGCCAGGGGTGGGAGTTGTCTGGGAATTCAACAAGTGAGGTATCCCCTAGACTATCAGACAGTAAGATGATGATGATTACTGACTATCCTTAAAATAATAAAACTCAGGCCCAAAGTAGACCATTAAACTGCAGTAAAGCAAATCAACTGCTTCCAGAGGCTGCCAGGCTGGGTTTGTGTTCAGACTCTGCTCAGGCACAATGAGCCCCACAGTGCTGCAGAGGGGCAGCTGGAAGGAGGAGAAGGTCCATAACTGAAAGGGCTGCCCTGACAGCCAACATGCAGGGTGATACATTCCTGTATAAAGATGTGGTTCCTGAGATGATGAGTTTTCTATGTCAGTAGTAAGAACCAGAGAGGAGGGCAGTAGCCTGCCTGTCTTCTTTCTCCCCACCTTGTTGTGTGCATAATAAACAGTTTTGTCTTCTCCCTTCTTGAAAATCTTCTGTAGCCGCCAGATACTAGTGGGAACAGTGTCACCTTCCTGTTACCTCATGAAAATATATTTCATTCCCATGATACAAACCATCAAACTACATGGAATATGTAATTATATTCTTAGCACATGAAGCAAAAGGTGCTAGTTTATTATCGTATTATGACATTGGATATTAATTTCCTTCTACTCAAATGCAAAGATGAAAGTTCCTGTCACTAATGGACTAATATTTCATTTTTTTAAATTTACTTTGGAAACTGTTTGCATTACCTACAAGTCAAGCCAAAAATGAGACTGTAGGATTTTTCCTTGCCAAAGCAGATTTACCATTGAACTCTTGTAATGAGAAGTTTTATTCAACTGTTTATAGAGCAGTTACTGACTATAAGGTATCCGTGACATATATGTTACCTAGCTGAATATTTTTATAGGTACATGCTGAAAACTGCTCACATAAAAAAAGCACAAGGGTAATTTGGCTCCAGATGTCACTGAGCCAAGAGCAGGCCTGCCCACAGCTTCCTGGGTAGGCACACCTTCAGATCTTTGTGTAAAATATTCCTTTTCCACTGTCATTCTTGAAAACATACTTCTCCCCTATCAGTGTTCATGAATACCAAATGAAAGGTAAAGAAATTGCCCTCGAAGGAAACCCTTCATTTTTATTTAAATGAATATTTAATGAATCTACTTAAGAAGAACTTTCCCTGGGATATTTCTAGAACTATCTGTGAACAGAAACTGTAAAATTAAAATATTAAGTGTTAAACTTTTTGTGGAATGGGATAAACCTTTCTTCCTCTTTCAGAGGAATAAAAAGTCCTGTGGCAAAGCACAGTGCACACAGCTGCTGCTGGTGTGGGGCAATAGACACCTGGACACGTTGCCTACATCAAGACTACCAGGCAAAGTACAGCAGAGAAAATATGGGATCTTTAGGCTCTTGATCCACCATTTCAGCTTATTTGGGCTATTTGCAGTGCCTGTCTTGTTGAAGGTGCTAGCCCACGTCTGAATGAATGCAACTGTGATGAGTAGCAAAAGTTCCTACTTTAGTGGGTGAGGTGTCCTATGTTGTTTTACAATGCAGAGCTTTAATTTGTAATATTAGTAGAAGCCCTTAATGAAATTTGATTTATTGAGCATCTTCATGCCCACAAGAAGATGACAGGTATTACCATTTGATGCAGAGGGAGGCAAAGAAGTATCTGGCATGAGAGATCATCTTTTGACTCAGAGGCTGCCCCTCTAGAAGATGAGCATGAGCCTCAGGCAGATTGCTGCAGTGTTTGCTGGAAAAGGAGAAGGAGAGGTTCAAGAAAAATATCTGCAGAGAAGATCCTGCCAGGCAAGGGGCAGGCTGAAGTTAGACAGGTGCCTGGAGCATGTGCAGGTGCTCAGAGCCACAGACTGTCTGCAGCAGTAGTTTAAACAGAAGAAAAAATGCCTAGTGGAGTAAAATATATTTTATCCATCAGGATGATCAAAAAGTTAGAGTTTGCTGGTTCCTTAGAATTATCAAAAAATAACTATAAATTAAAAAACAAGATCACTTTCACTGAGCTACGCTGACCTGAGCCACTACTCTTTCTTGTCCTCTCTGAGACCAGCAGCTCTACCAGCACTGTGCAAACAAATGTTTCAGCCATGAAACATCATGCTGGCATGCATAGCGCTGGCTTTCTGTTCTGCTTTCTGCTTCAAATCTCTGCTCATTTTCTTACTTCTCTCACCCCGTCATGTTTCCATTAACATGAGATTATTTTTGCTCTCTTTCCTTCAGTCTTCATATTGGATTTCATTGTAATTTATTTACTGACCCTTTTTCTGCTCCTAACGGCTTTGTTATTGACTGCATGATACCACAAGAGACTGAACACCTCTGTTTCTAGTAGGTGCCCCTCCAGATTTTCCACCTTATATCCTATAATGAAATTCTGTACTTTTGAGACCATTCCTAGCACCTGGAAAATGGTGAAAAACTCATTACTGATTCCGGAGGGACAGGTCTGATCACTAAATTTTGACCCTAGAGTCTAATTAATGTTTCACAGCACTGGCTGACTTCAATACCAATACTCCTCGTGCATCTGAGGATGCAATCCAAACCACAAGTCAGTAAACAATTAATTGACCTATTTTTAAAGAGGATATGTCAGAGTTAGTGGGCAATGTACTTAGGCAGCTTGAGGCAGAATTGAGGTCTCATATTTTTAATGCTTCGTATATTTATAGGTACTGAACTCTGAAGAAAAATGGTGATCATCATCATCATTGTACATTCCTGTCAAAAACACAAGTCAGAGAATTTCACTGCACCAACTCAGTTAAAGCACATGTCAGAGAAGCGTAAAGAGTTAATGATCCTCACATTTAAAATACACTCTTGTATTTACAATCTGGATTTCACTTAAGCCCCTCACTATAGGGTCTATAAATTTCTCTTTTCAACTGTATAAACCTCTGCTCGCTCCTCTCAGCACAAATACTTAGAGAGCGTGACCAGATTTTGAAAGCCATAAATTCTATGAATTTTGCAATATTTTGTAAGGTACCTCAATATTCCCTTCATTTGCTTTTTTTTTTTTTTTTTTTTTTAAACTATAAATAGAGCCTTCTTTCTGCAACCAGTCTCCAAAGGTCACCTTACAATGTTTTGCTATTTCCTGTATTAAGCAGCAATGCTTTTCAGCTGACATTCCAACTTCAAGTCATGCATATGAGCATGATGTGAGCTTGCTTCAGACCACAGTGAGAGGGCTGCAAACAAGACTGCTGTATAATTGCCGAGAAAAATAACATCCATTGTCAAAAGGGGCACTTCATCAAACAAAATTTAGCTGCATGAATACAAGTGTCTCCAAATATTTGGTTCATGCTAAAAATATAGCACATTTATTAAAAATATATATTTATAAACATTGGTATGAACAGACACAGATGTTGAGCAAATGAGAAAGGAAAAATAACCATGTAATGTATTTCTCCCAACATTTTATCAGGTTTAGGCAGACCTTGCTCAATGGAATTGTTTTTTTCGTGATTGCACCATATGTTCATTCTAAATAAAAAGCTTGTCAGATTCAATGTAAGTAAAAGCAAAAACCAAGAGAAAAAAAACATTTGACCTAACAGACACGTGATCTGTGCTATGAAGCTATCTTTGAGTTCAATCTTTGCGGCTATACAGCATACATTTCTAATTATATATAGTGTACAGTTTCTTTCTTTTCCTTTTCTCCCACCTTTATTTTTTAAATTTTTTTAAATTGTGTTAAAACAACATATCCCTGGTGGATTTCTTCAAAGCTACAACTTATAGAACTGCAGTCATTCTCCCCCAAACTGAAAACCAAACTGAAAGGGAGAGGGCAGGAGAGAAGAGTTAAGCTTATTACTGTGTGAAAAAGTCTTGTTAAATTAATTGTGCTTCAGTCTTCGCTGCCTGCAGGCAGTGCTTTTATGATGTGTTAATATAATACAGAGTCAATTCTGATTAAAGAACTTGTCAATAGTCAGCAATGTTTGTTGTCACTCTTAATGGCCATTTTATCTGGTCTATTTGCATGCCTTCTAGTTTACAACGTTGTGTAAATATACACAAAAATGATCACGATGAGGTTCAGAATTGTCCCAATAATTCCAAGCATTGCCAAGATGGTTTCTTCTTTGCTTTCCTTTTCTTGACTGCCTTTATCTTCCTCATTTCCACTAGTGATTACCATCTTGGTGGCCAGTTTCTTTATCCTCCCCTTCAGGATAACCTAGATTAAGGAACAAAAGCATCAAAATGGATTGTTAGTTGGAGTATCAAAACTCATATTAATAGCATAGCCAACTGCAGAATTTTTGCCTCATAACACACAATATTAAGAATTCACTTGAAAAGGATTAATATTTTTATTAGCTATTCAGTAAATGCTTAATTAAAATGACAGTTCAACTAGCCTGTGGTTTACTTATACCCCTGTGCTTACGTGCCAGCAATCACTCCTAGCACACATAGCCCATCTGCAATGTTGTTCTAAAACTGGTCAGAAATGTACCATGAGGTGTGACTCCTCCAGCATCAGTGGGGACTTTGCCAGCACTGGGACTGCAGGAAATCATCTTGTCATGCTATGGAGACCCCAGATTTACACTTCAGTACCAAGAAGCAAGCGAGGGAAATAAAACTGGGAAGACCTTGCTTCTTTTTAATAGGAAAAAATCATTCAAGACAAAGGCATTTTGTCTCCTGATGAGAAGGAAGACAGCAGTGACTTCTTTATAAATAATTCAAAATAAAAGCAAAACCAAAATAACATCCATCTTGGCTTTTATTTTCCTCATTCTTAATGTACAATGAAAAGTTACTTGCAGTGCAGTGAGCTGAAATGTATTGATCTGCCTGCAGGGAGAATACAGCCATTTCCCAAGCAACAGCCCAAGCCTCTGAACTGCCTAAAAAAAGAAGATTCTTCAAATGCAGGACAAGCCCTGACTCCCAGCACAGCTGAAGCCACAAACAAAGAAGCTCCCTTGGTCTTCCTGCCATGGGTAAACATCTGATTGTTCAAATTAGAAATGGATAAATTCTATGTATCTGTGTTTATCTAACACTGCAAATTTTAATCACATGGGCAAACCAGAGTGTCCCAGAAAACTGAAAAAGGTTGGCTGGTTTCCCAATGCCAACTGATCTGCCAACATCTGGGTTCAGGCAATGCCCTGCTGTTGTCTCCCAAGCTGTAAACCATATCCCATTGTATTTCTCCTGTAGAAAGCAGTGGTAGATTGTAGGAAAAAAATAAATCTCCCCAACAGCTCCTGCCTAAAAGAGGGATTTGATTTGGTCTTTTAATGGACCCTCATTCCTCCCTCCACTAACTCACAGAGCAAAAGCAGTCCCTCCCAGGCAGGTTATATGTTCAGGGGGTGAGGGCTCCCCAAGAAGTGGCCACCAGCTCAGTGGCACATCCCTCCAGGAGATACCATCAGAGGAGTCCTGGCCTGCAGCTCCTCCTCTGCTCCTGCACTGCAGAGCCACAGAGCAGCAACCAGAGTACGGAAAGGACTGGAAGAGGTAAGGAAATCCTGCACGGGAGAGACTGAGAGGAAAAACTGAGAATCCAGACAAAACAACCTGTATTTTTGTCACATCTGCAAGCTGTTCATATATAGGACAGTGGGTAACTGCTGGCAACTTCCTAAGAAATGGTTGAATCCCAGCAGGTACAAGTGATTAGTAGAAAGTAAGGAAGAAGTCAGGGTCTGCAGAAGCCTTTGTACTTACACTTGCATTAGCATTTATGTGTTTCATCTTATTGCAACCAACATATTCAGAGGGAAAAATAACAAGAGAGAAACTTTGGGGTACCCACAGCAGACAGGAGTCAGCAGGAGCAGGGGGCACCAAGCAGAAGGGCATCAAACACCAGAGCATCAAACATCCAAGCACGATCACCCTGAAGGTCTTTTGAAAAATCTGCTGCAGGAGAGCAAAGATTCAGAGGCACCAAGTGCATCACAGGGATACAGCTCCTGCTGTCCCTCTCCAGATTCCCCTCAGAAACTCTGTCTCCACAGTTCCTTCACCCACAGCCACCTCCAACTCTTCCTGCAGGACCTACCTCTTCTAGCAGCAGAAGGGTTTTTTCATTTATGTCCCAGCTAGCGTCCAGAGGAGGGTTTGGCTGCACCTGGTGGGAGTCCTCCCTGTCTTGTTAATTGCCACCAAGCTGTCCATGGTATCTTAACAAGCAACTTGTCTCTGGGAAGTCACAGGAGAATTCCTCCCAAAGCCATTTACATTAACGTCACAACCTAAGCACATCCACTCCTGGTGGCATTGGACCACAAACCCACATCCCAGGCTATGACATGCAGCCATTACTTCACCCACAGAGCCATGAGTCATTTGGATATTGTGTTCTTTTCCCCTTCAGTAACTGGAAGGTTTTCCCTCTGGCCAACCGTTTGCATTTCACTATTTATTTGAGAAATCAAGTAGGATTACAAATATAGTCTGATAAAATCCCAGGCCTGGAATGCAAGGACTTAAGGGGAGAGTGAGGTTCTTTCTGGCTGGCTCCCATGAGAGCTGAACACTCTTGATTCAGCACTCTGGTTCCCACAGAAATATGATCATACCCAAGCATCTTGTGGTCAAGCCTTTCTGGCTCGAGAAAAGCCAGAGAAGGTACAATTTGACTCTGCATCCCATGGTTTGGACAGAGTTTCCCATTCACATCAAAAACCAACAGAGAGTGGTGCAGAGCCCCAGCTGGTGCTTTGCACTGCAGCCTCTGGTGCTCTTAACTTTGGTACAGTGACCCTGCACCACATGCACTAGGAAATCCTGATTCCAGGATTAATGTGAGCAGAGGCAGCATGGGGCTCAGACAGCATCTGAACCCATTATTAACACCCCCAGTCTTTTCTTAATAAACTGTGCAGCACGAAGTTAATATCAAATTCCCTTCTGCAGAACGCTAGATCCTAAAATTAACATAAATCTAAAAAGTAGCTAAATAATTCACAAAATATAGGAAATATTTTAAAGGCTATTAGATGTAAAGACAACAAAGCCTCCGCCTTAACAAATCCTTGAGTTGTGATTTTTTTGTAAGATAAGAAACTATTCTGGGGAAGTATGACAACAACTTTGCCATGTTATTAAAGTCTTTCCCAGACACCTATTACTGGCTGATGAGAAAGGCAGAGGTCCTTGGGCTGCACAGTCTCTGATCTGAGGTTGTACAATCACATTTTTCCTCTTTGCAAGTTGTATTTATTAGCAAGGAGATAGTGGGTGGTTTCAAATCTGGTAGCATGAATCAGACTGCTGGGTTATTTCTGTCCCACTAAGGGGCCTAAACTGAGGGAGAAGTCCTCAGTGTGATGCAATGAAATATGCACAGAGAAGCTGGTGGCTGGAACATGAGGAGCATGAAGGAACAACAAGGGGGCAGCAGCAGTTGAGGGTTTATACGTGGGCTGATGCAGAGTGTAATTTGTTGGAGGTTATCTCTATGAGCCCATGTCTTGTATTTGGCTTATGCTATGGTGCAGCCTGGGACTGCATGAACTGCACTTTTTTTGATGAAACTACACCCAAAAAAGTGCTGCAGGAGCTCTTGCTGTGCCATAAAAACAACAAAAGATATTTCAGTCCATGGCAGTAAGGTTCCAGGCAAAAGCTGGTCTGAAGTAAAGCCCCCAAAGCACACGAGGTACCTGCAGGGCTGCAGGGCTTTGGCAGCTCTGGTTTCCCTGCAGGGATTGCTCTGGTGGATCCACACTGCTCACTATTTTATACATCACCTAAGCTCCAAGAGGGAGCACACAATGGCTCAGCATTAAGAGGAGTTTAACTTTCAAACAGGACATGACTGGGACCAAATACAATTATATTAATACTTTGCCAAATATAGCACTGTTGAAATCAAGGTAAGCATTGACTTTGGACTGTGGGGAGACCAGAATCAAAATTACTTCTCCATATGTCAGGACTGACCTTGGGAGGAGTAGCACTCTCCTAATGGCAGACTCAAGCCTTTAACCTTCACAGATCTTGTGCTCAGAGCAGTATTTTTGCTGGCTGGGGTTTGTGGGTGTTTTTTGCTACTGGGGAAATACTTGCTGTCAGTTTTAGTATAATTACCCAAATTAAGATAAGAGAAAAGTCATCTGGCTTTCTGGGTACCTTTTCACAGTCTTTGTTATTCTCTTCTGGAAAGTGAATTCATTTATTTGACATTATTTAATATTTTTATGATTCTTATGACACATTTTCCCTTTTATATTTTTCTGGTGGTACTTCATGCTTGACAGAAACATTCCTTTTCCTTACGCAGAACCGTTGCTAGAACTGCTGAGGTAGGAGGGCTAGAGAACACTAAATTTACCATTTTTTAAAATAACTATCTTTCTTATTTAATTACTACTTCATTAGGAAAGCACTTTCACGACACATCAAAATTAATGTCTTTCTTACTTCATTTTGTAAGATTCATCATTAACCTAACATCAGCCTTTTGAAAAGATATGTATTCCGAAAAGCTATCCATTAAAAGATAAATATCCTGTATATTCTGCACTGCACATGGGAGACAAGGACAGTTCAGTGGTTAGGACACTCCTTGCACTATTCATCTTGCACTTCTGCTGACTTCTAATCTATCTGCAGGAAATCCACTTAGTCTCTCTGCCTCGGTTTCTCATCTGTGGGATTCTTTGAAGAGTAGGTTATTCAGCCTACAGCAGAAAATGGACCACAGCAACAGTGAGGCCTCGCAAATATTTCCAAAACTGGGACATGCTAACATGAAAAGTTTCAAATCCAGCTGTGCTATGAAATACACCCATGACCATCTCCCCAAATCTGTGGGACATGCTGCACATCAGTGCCATTGCAAACAGTCCAATGAACCAGGAAAAGCATTTCTAGCAGAAGATCCTTTTGCATCTCTTCACTCAGTGTGACTGATCTAAAGGTGATGGCTTGATGGCAGGGCTTTGGAAAAGGAGGCAGCAAGTGCATGTTTGTGAATTTACTGCAGAATGTTTGTCACATCAAAGATACAAAGCACATCGCTCACAAAGCACCTGCCCTGACATATCTGACAGCTTTTGAATATGCTGGCACCTTGACTTGATCTTGAAAAAGTTTTGTAATCTTAAATAATTTCTCCTCTAAGTCATTATTTATGAGCTCCCCAAAGAGGCTGCAAGTGGAGGGCTCAGCCAGCAGAATCTGAGCTCCTGGGAACTCAGAGAAGGGGGAATTCTAGGCTCTCCCGGGGGTCCTCAGTGCTCCTCCTGATCTGCCCTGTACTGTCGTGTATTATCTGGCACCTTGAAAAACAAGAATGGAAACTTCTGTAAACCTCCCAGGGACAGATGCTCAGCTGGTACAAAGCAGCCTTCCTCCCCCAGTTCAGCTCAGCCGCCTCCACTTACACCGTTTGAGGATCTGGCTCCTTGTTTTCAATCTACCTTGAATATCAGTGAGCACGAATTTTGTATTCTTAATCCATAATCACAGACAATCACCAGCCAAATTGTTTTGATATTTAAACTTGTTTACAGTCCCCAGGCTATTAGTTGTGATGACACATTAAGAGATAAGAGAGCTTTAATTTTCTGAGGATAGTTCCACCCTCTGGGGATAAGAAACACAGAGCGGAAACTTGTTTTGATTAGCAAACTGAAGAGGGCACAGAAATCATACAAAGCGGAGTGTGAGTTCAGATGCTGCTGGAGCTGACACCTTCCCTTATCTCACAAACAAGTGCTCGAATTACCAAACAGGGAGGAGAGTCTCCTCGAGGATTTAACCCCACTTGAACATCACAGCCAAGTGCAGTTTTGTTCCTTTCCTCCTAGTAAGTACTTCTAACCTCTTTTTCCTCCAAGGGCAAACTTGGGAATTTGGGTGCTTGGCTCAAATCCTGGACAGTCCCCAAGCAAGGTGCTGAGCAGGGCATTAAGTGCTGCTGCTTGTGATGTGCGGGAGGAAGGCAGGCTTGGCACACACATTTGTGCTTGTTTGCTGTTCTTTTTCTAGGGATTACATTGTCACATTCTCACTTCTGTGATGACTTTGTACCCACTCTCGATCTTTGTGCTGTTTTTACTGGACCATCTTCTCCTAAACTCCACTAACACAGGATATTGTCAGCTATCAGTCAAGATCCTTCTCAGAGAAGCACTGGTAGGTGCAGGGAAAGACATTTGCATTTGTTCTTAGAGTTTGATTTCAGGGAACTGAAAGGCACCAATGTAAATGCAAGATAAGGCCAAGAGAAGCTCTGGGGCCATAAGAAGTTTGACTAAAAGCTCAGTCAGACACAGCAGTGTGCACAGGCAGTGCACAGCATGTATGAATAGCAGAGGAATTGAAACTGAATGAGCAGAAATCAATAAACAGTAGAAATCAATAAACAGTAGAAATCAGTATACCCAAGAGACCTGTCAGTACCTGTCAGTATATGCACGGACCTGTCATAAGAGAAGGGAGAGAGGAAACTAGGAAAGGTGGCCATGAGGAGGTCTTTAGTTAAAGAAAAAAAGATGAGAAAGAGTAGGAATGTGAGCCAGGTTCAATAACACTCCCCAGCAGTGAGCAGAGAGACCAGCGCCTAAAGTGAAGGGATGTCTCAGTGGAGAGAGGACACAAGCACTTATGTACTCCTCAAGCAGGAAAATAAACCCACATCAGACTGCTGCTATGCTGCAGGTTTTAGTCAGTGAGAAATACTTGCTATTTATAGCACTACAGTCAGGATATTTCCAAAGGTCTCAGCAATGTGAGACCTCCCTGGAATAAAGGGAACCACTCAGCAGCAAAGAGGTTACTCTGAGAGGGCAGAATTTAAATAAGTAATGTATTACAGGGCTCATCCTGCTCTCCACCTTGGGTCTGATCCAGTTTGTTCTGGCAGCTGTTTTTGTCCCCCAGGCAGCTCAGAACTCAGGGGAGGAAAAGGACTTGCAGCCAGTTTTACAGTTTTACCTTCCTACTCTTCATTTATGTCCCTGGGGACCACTCATAGCGCTGATATGCTCAGGATACCTAAGCTCCATTGTAATGAAACCAAATATTTTCAATGCAAATATCCTTATCTCAGAAGCAAAGCAATGATCCATAGCAGAATAGCAATCCTCAAGCACCAGGCTGTTACTACTGTGCCGGCAGTGCCATCCCCAGACTCACTGACAGCCTTGGGTTCCTCCACCTACAGCAAGGCTTCCCACGTCAGGATTCATAAGGCTTCACGAGTCCCAGTTTCCTAGATTGTGAAAGAAACAAACCTGGCTAAAGGGAAAGCAAGTTACCCTTTAACCCACAGTCCTTTCCCCTTTGGTATGAGATGCACCATGAAGAATGAATTGTTACAGATCAAAATCAACAGTCTGTATAAAAAACAACTGGAAGCATTTAGGATTAGAAGTCCAAATTTAACAAGTCCAAATTTTCTGTTTCAGCCTGAAGAGTGGTGAAATTTCAGTGTGCTTCTCTTTGGTTTAGGCTGGCCTATTTTTTGTTCACAACCCATTTTCCTGATACACAGCACTTTGCTTGGTTGCTTGGTGCTAATACTCAGATGCAGAAATGTTTGACTCTCAGTGGTACTGTAGCATACACTTGCCATTTTCCTCTTTTTAAATAGTCATTATTTCTTTTCAGACCTTTCGAGTTCACCAGTAATACTTGTGCAAGTAGTGTTCAGTTTTATTAGAAAAAGTCAGATGGTCCCACTTCTGCTTCTATTTGTTGCTCCATAGAGAAATATTAAATCCTGACTTGTTGGAAGTTAATGACAATATTCTCTCACATTTGCTGAAATCAGAGTTCATGGGCTGTCTTTCACTTTAGGAGGCAACAAGAACATCTTCAAGCTGAATAAATACAAAAATGGGTTGAATAAATGAAAAGCAAGGAACAACTTTATCCCAGGAGTAACCAGTAGTTAAATTAGTGCATGAATGCAGATATTTTTAGTAGCATCTTATTCTTTGACTTTAGTACCAAATATAATTTTCTTTCTGTTTTGGTATTTTGCAATCCAGACTCTTCAATGAACCTGTCACCACAGTGTCCTCTAGCAATGGGGTCAAAAGATAATTAAGGGACTTCTGAAACAGTATCCACTTGTTATTTGAACTTGTTTTTCATTCCTCATTAGGCAATTTGGAATGAAATGAGTAAATGGCTTTCACTCTTCAGGCCACCTAGAATGCTGTAAGTCTTGTACCATATCCCTGTAGATATCCATTTTCAAGAATGACTTATCCCAGTCTGCCTGGTGGTATCCTCTTACAGAAACTATTCCATGCTTTTGGTTATTTTTCTTGCCTTTCTCTCTGGCTTTTCTATTAATATGGAGGGGTTTTAAGCAGCAGTTGGCAAAACCTTTCTGGGCTTCAGGTGTTAATGTGGAGCCAGTGTGCTGAAGGCGTGCTGTCCTTACTCTAAAGATTTTGTCATTAATACATATCAAGTTTTGCAGAAAGGACACTTTTCATTCGAGGAAAAAGGGAAAAGGGAAAAGGGAAAAGGGAAAAGGGAAAAGGGAAAAGGAAAAAGGAAAGGGAAAGCGAAAGGAAAAGGAAAAAAATGAAAATGAAAAGGAAAAGGAAAAGGAAAAGGAAAAGGAAAAAAAGGAAAAAAAAAAGGGAAAAGAAAAAGGGCTAACATTTCTCCCTTCCACACACTAGAAATTATGATAAAGATTGGAAGTTTGAAGCCAGAGCTCTCTCCCTCCCTTAGTCTTTTGCCCATCTTTCCTGAGGTTAATAAAGCAGAACAATTAAAAAACTGTTCTGAGCACACCTGGATGCTGAAAAATTCAGATTCCAAACATGATAAATAAATAAATAAACAAATAACTAAAATATGTAGAAGTCCTAATATTTGCAATTTTTTCCAGATAAAAGTAGTATTAGCTGAAAATGCTTTGTTAAAGAATGAGATGCTAAAGTATCTTTCCAGTTTCAGACCTCAACACCTATTTTTCTATTTCAAGGGCATCTCCAGGCTTTTCTTTCAAAAGCAAAAATACATTGAAGCCCTGTACAAGCAAAAATGCAATATCCAAGTCTCAGAGAAAGACAGGTCTCCGTTATCTGCCAGAAGGCACATAACCTCTGTCACAAGCAATTTGAAGATCTGCCCTCACCACTGCATGTTGGAATGGAAACTGAGCTGCTTCAAAGACAGTTAAGAAATATTAAGAAAAGGGAAAGTGACATAAATTTATATTAATTTGTTGCTATATAGTATCTCCAAGTTCAGCCAAGGCCAGAAGATAAGTTGGCCTGTAATGGATCAAAATACCTTTAGCTCAGATGTGGCCCCTCCTTACAAAACAAATGTGCACCACAGGAGCATTCAGAAGTCTGAGGGATACAGAGGTAGAGTTTCTCCAGGAAAGAGCTGTTAGTGTGTAGGTAAAACAACAATCTATAAACTCTAAAATGTCCCCTTTTACTTCCAGCTATACCTTTATCCCAGAATTAATTATTAGTTATGGCTACATTAAGGGACACTATACATAAATCAAACCAACTGACACTTTCTAATTAGGAAAGCTGTGTTCAGGGGTCTTTTATAATTTTCAAATTATAACTGTTTGGTTTGAAATTATATTCTCCAGCCATTTGTCTCAGGAGAAGTATTTTTTGGGAAAAATTCACCCAGTTTTGCTGTTTATAGGAATGATACTTGGAAACCATTTGTTTTATCCATATGAAAATCTGACAACCCTTTCTGTGAAATATTCAATTATCTTCACTTTGAAGCAAGGACTGCATTCTAAATTTTATTGTGGCTGAGATGGTTTGGTATAAGTGCTGAAGAAGGTTTTCTGTGTTTGAAAACATCTTTATTTTTAAGTGATAAGTTTTGTAAAAGAAATTACCTCTCTTGTAATTTCTTTTCCTGTTTAATTACTCTCCTACCTCAATACATCCTTTCAGCACTCCAATACGTTGAAATGACATTGATAGTTTTGAGTTTGAACAGCAAAAGGTTTTCATTTTGGTTTTAAAAATAAATTCTTTGTGATTTCTTGTAATTAATTTACAAAAACAACCCAAAATTGCCATAATTAAAGGTGATTCAGAATGAATTCAGCCTCCATCTGTTCATGGGTTATCAGGTAGACTTTAGCAAAGCACGAAATTCCAGCTTCAGTCAGAGCACCACGCATTTGTCATAGAAGAGGAGAAAAAAAAAGCTGTTTCTTGTAGAATGCTTCATTTTTAAAATTTTTTTTTCAGAATTTCAAGGTGTCAGGAGAATCTGAGAAGAGGAACAGCAGTCTTTTGTATGCAAGTGTGAGATGCTGAGGAACAGGACAAGTTGCTCACTCTGTGCTTTTCAAACCTGGTGTGTGTTTCTGGAGCCTGCCTTGGGCCTGGGGGTTTGGAATATCTGAAAGTGGCAACTACTGGCCAGGAGTGTAGGGGGAGGGAATAGGAACTGCAGTGTGTTCTGCCAGGTGCTCTAAAAAATTTACATTAGACACCCACAATTATGGATTTGTGTAATCTTGCTCTTTTCTTTGCCTGTGGTTACCAGCTGTACTAGGGAGTAATGATACTCAGAATTGCTCTTAAGATGCTATAAATGGAAATTAGTCAGTGTTTGCACGTGGCAAGGACCTGCATGGTGGAACACCCTGGAATGCCCCAGCGGGAAACAATTTTGCCTTCACAGCAGAGTCTGAACTGTGCATTGAAAAGAAGATCAAGTATTGAACTCACAAACTGTGTCATCTATTATGTGCACCAAGTGAGACTCGGATCCTGCACAAAAATAGTCTGTGACTGATGCACCTGTGCAAGGTGGCAAATTAATGGAGTAGAGACAATTTTGCTTACAGCATTTCTTAGCTTCAAGTGCTGAGCTGTGCAACCTTGATAATGTTCTTTTCACATACTGTTTTGTGTGTAATTATTACCTGTATCAGCCCAAATTTAAAAATAGAGCATTTCTCTATTGAATGCCTCTTTTAGGACACAGTTGCAGCTGACTTTTAAAAGTTCCAATACCCTGCAACTCACACTGAAGGCTACTGGCACTGTCACAGCAACACCATCCAAACCCCGAAAATTTCAAAGCCTATTTCAAAGTCCTGTGATGAGCATTCCAAAATGGAGGCAGCTGAAAATCCCTTGCCACTTTTAAAATACTAGATGCAATAAGATAAAATAGCAGGTAATTTGAGGAAGAAGCTAGTTTCTAAAACAAAGTTATCGAAGTAGGGTAACACTCCAGGCAACCAACTCCCACACCTTTTATCATCATCATTAGTCATTTATATTGCAGCAGCATGCGGCAACCCCTGCTGACGTCTGGGCTACAAACCAGACACAGAGAGCAGGAATGATACCTAGCCCAAGCAGCTTGCTAAATTACAGCAGTGAGAAGTATAAGAAAGGGAGGGAGGAAGAACAGAAGGTTGAAGTGGGTTGCTGAAGGTCAGTTTGCACAAACCTGGCACAACTGGGAGAGTCAGGGCCTCGATCCATGGGAGCAGCTGTCCCTCTGGCTTGTGCTCTGAGTGAGCATAGCATGGAGAGACATGTTAGCTCCACTTGTGCAGGTCCCCTGCTCCTGGGGAAACAAGCTGCTTGTGCCAGGAGTAACACATTTGCGAAAACACAAGGGCAAGGTGACACATCTCCCCTTCAGGTCTTGGGGTAGAGCTCTGTGGCACAGCAGAGAACTGGGAGTGAAAAGGTCACAATTAACTCACAAAATGTTCTGTCAAAGCCATTGGGATGGGCAGTGAAGAAAACAGCTTGGGAAGAGCTGGTTTTCCTAACCCCTGTGCACTGGTTCATTGCTATAGCAAGTGTTTGCTGTTGGGAGTTGTGGATATCCCAGAGTCATGGCATGGCTGAGGTTGGAAGGGACCTCTGCAGGTCACCTGGCCCAACCCCCTGGTCAGGCAGGATCACCTACAGCCAGTCAGTTGCCCAGAACCATGTCCTGGCAGTTTTTCAATATCTCAGAGGATGGAGGCTCCACAAGCTCTCTGTACAACCTGTTCCCCTGCTTGGTCACCCTCATGGTTACCTGCTTCCTGAGGTGCAGAGGTTCCCACTTTTAGCAAAAGATGTCACCTTGTATATGGAGCAAATCTACTTGGATTCTTTTTTTTTTTTTTTTTTTACTTATATCTTATTCTTATTCTCTTCAAAAAGATACAACTGATGTGGCCACAGATCTGGAGAGATTATTTGCATATGTCTTCCAACTCTGTACAGTATTCCTAACAACCCAAATCTCTGTCTGCAGTGGGTACTGTACTATATAAGCAACATATTTTGATAGCTAATGTAATGCAACATACATATCATGTTGCCTCAAGGTCATGGTAAATTGTATCTGTTTATATGATGCATCTTGACGTCCTTTAATGTGGTGCTAGTAATTTAAAACAGTGACCATATAAATGTGAATAAGACCAAGAAGACAGCCACAAATTTCACAGATTTTTTGTATTAGGAGTATTCACTAGTATTTAGATAATTCTTCATAAGGATTTAGAGAAAATAATGTAGATTTTGCCACATTTTTCTTCAATGGACACCAAGTCAAATTCCATTCACAAAACCTTGAGTAAAATTGCTGCTAAAAAGGAAGCTAATCTGGATTTATGACCCCAGAACAGAGAGCCAAGTTTAATCCTGATTTTTTTAAACATATAATGGATTCATTTAAAATATTGCTTGCAATAAAGAGGCTGCTCACAATAAACAAATTATTCATTGTCTCTGAATTATGCAAAACTGGTCATTGGAAATGATTGTGTGTAAATCCCAGAATCCTTATAACACATAGGGAGAACACTGAGACCCACTGAACCAGTGTGATGAGTAAATAAACAGCAACTTGCCTGGAAACAGTAGATTGGATAATGTTTCTTTAAACTTTATTTTCAAGACAAAGTGTTTATGCGTTATGAATTGTTGCCCAAGATGTTCTGCCTGTTCACACAGACCTGGGTTTATTCTAGCAGCTGTCATACCATCCCTATAGGATTGATGCTTTCTCCATTAAGATACTTTGCTCACATTTGTAAAGTATCCATTTGGTTCTACTTGTATTTTTAAAGGCAGATTATCCTCTAGGGAGATTTTGATCCATTTCTTTCCCTTTCATGCTCTAAGGCAGTGCTGGCATGAGCTGACTTGGAGACCTGAGTATACCAGTGGAGAAAAAGCTTATGATCATGGACCATCTAAAACCCATGGAAAATGGTAGCCCTGTTCAGGCTCTGGTGAGAAAAAAGACTTTCCTCAGGAAACAAAGATGGGAAGTGAACACTAATCATAGCAGAGATATTCAGGTGTTTTCAGTTCATGATATATGAAGAAATTCTAGCAAATAGAAAAAGAAATCAAAGATTAAAAAAAAAACCAAACCAACCAACCACTCAGGCCAAACTTCTCCAAAGGCTATTTGAAGGCTGAACTAAATCTTAGTTCAGGTTAACCTGAAAATGCTGATCAGAATCACCCATACTCAAAGAGAATGTCTGAATTTTCTTCACTATGTAGGAAAGAAATGGAAGGCTGCTTGATGGACAGAAGTCAGTGCTGCTCCAAATCTGGATTGAGAAATGGCACCTTCTAGTAAATACTCACAGACACTGGTAAACGTAATTAACCTATTCAAGGATACCACAGAATTTCTAGATATTATGATTTTAAAACCTATCTGTAACGTAGATTAAACAGGCAATCATACTGATCAATGTTAGATGTGAAAGGAAAAAGACCATGTGACTGAAAAACTGAATGTGCAAATACAGTGTCACTCTACCACTCATCCAGAAAACCTGAGGCAGAGGAAGATTAAAAATTTTATCTAAATTCATGAAGCTGCCCACTGAAGCTCCAGAGAGCTAAACCCTTTTTCTCAGTTTCCAGATCAGCACCCTGTTCTTTGGACCATACTTTGTCTCTGCACCATCTGGTTTAAACTGATGCAGCTCAGCTTCAGTTTATGCTGGTTGAAGAGTTGCAGCCTAAGCTTTTTAAGAAGTAACTTTGCAGCACCAACAATTTAATTCAGCTTAACAGCAATGTAGAAATAGAAACAGTGAAATGTCTTTTGACCTTTGCTGTTGGCTACAATCAAACCCATGCAACAAAAAAAGCAGAGAGGAAATGTTGGACATACGCTCAAAATGAAAAGAAAAATGTTCGGGAATGTAAGACAGTACACTGGAGAAAACATCCAGGAACAATTCACCATGCTGAGAATATTATTCCTATGAGGCTGAAAGGGTCAATGTCATCATAGATTATGCACTGTACAAGTGCCAGCCATAGAAGAGCCACCCACAGGCCCTACACTCTTGGGCAGACAGTCACTAAACACTAGCAATCGATCTGTGGTTCTAGAGACTCCAAGGAGGGGCACAAAAAACCACCAAATAAAATATGCAGGTTTCCTTTTGCTATTAGACAGACTACTTTGCTAAAGATGATGAATAAAGCCTTGTCAATCCACTGTTAATCAATGCCAATGTTGAATGAAAATAAATTAACACAACTCAGAAAAACATCCTTAAGCAAGATTTCTCTCCATTTCCTCCTGATGCAAAAACAACCTTCCAAAGATTTCTCTTTGAAGTAATTTTTCTCCAAAGAATTCCCTGCTGATTAATTGCTTCCACACAAGCCTGTCTAACTTAAGAACTCATGTTAAGTCCTACTTTGCTTGCTCTATCAGGCCTTTGCTCCACCCAAACTTCACTGACACAGGTGGAATGTCCAGCTCTTGTGATCCTCGCAGGGATTTTGGGTCATCCTCTGAACCACTCTCTATTAAGGTGATGCCAAAAGCCATGTTGTGCATGCCACAGGTCCAAAGGGAGGCAGCTTTTGTCACCCAGGGATATTTTTTGTTGAGTTTGGCACGGGCATTGGCTCAGCCAGACCACAGACCTGTCTCTGCATCTCCATAAGCCTTTCAAGCTGCTGTCTGAGATTTGAACCATACTTCTCATTTCCTTAGAACTCCAGATGTCAAGCACCCTCCAATAATTCACATAGAAACTCTGCACAGTGACTGGTGACTGAAGTGCAGCCAGCTCTGGAGTGAAGCACAGGCAGTTACAAACCAGAGAGCCATGCCAAATGGTCCAGAGGAGAGGAACGGATGCAGATTTTTTTCTGAAGAGAAAGAGTATGGCAAATTTTTACTGGGAAATATCTTATTCTATGAATCAAAAGACACAACCCTTCTTTGCCAAAAACTGGGGAGCCTAAAAGCTCATAACTCCACATTAGTGCAGCAATTATATTAGCTTTCCTGTATTTTAAAAACCTGAGACAAAAGTTTAATGCTTCTGGCTTTGTTTTTTAAATAGAAAGTGAGAGTTACACTAGACAAACTCCAATTTAAAATCTCAGCGGGGCTGACAGCTGTGTTGAAGAAGAAAGCTTTTCACAGTACTAGCTGGTGGATTGATTTTAATAATGGACATTTTCTTTCCACAGATCCAATATTTATTCCCTTGATGTTATTTTAAAAACTGCCTGGGGATACACAAATCTGACTGCATCATAATTACACTTACCTACATTTCATGCCTGTAACCAGACTAGGACCTATGGCAGAAGCCATAGGAAAACTGGGCAATCTATTCTGCATGACTAAGAGAGACTCCAGGTATTTTTCCAAAAGGATAATCTATTTTATGGAGAATAAATCAACTTTGTCAATATTTCAGTGAGTTAAGGTTTTGTCAGGAGAGGTTTTTGGCTTATTTCTGAAAGTAAACATTCAGAGGACTCCTGAGTCTTTTTTCTTGAGTTCATATGTCTCTTTCTTCCATTTGCTCCCAAATTCTTCTTCCTTTCTCCAGTCCTTACTTCCCTTGAGCTTTCAGCACTGATGCAGCCCACTCTGTTTGGCAGGGGCAGAAAGGAAGAGAGATTCAGGCTGGTCGAGTCCTTCCAAGAGAAGGTTTAGGGTTGTGCATAGCTACACTGAAACCCCCAGAAATAATCCAAGAATCAAGCTTTTTATGGAAACCCACTGGCAGTGTTTTACTTTTAATACTGCTGCTTCTTGAACTACAAATGTCAGAAGCATATCTGTAGTGATGTGCTGCTGCAGGCTGGCTTTGGGAAACCCTTCACAAAAATCTGTCAGTGAGGCTGGGTAACTTCCCTCCTCTTATGAAGTCATCCATTCTGGTCACAGCTACACTCTGCGCTGTCCCTGGGGCTACAGTAAACATTACTGAGGAGAAAATGTGCATGAGTTACAAATCCACAGCACTTCACCCCGTGCAGGTATTTGCAAATATTTAAGAACAGAATAACTATTGTGGGTAACTACATGTACACCGTGCTCAACCAGCACATGCCACCCTCTGTACACTGCATAGTTGAGAACAAACTCTTCCACACTGCACTTGCAATTACAATTTTGCTGGATGCTGTTGCCTAGCACAGGAAGGATGGTTGAGTGGCCAGAGCACCAGATGGGGACTGGGACTCAGGGCCTCTGGGGTCCCAAGGGCACCTTCATGAGAATAGGGACACCCTTTGCAGTTGGGAAGTTGGTCAGCATGAGCAATCCTGGCTCTGAGAAATTGTGTCTTTGTCCTCCCTTCATGTTAGCACTCTCTCCCCAGTCATATGCTGCTGGGACGATGCTGTGCAGAGCTACTAAACATTTTATTAAAGCACATGATTGCCATCTTGTCAAAGCAGTGTATGGGCTGCCTCTTCCTCACTGTTGCCAGGTGGTAATTACCAACCAGGAAAACAGGGATTTGCAAAAATGACTGTGCTTTATAGATGGCACATTGCCCTTTCTCAAAAGCCATAATCCCTCTGTTAGCACAAATCTCTGTTGCCTTCCTTCTGTTTTCTCGTTCCTTATTTCTTGTAAATGCTAATTTTGATTTTTTCCCTGTGTCATTTTGCTGTCAAAACTGTAAGCACTAGAATATTACTAGGCATCACACCAAAGGAAGATTTACAGATGATTGGTGTTAATTGCTTTTTTTTTCTTAATTTTACCTTTTTTTTAAAATCAGCACAGCAAACAAGATATTTAAAACTTCCCAGACAAGGTTTATAAATTCATCCTGTTCCAACTTTTCCAAGCTGCAGTCACTTATCATTGACATCAGCTATTTCTCTGCTACAGTTACAGGACTGCTGTACACATTACTGTGCCCAAGGTAGCTCCCACTCAGCCAGGCGGGAGCAGAAATCTCCTATAAAATAAAAGTCCTGCACCCTCATGAGGAACAGCTACCTGAAACCACAGCCACAGTCCTGGTACACCCTTCAGATTCACTCTGAAGCCCATGCCCTACCATCTTTCCCCTGCCCCTTGCTTACTCCAGCTAGGTCAATGCCAGCTGGGTACATTTATACACATTGTTTAGTGCAAGTGTAAACAAAGACCTAAAATGGAGATGTGCTGTTATTTTACAAGGAGAAAGAAGAAATCAGTTCCTTTCATCATCAATCATTTTCATGGAGTTTTGTGGCTGACAAACAGGCTGCTTGAGAGAAACAAAACAAGAGGTGTGCTAAATCTTGGAGATACCCAGCTGTGGAGCAGCAATTCTCATACCAGTGGAGATGTGTGTGCAAAGGTATTGTGCAGAGACACAGATATGCCCCGAGCATTTTCTGGAGCCCCAAATATGGGGCACATAAATATGTGAAACCAGAAAAGAATTGAAAGTAATTTTCAGGTAAAGAAACAAAGAGCAAAGCCTAGGTATATACATGTTTTCTACCACAGCAACTTGTACCAGTGGTGAAGATGAAACCAGCCAGTGACATGATCCTGCTGCAGAAGAAATCAGTGGCACAATTGTCACTGAACACCAGGTACTGGATTAGGTTTTAAAAGCAAAAGTTGCCCAGATGAACAACAGTGAGAGAAACAAAATGCACTTTGAAGTAACCCAATCACCCAAATTGTTAGCATATGTATTGATCCTATAGCCCTGTGTTAGTCCCTGAAAATGACCCACCTAGTAAATTATCAGCTCCAGTAACCTCAAAGAAGACCATGTAACAAGGAAGAGTCACAGAAAGTCCCATTCTTTTGCTGGTCCTATTCTTGTTTAGCAGCAGCTTATATAGAGAACAGCCCCTGCATCAGGCTGCAGCATGGCTTTCTAGCTTAGGTAGTTAAGGAAAAGTACAGTAACACCCAGAGAGACATCAGTAAAGATCAGTGGCAAGTGATCTGCTCTGCAAAAGGCTTTAAAGATAATGAAAGTATTAATCATTAATACCAATAATCAACATAAAAATCCACATGTAATTCTGATAACTGGGACCAAGTATATGGTAAAGCAGCCAGTGAAATGAGTTACTATCTTTTTGGCATTCTGTGTGCTTGCAGTTAGTTATGGGAGTTGCATTCACTCAGAATTTAATTCTCTAGAAGAGGCTGTTTCTCCTATAATTTCTTCAATATCTATCCCTGTCAGACCCTGATCTCAATAACTGATATTAGCTGCAATCTATGTGACAGGACAAAAAGGTTCCCAAATTTCCAGCACACCCTGTTCTTGGTAGGGTTCACATTCTCTGATGAGCTTGCTCTGAGCCTCGCAGCCATTCTGAGCTCCTGCAGCTCCTGCAGGTGCAGCAGGGCTAAATCCTGCCAGTGGCTCACAAAAGCAGCTCCTGCTGCTGCCTTCTGCCCACAGCCAAGGACAGAACTGAGCTCTGCTCACCCTCACTGCTTCCCATATGTCCTTCAGGACCTGAAGTGAACATATACTGTAATAGATCCAAGAGGTTTTCTCTGAGTCCATGGTCCTGTACAAACATAAATCTATGTCTGTATTGTATTCTAGGTTATGTGAAAAGCACCAGCTTTGCATGTTTGTGCTTCATCACCCAATCAGTAGGCTAGAAGTAGAAAGGCCAAATCCTGAGAGGGTTAAGCCAGTCAGACTACATCAGTGAACACTGTCTGAAAGCACAGGCATTGTTTGGCATGTATCTGGAGCTGTCAGGAAGAGCAGCCAGTGAGCAATGCAGTACTTGACCTGTCAGCATGATACAGATCATTTACATAGCTTTTTACAAACATTAACAGATTAATCCTCACCTTGGGACACACAAGCAAGGTTCAGTAGCCCTGACAAACAGATCTGGAAGCTGACTCCCACAGTGATTGTAACCTGATTTCCAGGAGGATCAGCATCTTTACATCTTGTAAAAGCAGAGAAGAGGATGGGACATAATACCTCCAGACTAGGACAAAAAGAAGTGTGAAGCAGATAGCAGCTTTGGCCCAATCTCTTGTGTCTGTGGGGAACTGGGGCTGTGGGGACTTTCTTAAGTGCTCTATCCTGGCTCCTGTTCAATTCACACCAGCTGTGACAATCACAGGCAGGATGGTAGCTCTCACCCTGGCACTGAGGACATGGTCATGTGCAAAGGGCTGCTTTTCACGCCCAAAGCATAAAGCAAACCAAGCAGCTGAAGTGGAAAAGTCTTACCTGGTTGCGATTTCCCTACCCAAACAGCTACCCAAACAGCTACCCAAGGCACCTCAGCTCATCTCAATGGGATCATTTTATAAATGCAGGAGCAGTCATCATGAGTGAAAACTGAATTCTGAGCACAGAGCTTGGGCTTTGCATTGAGGAGTGGGGAGGATCTGTGATGGATGCAGCCCACAGGATCATACTGACTGAGCTCATAGACCTTGAGACAAAGTGGCACATGGCCAGTGCCTATAAGGCCATGCTGGCTGGTTTTTTTAATTACCTGAGAGGCATGATTTGCACACACATCATTTATGCAGCTGACAGGTTTGGTCTTAGCAGTATCACTGAGGGCTGAGGAGCTGTCTGTAAGCCACCAGGGACTGACTGGGAGATTGGATCCCTGGTGAGGTAGGACAGGGTGTGATCCCACAGGCGTGGCTCCTCACAGGAGGGGCATGTGGACACTGAAGGGGTGAGAATCTTGGTTTATATGCACATGCAATGCATGGATGTACCCAGATGCACTGTCATGGGGTTTAGCCATATGTGCCCACATGGACTGGGACAGACACAAAAAGGATCAAGGGCAGATGAATCCATGCAGGCATTTGCTAGATACATGGGCAAGAAGGACAGGACACCAGATTCTTTAGATATACAGTAATTCATGTGCTGTAACTTGGTAAAAATTTTTAACTGACTTTAACTGAAGGCCTCTGTTTTATGAAGGAAATTGCTTATTGATCCTGTCTGTTTGCAGCATATTCACACTGTACTATTCACATGCCTAACCTGGAGGGACTCAGAAAGGTTGTTTCTCTCTTCACACGCAACTTGACTTCTACAGGGAGATGTTGCACCTCCATGTGAGGCTGCAGCAAAGGGCTGTGGGTAGGTAAGAGTTTGTGAGGTAAGGAACACTAGTGTTGCTGCTATTAAAATCCCTGTGATGCCCATTTGGTGTGCCTTCTTCATGTACTCATAATATCTACTGAAAGCCAGATGAGAGATCACAAATGGATGTGGAGATAGATTCAGCATAACCATTGTAGGATTCCCTCAGTAAAATTGCACATGGTCTGCTTATGGTTTTGGGGATTTTTTTTAGTGATGCTTTTGATCTATCTCCTCTTTGAAACATTGCAGATGTGATTTGTGGTCTTTTGCTAGTTTACTAAAATTCAGTGAGGAATGGAGCAGATACTCTGGACCCTTCAGCATTAAACATCCATTACAAGGCTTTCAGGGTGGGGACAAAGACTAGACTGAAAGATAACAGTGATCCCTTAAAGTTCCTTTTGAAAGCACACGAAGAGATGCAGAATTTGAGGGATAGCAATTAGGAACAGATGTAATAGACCAGCCCTTCCTCAATCCCCTCTGAAGTGCTTGTGATATTAAAACCACACAATGAGGAACATCACATTACACAGTTAGGGTGCTCCCAGTGATACAACACACCAAAACATGCTGAGCATTACATAAACTAATGCCAAAGATGCCATTACCTTTATACTGAGCCAACAATACCTCAGAATGGCTCCAGAGGAGCAGGTACACTGCAGATTGTCATACATTTGCACAGCAGTGTTTTCAGGCCTCATCCAGCTGTGCCAGGCTTCAGAGCATTTTGGTGCAACCTAAAGCATTTGCTAGGGAATGAGGCCACAGAAAACCAAACCAAATAGAAATGACATCAGTGAAACTCTACCTTATAGAAAAGGCTTGTTTTCTAGCTTTCATTAATACATATAGGGGACAACTACTGTGCTCAGCAGCACAGAAACAATGCTGTCCTAAGGCCCATTGTGGTCATCCATTAAGAGCCACTTTCAAGAATGCTTTAAGAGCCCTTCTGGAATCCTACCTTCTCCTGCTAAGTATTTTGAAGTGCTTCTGTATTCAGTGAAAAGTTACATTTGCTGTGAAAACCTGAACCAAAAGCCTTTTACCCAGTGTTTTGTTTAGATGCAAGGTAAAAAAAGGAATTCCAACACACAACTGTTAGGCAGTCTTGTCATCAGCTTTCCCATTAAAAAAGTTACATGGTTTTGTTTTGAAACATTAGACTTGTAATCCTTAAAGGAAAGTTTCCGGCATTCTTAACATAGTTCAGTAAAATCTCACTTTGTAGACAGTATTGCTAGGTTTTGGGATGTGTCAAAATAAAGAACTAATTTTTCTCATCAAATCTATCACTGTTTCACATGGAGTAGAAAGTGTTGTTTTTCAGTATCTAAAGATATATGCATAAAATGATAAACCACAAATTTTCAGAATTCAAAAGTTAAGAATATGGACTGCATTAATATCTTATGGGGCTCTTACAATGAATGAAATTCATTATTTATTTTTCACTATTAATGTCGATGGACTTCAGTTATTCTCCAATATTTCTTAGCCAAATAAAAAACACTTTACCTGTCAAAGTTCAGTAATTACCCAACTACAATAATTAGATTTACTTTCCTGACTCTTAATGTTGTAGAAAATGTGCATATGTTATAAATCCCATGGTCAGACCCTCAAAGGTATTTGGATCCCTTACTCCCTCTGATTTAAAAAATAAGTAGAGGCCATGTGATATGTTAATTTCTTAAGCATCAGCATGTGTTTGAACTTAAACACCTTTATGTATTCTAATATCCAAGGTTCCATGGAAAAAATTGCCAGCTTAACTAGAAAAGACTTTCAGAATTTCTTTTATAACATTCACAGATAACATTAGGTCTAGTTTAGTACCCAGGGCTGAGGTAGGCTGAGGATGTCCCTCTCACCATCCGTGTGGTTGAAATTAGAGTGCAGGTGATCCTCCTGGTTGTCTGGAGCTCTGTGCACTGGAGAACATTATTTTGAAACAAGTTATGTAATTCCTCATTATAATGGAGTATGTATTGACTAAAGCATTCCTTTCTAACATTTTTCCATTATAAGCCAGTAAAAAATGAACGTCAGAAAAAATAAAAGAGCATACTTGATTCAGTAGGGTCCATTTGAAGTCCTCAACACTCCTCAGGAACAAGTGAGATGAGATTTCCAGTCAAGTACTGTTTTTAATCACAATTTTATATTCTTCTACATTAATATGTTGTTGGGTAATTGGGTAAGTACTGCACTTGTCAGCATCCAGAGGCTTGTAACACCTGGAGCTGCACAACTAGACCCAAGTGAGGCAGATAATACTTAAGCTTCTGGGATATTCTGCTGCAGAACTCATTCCAAAACTCTGGCACATTTGAAAAAAGCTGTTTTTCCTTCTTGACATATATAAAATTTTTCTGAGTTTGTATTAAGATGACAAGTCAGATTTTTTTCCCCAAACTTGAGATGTAATTTTAGCAGCTAAGTACTTCCCATACAAACCATCTTTTCCTTTTTCCTAAAGAGGACACAAAACTGAAAGATTGCCTTGGACAGAGGAGACATGCCAGGGTTAATAAGAATCACTGTTAGGTATCATAGTCTCTCTTTCACCACTTTTCCACACAAGTGCTCGATTCTAATAACTTGTGTGAATTCCAGATACCAAATCATCAGTCTTTCTATGTTTTAACTGGATTTTTTTTCTGTGTTGAAATTTGATTAATTTACCAAGAGGTTTCAAAACCATTCCATAGCCCCACAGCTGTCCCTAAACTGTGACACCATAAACAGGTATATATGTACATCCTCCAGAACCTGCATGGCATGTTTAGAATGTTTCTATTTAGTAATTTTCTGTTTCATATATGATCTACTTCCCCTGTGTAGTAAAGCAAATTACATAATTAATGGTTACATTCAAACAGAATGGCTCAGGAGAGAAAAAAGAATTTTTAGGACAACTGTGTCAGACTGGAAAGGAAGTATGCATCAGTAATTCCCTTTCACATTTGATACTTCAGCTAGTATTAACTTAAAAGTCCAAATGCAAGTCATTAAGCAAAAAAATGAACAAAATGAAGAGCAACCTTGCAGGGACAGTGATGAACTGAGAATAAGGACATTTGGGTTCAATTCCGAACTCTTCCCTTGCCAGCATAGCTTTGGGCAGTTTCTTTGTTCCTCAGTTCCTTATCTATTTAATAAGGATATTAATACCCGATTAATTCTACTCCTTGCCTGCATGCCTTTTGAAGGCCTCTCTAAGGTTTTTGTAGTAAAAAGTACTGCTTCTGGTATCTGTAAAACCCAGAAGAATGGAGGCCTGCTTTTTGTTGAAGACACAAGAAGAATAAAAGAAGGGAATCACCATCAGACTTCTACCATAGACCTGATAAGAACTGCTGCTCAGTATCAGTTATATGGGGCTATGCAAGATGTAGTGCTAAAGATGAACCTTCAGAAATCTTCTAGTTAAAGAACTGACTAGTGAGAGCCAATAAATACTGGGACAGCTATAAAAGATCTAGTGAAAAAACTGACAACAAAACACTAACCTAAAGAAAAAAAAAAAGTGTTGCAAAATTTCACTGAGAAAAACCTGTAAAAAGATATTAGTACAGCTTCTTGTAAGAAATGGAAGTCTGATTAAAAATGTCAAAATTAAATTCTTGTGTCATTTTGAAATCAGTGTTTCCAAACATTGATTTTTAGAACTTTTCATTTTTTAAAATAATTTCATTATTTTGTCCTGGTTTATGAAAAACACAGATGCTGATCTACAGAAATTACTTGACCAAGAAATATTCTTTCTATGGACATTTACACTTAAGCAACAAAACTTTAGGATTCATTTGTGCTTTGTTTTGGGTTTTTTGCAGGCCTTTCAAAAATCAGGTTTCTGCTGGATCTTGAATCAAGAGAGCTCAAGGCATTCCAAGTACAGGAACTGCTTATGTGCCACATTTTTCTTGACTAGAAATGGTTGCTGCAGGTGTGGAAAATATGTCCACTGCTCAGTATAACTTCCCTGACAATGCAGATGGCTCAAGCTTTAATTCATATAGTTTATCTAAAGAAACAGTTCAGTGGACTGAAATTAAATACAAGTGTTTTCAGCATCAAATCTTTATTGATTAGTATCTTAAAAGAAAAGGAAATTACTACTTGCTTTAGAATTGACAGAGAAAGCCAAATGCAGCTGTTGTGCAAGTTTTTAAATTATTTTAAATGTCACTAAAAAGTCTTAATTCACAGCAAATCATTGACAGAAATGTAAAGACAATGAACACCCTGTATCATCTAAATCCTTCTCTCTCAAAATACCACACTCTTTAGAAAAGAATCCACTATTCTCCCTATGTATATTATACGGATAAAATAAATGAACAAATTACTTCATTAGTGTGCTGGATACATATTAAGCTGTTATGCTTGCTTTTTGTAATATTTTTCTTTCTACCATAATGCATGACTTAGTGGAAAAAAAATTCTATGCACTTTATTCTGAAAAGGAGCTGGTTTTTTACAAATGAAAATTAATTAAATTTTGCTTGTTAAGTAATATATATCCTAATAATATAGACATTTATAAGCATGCAAAATTGCACAGAGAAATAAAATCCAGATGATGTTATCCTTCTTATTTCAATATACATCTATATTCTGTAGGAAGTTTACTAAAATTATGATTTCATATTATGTTTCTATACCATAAAGATAAACATTCCTGGATCAACTAAAGAGCTAAACGTCATGTATTAACTAAAAAATGAACATATTTAACGTAGTAAAAAGCTGGGTAAGTATCCTTGAACCTAATAATGGTGAGTATTTTGTAAGATCAGTGATGTTTCAAATGAACCCAGGATAGGTTCCTGGAAAAATTGGCAATACCTAGTAGCAATGTTAATACTGTCAGAAAAATAATAAGGAAATGAATGATTCCAATAAGAATACACTTTGCTTTGATTTGGAGGCCACTAATAAAGGTAAATTTTTGCATACACTGATAATTTTTCACTAACAACGTAACTGTACAGTTGCATGATCTTTAAGAATGTAATTAACCTATTTTTCTTGCTCTAATTACAAGGCAAAAGATTTGCATAGGTAAAAGGAAAAATGATTTTGTTTAGAAGGGAAATCCAAATTATGCCTGAAGCCTAATAAAACTGTTGCCATGGCAATCAAAGAGCCTGGTCTTATAAAACCTTTCAGAATTTATTCACATGAGTAGTTCTTACTCACTGTTCTTACTCACTAGTTTTGACCTCTCCCATTCTGAGTGACCACCATAAAAGATGGAGCCCAAAGTCATTGACTAAAAATGAACTCAATAGACATTTTGTGGACATTTCTGGACATTTTATAAGGGTGGTCCACAGACTAAAGAAATCATATCTGCATGTTATATATAAAGATAGGAAGTGGGGGATGGTTAATGGGGATGTATTGGATAGTGTGGGACCTGAGCATGATGTAAACGGTGTAGAATAAGGAATAGAGAATGTCCTAGTTTTAGCTGGGAAAGAGTTAATTTTCTTTCCAGTTTGTAGTATGAGGCTATGTTTGGTGCTATTAACAGTATTTAGAATAGAGAGGCGGTCTAGCTCTTGCTGAGCAGAGCTTCCACAGTGCCAAGGCCTCTGCTGCCTCTCATCCCACCCCACCAGAGTCTCGGGATTGGAAGGAATCCCAAGGAATTGGGAAGGAATTGGGAAGGTCCCCAATGGACCCAAGGGATATTCTGTACCAAATGATGTCATACTCAGCATATAAAATGGGGGAAAGACCCTGAAAAGGGGACTGTTCAGAATTAAGGCATTTGCCTTCCCAAGTAATCATTACACACAACAGAGTCTGGCTTTCCCAGAGATAGCTGAACACCTGCCTGCCCATGGAAGTGGTGAATGGATTCCTTGTGTTGCTTTGTTTGCATGTATGTGGCTTTTGCTTTAGCTATTAAACAGTCTTTGTCTCACCCATGAGCTTTCTCACTGTCACTTTTCTGGTTCTCTCTCCCATCCCACCAGGGCAGAGTGAGCGAGCAGCTCTGCAGTGCTTAGTTACAAGCTGGGGTTAAAAAATAACATTCATGCAAGTTGTCCCACTGATTGACATAGAACTGCTGATGTGAGGAGAGGCTTGCAATGGGCAACGTGAATTTAGGATGCAGTCCTTGTTCACACAGAGTTGACAAGATGACTGCCATGAGTAAGAGATTCTTTCTGACAATGAAGATGGCATTTATGGGTTGTGTTGTCCTTCCTTAGTTTTGTTTATTGGTTCTTACACTAGTCACACATTTTAGATGGTAAAATACACAAAAATTCTGCTTCAATGGACAGGTATGCGTGTTTTGAACCTTTACTCCTAAAATCAAGGCTGATTCCTCTGAATCCGACTGAAATATTGTCACACTACAATGTATTTTTTCATCTGTGCTTCCTCCTGCTGCAGTGATTTGAAGAAGTTGCATTACCATTCTCTCTTTAAAAACTGCCTTACCAAGTCCTTCGTCATACAAGGAGGAGATTTACTGGGAACTACCACAAAACTACATCTTTTGAATAGTGTTTTAACTCTGATTCTTGTTCATGAGTCCTGCTGTGGCCTGGCTTTTTTGCTTTGGCTTTTTTCATCCTTTCCACCCTGAAAACCTGCTTCCAGGAACCTGTCACCTCCATACCCAGCTGGACAGCCCATGACAGCTGCCACACAAACCTGCTCCTGATCTTTTTCCAGCTCCATCAAAAGCAGTCAGATGCCCAAGGAGCTGCCCTCAGAGTGGAGGCAGTCCCTTACCATAGTTTACTCAAGAACCACTCAAATTTTCCTCTTCCAAACTCAGCGATCAACCAGGATGTGTAAGAAAATACATATGTTTCACATCACCACTGTATCAACTTTTAGTTCTACCCTAATTTCTGAAACAGAGATGCAAATAAACCAGTCTTCCTGGAAAAGAAACCTGTTCTTCCATCTCAGTACGTTCACTGTGCAATTCCTGACCTGCTTGGCAATTTCTTGACAATGACCCTAAATATTTGTAAGTCAGGTAGTTAATAAAATCCCTTTGCACTCCCCTAGCACCTTTCACCCAGAAAGATGAAACCACATTACAGCTGTTAACAAAAAATATCTTGCAATGCCCACTGAAGCTATTTCTAATAATTCTCAAGACTCCTCTAATAGATAGCAAAAATTACTTGATATGAGACCATCCCATACCAGGTTTGTTTATTTTATGACCTGGGTAATAATTCACAGTGGTAATTTTCAGCTTTCTGATATGTCTAAGAGGATCTGTCTCCCACTGTATCTAAAACACAGCATCCAAGTCTGCATTTGATAGTTGTTTCCCATGGAAACAAAATAGAGTAAATCTCTTGTATCTGCCAGTATTGCAGACATTCAAAACCATTCTGTAGCTTTCATTTAATAAGATAATATTATTCAGGGCTATTCTTACATTAAAATAGGATTTCTTTTACCTCCCATTTTTGCCTTCTAGTGGTAAGTGCACAACTGAGGTGCAGAGAAGGTATAAAACCATGACCCCAGAGAAACGGAGCAAGAGAAAAAGAAGGCAGGAGGAGGGGAATGGAGGGAGGGAGGGAAAAAGAGAGAAATGTCAAAGCAAATTCCTAAACAACCTCTTTAGCAGAGAAATATGTACAATACAGCTGCAGATGTTCCAGTCCAAGTGCAAATGACAGCACAGGTGTGCACAAACACACTCACGCACACACACACTGTCACAAAGCAAGGGAGAAAGACAGAAATGATCTTACAAAGCTGCTGCAGTAATCAGGACACTTGCTCCTGAAAACAACCATGCACACAAACATTCTTTTGTTACCTTTCTACATTTTTTCAATTTTCATTTCACTATTGCTAGTATTTTATACCTCTCACCATATCAGAAAGATGGTTATTATGAAAAGGAAGGAAAAAGGCCTTACCATGCAGTGCATCAGGAAGAGATGAGAAGCACAGAGCATGCTGCAGAGATTAAGCTCAGCATGGCATTCAGATATCCTTTGGAATTGAAGAAAATTGTCCAACCCATTCTTCCTAACAAAGCGGACAAGTTTTCTCTAGGCTTGAATTTTTCACCAGAAGACAGATCCTTACAGTGCATTATATTTTCTTCTTCAGGAGATATATTTCCTCCAGTTAAGTTTCAGCTCCGCAATGCCATTTCCAATCAGCTCTAAGAAGTTCTTCATTCCCAGATTCGCGGTGTCATCAGAGGGACTCCAAAGAAAATCAAAGAAAGAAAGAAAAAAAGAAAATAATACCTTACCAAAGCCCTGAAATCACTATACTGAAAAGGAGAAGATATAAAAATCCCAAAACATCCCCTCATTTACTCTATTATCTAGGTGTTTCACAACAATTACTACTACCTCTTTGGTCTCATATATGCAGTGCTGATCATTTGTAATAAAGGAAGAGGCAAAAACTTTCCCAATTCACACATGATGCATTTTCACTGCTGCTGCTCAACTGTGTACTACCAAACAACCCTTTTCATCCTGAGGCATCTTTAAAACCATCTGACAAAAACACCAGCTATCCCTTTCCCTTCCCAAAGAACATGATTAGAATTTCTAGAAAAGTGTTGGAGAAGGTCTGACAAATAACCCAAAAATACAAATCGGATCTAAAAGCAAAACCCTTGAAGCAGGAGGCTTCTTGAGCAACGAGGTACTTTGCCTGCAGAATCTGGGGACACACGCATTAAGTACCGTAGGGAAGGAAAAAGGGGGAAAGAACAGTGGCTAACGGAGTGTTTGGAGAAGATGGGGTGGGACCAGATGGGTGTCAGGCAGGAGTGGGATCCTGAGTCACCCTCAGCCTCCTGCCTGCTCGCTGACAGCAGCTCGGGCTTCCCCTGCACTTTCTGCAAAGCATATTAATTGATTCTGGTTGCTGAGCAACTAACTCTGGGGAGCCACATCGACGGCTCCGGTTCCAGCCCAGCTTCAGCAGCAGCAGCAGCAGAGAGAGGGGATGGTCCCCCCGCCTCTCTCCTCCTCCCGGGATCAGTCACCCTACCCGGATGTCCTTAGCTGCCCCGCAGGGAAGTTTTGGGAGGAAAAGGAAAAGCCCCCAGTGGTGCAGCAGGGAGGAGAGGAGGGATGCTCCCGCTGCCTGCGCGGCTCTGGCAGGACTCGGGAGAGCAGCTCAGCTTCACATGCCAGCAACGCCTGCTGCCGCCCTGCTCGGGCTGCCCGGGCCAGCGGGGCTGCTAGCCACCAGAAACACAACCGATGTGTCGACAGGTAGGTGAATCAGGGTGGTGCAGCTGCCTTCTGAATAGCAAAGACCGTCTGCAAGATGTTAAAAAGACAAGGAAGTCCCATGGTTATTACAGAAACATAGAATATCCTGAGCAGGAAGGGACTCACAGGGATCATCAAAGTCCAGCTCATGGCCCTGCACAGGACATCCCCAAGAATCCCACCATGTGCCTGAGAACCTTGTCCAAATGCTTCTTGAATTCTGTCAGGCTAGTGCCACTTGTCCAGTGCCCAACCACCCTCTGGGTGAAGAACTTCCTGATGTCCAATCTAAACCTCCTCTAACACAGATTCATGCCATTCACTCCTATCCTATGTGAGTTTCTAGTCGAACATGTGGCCACCTAAGCTCTGCCCCTGCAGTAACTGTAACCATTGCTTATTCCTGACCTCTTTATCATGTTGAACTTCAGACAGAGCAGACACTTGTCTGGCTGAAAGGGTGCACTCTAAACCAGAACCACCATGCAGAGGAATTGCCTAGGTGCTGACAGAATCTGCCAAATGGAGCTCTCTGACAAAACCTTATAATTGCTTTAACTGTTTCATTCAAGTTCCATGGAAGAGCAAAGCAGCAAAGAGCCCATTTACTTTTGGGCACAAAAGAGATGGGATAACTGAGTAACTGGAGCTGAATCAAAGGGCTCCCTATAGGAGCAACACAGGATTTCTGCAAGGCTAATGCCAAGGGGATGGACCCTGAGCAGGGCCTGACCCCTGCAATTTGTGGCAGGACATCCACTGACTTCTGTGGCTCTACAGTCTGAAAGAATCCCCCAAAACACCACAGTGTCTGAAACAAGGCATTTCTCTTGTGCTGTTATTCTGTATAAACCCTTAGTCAGATCATGGCATTTGTTCAGCACTGACTAAGCTGTCTTTCTGTTGCACAGGTAAGATGTAAGAAATGAAAAGACCTCAAGATTTCTCTCCCTGTGACCTGGCAGTAAGTACAACAGTACATCTTGGCCAAACTGCTCAGGCATGATTACTGTCAAAGATCTGAACTAGATCAGCTCTTTATTCTGTTATAGTGATAGGATAAGTTAAAGGGCAAAGCCCTGAGAACTGCCTTAGCTTGCAGTCACACAGCAGAACTATCTAATTCTCCCCTTGAAAAGCTCCAACCTATATCATGTAAGCCCTATCTAAGTGGAAAACACCAGGTCTTTGTGAAAAGGGGACAGATTATTTTAAGGAAGAGAGTAACTTTTCTGACAGTAGCTTAGCTGCACCACACTCTGCTTTCATGCTTTATAAAAAAAAGATCTACAGTTTAGCCTTGTTTTCTTAGCAAAGCCAGATGCTTCACATATATTCAAAGCTCAGGAAGAACCATTAGATCCTGTTAGCAGAGCTGCTGTATGAAACAGATTGCAGAACATATTCAGTTCATCCAATATGTTTATTGATATGAGCATATACTGGGAATTCCTAATCCCCCGAGTACAACACCCTGAAAAATATGGGAACATTTAAACTAAGGGAACAAAGAGAGGTGGAGAGATTTCTCAAATTCTTGCAAAGGAATTATTAAGTCTACATAAAAGTATTTCACCATACACATAGCAAAGAACGATTTGTTTCCACATGATAAGTTGTAGTTGTTTTATCTTTCCACTATTACTCCTTTACATTCATGCTGGTGCCTGTTTTTATCCCCAACAGTACAATCTTTTAAAAGTGTGACAACAAAGTATTAATATTTTAATGTACTTTGTTTTGTACTTTAGTTTTACAAGGCAGAATACCAAACAGTGTTGAACTTCTTTGTAGTGGAGAAAATATCATTAAAAGTTCTAGGGAAGGGCAGTTGAAGGGCAAAGCAATAAAACAAAACAACCACAGAAAGAAAGCAAGTCAACAGGTGATTTCAAAATGAAAGCAAACTAGCGTGTAAGAAGGAGCTATCAGATTGTTAAAAAAAAAATTAGGAGAGGTAGTTTTGGAATGTCAACATTTGTGCAAATTTCTACCTTTTTTTTTAGAAAATGCAAAGCTGCTTAGATAAAATTCAGTCTCTTACAGAAAGCAAGTACAGTATCTCTGTTTCACTTACACAAGACTTGAATTTAATCTTATATAAATGCTTTTTATTATTCATTGAAAAGGCTGACTAATGCATATGTTCTATTCCTATTCCATTTTCTATGTATCTTTTCTCTTCCCACGTTTATATCCTTTCAATAGCAGCATTATCCTCTTTGAGAAAATATGTGTCCTGTGAGCCTAAGGACCAGAGCAAGCTAGGACCCAGTCAGCCCTCATTCCCTGGAGGAATGGTACAGCTGCTGTCCCATCAAAACCTGGCAGCACCCTCCATGGTAAAGCCCTCGAGTCAGACAGACCTCCTACTAAAGGACCTTGGGCACCAAAATAATGGGGATGCGCAAAAAGCCATGGCAACTGGTTGGGCGTAAGCCCATTTCTGATCTTAGACTGTATTGCCAGGACCTGATAGCAAGAGAAAGTCCCCAGGGAGACAAATGGGAAGAAAAAAGACACTTCTGTCAAAGTGTTCTAGTCCTGATTGTAGGTAAGGGCCAAGCAGAAAGATGGCATTTGAAAAAGGCAAGTGAGTGCTGCAGCAAGCACGGAGTGTGACCAAGGCCAGGGAAACAGTGCTTTCTCTGGAGTGAGTGGATGCCTGTGCTGCAGGGATGGAGGGCAGTCAGGGTGGTGGGCTCCTTCCTGTGCTGGGCAATTACTCTCCTCTAACCCGAAGCAAAGCAGAGCCCCCTGGCCACTTGGAAGATGTGAGCACAAACTGTCAGACATTTAAGAATTCGAAGCAGAAAAATCTCTCGGGAATCTCCCTGAAAGTCAGGAGCAGGGAAGACCAGAGAGCTGGAAGCAGAGGTGCACCAGCCTTTCTCCTTGTGTGCTCAGACTCCTTCTGCAGTCCCTGTCAGCTGCAGGTGCCTTCCCACAGCACAGCTCAGAGGCCACCAAGTGACACGGGAAACCTCCTCCCAGCTGACCCAGCTGCCTGCCACACTATGGCCCAGACACTAAAAGCAGATGAAACAGCTTGCTTCCCAAAGCATTAGCCTTCATCACAATCATGGCTTAATACTATAAAGACCATCACTTTATTCCTTGCAACCACACTTTTTCCAGTACTGTGATTTGAGAAGTGAATTAGATTTTTGAATGCAGTATTGTATGTAAAGTATAGAGTAATTTTAATAGAAATACAAAGATGTGCCCAGATCATGAAAATTATTTAACGTATGAAATTAAAGGTATAATTTGATTATTACCCAATTTTTTAATTAAAATCTTGTGAAAATTATTTGCAAATAAGTGTACTGGCTATGTTTCTCATTTTGACCATTCAATATCCTGTGTCTCATTTGGTATTTAGTCAATTACAGCACAAACAACTGAATTGACTTCTTGCCTTTTTAGTTTAAATGCCACAATACATGCAGGAGAGTCTGAGCTTCAGTGAGTGTATTTCCAGATCATCAGCAATTAATTGAAAAATCTAACCATAATAATAGACCTTCATTCACAAAACATTTCCAAGGTATGACAGAGTATGTACAAGTAGTTCCATCTGTCTGCAGGATATTCAGCATCCCTAAACCCTAATTCTAATATATTTTAAACATAGTATTACTGTAATCATTATTTGCAATATTCTGTATTGCAGCTGGTCTCATTCTTTTCTGGTTTCCATCAGTGCAAATCAGACTAGAATACCATAGTTGTCAAAAACTTGCAACACTAAAAGAATATTACATGGTAAGTAAATTGTAAGTAAAGCAAGTAAAATGGAAAACATTTAAGATTTGTTATTAGCTTTCTTTTTAGATAAATGCTGCTTTACCGCAACTTAACTGCCAACTGACTAAAGAATGATAAAAGGTTACAGCTTGTGTTTGATAATTGTTGGGTTTGTTCATACTTTCATAAGTATGAAATAAATATTAGTGATCTGACTTGAATTTCATTTATGGAAAAATAAACCTCCTACATTCACTGATTTCAGTGAAATCATCTTTAATTTGCATCAGTGTTGCCAGCACAGTCAATTGCAGCACTAATCTTTTGTTCATTGCAGAGTTAGCTTCAGTTGAAATTTGATATGTACCAGTAATACAGCACTGTTTCCTTACATCACCCTAGCACTAAAAATAGGATTCCAATACAGCTATATCAAAAAGTATGCACAAAAATGTGACTACCTGGCTAGTAGCACAGGCATTTTCACTGCAGAAATATATGTACTAAACATCTTTTTTCTTTAGAAAAAGAAAACCTGTTTTGAAATTAACTTCTGCGCAAATGAAATACAAATGAATTATTTCAGCCAATTTAAAAATTGATATCTTGACCTAAACTTCCCTTTTGTATAAGCAACATGCAGGGGCAGTTGTATTTTTAGGCAGTTGTATTTTTGTATTCAATTGATATTGAATACAAGCGACATGTCAAACCAGAGAGTTTTATCCTACTCCTCCGACCTAGGCAGCAAAATGGTCCCTGATTTCTATGGGAAGATGACTGAGCTGTGCTCTTAGCAGACTACTCCAGTCTCAGACAGAAACTGCTTAGCCTGTTGCACCAAATAGAGGCAGACTTGCCCCTCTAGTGCTTCTGAAATGGACTAGCTCTGTGCGTACACTGAACCACTCCAGAAGACAAGTACTGTTTTCTGAGAGGCAATGATGTGTTTGCAGTGTCTGTGTTCAAAGTGGAATCTCATTAGAAAAACAGTAATCTTGCTGTACAGCCGTGTAGTAAGATAGGACATGCAACGCATGAATTCATTGAATCCCAAGGGTGATCATCTGCCTGAAATTCTTCTCTAGATAAGCATGTTCACACGTGGCAAAAAAAGCTCTCAAGCTGCAACAGTTATTACTGCTGAATAAATATTCACATTATTTCTCAACAGGCAATATACCCACTGGGCAAAAAAATAATAGTATGCTAATGAAGGATTAGACAGACATGGGCTAAATTAGTTCTACTACAGTTCTGTTAAACTCTTGGGTGTGTATTACATGACATTACTATTTAATAACATAGAATGAAAATTTCTCTCTCCCCTCTTATTTTTTTTCTTTTTTCCCCCCTTTCTTCTCTTTTTATTGCTTGTTTGTGGTTTGGAGTTTTTTTCGCTTTAGTAAGAGAGGTGGAGATTTCATTTCCTGGGTTAACTTCCAAGCATTAAGAAAAGTAACACAACCTGAATATTCATATGATTCACATTTAAACCTCTTAATTACTGCACTCTACACAGGATGCTGCTAGAACTAACAATGAATAGCATCCAAAGTAGTCCTAAACATTATTCAATACTCCACAATATACAGTATGGGTGTTGTCATGATACTGCACAGTATTTGAATAAACTCACCTTGAATTTGACAGAAGCTGGATTTAAGTAACTGCTGGTGTTTCTATTCTGAATACAGCTGATCTCCAGAATGTCAGTATTTTGTCTGGTAAAACCTCTTAAATGCCTATTCATTCTTTGCTTCACAAAAGACTCAGCAGCTGGTTTGGTTTTCTTTTTGCCACTAGCAGAGGCGTCTTTGTAAGCATCTTTCTGGTGAAACTCACTGGGAACAGCTCAGAAAGTCTCTCAAGTTTAACAGAGAATGCCCCTTAGCTGATGGGGGAAAGACTCCATCAACAATCCTCTGCCAGGCTCTTTTAAATCCTTCCTAAATAGTCATTCCATTGATTGATATTTTGAAAGCTTTACTGATGAATAAGGTACTGGTATCCAGAAGGATTCCACAGAGCTAAAGGATGCCAGCAAAATACACAAATATAGATCCACAAGATATTCTGAGCTGTCACCTTTCAAAAAAAAAACCCTAGCAAAGCAAGACAAATCAAAACCAGCCTGAACATGTTAACTCTTTATGATATATCCATTTCTTAGATATCACAATTGCTTTCAGGCTTTTCCTTGGAGCTGGTCTCTGTTTAATTAATTAATCACAGTATTTGCACATCTTGAATGCTTTGTTTTAATGTCTCACTCCCTTCTGTGGATTTCTCTGCTGTGAGATTTTAATGAGAGCCATTTCTCATGTTTTTATGCAGAATTACTATATGGAGGAGGAAGTGATAATAACTCAGTGTTCTGTTAATTACACTTCTAATTATTCTTAGAAGTTTATTTATAATTGTGTCTGCCAGCAGGATTTGTTTCAATTATCATAGCCAGATTGGAAATGGAGCTTAAATTAATTCTTTCTGTAAACAACCATATTTTAAAACAAGCAAACAAGAAGTATTAATGTTTAATTTTAACTCAAAATACTTCCGTCTCTGATAGTCATTCTTGTAGACAAAAATCTTAGAGAATCATGTAAAATTTTTCCCCTTCAATACTCATAATACATAAGGTAGCAATTGATCTCAGAGGACACAAAAAAATCTTAATTAAGACAAAACCTATTTATGGTCAAAGAGGTGGTTTTTTGTTTTTTTTCCTAAAAGGTAATAAGGGCGTTTATGTTAAAAGTCTTCAAATAGGAAGGCTCACCTCTAGAGGCACAGCAGTGCCATTACTCACAGAGAATAAGTGTTCTTTCAAGGGTGAAAGGGAAAGAAATATCTATTTTTGATGCTCTTAGATTCCCACTTGCAAGCTAGGAAGCCCCTTGTTTGCCACAGTATTTCTAAAATAATGCAGACCTCATCTGAAAAGTAAGCTGCCCAAAGATCTCAGTTCAGAAAATTCTGTTTTCATGGAAAAACTGTTCAACAAAAATCATCCTTAGAAAGTACAATCCTACACATATTATTTCATTTTTCATATGAAATAACATTATTTTAACCAGAGTAATCAGTCTAGAAGTAATTATAGGATGACTGAAAGAGATGTAGAAATGGTTATTTCAGTATGCACAGATGATTGATACACATATTCTCTTCCAAAGCATTAAATGTATAAAAGTTAGGGATTAATTTGGAGTGAGAGTCATATCTTGGCTATAGAAAGAAATAATAGCTATTGTTTAGGCAATGGATTTGTAACCTGACAGACAGAAAACGACAGTGCTGCATGCTTAAAATCTAGAAACAGTTTGCCTTCATATCAAACACGTTTCCCTTCGACACCAGTCCCCTGCAAGCCCCTGCTCCCTCACCAAAACGAGCACTGGAAGAGAAGCCTGTGAACCTTACCTGTTTGCCTTCAGAAGATGAAGAAGTTTAAAGCATCAAAGTTTTCATGACCACTAGCACTTAGCTTACGTGGAAATAATTGCATTCTTCCATCTTTTAGCTTTCTCAGTAAGTGAAAGCTGGTGATGGGTGCCAGCAGCCTTGTAAAAATATCACTGTAATCCGTTCAGGCTCTGGAGATTGCTGAGAAAACCAAGTCATAAACATGCAGTGTCTATAGCTTCACAAGCAGCTCAGCATTTTCCAAGCGTGTACACGTCTTCCTTTCCCAGTACTGTACTTCACAGAGATTCTACCTATCTTCATTTGGGTAGAAAGAGCACAGTTGTTGAAAGTAAATCTTATGTGAACACAAGTGTTCTACATGTTTGTTTTCTCATATCAAATAGTTATTATTTTAGAAAAGGAGACACCCTTTATGCTTTTTGGTTGCTGCTGTTTCCACGTCAAGAAAAAAGAATAAAAAAAGCTCCAAATAGAGAAGCAAGAAGCAAAGAAGAGGATACAGCAGTTCAAGAAGCAGCAGGCAAGGATGGGTGTCTTGTGATTGCTTTGAGTTAATACTCCTCAGGGGGAGATGAAAAAAGCACAAATACAGCAAAATCTGTCTTACAGAGTAAAAATCTGTTGTATAAGCCAGTCTCTGGCAAAGTAAAACAGCATGTGCATTTACTCCATTAATTTCTAGCATGCCACAGTGCAAAGAAAATTGGTAGCTTTCTGTTTATTAACAGCAAACAGGTAGGAAGGAGGAAAGAAAATTCAGTATATGTAACTACTGTAATTGTTTCTGCTCTCCCGAGAAATGTATCAGATCTATTGAGGCTATGTATATGAAAGCAGTATTTATCAGTACCACAGAACATTTTATCATTATCAATATTTTCTGGAGCATATGTGGAGGATGGACATTTAAGAATGCTATATGCCCTAAATGTGAGCAGCACATTTGTGACTGCTCTTTCTATAGCTTAAACATAACAAGTCTGTGGGCTCTCTGGAAAATACGAGTATGAAAGCTCTTACAAGAATCATAAATGCTGAACACTTTGGAGTAAGTGACCCAATTCCTGGCACCAAGTGATGGGAACTTCAGCCTAAAAACCTTAATTCAAATCTCAGTGAACCCCATGAAAATAGATTTTGAGAGGCTGTGGATGAGGACCTTTGCCAGCTGGCTCCTGTGTTCCTGGGCATCACAACACAGCTAGATCATAAAGTCACCAAAAACAACTTGGAAGGAGCTGGTTGAAACCCTGCTCTGACCTGAAGTTGTCCTGGATGTGACAGTGTGATGCTGGGTCTGAATTTGCTCAGATAATATATGCAGCACAAACACATGCCCATTCCCTTCAGGGCCAAAAAGAAAACAGTCCATTTATTTGTATGATGACTCCAGTCACAGACCAAAATGCCACTGAGCCAAATGCTATTCAAGCATAAAACAAAGAAACTTCTCAGCTGCATGAATTTACTGTTCAGCTGTCACCTTTCATACTTTCCACACATACCACCCACCTGCAGTGCCACCACATCTTGCAGAACACAGCGTTCTTGACTTTAAAGCTTTCTAGTTATTAACCCAGCCATACTTTGGGTCATTTTTCCCCTTAGCAGAGCTTGATCTAGCCCTTTCCAATCAGTGAAAACATAATATTTTGGGAAAAAAAATTAAACCCCTACTTCCATTGCCCCTGTTGTTAGAGAGGCTGGAGTCAAAGTGCATCTGTGTAATACACTGAAAATATGAAAAATGGGGAAAAGAAACAGAGCCATGTTTCATATTCAAGCTCTGAGGAACTGCACATGCCAGGTACAGCAAATACCAAATCCTTGGCACAGAACAAATCATTAATAGCTCAGGGCTCTGCCTCAAAAGGCTGTAGCACTTAGTTAGTATATTCCTTTCTTTTCCATATTCACAATTCTGCATTTTGCTGCAATCTGAGTATTCTGGGCTTACATGATCATGGAAAACTGCCTTCCCTTTGAGGGAGCTTTGGCTGCTGATCCTGAAGGGGAATCATTTGCTCGTATGTCCTTAAGCTTTAGATATGCTAACTACTTCCTTTCTGTATCTCATGCCCAGGTGGGAGGCAAATACTCTTTTTAGATGCACAGCAACCCCACTGACCCTGGAATAGCCACAGATAGGAAGGTGAGAACAGAGTCTTTTCAGCATTGCAGAGAAAATCTCAGCCCACCCCGCAGTCCAGCAACTTTCAGTGACATCTTGAGTTACATCAACTCCATTCAGACCCCACTGGGTCGCTAAGAAAATTTCCCTCTTCCTTGGCAGCTTTGCTATTCGGTTGGGTGTTTGAGCCTTCCCCCTGGCACAGGGCTGCTTTCCAGAGCACCACATGCAGCTCCCCGCGGTGGAAGGGCAGTAAAGCGGCAATTGCATCATCTAACACTGCACATGGAAGCAAAGAGCTCTTCCACCCACAGAGAAACTGCCAGTGGTGCAGCATGGAGAGCTTTCTGCACGCCAACATGCACTGGACTGAAACTACAGATGAAGGGCTTCTCCAGCACTGCCCCTGCAATAAAATCTCTGGTGTTATATGGCAGAAATCTCAATGCACATCCTCTTTTCAACTCATATTTGACTTCTAAATATGTTTGCAATGCATTGTGTATTTTTAGCATGCCCAGGGTTCCTATTTTGGGTTACCAGCCTGAGAAATCCTTGAAGAGGTCTGATGGTGAATGAACTTTTGAAAGACTGGTGCATTTTAACATTGGGCAGTAGGAGAAAAAAAAAATTAGAATGAGAGATATAAGATATCAGTAGCTTCTTCCAGAAACAGAGGTCAGTGGCCATGAAATTTGTCACTATCTTGTTAAGCATCAAGAATTTCAATGTTTTGACACTACAAAGTGCACCTGCCTCTGGATATTATTTTGAATGTCTGAATTATCCCTCTTCCATCAGATACAATAATCTTTGTGCAAAAATATTTGCCTTATATTCTGTACAAAATATTTCCAGCACTCAAAGATACATTTTGGGAATAGAGGTCAATGTGTGTATGTCCCAAAGGTAGGATATTAATAACACTGGAGGATCTATAGTTTTCCATGAGACACGGTATTTCAGCTACTGACTGTGAAAAATTGAATTTGTTCCAAGGGTTGTTTTTGCATAGGAAGGTGACACTACCCTTGCAGAGGACTTATGGGTATTCCCCTCTCATCCTGGGAGAATCTGACTGTCCCAGGAAGGACTCTGAGCATCTTCAGTGCTTTTCGAAGGTCAGAAGGAACTGAGTAAGGGAATACAAGCTCCTCAAAGAGCCAGGATCCTAGCAAGCACAATATAATGCTGTATTGTGTCATCTGGATTATCTTATATGCTATTCTAGCATGATAAAAGCCTTTCACAGACTGGGATCAATTAATTTTATGAAATACATGCATCTCCCTGAGCACCAAAGACCTCTAAATATACTTTTTCTTTGTATCCTGCTCAGAGAATCTTCACCAAAGCAATTCTCTCTCTGCATCTTGGCAACTTGTTTTCACTAAATAATATATTCTGCATTAATTCCTTGGTGAAATATAATAAAATGGTAAAACAGTCCCAAGACCAAAAAGAAAATACTAAAAAACATAACTACTGAAAGTTAGCACTGTCCAGGGTGCAAAGTCTTGTGAGAAGGAACAATAAATAAGCAACAGAGAGATAAACAGGGGTGGAAACTGGTGTGTTTAACGTTAACATTACTTTTATTTCTAGCCAGAAATATAAATCCTGCTGCATTCTGTGCATATCCATATTCATATCTGGAATAAATTTATTTGTGCTTAAAGAAAAAGTCCCAATACATGAGAATGAGGAAGTTGAGTCTGCAGCTTAGGATTCAGTTTTGGCTTAAGTTCAGCCATATTTTAAAACAAAAATTTGTGATCATTTCTACTTGTAGCAGCAGCAGCAAGAAATTAGAGAACTGTGTTTAATTTTGACTAAGCTCAAACAGTTCTTTTATGTCAGATATGAAATCACACTGCCAAGCTGGACAGGCTGCCATTGGGCTATCTGGTGTTCCCTGTAAAAAAGTAGAACCTGTATTTAAACATATCTGTATCATGCCAAACAACTTTTTATTTATTGTCCTGTGCTCAGTATAAGTGCCCAAATATCTAAGCCAAGCTTGAGAAAGAGGCAGAACTTTTTCATGGTTCTGAGACAGAAACCCTTTATCAAAGGAAAATGATTCTGGTCTTTCAGCTTCTTTAAGAGAAGGTTACAACACATTCCTTTCAGACATCATGCATGTGATGAATGGGGGAATGCTGTAATAAGCTGCCAGGATATATCAATATAATGCCATTTTTTTTCCTCAGACTTTCATGAACTCTGTAGGGTCCAAAAGCACATTAGAGTCTCAAGTGAGCTAGGTCCATTAGCGCTTGAAAAAAGAAGTTCTAAACTGCTTGATCACCCCTCAGAACCCTAAAAACAAAAGATAAATTACAAAACAGAGGTGGAACAGAAAGAGGATGATTGACGGCCAACTCAAGGATAAAAGTAGTGGTGGAAAGGCTAAGGGCAGGGCTAAAAAATAGACATGTCGGGGAAAGAAAGATCTATAGGAAGAGAGTTAGAGAGAACAGAAGTACAGGTTGAGGAGGGAAATGTATGACAGCATTGAAACTCAGCTAAAAAGGACAAAGGTGTGAAGCAAACAGCCTGGGATCCTGAATTAAGGTAAGAAGGCAGAAGATTCCCCAAACTGCAATTTGATCATGTCATGGAATTAACAGCCTAGGCCAAATTCCCTTCAATTAACTCTCTAGGATCCAATCCCTGGCAAGTACTAGAAAAAAAATAAAATTAACATTATCCTAATTTGATTGTTCATCTTTTTAAATAGCTTTAGCCAGTCATTCTGCACTAAGATTTTTCTAAGACTTCTTACTGAGGGCAATTCTTTCAGTTATTCTGTGTTTGCTACATGACATATAAGTGCCTGGGATCTGGATACTTAGAACAAATCCATGTTTCACCAAGGACTGGGTCAAGTTCTTGAAATCTGAGCTGGAGCAATTTCAGAAAATACTGCTTTACCCTTTCAATGCCATTTGCAAATTAAAAGTCACCACCAACAAGCTGCCAAAGGAGCTGTTTAAGCTATGCAGTTTTGCACTGTGCTGATATGTATTAGCTATGATATCAGCTATGGATGGTTACTCTGTCTCATCTGACCAGAACGGCCATTTCCAGCTCAAAAGTAAGCAAAAGTTGAGAGTGGTAGCTTTTTAACTTCTTTTGACTCCCCAAACCATACCAGTTCATATTTTTCCTTGCTTCAGTTTTAACATCCTGCATTGTTTTCCACCAAGTTCTACTCATTCAAGGCCTCCTGAGTGTAAGTGCTGTCCAACTAGAATCCCAAAGGGATCACAGCCATGGTGCAATGGCAACAAGGATGGGACTATTGTACTTTAAAAATATAAACTTACAGATTAATTCAGGTGGGAAGGAACATTAGGAGGTCATCTAGTGAATGCCTGACCCAGGTTTGTCTGCTTGTTGGAAGTACTCAACTTCCTCCCAAGCTTAGCTATAAGAGACGACTTTTACTTTTGCCCATCTTGAACAGATGGGAAGGAATTTATTTCTTCTCAATTTTTTTCTGACTGCACTCCTTCAGGAAAAGACAGTGCTTAAATATTACTAATGTATTACAATCATTCTCATTGCATGCTAGACTGTAAGGTTAATAAAACAAAAATAAATGAACCATAGATATCTTGCATCAGTTTCTGTCTTGATTCATGCATTGCATGAGGAAGATTTTTGGGGTTGTGAAGAAAAGATCACATATGGAAGATTCAGCCCAGTCATCCATTCATACATTTGCATTATACAGAACCTGTGACCAGTTCTTTCTCCTTAGTGCTTCAAAGAGATCATGCAGTGACATTTTTAAAATTTTGTTTGAACAAAAAGAATGTTTGCATCTCATGTGACTCATTAACTAGACAGAGCCATAATATATCAGTCAAGCTACATATAAAGAGGAATATAATAGCACAATGAGTCTGTAGTCCTATTTCTAATTAACATGGCTCAACTAGACACAATGAGCAATCTCACTGTGTAAGCATACTCCTGTGACTGCCATATAAAATATAATCTGGAAAGGTTCAAAGGATTTCAGTCCAAAAAGCTGGTTATTTTTTCCATCATCACAACTGAATTTCATTTCAACTTGCAGCTTTTGAATGGAGCAGTCAATAGCAATATTGGAAGATGAGGATCATCATTACCCATATGCAAAACAGACATAACATTTACTTCCCACAAAAAGACATTGTGATGTTTTCATTATAATTAATAAAATGCCTTGCAATCTACAGAGGGACAACACTGTCTAAAGTCAAACAGTTCTATTCATAAGAAAGTTTTTGCTTTTCAGTCCACGGATTGCCACTGATTGGTTTTGCTCTTCCTTTTTCCTAGAGAATATTCTGTTGTTTGGTCTTTACTTTGTACTTTTATCCTCATCCGTAGAATCAGGTAACACTGGGTTCCAGCACAATGCTTTGCACATTTGCTGTACTGAATTTTAAAGAGCCCTACCGTTTTATGAAGTCAGGAAGCAAAATTTCAATTTTGGAAATGCTAGCACCATATACATTACAAAATAGGGGGATTTAGGTCTGCAAACTGACAATCTTCACTGAAAAGTAACACTACCAGGCTCTAGTCTACCAGACTTTTTTATCATTATTCTATTATTTAATTTCTCTCATGTTTATCCAAGAACAGCAAAATCAGAGATTTAAGACAGGCAAGGAATAAACAGTACTCTTACCCATAGGTAACTCACAAAGTACTGTACCAGCACTTTGTCAGGAGTAGCTATTCTGAATCGTCTGTCCTGAGGCATTAAAGCAAAGGTCACAGTAACTTGTGCTCATGAAAGATCGTGTGGTTTTTCCCATAAGCTTCAGGTGACAAATGCAGAACCTTGGACAAAATCCAACTCAGGAAATTGCTTTCTAACTATATAAAATAATTCCTACAGTTTCAGTTGAGTAATGTATTTTTGTCCACACTCCATCTTAAGCTCCTGTTGTTGGGCAGCCTTCAGTAACACGAACATTTAATGCAAGAGTTATTTTGAATTCTAAATACTCCTAAATAGTTAAATTTAATGAAATATTTTAGCAACTGGTTTCAAAGGAGCCATAAATGCTGAAGCTTTTCTATTGCCATTTTATGTTGAAGAATTAACTTCTTGTGCTAACACAGCATTTTCCAAAACTCTGTATTTAACTTCACAGTCGGTAATTTCTTATTCTTTTTATTTATTTTTCTCCTACATATGTTGGAAAATAACTTCTTTTAGAAGCTATCTTGTTAGAGTCTGATTGGGAATTCTTTGCCTATGGAAAGAAAATACTTGTTTCTTTGCTTTTAGCATAGCAGAGGTAATGGACAATATGCTTCTAGTTGTTTACCATAAAGCTGAATTAGTTAGAGAAGGACAATGGTCAAAGGCTAGATACTTTCAGCTGCTTGAAAATGTAAGTGGATTCCCTGAATTAGCTTGTAATGCCATTACAAGCCTGAAATTAATGGGAAACATCAGCACTAAGGGTCTGTGAATATTATGGCTGAAGGTTTTGGAAAAACTTAACTCAGCAAAGACTCCAGAGAGCATGGTGCAGGCTTGCTGTTCCACAGTAATTTCCCATCTGAACATTATCTGCCTCTCTCCAGCAGCAGCCCCTGGGCTCTGACCCTTCTGAGGAGGCTCTGCATCTCAGCCAGCTCTGTTCCAGCAGCTTGAACAGGCTGAGGTTTATAGTCAATGAAGGGGGGTTTGCTCTCTTGGTGCACAAGGAGTGTCACACTAAATCGCTTTTAATAGATTTTTGTTTTGCAGACACATGCCTAGACCTGTTGGAAACTCAACCAGTTCCGTAAATGTTGAATGACTTTGTTCTAGAAGATATATGTTTAAAGGATACAACTTTTTGTAAAAACATAATTTCCACACTTCACTTGTGAGTTTTCCTCTGCATTATAACACCTAATACTGATGAAAAATACATTCTGTGAAGAAAAATTATCTCCTGTGAAGACATAGCTTCTAAAGTTCTTCGAATCCACATGGGCTTATTTCCCTCTGACAGCATATTTCTGCGGTCACCTTTAGATAATCATATTATTCTCTGCTAAGATTATCAAATGATATACCAAGTACTTATTCTATCAAACAGCTGCCACCAAATAGACTTAAAATGGAGGATTAAGATCTTCAGAGTCAGTCAGTGACAGCATTATAATTGCATATACAGTCTTAATAAAGCCGTGGGTGTAGCAGGTTTGAATACCATTTTCAGATACTGCTTCCTCAATATAGGATCTTCTTATGATCTTAAAAATATATGTGAAACCAGCACACAATAAAGACCAAGAAGTGCTTTCACAGATAAATTATAAGAAATGGAAAAATATTTGTCCATGTGTTTTGAAATCCCATATATTTAATAAATTACAGCTTCCAATATGTGCAAATGAGGTGGGGGAGGAAGGGAGAACTGAAGGAGTCATGGGATGATAATAATAATATTTTAGAGCATCAATAATCTATGAGAAAGGTGCCATCTACTAGAAAACATCAGCCCTTAATTGTAACCCTAATAGGATACACATTAAGTTGCATGCTCAACAATCCTCTTTGAAGTTATCAGGAAGTGTCATATTCTGGGTGTTTACATATTCTCACATTCTTTCAATAATTTTCTATATCCAAGTTTGAGGTTCTTTTTTATCTTTGCAACTTTAATGGTCTTCTAACACTGTTTTTTGTTGTTTTGTTTTGTTTTTTAATTTAATGTATTTTACACATGCTCATGAAGATGAAGAGAACCAACTAGAAATATTTTCACAAAAATATATTTTGTTTCCTAGAGTGAGGAATAATTTAACAAGTAAGAACACATACCAAGAACAAATATCTAGTTCTGTAATCTATTTCATCTTTGACACTGTATTTCTCTTTCTAAACATCTACTGTACACACTTTTCCCAACCAATTCTCATAAAATACAATGCCATTGCATGGGTGATCATTATTAAGAGTTATATTTCTGATTTAAGCTGAACAAAATAAAGGAAATTCTTTTCTCATTTATACTGTATTGCAAAATATTTTTAATAAGTTATTATTTAGCAGAATCCCACAAAGCTTTTGTGATGAAAACCAGAACAAGGAGAGAACCCTCAGTCATACCAAATTTACAGAAATGTTTCCTCCAATATGCCCATTTCTTAGAATTCTCACAAACCTTACACTTTCAAGTGCATAAATATAATAAATGACAGTGGTATTCATAACTAAACCAAAGAAAATAGATATTTTCCACTTTTTGTTTTGTTATCATATTTTTTTCAGCTTTATCCTTCAGCAAACTATTTAAAACTTCAACTTTTTCTGCTCTTAGAACTTATTTATTCTTGTCTCTCCTTGGTGAAGTGATAGGGCTAATTTATATGCAGCAAACACATAAAAATTCCACAAGAATCTGCATAAATATTTCTCTACCCTTTCATACAATATTTCATTGTTACAGTACTTGATTTCTCTACAGTTTTAACAGAATACATGTTCTATACCTCTTAATAAATCATAAGAGAATACCTATTAGATAAGAAGCAAAAAAAGTTAAAAATGCTGATATGGATTTCCTGAGCAAAGAATAAAAAAGAATAATAACTCCTAAAAAAATTTCCCTCTATCAATCTAATAATTTTAAAGCCCATATTCTGCATAGCTTAACTCAACACACAACAGAAATTCCTTGCCCATCAAAAACTGGAAAGCTGTATCATTTTCCATCAGAAGGGCATGTTACAAAGAATAAGGCAACAAGCAAATGACATCCTAGCAGTTTTGTTGGCCTGTGCTGGAGGAAATGATAGCAAATAAATCACATTTTTTCCTCTAGTCTGGTATTTACCATGCTCTCAAAAATGATTATAAAGGAATTTTTTTTTGTTTTTGTATTAAAAAAAGAAGAAATAGCAATTGCTCAATTTAAGGAAATATAAGAACTTCTAAATTATTGTGAAGTAGGGCAGATGCACCAAAAGCACTTTTAGAATGGTGACTTTTAGTTTTCCTCTTTCAGCATTAAAATTTAGAGATGAAATTCTGTTCTATTTCCCTCTACTGACCAGTTTTATTGAAATAGGATTTCATTCAGATTTATTGTGAAGTAGCAGAATGGGAGACGACCCCTTAAGGCAGCCACTCATTCCTCTCGTAGCAAATTATGTAATTCCTGAATTTGATTTCCAGTGCACATGAGGCATAAGATGTGCATTAGTTAAAAAGAAGAGGGACAAGGATTTAACATAGAGAAGGGCTTTATTCAAGTGCTCTGAAATGGAATTTCTGAAAATGTTTTCAGTTTTGCTATCTGCTGCTCTCTGAACGTGTTTTTTGAGATCGACTTCTGTGCATTCAAGTGAGACTTACCATTTTTCTCCTTTTAGAAGAGGTTTTAAATAGTATGAACCTTCTACATAAATAGAGGAATGCCTATTTGAGATGTACTTCTGCCTGTCTGGGGTGATAACTTTTGCAGGCATTGGAAATTTTGCTCCAGTTTTAATGACCTTTGAGAAAATCTCACTATTTTTTCATTCTTTGGTGTTGGGAATTTATATCTCAGAGTAAAAGAATAAAAAAACCTCCAATTCTAAGAAAAGCATTGCAGAATTTTCTGCCCTTCCCTTTTCCTTACTGTTACAGCCCCAAATTTTATTAAAATAAATAGAAAAAAAAAAGGTGGAGGGGAGGAAGCTTTTACAAGAAAACAGAGGTGTTTTTTTTCTTTTTTGACAGCAAGAAGAAACATGTAGCAATTCCCATATGGAGTAATACAAGGGAACACAAGTGATTTTATGTTCAGGCCTACTGCCATTACTAAAGCTAATCTTTTGTATTGTTTGAGAAATATTTTTGGGATCAGCTCATTGAATTTAAAGACAGAATCTTCATCTATAATTCTTTGCACAAACCCATGATGCTGTGCAAAACCCACAAGCTCAGACACCAGCACTGAGTGTGAATACATTTTTCAAAGCCATGGTAAGATGTGGCTGATTCCTAGGTTATCCTTTCCATGGGTTTCTGGGACTTCCAGTCAACAGATGACCTCAAGCCATAAAACAATCTCCCTGGAACCATACTCTCTTTTCCAAAAATATTGTTTGAAACAGTATAGGTAATAGAGAGCTAAACACACCTTTGCACAACTCAGTAGAGTTTTCCTGATTGCATTTGAGACCCACAAGACACAACTGATTGATCTTTGTAGGTATTATGCCTCTAATCACTGTGGCTGGATAATCTTACTCCTTTAGCTAAACAAATTAAATGAGAACTGAAGCATTAGTAAGTTAGTTATTTAGGTTTTTCTTTGTTTCATTTGGTTTTGTACTAACCAGGAAGCAATACTCCAGGTTGAATTTTCCATCCTTCCAACCCTCACTGCTTTCGGTTTGCCTACATCCCTAATACATCTTCAGCTACCAGTGAACAAAAACATGATGCATGCACATGCATCTTTGCCTGTGTCTTGTCAGGTGCTCCACTAAAAACAGAATTATAGGAAGTACTTAACAGAAGACCCTCTTGTAGTGAACCCATTATCTTCTGAAATGTCTTTATTTCAGTGCAACTGCCTTTCCATTCACTTGATTTGTATTTCCTGTCACAGTCTAAGGAATTTCTATATTATTTTCATTTCATAAATCCATCATATGAGATAGGTTTAAGAAAGTCAATAATATTGTATTTTTTTCTCCATTCATCTTGAGAAAGATCATTTTTTTGAACTTCTACATTAATGAAGAAAAACTGACTGCAGTTTTGCAGAAGAACTTAGTTATTAAAATCCAAATTAATCATATAAAAGGGAAATCCTCATTGCCTTGTATCCATAAGATTTAAAAAGTGATTTTCTTTGCACTAGGTTTTGCCTTTGCTCTCATAATCTTGCTTATTTTTTTCTGCAATAATAATATTTCTGGTCTATGAACTTCCCTGGATATCATATTTAAAGTAATAATTACATAGGTCAGAAAATATGTCCGAATGCTTTGTGATTTCCTAAATTCAAATCAAAACTTTAGAATTTAATAAAACAGATATATTTTTTGTTCATTTTCAAGGGGAAGATATAGGTCCTCTTTTGCTGAAGAAACCATATTGAAGTCATGGGATTTATACCAGCAGATAATTTGACTCCAAAGGTACCAGACTTCAAATGCTTCAATACTGCCTAGTTTAATTATTATGCAGACAGAAGTCTACATATTTTGTTCAGCTATCACTGAAAAATAAAACAAAGGACATGTTCTCTGTGTATCAAGGATAACTGATATTCTGAATCCCAGGTGATGTAGGAGTAAAAACCTGCTAAAATATTGTAGGTAAAAGGAAATGGTCATGTTTTGGGTCTGGTCACAAAGATAAGGTGGGTGATGCATTTTCTGGGCAACAAGAAAAATATGAAGACTAGAGGACAGGTTTGAGGTGGATTCTTTCATCACCCAGACCACTTGGAAAAGAGGGGAGCAGGAACATACTGGTAACAAAGTCCTATGGTGGCATATCTGTATCTACAAAAGCTAAAGAAAACAAGTAAAGGAAAAGGCCTCTGACTGTGTTTCTGGCCAGCCTGGATGAACAAACTGAGATTGTGCAGATGCAAAGTAACCTGTCAGAGTGACCATGAAATAGATGACAGAACTAACAAGCCTCAGATGGTTAGAATGGAGAACACAAACATCATAAATCATGGAGCTTTGGACAGCAGCAATAAACACTTGGAGGTGGAGGTGCTCGATTTTTACATAATGTCAGTAAAAAAGGGGAATAGGAATTGGAGCGAGCTGGTAGTGTTGTTAAAACAAATAAAAACAAAAGGAACAAAAAAAGGACAATTCACAGACACAAAGTATCCTGAACTAGAGTGTCAACAGTCTAGGAATAAAATGAAAAAAGCAAAACATAACTTGTGAGAAAGTAAAACATAGGAGAAAATAATGCATATTTATGATATTAGCATCAGAATATTAAGAAAAATGCTGGTCTGTTCCTCAACAGGAATCTTGAGAAGGTCACAGTGTTAATGTCATCTTTGCTTCTGTCTTCACTAAAAATGTCAACTGTGATCTTACAGCTATAAAAATGAGTTGCAGAGATAGAAATGAGTAATAAAACCAAAACAGTGACAAACAGATTGGAAAATAGGTAAATGAGAGGCTTTCAGATAGGCTCAGTGGAAATTCTCTGTAGGTATTTTTCTTAAGCCTGCCTTTCTTCCCACAGATGATAAATGCTTATGTTTTAAAAACTTGTCAGAAATAAATAAGGCACCATAAAACTGGGAAAAGCCACTCCTACATCTAACTAAAGGAAGAAAAAAAAAGGAGAAGAGAGGAGAGACAGGCTAGAGGAGAGAAAACCACTATTCTCAGTCTATTCTCAGGTCTAGAAAAATCCTGCAATGAACAGTCAAACAAACCATTCACAAAGACCTAAAAGACAGAAAGATCATGACTGCCTGCATGGACCTTTCAATATTAAATCATAGTAAATTAATCTAATTCTTTGTATGAGATCAGATTTGCTAAGGTGTAACAGTGAAAAATAAATAAGACAAAAATAACTGGCAACAAGAGGAGTTGTTGGTCACAAGACGACATGAAGTTGGGTGGTAGTGTTGTTCTGCTGAAGGGTAGAAAGGCTCTGATGGGGATCTGGGCAGGCTGGATCCATGGGTCAAGGCCAATGGTGTGAGGTTCAACAGGGCCAAGTGCCACATCCTGCACTTGGGTCACAACAACCCCACCCCTACAGTCTGGGGACAGAGTGGCTGGAAAGCTGCCTCATGGAAAAGCACCTGGAGGTGCCATTTGACAGCAGCTGAACATAAGCCAGCTGTGCCCAGGTGGCCAACAAGGCCAATGGCATCTTGCCCTGGATCAGCAATAGTGTGGCCAGCAGGGCCAGGGCAGGGATTGTCCCCATGTACTGGGCACTGGTGAGGCCACACCTCAAATCCTGTGTTAGTTCTGGACCCCTCAGGACAAGAAAGACAATGAAGGGCTGGAGCATGTCCAGAAAATGGCAACAGAGCTGGGGAAGGGTCTGGAGAACAAGTCTGATGAGAAGCAGCTGAAGCAGCTGGGAGCGTTCAGTCTGAAGAAAAGGAGGCTGAAGGGGGACCTTGTCATGCTCTACAACAACCTGGAAGGAGGCTGTAGCCAGGGGAGAGTTGGTTTCTTCTCCCAAGTAACAAGCAAGAGGACAAGAGGAAATGGCCTCAAGTTGCACCAGGGGAGGTTTAGGTTGGATATTAGGAGAAGGTTCTTCACTGAAAGGCTGGTCAAGCATTGGAACAGTCTGCCCAGGGAAGCAGTGTATTTAAAGGACATGTGGAGTGGTGTTTATGGATATAGTTCAGGGGAGGGCTTGACAGAGCTAGGTTGATGCTTGGACTTAATGATCTCAGGAGTCTTTTCCATTGTAAATGCTGTTCTGATTCTATAAGTCAAAATTAAACTTCACTGAGTATCCTTTCTCTGACAGGACCCACTAACAGGTGTCAAGGAAGAACATGAAAAAAGTATGGTAAATATATACTTAACTTTTATGTGGTAGGCTGTCCTGGTTTCAACAAATACGCAACTTAATGGCTTTCAGAGCTGGAAGTTGCTCAAAAAATATTTTGGGATATTCCATTCAAAATGATGGTGTCTTTAAATACAGTATTGCAGAATTTGATATTATATTTCCATAAATCACTTATATGACATTATAGATATAATATACCTGTTATATACAGTGATCATACCAAAATTACAGAAGTTTCAAGCAGTGAAAGGTCTAAGAATGAAATTCCAAATAATCTTTAAAGGTTAAAGAATATTCCCACAAAACCAGGACTCAGAGGGAAAAGAAAAAAAGTTATACACTTAGATTACACTTCACAGGTAGAGGATAGGGAATGACAGATCTGCTCTGCTGTAAAAGATCTGAGGATTAAAATGGATCAGATCTGAGCACATGCCAATAATATAGCCAAAAGCAAACACAGTGCTCAAATGAAAGGCTGGCTGTAAGAGCTACTGCAGCATCCACTGGAGTAGGTTTTGTTACAAGCACTGCTCCTCGAGAATAGTCTAGGTCATCTCAAAGAAGTTAAGAGAGCAGAACAAATGATAGAATTCAATAAAATTGTTCAAGAAGGGTTGAATGGGTCATATAATGTAAAGGAGAGAAATCTGAAAGGAACTTTAACCGTTTTAAGATGTGAGAAAAGTAGCTGTAAGGAAGAGACTAAGCAATTCTCCATGAACACTAGGGATAAAGCAAGAAGTTTCACACATAAATACCAACAAGGAAAATTGAAAGCTAGGCCTTGAAAAACTTTTGGACAACCAGAGTTACTCACAAAACATCTCAGTCTTCATCACTGGAGTTTATCAAGGAAAAGATAGAAAAACACCTATCAAAAAATGCTTAGGCATAAATGACACAGCTTCTGGTTAAGGGAGTTGGAATGCTGGGTCTTTTCCTTTTTATTTTCTTGTACTTATCATTATGTTCTTCTCTGGTTTTGGTGAGGCAAATAACTACTAGAACAAATCACCAATGGATGTTGTAGAGTCTCAGTTACTTCTAGTTGCTTTTGAAGATACAAGGCCTTCCTATGAAATATACTGTCTTGCAACAGATAATATATGTGGCTTTATGCAGAAATGACTGACAGTGTCTCTATGATTATTTTTCTGAGGGAGATTAAACTACATGGTGTTAATGCTTTCTTCTGGCCTTACTATCTAGACATTATAAATAGATTAATTGAATACTGTTGAATACTGCAACACACTGCTCAGAGATGTCATAGAATCTTCAGCCCTGAGCAACACGCTTCAGTTGACCCTGCTTTGAGCACTGGTTTGAACTGCACAGTCTCCAGAGGCTCCTTCTAGCTTCAGCTCTTGAGATTCTGTGAGATCCTGTGATTTCTAGATTGCAACTACATTAAGGGCATCTTATCACCATGAATCAAGTGAAAACTCTGAAGCATTGAAGAATGAAAGGAAGAAAAATCCATGTGAAGAGCATCTTCTCTCCTGGCACTGTCCACATGGCTTTCTTTTTCTGATGTATCCTTATTATTTTTATTCCAACTGGATTGCTTTTCTAATGAAAAGTAGGCTGTTTTCTGCTGTTACAAGTATGGGAAATGAATTTGATGAAAGTTACGGAGTTACAAAGTTACAGACTTTGTGAGATATGTGCCACTCTGTATGTGATAAGCAGTGGTACAAAAAAGTAGGAGGCGGTTTGGTAAAATGGGGAGCATGATGAGATGCTTCACATGAATTGGAAATTATAAAGACCAATTTAGCACAATATTTTAGAATGGATAATATGGAGTTTAAAATGAGAAAAAGAGAAGTTTGCAATGGAGTATGTTTAAAAGACAAATAGACAAAAAACTGGAAGATGTTCATTGTGCAAAGAAAGACAGGGGATGGAAGCAAAAACAGGAGGAATCAGCTTCCACAGCCCAGTGAGGGCTGCTGTCAGATTCTAGGTCCTCACCACTGAGATCTGGAGTTTTGCCATATGCAAGTCACATCTTTGACTGATTTAAACCCAACTATTCTGTGAATGAGGATTCATCAGTAATGGTTCTTTTTAAAGGCTCTCAAAGAAGGTTTGCCTTTATCCCCAGGACAGCAGAAGCAGGACAACCTAACTAACCCACTTCTCTATTGAGTCCATACTTCCAGAATAAGATTCACTTCCTTTGATTTATTTGGTCTCTTAGAAGAAATCACAGACACAGACAGTAAAAACAAACCCTTCTCATGATGCAAGGAAGAAATAGATGCTTCTAAATGGGAGTGAGGATCACAAGTAAATACAGCAAGCACTATGCTAACCAAAGGTAATAGTAACAGGATGACATGGTGTCCCCTCATTGAAACTCTGAGTTAAAAGCTTGTGCAAATCTGACAATTAGAGACTCAAACCATCTCCTGGACAGTGGCATTTATCAAGTACTTTGGAAACAGAACACTCCTTAATTCACTTAAATGGCTGAAAAATGGAAGTGGTGATTATAATTTATGTTATGGATCAGAAGTTAAGTGCTCTCATGCAGGAAATAGAAACTCAATATGAGACCTTCCCCAGCCTGGTAGTTCAAACTCAAAATTTCCATCTTCCCCCAGCATGGCTGATCAATTTTAGAAGGAAGCTTTGTATTGGAATTGCTTTCCTGCAGAAGCTCTGTCATCATGCAATAAAGAATTCACTGTTCCCATACACTAAGAAATTTACTACTCAAATTTACTAACAAATTGAGAATGTAATTTCATTTGAAAATGAAAAATAAAGGCAAAGTCACTGTTAAAGAGAATTCATCTGTGAATGGCAAATTGCCTCCTGAAGCAAATGCACTCATTAAGCTCAAAGAAAGGATGAGATCTCCCACAGTTAAATAAAACTAGTAAGAAAAATAATTGCTTGATAAATCAGAGTAATTAAATTTTGCACATGTGAATGCTACTGCACCTCTGTCTTCAGTACAACAAGGCCAGCCCTGTAGCAGAGAAACAGCACATAAAGCTCAGCCTTTACTCCCTGAAAAATTTATTACTGAAAGGAATAGCACACCTTTTGCCTTTTAGCTCTTCATTAATGAGGAACAGGAAATCTTGCCCCACAAAGGTACTGGGGTCAGAGCAGCCAAAAACTGTGGTGATGCTATCTAGCTCCAGTTCACCTCTTTCAAACATTCCACCAATCATTAGTGTGCCTTCTAGCATTTAAAAAACACAAAACATTAGACTCTGCTTTTCTTTGGGAACCTGAATGATAGGTCATTGGTTAGTTGGTCTGCCTTATATGTTAATTTTTGTATACCAGGTTAATAACTGTGTCCCCTTATAAACATCTATAGGAAAAATACCCATGAGGACTTTAAACGTTATAGATACTCAAACTGCTCTGTATTAGTTCTGAAAAGAAGCTTCTGCCACTATCCTTTCAAATTCCAAAAGTTAATTCTTGACCATTCAAACTATTTTTGTGTTTAGGCTATTTAAACACAGTTATCTGCATCTAGGCATGCACACATTCATCAGTTGTTCCTCTGCCTGCTGCAGCCAGCAGAAATCCAGCCAGTGCAACCTAGAGCACAATTCAGTGCACCCCAACCAAGGGAACCAGCAGCTGCTGAGCTGAATCACTTGCTCAGCTCCAGTGACTCCAGCCTTGATCTTTACTGCCTCTAATAAGGGCTTGGATACTGAGGGCTCAATCCATTGCCCACACACGAGCCAGTGCCATTTGGGATGGACAGCATAACCTGCCTGTCCTGTGGGCAACACATCTTGCAGAGCTATCAAGGTGCCTTGCATACTCCAGGGCATGTGTAATGGCAGCACTTTGTGTTTGGGGGTGACTGGAGCAAGCCTTTAGGCCACAAACAGACTCCTGCAGCTAGGCAAAACAAATTTAGGTATATCAGCTGTCAGCCGAATCTCTGGAATTTAGGAATTTGAAGGGCTTTGTCTGCAAAGGCTGTGGCACTGCCACAGTATATGTAGCACTCAGAAGAAGTGGCTTATTATGGTTTCCCTCCTATTCAAGAGACTAACAGGAGAACAGCACAGCACAAGCTCATTCACATGTTCCTCAGGAGTACAAGAATGTGTTGCATACTCTGTCTTCAGAACCAGTCAAGCAGAAAGCACCAGCAATTGCTTTCACAAGAGTTACAGAAGAGTGGTTTTAGGCTTAAGGGTCATTTTAAAGCATAGTTATATGATGAGATTTAGATGGTCATAAGTTAACTCCATATTTTATGTCACCTCAGGTTTGCAAGGCATTCAGACACAGGGATAACAGTTGAACTAAAAATTCACACCTCTCAGTTTATTCATGCAGGCTCAGTCGACGGCAAACTTGGCTGTGGTGCAAGCTGGAACTGGCCTGTGCTGCAGAATCTTGGGCAGAGATGGCATCAGATACTAACCTTTGTGTACTTAGGTGCTGACCTCCTCACTGCAAGATCACCCTGAATTTGGTACATTAAAACATCAGGCAACCAAAGACACATGAAGCACAGAGAGAGCATATCTATGTAGAAACACATATTCATCTTTTGACAGTCCATTTCTGACAAAAGATAAGTTGACATTTATTAAGAGAATCTAAACAAAAAATAGTAATCATTCCAACAGCTTAAGGTTCTGTAAATATCAGTTCCCCAACCAATTGCCTTAAAAAGAGTTCAGACAATCTTGCTACTCATATGATCTTTATGCATTTAATCTCCTTTTGACTTCTCCACCGCAGCATTTTTGTCAGAATTGAGCATAACAAATGTGATTACAGATGCAGATTGCACTGGTATAGTTCCTAATATAACTTATCCATTTGGTGGTTAGCTGTTCTTTTAGATTAGATACTGCCAACTGACTGAGCAAGTTCTTTGATCTTCTTCCCAACGTGTCTCTCGTGTGTGTGCATCATGTCTGGCAAAAACTGTAGTGTCCACTGAGAGAAAGAGGACATGTAGCAGATGCTCAACTGCATTTCTTTTCCTGCTTGACTGCAATGACTGCTCTGAGAAGTAAAGAATCCACTCAGTAAAATAAAGTGCTGCAAATGCTCACTATGTGTTGTATCATTCGATTATTACCTTGCTTATTCTCTTTCCCTAAACAGGTTTATTTTAAATTCCCCTACCAATCTATATACTCCTGAATTTTTATCAGCTATATCTCTTCTCTCCAGGCAAAGCCCACACTTCCTTTTTGCTCCAAGACTGTTTTATCTGTATGTAGGATTGGATTTTTTTTGTTTTTGTAAGGTACTTACTCTTGGGATTAGTTCCTGCCTTTTTACTAAGGGATAGCATGTTCTATAAAGTATTCAGTTGCTAAATCAGACAGTGACAGAAAAAAATAGGATGTCTCCCAATTTCAGATTTGAAAGAGCAGCTGATGTCAGAAAGCAAGATAAAAAAGGTGACCTTAAAACAATCTGGTTCATGAAGTCGCTGCCTTTTAGTCTCAATGTCCAATTTATCTCAGTGCACATGCAGGGTGAAGACTGCAAAGTAAGACTAATGAGTGTGGCAGAAACATATGCAGTAATTCATCATCATAACAAAGCATAGCACAATTATCAGGAATTTCCTGTAGTCTTGCCATGATTACATGGAAACAAATTGTTTGGTCTGCTCAGTTACAAGTGCAAGAATACTGGACCAAAAACCAGAAAGGGATTGTTGCCACCTATATACACAAATAATCTGTTTAGGATATGATAAATGCACAATTTGGCTTTCTTTTTTTGGTTTGTACACTGAAATTGTATTGATTCAGTGCCTGGCCAACTGGGTCTCCATGTTCTGCAACAGGACACATCACAAAAAACATAGGAAGAAGAGGCAGTTGGCTGCAGGGTTAGAGGAGTTGATGGATATAATCACGATACCTTTTTTATGCTTACCAAAGACTTTATTGCAGCAAAAATTTCAAGCAAGAATGGAAGGAAGGGAAACCTTTAATTAGTTGGAATTTACTTACTTAAAGAAAACCTCATCTCTGCTTGGTGTATCTTCCTGACAAAAGACTAACATCAGCATCACTTGGTGAGTAATTGGGCTTGGTCCTGTTCCTGGTTTTCAGCTACCTGGGGTACAGTTTAGGCTGCTGTTTATTTGACTCTCCTCCCTGAGGACCACTCTTCTGTAGGAGAATTAAAGCTATGCAATGCTTACACAGACATTTCTTGCACTTCTGCTGGAGAACAAGCCCCATTCTGAGTAAGCACTAATAATAGGCAGCACTGCAAGTAGCTGCTTGGGGCTTACATGCCTGAGAGACATAATATTAAAGGTGAAGTCACTGCTGAAAGGAGCAGATAGATTGCATTTACTATCACAGATCTCGACTGTGTCTCAGTGATCATGCCACTTAGGTAAAGTGGGACTCTGAGAGCTTAAGTCTAATTAAAATAAGTGGGCGTTACGTAACCATGCTCGGAAGGCAAATTTTCTGCAATATTCCTTAGTGACTAGAAGTTGCCTTTCTTTGAAGCATTTATAAAAGTCAGCTCTAGCAATTTAATGGCTGGGAGATGATAAGGAAATAAATTAGATTTTGGTACACAGCAGTCAAATTAATTTCAGGGGTATATGTAACTCCTAGTACTTAAGTCCCATAACTACATCATGACCCATATCAACTGTAAGGTCCCAATTTTTCAGGGAAGGTTGGATAGCACTCACCACAGAACTGCTTTTTAGAAGATGTCATTATGCATCATGACAAAAGTCATGTTTCAGGGAATACCTTAGCTCCACTAGGATATCAATTATTGTCAGGGCTGCATTGCTGAGGCTCCAGGGATGAATCTGGCCCAGAGAGTGAACTTAACCTTCCTGTACTTTGTTTTATTTTAGTTGGTTTTCCTCTGTCGCTTTCATGTTTCCCTTCCTCACATCATTTCCTTTATTGGTCTTGTCTTTCCTCCTTTTTCTCTCTCTCCTGGTTACTTCTAGATTAGCACCAGGATGGGACGACCCATAGGGAGCCCCACTTGGCCCCTTTCTGCTAAGTAAAACAGCCAGGCCTGGCAAAGTGAAGATATTCTTATCAGAAGCAATGGGGAACATTGCTGAGAGGACCTGCTTTGGGTGTCACAGGCTGGTGATAATTTGTCATGCTACTGCAGTCCAGGCAAGAGTGCAGCCACTGTGCTCTGCCAGTACTTCTCTAAGTTACACCCATGAAGGAACCATGTAAGGTGCAAAGACAGCTCAGTTCACTCACTGTGTCTCAGCCTGGTTTACCACCATTGCTTTCTGAAGGGATGCTGCGCAGAACTCAAGTAGCTGCTTGAGTCTCCAGCGAGGGGGAGCCTGCTGCAATCAAACTTATAGAGGAAAATATATCAGCCTCAAAATAATTTCTCTGTATGGATGAATTCTGCCAAGTTCCTGGAATTTTCACAAATCAGTTTCATCTACCCTTAATTTACTGAGCTACTTTTTAAACTGTAAACAACTTTCAAATAAGATTTTATTGCATTTGAATATAATTCTTGTCATGTTCTGTATTTTTCTGCTTCACTTCCAAAGAATGTTGTGATGATTAACTCATGCATTATGTGATGCCATGTGTAATGCTCCCTTGTGACAATAACTCAAATTGCTATTTTCATGCCATCTTCCTGTCTCTCACTCTTGTTTTATTTTTACTCTATCCTTTTACTCATTTGAACAGAAATATTTTCAAGAATATATTTCTGTCTCCTTTTGCCAACTGACTGGAAGCTCACAGAGTCTAGAACAATTGGTAAGTGAAAGCATCCAGTTACCACAGCTTTGCTTCCAGTTGCTACAGAGCTCACTTTCCCAGGAATTCTCCTGGACCTTCATCTGCATCATTCATCAAAACATCAGCAAGTTGAATGGGAATTCTTTGAAGGCCTGGCTACCAGTGAGGCATACAGCAAGGGTTCAGTTCAAACAAGCAAGGAACAAGCTCATATATAATATGATGCAGTATATATATGCATATATAAATATAAATAAGATGCAGCACTACTAAACCTTCATTCTGGATATCAACAGAGAAAGAGAGCTTCTGGACATTAACTGATCGTGAATGGAATGGAAATGATTTTTTAGAATATTAATTATTCTAACCCTGAATAAAGATGTAGATAGACCCATTTCATTTTACCACTTGAATAGAAGAAATAGGGCTAAAGTTTTAAAGTCCCACACTTCTGACAGTGACATAGGAAGTCATATAATGTGCATGAAGAACCTACAGCAAGGGAAAATCCTGAAAAATCTAGGAGGGAAGAAAATGACAGCAGAAGACAGGCAATCAAGGGAAATTTGAGGTTTTTCTTGAATCCTAGCTGTCCTTGATCACACCAGTAGTAGCCTGTTACTGTTCACTAACTCCATATCCCCAATCTATCTAGAAAATAGTAAGAAAACTGAGGATAGGAAAATTCAGCTATCAGGAGCAGACACAGATTAACCAACTATTTTTCACCAAGTGTTCTATACAAAAGTGTTTCATAAAAGCAATAACCAGAATAAAACCAGGGAAGTCTATGCAAATAGATGTTTGAGGTTTATAACTCTTGTGAGCATTTCCAGGAGTGGCACTAGGGAACTCTATCATCCCATAACAAGAAAGACAGTCTAAAAGGATTGATTCAGAGTATTTAGTTTACCTCCTTGTGAGAGCAGGATTGATCTCAAATGCTCTGAGCAGTAATTTCTAGTTTAGCTTTAAATACACAAAAGAATGGTGTTACCCTTCCTTGTCTTGAAATCTACCCAAGTTTGGAATTCAGGATCCACTCCTCAGTGGCTTTTGCTGTTCTCCACTTTTAGTTGCTATATATACAACAGAAAACTGCAATTTACATTAAGTGGCCCAATGTGAGTGTGCTCAATCAGTAAAAATGTTTTGTATTCTGCATATAGGGGCTATATGGATGCAGCCTCAATAGTTGCCAGACATTAGGATGCAAAAGGCCTTAGTCTTTCACATCACAACCTGATCACCTGTTCTTTTATCCTATTACTCCTACAGAGAGAGCATCCCAAGGAACATCTGTAGTCAGACTGTTCCTCCTTCTGTCAAGGTCACTTATGGACATCAGTAATATTCATCTATCCTTAGTCAGTAAACTGAAAGACATTTCACTTTCTTTGTACATCCCCATCTAATAACATTTCTCTCTGAATTGCCTCCAGTTCACTGCACTGTTAATTAACTTTTATGCACTATCAGAGATGAATGCATCTCAGCAGTGGCTTAAGTGATTTCTCTACAGCTTATGTCTCAGTTTCCATTCATAAAACACTTCAACCTATATCAGTCAAATTGTTTCCCCCTTGTAATACTTTAGCATTTCCATAGTATCTCTCATTGTAAAGTAAAAAAGGGCAAAGCAACAGAGTAAGTAAAAATTTAAATACCAACATTTGTCTTTGACTGAAATACTCAATTTGGTTACGAAAATAAAACATTCTCTGAGTATTTGTCAACTCTGTATTTTTTACATGTTGTTTGCACTACTAAACAAGAATATCTGAGCCTTGCCTTTAATACCAATATAATTGGACCTTAGTTGTTTAGCAAAATTGTTTTAAACTGAAGTTTCATACAAAAATAAAACCCCAAACTACAAACCCATGACACCACTACAAAATGTGTCATTATAGCAAGGATTCCTTTAACAGACTGCAAACAGCACACAGCTTTTCCTGCACATTTTAAGGACACATCCAGACTTCACATACACTTTCAATTTTATCACCTAGTTATTAGAGAGACAATTTGCAAGAGTGAACAGTTCATACAGTGTCTGAACCTGTTAGCATTACAATAGACACAGATATAAAAGTATTTAGTTACATAACAGCAGAATGTGTCTGACTTACACAAATGTTGAATCATTTAGAGTTTAAAGCAGAGGTTTCCCAAACTGGCGGTCTATATACTTCTGTCAGTGGACTGCAGCTGAAGGTTTATGGCTGTCTGTGTACATGGTATTCATTCCCTATGGATAGTGGGGAGAGAAGAGATTAATAACAAACAAACATTGACCATGAAAAAATATTTCAGTTTATCAACAGCAGTCAAATAATTTTTGCGAAAGACTGTAGCCCTACAGTTTCTGTTAATAACTTTTGCATTTTATTATGATTTTATCAAACAGATTATTTATACTGAAGTTTTCTTTTTCAGACTGTTTTCTCTTTTCAAATCCATCCACTTATGAGAAAAGGGCTACACAGGATGTTATTTGTAAGCTATTTTCAACAGGCAAAACACTATGAATTTAAGAACAGGTAAAAAGAGAAGTGTCAGCTGTCTTAGGAAGCCTGATGACAGTGATAATGGCTAAAATGTGAAAAGTGACTGTACAAGGAATTAAAGCAAGAAAAGGAAGTAAAACAATTACAACAATATTTTGGGACAAAATCAGGAAAGACAAAACCATCTGATGCTCAAAGACTTCACAAAGAGGCATTTTACAAGTCCTTGAGCCTGCAAAGGGAAGATCAGTGAAAATATGGGTGTGTTGAAGGGCAGAGAAGAACCTGAAAAGCACTGAAAAGGTTAAATGCCTTTTTTGCCTTTGTCTTCACAGGCAAAACCTGCTGCTGGACCTTTGTGTTTCCACAGAGGAGCAATCATCAGCAGGAGAGCAGCAGTCCAGGAACTGGCTACAGACTGGACACACTCAGTGTTGGGGGCTCCTTTGGCTGTGCACAGAGGTGTCCAGCATGACTGTGAGGTTACTACCTCTCAATGTCATCTTTCAGTAGACATAATTTCCATAAAGAGTTGCTGAATTTGACATGGTGTTATATGTATTGAAGACCTTTGGCTTTGGTTTTGTTAGAACTGCCTCTGTGACTGCCACAATTCCCCTTTATTCTCCTGTCATTGTCTGCTTAGCTCATTTAATATAATTTTTTCTAATTTGCATGTCAATAAACTCGTATTAAAAGCCACAGATAAAAAGAGGAACCAACACATACTACTACACAGAAAATATACCTTCAAATTGCACATTGCTATCTCAAAAACACATTTCAGAACACATTTCAAATTACTTTTTCTTTCTTTTTTTAAACCAGTGATGGCTAAAATCAAGTTCAGGAGTATATTCAAGAATATTTGTTTATTAAAATATGAAAACTTTCCACTGCCTCAAAGTGGAGACTCAATTGCTCAATAATCACAACCAATTCCAAACTTTCTCAGGTCTAATGAAATCACTGCTTTAACTGTATTAGTTATCCAAGTAGTACAACTTGCACTGCAGGATATAAAAGATTCATGTCAGTAGAGATTTAAGCTCAGAAAAGAAGAACAATACTTAATGGTTAGTGAACTGCATTGGAATACTCCTTAAAGCAATTTTTCTTTTTCTGTGTCTATTTTACAATGTATTTTATTTCACCCAAGCCAAGTGAAAATATTTAAACAAGTTAGGGGTTTACTGCTTCCCCAAAATTAAAGAAAAACTTGTGGATATCCACATTTGTTTCATAGAGAAACTGCTTTCAGAAAAGCAAGACATTTTGAGACTTACTGGTTAGCCCTGAGTTTATAAGCAATAATGAAAAAGAATAACTCTAATGAAAGCAGCATATTAAGTAGGAAGAACCTTTCCAGAAGTGTAATTTTGGATGCTGAAATACACTGTAGTGAGAAGCAACCTGCATGAAAGATAAACTGCAGTTCTTTCCAAAGTCTCTGTTTTGGTTTTCACCTAGGGAGACAATAGTGAACAATGGAAACAATAATTATATTGGCTTCCCCTGTTTCTGGTCTTTCACTCGATTTTCTCTCAAATATGTAATTCCACAGCTGCATTCTCTGAATATTTTAAGCTTGATTATGGAGCTCCTGCAACCTGTTTTATAGTGTTTGTGCCAGGCAATAACCCAAAAGAGCAAAAACAAGCTGATTCTTGGAGAGGTGCTGTGAGCATAGCTACCTAGCCACATGTACATCACCAGAATTCACAGTGCCATCTATGAAACCTAATGCTTGGGAACAAAACGTACAAAAGTACAAAATATTTGATTTAGCCATCAGTCTTTTGTCTGAGTTCACCACAATTTTTTAATTTCCTCCAGCTACCTTAATGTCCAAAGGAAAAAAAGCTTGCATTCAATTGACCCCTCCCCTTTTTTAAACTCTTCAGATTGTTGTGCAGCTCTTGGCTTACATACAGTGGGGTCAGATAAGTCAAACCTGGCAAAATTAGGAGTTTCTGCCCAGTTTGATAGACAACATCATTCCTTTCAGAGCAAACAATTCTGTCTTCTCTAGCCTGTGGATTTCCTTTAATTGTCTACCATTATGCTTTTCACACATATCACACTTACCCATGTATATTTTCACCTAAGTGTACTTGCCTGGGCTACAAGCACATGTCCTGCTTCAACCTCACTCTATTTTTATCCCCATTCCATGTTGTCAGCAGCTGCCTGTTGGGACTACTGCTCCCACTGTAACTCCAAACCTGTTTTGGTACACACAGTTCCCTGCTGTTGCCACCTTCAAAAATACAGCATGTTCCTATGCTAGTTTATGCTGCCATGAGGATTTGTGCAGCCCCACACAAACATGTCAGGGAATCAATGTAGATGAAAGATTAATAGGCAGAAAAGCAGTGAGTCTCTTTCTTCAACAGTGCTGGATTATGTCATCTTCAGGTACTTACATTACTGTGAGATCAGAATTCAGAACTCTAGCTTCAGGAGGTCTGACCAGCCCTGAAGTATGAACAATTAATGTTCTAAATATTCCTTAACATACCAATCTTGTTAGAGATCACAGTGTCTGGAGCAGGAAAGCTTAATCCTCCCCAGCTTCAGTTGATCTGCATGCAGTCCAATTCTTTATTCCCAGGACATGTCTCGGAAGAATCACAGCATGTTAGCTCAGAGATAGCAACCTCTTCTCTGTCAGTGCCTTCTCCAGTGGGGAGTGTGATGAGCTCAAGACCTGGGATCTCTAGCTCAGCTTAACCTGAAACACCTCAGGAGCTTCTCCCATGGGTTCTCTTCTTCTTTTCTGTGCATCCCTTATGCTCTCTGTTCCCATTCTGTGAGCTGCAATTCTTAAACATTGTTGAGACAGACAGGCATCATAGGCCATTTTATTTTTGAGGCTGGTGTGGAAAGACAGAAGGGACACATCTATTTTGAGCTTTCTGTAGACTTCATTTTTGTTCTTTAACAGTTCTGTCTCCTAGTTTAAATAGATAGATAGGAAATTTGATCTCAGAGCATCTGTTGTCTCAGGAAAAACATGATCATCACCCCTCTAAATATTCTGCTCATGTGTAGTGATCCATACCAGGCCTTATACTTCGGAAGGTTTGCAGATCGAAATGTTAATTAACAGATATAGTCCATTTCCATATGTCTTCCTCTAAAGGTTACTGCAACAACATTTCCTGAATATCCTTTAACAATTTAATGGCAGCCTGGCATTGGTATCATGACAAATAAATTTAAGTGACATACAGGTTGCAGTGGCAGAATACAAAGTATAATGAAGCAATGAACTTCTTAGGGAGATGTGACATGAAAAACATTGACCTGTGGTCCCAAGTAATTTTCATAAGACAAAAGCTTTCATGGTAATAAAAACAAATCAGTCAGTGTTCTGAAAGACTAATATAATAAACCATCAGGGAAGCTATTCAGCTGTGTTAACTCCATTTAACAAAACAGGAGTCATTATTATTCCAACTTTGTGCTTAAAGTTTGGCCATAACTTTAGCTGCACTATGACAAAGTAGCCTTCTTGATTAATGGGAGATACCTCCAGAAATGGCAGTGGGACTCAATGTGGAAACACATGCTGCCTTGCTGATCCTATTCAACAAAACCAGTTTGACATTAGGAGCACAGGACTGGACTTAAAAGACAGGACAGAATATTAATTGCAGAGAAGCTGAAGACAGTGCAGTGGCCCCGCATGAAATATTGCCATATCCAAGACTTTACATATTGACAAGCAACTAGAATATGAGGAGGATGGAAGAGGGGTCAGAAGTGCAAATATTTTTTATGGGAAGGAGAAAAAGGAAGGAAAAGAAAAAAAGTACTTTCAGTCCATGGATCCCGAACTGATTCTCAACAAATGAATACTACACTGCTTTTCAAGAGGAACAAAATCATGCTTCATAATTTTTTTTTCCAGGTGAAGAAGTATTGTTATAGCCACTGAGAAAGGGAGAAATTAAATTAATTACAAGCAATTTGGAGTACAGGTAGAAACAAATTGCAGGTTAAGATTACAAAATGTGCTTTCTAACCATAAGTTCATCCTTACCCACACACTCAGCAGACATAATTTCTTGAGGAGCTGAAATGTCATGATGATTCTTTTCTTTATGAGCCTCACTCATTTGCAAGTATCTTTGTGTTTCTGGTTTATAAATGAGAAAGTATTTGGAAATATCAGGGTATCAAATAACTAGCTGGAAGTTTTTCAATATACCAAGAAGATCTCCTTTTTATCTACTTCTTTCCTTATCCTGTACTGAATTTTGGAGAATTTACACACATAACAAACCAGTTTTGTCTTAATCTATACCACAAGCAACTCCACCTAAACCCAGTCACGATTTTTATCCATTTGCACAAAGTCGACTCAAGTATGGATAAAAGCCAAACGAAGGCTGTCAGCTGGGACCCTGTGGAATATACCACAAAAACGTGTGAACTATTTATTTGAGAAGGGATAAATAGACATGCAGAGAAGAATAGAAAGGCAGAATAAAGGAGGTAAATGAAAAGAGAGGATTATACAGGCAGAGCTGAAAAACACATTACAGATAAAGATATGCAACATCTCTGCCTGATTAACAAAATATAAGGTAGACAGTCTGTGACTGAAAGGGCTGCAAGAAACAAGAGTGATTGAAAGTTCTTCAGAAGACTTGCTCCTGCTGATGCAATATGAATGGCTAATTATGATGAACATAAAACTGAGGGATTCCAGCTGAATTCAGGTCTACCAGGTCCCACACAAGCAAATCAGTAGACAATTCCATACCCTATCATCTTAAGATACGAAATGATAGGCATAGACAATGAAACAGAACTGAGGAAAAAAATCCACAATACCTCTTTTATTTGATCTGTGTTTAAAACTAGATTGTAAATAAGTCTTCCAAGACTTCCGAGAACTGCAGCAGGTGCCACATCAAAATATAGAATAGTAAGAAAATAAAGGACTTCACCTCCCTACAGAAGACAAAGCACTCAAGTATTCTGGACTGCAGGGAAAAATCCAGTCTCAGCAAAGATGAAAAAACTACTACCCATCTTTAATTGAGAATAATATTTAATAGTCATTGCTGTTTAAATCCTGAATGGCTTTTCAAGGGGAAATTTTAAATACTCTAGTACTTTTTCATATCACACATCTTAAAAAAATAAACTTCCATTGCAAAATTGAATTTACATAGACTAGATAACAAATGTAGTTTCAATTCCCAAGCAAGAATGAATATTAAAAAGCACTGTCTGATTGCAAAAGAAGTTTGCTTTAAGAACTAGTTACTCATGCTATTTATTAAAGCATTTTATATACTTAGATCACTTACTACCACTTGGATACAATTAGGAGATCCTGTGCTTCTTTATGGTCATAATTCAACCTTTCATGAAAAAGGCATGTCATTAACAAGCTTATGATCAATTAACCTTCAAAGGCACTTAAAAAAGGGACACTTCAGACTTACAAAAATAACATATTGTCCTTATTTTTAAGCCTCAACTTGTGCAGCTGATATGAAATTAAAACAAAACACAAAAAAACCCCCAAACCCAAATATCCTGATGTGATATTTTGTCCAACCTTTATAAGAGGCTGGTTGAATGTTTTTGTCTCTCACCGTCACCCTTAGACCAGCTCCTTGTTACCGACTTGAACATGAACAGTGAACAGAGAGCAGCAGAGGGGCATCTGTCACTCCTCAGCCTACATCCCATGCCATGCCTTTCGGGTAAGGTCAGCAGAGAAGCTCCCACTAAGAAAGAGAGAATGCAATGAGAGGCCGACTGGCTGAGTTGCTCAGAATTATGCTAGCCTGTATAAACTCCTGGAGGCTGGTTCTTGTGTCTTCTCTTGCTAAGGGGAATAGGTGGTCTCCTTCCAAAGGTCAGCCCTGCATCCTGTTCCTTCTGCAGAAACAAAACCAGCAAGCCTGGCTCTCCGAAGCTTATTATCTCAACTGTGCAACATGTTCTCCCATATCCTTTCTGCTATCTCTTTCTTCTCCAGAACATAAGCAACGCCAAGCTCAGTCTTGTGGGCAGCAAGATCAGCTTTTTAACAGTGCTAAGAAACCTCAAATCAGCTTAATTTAGAAATATTACTCTGCACCTTTCTCCAAAGGGAACGACAAAAGTGTATGATCAGACACACTCTTTCTCTACTCTCCAAAATGAAAAAATACATAGAAGGGTGAAATAGATCTCCTTTATCAGCACTGTCATAGCAACGTAGGGAAACTGTACAGAGAAACAGAATGTAGACTAACAGTGAATCACTTTGCTCTGGGAGGAATTATTCTCTCTCGATACCACCTGAATTTGCCTTGAATGGGAAGAAGGCAAAAAGATCTCATAAAGTCAGATAATCAGAAATAAACTTAACAAGATAAAGTAGATGGATGCTTGTCTTGCCATTTTATTGATTTAGCTTTTAACTTCTGCACAAAGACCTCTGCAAATCCTCAGAAAATTCAGCAAGGGATGGTATGGCTCTTGACCCCATTAAGGGAGTACAAGGATTGTAATGCATTGAAGAGTCTCAGTTCTCAGTAGCTCCTAGAAGGTGGATCACAGTACCATGGCCCCAGTCCCAGTCATTCTGCAGAGATCACTTCCACTGGTTTTCCAAAAACACTTCTCAAAAAACCCCACTCTTCTTTGCCATAACATAAGCTTTTGTTAAGAATACACAAGTGAGTTAGTCAAATCTACCTGCAGTTACAGCACAGGCCCTCTCTCTGTGTGTTTGTGAAGTGCAACAGGAAAGAAGTAGCCTCTGCCATAATTAATACATTTATCTAATGAATGCCCCAACAGCAGGGAAGTTTTACTCTCTCCCACAATATACTCCATGTCCAGGTCAAAGCAACAGTCTCTGTGCCACATAACTCCATCAGCCCAGCCTATTCTATGCCCAAATTCAAAAGATGCTATTTTATTTTTTCCAGCTCAAACACTATGAAAATGTTAAACATACAAACAAACAAACAAACAAACAAATCTTTTATGAGTCAATCTTAGCTATTCTACTGAATAATTTGACCTAATACCAGCCTGATTGATTTCTGTTCTAGAGTGTCTGTGACACTGAGAGGTTTTGAATTGCCCTCATTATAGAGGGGATAACTGTTTATGGGATATTATGTATGTAAGCAGTTTTTCTCTCTTAGTCTTAGCTCTGTGAACAGGGCTTGCCCTAAGGCAAAGCCTAAGGCAGAAAGTGAAATACATTTTTTAAAGGCTGTTTGTTAATTGAGCCCTAAACTGCTTCCCTGTTCCTCGCCAGTTTTATCCTAGCATAAAAACAAATCAATGTTAAGGCACTCTGCCAGATGCTGGGCAACTCAGACTACTTTGAGCGTCCTCTCTCTTCCTTGGCAGCTGAGATCTCTCAGCACTACTCAAATTTTGCTCAGCATCTAACAGGATTCAGCCCTAAATGGGCTGCAATCTGCATATGAATATTTTAATTACATGCTGCTATGCAGAAAGAAAACAACCAGCTATGCACAGGCAATTCAACTTGTAAGCTCTGTGACAGCAATAGATTTGTAATTTCAGTCTTTTTATTATGCTTTGGGCATCTTTTTCTAAAAGGTTGTGTTTGAGGATGCTGCCAGCTAGTTGCCTTGTTTGAAAAAGAAAAGTGCAGTTGTTTTGCTGCACTGTTTCACCATTTTCCTGAAGGCCATTGGACTGAAGAAGGATGATCAGTGGCTGTCAAGAAAGGAAGAGACTGCATCTGTCAGCAAGAGGAGGAGGAGTGCAGAGAAGTGGTAGAGTGCCAGCCAGGCTCTGGTTTCAGACCTGCATCAGATGTACTGGAGTGACATGAAGCACCCAACACCTGCCTACTTTCCATGGTGCGACTGCACAAAACCAAGCTCTGCTGGGGCTGGAGCCATTCCCAAAAGCAGCAACTATCCAGGCACCCTGTTTTTGCATTTCACTTCCCCTTTAGGACTCTGTGATTCGCTATCTAGGGATATGAACAACCAGAAGATAAAAGGGAAAGATCCAGGAGTAAAATAGCATGGAGAAGCTTTGTTGAACAGATGCCGTTATGGAGCATCTTCATGGAGATTTGAGCTGCAGTAAGATACAGGGGCATGGTGAAGGTGTTAGGACAAATGTGAAAATGGAGTGAGGTGACCCTGGCAGAGACATCCCTATACTGTTGTCAAATGGCCTCAAAGAAGAGCTTGATTGAACTGCTCTACAAATACCTTCACTGTAAAGAAAGAAGTTCAGTAATCCAGTAAGATTCAGTAATTCAGTAATTCAGTAATTCAGTAAGAGGAAACAGCCAAAAAGAATTTTTCAGTATTTTCTCCTTGAGTCTCAGTCTGCAGAAGTCATTTTTTTAAACATCCTTCATCTCTTTACCAGCCTACCAAACAGCCAGGCAAAGCTGGAAAATAAGCCTGTTTGGAGCAACAAACATCAAAGTGATTTAGGAGGAGAGAGAGAACTGCTTGGCTAGTTTTCCTTGTCTTTATTTTTAACTTAGCAATGAAAGGAAGGGTAAGTTTCTTGATAACAAAAATAAAAACATTAATGCCTTTCAGAGCCATCACCATCTCATGAAAAGGGCTAGGCCAGAGTGTAGGTAAAAGCTGTGAGACACCTCAAAAGATAACAAATATGACACTTACATGACATTTCCAGTTTAGCACTTTACTTCTATGTCCCCGCCAGACTGAAAGGTTCATCAGCTAACAGATGCTTTTAAGAGCTTGGGGGAATGAAAAGAATTATTTTTCCTGGCTAGATGCTCTACTTTAAACTGTCTACAATCACACTTTTCTTCTGTTAAAAGCCGCTGTACTTTGCGTTAAAAAACTTCAGGGTTGCAAAAAAAAAAAAAAAAAAATTCAGCATCATCCTGCAGTCCTAGTCTGCTTTTCTTCAAAAAGCTTCTGTATCTCCTAAAAGCTTTGATGAAACTGATGAGAGACAAAGGTTGAGTCAGAGACCAAGTGAATCTCAAGAACTTAGTAAAGTTTTGTTCTCACACTGAATAAACTGTGAGAGAATTGTGTTGAAGTTTCTTGTAAGTTTGATGCTTGTTCATGTCCCTAAATTAAAAAAAAAATTTGGAATATTTGGTCACAGACTTTCATGGGTCATTAGTTTTTTTTTTTAAATTAGTTGCCCAGGGCGCTGGTGGAGTCACCATGTCTGGAAGTGTTCAAAGAAGCATCTGGATGTGGCACTTGGGGATATTGTTTAGGGGTGATTGTGGTGGTGCTGGGTTGACAGTTGGTCAAGATGGTCCTGAAGGTCTCTTCCAACACTGATATTTGGTGATTTAAAGAGTTGGGGATTTGAAGTTATAATAAATAGCATTAGAGGGCCCTGACATGAGTATATGGCCAAATTCATTCCAAGGATTCTCTTTTCAATATGTCATTGTTAAGCCCCTTGAGCAAATTACCTCTTTTATCCTCACTCTATGGCCATCAGTTAAGCCCTTATATTCATCAGCACTAGTAATCAAAAATCAAGTACAGTCAGAGACAAGCAGACTTAATCTCTGGATTCAGAAGTGTTTGCAGTCCTTGCCAAGAAAGGCCTCTCCCTCCTGATTTCCCACTAAGTTGCAAAATAAACAATCCCAAAAAATTGCATTTCTCAGCTTGGGCCCCGCAAACAAAACCCAAGGAGAGAATGAGTGTTTATTAGAATGAGCTTGACAAATAACGACTTCCCACCAACGGGCTGATCATTATATATCTACAGATTGCTATCTGTGAAATCTCCTCAATAATGTATTTTGTTACATGGAGATTGTTGACGGGTGATGACATGGGTGTTCAAGCACTTGAAAATTAAAATTGTGATATACATATTCATTTTCCAAAAAGTCCAAATTGTAAAGATTGAATTAGGCACATGAGTTATTTTGGTTTTGTTTGAAGGGTTTTTGGCAGAACTATCTGCATACACAACAGTTTCAGTCTTGAAAATTGGCCTAGACCTGAAGAAAAACAACCTAAAGCTGGGTAGCAATAGGCATGCGGGATTGAAATCCCTCTATCAGCAGACACATTCATAACTTTTTGAGGATACAGTCAGCATGTTCCAGCATTTGAAATGAAGCTTGATCGAGTCTACTCTTTGCCACAAGTTGTCAACAACTCGTTTCTTTCTTTTCATTTGGTGTTTATCTTGTAAATGTTATGAGTTTCCAAGACATCCAGCATCTTGCAATATATCATTGCAATTTTCAATTAAGAATGCTGAAAATTATAACTGACAGCTAAAATATGTTTTAGAGTCAAGTTAACTGGTCATATCTCAGTGATCAATGTCAAGGTCAATTAACTGTGAGTTCCCTAGGTCCACAAGGAGCAAGTCCCTAAACCCAGAACATTCAGAATGCACATGAACTGCAGATGTGGAGAAGCAAAAAAAGAATTACGTGGATACTAGTTTCTCTATGATCATACTATGCTCAGAGTTTCCAAGGGGGGAACTGTTCCAAACACAAACAATATGAGAATGAACTTCAGAGAAGGGGAATAAGTAAAACACACAAATGTCTTTCCAAAAAAAGCTTATCTACCTCCAACTGACTTAGAATGATTCATTCTCTTCATTGAGCCCTTTTAGAAAAGCAAAATAAAAGACATGCAGGCTTCCAGACTGATCCTTACAAAAAGACCAATAACAAAATATAACTCATTTTCTGGTTATCTCAATAGGACAACTGATTACAATTGAGTATAGTTTCTGTAAATTTTAAAGGAGAAACCTGAGACAGAGTTGTTGCAGTAGACAGGGAGCAGTGTCTATTTCTTCCCCTCTATTACCTCCTTCAATGACATTTAGATGTGGGATACCTTGATGATTTATCTTATATGGATGTCACTGATATGCATGCTTCTCTCTAGAAGTGTTTCTTGACCTAGCTACCTTAAGCTCTCTAGAGGAAAGAAATATGTATTTTTAGACAGGATTCACCCAACCTATTTTGCACATCTGCTTCACAATACAATAGGACTTTGCTCAAGACAGCTCTGCTCTTTACATTGTCTATAAAGGGAATCTCAAGGATTCACTCAGAAGCTGAAGTTTACACTACAGATCTCTAAGATTAGATATGCCAAAGCTTACCCCTAGGGTCTATAGAAAAGAAAGGGATGCAAACTTGTCTGGTGTAGAGGAAAGTGAAATCTTTGCCAGAGGAGATGGCAGAAATGTGTCAGAAAAAGAACTATGAAGTTTTCTGCCTGATGCCTGCAATCAAGGTGACATCTGGCTCACATTGTGCAATTTGCCTGTTTGACCTGAAGAACTCAGATCTACTTCTTGCAAAGCCCAGGTATTTGGTCTCTAAGGCATAAGTCTGAAAAAGAAATTTTTGGAAGGCTGAGAAGAGCAAATCTCACTTTCCAGACAAGTCATAACCTCTAAATAATCCTTTAAGGTGGTCATGACAGGGACAGTGCTGTTGGTCATGTAAATGGAAAGAGCCAAGATTCTTTTGAAAGAACAAAACAAGGTCCTGGCCCATGACACATACTAGAATGGTGCCATCAGCACTGAAAGAATGTCCCTGCACTTACTATTACTACTGGGAGCTCCCATTTCTGTATTTAATTTTGAATTGCCATGTCTCCCCAGGAAAGCCACCATGAATCAGTCTCTGCAAGCAATTTACCTCACCAGGTATGTTCTGTGAGACCCAAGCCCTTTCATGGATAGAGCCCAAACCCCATCTGTGAGTTGGACTGTCCCTCCATGGAGTTTTGGAAATAGAATATCTATAGATATTTGAAAACTGCATCTTTATACACATTATGAAGTCAGAAATTTCTGTCAGTAGATAAAGAAGTTACTACAATCAAATTTTTATTCCCATGCTCTTCACTCCCACACAGTCTATTTAAATATTCCCTTAAGTACATTATCAAATACACAATAAAACCATAGCCAATGATAATGATGAGTGATGAGAGAAAAGTGTCCTGGCAGGTGTCTAATAGAACATAGTCACTCAACAGGAAGTGTCTGGTACCATTTAGAATCAGTATCTCTCAAGCCCATTAATTTTTTCAGATTTCAATATCCGGAAGTCATCAATTCAACTTTTTCCAGTTAATAAAATTTTTCTTCCTTTTGTCCACAATTATTGACAAGACTATTATCTAAATGACTATTAGCTCTTTCTTAATTAGCAAGCAATTCAGCTGTGACTTGCACACAAAACCTTGTCTATTTTAATAAATGGTTACATTGTTTTACCAGTGCTGAGCAATTAATTAACTCAGAAACTGCATTTGGTTTTTTACGCATTTTCCTGGCATTTGTATTGTCTACTAACCCATGCCACTGTCACATCGACTAAGAGTTTTATTCCCAATCTAGATTGCTTATGAAATATCACATAAAGAGTCAATTAATGGCTTGGAACAGGAACTCTTCTCTGACATCTATTTTTCCTACTCTTCAAGAGCAGCCAGCTGATGTCTATCTGCCTAAGGGGAGTTCAGTTACCTGCTCACATGTGTAGAAACCTGTATATCTCAAAATAATATTTTGCTTTCAGATCATTCCCTCCATATTTCCTATATTTATTTAATGTGTATATGTAAGGCCTGGGACCTCAGACCCAATTCCTTACAGTCATTCACAGCAGTGAACATAATTCAGGTCTAAGCCTTCACCGAAGCTGCCCATGACATTTGTCAACATCAACAGGGCTGTACTAACTTACACCTTCAAGCTTCAAACCTTGCTTATGGTATTTTACATTCACTTTGCCATGGCATTCACGATTACACAAGCTGCAGGGCAGAAAAGTGAATAATTCAGGCCTCTTTCCTCCTCCGCCCACACCTTTTATTTGTATGTAAAGCACCTACTCCATTCCCAGAGATATATAGCTAGGTAACATAAGCAAACTAATGAGGTATAGCCTTGAGGCGTGTCGGCTCTATGTGCCTCAAAAGTGCCTACCTTTCCAAACATAGAATTGCTATTCAAATATTGTTCCTGGTTTAGTTAACTAACAATAAAACCACATGAAAATATAGCACCGTGTCACCCACTGTTTATAAGCTAAGACAGCTCCACACAAGATGAATAGGTAGCTTGAGTGGGCAGCCTATACACTCTGTCCTGCCTATTAAGGTTTTTAGGATTGGTTTTTTTATCATGCATCTCAGGAAATGTTTGTCTTATCAATGAGCACTGGGAATAGGCTGTCAGAGCATATTGCAGTCCCTTTTCATGTAGGATTCTTTTGACTTGTCAACTCAAGTAGAAGAATGAAAGTAATTTATATATATGAGCATTTTGCATTAGAGTATTGAATGCATTCTAGTTTTAATCAGGAGGAACAAGAATTGGTTTTAACAAGATCTAAATGTCTGTTGCAGCTCAAAGGATATCAGGGGTTCTCACATCAAAAGTGGAGCATTGCAACTGATTCTGATTCATGGTTGTCCACTCTTCAGTGGAAGCTTCAGATATTTCACCTGTGAACTTCTCTTTTATCACTGTGGCCCATCTTTCTCCTCTCTATATCCATATACATTGAAATTTGTTCTAAATCATTCTGCTCTCTGATTCTAAGGAAATTCATACAGCTCTTCAAAAGCTGTGGTTTACCCTCAGCAGGGAAAAACCACCTGAGCTCCATCACAGACAATAGGTAGCTTGGTCTTCAGCATAAGTAAAAAATATTATCATTAATTTTTTCTATCAAGCACATAAATATAATTTAGATCCTTTGTAGAATGCCCTCTTTAGTAGGATGACAAGGACTTTATGTAGATGAAGTCTTTCACTAAACTGTCAGTTTATTAGTTAACACAGACATTCTGATCTGACTGATAAAAGGTTGAATAAATTATTTTTTCCCTTAACCACCCTCTTTTTATTCATATGCTAAATACTGTTTCAGTGATCATTTATTTTCAGAATCACAGAATATATTGAGTTGGAAGGGACCCACAAGGATCATCCAAGTCCAGATCCTGGTCCTGGTTCTATCCTACACATAGAGAATCCACTATTTAGTATCAGAACAAGTTTTCTTAAAGATTGATCTACCATGCCTCCTGAACTGGTAGGTTTGACTGCTGATGAAGGGAATAACCTTACAAATTTTATGGCATTCCCCAGTAAGCCTCACTGAAGTTCTAGCATTAGCATGCAGGCACATGTGTGTCTTAACCCCACAGCTGCCACTCAAATGCAATCCTGCTGAAATAATGATAGCTGTGGCGTTTCATCAAAATGTAAATTCCGCAGCAAAAGACTGCTGTGATAAATGACACGAGCCAAAGAGGAAAGTCCTCTTTGGACTTTTTTTATGGGATCAGGCTAAGGAGCCCTGGCTCTTTCATTTGTAGCTGCTATCAGTGCCCAAGGAACAGTGCAGAGGTTCCTTAGCGGTGTTGTTGGGATGCACTAACAGAGACCAAGAAGTCACCTGTCTCACCCCAAGCTGGAGAGGCACTGTGGGTTTACATTAGCATCCTCAGCTCCTGGGCCGGCATTTAAATAAACTTTTCTAATACTTCGAACACACGACGTGAAGCCTCTCTCCGTTTCCGAAGCGGTCACGTCGCTGCGCTGCCAGCCGCTGTTTTAAGCCCTGGTTTTGGCTGTTGTTGTGAAGGTGGCCAAGAGAGGGCAGCCGGCCCTTGGCTACTCCGCTCCCCCCGTGCGAGCCCGGCGGAGAGAGCTGACGGGTGCCCTGATCCGCGAGAATCGCCCAGCCGCCGTGCAGCCAGCGCCCAGATGCTGCAGCAGAAGGGAATTGCTGCCCTGGCTGCACTGGTGTCCCTCATGAACTGGGTGCCGTGCACGGATGAACGGGCACACGGATTCCTTTCTCCAGAAATACCTGTTTTTATTTAAAAGCGAGGTGAATCAGAAATAGCCTTGGTGGTTTTCATGCCTCAGGCGCTCCGGGAAGCAGGCGTGTGTGCTGGTGCTGAGGCTGACAGGACAGGACAGGTTCATTTGCTTGCCCTTCTTGATATAGTAAGTGGCATTTGATAAATCGTTGTCAGACCACTGAAATCTAATAACATGGATCACTACAAGATGATTACAGCCCCTGAACATTACTGGCACTATATGAGTGAATAATAACCTTGCCGTTTTTGACAAGGGGATACGTAATCCTCAGGGTATTCAGGGACAAGGTGTGATTTCCAAAACTTGGTCAGGCAAAGCATTAAAAATTATAATGTCATTGGCTGAAAAGCCTTCCCTGTGGATTTTAAACACTGGTGACTACAATAAATAAAATCACTGTCTTAATCAACCCTTTTACCTATAATTTATGATTTCTCTGTTCAAAATGGTGTATCATAGCAATATGGAAGAATGTTGGTGTAGAGACACATTGATGCATATGTACATACTAAAATACAGATATTGCCATACAACGATAAGATAAAAGCAAATTGACATAAATAAAATCATCATAAGGACATTTTAAAAATATGGTTTCTTAACACAATGTACCTGCCAAAGTATTCAACTGATTTTATATCACATCAGGTAATAGCTTGCAGTGCTTTCAGTTGCCCAGGAAAGCTAGTAATCAATGAGTAGAAACACAATTCACTATCCTTGATAGGTGAGCTAGCAAGGCAGTAATACTTCTGATAAAGTGTCAGGAGTGATATGTGCACACTCTTTCTGTCTTGAGTGCTGAAGCCAGACCTGCTTTCAAAGGCAAACTGACACTATAATTACAAGCTTTTTCTATTGACACCAGGCAGAAATTATCAATCACAGTCCAGCAAAAGGCAGGCAAGATTGACTAATAAATATACATTTCCTCATATTTTGCACTGCAAAAAAAAAAGAAAAAAAAGAAAAAAAAAAAAAGAAGGATATTAAAGTTAGACTGGTTTTCACACTTCAGAAACCTTTTAATCAATTACAAAGAAGACATAAACATATACAGGTCTCTCCTTCAAAAGAAGCATACTGAAAGTGGCTACTGGATCAAATTTTAAATCCTGTTATTTTTAAATACTCTTCATAGCAGAAGTAATGTAACCACAACACATTTAAGTAAGACCTGGGATAATCGCTAATCTGTACAAGTTCAGCTGCAGAAATCATTGATGCAAAACCTCAACTGTGAGGGTTAGGTTTGGCCTGAAGCAATACCTGTCAGTAGTTGCACTGGCAACAGAGCATAGTCTCAGAGAAATGCTATTAGGGGAATGACAGGGAGAAAAGAAAAGTGTGAACTTTAAAGCATCCAGTTAAAAATTCTCATCATGCCTTTCACAGATAGCCCTGACTGCTGCCCCAAGCTCCCACCACATGTGCCAGCACTTTATGCCCTTGCTAGCAATGTTGTCACTTGTCTCACATCACTGCTCTTCCTCAAGATTGAAGACCTGTCCAAGTTTTTGCTACCATCCAATATCAGCAGCCACCCAAACCCTCACATCACTCCCCCTGCAACCAGCCCCAGTACAAGCTGAGCTCTAATTGGACTCACAGAAGCACAATGTCAGGTCCCAGTCAGTACTCCATCTAGGACACTGCTTGGCTCTCCTATCATGTCCATGCAGGCTGCCCAAATTAGGAGCACTGATTTTGCTCCAATTGTACTGTTAACACAAAAAAACCCCTGACTGCAACAAGGGAGACATAATTTTGACCCATTCTTGTGTGTCCCAGTACCACTGCAGAGCAGCTCAAAGACTAAACTGTGACTCGAGGAAGAGGTCTCGCCATAATGCAAAGCCCTCAACCTGCTGACCTGAGAAATTCCTCAGGACAAAAAGTCCTCCCCAATGCCTGAAGGTATTCATGAGGCTCTTGCCCAGATTCAAACTGGACCTGAGGAGAAAGGCTCTGGGGACTGGTGGAGAGGCAGCAGATTCTTCCTGGCAGTGTTTTCAGGCACTGGGAGGAGGCAGGAGCAAACCTGGGAAACCTCTGAAGCTCCAGTGGTGCTTCCTGTCAGGGAGGATGCCCTGATGGCTTCTTGGGCATCAGCACATTCACTGAGGCAGAAAAAAGGTCCCTGTCTGTTCAAATCAGGTCCCCCCATATTTCTGCCAGTCTAGTGTGGATGTATGGGAACCCCTTCATACAAAAAATACCTTGAGTGCTGAACAAAACTCACCTCAGAACACCTCTAGTTTCAGACAGGAGAAAAACGGAGTGACAGCTCCTCAGAGTCAGACCTTTGTGGCAGTAGGGCAGAGAGACACTATTCTCATAATCAAGTTGAAAATCTAGAAAAAAAAAATGCAGCCACAAACTGCACTTCTGCAAAGTGATATCTGAAATGTACCCAATTTCTCTATAAGTATTAACATGGGGCAATTATTACAAAACAATTTATCCAGAGTTGCCAAGACTGTGCTAAAATCAGTTATTGTCCTAGGTTACAACATAGATGTATTTAGTATTCTATTACCACCAGCTGTGGGGCATTAGCTGTTATCTCCTGCTATGACCCACCCCAGGTAACAGTCAATGAGCCATCAAGAAACCATTGATGGTTTCTTGACTTGACAGTAAGACTTACAGACAGTAAGTCCATGACTTGACACTCATGGACTTACCTCATCCTACTGTGAGATGCTCCACCCAGGAGGGAGGAGCCAAGCATTCCCACCTGGATATAACCTGGCCTTGGAACTGCCCAAGGCAGCCCTGTCTACTGGGTTCCCAGAGGACAAGAGCTACCACTGGACCTTTAGCTGGAAACCAGACTTTCCACAGGATCACTGCTTCAACTGAACTACTTCACTTGGACTGCTACCACCACCCTAACAGGGTGTCAGGTTGTATCTGACTTTGTTAGTGCTTTTTCCTTGTAGTATTACACTTATTTTTAATTTTCCTGTTAAATTTTAATCCTGACTTGTGATGTCCCACTGGTTTGTTTTCAAACTAACACAGTTATGATGGCAATACAAGCAAGTAATTGGTGAGATCCCCAAGTACAGGACTAGAGGTGCTGAGGAATGTCATGGAAAAAGGTCAGAAGCTACAGCTGCAAGAGCAGGATAAACACAGCTATCTCCATTTTGCTTTTATGTTTTCCAAGATAAACATATCTATAGGTATGTGTCAAAAATCCTCTGCAAGCTCATGGCAGGTATGTCCTTGTCATACCCTCATGACATAAACAGGCTTGTGGCTACACAGACTCTTTCCCATGGGAATTTTCTCTTCTTCTTCCTGTGTTCTATAAACAAAGATAAAGTTTGGATGTTATTGAAACGATCTCTGGAAAGATAGGCAGTTCAAGCCTGGCCAATCGGCCTAGGGGCAGGTTTTTAATTGACCCAATCTGGATGACCCTTTGAAAGTCTATATAAATTTTAGAATTAAATAATAAGATCAGATTTATGCCACTTGCCAATCGGCCTGGTTCTTTCACTCTGCTAGCAGTTCAACAGCAACAGTGGCTTCCTTTGTAAGATTTGCTTTTCATTTTCACTGAGGTTGAGACAAAAGCTGCAACCTGCTTTATTGTAGAGCTAATCATGCTCAGGCCTAAAGAGGCCCCTTCTGCATTGCCACTGACTGACAGGTATCTAGTACATCAGGAAAGGGAAGGAATGCGGGCTGAGAAGCTCAATGTCACCCAATACCATGTGTTTGCACCCCAGAAAGGCAAATGTATCCTGGGCTGCATCAAAAGAGGTCTGACCAGCAAGTGGAAGGAGGTGATTCTGACCCTCTACTCTGTTTTTGCAAGACCCCACCCAGAGTACTACAGTCTGGGACCCTGTCAGAGGCAAGGACCTGTTAGAGCAAGTCTCATGGCTTCAAACTGAAAGGGGGCAGGTTTAGATCAGAAAGGAAGAAACTCATTACTGTGAGGGTGGTGAGACACTGGCACAGGTTGCCCAGACAAGCTGTGGCTGCCCCATCCCCAGAAGTGTTCAAGGCCAGGATGGGGCTTGGAGCAACCTGGTCTAATGGAAGGTGTCCTTGTCCATGCCAGGGGGTGGAACTAGATGATCTCAAGGCTAAGATTAGCTTTGGTGTAGCCAGGGGCTTTAACTTGAACAGGTGAAGATTGCTGCTGTATTGGCTACATCCAGCTAGTGATTTACAATGGTAATTCTGAGTACTTTCAAGGAGAAGGAAAATGAGAAAAAAGGGAAAAAAATATTCCTATAGAAATTTTGGTTGTCTGCAGCACCAGATCAATTTGAGTGAAAGCAATAAAAGAGTAAAGTCACTAATGGGAAAGAGGAAACATATGTGATCATCTCAGAACTCTATCTCTGGCCTTCAAAACTGCTTCCCCCATACGCAGCTGCTTCCCTCCAGCACCTATATGGGAAACATGATGTGGCTAACTCCGTTCTTCAAAACTGCACTGCAGTTTAATGCCTAATGAAAGCAGTGTAAAATTCCCATACAGAGCTGAACAGATTCTTGCAGACCACAGAGAATGGGGGTCTGTCCACTGAGGCCACTGTAGCTGAGTTACTGAGGAACTTTTAGGTTTGTTGCAACTGCTGCTCTTCCTAGAGACAGCAGAATAGCATTCTCAAGAGAAAATTATTCAGTTTTTCTTTCTGAGGATTTTACCTTAAAGACCTGCTGCTGTATATGCTAGGTGTGAAATGAGAGAACCCACAGTGCTCTCTGCAGTTTAATTTGAAGAGTATAAGGGGAAAGAAGAACAGTTTTATATCTGACTTGAAAAACATTCCCTGCAGTGTTTGTAGCCCAGTTCAGCACAGCACTGGAACATTTCATTCAGAGACTAAACTAAAGAAGCTGATTTCTTGCCCAGGGAAGAAAACCCAGATGTTTCTGGAGATAAGCAAGGAACAACAACAACCACAAAAATTTTAAAGTCCTTTTGGTTTGAGTCATAGATGAAGTACTTCTGATAAAAAAGACAGATGGCGGGGGGGGGGGGGTGTCCTGATCCCTTATCACACCCAGTCTTGGCTGGTAGCTGATGGGAGCTCTACTCTGACAGCTGTATTGTGTCAGCCTGAGGCTGTCCCAGGGTGGGATCACCCATGTACAGATAGGTGTGCCACAGCAAGTCAGAGGCTGTACCAATCAGAGCAAGATAAAACCCTTCTACCATGCTCTGAATCTCAAAGAAAAATCTCTCTTCCATTCGACAGACACTGGGAAATGGCAGGGGAAGTGTGTTTCATGTTTTTATTCTAGCTATGTCCACTTTGGAGGCTCTGGAAAAAAAAAAAAAGGTAAGGAGCTGATTTGTGAACAGACTACCTAATTCCACTCATATAATAATACAATAACTTCTCCATTTTTGTTTGACCCAGACAGTTACTTCAGCTTAAAAATGAGACAGAGAGAGTTCTCAGGGTTATTAAATTTTATATCCATGTCAGGCAAGCTGTAGTTTCTCTTTTTTCTTATATCTTTTACAAGATCTTGAAAGCACTCAAAAAAAATAGGGTCATGCATGTTGAAGGAGGCAATTTGCCACAAACAGGATGGAGTAGTGCTTATGCACAGTAGTGCTGTTTATGATGTTTTTTGTTTTCACTGAACAATGCCCAAGGACCTCTTATATCTCAGTGAGTCAGAGGATACAAGTGTTGCCTGCCCATTCTATTACTTCTCTTTTCCTTTGTTCCCTTGCAAGCCTCATGCTTCTGGAGGTAAAGCCATGGCACAGGAATCCAAACAAGGTCAGCCTACTCCAGCAATGCAGCTGGGGCTGTACACATCCTCAGCTGCTGTCTCTGGGTCCACCCTGGGCCCACATTCTTCACTTTTGACCAGAAAAAAAAGACTTTTCCCTTAAAGTATATTAACCATAGAGGACCAGTTATTATTCCTCTAATCTTCCCTGTAGTTTAAGCATCAGCATCTAGGCTATATGAAAAGTGACATTTGTTTTCTCAGAGAATGGGGGTCCATACATGGCTCTGATCTCAACTAGTTTTAAGATCCCTTTAATCAGCTTTCTGTGTCCTTTTGCACAGTTGCATAAGCAGGTCTGAGACATGCTATACAAGCTAAATGAGGATGTTTCCATTCACAAATCTGACTTCAGCACAGAAATTATGTGTTCAGGCAGGCTGTTCCATTTGTCCACAGCTTTTTTTCAGAAGCTTTTGCATCTGTTTTGCAGAATAATTCATTAAATGTGATGCTAAGCAATGAACAGGAAAAAACCAAACAAACTAAAAAATTTAAATCATGATGGACATATTAGTTCTCAATGCAATGTTTTATCTTGTGCTATGAAATCTAAATTCTACCATGGAGATGATGTGGTGGTACCAACCACAGACACAGCAAGCATGTTCTCTCAGTCTATTAAAATATTATGAAAGTCAGACATATTTAAAGAAGCTTTTAACATATTAGCTGCTATACATTGCAGGCAACATTTGTAAAATATTAAATGTTTTATTGCTAATTTTGTTTTGAGTCATATATTGCTTAATTATGATTTTACTCAGGAGCAGATGGTTGTCTTCATTAAATCATAATATATTCTACCCAAATATGTAGGGTAGGAAGCAGGGAGCAGCTGTTTTTTGAATACACTACAATTTATTTCCTACATACCAGAAACCATTCTGAAGGGAGTCCAGACTGTAATCATTCCATTTGTTTTCACTGCAGCTTATTTACAATAAATGTTGAAAGTTTTTAGAAAACAGAAGCCAAATGTAGGTGACATTTGTTAGCAATAGCAATTTTCTATTATTGAACTTTATATTAAATCTATAAGCAGGGAAGTACTTCCAGATGTACATAAATTATAGTCCTAGCATGCTACATCTTGTATACAGACATTGGTACAAGAAAACAGCCTGAAAAGAGCTTCTAAAATATATAACAAAACAGGCAAAGGACAACAAAAAAGTTGGATTTTGTTTTCCCATTTGATGATGAAAAACAAAAAAGAAACTTGGATGATAAGAAACATCATCAGAGTCCCAAAGACTCTCCCTGGCAGCCAGAATGAATCTCTTACAATTTCACTGAACTGAGCTGCAAATGCCACATGCACTGATATGTTTTATAATTCTTTTCAGTGCATTTAAGAAGTAGTTTTTCTTAGGAAGGCTTTTTCTTAAATTACTGGGTTCCAGTCTTCTCTTTACAAAAGAGAGCAGGGTTGAAGCTACCAGATTACATTCTTATTCCTTCACTTACCAGGCACTGATATGCAGAATGATCAGAGAGCTCAATTGTGCAGGTGAGCATCAAAAGCTCCTGCTCTCCTACGCTCACAGATTTCTGTGGTAGAACTTATGATCTCTCTATGCATCTAAAATTTTAGATGTTCTTCAAAGCCTCTGGTGTTACTGAGGAAGAGCAGGACTCTAGATGGTAAGTTCAAAAAATACACTGTTTAAATATGGGTTGACAATTAGGCACTTATATTTTTTTGTAAAGTATTACTCCTTCTTCTGCATCCTTGTTCATCCTTCTCTTTCCCCTACCTCCACAGCTCAGCTTTTCTTCACCCTATTTCACGTCTCATGATTTTTCCCCCTTCTCTTTTGACTGAGATTTCTTTGACCTTTTTTTAATGAGTTCAAACAAATTCTACATATCATTTCATATTAGGTTATATATTATAAAGACAGAAACTACTCAGTAAACATCTAAGCATGCATTGTGCATGTATGTGTGTGTGCGCTAAATTTAAGAATTAGACAGTTACAGCAGTTGGAAATATCCTATACAACCCTTGTTAGGAGAGTGATAGAAGGTCTGGTTTTGCTAATGACAAATTCAATTTAGATTCCACATTCCTTCTTTAAATTGAAAATAAAGTAATAGTAGATAAGCCATATCATAATTTGTCTAATTTTCCAGAAATATAACTACCTCAATATAAGAGTCCAATTTTATTTGATGAAGCCAGGGCATCTAGACACGAGAGCATGTCAGAAAAGTATATGTTGTGATGCAATGCAGAGACAACCTCTGAAACTAGGAGAGGCATATCAAGATATATTTATCCACCAAAAGTTTTCCCCAAAGAACCTACTACTGAGTTGCCTTAGTGTGATTGTATTTTCCATTTTTGACTCAAATTCAGTTTAGAGAGAAAATATTGTTTCAGCTCGTGGGCTTGTTCACAAATTGCCTAATCCAAAAGCTAGAAATTCAGTGACTGACTTCTAAGTCAACATTCAGAAAAGGGCTTTCAAAAGAATTAGATTTTCTTTTGGAAACAAATTTGATTTCGAAAAAGTTATAGGACAGGAAAGCCTATTAATCTAAATTAAGGGACACTAATTATTTCCAGGAAAAAAAAAAAATGTAGTTCTCAAAATACTGTATGACCATGCTAGAAGTTCACTGAGTTTTTCATCACTTTGTCACTGATTCTATTAATGTGTACATTTTACCGTTCCTTTTTTACCTAAATCTGAGAAAAACGTTTTTCAGACCTCAGTACCCAGCGTGTTTCTATACCACCCCTTGGATGGAAGGGAACAGCACAGACAGACCATGGCACTGTGCTGTGGCATGGATGGGTATAACAGCGTAAGCAAGACTGGGGCCAGAGGATTTTGACTGAGAAATACTCCTGGGAAAAGGAGACATAGTGAGTGTTCAGCAAATGAGCAAGCATCCTACTACACCCTCCTGGTTGTCTGCACCAGGTCTCTGCACAAGCCTTCTCAGCCAGTAAGAAAATCATACTTTCCTCCATTCCAGTCTAAACAGCAGAATTTACTTTCTCTACCTTGCTTTTAAAACAGCTCTTAAAGGAAAGGTATTACCTCAGGGAAGGTAACAAGCTCAGGAAGTTTCTGTTCCCAAGATGACAGTTTTATATATTTACAAACAACTTAAAAGCAGAGGGCTGTTCTTTGCAACTGTAACCATAGGAACAGAGACCAGCACCTGCATTAATAGAGGACTGGGATTCCACTCTGCATAAATTACCACAGCCAAAAAATGCTTACCTACTGAGGCTGTGCAATTAAATAAACATTATTCCAGTATTTCTTTACATCAGTGATGTGCAGCAATCTCTTGCTGTCAGGGACAGAACTAAAGCCTCACAAACTTGTGGCTGTCAAAGCCCCCAGATATGCTTAGCTTAACAGAGAAGCCACCTCCCAATTGTTCTTCCCATTTTTTCTTCCCTTGTCTTTCTCTTTTTGATGCTCTTCATCTTTTTCAGCCATATTCTTCACACTCTCCTTTCCTGTACTTCTCCTGCTTCTCTGCAAATACTGCCAAGGAGAAACCAACCTGAAGGTCACTGATGGTGGGGAGGGGTCTTTTGAGGTGACTTCCCTACTCAGAACTGCTACTGTTGTCATTCCACATCATGTGCACTATCCTCTGTTAGAAAACAAAGGATGGTACAGTGTGATATGTCCTGACATGCATCTCCCATACTTTAAGGTTTTCCATCTCCACTACTGGCTGAGACACCAGGCTGGCAGTTTTCATGCCTAACAGTGAAATGGCACCACATGCCCTAAAGCTAAGGGCTCTAACAATGAACAATATGCATTATGTGGTATCTGCAGCACACAGAACACCATTTTGCTCAGTAGAAAAAGTGGTTATTTTGGATTACTCTTTTTAATGGAGGGTGGATGTGAAAACAAATAAGCCCCACCAACTTCTTTCAGAGATAAATTTTCTTGTACTTCATAGTAATAAAGATATAACTGCATTTTTGAATGCATCTGGCAAACACAAGAGTGATAGTAAAACTGACATGCTGAAGTAGCAGTGATATGCTAAATTTGACATCTTACTCTTGCTAATGCATCAGGACACCAGAACCAATCATTCATAAAGTCTCCTTTGAGATTTGTGGAAATCAGGTTGAAGCAACAGTCAATGGTTGTTGCTTTACATCTACCGGAATGTGGAGTCAAAAACAATTCCAAGTGTGCAAATACAAAGAATCCAATAAGGAAATTGTGTTGCAGTGTTAGGTCAACAGAAGCCAAAACCAATTTAAAATATCCATACAATCCTATTTCCAAACAATCAGAACATTTACAAAACATTCATCTTTTAAGCTCTTTTTCATGTAGCTTAATACAATCTCCAGATATTTGTCATAAAATTATTAGATGATATAACTCCTCTTATTTTACATTTCATCTTAGTTCTTACTGCTGGAAAGAGGCAGAGAGGGGTAGAGAGAAATGCTGCTTAACAGCATCTACTCTCTCAAATAAAAAAGTTCAGTCTTCAGTCGCAGGTCTCTGCCTGATCACCTTGCTACAATTATATTAATCTACTCCAGGACTTTCTTTTGAAGTTAACCAACTACTTCCCTCCAAGACAAAACTGGAGCATAGTTTGGAGACCGTTTCACTCCAGGGACTGGCAGGAGGAGCAGGACTCTGTCCAGCTGTGATCTCTCCTTCCTAAAGAGTCATTCAATAATTTCTCACCAGGCTTTGAACCCCCTGTACTTTCATTCCACCTCCAAGGGCAGGCAACATCCACTTTGGTCTTAAAACTACAGGAACATGCCTCTGGGACTCCTTGAAGTATTTAAGGAACTCCAGAAAAATTAACTCAAACACCCTTCTTTCCATCTTCCCTCAAAAAAAAAAAAAAAAAAAAAAAAAGACATTTTGCAACAAGGAACATAAAGAAAACTGCAGTGGAAGGAACTGCAGTTATTCATACAATGTCAGGTGCCATTCAGCCCCAACACCTCCTCTCTAGTTGTCAAATATGCATGTGAAAAGATGTTTTTAAGTGTGTGTGTGTGTGTGTGTGTATTACTGTGAACAGCAGGGGGATGCAGACTGTGTGCATTATGCTTGCACAGTGCTCAGCACAGCAGAGGCTCAGCTCTCTCATGATTTCTGAAAGCTGTCTTCATTCACCCATTCTTCAAGTCTCACCACAGCAACAACAGACCCACTGCACAGCAGGTGCCCATACTTCTGTGTATCATGGGCAAATTCTTCTCCTCACATTACATACATGGCACGTTTATAAAAGCTGTGCTTCCACACAGCAGCTTCAGACCTCGTGCTTTCGTAGTGGCTCTTAACAGCTCTCTACGAGAAGGTGTTGTTTCAGGACTTTTTTTTCTGAGAGACAGTAATTTTCTAGTTACCATTAGTTACCTTATATTCTTGTGGAATGACAGTTCTTGGAAAGGGATGGTTGTGATTAACCCCTAGTGTCTCCCACAAGCTCTTGATCCAGATTTAATACAGATTCATAGAATGTTATGGGTTGGAGGGGACCTTAAAGATCATCTAGACCCAACTGACACTGCCATGGGCGGGGAGACCTCCCACTAGAACAGATTGTTCAAGGACTTATCCAACCTGGCCTTGAATACTGCCAGGGTTGGTGTTCCCTGGGCAACCTGTTTCAGTGTCTTACCACCCTCACAGTAAAGAATACCTAACCCAATACCTAACCTAAATTTCCCCTTTCAGTTTGTACCCATTACTCTTTGTCCTATCACTCCAGTTCCTGACAAAGAGCCCCTCTTTGGCTTCCCTGTAGGCCCTGTTCAGATACTGGAAGGTTGCTGTGAGTTCTCCATGCAACCTTCTTTTATCCAGGCTGAGCAACCCCAACTTTCTCAGCCTGTCTTTGTAGGGGAGGTGCTCCAGCCCTCTGATCAACTTTGTAACCCCTCTGGACTTGCTCCAACAGTTCCATGTCCTACATATATTGGGGACACCAGAACTGTAGACAGCACTCTAGGTGGGGTCTCACAAGAGCAGAACAGAGGGAGGGAATCCCCCTCCCTCAACCTGCTGCCCACAGTCCTTTGGATGCAACCCAGGACATGGTTGGCTTGTGGTGCTGCATGAGCACATTGCCAGCTCATGTTTTCATCAACCATCACCCCCAGCTCTTTCTCCTCAGGGCTGCTCTCAGTCACTTTTCTGCCCAGCCTATGGGTGTGCCTGGGATTGCCACAACCCAGGCACAGGACCTTGCAGTGGCTTTATTGAACTACACGAGGTTTGCATTGGCCCACATCTCCAGCCTGTCCAGGTTCCTCTGGATGTCATCCCTTCCCTCCAGTGTGTTGACTGCACCACACAGCCTGGAGTTGCCAGCAAATTTGTTGAGGGTTCACTTGATCCCACTGTCCATGTCACCAACAAAGATGTTGAATAGTGTTGGCCCCAGTACCAACCCCTGAGGGACATCACTCATCACTGGTCTCCATGTGGACAATGATCCATTGACCACAACTCTTTGCATGTGGCCATCAAGCCAGTGCTTTATCTACTGAGTGGTCCATCCACCAAATCCATGTGTATCCAATTTAGAGACAAGGACATCATGAGGGACAGTGTCAAATAATTTTCATACTGTGAAAAACCACACACAGGGGCAAACAAAGGAAAAAAAAGAAAAAAAACAACAAACAAACAAAAAAAACCCCAAACAAAAAACAACAAACAAACAAACAAAAACCCCAAACAAAAAACAAAAAAAAGCCAAAGAAACAACTCTACCTTTATGTTCAAACACTTGCACAGCTGGAGGAAAATGACCAGAAAAAGACTAGACCAAAAAGATCTCCAAAGCTGACACCATTCTGTTCTTTGGACACACACTCTGATCCAACTCATATTAAGCAAACTAAAGTAATAAAGAATGACCCCAGTGGGATAGTGGGATCAGATCAGTAGCAAGATTTTGGGGTTTTTAAAAATTATTATATTTATCACATTGGTTGTCTGAGCTCTCTCTAAGCTAATGATGCAAATACATTGCAGCTCAATGCAACACAGAGACTATCCCAATTGGAAGGGCCTCATTTAAAATACGCTGGCTAAGATCTTGTAGCCCTTGCTCGCACTGGGAATGCACAGCTTCAAATTAGCTCCAAAATGCTGTACAAGAAAACCAGAGTCATCATGTTTACTACACTTTGCTGAGGCTTGGAGTGACTTTGTGCTTGCTGTTGCATTTCAAAACATACCTTGTGGTTTTAAGTCCTGTTTCCTGAACTGACTTTCAGGCATTTCCCACACTGTTGGTGAACTCAAGGATGTGAGAATTAAGGGATATTTATTACCTTGTGAAACACCTAACTTTACCTCAGGCTTTTACAGAAAGAAGATGAGAGCTGAGTTCCTACAGAACATTTCCAAAGGCTGCTGACAATTTTTTACATATTTCTGTATTGACTTTTAAAAGGCAGTCCTTGAAAGTAATATTCTATTTTCCTTGAAATCTCAGCAAAAATTCATAACAGCAGCAATAACAAAAGAAATGACTGAGCATGATACTGCTTGATGTTCTAACTCCCTGCATCACAAACAAATTTTTAATAAGTGCAAGTTTAGTTGGTATAGAAAGAAGCTACTACCCTTGCTGATGAGGGTTGCAGAGTGAGGATCAATGATGATATACTTTACTGTTTGAAATTAAGGGCAATGGCCATTTCCTAACCACTTAATGCATCAGCTAAACCTTGGTAACTGCCCATCTGAGTGTCTCTCACTTGCCTCAGATGCAAATAAAATGTATTTTGAAGGATTAATTGCATACCACTTGCCACATGAGCTGGTATCTGACTACACATATGATCTTATGTGCACATTAATTGTGAATCAAAGAATATCGCCTTAACCCATCACATATTTTCTTACTGCATCAGGCCAGGAAGAGGACTTTGGTGGATTCTGTAGCTCAGCTGATGTAAGGTAAATCATCAAGTCATGGTAACACCAAGTAGTTTTTATATATACTCTTAGAGTCTATGAAGGCCCTGTCAGAAAAATTTATTTCTCATGGAATATTATATATGATACTCAAGAGGTGTTTTAGCTCAAATTCTGCGAGTGAAAATAGCTGTGTGAGGGGCACTGCTAATACAATCCACTCAAATTTCATGGACCAGGCTCAAAATAAATTAAAAGATTGCCAAAAAGTTGTGAGTTTTCTTACTTACCTCTTGGATTTGTTTAGATTTTGTTCTTTTCTAAATCCCTCTATTTTTCACATTATTTTCCCTAAACCCTACATACTGAAGTAGGGTTTAGGGAAATAATATTTTCACATTATTTTCCCTAAACCCTACATACTGAAGTAATGGTCTTTAATGTAAGAACACTGAGATGCTTGAATTTTCACTCAAGTACAGGGATTAGCAAAAAGCTATTCATTATCATGAGGCTTTAGGCAGAAGTGTGAAAACTATAAATGCAACAAACAAGGCAGCTTTTAATAGCATGGACTTCACCAAATTCATGTGTGAACAGGCATTAGGAATAGTAGCACTTTAGAGCAACAGCAGAGGACTAAAATCCACAGCTAAGCATGACATTTTCTTGCCTGGGTTTAAGGGATTAAGAAAGTAAAAGCAACGCTGATTTTAAAAAGTTGAGATTCTGGTTCACAGAAAATGTCTGAAAAAACTTTGGGTGAACATTATCAATTTGTATTTCCACAGAAATAGATGGCAAATCAGTGATAAAAGACAAACTGCAGTAAGCCAAGGAGAAAACAAGGTCTCCAACCCTGGGATGCAACCTGAATTTAAATGCATGGGCATTCAAAAAAGCCAGGTTTAACATCATGAACTTAACTTCCCAGGCAAGAATAAACTCAAGCAGGCTCCACCAGCGTGAGCTAACTTAGCAACTCTTTTCAAGCCCTTGGAAATCTTTTTCTTTCAGTAAGGAAGTCTTAAATTACACTTACAAGACAATTAATGACCATCAACTTCTGAGCGGCCTGAGATAACCCTGTTAAAAAACACCAGCTATTTAACATTGTTGCTTTAATGGTGTCACTGGGTATATGTCAGCATAATTGATGCTCTGTCACTTTAACTTAATAAGTAGTGTAATTGATGCATTATTACTTTAATTCTTCTTCATTACGGAGGTTATTAAGGTGCACTGTAAGTTAGAGTAATTGGACATTTCAATTGAATGGCTAAGGAGTTTGGAAGTAAATAGCTCTAGGATCTAGCACTGATGAAATGTGAATCAAATTTATATACATAAAAATGGATTGGTTTTGTCATGGGTGGAGAGGTGGAAAAATATGAAAATAAAATGGTGTTTAACTTTTTAGATTCCATTTCATGTAAGTTTGCAATCCATCTCATTTGCTCTTTTTTAAACCTCCACGAGTTTCTAAGCACTTCAGAGATTCTGTGCCTCTGAAAGAGTGTGAGATAGGGATGTACTTTTCCATTTTTCACAGATAGTTCAGCACTGCAAGAGCTAAGTATTGCAGAAATGAGGATCTGCCTCCCTTTGCACTGCAGGTAAAGATGACCTTGTCCTGTCCATACTCTGCCTGGCCAAAAGCAGTGTGACCATGGATGCCATTCACAAGGCACTACACTAATGCAGTCAAAACTAGTTGTGTCCTGACCTGATTGCTTGTAACTCCACAACTACCTACACTGCACTATGGTCTCAAATATTTGCCATCCTCTGCAGCACGTGGGAGACCAGATCAGTCACATGTTTCAAATTACATCCTCAAAAAGATAGCAATCTCTGTGGGAGCAGACAAGTGAGTGCTGCACAGACCTGACTGAGCACCATGCCTTGGTCCAGCCATAAGGACACCAGCTGCATATAGAACCCACCAGGTTTCCAAGACTAAGTGTAACATCTCTTATGGCAAACCAGAATGAAGCAGCAGCTGCAGTATGAAAGACTGTCAGTAATGGTATCCTTACTGAAAAGTTTATGTTTAATCCCATTTCATTTGTAAAAGAAGATTTTACAGGTTGATTCTTATTTGAAGAGACAACCCTGCCATGGGGGATTTCAGTGGCAGCATTGAAGAAGTGGAAGACAGGAAACAATGAAAGAATCTTCTTGATTGAGAGATGAAAGACTTTCGAATTAATCATCTTCTGTTGCTGACATTGAACTGGAAGGACCTTCCTGGCTTCTGTGGGGAAGAAAAGCAGTGTCTTTTCACTGCCCTCTGATTTTTTAATGCCCCACTAGTCTTCCTAGAGTTTAAGAAAGAACACAGAAGACAGCTTATGCAGTTAAAGGACACCAGTCATTGTACTGAGAGAAGGCTGCCCCTCAAGATGATCTCAAGAAAATGGCTAGGAGCAAATAAGTGATAGGTTTGATCCCACAGGTAAGACTTTATGTAAGTTACTTTACAATACTAAATGATCTATCTCCATCTATTGCTCTGTGGCAGGAGTGTGTGGAAAAGGCACAACCATATTATCTGAGGATGCAGTGAGACTGGATGGGATAAATTAGTCTATATCATAGTGCTAATGAAGTCACTGATGAGTTAGGAATTAAGCTGAAGAAATGATTCTTTTTCATTCTTCATTTTTTAAAAAATTGACATTAAATCACATATGCGGAAAAAATATTGCAGACCATGTTATAATGCAAAGAACAGTCATAAATGTGGATCTTGGTAACTTAACAGTCATAAACATTGCTTTAATACATGACTGCACACACACTTTTGCAAATAGCCAGGCCACCCAAAAACCTTAGAGCCACCACAGAGTAAATAACAATAATATATATGGTACAGTATTTCTGTGCACTTCAAGAACAGATCAACAAAACCACCAGTTTGCCGGGTAAGCAGTAAGTCATAGGAAGGTACAACATGATGGGGACAGCAGACCAATGTAAGTGCAAAAGATGGGCTATGTTTAGTACAACCAGGTCTTCCCCTGAAGCTTGCACATCATTGCTACAAAATGTTCCATTATTCTTTCATGTGCTTTTCACATACGATTGTTAATAATTTACAGACGATAAATTTTCATCTGCATAGTTTACAGGAACACATCCACCTCTTTAAAAGATACATTTTGCAAGATCTTTCATCAACATGTACTTCATCTTTTGCAATTGTGCATTTGCATTAAGACACACTAGCAAATATATTTTAACACTGATTGACACCAGTTCTTAAGACATATTGTAGAATTTATCCCCATACCTATTTTTCTGACAGCTGAAAGAGCTTCCCCTATTCCTACTCTCCCAGAAACTAATTCCCAAACATCCCTTTGTGCAAGTGGGGAGGTTGAGGAACACTCCAGTTGAGTTACAAATAACTTGAATCACATCCTTGTATCACAGGCTCCTGAGCTTGCCAGAATAATATTTAGTCTAATTGATAAATGGCAGAGACAACTAGTTCTCTGTGGCAATGGCTTAGTTACATGGACAGATTTATTTGAACTGCTTGAAACAGCCTAACTCAATCTGTGCTGGACGGCCAAGCAGATTGCAACAGCTTGCAATTCCCCAATAGTCATGGCTGAATCAGAAATCTGCTTTAACAGAAAAGATCCTTTTTCTAATTTCTTGGCTTGAAATTCAGCTTGCATGATCTAGGTCTTTACAGCCATCATAGCTGGGGTTACAAAGGAGCATTGCTATTGCTGAGGTGGAGACCCCCTTTTCCATCCTGGTTCTCTTGCCCAGGTTATCTCAGTACATCTCATTTTGTGACTTTATACGGGCAATGGATATTGGTGGCAGATTGTTTTTTCCAATGATGACTCTGTGTAAGGCTATATTTCAGGAAAACTGTGGTGTTTGTCTTAAAAGGGATATCTGCAGTGCTACCATCAAATAACCTTCAGATGACTAAACAGACCTGCATGTACGTGTGACTCTCTGAATATTTTGGTGCTTAATTTCTGCAAAAGTAGAAAGTAAATGTTGACCTCACCCTGTCAATCTGGTAAGGAATTCAGAGAGGTTGAAATGTCTCTTCCAGCAATGCATAGAGCAATCACAGGTTATAATCATATTAATATCAGACTTCATAAAAACAAGAATATGTTAACATTGTGAGTATCTAAGCCCAAAAGCCTACTCATTTTATTCTAGTCAAGCTTCTTCCAAGGGCTTTTGAAAATAAGGAGATGGAGCTACTTTTTGTTCCCCCAAGTCAATGCACACCAAGTGGCTATACAAGTATTTAATTTCATTCTAGAATTAACATCTCACACTAAGCATTTTAGGAATAATCCTACCACAAAAACTAGGACAACAGCAATAAGAACTGGTGATTGACATCAACATTTTGTAGTCTCATTTCTCTACTTACTGGGTCATTTTACACCTTCTGTATGCCACAGAGATTTTCACTGAACGAGAAAAAAAAAATCAACTTTCCAGGAACAGTGATTTACTATGTGTGTATATTATAGGATCTGAACCACTGGACCTACAGCATGGGAAAATATTAACCCTAGGTTTACATAAAGCTAAGGGTGGGGAGCTCCCCACTTGCAAAGAAAAGAATGCAGCTGGAGCTAACCTCCCCACTACAGGCCTTTTGACTTGTTTGGATCATCCAGGAAAGATTCTTTAAAATACTGTTTCTAAAATTACTCTGCAAGTAGCTGTACAAGGAAAGAGAAACAGATATGAAGGTGTGTTTACTGCTTATGTCTAAACCAGAATTATGTATCATAATTATAAGAGGGGAAAAAAAGAAGCAGATGGTGGTCAAGAGAGTATATAACAGGACAGTAACAGCTTTAACTTTTTAGTATGCATTTCCCCCCAACATTTCCATACCAAGTTTCAGATTTTCCCTGGAAACTACACTTGTAAGTTTAACATAGTTTTGACTTGTAGTTAATTTGCCTTGAGTTTGTCTTCAGCAAGGACTGGGCCAGTGTAGGAGGGAGTGGGGAGCACTGGGAGAAGCATTCTCAGAAACACACTCTGCCTTACTCATAAAGGGTTTTAATTTTCTGTGGATGAGGATTTGAAACAACTCGAGTTTTCCACCATGCACATATAAGCATAACCCTGAGGTTCAAGATAAAATGCTTCAAAGAGGACTTCATGTCATCTCCTGCTGAAGGGTAAAGGACCAGCAAAACCTTCCAGCGTGAGTCAAGTCTGGTTTTATAAATGCAGCTAACAAAGGAGTGAATCCCCGCTGACAAGTGCGTGAGGTGTTTGTGCTAGACAAATTAGAGGTACAAAGCCGTGTGTTTAATTCTGGCTGAAAGCAATTGAGAGGTACAAATTGTACCAGAGGAACTTTCTAAATTGAAGGGAACGCAGGAAAGAGACTCAGAAAAACAACACTAAAATGACCTCCACACAATGACAGTTGAGAGATGGTAGAAACATAGCAATTTGGAAGGGGGAAAGGAACAAGGCAGGAAATAGGACAGGCAGACAAGCAGTCTGAAAGTTTTTAATGGATAACTTGTTTTTAGGAGCACAAAAGCCCTGCTGCCATGCCTTCTTGGATTATTTCCAGTGTTACAGATGAACCCACAGCTTAGTGAACACAAAAGCCAGGACTTTTTTCTTTGGTTCCCCCTCTTCTTTTTAGTGCAAAGGAAGACAGCAATCACGTCAGGAAAGATTTGGTGGCTTTAATTGAGCCGCAGTTGTATCCTTTTCTGTGTTTTCTATCATGTCAATTTTCCAAGTGGCCATCAAGTTTTTGTCAGCTGAAGCAACCCAAGTATACAAGGGTGACATTTAGAATAGCTCCAGGACTTGCATTCCTCCTGGCAGCACTATCAAGAAGGGCTTTAAGCATGCTTGAGTTGACTTTAAATCAAGATGTCAGTTTTGAAATCAGGCTGTCTTCGGCGTTCTTGTCAATAATGCTGAATTTGACTTAAGCCCCATACACCTTCGTGCATTAACCAGCCAGTATTTGAAGCTATGTTCCTCTAATACATACCACAGTCTTTTGTCCTTTACTCAGGATTTGGGACATTTACAGTTTGATAGGGTGAAATTTTTTTCCCCTTCTCCTTTAATCAGAAAGCCAATGCTTGCCCTTGCAAGGGCAAGCAGTGGTAGGACAAGGGGGAATAGTTTTATGATAGAAGAGGTTAGATTTAGATTTAGATTTAGACTGGATATTAGGAAGAAATTCCATACAGTGAGGGTGGTGAACAACCTGTCTGGAACAAGTTACCAAGAGAAATTGTGGATGCCCTATCCCTGGAATTTTTCAAGGCCAGACCGCACAAGGCTCTGAGCAACCTGATCTAGTGGAATGTGTTCCTGCCCATGGTAGGGGAATCTGAATGAAATTATCTTTACAGTTCCTTCCAACCCAAATTATTCTATGAGTCTATGAAACATTTTTCAGCTTGAATTTTGGGGGGAAGGAGAGTCACAGAGAGAGGGGGGAAGATGTTGCATCAGAACGAAGTCATAACAAAAAGTGAAGACATTTGAGTCTTTGCATAACTGTGTTTATGTATCTTTGTGTCCATTATGTGGCAGAGCTGAATGCAAAATGGCTTCCCATGACTAAACACCTTTGGACATTTTATGCGTCTATTGTGAGATGCTCACAATGCATAAAGACAAAAAAAATATGAGTCCAGGAGCTCACTGTAGCAAGTAGCTGCTAGATGGATAGAGAAGTCAAAGGTACAGGATTACTGCTCTTTCCTCTTTCATTAGCTTAGGGCTACTGCATTATAGAATCACCAAAGTAGTTTTTTATTACTGGAGTTTTGGGAGAAAGTCCAAAACGCAACATTAAGATTTAGCTTTCTAGGTCATAGCCAAAGCTCTGAGCAGAACTCCCGTTTGAGAGTTCTGCTTCAACCCATAAGAAATATAGCAGCACCTGTGAAATGTGGTTTCTGAGTTACATTTACATTGTAGAAGTCAGATATATGAAGACCTCAACTATCCAGTTTAGGATTTTGGCTTATTTCTATACCTTTGTATAACTTTTGCATTTAACACTATGAAGAAACATTTCAGTTTCTCAGTTGTCATAAGCAGGCACTGAAGTCAATAAAACCAAGATAATTCAGCCTGAATAGACAAACTGCCCCTTTGACTCATGTATAAGAGACATTTAATCCAGATTAAGGGAGAATAAAGGGGACAACACAGTAGCTGTTGCAGAATCTCTCCCACATGGATACAGGAAGAGTATTTGCAGGGGAGCTGTTCTAGAACAGTCATCACTCAATACATTTATACTGCAACAACTTTTACAGCTAATTCCATGGTACAGACAGATTTTTAAAGCACGAAAATAGTAATCACTGTGAACAGGACTTGAATATTGTCCCTGTTCTGGATAGAAAACAATGAACTAAGAATATTTGCTTTTCTGTACAGCTGTCTCATTCCCAGGAGTACTCATACCCAGGAGTATTTCAGAATATATGGAACACAAGGTATAGACATGCACTCTGAAAAAAAAGTTCTTAGAAAGCAAAGAACACCCCAAAAAAGCATCAAGAGATAAATTTCATACAACTAAAATCTGACTATGGATTAGATTTAGTCAAAACTATAAAAACTCACTTTACCCAATCCTGTAAGGAAGAGAAGCTCTAGTATTTCACTAGCATAAAGCAGCATATGAAGAATCTGTAGCCAAAGGGAAGCAACTAGGTAATAATATACAAGATAAAACTTTTAAATAGCAAACTTAGCATAGCTGTGACAAAAAAAAAGTTCATCACAGCTTCATGGAAATATTAGATGACTTCTCCAGTCACTTTATTTAGAGAATTCCCATTAATGTCAGTTTTCCCATCACAACTGTTTATGGCAGCTTCTTCCAAAATGACCTCTCAGTATTCTGCAGGAGTTCTTCTCTAAATATAACAACTCTAAATCAGCCCTGAAATAAGTCATGAGACCCAAAGTGGCATTATTATTAGGAAAATGCATTTTAAAAAATTTTGGTTTTCCAACATCTTAAGAGGACAAAAGCACACTAAGGCAAAGGAATGAAAGAAGGTTAAGCCATCAACTAACATCATGCAGAACAAGTCAGCACATCAGCCTAAACTGAGCCCTCCCATACACTCATGTGTATAATAAGCAGAGGGTTAAATTATCCTTGTTCTGTTCCTTGTTGCAATGGGCGGCATCTGAAGACAATATGACCACCAAAAAAAAAAAAAAAAAAAAAAAAAAAAAAGAAAATAAAGGTTTGTTGAACAATTGTCAAAATCGGTGTTCGGAGATGGGAAAATTCAGAATAATGATTGTAATGTGGTGCTCTACATACAGAAACAGTCTTGGGATGGACATTTTACCCAAGGCAGAGTCAAATGGGAGGATTTATTTTCTTGTTGCCTTACTGTGTTCTTGTCATTTATATAAGAACTTCAAGTTTTCTATAACGAAGTTCAGTGGAGATGGGAACTGGGATGAAATGGTGAATGGCTGAATCTCTGGTTAGGCAGGAATGTAGCTACTGCAAACAGTGTTTATACTTGCCAACAGGTCTAAAGGAAATCCTTCTGTGTCTGTTGCTGCACAGAAAACTCTCCTTTGTAATAGAATGAAGTTTGACAGTAAAGAGTAGCTTGTGCCAGGGAACTTTGTGTTCTCCTTGCATCTGTCGCTCACATGGCAAACAGCACCTCACACAAAGATTTCTTTTTTTTGTGTGTTATAAAACTCTGAAATTTCACTGAAGCAGCCCTACATTCCATATTAAAAGCAAAATTTCCTTCATTTTATTGAAATGAGGTTTTTTTGGTGGTAAAACAGTGTGTTTAACACTCCATTAAGTAAACTGAAATTTTAGCAAGTACACAAATCTGAAAGTTGTCTCTGGCAGTGTGAGGAGAAACGATACAAAGTCTTCACAGGATCAGAGACAATTATAGCCTGAAGAAGCATGCATGAAGCAGGCATTCACATTTCATAAGATCATAAAAAACTTGGCAGGCAAAGACCTCAAGAGATTGCCAAGCACACACAAGGATGGGATATAAACTATCAATTATACTAAAACAAACAGAAATTTGTTTACCTTGTACCTAAAGTTCTCCAGAGATGGAGATTCTGCTGTACTCAGCCACCTACTTCACTACCCTGTGTTAGAAGGAAGTCAAACTTAGAAGGAACTTAAATATCTCGTTGTATAATCAAAACTTACCCCATTTTTTAATCCCTCATACATAAAGCCTTCTCCTGAAATCATTCAAGTTCATTTCTATTGTGAGGCAGTCCTTCCCACCTTCCTAACAGAAGCCACCTCTCCTCAGTATGAACTGATGTCTCACCTTACATTCTCTCAAGGGCAGGAGTTTGGCTTTTTTTGCTAATTGCAAGGCATCATGTGAGCTTGTGGCTTTTTTCCAAGTAACAATAAAGCATTCTCTTACTATTCTCTTTAGCCATTTACATTTAACAGACCTTCAGAGTGTCTGGTGTCCTTCTGAGCCATATCATATACCGCAGAGTGAAACCTTTCCTGCCAGAATATAAAGCTGTGTATTTTTCTATTATAAAGTACTGATCCTGCAAACGCCTCCACATTCTGCCACACTACTGGGAAAAGCATATATATTGCTAATGTGTTTCATTTGGACCATGTGAGCAGCAGTTTTGTAATCTCTTGCATGCATATGAGTCCTTTCAAGTGCATTAACTTGATTTATAACAAGCAATAACATAATAGGGATATGAGATTCTGAAGTTAAATCAAGGTTTCTTAATAAAGTAAATATTAACTCTGATCATAGATGGGGAGAACTGAAGCACAAGATACCTCATCTGAAATGACATAATCAATGCAAGCACTAGAGAAATGTGTAATTCACCAGACTCTTCTTTGCACATCTCCCCTGTGTGGCGTCTGCCCTTTTAAATTAAGAAAATAAGTCTTTTTAAAATATTGGATTAAGGATTCCTAGCACGCATTTTCATGAGGTAGAAGGAAAAGTTTGGACTTTAAATTTCAAATGCACTTAAAAAATAGCTGAAGTGCTTTCATAGTTTTGGGGAAAAAAAAAGTTTTAAAGCATCCATTTTCATTAGCTGAGATCCATTTTGACTGGTAATCAAACATAGCACTGCTACTTGTTTCTTAAGGATTTTTATATGACCCTTCAAAATGCAAAAAGCTCCAAGATCAAGCTATCATTTAATTTCTTGATTGTACAGCTGGGACTACAATATCAATGTTCTCCCACATAAAGCTACAATAAGGAAGAAGCATAGCACAGAATTATGTATGGCTGGGTAAACAGAAATTGTATTAGTTCTCACAAGCAGTCAAAAAATCCCAGGAACAAACACAAAAGCAAAGCAGTGCAGTCCTTAGAGCATAATTGTATTTTCTGGCTCCCACTGGAAGGTACTGCATCCCTTCCACAGTCCCTTCCTGAGGGGTTTCCAAGGCTGATCCATGCAAAAGGATGCAGAGTGGGCTTCTCCACACCTCGAGATGAATGATCTACCTGCAGAGTAGGCAGCCAGCAGCATTCCTGCTAAATTAGTGCCAGGCAGGGCCAACTGGACATCATACAGCATGAATCAACCATTTCTTACTCATTCCCTAATCCCTGTTTATCATAAACCAGAAGTATCTGCATTGAAATCTCGGTTAGTGTGGGATGAAGCGACCAATGCAGAGCAGGATTGTTAGGAGAGAAACACATTGATGTTTCAGAGGAAAGCTTGAATAAGTTAAGCCAGCATGGCAAATTAATTCATCCAGAACTACAAGACAGAGAAGAAGCCATTGCCAGAGGAGGGAGAAATAGTTTAAGGATGCTTATAAAAAATGCCTGATTATAACACCATGTTTTGGAAAACATCACTGCCCCAAGAGAGAGCTATTATGAAACTGGACTATCTCACAACCTGTTGATTCTCAAGTCAGAGAAACGTAGAAAAAAGTGAAGAAAAGCCTTGGTCTTAATTAATGGCAGAGGACAGTCTGATAGAGAGGAACTCAGGTCAAAGAATGGAGTATTAGGACTGATCATTTAACTCAAAAATATTGAAAAAAACTGAAACAGAACCAAACCCAAGCACTGTCACTGTGCACAAATAAAACTTCATTTGAACTGAAATAATCTAGAAGAGCAGACTGCTTCTGACCCACTAAGTGCCAAACAATGAAATATCTTGGGGACCTTTCCCAAGAAACAGACAAAATCCCTGCCCTGGCACAGTGTACCAGGCAATACCAAAAAGCATGTAACAGACATACTACAGGAAACAAAATCTGCCAAATGGCCCCTGCCAGTGACATGTGCCAGGACTGGGGCAGACACATGCAGTTCAATGCAACAATTATTGCATTTGTTGCTACATATACGTTTATAATTTGCATAGTTGTTATAATGGTGTAAACTCAAGACTCCAGGAGCTGGGGAAGGAGCAGATGATCAGTGCTGGCCACAGGTGCTGTGGTCTAAAATGGACAGTGAATAAAAGCTGCTTTTGCTTCCTGCAAGATTAGATTCTGTAACTCTCAAGGTGATGCTAGTGAGGAACTACTTTATGCAAATAGCAAAAACCAAATTCCTTGTTCAAATCTGAGCCCAGGATGCTTTTTGAAGGTGGAACTGCCACAGAGGCTCTTTGGGCTGTTCTCTGTCTGCAAACAATAATGTGAAAGCTGGTCTGACCAAGCACCTCTGTTGTATGCAAAGCTGTTGCCATCAGGAATGCAAAGGCTAGAAACACTTTGCTCCTTATACAGCTTGGTCTGGGAAGGAACTTTGTAAATTCTAAGTGTTAATGAGCATTAAAGGCAGGATATGGTTATCTGTATTCACAGATTTGCAGCAGCAAGTTTCTACTGATGTATGAAATGAGAAATCCCCGCCTCATGCACAGGGAGAATTATACAGAAATTGCTATTCAGTCAGTGGTGTGCCACACTCAGGCTTGCTTCACACGTACTGTACATCTCATAGAAATGTAGAGACACACAAATATATTGTGCCCAGATGTCTCTGAACATTAAAAAAAGTGTCATTGGAAGACTTTAAAAATAAATACAAATTTTCAACTAAGCCTTCTATACTCTTTTATATCCATGTGACCCTGTCACCCTGTCAAACTATTTTGTTTCTACTCCTCTAGGATACCCATACTGCCTTTAAAAGTTCAAGAAAGACACTGGCTCAGGGTAGACTTTGAAAAAAAATATATAAAGTGGTAAGTTACTTTAAAAAGAAAACTGGTTTTAGAATGAACTAGAATGTTAGAATGTCCCATCTTCATGTTGGAAAGACATTATTCCACTTGATGCTACTATATTTTCTCCAGACCCACATGCCCTTTATTAATGAGAAAACAGCGCTGATGCCCTCAGTGTCTGCCTGCTGCACTGGAGCCCAAAAGCCACATGTGAGGGCACAGCAAACCTTCCTCCACAGGCTGGTTCCAAGCAGACAGGAAGCCATGTGGCAGCTACTAGCTAATTCCCAGCTGAGGTTTTTCTACAGTTTTAATTCTTTTGATGAAACCTTGAAACACAGAAACCTGTTTTGTGTGGTCCTTAGAAGACCTCTAAGATAAATGGTTTACCTCTAAATCCTTGAACCTTATTCCTATGTGCTCTGCAAACAGATATGTCAGCTTTTCTACCCTTGAGGATCTGCTTCTTAGTTTTCAGTTAATTGTAATCCTTTACATCAGTACAAAGTGGGTGAAAAAAAAATTGGAGTAACTATTTCCCTTAGCCTGCATGTTTCACTATAAGCAGTTAGCCCACACCTGACACTACTGTTTTTTACTCAGGCTGCCTGGTCTTAATTTTTCCTCTTCCTATATCTGTATCATGTACCAGAAAGACATTTGTTTGTAATGACAGTCCTTTGTAATGCCTATACTTTTCTTTCTTCTTACATTTCCAAACAGAACTGGGTGATATTTTTCACATCCGTATTTTCTGCACCAAAAGCATAAATTTAGTAACATCCCTAGAACCCTTAAATTCAAGTTGTCTCCTTAAACCCCATAAGAATAAATTACAGTGATTTCAAAAGTCAACACATTTTACTTTAACATTTTCAAACTTCCTTGCTACACCTACTGCTGATTTCAGCACGTCCTTCAATTTTGAACATGCTAAAACCCCCTTTTCAATGTTGCCATTCAAATTCAAATGTTCCATCCACCACACACACAAACACACTTTTTCACAACTCCCAGTGAACTGAAAAATCAATTACTCTGTCCCCTAGTCCTGTGCAGGACTTGGCACCATCCTACTAATACAAGAGGGGTCTAAGGAGGAGGGTCTGGTGGAGGCAGGCAGGGTGACAGCAGTGCCAGGGGAGCTGGAGCAGAGGTGCCTGAGCGAGCAGAGATGTGATCACCACAGCCCTGTGCTGCCAAGCTCCTGAGCCCTGGGCTTGAGCAAGGCTTATCAGCACAGGCAGACCCTGGCACGGCTGTGGCTGGGCCATTTCCCATCCCTGGATGGCAAGCGCTCTGGGATGACTGTTAATGACTAGCAAGTCCTTGCTTGAAATCACAGCTTCTTAAGGCAGAACTTCCAAGCGTGGTGCGGAGGTCTGGTGGCTCTGATGAAGCGAGTGCAGACTGAGCTGTGCTCGCCAAGCAGGGCTCGCCGCTCTGCATGTACCACCCTTATCTGCCTCAAGCCCTTTCATACAGAGCCTTTTGTCAGGTGGAAATCCCAGAAGGCCAGACGTCGATGTTTTGAATTATACAGCCAGTCTCTGCCTTCCCCAGCGAGGGGTCAGCTCCCTGCCAGCAAACTCATTTGTAACGCTGCACTTGTAAACTCCCGATAAAAGGCTCTGATGGAACCACGCTTCGCTGGGTAGTGGCAATAAAACAGCATGGCCTCCTTTACATTATAAAAAGCTTTCAAAAGCCTACCATTTCAGACTGAAGCTTCAGTGAGTCGATGGATATAAACCCATACAGGGGAGATTTACTATAAAACCTGCACTATTTTTAGGTGTTATCGGACTAAAGGAAAACTTCTTTAGAAGTCAATCTACAGGAGAATGTCAGTGATAGAATGAAATGTTAAGTTCATGTTTCTTCCCATGTCTTTCGTGGGATTTCATTGCATTGATTCTGACCACAGGAGTCAAGAATATCAAAAGAACAGTATGAGGGGAAAGAAAAAAGTTGTCTTATTCCAGGGGCTTGCCTTAAATACATGACAGAAGTTATCACAAATAATTAGGCTGATATTTGCTTCGAGTTACAATTGCCTTTTTAAAATTTCTAGTCTTGTTGTAGACTGTTTAATGGGGTGACATATACCACAAAACTGCCTCTGGGACATGTGAGATTGTTTACATTCAGGTGCCAATGCCACCCTGGTAACAATCAAATGGAGACAAAGACTGATTTTCTAAAGAAAAGAAAAAAAAATACAAAAACCCAAACCCAAACCATTAAAATAATTCTGACAAAATTTAAAACAAATCAGTGAAGAATCAATGAATAAATTATTTTGGAGCACTTCTCTTGAAGTTGGTAGGCACTGGCCCCATGGAGTCTCTATGCTGAGTGCCAAGGGAGACCCTTGATATGTCCTTTGAGATTGGATGCCACAGATCTGAGATCAGCACAGTCTTGGGTACCGCAGGAGCAGGGCCCCAGGTCATAGTGAGCACCACCAGAAATGCCCAGAGTTTCTAAGTCAGCTCATGGCAGGTGCCTGCTAGCAGGGCCAGCCCATGCCCAAGAGTCTACATAGTGCTTGGTCTTGCACTTACTGATCATGCAGGCAGACCTTGGCTTAAGCTTTTATTTCCTATTTCTCCTAAAAAAATAGATTTGGTAATTGTATAGATAGAAAAACATACCCCTTCCTTCTAGACACTGTCATCATTTCCCCACCAGACAGTCTGACTGTCTCTTCTGAGCAGTCAAATAATTTTCAGGCAGATTATTGTCCCCTGAGTGCAGGAAACTGGTACAACTGTACACAAAGAAGAAAAAGATAAAAAAAGCATAGCAACACAGCCAGAAGACATTTATAATGCATATATTTTGCTTTAAGAAATGTGTTTTATGGAAGAGAAGGGATAAGAAACAGGCCCTAGAGACAATGTCTCCCTATTCCTTATTTGTAAGCACATGCCCTTAAATAGACCCTGAGAAATCTCAGGGTTTGACTACATGGAATTCTGCACTGCATGATCAGACCGAGTGTTTAGCTTGTCCTCAAAGCAATATCCCAATGGCAAGACTCCTGCTCCAGCCTAACAGAAGGGCTTCCTCTCATTTCCAGAACTCTGTTAGGCCCACTGGCACTCACAGATGCTCGCAGACTGGCCCAGCTGTCTGCAGGCTAATCCCGGATCCACAAGCCACGCTACCACTCATGCACAAAGAGAAAGCAGCTCAGAAGCACAGCCAGGTTTATCGTCTGGCTGCCCAGCTCTCATTGCAAGCCCAAGGCAGCTCCTTGTTAAGCCCTGCACACCCGTGGGTGCAGTCCAGACTGTCAGCATGGCACAGGGATGCCCATCTGTCTCACCCAGGATGGCAACGAAACTGCATCACACAAGGAGCTTTCCCAGTCAGCTCCAGGTGGCACACGAAGGTCTAGTCTGTGTCAGCACACTGAGCTACATAAAACATTTATAAACACCAGCTGCCTCAAGATCTGCTAAAGATCGTGCTTTTAGGGGTGTTCCTGTGTGTCTGCATTTAGAACTTGTACATTTTTAAAAGATCAGGATTGGCTTGGAAGATCCCAGCAGGAGAGCCGAGTACTTACACAGGACACACAGCAATGACTCTGTATACAGCAGAAAATCCTCGAAGCCCAATTTCCTGGGTGTGAATCTGCACCTTGCAGAGTGAAATTCAAGCATGGCTCTCATGGTTCTCTAGGAAAATTTTGTAACAGATGATCCATGGATCTCCAGAGACAATATCACCATAGTATAAACAGTGCTTGTTGTGCTGCCTATAACCCAAATGGCCTTTTGTAGGACCTGCTTTGTAAGACTATTTAGGCCATGGAAGTTTCCTGATGGGCATCTGACTCAGGGTGAATTTTGGAAAATTCCCAACAAAATCGTACAACGTTTTTGGTGTCCATTAAAAAAAAAACAAAAAAACCCCCCCAAAAACCCCCCCCAAAAAAAAAAACCTAAAAAAATCACCACAAAACCTAAAGAAATAAACCAACCAAAAAACCACTAAACAAACAAATAACAAAAAAGTACCACACAAAAAAATCCCAACAAAAAACAAAAAAAAAACCCAAAAAAACCCCCAAACTAAAGATCAAACAAACAACAAAAGAAACCCAATGAAAAAAACCAAACAAACAAAAAAACCCAAACAAACAAAAATAAAAAATAAACCAAAAACCAAACAAAACCCAACCAAACGACCAACACGCACCTCAAACTCCTTCATGGTGACACAGCCCTAAGTTTTGCTCACTAAAAATAATTTTTAAATGAAGCTGCCCACTTTTAAGAAGGAACTTGGTTTGGTTTTGGAAGGGTATTGAATTTTCCTGTTTCCAGGAAAATATGCCAAAGTTTACACAATCTTAGAACAGAGAAAAGCCCTGTTTTACACATGACCACTACAGGCTTATTTGAGTTTGGCAGCTGAATGGTTTGCAGATTCTATCTGGACAGAGCATCCCCAGCCCAGAGCCGCAAAGGCTGAGCAAAGCTTCTGCTGAAATCTCTCTCACCAGCTGTTCAGGGTCACTTCTAACATTGGCAAAGATCCTGTAGGCATTCAATATGCAGCCTTTTGCCTAAAAATGGAAGGTGTTTGATCTAAAAAATGGCAGTATGACACACCACTCTTTGTCATGCCTCCAATAGTGACTTTAAAGCTGTGTGGAAAAACAAGTTTGTGTCTAGCTATTAGAGCTATTTATTAACACCCCACAAGGCCTTCATGGTACTTGGTAGTAAAAATAGGAATCTATACCTAGATTAGACATGGAAATAAAGAGGAGTTAAAGGAAATGCGGCACAGCTTTAGCCTATGACATTGTTTTAATAAAGATAAACACCTGCTTAAAAGGATTACTTTAATTGAGCCAAATTACTAAGCTGTCCAAATAAAGGCTGAAAAACTTCAGAGAGGGACAGGAATGACAGACATGTGCACTCCCTCAACAGTCAAGGATGGGACACAGGTAGTGCTAGAACACAGTGCATCCCACCTGGAGGCTGGCATGTGAAGCAGAACAGGTCAGTGTCTGTTTCCATGGACTCTGCAGAGAGCTTTGGGTGATCAGCTCACTAATAGCTTGTAATTCACACATCTGAACATAGGGAAAAAATCACTGAAGCAGACAAAAGAAGTGGGGAAAATTAGCCGAATTTTTTTAGGTAACTGAGGTAGGAACATTTATTCACCTTCAATCAAAAGAACAATATTGCATTGACTTTCTCAAGCAGTGAAGACTTTCCCACTTCTGTCCTCTATCCTTTAGGCTTCTCAGTTCAAGTCCCTTTGGAAACTTCTCCATCTGTGCTGTTCAGAAAGTGCTGAGGTGTTTTCACTCAGGGAAGATACCTGCATTGATTTTTTTATTTTGGGGGGTTTTGTGTGTCTTTGTACATAAGTACCTAGCTGAAAGAGCTTGGTCAGGATCCTGTAAACATCTAGTTCCCTCAGGGTATACTTGGAAGCTCAGCAAGGCATTAACATAATCATTCTTCATACTGGTAATTTGATATTTTTCCCCTTCCCAATTCCTTTAATTCCCTTCAAAATTATTTGCAGCTTTACAACTTAAAATGTAATCAATCAAATGATTATTTTAAAACTTTTCAGTTACTTTTTTCTCATGTTTGTGTACATGTATGGCTTTCACCATGATTCACTACTCTGTGCCTGACCATCACCAGGTTTCAACTGATTGATTAACAGATACACCATTGTGCTGCCTGGCAGGGAGCACTCCACCATTTAGGTTTGGCAAATGGTCATGATGGGATGCAGGGAAAATACCAAATCCTAAGGAAAGTGTCTCTGAAATTTCTGTTCCAACTTCAGCATTTTCCAAGTTCTCTGAAGCCAATATCACCACTCTCTCACATAAGGGTTGAGTCTGCTAGCACACCATATATGTAAATTAAACTCCTGGTAGTACCCTGGGAAAATTCAGAGTAGGCATCACACTTGGAAAACTGGCCTATTCCAATTTCAACTGACATTCTCACCTTAGAAAAACACCTTTAGCAATCCAGCTAGGAGTAGCATAAAGATTTCTTTTTAAAAATTGTCAGTGTAAGCACCAACCATTCTACCGCTTTAACTTATTCTAGTTCATAAGAGCAAACCCTCTGAAGTATACTGTCAATACAGCTCCTAAAAATGTTCAATGCAACTCAAAACGTGTGAATTGGTCACTGAATTTTTTTCTTTTTTATAGTCTTTCCTTTACACATAACTGTTCTTATTGTAGGAGAATGTTACATAGCTTATCACACATACTTTCAAGTCTTTTTTTAGAGTTTCAATAAGGATAAACTAAAAGAACAATATCTCCACAAGATTTCTCACTGAAGCCAGATAAGATAAATACTTCAGAGATGTCTTAGATTCATAGGGTCAGGAAGAGCACAGATACATCTGAAGAATGTGAACCTGTTTTCTAATGGCCTCTCCATCAAAATCTGATCAGAATGATAAACAGGCAAGAGCTGGAAGTCCTATTTAACTGATGTGCATTCTGAGTTGTCAGTGTGAAAGAAAATGTAGGACATGAAAGCAGGGCAATATCAGAGACAGCATCTTATCAATACCCTATTAGCAGGAAAGAAAGATACATGGAGAACCTTATCTATGAGGTAAAAAAATTACCAGGAGATAAGAAAGAGGGGCATGGATAAGGTTCTGAAAGAAAAAGTAACTGAATGCAAAGCTTATTTGATGTTGATCCCTTCATACTGTAAACACAGAAATGAAAAATAAGAACTTCAAGTTCTTGGGGTTGCTTCATGTATGACCCTGAGCAAGAGTTACAATATCTGTGCCTTCCCTTTACACTTTATAAAACAACACAGTAATGAAAAATCTCCTTCCTGGACAGGGATAGCATAAAAATTTTAAATTTTCAATAAAGGATTTTAGAACCTTGGATTGGTCTATATTCTTATTTCCATTTTTGCTTACATCAATGGATTGTATGTCTATGTTTTTTAAATCACATGCATTACTCAATAGGACTAAACATTAATAACTATCTGAACTCTTAATCTCTCAGAATTCATGCGTTGGTATTCACCAAAACGCTTGAAAACAAACTATTAATCTACAATATTTCCAGGTAGGTGAAAATTTAGGGCATTTTTTTCCTAAGAATTTTATTGTTGGAAGGGCATTGAGATACAGATTTAAAGTTAGAACCTTCCCCCACAGTGGATATATTCAAACTTGATACTCCACTTACTTCTACTAGAAATCAACATATAGTGTCATAAGTGGCATAATAGCTGAGATACTCACATATCCCCTGGCCCTGATGAGATCAGACATGCATAAAAGCCTCAGAGCAATATTCTTTAGAAGAAAAGCAATTTCAGACATACCATATCAATTCACCCACTTATATTTGTACTATGACAAGCTCAGCACCAGCAAAATAGTCATATCAGAGCTGGGTGTATTCAACAGGTGACTCAATTTATTTGACTTGCTAGGTCTCTTCTTACAGCAAGGCCTTGGATGTTAATTTTGCACTTTATGAAAAATTCAGGAGTGTAAGGCAAGCAATGACAACATGTTTACTAACAATAGACCTCTGAGTAACAACAGACCCTTATGTAAATTGGAGTCTAAAACAAATATTTAGAATGTTATCTAGAAAATTATCTAGAATATTTCCACATTTCCTCTACAAAAGCCCTCGGAGAACATCAACAAATAGAATTGTGAAAAAATTTGGGGATGAGATGTGATTGCTAAGCAAATCTCACAGGGATATGAAGACAAAGTTAGAAGCAGAGATCTCCTGGAGATAAGGAGACTGTTACAAGGATAAAGAATCACCTTGTTCTTTGTCAGAGGTCAGATTCTGGCATCCCAGACCAAGCTCAGTGCATTGATTAGCACCCAGGCAGTTATCATAACAGAGAACAAATATGAGGACTTAGTAGCTGTCAGGATCTTGCTTCTTCACTATAGATATGAATACTTCAAGTAATAGGGAAGTTACCTACAACGTATGGGTAAAGCATCCTGGACAACCTACATGCACTGATATATCACAAACCAGTGAACATGGCCCTTTATTAATCTGACAAAAACAAGTTATGATCAAAATCTATCTTTGCAATTCACAGATAGGTCACTAAATAAAAATAAAGGATTTTTCTACGGATTTGCCTCCTATTTAGCTGGTACATCTTCCAAAAGAAGGTGTAGATCTTATTACAGGACATGACAGATGAGGAAGAACAGGGCCAACACACACCTTAGGACTTAATAGTTTAGTAAGAACAGGGAGAAGACAAAAATGCTCTCGAGCCCAATTTGCAAGTCCATTTTTCCACTTTGTAGGTGAGAGTTTCCTAGCTAATAACTGGTAGTGTCTATCCTACCTTTATTGGGTCGGCTGGATACTGTCTGTTTGCTTTCACCTGGAAAGCTTCTACAAGAGCATATAATGGATCAAGGAAAGTATATTGCAAACAGGAAAGCAAAAGCATATGATTCACGGAGAGTGGAAGATTCTGAGGACATACCAGCGATTCTTCTCCCAATTATATTGCATCATGCCTCAGAACCTGGCCAGAATATCATTTAATAATTCCACTGCACACTAGTAGATCCCTTCCTGGATGAAATTTTCACGGAATTTCCTAGACTGCAAATTCCACATGGTTCACTGGACTCCATGTCACAAGTTAACTCAGTGGGCTCTAATGGGCACCACAAATATTCTACCCATGCCTGAGCAAGAAGCATACAGCTTACCAATATAGCTCAGTTATTATTAACACACATCCCATCAGAACAGATTCATCAAACTCTCTTCTATACTGACTGTACTTGCATTCATTTGAAAGTGAGTTCAATTTCCACCCACACCATACTACATATTAGTGGGTTGGAATCTGCCTACTTTGTACAACTAAAGCTGGAATTCTCCCCCAGTTACGTTCAAAAAAAGCCACATCAGGGTTAATATACTCCTTTTATACCACTTGATCCTTCAGACATTTCTTTTATACATCTTTAAACTTCATCTTCGCATTGTGATTCCAAACATGTCTCTTCAGCCACTGAAATTCATTCAGACTCATCATTGTCTTTGAGATGCAGCATGTATGTTAAAGTAGAAGAAATTAATAAAACAACTGGATCCTGCCTTGCCAGATTAATTCCACTAGTGTCCACATGTGCTGCAGGCCTATTGAGGTAAATGAAGTCAATAATTTGTTTTTTAATATATTTTCCCCAATTTATTCAACCTCTTGTGTCATTCCCCTTTCTACTTAAGTCAGTGCTCCACTCCCCTTCAAAGAGCAGAGCAAACTTAGGATCTCTGAACACCACTTGTTGAGCACAGATATTCTAGGATATTGTTTTTAAAAGAATTTCAGTCTTTAGCTACTATTTTTAAGTGGGAGTACAAGAGAGCACTTGACTACCCTTAACATACACTTAAATAAAGTGGTTTAGGCATAGAAAAGATCCCTGCAATCTTTACTTGAGTTATAGCTAGAAGAAAACCCCTGGTCATTGCACATATGAAGGTTATTCCCTCAGTGGTCACTGAAGAAAGAAATAAATACTTTAGAACACTTTATTCTTTTCCTGGCACAGGCTATGCTTCAAACAGAAATTCATTTGTACAATTTTTCTATGTGGTGACTGTTTTTATTAGTCTGCCTCGGCTTTTCAGAAAATAAACTCAGTAGAGATCATTGTCTGTTCTGTATTTCTGGATTGCCTAATGTAACATCAGCCTTGAGAGAAGCCCTTAGCTATATAATAACTTAAAATTATTAACTGCCATGACAAACATTTCAGGAGAAAAATATTTATTGAGAACAGAAAAGATGACGCCAAAAACTGCAAATCATTATCTGGCACTTACATTTATGTGGTTATGTGTCTATTTTTTTTTTTTTTTTTTAGGATTGTACCTGTCAACAGCATCTAGCTACAAGTATAGGAGCAGGAGTCTTCCTTAATAGACTGGCTTGTTCTTAATAAAGCTATTTTAGCAACTTTATCTCTTGCTTCACCCACCTACCCCCATCCTTGAAGTTAATTTTTCATTTTTCCTCTGCTGGGATTGTCAAGCTGGGTTCGTCTAGAGTTTAAGAACATAAATGAACTCTGTACTCCTTTTCTACTGTTTCTAACCACTCCTTGGTCTCTTGTGAATGAAGCCTGGAAACTTGTTTGTGTTTGGAGTCATATCATACATAATAGATGAAGAACCCTGTCCTGGGGGCATCAGGCACAGCGTTGCCAGCTGGGCAAGGGAGGGGATTGTCCTGCTCTGCTCTGCACTGGGGCAGCCTCACCTCCAGTGCTGGGGGCAGTTTTGGGTGCCACAATATAAGAAAGACATTAAACCATGAGAGAGTCTCCAAAGGAAGGCAAAAAAAGATGGGGAAGCCATATGAGGAGCAGCTGAGGTCACTTGGTCTGTTCAACCTGGAAGAGACAGAGGGGACACCTCATTGCAGTTACAACTTCCTCATGAGGGGAAGAGGAGGGGCTGACACTGATCTCTTCTCTCTTGTTATCAGTGATAGGACTGAGGGAGTGGCCTCAGTCAGGGGAGATTTAGGTTGGATATTAGAAAAAGGTTTTTCACCCAGAGAGTGGTTGGGCACTGGAACAGCTTCCCAGGGCAGTGGTCACAGCGCTAAGACTGAGTTCAAGAAATATTTGAACAATGCTCTCAGGCACATGGTGTAATTCCTTGTGGGGTCTCTTGAAGGTCCAGGGGTTAGACTTCCATGAGTCTTGTGGGTCCCTTACAACTCAGCATATTCTATGATTTTTTGACAAGAAGCCCTTTGAGCTTCTATTGTACTTGGGTTTGTAATTCCAAATAGCAGTAGGGCATTATCAATTCTATTCAAAGCTAACATGTGCAGACCAAAATAAAGGCCCTATACATCTTAGGGGGTCAGGCATACAAAAGAAACTTTGCATTTAGCCCAGTGTTAATATGATCTCTTTTTAAACAAACATGTATGATATTCACTCAGTAGCCAAGATCTGCATTCATTCACCTATATCTAAAAACAGCAAAGGAGCTGAGGAGACCACAGGGACCACAGTCCTAACACTACTGCTCATAAGCACAAGATTTGGCCCATTTTAAAAAAACAGGAGCTGGCATTATCGTCCAGAGGATCAGCCACCTTCCTCCAGCACTAGAATATCTGAGAACAACCAGTCCTAAGGGGAATTTCCAGACACAGAAAGATTTATTAAAAAATGAAAAGCACAGAAGATTAAAGATCTTTCATCCAAATTTGGTGTTAGGACTAAAACAAACAGAAAACCCCAAACCCCAACAAAACTAAAATAAAACCAACCCAAAGAAAATAAGTAGGCAGCACATATTCTGACTGGGAAGAAGTGCAGGAAGTCAGGACCCACACAGCAGAATGATGAATGACCAGAAAATACATTCTGATAAGCTTGACCCTATATCACTGTAATGCAAGATAGTTTCCATATCAAAATTGAACTCTTAGGCAGAAAACAGAAAAAAATAATTGGCTTTTGTGAAAGTGGCCAATTTTAGCAGACAGCAATTGTTTCTGGTATGTAAATCTGTTTCTCTCTCCAGATAACAAGAAAAACAATTACTCACAGAGAGAATACTTTTAAACATGTATCTTTGGCAGGATAGCTCTCAAGAATAGCTTATTGCATTGAGTCTTGGTGGTGAGAGAAGCTAATTATTTCCATCAGGAATCTGTAGAATAATAAACCAACTCCTCATCTAGTAACTAGCTTTAGAAATTCAATTGAGTGTTAAAAAAATAAAGCAATTTATGTTTTATTCAATTGCACACAATAATCCTGAGATTATTATTACTTTAAGGTTATTTTAAACATAGCTTCTCTGGTTACAAAAGTTGTGCAGAGATACTTGGAGACTGACTTCCATCAGGGAAAAGCTTGGCAAGTACAGAACAGGTTGGAGCAGAGGCAGGCTCCCCTTCAGTTCATCTTGTGGCTTACAGACAGAAAAATGCATAAACTCATATCTCAGCTATTCCAATATTCAAGGCATACTTGGGCAAAGGAAAGTCTACTGGGCACTTAGTTCAGCTGCTCTGGGAGGCTGCTAAGCTCAAAGACAACTATTAAAGAGTTGCACACAAACTCTAGGGTGTAGCTCTCAAACAAGCTTCATGAGGAACAAACTTCATTGCACAAGTGCAACGTGCTCTGTGTTTTAACAAATGGAAAACCTTTGGTTTCACCACTTACATTGAGGATGCTGGCCACCTTTGATGTAGTGAGGTGTGCTATGTGTTCTTAACTTTCACTGCATCATCATGTAAGAAATTTTTTCCCCCTTGCTTTCTTTTTTTAAGCTTTACTAATAGAGAAAGAAAAAAGACCACACCCAGAGAGTACAGACTCAAATCAACACAGACACAGGCAGTCAGTCAGGCTTGACATCTCAAAAAGCATCACTGTCCTAGGTTGCAATATAGATGTATTCGTTATTCTATTACCACCAGCTGTGGGGCATTAGCTGTTATCACCTGCTATGACTCACCCCTGATAACAGTCAATGAGCCATCAAGAAACCACTGCATGACTCATGGAATTATCTCATCCTATTGTGAGATGCTCCACCCAGGAGGGAGGAGCCAAGCATTCCCACCTGGATATAACCTGGCCTTGGAACTGCCCAAGTCAGCCCTGTCTACTGGGTTCTCAGAGGACAAGAGCTACCACTGGACCTTCAGCTGGAGACCAGACCTTCCACAGGATCACTGCTTCAACTGAACTACTTCACTTGGACTGCTACCACCACCCTAACTGGGTGTCAAGTTGTATGTGACTTTGTTTTTCCTGGTATGGTTGCACTTATTTTTTAAATTTTCCTGTTAAATTTATAAACCTGACTTGTGATCTCCCACTGGTTTGTTTTCAAACTAACACAATCACTGAAACATGGTTATGCGGAGTCCCTACAGCATTTGCCACTGCTGTTGTCACTGTGTTGACCAAAGCACAATGTATTTCTTGCCTTGAGGTCTACTACCCCACGTTCCATAATGCATTTATTTGCAGATCAGGGCTTTTGACTACCACAGCACCTCAGAGGCAAAACTGTAAAACAGCTGCTACATATCAGTGTCCTCGAGTTTCCTTACTGACTTTTCTTGACTGTGTAGTTGTTTTTCCTGTAGGAAACCATGCATTGAAGAGTCTGAAAATACAGCCACACCATTTGGTTGGAAGTTAATTCCTTCACTATATTAGTCCACAGCTCTTCAACATTTATGAAAGGGTTATTGAGCCACTTCACTGCAGGAAAGGAGGGCTCATGCTGCAGCCAATGTTAGATGTGGGCAAACATAAGGAACAGCTTGCTCCTTACCAAAAGAAAGCCCTGTGTTGTTAAGTTCCTAATCTTAGGTTTTTCAGTAAAAAGAATACATTATGAGTGTAGTGGAAGAACAAATCTATGAACGCACCAGAAAAGTTTTTGTGGTGGGTTTTGGTTTTCAGTTGTTATTTGTTTTGTTTAAAAAGTGGAAAAGCTGTTCCATTACAATTTGTGTTAAACAGTATTTCAAGAAATTGTTGGCTGATAAAAAAGCATTGCACCAGCTGCAAATACTTTCCTTTCCAGTACCAATTTCTTTTGTGATTAAGAGCAAGTGGTGGTGGAGTGAAGAACATATGAGACCTTAGAGACACCTTAAGACATTTCAGACACCTTCTGCCAGTGGATTCAGTCCAAGGAGAGGAGTTAAGGGGTAACTAGTTTTTTCTCACCTTTCTATTAAGAGTTTTTGCTGCTCTGCTGCCCATTACAAGGCATTTAACAAAAAAATAAGCCTTGAGTAATTTCACAAAACTTATTCAAATTACTCTAGAAAGTATCCCTTAACACCAGGAGGTTATTAAAGCAATGCTTGATTTCAGATTCTGTCGCATTGCTGAATCCCATCTTTGATACAGTTACACATTTAAAATGCAATTTAAATAAACATTGAGGATTCAAAAATCCCACAGCATCCACTTAGCTCATTTAGCCCACCCTTCATGCTTATCCATCAGCAATTAAAGACAAGATACTACAGTGACTGAAAGAGGTTTCACAGGTTTTATAAACAACTTAATTCTCTTTCAGTACTTCTGCGGTTAATCATGTATTTTCATTTCTAATGAGGAAAATTTGAGACCAAAACTGTTTCAAGTCCATTCAACTGTACTGTAGCATTTTGTTCTGCTCCTTAAGTAGTATCAAAGGACCCTGCAGTTATCTCAATTCCTAGGTATCAATTAAATAATTGCAAAAGTCCAGAATTTGTTGTAAATGCTTTGAATTGCAGCTGACAAAAGATTCATTTGTTTCTGATGAACAGCACACTTTTACGATCTAGAAGAAAAATATTCTGTGATGAAAAGAAGAGCAACATTTGCTTGCATTGTTGAGTCTGATTGCTTTTCTGTACTGCATATGGAAATAAACCCTTGGAGCTGAAGGAGAATAAATCTGGATGCAAAGAACAGCCCTCAAAGTACCTAGAAATTAAATAACGCCCCAGATGCCAATGGGGATGTGAGATGCACAAAACTAGAGGCAGTGTGATACCACACACAACTAAGTTTAATAAAGGGTGTTTCAGCATAGCTGGAAAGATTAAATGGAAAAAAAAAGAAATAATTATGTCCTGATAATGCCTCCAATCATGCATATAAACATGCTTTTAACTTATAACACTATAGCATTTCAAATGTTTCATGAGTTGTGAAATTTAACAAGAACTATCATGCTTTAGGCTGAATCTGTTTCGGTTTTGCCTAGATTACTGAGCCAAACACAATGAGTTTCAACTCAATGCAGCATTCATGTGCTAACATTTTCCCTGGTTAATATTTTCTTATGTATGTACAGACAATCAATGGGAAGTTATTAAATAAGCCAATTATTTATCTGCTACACCTGACTGCTTCTCCTCACCCTTCAGGAGCTACACCAACATCTCTCTTGTGAAATATCTCAGTCATTTCTGCATGCACACTTCTGTGTGGCTCAGCCATAGGCGAGTGAATGCCACCAAACTGCTGTCTTCATGTATGGACTTGACCACTGGTGCCTCAAAAAACCATTTAAGTCTTCAGGAAGTGGTATCACAATATGTTTGAATTTTACACTACAGAAGCAACAAGCTTTGCAACAGGAAATCACACCATGTCAAAGTATTTATATGCCTGAATCTATATTGTTAAGTTTGGACAAGACCTTTAGGATCACCAAGCCCAACCACCAACCCAGCACTTCCACCATGTTCACCATTAAACCACAGCTCAAGTGCCAGATCCACACTTCTTTTGAACACTTCCAGGAATGGTGACTCCACCACTTCATGGGCTGCCTGTTCCAATGCTGACAACCCTTTCTGTGAAAAAATATTTCCTAATATCTAGTGCTTCTATCAACACAGTTTCAGAAATATCATTTCAGTCTATAAGAAAAGCGAAGACACAAAACCTAAAAATTGCTAGTGAAAAATACATTTAAATCCCTCTCTGTATATTTTGTTACACAGTGGAACATGAAACATATAAGAAGAGGGAGTCCTGGTAAGTTTAGTTTTACAGCTGAGGCTTTAGATTAATCAGTATTAGCAGGCAACTGATATGACCTTCAACTCTCATACAAGATGCTGCTAAAACAAACTATTCTTGCTTAGGCAGTCAGAGGAGAAGCCTGCCTGGAAACCCAAACAGTTCTAGAAATAAATGCTGGTAAAGCAATATTCTTAATAGATTGGTATAAATATAGTAACCCATCACTCTTCCAGAGAGCACAGAGCAAGCTGGGGACCATAAAATTGCAGACCAGCATCCCTGCCAGAAAGATCAGGGAATTGCTCCCATGTTGTCCTGTTGGTAACTCTCACTCCCTGGCCTATTTTAAATCACATCTGAATATTATTCTAACATTAGTGTTACTACTAAAGCCACAGAGATTTAATTTACTGGCAGCAGGGAGAGAAAAAAAAAGCTAAAAATATTAAGACAACATAAGGGCAGATTCTGATTGGAGCTATACTGAACACATGCATTAACCCCAGTGACTTCAGAGTAATTACACAAGGTTGCTAAAATTAGCATCTTGCCCACAGCACCGAGCAAATTAGAAATGCATAGACACAGATGAAAGGAGAGAGAGGAACTGAGAGCAGCAAGACACTGCCCCCACGAAGTCTTTGCTGTGTTGCTGACAAGCAAAAGGAATTTGGGAGAAAAAGCCATTCCATCCCAACTTCTTCCTGGAAACATGAGCGGGAGGGTACTGGGGTGGAAGGTACTTTTTAGCAAAAGAGGGAGGTGTAGTGGAGAGCTCAGGAAGCCTTTCAAAAGGAAAGACAGGGAGTTTGCCTGCCAGGCAGGTTTTTGCAAGATCTCATCATTCTATTTATAACACCACATGCCATGTTACATTACATCACACCACGGCAGATGCACACCACATGCAACAAAACGCATTAGAAACACTGTGGGTTCTCTCCAGCATAAATGCCCACAGCTCACAGTAGCAGCTAAGAGGCAAGTTTTCCAGGAAGGATTTGAAATTCCTTGGCAAAAATTTGTAATCTACGGAGTTAACTTTCACATTCTGCCGTCTCAGCACTTGAGAACTCAGAGCATCTCTCAACAACCCCGGGTTTTACATCCTCACTGTTTTAATTTGTTCAGTGTTTATTCTTGCCTTTTTCTCCAAACTGCAGTGTAGTTTTTCTTACATTTAACTGAGTTTTATTCCTCTACCCACTCAGAAGCTCATCCAGGCATTCTGTTTCATGCCATTAAAGCAAACAGTCACCAGTAACATTGCAGCAAATCTGGGATGTCCCAGATGTTCTGGGGCAATCCACAGGCTTCACTGCACTCAGGATGGTGATTGGACATAACTCTGGACAGCCTTAGACCTCTTTTGAAGAAAGTGTTGGATTGGAGTGGATGACATCTGGAGGTTCTTTTCAGACTGAATTATGGTTTTGTGATTCTCAGTGTATTTCCTAATGAGGTAGGTACTATTTGCCATTAATATAAAACCCACGTGTATCACCTAAATTATTTACAGTATTTGCTTTGCTTTGATTTATTGGGTTCAGAGCTCTCTTAAAGTAGAACAGGCAACACTAGCTGATTGACTTGTACAAGTGTTTGCTCTTCACAGGAGCACAATGACAAAAGTGAGTCCAACAGTTCATTTTAACTTCTGAAACCTGAAAATATCAATTGTAAAACAGCAAGATGACAAATTTTATGGAGGCAGGGAACAATTGCAAAAAACCCACATCCCACTGGTATAGAAGTTGATATGAGATAAGCTCAAACTCAACAATTGAAGGAGAGGGATGCCATCTCCTTCTAGGGCCTGTGTAGATACAGACAGCTTTGCACTGGTGCCAGTTATGTCCTTAGACAAAATGGGATATAAACGTGCAGTTAAAAAAAATTATCACTTCAAAATCCCTAGGAGACGATGCATGAAAATACTTATGAAATGCATATTACCATGTTTTGAGAAATGTGAACACCCACTAATAGAAGACTGCATCACAGCAAATGTGCACAGTAGCACTGAAGAAAGATTGCATGGGATACTCTTTGTTGTTATTCACCACATTCTGTAAGCTTGACATTGTAAATGTGTTGGTGTTTGTTTACTACAGCATTTTTTTGCAGAAATATTATTTTCTGTAGCATGTCAGAGCTCATCCCTAAGCAGAGTCTCCATTTCACTTAAGAGATGGAAAACATGGAAGCAGTAGTTTTGGCATGAATTTCGCAAGTGGCTTAAGGTTGCTAATACTGCAACATGAAGAAAATTTTAATGAGAATAAAGTAAAAGCAAGCAAGCTAAAAGTTATGCAAGGAAAAACAGACAAACAGGTTTTAGAGATATTTTGGGAAAAGCAGCAGCATGATTTCATTCTGGTATTTTCAGAACGTGGTATTATCTGTATTTGCTCTGGTGAGTCAGGTAGCCAACCATCAGCCTCAGTTCTCGGTGCCTACTTAGTGTCTGAGATAAGCAGTGTTTAGTGTGCAGTGTTTGTTGATTCTAAGCATAAAAGGATCTCATCTCTCCACTCCAGCTAATAGGATTATATATTCCAGGCAATTTGTGGTGTGTCAAATGCCACATTGAAATCTTTACTGAAGTAATTGTTTAGTCTCCAGATTTTGAGTCACAATCACAGATAGTTTTTGCCCAGAGCTTGTCTTGCAGAAAAATAGATAATGTCTTAAGCTACCAGCAGAGCAAGGGAAAGTAGGTTTTTTATATATTTTTTTTTTTAATTTAAACCATCTAAAGCTATACCTGCTTACATTTCATCTTGCCCGAAAGTGTATCCAGAGAAAATAAGTGGTGTCCCATGACAAAAGATAGGCTCATGACAGCTTTTGTGAGGAAATGCCCTGGCTCAGTGCCAATTGCCTGGACCTTTCCATCATATCAGGCCTAATACTACAAGTTCACTGGAGTGGAAGAGCCTCAAGGAAGTGATGATTCATTTCTGGGTAAAGCATTAGACAATAGTGGAAATTCAGAAAAGGGTATTGGGTCAAGACTGATGCTTTTGCTTTCTCCAGTTCTCTACACCCTACAAGTGTTTTGGAAGAAGATATGGGGTGTTCTGGACTAAAGGCTGGCATTTGAATCTTACTGTATGTCCTTTGCTGCTTGTGCAACACGTTACAGCAGTTTGCTGCCATTTAAAGAGGATATTCAGGACCCTAAATTACTGCCTGTATTTGCATTCATATCAGAACTGAAGCCTGACAAAGACTCTTTCAAAAAAATAAATCTATAATCTCCAAGCAGACATGAAGGAGTTGCATAGGTGCCTACTAGATTTTCAGAGCTCCACTCGATTACTTCACGGACAGGTGGATGAATGCAGATGCTTCCTGCCTCTCCCAACATGTATTTCACCTAAAGCACACACACTTCACACCACCAGCATGGACCTGTTACAGAGCAGTTCCCAGCAAGACTTCTCATCCTTCTTGCTTTCTCTTCACTTCTCTCAGAAACAGGGTCCTGCAGACAGAGCACTGAGCATCCCTGACCTGCTTCCTGCAGGCTGACCCACTGTCACACTAACTTACTGCTGAAATTTGTAACCACCTAATGAGACCATGAGCAACACTAGAGCACTGCTTCTTGACTCACAAAGCTGGGTTTTCTGAAGGACAGTGAAATTCACCTGTAAGTGGTTGGGGGACTTCTTGGCTTTAATGTTCAACAGAAAGGGAAGTGTCCAGCAAAATACAACACAGTTCCCTACTGGCTACATTTTTTTCTTAGTTTAAAAAAAAAAAAAAAAAAAAAGTAGGGTTGTTTCTCTTTAATCTCATCACCATCAACAAAAACTTGCTTGCAGCAGGATGCCCTACAAATTAATATGTGTTTTTCTGTTTACATTCCTCTTATTCAGCGACATGTAGTCCTTCCACTGAGACTTGTCTGGGGGTAAATCAGAAGTTTGCTTCTAAAACACTAGCTGAAGCCTCAATCCAGAATCCCCATTTTAAAAAGACAAGTAATTTAGCTTGCCAATCACTATTAAAAAAAAAAAAAGTACCACTAGCAGTGTAGATAAACAGAATGACATACAACACTTGCTTCTCAAACTATAATATTATTTTGATTTCACAACCCTTTCATTTCAATAGTTAATTTTACCAGATCCACTAATTTAATTCAATTTTTAATTTTCATAACGCCTCCTAAAGTAACACTGAACTCATATTTTTGGGTTGCTCAGTCTGACAGGGTGGCAATGCCCAATGTGGATGTCCCCCAGTCTGGTGAGAGGAGCCTCTTCAGCTCCAGGAGCCATTCCAGGTTCAATAGCAGCCTCTGCCCTGGCACTACAAGCAGCACAGCCCTAAGGTATGGAGGAAATTCCTGAAGGGCCTCCAAAACACGAGACCTCTGCAGAAAGCCTCGTCTCTCCAACTTCTTTAAGGTTCTGACTATTTTGTCCTGATAAAGACCACTACTGCTGTATGTTTCAACAACAACTGACCTCACACACATGTGAGCTCAGCTAGCCTAGACTTCACATGTCACAGCTCCTCACTCTTTAGCTCACTGCTTTAAGCCAGGCAGAGTTGCTTCTCAAGCACAATAAAACCACACCTAAAATACACATTTCCAACCTGGCAGACACTCCTGTCTCTTCTGCCCTTCTCCATCACATCCTTTAGACCAGCTCCCACAAAGGCTCCTTTGCCATGGGGGGACCTGACAGTGGGAGTTTTGCATTTGTTTTTAGCCTGAATCATCAGGCTTGAAGAAAGCTCTGAGACCTTGTACTGGTGGTTTTCACACCCTTCCTCCACACATGTGACAGGAAGACAGCACACAGCTGTCCAGAGGGAGGGAGGCAGTGACAAACCCAGTCTCTGCAGTGAAGCTCACCAGCACAACTCCCACTGGAAGTTGTCTCGTGTATGGGCTTTCAAAAAGCATCCTCCTACTAGGCAAGCCTAAAGCAACGTCCTACTTCCCTCTCACATACAGATATGACAAGAGACTAATAAATCTGTTGTTGCTGAGGTCAGTAATTTTGCCTGAGCTCTCTCCCTCTCACAGGATGCTTGTACAACTGGTGGAAGCCTTCTTGCCTTTGCCATGTCTGTCTCAGCAGAGGTTATCAGCAGAAATCATTGAACTATTTATTTTGATGGAAATTCAGTGTACTATTGCTTATGTTTATCAGCTGCCAAGATTTTCATTTTTATCACACGGCTTTAAGTGGCAATGAGTCAGAAATACACAAAGAAAGTCAAATAATCGACACAGCCCTTAATCTACATCCACAAGGTTCTGAAGTGGAGATTAAAAACTTTTGTTCATATTATTACTCTTGCACAACAGAATCTGCTTAGCTGACTGTCACTGGCCACAAATAAATTTATAATATGTGCAAGCGAACTCCTATGCTATTTTTAGTTATTGCAATTGCCATGGAAATTTTAATGGCAATAACTGTTTGGGGAAAATGTTGAGACAAATAGGATTTTAAATATTTTTAGATATCATCCACAGCTGGAGAAAGAATACACCAAATGGTTTAATACATCTTTGCCAGTCCATGAATAAACTGTGACCAGGTAAGACAACAAGCTATTTGAGTTGTTGGAAGGCTTTTCCTCTGATCAAACCCAGCTACATCTCTGTCAATGCCAATATTTTTCCCCAGCAGCTCCTGCAGGTACAGACATAATTTAATCCTGAGTCTCCCTTTCATGGTAATTCCTCTTCAATAACTTCCTAACAACTCCTGTGTGGTGCATCCAGCACACAGCATGCACTGGGGGTTCAGTGGGAACACCCTGCAAAGGCAGGGCTGGGAGAGTTTCCCCTGCTGCTGCCACAGCATGTTTTGCCTCTGGCCAGGGAGATGTGGCCACAGGCACAAATCAGTGAACTGCACAGAGCACTGACTAATAGCAAGCTGAACTCAAGCTAGAAAATATTTCGCATGACTAAGTGCTACTTCAATAGGAAAATAAACCTTTATCCAGAACCACCCAAAAACACTTGTCTCCAATATGATGTGGCTCCTATCTTCAGTATGAAGAGGGAAAGGAGTATTATCCCCATTTTGGGACCCAGTCAAATTATCACTACTTGACAAGGTCCTGTTTGCCAGTGAAGCTGCGTGCATTGTCATCACTTGTCACACGTGCAAAATAAAAAATACATAAAGTCTGATCTTTTTAATTGAAACAGATACTATTAACCTCGTGCAAGTGTGAAGTAAAAAGCACGCACACACTTGGTTGACAGATGGTAACCTCAGGAAGCAGCAGTTCAGCTGGAACTCTGAGCCAGCAGTCAGGGACATGAGCTACACAGACAGACCACTGGTCACATGGAAAATCCACAGGCAAGGAGAGGACCCACAATAAATTTCTCACATCTTCAGTCATTATTCTACCTATATGATCTCAGCTTCAGGTTTGAAGGCACCTTTTAAACAATTATGGCACCAGCAGTTTTTATTGCGTTGCTTATTACTCTGAGGGGTTTATGTTGCACATTTTACTGAATCAGTGCTTCCAATATTGTTCTTCTGGACAGCAATTGATGTTTTCATAGCCAACAATAGCTCTCAAGGTCTTTTAAAAGTGTAAGTATTTATTGATACATAAAGTTATAGTTACCTAGTATTTTTAAGTAGTCCACCATGATCCAAATATCCGCAAGCGTTTTTTCACTAAAATATAGAACCACAATATAAACATCAGATATATTTGTAGAATTTTGGGAATGAAGACCTTTTCATTACTTTTACGTTATCTAATTCCAGTGCATTTGTTTTAAATTTAATCCTACTGTAATCATCCATGATATGTGCTTGTTCCCTGCTATAAATTATGTTTGGGACTTGGAACACTGCAGCCCTGCAACCTCTGGCAAAACACTTGCCATTTTTTCACAAGTTCCATTCAAAACTCCTTTTATAAATTATCAACACCTGAGGGCAAAAAAGTTCATAAACTAGGGAAAAAGTATCCTGGATTATTTTCTGCCTTGAAACATTGAACACAGATAGCACAGAAAATATTCAGTGTTGCAAAATAAACCTCCCAGAGTAGGGTTAGAGAACCAGACTCCACATACTAAACCTATGTGCATTTATGTACATGGACCAAAAAGACACATTGATAAGCATTTGAGATGGACCATCTATTACTGGCTATGTAAAACCTTACAACCCATACATGTGGAGATAACAACTTTCCACTCAGCAAACCTGCTTTGGCATTTTCACTGTTTGCAGTCTTTCCCGTTTAATCTTTAACCCAGGCCCCTGGGGATTCAGCCCAATGATCTACCACAGGAGAAATTCCAACTTGCAAAAGGGCAAACAGGCATTTAAGACAGTACATGTCAGGCATTTTCAGAAATGCTCAAAATCACCCTGGATATATTTTTAATATTAAAGTCACTATGTAATGCCACACTGACATTCTCCTCAGTTATTTTTAGATCTGGAGTTTTTCAGGTGAAAACAGAGGTTGCATAAGGGCTGGCAAACGGGGATTCCTGGCTCAATTTAAACTGCAATGTAGACATCTTTGCAAGTGCCAAGATTACCTCTGACCTGTCACACTCTGCAGTTCTCTGCTGTCATAATCCAAGCTGCTATTTCTGCAGGTAGCTGTACATCAGAGGAACAGTCAAAAGCCACATGCTGGTATGTTCCAGACATACACGTTATGCTGAGTCTTTGGATCATTAAATCAAATAGCACAAGTTGGGCAAAAAGATGGCTAAAGACATGAAAGGGAGATCTATGAACACTGCAGCCTTTTTCTGAGGTGCCAAACACATGGGTGGTGCCAAGCAGAAAGGTGTGGAGGGAACAATCTTTGGGCAGTGGGAGGTTCTTTTTTTACAGTGAAATGGACCAAATCTTGCCAAAATGATACTCACTGAAATCCCAAAATCTGGGAAAGAAGTGAAACAAAGAGACAGCAGAAGAAATTGATGAAATGAAATGAAATGAAATGAAGTGAAATGAAATGAAATGTTAAAAAAAAAAATAAAAATAAGAGAAAATTCTGAAATTAAGTGAAAACAATAAAATGGCCTGGGATGACATGAAGTGCAGTGAAATGGACCAAATCTTGCCGAACTGACACCCATTGAAATCGCAAGATTTCATTTCCTTTTATGAAATTAAGAATTTCATTCATTTGGGTGTTCAACCCGAACACTCTCCAGTTAGAGCTTGCTTTTAATTAGACTACAAAGACTGCAGTACCACAGTGGTTATGACTGCAAATATTTTGTTTCACAATCAGATCTTAACAAGTTTGTGAAACAATGTTCCCTGATAAAGAAAGAAATGAAAAAAAAAATTAAAGGTTTGAAAAAAGCTTTGAAGAATTCCGTAAGGAAGGCTCAAAAAAAATTCAGACCCTGTAAAAAAAAAAAAAATCCTGCATCAGAGAATAAACTGCAAGGTGAATGATAACTATATTGTGTTCAGAAATTAAAGGTTGGATATCACTCTAGGGCTGTATTTGGAAGTTCAGGCAGAAAGCAAGTGCTGACAGCAAGGAGCTATAACTCGGATGAGATGGTTTCAAATGGGCCATCTGGCCAGCAAAGGAACAGAAGTGGCAATTGGAAAACCTGAAGACACCTCGTTATAGCACATCACAACTGAGATTATGACTGTTTCCAGCTCTCCTCGAGAAAGCTTGCCCAGACACACAGAACCCAGGCAACAGCTTCTCTTGCTCTTGGCAGGATGGGGAAAGAGGAGGAGGGAGGGAGAAGGGAAGGAATGAAGGTTTTCTGTTGTGGGGTCACATAATAAACCATAAAGGACTATACATAATCACACAACATCTGAAGGAGCCTAGAGAAGTGATTTCATACTGTTCTCAAATACCAAATCTTAAAGAAGATGGAGATAGACTCTTTTGTTTAGCACAAAGAACCAGTTTGTAGCACCTGAAAGAGTTTTTTCTAACACCATTTATTTCACATGCTTAATGAATACCTCAGATCTCTGCCTTCACCCTCACTGTAGTATAAATAAACATTTTGAAAAGGTAGATCAGCATGCATTTTAATAATTGCCACTCCTGTGTCCTCTCACATTGGGGAAGAGAAAGGTGGGAAATCTGTTTCTGCTGGGATGTGGGGCAGACTGTATCTCACCCTTCCAGCAGCCTCTTCTCTCCCACAGCATTTATCTGGCGCAGAGAATATCAGCATTCATGGTCTACTTCAGAAGCCACAATATGTACCTTGCTGTTTATTGGTAACAATGTGGACTGGAATTACCAAGCCACTGGCCATTTTCTGGTTTCCTGCAAGTTGATGATTTAGCTTTTACCTTGTGGATTAACTTTAGCCAGTGGGAAAAGTGTATCCTAAATATCTTTGAGCAATCATGAGATGAAATCCCAGTTGTTCTTTTTTGTAGAGTTTGCTTTGTCTCTTCTGTTCTTTCTTTACATGATTTAATCTCCTTGGATGCTGTTCATAATTTATTTTTAAATTCCAGGCATTTTTACGCTTCCATCAATTTTTATTATATGTAGGATTTACACTTTTTTCTGTCCAATTCAGATTCTGTCCAATTCAATAATGCATTACCGTGGTTGCAAACTTCTGCAAGTTCTCCAAGACTGCACAATGTTTAAAATAAAATGATTTCCCACACTAGTCAGACCAGCAAATTTAATGCCTCAAGCACTGTAATAACATGGTTTTAAATAGACTGCTGAAATATTAATCTTAGCATTCGTTTTTCTTTCATTCTGCCTCTATTGTTTGACTTTTCTTCTTTCTGCCTATGTTTCAATATCCTCTGGACATCATCACTTCCACAGGATGATTCAGATTTGGAGAGAGCTGTGTGTTTCAAGACAGAGTGTTCCAAGGGAACACATTGCTTATTCTTCACATGGAGACAGTTTTCTTTGAAACATCTCACCTGTCTTTCAAAAGTCGCTTCTTCAGGTTGAAAGATCTGTTTGTATTAAACTTTGTAATACTGTAGGCACCTTAGGTGACCAAACTGTAGAATTATCTTCTTTCTTTGGGCTTGTTATTTCCCTAGCTGTTCTGCAAAGTCACAAAAAAAGTAAATGAGCTTCCTAGCAATCCCCTTGGTGCAGGAAAGCTATCAGACTGAAGTGAAGGATGTTGTGAAATTGCATAGCAAGAATAAGCAGCAATTTTCAACCAGTAACATTAGAAATTGAGAAAGATACTATTTAAGGAAAGACTCATTTCAGGCAATCTTCTGGAAAAGTTTTATATTATATCCCAAGACGGACTGGCATTCAGACTGAGCTTAAATTGGTTATTTAATTTCAATATGCAATTATTCAATGTATAGAATTTTTTATGTTAATAGTATAAAAGCATTTTTGTAACTATGATTTTGTGTCATCTACCTGATTTAATCAAAGGCTTATAAACTGCCCATGAATGTCTTAAGGCTAGAAATGGGATGTCTTCAAATCACGCAAGGAGAGAGGTTTGGGAACAAAGACACAATTGGGGAAATGGGAGGAAAAACATTTCAGTAGCTAACTTCCAGGCAAAGACACTTTTGCAAGAGGAGTGGCAGTAGCCTCTAGCAGGAGGACCACAGGTCTGGTGAGCAGAAAAGCCCTGCTGCTACTGCTTTTAGCCAGAATATACTTAGTCCAGCAGAGACAGAAGATGCAAGCCTGTCCCTTTGGATGGGCTATGTACCTGTCAGGCACAGAGGCTTCACACTGTTATTGGCAGAGATAAAGACCTCACTCCTGAGTGCTGCTGGAAGTGCCCTTTGCCCCTCTGCCCTGCTCCAGGCACGTTCCCTGGGTGTAAGCACACAGTGGTCATCCCAGACTTCTTTGAAAGACTGGATTTTATCCAAACTAAGAGTGCAAGGCCTGGCCTTGGCCTGTGAATTTGATCCCCACAACAAATAAGACATTTGGTGCTGCTTGCCTGGCTGTCTCACCAGCTGTTTTTCTCTTGGAAGAACAGGCTGTTAGATGATTGCCAATTGAAAAAACACTTTTGGCTGCTAAAAGGGACACTTAAGATTATACCATGCCTTGGTGAGACACATGAAAATATTTCGTCCTTTCCTTGGGGTTTTATGCCCTACTCAGGAAAGAGAAGATTAACACAGAGATTAATGTAGTAGAATATCACTTTTTACTCAGTTATTCCACACTGCAGTCAGATGCCTGGGAACAGGAAACAAAGATACTTACCCAGAGCCAAAAGTATCTTCTAAATTGAGCAACCCAACAGCTGGCATGGCCAAACCAAGGAGGGACAGAGAAGGACTCAGCCAAAGATATTTTATTTTAATTTTTGTTAGAGGAAAAAGGAATAAAGTGACTGCAATGGATTATTTTGGTCAAAGGGATTCACATTCATATTCTCCTCAAAGCAATTTTATTACCTCTGCATACAGGTGTCATAACAACCAGCAGAGGAGAGAGAAAAGGCACCAGAAAAGTTCCAAGTCCAAAACAGTCACAACTGGATAACATAAGAGCTCTTTATGACATTTTATTTATTCTGCTAATGGGTGGAAGGAAAAAAAGTAAAAGACTCCTAAAAAAAATTTAAAAATTGGAGCTAGAAGGGTACACTTAAAATTTCCAGCCACAAGCAGCGCAGTTCGGTTTTACTTGCAGTCTGCAATTATCTAAGACCTAATCTCATTTATATGGTAATAACTTGTCTCCTGTCAGCTCCACAGGCAGAGAGCAGCTCCGCAGCGCCGGCTCCTCGAGCGCTCTGGCTGCAGCTCCGGGCGTGGGCGGCCAAGCCCCGCTGGGCTGGCAGTGCCCATCAGCATCGCCAATGAGCCTGGCCACGGGGCTCTGAGCAGCCTGCAAAGGCAGGGCATTTCTCCTCGCTCTGCGCTTAACACAGCTCTTCTGGCTGCTGCGCACACTCGGCGTGAGAACATTTTGGGAGATAATTGTTTGCCCAAGGAAGAGGAGGCTCTGCAGCAGGTTGGAATGAGCTGCGCCTCAATAAGGAGCAGCAAAACTCATGGCAAGGTTCAGAAATTATTTCTGGGTGATTACTGCTGCTGTAAAGCTTCATTTTCTTTAAAATTCTGATTAAAGCTAGACAAAGTGAGAAAAATAAGTCAAAACAGATCTGGGCACTAATGAGAGGCAAAGGCTTTGGGTTTTGCAATTTGAAAGGTAATTACTAAGGGATGTCTTATCCCCTCACCAAAGCAGAGGAGCAGCACAGACCTCTGGATTCCTACTAACCCTGTGTTTCTCAGATATAATAATTTAATGTTAGACATGTGGCAATCTAGCAAACATCAAGACAGAACAAGGACCTGGAATAAAAGTAGTCCATATAGATAACAAACTGCACCATCACTCTCCTTATTGACAGTTCAGCTATTCTAACAAGGTTTTTCTCAAAGAAATTAACTATGGATTTGCCCATAACCCATTATCCCTTTTGGGGCACAACAGAACATTTCATTTTAGCAAGTAATTTCCAATCACAAACTAGATAGTGAGGTGTGGTGATTGTCTGTACTAGAATTCTGATCACATCACAGTGGGTTGTGTTTTAGCAACTGCAATCATCAAGTACATACTTCCAGCCTAGCCAGGACAGAAAAGGTTTGGTTTAAGGTGAAGGGTTTCATCAAACTGTATCTTTAATGAAAACCAGGCAGCATATGCTTTGCTGGCATTGCTTTCCAAAAGGGTTCTGTGCCTCTTACTAGAGGAAAGTGTACTTTGAAGGCAATTTAGGAGCAAGAAGACAACGAATGGTATTTGTGGCAAAAGAAATCAGAAGGAAAGACCAGGCTTTGGCTTATGCCCCTGTAATATTATTACACATTATGCTGGTTTTTTCTTTTCCAGATGAGACAGGTGGATTTGAGAAGGATCAGGTCTCTGCCCACTCTCTCATTCTTTGCAGGTTATAGGAAAGGGAAGCCTGATCACACTGCTGATGGAGCTCTGGGAGTTGCTGTTTTAGAAGCATTGATTTAGAATGCTTTGCATTCAGAACATTGAGTTTTATGTGGGATTTACCTACTGTATTTAAATGCAACAAGCAATTTGTACTGAAATGCAATTATGTACCTAGGATTGCCAATGTAAAACAAATGATTTAACATCAATATGTTTGAGGACTGTGTTATCTTTTTACACAGAGAAAGTTTCACAGAAATGCCTTAATCCCTACCACATCATGGTGAGCCCTGAGCCCCACAGTCTGGAGTCTTTAAGATGCCACTTAAAGTTTCTGAACACCAGGAAGGGTTAGGTTTGCACCACTTAATCTCTAAAAGTGTCCTTTTAGCCACAGGTGCTTCAAATGCATGTTAAGAATGTAAAATTAAGGTTAGCAGTTCAGAAATGCTCTGAAAGAGATCTAGAAGTTTTCCTGGAAGTGCAGCTCTGTCCACCATCACAACAATAACAAAACCCCTCAATTTCCACACCAGCAAAATCATAATATCTCTGATCTCAGTTATATCACAAACTCCTGGAAGTGCTGGATCATGGACTGCTGTACTGGGACATAGGGAAGTAAATGGCAGAAGCATGGGCAGAGGGGATGGAGGTACTTCTGTGAAGCATTGGTATTAAGATGCAAGCCATCAAAAGACAAGTCAGTTCTGGACAATCAGAAGCAGCCTCAAGAGAAATATGTAAATAGCAGACTACATAAATTTTTTGCCTTAGTTGATACAAGCAGAGCTGAGTTTATGGGCACAGGTCAGGAGCTTTAACTTTTAACCCAAAACACAGAGGATTCAGTCTTCTGCTGGCTCAGGAGCCAGAGAAAGATTTTTGATAGTGAGCAGTTGCAAGCTATGCCACCTTTTAAAAAGTAAAAATATAACACACAGAGGCGTAAAACCTCTTATCACTTGAGAGCAACAGCATCAGTAATAAATTTTCACCATTAATAAATCCCACCTCCAGAGCTTCTCCAGAAAGCTTAATAAATATTTCATTGTGTTCCACTCTGAGAAATAATCCAAAAGAAGACTCTGAAAATCTTGAGGAAATGTGAAGGAACTGTTTGAAATGTAGTATTTTGAAATGCCAATAGCTATAAGGAAGCATTAGCACTGTTTATCTCTGATTGCACCAGGAGTGGAATATCCACAAGGGTGATTTAATGAGCAAGACATCCAGTGTAGTGCTAAATGCTTCTCAAGCATAGTAGGGTAATATCCCAAAGCCACTGCAACCACGACTCTGCAGCCTTAAGCAGAAAGAACATTGGAATTTCCTCCCCCATCAGTAGAATTCAGTGGAATTCCATGCCCTCTCCATCATCTAACATGGATAAACTCAAGCCTAAAATATCACATATCATGTCCACATCAAGTAATTTCATATCACAGAAAACATCTCACTTCTGTTACCTTCAGCACAAAAAAAAAAGCCACGTACTCAGGGCAGAACAAAAAGCCAAGACAAGCATCTGGAAAGTTAAAAACAGTTAGGGCAAACCTCATTTGAAGTTGTAATGAACAACTTAGTCTCTAAAGGCTTTAAATGAATATCCTCAAACACACTAGTAAACATTTTAAATATGTATTCACAGTCCTGTTGGATTCTAATGCTCCTCTGATGAATAAAGCTGATTCTCCTCCTCAGTAAATAATTCAGTAGCAAAGAATTGCTTGGCCTGGAAAAGAGATGAACAATGGGCCAAGACAGAAGATAGTTGCTCTTTTCTGAGCGATTTTGGCCTCAATTTTAACTTTGTGGGGAGAGGTTTCTGCAAAAGAGGAAGTCACAAAAATAGAGTGTTTGTATTCACAACTGCAGTTTAGTATCCCTTTTTTCTGACTCTTATTCTTTATTCTGTTAGTGGAAGAAGAAAGAGCTGATGGCATGAAAAGAGAACCAAGAAACATAATTTATATAAGCTATGGCCACAGGAGAGTAATTTTCATATTCAAGGACAAAGTGCAGTTTTGTTCTAGCTGTGGTCAGGGACATTCATCTTGTGTTAGAGTATTGCTGGTATTAGATACTTGGGAGTGCAAGATACCCAGGAACTTCATCTGGAGTAGGATCCAGAAAGCAAAATACTATTCTGTGTCTCCAAGAGGGGTTTTATGTTTATTCAGTGTTAGCACAAAGATATAGCTAAGCATTGAAGAGCAATCTGATTAGGAGTGAGGCTAACAGTAATAAAGCACTCCTAAAAAGCCAGCAACTCCAGTTTCCTCCCAGCTAGAAGAAAATATTTTTAAACCAGAGACTTTAAAGCAGACTACAACTTTTCCCAAATAAATTCCATTACCTCTGTGGGTCAGAACATGGTTTGTCCTAAACCCATGGGGAACCTTTTGGATCAGACCCTAATAAGGAACATAAGGGACAAACAAAATGTATTAATTCTTGATAATAAGAAAAGGCAATATTGAGCCACACATGTTCTCAAAATTGCTTTTGTGAGATGGTTATACAGATCAAGGTAAGACACCAGTGAGTCTCAAATAGTCATTAGGCAGAAGTCTTTTGGGATGCACCTGAGCCTTCCTTTCCAAGCAGCAACATTCCAACTCAACAAACTTCTCTGAAAAATGGAGATGTTCACAGGCGTTTGCAAACCATTAGCACAAGATCCTGCAAAGTACTAAAGCCACCCTGGGAGACCCACTGCTTAAATACAAAAATAGTCAAAAAGAGGAGAACTCTAACAGAAATTAGATGTACAGTGGCACGTTAGAAGACTGGTAACTTTCAACAGCCAGTTTGGTGCTCTGATTTAAATCTTCCAAAAAAAGGAAGCTTCGTGTACCTCTAAAGTTAGAAGGAAACCAAAAGACTAGATATCCCAGAGCCTCACCTCATTCATCTCACATTTTTTTCAAGTTTAAGTGTGTTTGGATCCAGCTTGTTTCTAGACAACTTTAGGAAAAACCTTATTTCTATACAGTATTATCCACAAATAACTCTTTAAAAAAAACAGAGAACAAAAAATTCCTTTTTGTATTATTTCACAAAGAATCTTCCTCATAAGTCAGAAAACTACATATTTACAGAACTACATATGTGTAAATGCAGCTGCAGGGGAACAGAACGTGGGCAGGTGGACAAGGGCAGAGGGGAGAGCAACACAAAGAAGGTGTCCCATGCTCAACTCACAAAGTGGTTTCAAGCATTTTATCGCTTAACACTCTTATTAAATAATAGCTATACAGCAACTCACATCCCCACATTTGTTTTGGTTTTGCTTTTTTGGTTGGTTGGTTGGTTGGTTGATTTTTTTTCCATATTGTTTGATTTTGTATTTTACTTAGCCAAGTTGTGCCCCAAGAAATGTTGACTATTCAGCTGGACCTTCCTTGTGTGTTGGTGGTAAAGAACAGAGTGACAGGCATGGTGTCGTGATACCACAAGAACCTGTCCCTGTCCTATGTATTTTTATAAGTGAACAGGTTCAGAAAGATTCCCTTTTTTGTGGGGGTAGAAGCATTTCTGCAAACATTCTTACTGGAACTTCTTTTACAAAACAGAGATAAATCCCATCTGGATACTGCATGCAAGAGTTCACATCAAGAGAGAGGCATGGAGTGGCTGATGGAGGTGATCAGAGAAGCATTTTCTCATGACAGAAGGCTGGAAATCTTTTCTTGCACAGTAAAACACAGACTGAAAGAGGAGACAGTTGCAGTCTGTAAGGCATCCAAGAACTAACTACCATGACAGGAAAATAACTATTTAATTTAATAGAGATATTTAGATAAAGATAGTGTATGAAAATTTGCCACAATAACATCCATCCTGTAAACTAGAAGAATTCCAGTTATTAGGAGGATAAACTGGGGAACTCAGTTTATCCTCCTAATAACCTCAGGAATTTTTGGAATTATCAATACAGTCATGTCCTCAGAGAGTAACACCCATGATTGTAAATTCAGTGATGATAAAAAAGGCTTAGACACTTCTCTTTCTTCTGAACTCCTTTTGATTTGGGATTATCACCTGAGTGTAATCTAATTTTTTCCCTCACATAGTGCTTGTCAATCTGTAGACCTGCATTTGTCTTTCTCAGTGCCAGAAGAGATCAATGAGGATTTCTATTGCAGGGTTCCCAAGGGTGCTTCCCTTACCAGTTTCATTGCCATGCCTATTTCATGTCAAGCCCTACACACAATTTGTTTCATCAGATTTCTCTAAGCCCTAATTCCCATACCAAAATCCCATTATCATTTTCCAGTTAATCCTCAGATGTTCACTTTGTGCAAACAGAGAGATGTGTTTGCCATTCAGGAGTAAAAGTGGTGTTTGTTTGGTTCCTCAGGTCCCCATTGCCTCTCCACACCCTGGGAATAGGGACTGTGTTCCTGCTATAAACATGTTGTCACCATCTCCAGGAGGGAAATGGTGACACAGGGTCACACACTCTCCTCACTGTTCCCTTGTGCTCACAAGGATGTGCATCGCCTGTCTTGGGAACCTGGATTCCCAAACAATATTAAAAATGCAGTCCCAACTTTCTTTTCCCCTTGTCCTTACATGAGGCAGAATTTCTCACACTTTTGGGTAGCCCTACTTCATAAAATGTCACCATTTTTCTTTGTTTCTGATCCACACTCGAGTTGGAAAGTTACCTTTGGTAAGAGCAAGCAACTCAGTGCTCTCGTCTTGAACCCTAAAACTGGACCCAGAGGGTGCACTCAATTTATCCAGTAAACAACATGCTGGACAATACTTTAAAGAGAAGCAGGAAGCTTGCAGGAAGCTTTTACAGGAAAGGTTGGATACAACCACACTATTTACATTCCTGCTTCTGTGCAGGCATTTCTGTTCTCTGGCAATTTCTTTCAGCAACATTTCCTGCCCTCCATAGGAGCTTGGTCTGAATTATGCCATCTTATCACTTTTTCTCTGCTGTTTCAAACAACAAAACCCTTCATTCTTCTCTTCCAGCAAAATTGAAAGACCAGTTTCTCACATTCAGTCAGTGGGATTGCAATGGAAATTCCCCAACATGACGCAGTCTTAAGGCAAGATATGCAGGGGTGCAGAAGTGAGGGTTATTCCTGCCTTAAGAGTTGATGTGTTCTCCTGTCTCTCTGGGGAAGGACATGTTACTTTTCTCTGTCTCTCTACTTGTCTATCAAAGTGCTGCCAGTAACACCCAAATGTCTTGCCTCATCACCTGTGAGCTCCAATGAGTTAATAACCACAGCAGCTTTGCAGAGAAAAGCTCTTCAGAAGAAATACATCAGTAAAATTTAAAGGCTCATTTAATTGCTGTGAGCCTCCGAAACATTCCTGCATGACTTTCACAGCACCTTCCTGCACCACTGTAAACATACATAGTTTACATACATTTCTGCCTAAATATCTTCAGAGAGCTGGGGCAGAAGTAGGTCTTGCAGTAAGTTCTTAGGTGATTTGGGGCATTTCCTGATACAACAATGCTGAACTTGGACTTTCCAAATCAACACTGTCAGAGCATCCTTGCATGCTGTACTGCTTGGTCCAAGCACACGACAGAAGCTACTGGGAAGTGCTTAGGGCCTCCCATGCAGAAGCTGGAGCATCTTCTGGAGAAACAGAAGATGTGTGTGTGATGGCAGGAGGGACAGTGGGAGCATCCTGCCAAGGCACAGAGGTGAGGGAGAGCTCCACGTCCTCTGCTGGCCCCTGGGCCCCATAGGCTCTGAAGACACCAGTGTATTGCTCTCAAAGGTCCACTGTGCAGGTGTGGAGGCAATTTCCCATCTCTGCCTGCAAAACCCAGTGGTGCTGGTGCAGGGCCACAGAGGTAGAGCTCCAGTGCTCAGCATGAACAGAGAATTAAACTCTGTGCTGGGAGCTGCCAGTGAGCACGCTGAGCTGTCACTCTTCAAAGGGCTTGGTTGTGTAAGCAGACCGAGGGAATCACTAAGCCACAGACAATGAAAACAATTTTAAATGAGAGACTAAATGAAAGGAAAAAAGTTGTCAAAATGTCAAGGTTAATGTTTTCATAAAACTAACCTGGGAATGGCGAGACAGTGTAAGTGTAAACCTTAATTAAAAGTTTTAAAGTGTGAATACAAAACTAACTTCAGTCTAGACAGTCGATAAACCTATCCTCCTTAATGAAATGCTGGTCCTTTTGATATTTCTGGTCAATTTGCATCCTCATCCTTGCATATAGGTCTAATATTAATACTCAGATCCCTGTCTGTCCTAACCAGAGGGGCCATGCAGAGCAGGACCACAGCCTTCTGCATGGCTCCAGTTCCCTGTCCTCCTGCACCCCTGTCTGAGCCACTGGTTGTGCCCCCAGCCTGGCTGGAGCTCTGGGATGGGCAGCAGCCTCTGAATGCACACATCAAGCCAGGGAGTGAAAAATCTCTGCCCCCATCCCTTCACTGGACTGTGATGGTTTCCACAGAGGATGTCAGAGGCAGTTTCCTCTGTACACAGAGCACCCCAACTCTGCTGCTGAGGCAGCCTGGAGGAAAAGCTCTTCCATGTCTAACAGCCTGGCACTGCTGTTTGGACAGCCAGAGATGGCAGAAATGGAGTCTGCAGTGCCTCTGAGAAAGCCTGACCCCAACATGTCTCGAGCAGATTTTAAGAGATCACTCTGAAGAGCTCTGGGATCTTATTTTCTTGCATTTTATTGTTAGTGGGCATAATCATCCAGAGGTAGAATTCCCTATAAATTATCTTTCAGTGTGCTTGAAATAAAATTGCTTTTTAATTTATTTTAAGGAACAAAAGAGAAATTGTAAAACCCCTCCATGATCTCAAATTGTTGATTATTACTGGCTTAGTGCATATCATAATTTTATATGCTATGCCTCCTGGTGAATTTTATATGGAATCTATGTGCCCTCTGAAGACACACAGGGCAGTTCTTTCTTTCTTTCTTTCTTTTCCTTCCTTCCTTCCTTCCTTCCTTCCTTCCTTCCTTCCTTCCTTCCTTCCTTCCTTCCTTCCTTCCTCTTATTGTTCATACTTATTTGTGTGCACAAGCAGAGTTTGGTTAAATTATCAAGATTTTAGTGGAATCACCACACCTTTTGCTTAGACACTGACACCTCTCTTAGCCCATTTTTCTGCATCTCTCTATCCTTCATCAAGTTTATCATTACTTTCCTTCAACAAAAAATTTTATTTTGTGACCATCAGCTCTTTTTTTAAATCCACCTTATTCAGACACACATTTTGCAGCCTGTACTGCCAGTGCACTGCAGCTTTCCCCAGGGCAGTATCTGGCCTTGCACTGTGCTAAAAAACAACGAAGTTGGGAAAAAGGTGGAGGGACAATCAGCATGTTGATAACAAAGATTAAAATCACTGGCTCTGCCATCTGCTCCACATCACAGTCTTAAACTTGGACTGAAATTTGCCTTCATTTGTCTGACTGTACCCCAGGATGAACTCCATAGCTGGACTCCTAATAAGTCCATCAATATGTCAGCACATGAATAACAGAATGCTGAACAAGTATTATGGCCCTGTAACAAAATGAGGATATCAGAATCTTACATCAAAGCAATTTTGTTAGGGCGCCATAATATTAATTCAGCATTCTATTACTCACAGTGCTAAAACAAGGCTGTTTCACGTGGTCCAAACCACAGAGAGCAAGCATAACCAGTATTTCAGCTGCCCATGAGCAAATACGGTTCTGGATATTTAGTGAGAAGGAGTATAACAAGGAAGATGACAGTTTTCTTCAGGAAGGTCACTAATCAAACAGATTAGATAGGAAGCTCATGTCGTTTCTATACAGAAAAAACAACCTGAAGTTTAATTTCACTTCCATAAGACAAAACAAGAAAGTTATTGCAGCATATAAAGCCAAGAGCATATTGCAAATATTCCAACAGAAGAAAAGCATAAGCTAAGAGTCAGATACTCCAGATGAATGTCAAAATGTTCTGACTTACATATAGATCGTAAATTGCCAAAGCTACCCCAATTAAAACAATGTAAGCTCTTACTTTCTTCCCAAAGAGATTTCAACACAAGCCTTTTTGGTTTTTTTTTCTCCAGTACTTAAAATAATGGATTTAATGCGAGTAAATCCTTTCTGCCTTCTCTCAGTTACTACTGAGGAATCTCAAATATGAAACAATGTGTGACAGAACAGCAGAGAAAAATAATAATCTAACTCTACAGGAGATATGTCCTGGCATAGTAAATCAGCACTGAATGCTCCCAGGGCTGCTGCCTGCATTCATGGTTTTCTTTTATTTTACAGTGTTTTGTTAAATTGAAACCTGATGATGCTTTTTAATGAAAACCTCTTCTCAAAAAGGGTTTTTTTTTTTCCTTCTGGGGTTATGGAGATTTTTTGGGTTTCAGTTTTTTTTAGAGATAACTATATGCTTTTCCTAGCTCTGAAGGCAAATCTTTACCATATAATCTGCCTGGATCCACACAGTTGAAAATTTTACCTCTGCCATTGAGACAAATTTCCAAAGATAAAGGTCCAGAAATTCAGAAGTGTCTGTGAAAGTGACCTACTCCAGGCCAAGAACACTGGTACTGGTGCCTTTTTGTGATCTGGCATAGCTGAGGCAATCAGGGCTGGTTCACCACTTCCAGCTTCCTGCCATCCAAAAACTTCCTGTGCTGACACCTGGCCTGGGATACACCATCACTTGGACAGAGTTTTGCATTTGGTTTTACTAAGAATCGCTTGGCTTGGGAGAATTTATACTTGGATATTAGAGAGACATAAACAGCCATAAAAATTCAAGCTCTGCTTGTACAAATGATCCACTGATGTGTGTTAAATGCACTCTATTGCTGCACTGAAGTCAATTTGCAATTGATCATATTGCATTTCTAGTGTCAGCAGATATGAAAACATGTCATTTACCGATGCTTAATGAACCTGTATGCTGACAAGACATAAATAACAATAAGCAGCTCTCCAGTTAAGGAGGTTAACCAGCAAAGTACTCAGTGAAAACATTAAAGAGGTAATCATCTGGCAATTGCTGTATATTTGGAGCAGCTGCCCTCAAGGATGACTAAACTTATGCAAAGGACCATTACAAGAAAGAAGGAGGGGAAAAAAAAGAGGCAATTAACTCCATATCAGAAGCTGAAAAATTCTATCTGAATGAAAAAAAACAAAGAAGTAATTGCCTTTCTGGATTGCACTTGTAGTCTTTTCCACAAGAAGTTGAGGTAATCTGTTTAGTGGGGCTCTTAGACTATTTCTTCCTTTTGGAAAGGAAAAGGCCAAGTTGCTCCAGTGTTTTTCCTCTTAATTGTTCCTGGTAATGCTGCTCCCTTCTTCTCTCTCTTTTTTGAACCTATTCATTTCTTTCATGGGCATTTTAATTTTTTTCCTTTTTTTTTTTTTTTTTTTTTTTTTTTAGGACAGAGTTTCCAGTTTCCTATAAAGTTAAAGGAACACAATAAAAAGGAGCATTACCAGTGCTTAAAAGCATTTTATGAAAGTAAAACACAGCAGATTAAACTTTGCTCTATAGTTAATGGAGCAATTTAACAGTAGCTACATTCACCACTGGACTGAACAGAAATTTCAAGTTCAATTCAGATTTTAAGTAGATGTAAATGGTGTTTATATTTCATCTACGAAGCCCAAGGCAGCGAGAGTTTTCTGAGCAACCACAGGAGTCCAAAAGGGTTTAACCTCTCATGGCTCAGATATGCCCACTACTCACAGGGCACGGTACACACAGTACCAAACAAACAAACAAACAAACAAACAAAAAGCACTCCTACATTACTATTAAATGCAGCCCTGAAGGCCAAATGTGTCCCCCATGGCAGGGGCTCGGAGTTGGATGATCTTTCAGGTCCCATCCAGCCCTGCCCATTGTGTGATCCTCAGCGGCAGCACGTCAGCAGCGCATCCTCCTGAGCCAGAACCTCGCTACTTGCAGCTGCTTTAGCAAACCACCCAGTGGCCACCTTATCAACAACCACCCGAGGCAAAAGGAACACTCGAGGGAAGATGAAGGAAGAAAGGGGATCTTCCCTTCCAGCGGAGGAACAGAGATGTTCAGAGACAGCAGGCAAGGAAGGTGATGCCTTTTGCATATTCAGTAATGACTGACTATTCCAGTGACAAAAATTCCCTGATATCTCAATGCTAATGTAATTCTGGCTGTGCAAAATCACCATGTGTATGAGACAGGAAAAGGGGGTTGTACATCAGAAAAAAGGCAATTAATTTAATTTAATTTAATTGCCTGTGCTCTTGTACAGCCTTTGCCATAAATGTTTTTGGGTGGCACATAAATCCTTCTCATTCCAGGTATAGTCTCCAGCAAAAAAAGTCATCTCACTGCCCCAGTCCTCCTCTCTCCTGTATACATCTATCCTATTTCCATGCAAATATATTGCCCCTTGATAACAAGAATCACCCACTCTCATATCACCTTTTTCATCAGTAAATGTGAATGTCAGACCAACAGAGGTCAGTTCATTATTAACCCCATTTGGCAGCTTCACAAAGTGGGGAATGGGAGATGTCCCTTCTGACATTTAGACATTAGTGCTCCCAAGTGTGCTCAAAGGAGCCTCTCAGGTTTTCCCTGTAGTTACTGACAGAGTCCACAAAAAGTTGCACTGATTTGCCTCTACTTGCATCTCTCAATTTGCAGATTCCAATTTTTTATACAAAATTAAACTGAAAATTTTCAAAAATTGAGTAAAAACTCAAACCATTTCCATGGCAACTTTTAAACTTTCTCCTTTTTTTTTTAAGCATTCTGATAACTTTTTGATGGCCAATTTCCAAACCTCAAGTGCCAAATATAAGATATTAGGGACATGAGATAGAGGTTTCCAACATCCCTATTACTGGACATGTCAACTGTTGGTGATGAAATTCAGGAAGGGTAGTTGCAGGAACACTTCTCAAAGGATGAGAATGTGCTGAAGAAGGCAGTATGCAATAAAGCAAAATGTCACAGAAGCCTTGATTTCCACTGCCAACAGTTAAATGGAACCCAGCTGTTGTTTGGCCAACTACAGTTTTAACCAAACATGAAGGAAAAGACAATTGCAATCAATAACACAATACTAATCAATATTAAATATATCCTTCACATCAAGCACAGTTATACACAAATAACTCAGGAGCATTCCCTGTCACACAGCAATACTCCAAAAATACATTTGCTTTCAGATGGGATTATTGATGGCCGAGCAGTTTCTTTATAACTCACACCTGAACTTAGAGGCTTTGCCCAGTCCTGTAAGCTTTAATCAAATTAAAAATTTGCTCGCAGGTATGATTATATCTCAACCTTATAGAGATATCTTAATATTCTTGCTGCTTTGTAGAGAGAGAGACAAAAAAAAAAGCTTTATGTAACTCTGTGTTTGATTTTTCAGAAATTAAATAAAAGAGGAGGTTTCGTTTGCACTGAAGGATGAGATTTCCCTCTGGATTTGCTGCCCTCTAGATATCTTTCAGTATAAAACTGCTGTGCTTTTTAAATGGATTTTGCAATAATCTGCTTTAGCTGAGGATGCAGTGGGGAGGCGGTGAATGAGTACAAATGCAGGGAAGAGGCAGTGTTTGGAGAGTTTGTCAAGATGCTTTTTACAAAGATAAGGACTCTTCAGATGATGCCAGCTGTGCAAAGGAAGGGGGCAGTGATATGTGTCTGTGGGGAAGGCACATCAGTGCTGAAGTGCTGAGTGGTGGCTGTTATGGGACAATGTGCTCCATTTGCTCTGCAGAAGGAGCAGAGAGATTACCAAACACCATTCCCACATCCTGCTCCACCAATGAGTGCTGGTGCTGATGTGAGCAAACCAATGTGGAGGCGAATTCCTTCCCCCAAACTCCCTCACTCTGTGTCTCTTGGATAACACAGCACTGCAAAGCTTTCCTCAGTGATGCTGAGCTCTGGGTTGGGAGTGCCATTTCACACATCCCAGATCTGTTTGATTTGCTCTGCAGTAGAGAATAAAAATATTCCAGAGACTTTAGCAGAACCTTTTTTGCTAGATTCTCTGTTTCCAGGCCTTCAGTAGTTCTGATGCTTCTGCTAGGGATCTCAGCAGAGGGATATGCACAAGCAAAAAGGCACATAATGCAGCAGGAGTCTAAGAAAAAAATGCCATACAAAACAGGAGCAGTACTGTTGATTCATTATCAGATAATATTAGTAAAACGAGTATTAGGTAAGCAGGAAAGCCTGTTAGTAAAAGATAACCATAAATAAATTCTTCAGTTTGTTCAAGGTAATCAGGAAAAAGATGTTGTTCAGATTATCTAAAGCTAAAAGACTTCTAAAGGTCCGTCCAAATGAGATGAGACAAACAAACTGCTTCAATTATCTCTCTATTTTATGTCTTAACCAGGGTGTTTACTTTGGGAAAGAATTTTTTGGGGAAAAAAAGACACTTTATCATTAGATGGAGAAAAGAACCACCTAATTATTTGATGGAGAAAATAAGGCCTGACTTTTGGAGTCTCAAATCTTTGTGCATGTATCCTACACAGGTTTCAAATAATTTGGCTCATACACAAATATTTGTACAGACCTATCCCAAGGCAAAATCCTGTAAAAATGAAAAAGTACTTCTTTTTCTCAGCCTACACATAAATATTCTTATTGGTCCCAAAGAAACAAACATTACAGAAAGCACTGTTTGCATTTCAGTGTCTGCAGGGTCAGACCCTGTGATCTGACACCTTGACAAAATTATAAATTGGCATGTAGAAAGCACAATTCATCAAGGGAAACTAAGGGAAAAACCAGTTATTAACTCTCAAGGTCAGTGTAGGGTGATCAATATTATTAATTGCATGTGGATAAGTTGAGACAGCAGTTCAGCACTTCAGCAATTATCTGAGATTCAATACAAGTATTAAATACTAACAGTATTCAATCATGGGTGCTTAAGAAAAGAAGCTCCCCATTCTGCTCACCTTTTGCAGGTGGAAGAAGAGCTCCTGCAAAGTACAGAATAGCTGGATACCTTCAGCCCTGTGCTCAGAGCAAGTGTGTATGGGAGTCACAAAGGTGACATTTTGTCTGTCTTTTTCTTTCTTTACACTGGAAACAGAAGGCAGCACAAAATGCTCTGCCTTGATGACATTTCTGACTTTACCATAAGGAGAAAATTCCCAAGTCCACCCAGACAGGCTGCTACCAAGAGATTGCAGCATGACTTTATCTGTGTTGGAACAGGAATTGGCAAACACATATTAGAACACGAATTTGGGGAAGAGTGCAGTAAGCAGACATGCTTGCTTACACAGCACGCAGTACCACAAACATTTCCACCCACAGTCCTACCAATTAGTCAGAAAAAAATCCCTGCTGAGCTACCTAACTTTATCATATACAAAATCCTAAATCCAGGTTTCAATTACCTGTTCACTTCTAAATCCTACTCAGATGGCAAGAAAACATAAATCCCTAATTTGTAAATGCAGGAACATTTTAACTTCTACAACTTCATCATAATTAAAGTATTATTCCTCTCCTATTGTCATGCTTTCAGCTGATTTATCACTCCTATTTATCTTATTTGATCACTCTGTTCCCACACACCAACTTCTGTGGCTAAATACTTGTTATGGACAATCACTCACCCCATGGTTTGGGGAATGGGAGGATCCTGAACCTGTTCCCTATACTTGGTTAACCTGGGCCAGCCAAGAGCAGACAAACTCCCGAACAAAAATAAGGTGTATTAAAATCTGCAAGAGTCCTCAAAAATATCAAACCCTTTTTAAAGTCCTTGGCCTGAATGGTCAGACTTTGGCTGTTCTCACTGCAACTGCTGGGAAGAAAGAATAAGCACTACAAGGTTGTTAGTCATACCACTTGTTGCTTGCCTGAAAAGGCCTAATTTGCTATGGTGATAAGCAGAGATGAGGAACCTGAACAGAATAAAAGTCTTGCTCTTGCTTTGGACCAGAATCTCAGGTGGATATTAGTATTTATAAATTCAAAGACTGCCACTGGTTCAGAGCTAAATTTCAGGCATTCGTCCAAATTAAATCCAAAGCTTAAACCTTTTGACATGAGCATTGCTCTCCACCAAGCATTTGTGTAATTAATATATCTTTTTTAAAAAAACTTTAAAAAAACCCAACAACCCACAATTCAAAACTGTATCAAATGAGCTGGAAAAGTACAGAGAAAAGGAGGCATTCAGTGATAGCCCAGAAGCCATACCTCTGACTTACATAAGCAAAGGACAAGAAGTGTTTCCTATATAGAAGAGTTTCTTTCCCTGCCATGATCCAAACTAATAGTGAAGGTGGGCTTGCTTGTCAGATGTATTCCAAAAGAGGGACAACATTTTCTAGTGACAGCATTAGCCAACCCCAGTGTGCATGGGGCCAGCATTTTCCTCAATCCCACTGTCAGCATCAGCTGTTCTTCCCACCAGCCTAACCCCAGTGAAATCTCTCCCTGCAGCAAATAACACCTGCTGAGGCACCTGCTGCCCTGAGGCAGGATGACTGATGGGGAGGTTGCCTAAGCTTTGTACTGACACAGCATCTGGAGGACCAAAGGGAGGGTAAAAATCAACTCAAACCATTACAAGAAGCAGTAAAAGTGGATGTGAAATCCTTGATTTCTGGTTATTTTAATCAAATTCTGCCTATGAAAATTTGCAAGAGATACTGGTGTTGGTTCAAAGAAAGAAAGAAGTACTGAGGGCTGAGCTGAGGGAGGCACATGCCTGGGGGGATTCATTTGAAGCATCATACTTTCAATTATGTTGCAAAACCTACTGCAGTTATCTCCTACTCAGGTTGCCAAAAGTATCCCTCTTGCCTTCCTCTGGGCACTTCAGCAACTTCTCTAGGATGCAACACCCTCCCAAGTGTTCCCCCAAAGACCACTGGATGCTACTCACCCAGCAAAATAATCTCTGCTCTATTCCAATCCCCTGCCAATGCTGGACTGCAGCAGCCTGGTACTGTTCCTGGCATCACGTTTGTTTTGACTCTCTCTTCATTACACATTGTAAGGTCATTTAGGATCTTTATAAACAAGGCATCACATGAAAAAGACACAGAATTGTTAGTGTCTTTTTGTTGCTTGATCTCCTTAGAAATCCAAACAAATACACATGCCACTCTGCAGGGATCTAAGCCCAGAATAGTGACCATGAGGAAACTGCTCACTGCCAAGATCTGCTTAGCTCTTTCATCCCAATACCTCTGTAGACTCTACTTGATATATAAATGTGCATTTTTCCATATATAGATACAAACATGGAAATCAAGAATAAAAAAGTGGGCTCTGTTTAAAGTTTCAGTCATTCATACAACCTAGATACAGATAAAAAGCTAAATCTAATAAAAATGGCTGCAAAATATTAGATTTTGGACAATTATAGAGGCAAAATAATATTGTTTAATGACATCAAGTTGACACTATTACCTTCTCACCAGAGCCATCAGACCACACTGTCATTAATGTAAGTAAAATTAATCCCACTGGAATTAACTTAGCCTACACCCATGGAAGATTTACCTTCTATTTTTCTATAATTTCTTCCACTTCCAAATGTCCCCAGGGTGATCAGTGAATCGTGGATTTATACAGTCTCTATTGCACTTCTCAAACATTCACTGTTGCTGCACTTTTTTAGTTGTCCCAGTTTTTCCCCTCACATCTCCTTTAAAAACTTTGCCCATATAATTCACTTAAGTTTCTAAATGAGCTACCTCTATAAAGAGCATCTGGGTCAGCCAGCCTTAATTTGAAAATGTCATTACTCCTACACTAAACTTCTCCCATCAATCCCACAGCAGCCATCATGGTTTGTATGCCTCCCAGAACAACCCAAGTGAAATTGTGGTCTCTTCATCTTTCAAAAAGAATGAAAATAGGAGGAAGGAGTAAGAAAACACCACCCAGGTGGTGAAGACTTAAATTTTCTGGGGCCATAGAGTGAGAAATTATGCTTATTTCCACAGATCTTTTGGGCTGCAAAGGTGCAAAATATTATCTGGAGAAGGAGAAAAACAGTAAGCTTTTAGCTTGTGCATAGCTCGGTTCCAACTATCTTTAAGTCAAATTCATTTTGCAAAGTTCAGAAATTTTCAAGATGCTTCTGAGGTTCAGAATTTCATTACTGTGTCTCCCATATGGCCTTTCCTGCAGGTAACTGAAGAAAACTGTTTCTGGGTCAGCGGAGTTAAAAGGATTGCATCTGAACTAAAGGTGGGATGCTTTTCACTTTGTTAACCTGAAAGTTAAACAGCTACCAGCCTAGTGTCTCTCTGAAGCCAGTTTGATGAAAGGCACTTCTTTTGCTCCTTTATTAGCTATCAAAATAGGCTGAATAGCTTGCCCTCTGGAGCTGCTTACCTACACATTTAACTCTAAATGTCTCTGGAAGCCAGACTTGTATCTTCAGCCATGAGGGACTGGATGCAGCTGGAGGTGAAGGTGTTTCCATCCAGGTGTCAAATGCAGGTGGTGTGTCCAGGCTGCAATCACTGGGAGAGCTTGCTGATACAGTAAGCAGACCCTAGAGAGCATTTCATCCTACCCTGAAGCAAAAAACTATGTTTGCCTGTGCCAATTGACTGCTGGAGGTGTCTGGTGTGGCCTGCAGCTTCCAGAACAGCAAAAGTCCTGTGCTAAATCTTCAGCTCTCCAGGGATGTCCCACCTTAGGGCATCTCAAATGGAACCAGACGTACATTTAAGCAATTGAACTGAGCCCCTGATGCTGGAGCACCTCTCTGGACCTCTCTGGCAGGACTGACAGACCATCATTGACTACAAACTGAGCACAGCCAGCCATTTCACATGTAGACAACTCTGTGCAGATGCCACTGTTTGCCTAAACCATGTTAAAACCTACCCAGGTTTTACACACTGGCTGGGACACAGCAGCACCGTGATTTTCAACATGTGTATCCCACCATTTACTGCCCATTTTCCCAAGGAGGACACACACAGCATAAACAAACCTAGTGTCTCTGGTCACTTGTCACTGGCACTGCAGAAACAGGCTCAAGAACAAACCCTACTCTGTGGGTTAATGAGTGTTAGTTCATTGATTAAAAAAACTAGGTTAAGGCATTGATATAAGGGGAACAGAACCTGAGCCCTGGAGGAAGGATCTCCAGCAGAGTCATGAGCAAAGCTTAAAGAGTCTGATGATTCCTGCTTTGACATCATGACCACAGCCCCCGTACAAACTGCTGTAAAAGGTCAGGGTCTCCTCCTGAACTGTCTGCTCTGCCCTAATTACAAGCAGAAGAGAAATGTAAGTGCCTCTTTGAATTTCATCAGAAAGCATATGGAGTTGTATTATCATGGTAATAGAGGTAATACACATTTGTTGAGCTCCAGTGGGGCATAGCAACAAAAGCAGCAGTGTGTTTAGAACAGCATATTTTCTCAACACCTACACCAGAGTCTGGATGCTCTCAGCTATGCTTCAATGTGGTAAAGAAAATAAGTACTTTGGGTTCAAACTTAGTATCATTCAACTGCCTGTTTATAAAGAATTTGTAGGATATGTTTAAAATATGAGTGCAAGGTCAGGTTCTTCAATCTCATGAGCCAATCTAGAGTTAAGTGAGTGAATCATTCATCTGCTCTGTGAACTAATAGGAGGAGAAAATCCACTCTGAGAAACCAATTATGGTTCAATACCACCATCCTCCAGGATGCGATCTCAAAGTCAAGTAAGTCTCCAGAAATCAATCTCTGGGACTCTTTGGGAAAGTTCTGCATGCCAGAACAGAGTAAACTTGTTTTCAGAAGATCTAAATGGACACATCCAAACCAAAAAAACAAGACAGCAACATAGCATGGTCAACTAGAAGCAGACATATAGTAACCAGGAGGTAAAATTATAGTGGTCAGATTAGATTTAGCATTTAAAATTCCAATCAAAGCAGGACAGTGAACAGAATGGAGTATTAACCCCCCACCCCAAGTGAAATGTGGATTTGCCTACCTAATAAACCTCAAACTGATAGGTTCCTGTCATATTATCAGGATAGCAGAGCCTAGTACTCTTTAGAAAAGATGTTGTAGGGCTCCATCATGCACTCTTTATGATCTCCACAAGAAAAAATATAGTGTTAAATAATAATCTAGAGGGGCCTCAGATGCAGTGTCCTGTTTGGGACTGCATCATTTTGTGCTGAACTTGGACACTGCACTCCCTGGTGGAATACCTCAAAGCAGAAAGGACTTTAAACAGCAAGCTTTCAGTACTCATAGTCCCTGAAGTCCTTGAAGTAAAAAGGTCCCTGTAAAAGAGAGAGGCTCTATTTCATCCTCTGTGCCAGAGTTACTATATAAACCACCATGGCCCCTTGCCTGGGTTTGGAAGCCCTGGGCATGATTTTCAAAGAGACCAAGCACCTAAAGTTCCAGCTGAACTCAGCAGTTCTAGAAAACAAACTCACAACAGCTGACCAGACAAAATTATATACCACATCTGAGAAAAATTTGATTTAATTTTCTGTTAACTTTGGCTTCTCCAAATAGAAAACTATATAGTAAATTCTCCTCAACATGAGATTTGAAGTGTCACTCTCCCATTCCAGCTGTTTTTGTGAGGTAAAAAATGGAAAACAATTTGTCCACCAATCTAAAGATGCTTTAGCCATGGAGGAAGGGGACAAGAAGAAAAAAGTAATCACAAACTGCATAGTTACAATTTGTCTTATTCTGGCAAGATGATCAGAAAATATATACGTATTTTTCTGCTAGGTAGAGCCCAGCTTAACAGCTACAACTTGGACATCTAGAGGAGTTCACAAGATGTTAATTAATGACAATTAACACAAAGCTTTCCCCCAAGACTGTACCTATAATCTCTATTTCCTACTCCATAGTCCTGTGACTGAGGACAATTTTCTTTGTCTTAATGATTAATAAAGTGGTTTTGAGAATTGCTCTGGGCAATCATCACTGAGATCTTACTGTTTTATCTAGCCCAAAGTAGTTTTGGGTAAAGGAAGAGATGTCAGATCTGTCTGCAATTCTGCTGATGTAGAAATAACAAGATCACTGCATGTTGGTCTGAGTCTCAGACATGAAAACCAGCTCAAAGAAACATTTGCTGATGGCACTGATGTGCAAGTGGTTCAGGTTTTTTGTAGGGTCTTAGTTTTCTTGAGCTTTGACAGTTATGGGTGTTTTCATAAATGGAAAGAAAGGACTCAAACCTACTGACCCTGAAGCATTAGCAATTCAACTCTACTGTGGATCTTGCATTTGGAAAAGCCCACAAGCCTGTATATCATCAAACTGTCACATCAAGCAGCTGAGTTACTGTGTGATGACATGAGCCACAGCATCCCATGGCATCAGAGAGGGGAGAGTTTTCTTGCAGAAAAGAGCATTGAAAACGCTGAGCAGTGGGACCCTCGGGACTGTTGGGGAGCTGAGTGAATCAGCCATGCTGCTCTGCTCCATGCTGCCATGGCAAAACTGACTTTGCATCTAAATTAGCTAATTTAAAAGTGTCCTGGGCACCTCTGCACCATCCATTCCTCCCTTATGCGACTGCATAAGAAAATTTAAAGGAAAAGGCAAAACACAGTCTTTCTAAAATCTAGAGCTTAGTTTATCATCCATAAATACAGCACTTCTCCAGGGATTTCCTGGCTGTTGCTGTTCCCTACAAAATACCCAGTGAAATCCTAGAAGTGCTGTATACTAGAGCTTATAAATATGAAAATAATTGCACAGAACGGAGCAAAGAGAAAACCAGCGGGGTTAATCCAGAAGCCTTTAAACTATTTTTCTGTTATAATTTTTGTTACTATAAATCAGTATTTCCTAATCAGCAGAGCACACTGCCATGGTGAGCTGTACGAATCTCAAGAATGAGGCACAGCATCTTGTGCCTTCTAATTAGCTCTGCTGGCATCATTGACTCTGGCTGGGCACCAGAGTCAGTGCAGCTATGAGCTGACAAGGCTGTGAGGAGGAGGGCACAGGTAAAGAAGAACACAAGCCACAGCAGCAGCACACATCTGTGAGAGGGAGGCAAGGAAGGGAAGACCCTAGGACTGAGGGAAGAATACATAGAAGAAGAGATCAGAAGAAATGGAGAAGGATTCACAAGCAAAAACAAATGAGAAAGAAGGAGGTAGTAGTCCTGTTGTCTGCCTAAAAGAGCAAAGAACCACTAGTTGAAGTTGATGAAAACTGTACATTTGTATTAACAAAGGTTCTGAACATGAAATACTTGTTAAAGATCTGGTGGTTGGTTGGTTGGTTTTTTTAAGCTATTCCACAGAATCCTACTGAGATTTCTTTCCAGGATGACACGGTCAGTTTGTCAACCTTCACTGACAGCACAGAAGCAGGGAGGTACCTTTGAAGCAGGATGTGGGAGCAAAGAACACAATAAGGAGTTCAAAAATAGTCCCAATTAGCATAAAATTAAGATTAAAAAAACTGCATTGTTAAGGGTAAAGGTATGAATTCTGATGGATTCCCTCTAAGGGAAAAGGTATGGATTTTCCTCTCAGCTCATGCAGAGTATTCACTATAAACATACAGGGATGTTGTTAAACAATTCTGACATTGACATTGTATCTAATTAATTCATGCATAGCATTGGGAGGGAAAATTAATACATTCCCTCTTATTTCTTCTTCTGAAATTAGATGCTTTGTCATATTCATTTTCTATTTCGCTATAACCAAATTCCTTTTTTTCTTTTTTTATATACAGTACTAGACCCGCTTCTGGTGAGTGACGCTGACAGTGGTAAAAAGCATTCTGCCAGCCAGCCCATGCCCTTACCCAGCACATTGGAGGATCTCAACTATTTTGTTCATATTTTCCTTTCCCCATAAAAGCCTTCATGACAAAGCTGCTGCCTTGGTGCTACCCACAGGAAGAGCTTCCCACCACAGCTGCCACTGATGCTCCTCAGCTCTGAGTTTCTGCTCTCCTGTAGTTCCCCAGAGCAACCTCTTCATCCTCTGTGGGATTTAAAATTAAAAAGCAGTGTGTAAGCTTTCTCAACAGTGTTCACCTTCGCAGTCTCATGAGCCTGAGAGACACAAGGAACAACCTCTGCTAAGCTTTGTCAGAGGCGGGAAACAGGTCACTCATCCCCTCATTGGTTCCCCACCTCCCAGGGCAGCTGAAAGAAGGGCTTGGCATCCCATGGGTGGGATAACACCATTGCAGAGCAGGAAAAGTCACAGCCCTGAGGCAGCATGGAGATGTCAGGGATGGTCAGGGCTCCTCTGGACATGCAGCCTGGCATAGACATGCAGCAAGCTCCCCTCTCTTTGTTTCACAATATCCTGCCTGGGCCAAAAGGTCCTTTGAGGTCTATCTAAATTACAGTGGTTCCTTCTTGTTTGCCCATGACAAGCCTGTCCCAGTTGGAGTTAAAACAGATTAATAATGAGGCATGACTCTTTCCTGCAAAAACTTTGCTCTTTAGATACTATCATCTTTTTTTTTTTTTCCTACTTTATGTTCTGTCTTCAATCAGCTTATAAAACAGAAGTCTATATCTGGGTATACAGAGTATGTGCTTCCTCAAATTATCTCAATCCTGTTTTTAACTCTGGGTACAACTGTTACCTTCCACTTCTCCAGTGAAATCGCTGTTTTTAATTAAGGAAGGCATATTTTTGTTGCAGATCAGCTGTTTCATACTAAGCTTCTTCAAAACTTTTCAGTGTACCATCTGGAGCTGATGATTTGCTGCTTTTTAAATTATCGATTTGTTCCAGCTCTTCCTTCTGACACATCTTGATTACCAGAAAAGAGCAAGTCCCAGTAGGTATCACTCTGATATCCTCTGTGCCGACGAGTGCTGCAAACAAATAATTTAGATTCTCAGCCATGTCTTTATCTTCTTTAATTTCTGCCTTTAATCTTCAGTGATCCTGTTTCTGAACTATCAGTTAATTATTCCTACTCTTCTGATTGGCACACCTGAAGCATTCTTATTTTACAACAATTGTTTTTTGCAGTCCCCCATATTTGCTTTTTATTTCCTTTCATCTAGTCTTTACACTAATTAATAAACCAATATATTGGAAAACTAAGGTTAGATTTTCAGATTTGGAAGGGTTCCCTGACACTCAGTTGTACTGATTTCCTCTTTGCTTGCCCAGTATTACTGTTGTTGGCAACATACATGCCCTCCAGACTCTATTATTGTTCTTAAGTGGAATTCATGGCATCTTCCTCTACTCTTCCCTCAGGAGCTTTCTTGACAAATCCTCTCAACACAACCAAAACCCAGATGCTCTGAAATTTCAGTCACTTTTTTGTGCTTTATTTCCACTAAGCTACAGCATTGTATTATATTAATATGTCTGCTAGCAGCTTCAGATGCAATCTTGTCTTGAATTCCTTCCTGCATATTGATTAAGAACCAAAAATCAGGATATCAGCACCTAAAAAAGATGGCATTTTGACCTGAAATTTCATAGGGTCTTATGGCTCTGGCCTAAGCTGTGAAAAAAGGCACCTACCCCCTGTTTTAATACTTTGGAAAGGCAGTAATTGGACAGTAGCTGGCAAACCTGGGGTGTGAAATCCATCACAGTAGCACCATAGAAACTGCTTATCTGCAACAGTGCAGTGATTAGAGTACTTTCTTCCAGACATGGAAAGGCTGCGTGGGAGGGAGGTCATGCCATCACTGCCCATCTCAGATTAAGCACTCGGCCACCTGGCAGGGAACTAGGAGGGAAGAAAGCAAAGTCTTCCACTTGTTGGGACAGGGTTCCTGGCTCAGTAAGAACAGCAAAGCTTCTGGGGTGAAAGGAGGCCTGACACTATAGCTTGGTGGTTTGGGGTCTCAGAGCAGATAGGTCTCCTGGGTTTGAGTCTGTGTGCTGATCCTAAGCACTTTATTTTACCCCTGACCTCAGTGCAAAATGGCCCCTAAAACAAAATATGTAACTGACTGTCTGGTGCCTGCTGAGACTCCTCTTCAATATGTAGGAAGAACTTTTTGAGACAGAGATGTGCAGGACCATGTTGACCAAGTTAAAGTTGTGGCCTGAGCCCTGAGCCATCTCCTGTTCAGAGCACTCACTCCTCAGGCCCAGGGAACATCCAGCTCCTACCTGAAAACTTGACAGTTGTTCAGCAGAGTGAGCTGAACTTTACCTCAAGTTCACATGAAAAGCAAAGGAATTTGAACAGGCTTGCTTTGGGCTTGTTATACTCCTTCCTGAATTGCTGTTCTTTAGCATTTTCTTCTGGTTTCCTTCTGCTGACACACCTAAGCATGGCTGGACAGCAGAGTTTCTCAGCTGCTTCCCCACCCAGCTCATGCCAAATCATTATTCATGCAGCAAAAGCCCTCACAGTGTCAGCTGAACTTTAAATCGTTTATTGTTAAGAAGAAAAATATTAGAATCCTACCACTGACCATTGAATTGCTGCTAATGATTTAAAAAGAGAGGAGTAGAAATGCCGCACAACAGAAATAATCCTCAAATCCTTATACCACTGGCCTGCCCTGTCGGTCTACTCCAAGGGAGGTTTGGCCATCCTCTCTGTGATGGCTCTTTCCTCACCAGCCACTTCCCCTCTACCACTGGCCATGCTCATTTTAGCCGCAGAGAAATGGGTGCAACAACTCCAAATGGCTCGTAGCAGGATGGCAGCTGCAATGAGGGTGTCTCTGAAACCCACCCAGATACCTGCAGGAGGCTTGCTTTTGGCCTCTTTACCAGCATGAAGAAAGATCTCATTTTGGTTATACCCACTCAGATAGAAAAGACCTCAGGCTGAAGAATGGGGAAGTTAGATTTGTATCACATATAAAACCCTGGTCACTGCCTGGTTACACATGCAGAAAAACTCAGAGACAGAAGCTCTCCTGCAAGTGGAGAAAGGCCTTTGGTGCTCCCTTCCATTACATATTCTTCAAGTACCCAGTCTGGTGACTTCATGTTGCTACAGTCGCTCCCAGGGTATCCACTAACCCGTTCCACTTCCTGCTGATGTTTTCTGGCCACATTTGAAGCCTCTGAACCAAATGAGATGAGAGGATGCTAATAAAACAGCAAATCAACAGAAAACGTCACCACAGCCCTTTGACCTCTTGCTCTGCTGAGGCGCTCCGGACCGAAAGAAACCCAAATCCCCCTTTGCCACCTCAAATCTTTCCATCCCGAACCAGCCTCAGACCTTCGCACTGCCAGGGCCCACAGGTGCCCAGGTGGCGGCGGGGCGAGTGCCTCGTGTGCCGCAAGGGCTGAGGGTGGCCCGGAGCTGCTGCACGCCCCGCGCCCTGCTCGCCCTGCTCGCCCCCGCCGCCCCGGGCGCGCCCCCGCTGTGCGGCCGCAGAGCCGCCCTTGCGCTTACCTTAGCCAGGCACGTGTGCGGGACGGGCCGCCGGGGGATGGCGGGGGAGGCTGCCGGGGGGCTGGCAGGGGGCTGGCGGGCGGCGGGTCCCCGAGGAGCCCCCAGAGCGGGCGCGCTGCTCCCCGCGCGAGGCTGCGGGCGCCCGGCGAGCGCCCGGCTGGGGCACAGCGCTGCTCAGGCGGTGGCTCCGGTGAGAGCAGCGAGCTGTGAAGCTGCTCCCCGCCTCGGCGTTACCATCTCGCCAGCCACGCAGTCCCGGCGAAAAGCATCGCCTTCAAGCGCTGCCGTCATCTCCAGCGAGGGCGCGGGGCTGGCTGGCTGGGAATGGCACGGCGCACCGCACCGCCATACGCGCCTGGCTAACACCGACACCTCCTGCTCCCGAAAGAAACAAGCACCCCAAAGAGTAACGTGCAACACAGATGGAAAACAGGGAGGACCGCATTGAAAGATGCTTCTGGGTCAGGGCTGTGCCGCTTCCCCGGTCCAACAGCACCATCTCCTGGGTGGCCTCGGCCCGGCTGCCGGCAGCTCAGCCCAGAGCATCTCCCGGGGAAGACCCTCCACAGCTTGCCTCTGCTATCAACGAAAGGTTTAGTTTATTTGCTCTCCTTTCAGGGGTATCACTATTTTTGTAACCGTTTCCTTTCACATCCTATTGCTTGTCTTTCATGAAGTGTCACAGATGGATAAGTAAATAAAAAAATACTGAAGAATTCTAGATTCTGTATATTTTTTAAACCAGCAGTACAAGACATTCTTGAATACAAGCCCAAAATCTGCTTTCTTCTGAGCTGTGAAGGTTTAAATATGTACCCAGTCTGCATGGAGCATATTCTCTTTGAAGTAACAAAAAGTGCTGCTTCTCAGAGAATACCTGTATTTTCTTAAAAAAAAATCTACTTGAAGAGCTTAGACAAGTGTTTAGAGTTTAGACAAGTGAAATGATGGAAAAGAGCAGAAATGGTAGATTTCACAGTGTTACCATTCAATGGGGAAATCCTGTCTGGCAAGCAGTATTTCAAAGATACTTCCTATAGTGTGTGTTTGAAAGCTCCAAAATGCTTATTGAGATAGCCCCTGTAAAAACATGTGGTTTTCACTCTCTAGATCACAGGTTTAAGACTAAAGGCTCCAAAACATTACTCTCTCTACAGCTTTTACCATACAAGTGACAAATCACTTATGTATTTCAGTTTTCATTGGTCTGCAAAACAAAGATTTGTTTCACTGTTTTGAAGATAAATTGTATATAAAATCCTTCAGGCTTTGAAGGCTGTGCTCATATAACAAGCAAAAAAAAAAAAAAAAGAAGTCAATGACACTTTTTTAAATTCAACACTCTTCCAAAGCCCCTTTTAAGTTAATTTACTGTTAAATGCCGGACAAAATTTTACGGAAGCTCTTCTGTATAAAATGCTAAGTAGGCCCCTTGTGCAAGCTTTAACTTAGGAGGGACAACACGTAACCATAAATACAGACACACACATGCCTGCACCTATGCAGGAGCAGTCTCATGACTTTTTACGTAAAACTGCTTCAACAATGAAAAGAAAAAAATAATTGTCCCTGTTGTTTGATAAGTCAACATCTTTCATTGGCAAAGTTGCTTCAAAATACATTTTGAACTTGGCCCTTGGATTCTTCTTAGGTAATTATAAACCATCACCACCTGCATATACTTAAGGTAAATAAGGTCCTCTGGAGATTACAGTATGTATTTCTACAGCTAGAAAAAAGTTACTAGTGACTCCCTCCATCCTTAAGGATGTTTAGTTTGTTTGTTTATTTACTCTGATTCTAAAGGACTTAAAACATCAATGGCATTTGAGAATAAAAGTCACTCTTAAAGGGTTTTGTTTCTTCTTGAAAAAAGAATATAAGCCAGCAGCCTGCTGTCCTGTCAGCATTTCTGCTGTCCAGCTGAGATGTGCTCCTGAAAACTGGGAAGATACAGATGCCTGTTGATTGCATACAGCACTGTGCATTCATCTCAGTTACACCCTATGACTACATGGATTTTATGGAGTACCATGGTCTTTCTAACTAAAACCCTTTGCTCCTGGCCTCCTCCCTCTCTTCCAGAGAAACAAGGCATGAGCAAGAAGCTGGATGATTTAAAAAAATAATTGTTGAAAATAAAATCTGAATCCACTTAGCCCCTTTAGTCATATTTTCTGTGTAACAAAAACCTGCTTTCCCTGGGAGATTCCACGAAAGGCCTCGAGTAGTTAAATCAGTGAGGACTTTCTGTAGCCATGATCAGGTCACTTCACAGACAGCACTGCTTTGACAGAGCTATTAAATGAAACAAGCAGCATCTCAATGAAAAAGTCAAAACCAGATAATGAACAACAGCCCTTTACAGAGCAGTGTGTTCATCTCAACCCTTTCAGCCAAAAAGCAAGTTCGAGCCAGTACTATTAACACTCCAAACCCTTTCCACTCTCTTTGCCTTTCCTTATTGTCTCTCCACCTCTGCTCACAGACTCCTTAACAGGTAACACCTTGTAACTAATGAATGTTTTTCTCACACAAGCCTGTAATACGGATATTCAACACCCCTGTGTAAGAAGATCTGGTTTCTGCAGGAGGGACATGCAAATCAGATTAGACAGGGATTCATTGATCAGGCTGCCAGCTCTGCTTTTTAATATTGCCCTTCTTAGATGCAGGCACTGACAGGGTCTTACTCAGATTCTTGGTGCCAGCTCAGGAGAGATTTTCCTTGGTACAATTCTTTGATTTCATGTTCCCAAGCTTGATTGTTTTCTATGCTCTTTGTTAGCATTGACAGACTCCTGGAAAAGTCTGCCAAAGATTTCTAGCCCACTTTTTAAAGAGAACCAAAGAACTCCGTGAGAACATGAAAATAAGGCTACATGTTGTCAGACCTAAAAAAAGGGCACTTAAGTATTTCAGGGCATTTAGATGGTATGAAGTTATTTTTTCAGCGCAAACAAGCAATGGAAAATATTGACAACTTCCAAACATTTGCCAGCAAAATTAAGGCAAGGAAGTCATTAGGGCTGAGAAACATAGTAACCATGTAACCCATTAATATGTCCTGAGCTGTTAACAGCTGTTTTCTCAGGAAAACAATTTTTGTGTTAACTGATTTTAATGCTCCCAAATCAAAATTAGCAGTGCAATAGCAAGTGTTTGTAACCTGCTTCCTTCTGCCCCTCACCGGGACCAGTTCAAGAAGAGCAAAGAAACCTTACCTCCTCTTTGGTGCAGGTTCAGGACAGTAGATCAGCTTTGAAATACCAACAATCTCATTTGCTTAAACCAAAGCATGTTGTTTCATATCTAAGAGGTGTGAAGTGCTAGAAAATGCAAAAGATTAGCTTACTTTATGATGTGGTGAATAGATTGGTCCACTCAGTTCAGCCTTTTTGCACAGCAGCAACACCAAGGACATCCTCAGAATAAAATGTAAATAATTATGTAATGATTTCCAGTTTGGCAATCATACAACCCTATAATAATAGAATAACACTCCCACGTAAGTTTACATGCATTTACAAGCATCTCACTGTAAGCTCTCAGCAGGGTAATACAACCAAGATCCATCAGTATCACACCAGAGGAGCAGCCAGCCAGAGTTCCTGCCCAACCCAACACATAAGCACACAAATAGCAGGAATGGGAGCAGCAGCTCCTCACACCCAACCTTGATCACCTGCAACGCTCCTGCACAGCCCTGCCCTATCCTTACCACAGCAGACCCAACTCAACACCAGGCAGCTTTCCCTCTTTTCACCAAAGATGGCAAGGGCAGCTCCCCATCTTTGCTCTTGGCTGTTCTCAGCAGCTTCCGTCAGCCTTCCCAAGGTGTGCTCTTGACCACTATTTCCTCTTTGGTCTTCATTTTATGGCAGAGGAATCCAGGAAGAACAAGCAGCAGTACCAGCTTCCTCCATCCTCTCCCTCACCTCCTGTGACAACCTGCTCCTCTTGGGGAGAAAAAAGTCACCCTTTCCTCCACAGATCCTGTAACATCCTCCTGACCAGGGACTCCTCATGGATCCTTCCAGCTGGCACCAGCCCACCCCCCAGTATTACTCCAGCACACTCACTGATTTTCACCCATACTCCAGTATTACCAGGTGCCTTCTCTCATTGCCAAAGAGCATGAGAAAAGCAGGTGCAAATCTCTCCTCTAAGAGAGGCATCATTTTTTCCTCAAAAAAATCAGTTCATTCACTGTGGCATCCCTTTTGGATTGGAAGCACATGCTCCCTTTTGCCTCTAGTTTGACGGACAGCAAAGAATGATGAGCAGAGTGCACAATACCACCCCATCTACTAAAATGATCAACCCTAGTACTAGTTTCTTGGGGAAAATACTCTCTATCAACAACAAAATAATGCTCGTTGTGAGCATCTGAAGCTTTACAATTTAAGTAGATGGTGGTCATTTCTTTATTGCAGCTGGATTAACATGACCATTTTTATAAATGTAGAACAACTGCTCATGCACACAGAGGCTGGAAAAGTGCAGCTTGCAAAGGAATGCAGGCAGAAGTCACAGCTTCATTCCCCACTCGGTGGCTTTGTCACATACACTTTATGGAATCACTGTTGCTTTTACTCGCTCAATCACATGTTCCTGTCAGGCAAAGATTGGTGTAAACACTAATATGGATGTTATGCAAAGATTTAATCAAATAATTAAAATCTAAAGAGGGGAAGAAAGTAGAGAAAGTAGAACTTCAATGGATTTGTTAAAAGCAGGATCTCATACTGGGAGAAATATTTTGCTGCAAAGAGGATAAAGACCACCTGACAATGCTAAAGTACCCTTTATGTTAAATTACTAGCAGACACTACTGAAAAACACTCAGCTTGTGCAGAAGACTAGAGATCTATGAAACACCAAATTTGATTGGTTGTTTTTTTCTAATAGATTTATTTAGTTGCCAAACTAAGAGTTAACCACTGAAGCAGAGAACAACTAAATTTCCTTCATTACCTTTACATTCATTTCAATAGGTCTTTTGACACAAATAACCAAAGACTTTTGAAATTCATTTTAAACATTGTTTTACATTCAGAATGGCAAACACTACTTGTGAAAGATTAGCCATAAGAAAGCTCATTTAATTTGAATTCAAATGCTCAGAACAAAACTTCATCCACACTTAAAGCTTTGCATGAATGTGATGTGGCACATGAACAGAAAAAACCTTGCACTCACACCTCCAGGCCTTACAGCCCCAGGTGACTGCCCTGAGCGTAACTTCCTCATACACAGTGGTCATTCAGTCACTTCCACACCTGCTCTGGTGAACAAGTGAATACACACAACACCCACTGTATTTAATCCTGCAGATACTGACTGCATTACAACTACACAGCAAGCTTACTGTTACCAGTTTGGCAAATCCTGTGCAGAATGTAGTAGTAGAGTTTCTCCACTTCACTGCTTGCTCAAGTGGGCAGGAGAGGTTTAGAATCAGAACCTGCACAGATCCAGACAAGACCCTCTCTCGTCTACAGGTTCCAGTCCTGTTCTCTTTCACTGACCATTCATAACTTCTTTCTCCGGAATGTATTTTCTATCCTATGCAATGGAAAAACATCTTAGGCTTCAAATCAAAAGTAGTATCAGTTTCATTAGTCATTTAAAGTAAAGAGCAATTACTGTAGACAGTCAACATAAAACACAGTTTATTTCCAACCATTTGCCTAATTCACATGCAAACTGGTTTATATTAATTAAACTGCATTTAGAAATAGCTTGGTTAGTTTTTAACCTTAGCAGTATTGCTATAGAGCTGAAGCTATACTGGTTAATATAATTTGTTTTCATTAAGAGAAATGTGGTTATGTAGGTACTGAACACTTCAAGGACTTCCCACAAAGAAATATTTATCTATTTAGTAACCTCTCTGCTGCACTGATCTTACCCACATGAACATCTCATCTGTAAATCCCATGTTTCAAGACTGTATTCTCCTGAACACATCAGTCAGGAGAAAACACTTGGAAACACAACAAATAAAAAAAGATAATAAGCAAATAATGTAAGATTACAGTAATAACTGAAGTATTCTCCTGTACTATTTCAAGCTGGAATAGTGAAGCCTTAAACAATTCCCACATTTTAGCACTGACACAGAACTGCCATACACAAAGTATATAAGCAGGAGGAAAAGCTGTTTTGCAAGAGGTAGAAAAGGTTTTATAAAATAGAGGCACAATTCTTAGCAGTTTTAAAAGCCATCAGAAAGTTACAAAGTAATAACGACCATTATACACGTATTTGTACAAGTTCTGTTTATTTTTACCCTTTGGAATAAAAGTGTATTTCATGCACTCTCATATAATCTTTTTCTCCTATATTGTTGGAAAACTGTTTTTCTCCTATACTGTATATGATTACACAGGTTTTACAGGCTCTCAGGAAATCTTATCACCAGGAGTTAAACAGAAAAACAGATGAACTATTACTTAATGCTTTTTCAAGAGAAGCAAGGGAATGCAAATGCTGTTTGTGTAGGTTCATGTATCAAAGAACAGAGAAACACACACATAAAATCCATAAAAATATTATTAGTTCTTTTGGTTTACTCCCACTTCAATGAAGAAGAGAGTGCTTTTAGAACTGAACTTTTGTAAAACACAAATTTTCACAAACATTTGCTTTACAGTGCAGTGGTTATACTCAAATTTTCATGATACCCATAAATCAAAATACCAAGATCACTACATTTACCATGAGCTAAGAGACATTCACTTAGTGTCAGTTCAAACAGATGCCTTCTTTGACCTAAAGTACGTAAGGCTTTATGGGTAACAAGTCCTTATCCAAGATTTGCTTTATTCCTGTCACAGCAATTTCTTTTGCTCATTTTACTTTTTCTCTTGGTCTTTTTCTGCATCCAGAAGCGCTGAACGGATTCCTAATTTCTTCAGCTCTTCTACAAGATCTCCATTCTGATGCATCTGGAGGAGAATATCACAGCCACCAACAAATTCACCATTGAGGTACACTTGTGGGATGGTAGGCCAGTTGGAGTAGTTTTTTATTCCTGAATAAGAAAAGAAAAAATTATTAAAGGTTTCCCCCCTCTCCTAATTCGAATGGTATTTTAATATAAATGCATTGCTTCCACCTGACTCTACCACTGATATTTTAGTTTCTTTCCCATTAAGGCAAAAAGTTATCTATATAACAGAAGCCCTATCAGGAAAAAAAAAACAACCACCTATGTTAGAGTTAGGTTTGATTCGCACTCCCAACTCAAAGATGTGGGTTGAAAAATACGGAGTCAGCTCCTATACTGACTTCAAGCAGGAACTGGAAAAACACAGCATCTCGTTTCACTCCCAATGAGAAAACATGACTCTTTCAATCAATTACAGAAATTAGAAGTACTGAAAAATATTAAGAACTGTTTACTTTCTGTTATATTTCCCAGAGGGACTTTAAAATATTTTATATTCTTACTGAACTCATACAGTTACACTTATTCCTGCAGTTTCAATTGAAAGATAGATTTGCCTCTGTAGAGGCCTTATGAATTTCAAATTGCTTTATCTTGCAGTGCCAGACCTTACAGCACATGGGAGGGGCACAAAGACTGAAGTCTCTTAAAAAGTGCTCATTTAACAAAACATAGCTCAAGTCACAATTATGAAGTACAGAATGAAAGTTTATACTTCACAGAAGGCAAATATAAGACCACCCAAAAATGTAAACTGATCAGCTGATACGCATTGAAACCAGCTTGCACTTAGACATCACACAAAAAATTACACAGAAGAATCATTGTATCTAATTTGCCACTTTTTAAATGACCCTTCACACAAAGCCATTATTTCTGTAGAAGAGGAAATTGCTAAAACCTGCTGCTGCCTATTTTTATAACACGACCACGAGTATTTGATTAGATAGCAAGTTTTGAATTCAGCATTTTTATATATTTTCAACATGCAGTGCCAGGAATTTTTCAGCCAAAGGCATGAAAGCCTGTATAGCAAACTGAAGCCTACAGAGGTACTTTTTCAGAACATCAGAGGCAACTCACCCTGGAAGCCAAACCTCCATCAAATATTCAAATATTAGACCTGAATAGCTGATAGCACAAGATAACTTGTTTTCCCCTTAGAAAACATTTTAGTCTCTGGAGACTATAGAGGCAAAACCCAAAATACTTGAGGTAAAAAAATAACCATGCAAAGAAATTATGCTTACTTTATTGGAAGTTAAACCACTTTCTTTTTCAATAAATATGTATTAAGTGCAAAAATATACAGTGGGATTTTTATTTTAATGTATATAAGATGCAAGATAGCTAATAATTCCCTTTAGAAAAATACGCTGTGCTTCAAAAATCCACTAAAATAATAGTAACCTAGATAAACAGGTTGTTGTGACAAAGTGTTCCTAACCACTTAGTACATCAGATAAGAGATTTTATTCTGACTTCCAATTTTGTGCATGGACAACTGATGTTTCGTAAGCCCAAAATAGCAAGGTTAGCATAAATATCAAGGCCAAAGTGAACCCATAACCACCTAACCTTCACCATCACCACCTGTAACTTCTTCCTTAGTTTGCAGAACTTTTAAGCTTTGATGTCAACTTGCATTTAAGCAATACTTCTCTTAAATGATCTTTGGCCTTTGAGTACTCAAAACTGCTCAAACTGTCCTAAATATCTTTTAACCCACCACAGTTTCAATGAAAAACTCTGTTCCACGATTAAGACATGCTTAAGGGTGACCCTAGTCAAAGAGTCACTGCAGATATGAAATAGAGCTTGTTTTTCTTAAGATATTGCAATGCTAAACATGAGTTGAGAACCAAGGGCTCTGCATAATAAACCTACTGCTAACAAGCATTCCAAGGTAATATTTACACCAATAATTCCTTCACAGAAATATTTTCTTCAAGGACCCAACTGCACGCACATACAAGCACTGATAGTACTTTCAAGGACCTCTCCAACGTCAGATAAAAATAAGACTACAATCAAGCTCAGCTGCTCTGTGTGCTGCATTTCATGTGCTGGACAAGCTGCTTTACATGCCTCCATGCTGGGGTTCATCCAGGTTCACAAACTGAACCCTCCCTCCACTGGCCACCCAAGACTAACCTCAGTGCAGCAGTTACTGACACTGCTGCAGTGGTGTTAAAGCAAGTTAGCCTGAGCTACACTTGGTGCACTCAGGATGCACACTTGTGATGATTCCTTTGGTAGTATAGACATCCCAAGGGATCTCCATGCCCCTTTCTGCAGATTGCTTCCTTGCTGTGCTTCAGAAGCTGCAGCCTGTGCTCGGAAAAGCCACACTCCCCAAGTCAGGGGTTCAGTCTGACAGCTGTGCTAGTTCACTTCAACGCCACTGTGATACCAGGATCTGTGCAAAGAGCGACTGAAATGGGTACTCAGCACACTCCCACCCCTTCCCCCAGCTCCAGTTACCAATTCTCAGCCTCCCTTGGCAGCATCAGCACTAGTGAAGGATGGGCCACATCAAAGAACTGACTCAAGCAACACTCATCCCTACCACAGTTTCTCCAGAAAAGCAACACGTTTTCATGGACATCACAGAATCATTAAGGTTGGAAAAGACCTCTAAGATCATCGAATCTAACCGTTAACCCAGCACCACCATTTACCAGTAAACCATATCCCCCGAGTGCCATACCAACATGCCTTTTAAACACTTCCAGAGATGGAGATTCCAACACTTCCCCGGGCAGTCTATTCCAAAGCCTGAGTACCATGAGCAGTGATTCAAGCATTACTGAGGGAAGGCTAGCCCAAGGGTGGGAGAAGGGATCCAGAATACTTAAGCATGGGACGCTGCCAAACAAGTGATGTAAAAGTCCCAATGAAAATAATCTGAGGGTGAACTACCACGACAGTTTAAACCACCAATTTTCCAGTATGTAATCACAAGATTCTCTGCCCCAGTGACCTGAACCAGTCAAATGCTTGTCCATCAGCTGAGGGCCAACTTAGAGAGACCTGATTTGCCATGGAGCCCAAGAGTGTGCCAAAGTCTCTCAAACCAGCTTTAATAAGGAAGGATTTGTGTAATGGAAGCATATCTTCAGCTCAAATTCAGACAGACCACATGAAGTACCAACAACTCTAGTTTCACTGATCTGAGTTTTTAGGTAAAGAGGCAAATAGGGGAGTTGTTTTGGTTTTACAGCTTGCCATATTTCAGCACAGGGTACATTTCAGCAATTGAACTACAACTACCTAAAAATAAGGTGTTTCAATAGATACAGGCAAGAAACCACCAAGCAATTCAGACACGCCTGATCAACAGCCTGCTCTCTCTTATAGCCTGCCCTTACTACCAATGTATAAGCACACATATATGCAAACATTTCAGTTAGGTTCAGGTGAACACAAAGCTGGTGGCCAGCTCTCATACAGCAATCTTGCAGATCAGTCTTTTGTGGATGTACTTGCTATTTTCACAGTTAAAGGTTCCACATCCCCTCACTACCCCCCACCAGGCACGCAGGGCAGATTATGTTCACAGAGAAGGCTTAGGAAAGGCTCACACGCTGGCTGGCTCACTTTTTGACACCCAAGGACAGATCTGGCCTTCAGGCAGTCACTGCTGAAATACAGTTGGCAGCTTACAGAACTCCAACTTCGAGCAGCCCTGTCCTCACCTCTGTCAGAGACTGCCACCCACAGAAGCAGACACATCCTGGCTTTTTAGGGTGCAGTAGGTAATACAGCTGAAGCAGTACAACAAGCCTGCTGCCCTTGAAAACGACTGTGCTGCTCCCCAACTCCTCAAGGCTCCATTCTTCGTGCTGGCTCTGGCACTCAGCTCACAGTACAAAGTGCTACTTCCACTTGCACGCCCAGTGATCCAGTTAATAAACTGAGCTGGCCCTCCACAGAGCCGGACAGGTGCCACAGCTGCTGCATGGGAAGGAACAGAACAACTTCTTTAAGCACCTGAGAGCCAGCAGGATATTGTGCAAGGGTACACCCCGTAACTGCATTCTACGTAGCTTAGACACTGGAGGGCTGGATCAAGACACTTATTTCAATTTAAAGCTCTGGCAACCAGGAGGGCAATAACCTTCCTGATCACCTAGCACAAGCCAGAGTTCACATCGAGGAAAAATTTAAGTTACATAGAAAGAAAATACTATCTATTCACATGGTCAAGTCCTCAGAGTCTGTAACTTATAAATGCACTGCCCATTCATAGGCTCCTCAACCAAGTCACCTCAACCAAAAGTGAAATGCTCATGGTTTGAGTTCAAGGTTTTGTTTCCTACTTTTAAGTTTATGGCTATGTTCTAGTAAAATGTATGATTAATAAATTCAGATATGTAAACAAAGTTTAGAAAACTACTATGATTTGTTCACTTGCCAAAGGCAGAAGATTTACTTGAACAAAACCAGTCTTCATTAACAAAAGATGTCATTACACAGAAATTCCAGTATCTAAGCTTTTATACCAAACCAACTATTATAGCTGTGAATTGAAAAGCAAACAAGGACTAGAAAAATCAGCCTTTTAGGTAAGAGCTAATGAAAACCAGAATTAGTCAGATGACACCAAAACAAAGGAGAACAAAGTCACCTGATACATGCCAGCATGTGGCTTTACAGCACATTTTAGTGTGTTCTGGGCAAGAACTGTTAATGCCATGCACCTGCAAGACTAATTACTATGTAAATGTATATTTTTTGTTTGTTTTAAAACTTTCTCAAATAATCAAATAGAACCTCAACAGTCAGCTTTGCACCCCGAAAAGGGAAAGATTAAAAGCATGACCAGAACAGATTACTAGCTTTCCACAACTGGCCAAAAGCCCTTACATAGAATAGCTACTACCACTTGAGCAGTAATGCTGAAACTATTACTAAATATTTCTTGTGCAAATGATTAGCATAATTTTGTACTTTATCAAGAGAATCCCAACAGGCAGTACCAGCTGGGAATCAAGTAGTGCAAGTCCAAACCACACATGAAATTTCACCATATGAATGTTCACAGGGAAGACAAAACCTGATAACAAAGTATTTCAGGGGTCTTTAATGCAGCTCTCTATCTCTCAGCCAGGCAAGGCAGCATGGCACAAAGAGTCTGATCTCCAAGTATCACGCTGCACACGCAGCTGCATTCTGCTGATAACTGAGACCTCTTGAACACGGGGGAGGGTCATAAAAACCAAACCAGGGCGGTCAGGCAGCAACCTCAATGGCACATCTCTGCAATGCACCTCCAGTTCTACTAACACCCAAACAGAATCACAGAATTAATTAGGTCAGAAGAGACCTCTGAAATCATCGAGTCCAACCTATGGCTGAACGCCACCATGTCAACTGAACCATGGCACTAGGTGCCACATCCAGTCCTTGCCTAAGTACCTCCAGGGACGGTGACTTCAGCACCTCCCTGGACAGTCCATCCCAATGTTTAATTATCCCTTCTGTGAAGAAATTCCTCGTAGTATCCAACTTAAAGCTTCCCTGGCACAACTTAAAGACTATGTCTCCTCATCCTGTCACTTGTTGCCTGTGAGACGAAGCCAATCCCCACCTGGCTACAGCCTCCTTTCAGGCAATTGTAGAGAGTGATAAAGTCACCCCTGAGCCTCCTCTTCTCCAGGTTAAACACCCCCAGCTCCCTCAGCCGCTCCCCATAGCACACGTGCTCCAGACCCTTCCCAGCTCCCCTGCCCTTCTCACCACGATGTTGGCCTCCTTGTTTAAAAAAAAAAAAACAAAACAAAAAAAACCCCCCAAAACAGAGCCCAGCCCAATAAAGCAAGAGGCAGTTCTAGGTCGGACAAGCGGGCAGGGCCGCTCCCACAGTGCCTGAGACCAGGGGCGTTAAGGCAACCCCGAGCTGCCAGCAGCTCCCGAGGGCCTTCCCACGGAGAAACGGGCTCTGTGCCCCGCCGGGAGCTGGGACCGGCTGGGGCTGCGCAGGCCCCGCTCCGGGCAGGCGGCACCCAGCGGTGACCCCGGCCCGGCCTGCTGCTGACCTTGGCGGAGGTCGGGGTCCTGCAGCACGTCGTGGGCGCGGTAATCCTCCACGCCGTGCAGCCGCAGGATCTGCACCACGGCGTTGCTGAAGCCGCAGAGCGGCTGCGCCGGGCTGCCCTTCATGAACACCACCACCGGGTGCTCCCGCACCAGCCGCTCCACCGCCTCCCGCGACCCCGAGCCGCCGCCGCTCTCAGCCCCGCCGCTCTCCCCGGCCGCCTGGCTGAGCGGGCGCCCGGCCCGGCCCCGCAGAGCGGCGGCGGCGGCCGCGATCCGCCAGCCCGCCCGCACCGCCGCGCTCATCGCCCCGCCGCCGGCACCGCCGCACCGCGCCCGCACCCCGCCGATTGGCACACGGCGGCGCGGGCCGCCGGGGAGCTTGACCAGCATAGGCTCATGCACCCGCCAATCAGCATCGACAGCCAATAGCGCGGAGACACAATGGGACTTGTCCCGCCCAGCAACCCTGAGGCGGCTTCGCTTTCCTAGTGGAGGAAACAGAGTCGCTGCGGCTTCATTGGGAAAGACATATGTCAATCTAATGCAGATCGGTTAATCCCGCCCCCTCCGCGGACGCGATTGGCCAGACCTCCGCGGGGCGGAGCCTTTCTCTGGCTGCCCGGGCGGGGGGCGTGCGAGTGGCGTGCGGCTCTTTCCGCTTCCGGGTGGCGGCCGCGCTCGTGGGATGCCGTTCCTCCTTGTCCTGCTCCCGCCCCGGCCCGCGCCATCCGCGGGATCGATGGGCCGCGCTCTCCCTCCCAAGGAAAGGCGCCGGGGTCGCGGGGAAGGCCGAGCAGCATGGCGGGGAGGCTTTGCCGGGCGGCCGCTGCCGTGCTCAGCTGCCCCCTTCGGGCCTGGGGGTCCGCGGAGCAGCCTGGGCCGTGCCGGCGCCGCCAGCCCTCGGGCTGAGTTTGGGTTTTATCCCGCCGGCCCTTCGGTGGTGCGGGGGATGGTAGAGGCGGTGGTGAGCTCCCTCGGGCCGGGGGTGTTTAAGGGTCAGGGAGATCGGTGGAGAAGGGGCTGAGGGAGCCGGCTGCGCTGGTGTGTCGGCCGGCTGCGCGGGGAGACGCCGCCGTGCTAAAGCATGTTGAGGGGCAGCGGGGGAAGCTGCTCTGGGACGGGCAGCGCCCTTCAGTCGGCACCTCTGTCCCCGCAGGACAGCAGAGGTCATATGCGGGCAACTGGCCAAGTGCTGCATGGATCTGTCTCCTTGGCTTTAGATGTGTCTAGGGGCCGATTTTATTGCGTTCAGTTGCTCGGGTTTGGTTGGTTTTCGATGGGATAAAGCAGGCGGTTTTTCTCACTGAGAATGTAGCGGTGCTTTGCATGCTCGAGTTTGATGCTGGGAGAGGAGATCCGACCAGCTTTGCACAGCTTGACCTGTTAGCCGAGCAGCTGGCGGAGGTGGCAGCGGGATGGGAAGATGGGAGCAAGATTGGGCTGGCTGCCTGCGCGAAAGGGTGGCTCAGTCGGTGTTGGAACAAGGGCAGAACTGCTCAGTGTTAGCCAGAGAAGTGCTGGAGTTGGAACGTGTCCTGCAGACGGCCGCGTGTGCAGCCAGCTTTGCTTGATCGACTGGGCGGATGCCGTATTCTTTCCAAGAACTTGGCGCAGAGCGTGGAGGTCTCCTAAAGCAGCAGGGCCTAGCCTGTAAGTAGAAGGAAATGTTGAAGAGTTTTCTCTGTACTGAAATACAGTCTCTCACAAATAACAAATCAGTGTATTCTGAGTGCTAATTCATATTCCAGCTGTAGTATCTGGACTACTGGTATATTAATGACTATTTGTCATATTTACATTTGTAAGGAAAAAACCTTTTATCATCCAGTTCTATTTTTTGTAATAACTTTGCAACCAAGACCAGCTGTTTTCAGCGTTCTTAAGAGTGCTTGCCTAATTCTTGTTTTTTGTGGAATCCCGCTGATGCTTGACAACTTTAATTTTTTAGACCACCCTCAGCATCACTTCTGTTGACTTTTATTTAAATTTAATAACAGATTCCGGAGGAAGTTGTTGCAAACTTGCGCTTTGCCATCCCATGTGAATAGGTTATAAATAAAAGGTATATGCTGCAGTATTTAAAAGTAGATATATTTATGAGGAAACACTTTCCATGTTTAATCTGAAAGCAAAATTCATATGTTGTGTTGCTGATGAATACTGTGTATTTTGTGAGTTGGTACGTTTTGCTTTCAACAGAATGTCACAAGCCAGGCTTAGTCATGGCAATCAAGACACAGAGAGCTGTTTGCTCTCTGTGGTTAATATGTCATGATTAATGGGATGAAGGTTAATCAATGCAATGTGAAAAAAAAGTGTCCTGTTCATGCTAGATGAGACTGCAGTAATTTATGCAGAGCAAAATATGTTTTTCTATTTGTTGAACTGTTTCAATATACAGAGAACATAACAAGTGTTAAATGTAATAGCCCAAGTGGTCTCTTTTGTCATTTTAATCAAGTATAAAGACTCCTGCCACTTCTAGATCCTGAGGAGTCTAAGAGGAATTAAATAAAAATTGATTGACAAGAAAAATATCTTTTTATTCTTCAAGACAAGTAAGTGTTTTCTTTCAACAAAATAAGGGCTCTGACCTTCCTGAATTTTGTCCTAGCTATTTCTACAAGGGGATGGTTCATTAGAAATAAGTAACTTAAAGACATCAGACTCAAGTTTAATAAACTCTTGTGAGGATATGTTTTTTCAGAAGTCACATAACCACAGTTGTAGTTTAATCCTCTGTAGTCTAAGAGGTGCCCTTGGTTGCTGGTACCCTGGGCATACCAGGCTTGCAGAGAGAGCAGCAGCGTGAGGAAGCCGAGGCATGACTGTCAGAGGCGCAGCAGCAACATGCGCAATATTCCTCCAACAGCTGCCATTCTGTTGCCACGGAGATAATGACTTTTCCCGTGTCATTATTGATCTATCAACAGTAAGAGCAATTTTGCAGTCTGATATTGTTTAGCAAATAGAGTAACGTCTGCTGAACACTGAAAAAACTGCTATAAATATCAGCTTCTCAAGAGTTTGTGTACTACGTTAAATAGAAGTATTGAATGAGATAGTAAGCTTAACAGAATGCTTTTTAATAAAATATTTAGTATGGTCAAATGCTTTTGGATTGTGCAATATGCAGCACTCAATTAGTGGATAAACACTTTTACCTGCTGATAAGACTTAGAACAATTAGTCCATATACACTCTAGAAACAGATAATTATATCGCCAGGTCATGTCTTCTATTAGTCTAAGTGAAACTTCTTGTGTTTTCCAGATAATGATTTAAATCATCTGTTCAGAAGAAATATTAATGGGATTCCCATAAGACTCCTGACATTTTGCTGATGTTCCTGTTAGAAGACCTGTCATCTCATTTTGAAAACACTAATGAAAGCACCAGTATTCAAACTGCAGGGCTTAAATTCTCTCAGTTAGTCATAAATCGGGTTACCTTCAGGCAGTCTGCTGCATAACAGAATTATTGTTTATAAATTTGTGGTTTGTTCTCACATGGTGTAAAAGGAGGTAGACATCCAAGAATGATAATGTTAGCAGAAAGGTTTTTATTTGTTTTTAAAAGGGGAGGGCTAAGCTAGTGAGAAAGAAAGGTCTCATTGCAGCTTATCAGAAAAGCACATGTCTTCATGTTCAAGTCTGATATCTGTGTGTCATTCTGAGTTGTGATAGTGACTGGAAATGAAGTCCCTTATTGTGCCCTAACAATTGAGCTCTATTTAGGTAGGGGGTTTTTGTTTATTGAAGTTTTCAAGTGGGATGGCTTGAGCTCCAGCTGTTCTGCATCGCAGGTAAATAATTTCAGTGTATCATCAGGGTTACATGTGGCAGCGCCAACATATCCTCAGTTTTGAGAGTATTATAAATGCTTCAAGTGCTTAAACCTACAATTCTGGGCTGCCTTAACTGTGAACACTGAAAATACATCTGTGCAAAGCTGGTTATTTTGGAGATGTGCTAGTTTAAAAAAATTGTGCAACAAACAGCAGAAACATAAAAATGCTGTGGGAATTTTACTGGGTTTTACTGGGAAATTGACATTTTGGAGTCTGAACTGCATCTGACTTCCTGTTTTGGATCTAACCTGGAGATCTATGGGCAAGTTTGTTTCTGAACTGGATGGGTAATTAAATAATATCCATGGATTTATGGCATATTCCCAAGAGAGTGTTTGCATTAGCCTTAAAATACAACAGTCTGTTTCATAAATTAAAGAGGTGAAGAATATGTACTAAACTACTTGTACCAGTTTAACTGATGGGGATAAATGTGACCTAAGGCAGTTTTTTTGGCTTAAATCATGTAAGGATGCCTTTAGCAGAGAGAGGTCATACTAATCATCAAAAGGAAAATGTCTGAGCCTCAAATGTAATTAAAAGAATGGCAGATCATGTTCAGGCTTGAATGTGGACCTTTAAATGAGGCACTCTTTAGACTTCAAGCTTACTTCTTAATGACACTGATATCCCTGTGTGCCTCTTTTCACTCTTGGTGAGTTGTGACACTGCCCTGGAGCAAGGACATGTACAATGACCTCTGTAATAGAGGAGCAGAATTATTCTTAGGGATAAGCAAGCTTCTTGCAACTGTTCTGGAATATGAAACTCTGTTACATCCTTGTTTCTGCTTTGCAGATGGTAGTTGTTCTTGAGTATTTCAGTATTGCAAAGGAAGCATAATTTTATATATGCATCTATTTCCATGCAGAACTGAGAATACTACCTCTAATGAGAATGCCTCTTGCCCCTTTTCATCTAGGCGTTAGGAATGCTAAAATTTTTCATGGGCCTTAGAAAAAGACTTGGCAAACTCAAGAAAAGAATTGATCTGATCAATATAAAGACACCATTATGGTATCAAGTCCTGAGCCATAGAAGGCTAGGGAGTGGCATTGTAACTATATGCATGTTCTCTTCTTTGCTTCCTCTCCACTCATTTTTGTACAGTGTTGCAGAAACAGGGTCTTGGGCTCTGAGTACGGTAATTTATACATCTGTAATTTTCTTAAAGTGCTGTAAGTGTCTCGGCCTTTAGTAAGGCTGGGAAAACCCCAGGGCACTGACTGCCTGTAAGAAAGATTCTTGTGCCCCAGTGAAGGTCTGCCGGCATGCTGTGTCACAGCAGCAGTGACAAGGATGCTTTCGTTGGCTCCGTTTGTTTTAAAAACGTGCAGGAGCAGTGAGGCACAAGAGCATCTGCGATTATCGTGCATGTCGTGACCACGAGGGGGCCTGGCAGCTCTGCTCTGGGTGAGCCCGGAGTTACACACTGCTACACGGGCAGGGCTGAATGCTTGATATCTCAGTGTGGTTACATCCCTTCTTGTTCAGCACGTCTTAATTACCTCTTCTGTATAATTTTTTTTTTTTTAAATTACAGTGTTTTGCTATGTAATTTTGAGAAATGCCTCTCCTTACAAAAAGTTCAACTTTGATAAATAGCACTGGCCATTTGATCTCCTCTGTGGCAGAAGGCAGATAGTACCAAGCAGGGCATCACATGTGAGTTGTAGCTCTGTGAGCTATTTCCCCAAGTACAAATTCAAGAGTTTTGCACACATCATTTATAAAGTGGATGGAATTGTTATGAAGAATCTTAATAATAAGGTTTTTTGTATATCATAAGAGTTTTTAAGCTTGGTACTACAATATGTCAATAAAGATTCTTTCTTTCTCTGCACACCCTTTAGTCTTTCATTTTTTTGTAGGAATGTGAGTATACATTTTAACATATTTTTAGGTTCCTATAGTGTTCCTTTGGTAAGGCACTATAGTCTAGCCAGTGTTGTGACCCTAAATGTCATGGGTTGCTGTTGCTTACTCTACTTGACAAAAAAAAATATTCAGGGAGCCCAGAAACTTTATTGAAACTCAAGTCTTCAGTGCTAGTGTTATCATTGTGATATTAGATTTGATATAAATAAGCTCTCATTTCTGTAAAAATATAGAGGGTAATTCTTAGCTATATACTGGATGCGTGTGGAACTGCAGAGGGGATGTTTGAAAGCAGGGACAAAGAAAAGTGAGTAGCTAAACTAAAATTAGTGATTGCAATCCAAGATACTTGTAAAAAAATGTTCCTAGTCCTTCTAGGAACATGTCTCAGCCTTCTGTGTCACCTTAGTGATCACAGTGGGGTGAAGAGCAGCCACCTTGTGATCTTACATTCACTCCCTGCACACAATACCAGTCACATTCTGATCCAAGGTGGTTTGTGCAAGGATCAATGTAAACTTGAGTTGTGAAATTTTGTGTTAATTGACTTCCAAGGAAACAAGCATGGATGTAAGTTGTTAAAGGAATAGGACATAGGACTCAAGAAATACTAGTTTTAGGCTGAGCAACTTTCAAAATCATGTGCAGAGCAGGTCAAATCAAAGTTTTCATTTTAACATCTTTTTTCGCCAGAAGCCCTACATGTTCAATGCACAGGTATTAATTTTCTTGGTGAGCCCTGAGGTTCAAACAAAGGAAGCTGCTTGCAGGAGGAGAGCATCAAGCCTTTAATATACCTTCCTTAGATGGATTTTGTTTTAATCTCTACTGTGGAAGGAAACCTGGAAAACTGAAGTACAGTCCTCAACACTGCTCACTGCTGGTATTTCTAAGTGTTCATCTTAATGTAGTTTGAAGGCTGACTAGGAAAAGCTCTTGGCCCTTGCAATTGTAATTAGAATCAATGAAGCAGAGTATGTAAAATTGGAAGATACAAAGTCCTGCAAAAATTACTGTGCAAAGTTAGTTGTCTGAAAGTGAGTTTCTGAAATCAGCAGGTGCTTTGAACTTGCTGTGCTTTAAATCCCTGCCTGCTGACCACAGATGCCAATGTCACAGGTAAATTGTGTGTGTTTAGGTTTCTGAAAAAGTGTCCATGAGTGTGGTAGGACTATATTTGATCACTTGGTCTGCAGAGCAGTTTTTATGTGATGTGAAGAAAATCAGACCCAAACATGTAGCAGAAACAAAATGGGAGAGGAGGAGTGGGTGTGTTGGGCATACTTGCATTTGTAATGTGTGGACTCAAAGATCAAGAACGGAGTCAATGTCTTGTGGGAGGTAAAAATGCAAATTCTTAAAGGGGAGGCCATAAACTTGAATTTTTAGATTGCTGCAGTTAATTAAAAACTTGTAAAACCAGAAATGACAATATACACATGAGGGAGGTTTTGGGGGTTTTTTTTTTATATTTTAAAATATTTTTACTCTCTGCTTTTGCAGTATGAAAATGTGTATGTTTTGAAAATCTGACTTTTTTTAGAGCACTTCCAAATGTTCCATATAGATACAGTGATTTTCATTACTCTGACTGTGCACATGCAGTGGTTTTATTGCTCATAACTACGTCACACAAACAGGTTTTCTGGGGGATGACTATTAACTATGCACTTTAGAGGGCAAGCAGTTCTTTCACAGAGCAGGCAGCTTCTCCACAAATGCAAGCATATGCATCTTTCCTAAATTTCCTTTAAAATAATTGCATGCTTTCTAATGCTTCCCTTTAAGTTAATTTCTTGCAATCCAGTGATTGATGTTTCAATCCTGCAGTACTCTAAGCTTTTCCTCTTAAGTTCATGGTAGCCTTCTTCCCTTGCTAATATCCATGGCAGCTGAGATTGCCCCCCAGCCTCCTTGACATAGCTAGCAACTTTCATGATAAAGAGCTTGGACCTGAAAGTTCGTCATTTAATTGTAGCAATTCTTGGGCTTGTATAAAGGCCTGTTTTGCAATCAGCTTGACTTAATTTTAAACGGACAAACAAAAGCATTTTCACCCTGGGGAAAAGCTCTGAGTTTCAGAACAATCTCTTGCCTTGTCACAGTGGTGCTCAGATCACTCTGAATCATCCCTTGGACTCCCTTTCTTATGAGTAGCCCTTTTGCTCTGTTCACATGCTAGTTTTCCATCCTTGCTAGTCCTGGGAGTCAGGAGGAGACAAAATACAGCCTCACAGCTGCTTTCTGTCACTGTACTTTAGTTTGAGACATTCGGAGTTAGTAAATCTGTGCTCTGTTGTAGTTTCATGCTTGACTACTGTGGTGAATGATTTAAGGTCTGTGTGCCGTGGAAGGAGGAAAGTAAAGACTTCCTAGATCGCAGCCTTTTAAACACTGGCATACAAGACTTGTTTGGTGGAGCCTGTGTTTCCCATCCCTTAAAAGAGTAGATGTAAACAAATTGTTGTACAAACCTGTTATGTCTAGGAAAAGGGAGGCTAATAAAGGTGAAAGTGTAGCTCCAGACTACCGAGTCTCAGGGAAATCGGTATAGCAAAACTGCATCTGTGGTGGGAAGCAAAGAATAATTGTAATTGTGGATTGTCAGATATCAACAGCTGTCTTTGCTCTCTATTCAGAGTACTTCAGAGAATATTTTCTTAAACTAGCTGTTGGCAACTTCTATAATGAAAAAAAAAATGTGGAGAGTAGTAAGGTAGAAAACCTAGTCCATTGGAGTTGGACACTGGAGATTTGGCTTCAAATCCTGATTTTCATAGAGCCTTGGCTTCCCCTGGCTCATCTGCTGAGTGCCAATGGGGACATTGCTGTTAGTTACAAAAGTTAGTACTGCATACTCCTAAACCTACAGCCTTCCATTTTGATGCTGCTTCCTTCACACTTTCAAAGCACATTGAAGAGGCCCCCTTTAGGTACTAGAAGGTGCTGTAGTAGAAGGTACTAGTAGGTGCTGTAGAACTTCTCACTAGAAGGTGAGAAGTTCTCCCTGGAGCCTTCTCCAGGCTGAAGAGACCCAACTCTCTCAGCCTGTTCCATTCCTCTGTCTTCATGGCCCTAGCTGTTGCTTTGCTCTTGGGACAAAAATTATTTGGTATCAACATGGAGGGTGAATGTTATCTGTGCATGTTTTGATAGTGATGGAGGACTCCAGTGTCATCAGTAGCAACTGTTCCTTCAGAGTGCATGTTCCAAATAATATGGTGTGGTTCAAGCAAGTGATGCTTGCATGAAGAATCCTGGTGCTACCCACAGTATGTTTTGCATATAAATAAATGGAGCAGTGCCTCAGGTTGTTTATAGTGGTCTAACTCTCTTTGAATTGAGTGAATTTATGTAGGTTTTTGTCTGCTTACCTTGCTCCCACACTCATTCATTGTTAGGTTTGCTTCTGTCAATTGCAGAAGCTATTTCAGCAGTATCTTGTGTAATAGAAAACTTAAAGTAAATTTCCTCTGTTCCTAATTGTAATTCCTACTTCCTAACTGCAGTTCTGGGAGTGATACTGGAAGTAGTAAGTCCACATTTAAATATCTATGTGCAGAAGGCTCCTATTCTCATAAGGGTATATGGGTGTAAAAGGCTTGGTTTATAGTAGTTGATTTAATGGATGTTGTTAACACTGTCTATTTACATTATGCAAATTCCAGTTGACTGCAACCTTCAGGGATATTTGCTAACTTCCACTTCAAGAGGAAACTCCAAATTTAAAAACAAATAAAAAAGGGGCACCAACTATCACTTTTCTTTTTTTCACATGGAAGCATACTGGCACCAAAAAAAATCCCCCAAATCACTTAATTTTGTAATCTGTCTTGTAGAATCTGTGCTTAAATTTCTAATGTCCTTGGAGTGTTAAAGGATCCAAGTTTACCCGTGAGTTGGAACTCAGGTTAATGGTAAATGCCTAACTCTGGGGCAGTTTTGGGGCCAGGGGTGTGTGAAGACAATACTGAAAAATGAAGCTCAGCAGGAAGGAGTGCACGTGTTGGCTGTAGTTCACCAGCGGCAAACTGCCTGCACACCCTAGGAACGCTGAGGGAGCTTGGTGTACACTGTGAGGGGGACATGAAACAAAGCATGGAGCGGCACACAGGTGTTGTGATCATGCTCTGTTGAAAACAATGCAGCTAACAGAAACTAAGCAATGGCCCAAACGGTGAACAAAAGCTGAACTTGCTTCATTAACTCGAAAATACGTATTGCTTTTCACGCCCCTACACACTGGCTAAAGTTGCTCAAACTCCACCTAAACGTGAAACTACATCAACCATAACTTTACTTTTTCCCCTCCTTAAAAGAGAATTATATAAATGCAGATTAAGTGTGAAAGGAGTTCAGATGAGATTCCACCTTTGTATCCTGGGATAGCTGATGAGCTGTAACTATCCTCTCCCCCACAGGGATGCCTACTGGGTAATACTCAAACACTTGGTTACACCAAGTGCTTCTGCAGGAAATTCAGAGAACAAAGATGTGTTTGTGATTGCACTTTTATCACTATAGTCATCTCACAATTTAATGTATTTATCATTGGCTGCACCACTCATATTTTAGGTGTTCTCATGTGTTTCTGGCAGACAGTGTGTTTATCACTGACAATCCAATGTGATCCTGCATGTCTGTTCCTCAATAAACTACAGTATGTTGCAGCTGGCTGTGAGAGTAAGTGAACAGAGCTGGATTTCTAGGCCAGCCTTGAGAGTTCATTGGGTGTTTCCAGACTTGGAACTATTTGTAAATTTGAAAATGTGGTCGTTCTTATTGAACATAATTGGAATTACAGTGTCCCATTCGCCCTGCATTTCTGTTCCTTAGTGGTGAAGTGGCTATCACTCAGAATAAACCCAGCTTCCCCCAGCCCCTCTGATACCTGAGGCCAGTTGGGATGCAAGGGGGATTATTTTTCTGCCAGATTTAATGCAACAAAAAAAATTGGGTGTACTCTTAAAGTGATAGGGTGTCAGAACTGATCCAGTAGCACGAAGTCTCACTTCCCTGTGGAAGTAGTCTGTCTATGCTCAGGTGTGCAGCCAAATTAGACACAAAGTCCAACATGTACAGCAGGGAGAATGTGAAATGCTGGGTTAAGTCTATGTGGTCTCTGGGTGAGTACAAGACAGGAAGTTAGCCTGGTTTGCCAGTGTGGTCCTTGGCCTAGTGCTCCTGAGGATATTCAGCTTTGGTGTCAGCATTTAGAGTTTATAGTTCTTGATTCCTCACTGACCCAGGAGAGAGTTTTCTGCAGCAGCTCCCACCACCACCCACAAAAGCTTTCTGTCAAGCAATGTGCAATGTCTAGTAGCTATAAAACAACACACAAAACATGCTATTGAAACCTCTCATGCTAAAGACATGTCACTGGTATGCTGCACAGAAATGTTACTCTGCCAACAAATGCTGTCCCTCCCACCCTGACTGCCATGTGACTCATTACTTGAATAACAATTTCAAATTGCTGTACCCAAGCAAACATAAAGGAAAACATCCTAATATCTTGTAATACTTGTTTGTCATCGGTTATGAGCATGAATAAATGGGTGTGTTACACTAATAAGAGAGAGCAGCTACCCTGCAGCATTGTAAGTGGTTCTCCAATACCCTACAGACGTCATGCAGGCCCTCCTGTGTAGTAAACCATGCCAACACCATTGTTACTTTTGCAGTATTTGGTGCTTTCCACCCAGTCTCTTGGGCATTCTGTTCATCACAGGAAATGGCTGAAAATGCTATATATTCACTGACTAAAACTTGTGGTTTGGTTTATAGGCTGGGCGAAGTGCTTCTAAAAATATATTCCTTTCTTCCAAAGAAAGAGAGCTAAGGCTGCTGTTTTCTTCAGAAGCCCCTCCACCCTTCCACACTGCTTGCAGTCATTCTCACCTCTCCTTTGTCATTTAGGTGTGGTTTGTGGGCAGCTTTATATTGTTTGGGTAATGCACTGAGTGCTCATTTACTTAATGCCTGCTGTTTGCCTGTGTGTAGGGATTTCTCTAACTCAGCATGTACAAACTGTTTGAGGTAGTAAATTCAGAGCCATGAAAGCCTCCACACGGGGAAATGCAGAAGAGGAACTTCATACAGGCAATTTTTAGATACAGTGATGCACTGTCCCCCACCAGCAAGCTTTCTGAATACAAGAGGTTTGAAAGGTCTAGGTATGCAAAGTAACTTCCTAGGGGGTGGTTTTCTAAGGAATTAATCGCTGTCAGTAACAGTAGTTCATATACTCACTGTGATAACTGAGCCCGTTTTCCCAAGTTTTTATATTCTCTGTCATCTACCTATTCTAGAGCCATTCCTTTGGAATGCAACCCTTTTGGCTGGTATCCATTTCCTCACACTCTTCCAAAGGTCATTGAGAGATAATCTAAATTACCATGGGCAGGAGCAGTTGCATAGGCGTAGATTCAATTTTACACACTGTCTATATGAACTTCCTCCATGTAAATAGTCTGTTAAAGACAAGCTAGCAAATAAATTATTTCCAAAGTTAGATGAAAGGTTTGTCTAGAAACACAGAGACATTACAGCATTCAGTTACCCTCTCAGTGACAGCTTAAAAGGTCATAGCCACCCCAAATTGTACCACTGCGGTATGCACTCAGGGCAGTCAGAGCTTCACGGTCAGAACCAGCTGTAAAAGTGCACGCCTTACCATGAAGTTCTGACAAAATTTCCTGTGACCTTTTCCACTGCTGGTGAGGGATAGTGATTGCTGATGGTTTGGGAGCAATATGAATACAGAGCTACTCCAGTCAAGACTGTGTTGGCACAAGGATGGCAGATCAGCTTGTGGGCAGAACTGAGCGCATGAAGGCTCCCCCGGCTGCTGCAGCCAGAGAACACTGCTGGTGTGAGTCAGCCAACCCACCGGCATCAGAGAGCTCTCATCCTCTGCCTCTCGCAGAATCGGGGAGCTCACCCTTCCTTTAATTCTGAACTATGTATCTCGAGGCTCTAGGCCACAGAACTGTAATTTGTAATCAGAGATTTTTATCGCAAATAGCCCGTTTTTCGGCGCGTTAGGCGGATGAACCGCCCAACTCGCCAGCAGCAGAGGGCAGCAGTATAACCCCTGCCAAAGAGGATGGTTTAGTGCTTTATGAAATACAAGCTTTTCACATGCTCATTCAGTTTGTTTACATTATGTTATTGTTCAAATATGAAGAAGCTGTTCATTCTTCCCTCCTTCCCTCCCTGTGGCTCAGCACACAGGCTCTCATGATTACAACTCTCTGATGCCGCAGATGGAGCACAAGATGTTGATGGCTCTCTGGCTTCTCTCGCTGGGCTACAGAACCGACGCTGTGGCTGGCAACACATCTCCACTGCTGCTCCTTTTGCTTCTGTTTTTTCCATAATTGAGCACACGCTGTAGATTTTGTGCCTGAATCAGTACTACAGTGGAAACAGGTTTTGTTTTTACGTGTTCGTGATATTTCCCCCAAAATACCACTTAATGCATCCAAATGAATTCCCGTTAGCACTGGCAGTGATGAGCTGGGGCTGTTTCACGCACGTGTAACTGCTGCCATACAGGCTGCCTGCCTGCCGGCCGTTCAAAAGAAATGTTAAGAGACTAGCCACGTGCTGGCACGGATCGCCGGGGCTGCCGGCACGTGCAGGGATCGCCCGGGGCTCGTCGCCCGGTGTTCGGTGACTCCCAGAGCTCCGAGTCCCCCAGAACACGACACTGTGAGAAACTCAGCTTCTCCTCTTCTGCTGCATTTTACTGTGCTAAAAATAGCAGAGCGCGGTGCTCACCTGGCGCCCGCCCGCCGCTGCCGCCGCACAAGGACAGCCCTGCCCGGGCGGCCGCCGCTGCCCTCGGCGGGGCTCCGCTGCCCGCGGCGCTCGCAGGGCGGGCCGGGCCGGCTTACATAACACCGCCCGCCGGGCCGGGCCGCGGCGGTGAGGGCGGGCCCTCCGCACAGCCCCCGGAGCAGCGGGCCGGTGCCGGGCTGCCCCGCCGAGGCGGAGCGAGCGGCCGCAGCGCGGCGGGGAGAGGCAGCGCGGCCCCTGGGGCTGCCCGCGCGGGAAGCGGCGGCGGCGGTGCCGCGGCGGTGAGTGGGACGGGGCCTGCGGCGCCGCTCGGGGCCTGTTGCCGGTGCTGAGGGGCTGCGGGAGGGAGAAGCGACGAGGCGGCGGCGCCCGGGACTGCACCGTCCCGTCCCGTCCCGTCCCGTCCGTCCCGCCGGGCGGCGGCGCGGCACAGGGCAGCCGGGCTCGGCGGGGCTCGCTGACAGCCCGCCCGGCTCCAGACCCGCCTCCTGTTGCTCGGCGCGCCGGGGCAAAACGCCGCCGGACAGCGCGGGTCCCGCCCGGGCCCGGGCCGGCAGCGCAGGGCAGCGCCGGGCCGCAGAGCGGGAGCGCCGGCAGCGCTTGTCCTTGCCAGGACAGCTCCCTGGGTAGTCCCAGAGCTCCCTGGCTATTCCTAATACACGTAATACCGTAGCTGCAGAACTGCAGCATATCTCCCTAAGTAACAAACGCTAAACGAGTAAAGCCTTTAATTTAGCTTCTTTAAAAAAATCGTATCTGCAAAAGAGTGCCAGCCTGGTTCAGCACTCAGCTGCATTCTGCAACTTTTCTTCCTCAGATAGATGTCAGGCTCTTGCCAAAGCTGGTTGCTCAGCGTTACTGTCACATTTCTTCATCTGTAGGTCCCCACTGCCAGGACTGTACTGCGGTTTGCAAGGTCCTTGTTCCTCTTCTCCTTTCTCACTTCTCTCCCCTTCAAACCTATTCGATATATCCTAGCTTGGCTCTGGTTCACCTTACGGGGGTCTGTCTTTGTCTCACATTTTCTTCCGCAGCAGTTAGAAAGTTTCCAGTTGTTCTGTTATAAGACCAACTTACATTCTGTGCAACTTCTGAATGTGAAGTTTCCACACACCCAAATGTATAGTAAGGCTTTGGTTTCTCATTCACTGTTTTCTGCCATCTCTTTTATTCTCAAATCCTTATTAGTTTGGCCTTGTGTGAGTTTAGGTCTTTGTCCAGGAAAATGTTATTTGTAGAAATAGATCTACTCAAATAGGTTAATAGAGTGAAATCTGCAGGAATGATGCATATATGATGACTAATTGTGAAAATTATGTTTGCAAGACACTGCTTTATTTTGCAAGTTCACCAGAGCAAGGATGCCTGTCTTCTCCTTTGCCCCAAATCTAAGCCTGGCTGTCTTGAATCATTAATGAAAAGTAAAACCACTATGCTACTCTTACCACTTCCTTGCTGCTAGTTTTGGATGTTACTTTTCAGCCCTTGGCATGCTGCATGTCATTTGAAAATTTTTGTACACAGTGCTTGTTTTCCGGGGAAAGAATTTAAAAAATGCCACAAAACTTTAAAAGCTGATTGGTTGCCTTCAAGTGTTTTCCTTCTTTTCCTGAAAGTGTCTCAAATCTGCGGTTGTTGAAATGCACATCAGCTTGGCACAGTCTCTGTGGCTGCCAAATGTGTGAGCCAGTTGGATCTCAAGGAAATGTAACTTATTGCGATCAGTCCCGTGGAGACTTTTTTTTTCCACAAGAAAGAAAACATATTTTGGTGAGTCACAATAACATTGTTCCCTACAAACTAGCTGTCAGGAAATGGAGTCTGACAATGCTGATGGTCCCTCTATAAAAGCAGCTTTTCCCTGCACCCAGTGCTGTTTGCTTTGCTGTTTATGAATCATCAGATCTGGACTCCCCTCAAATTCCCAAGGAAAGCAGAATTAACTACCACTCAAGGTGTGGTACTGTGGTGCTTGCCTCTTGTTGTATTCCCTCTGATAGTTCCAGTTCTTCCCTTCAGCCATATTTCACTGCTCCTCGTTCCCCTGTCATCTTGGTCCAGACTTGTACCATACTTCCAAGATGTACAAGTACATCTGTTCCTGGCACACATGTCCTCTGTGTGGCCTTTGTGCACTAACCTCATTGAAAAGAGTGTCTAGCTTCAATTTGAGAATAAGCCATTTTTTGTGCTGCTCCGCTTACCTGTGGCTTACAAATCACCTTAAAAACTGTTGTATACACTTGTGGATGCTTTGCCTCAGAATGTGGCTGTACCTGCATCCACATGACTTTGGAGAGCAATTCCACTGCCTGAGGGGATGCTCCACACCTGCATTGCAGCTTCAGAAAGATAACTAGCTTCTGTTGGAAACAAGGTTTTTTTGCCATCCCTTAATGTATGTACACACATGAGTCTTGGTATGTATCCCTCGTGTAATATTTTTTTGCCATTTCCCAGTTTCAGCCAAGTATGACGTAAGGAGAACAGCTCCAAGGTAATTAAGTTCCTGCAAATTTTGTAGAAACAGGCCAACAGGGAAAAGCAAGTCTAAAATCAGACACTTGCCAGTTTTCCCCAGTTTTTAGCTCAGTACTGAGTGATACATTCATATGTGGCAGCTTCCATTTGGCAATAAGATATTTGGTACAAACAAAGCAGTTAAGGGAAAGGGAGAAGGATTTTCTAGGTAAATGACCCTGAACTGGCATCTCCCCTCAAATTTTAAAACATACAGATAACTCTGATTTGATACATTGTATTTTGAACATGGAAACAAAAAATCATGGTACAGTTCAGTGTATAGTTCAGGGTATACTTTTAATCAACCAAGGAACACAATTCTGTAGGAGATCTGATTTCCTGAGTTGGCCTGGTCACTGAGTGCTTTGTTTCTACATCCCTGCATCTCCAGGGCACAGCTCCCATCTTTGTTCTGCCAGGCACGCATTTGCACAAGTACAGAAGGGCTGTGATCTCAGCTAGTGTCTTTTGATTTATTTTATGAAATTGGCCAACGGTTTCAAGACTGACATCATATAAGCATAATTCACATGCAACCAAGCAAAAGCAATGATCATTCATCCTGACTCAAAATAATGTGTTCTGGTAAGACAAATCCCGTATCATTTGTAGCAATGATGAGATACTGGATTTCTGTTTTGAGTTGGATTTTCTTAACTTGTTCTACCATACAGACATGTGCAGTGGTGTCCTTAGAAATGGTCCCCTTACAACTGGACTGTTTATGTCCACATAAAGATTGTGGGCCAAGTGTGAATCTTGGTAATTAAAGCAAGTGAAAGGAAAAAGCCACATTGTAACAGGAAAAATTCTTGAGTTCCAGGAATGTCAACAGAGGGTGTAACTGGCAAGGGATTTTCTTAGTTGGCATATTTTCTATATGGAGACAAAGGCACCAGGCACCGCAGATCAACAGGACTAAATACCAGGTCCTTCAATACCTCTTTGAGTCTGACTGAAAAACTTGTCACTGTCTTTGGAGTGTAGTAAGTGGAATACTCTTATTCCTGAAGGTAAATATCTCTTGGGGTAGTGCTTACTGATGGTCAGTAATGTCTCAGCTTCTTCAAGCTGCAATTTTGTGAAACTAAAACATGCAAAACAGGTGGTCAGTGTCCCTTTTCATCATGCAAGTCTGCTCTGCAAACAACTGAATGGTAGGACTTGTGCCTTTAGTTAATATTGGTTAAAGTAGTCGAAAATGACAGGAGAAAAAAAGAAAAGTGTCATTGTGTCATCAACTGTCATCAAATGCAGTACTTAAAGTTCAAAATTCCACGTGATACTGATTAGTTGTAGGTCCCAAGTGTCACCTCCTTAAATTTTGCTTAAATTTTGGTCTGACATATAATTTCATTGCCTGAAGCTGATACTGACATATGCAGGCTTTTCTTATAATACTTCCATGACTAGCTGCAGTGTTGTCAGCATCAACTTAAACACAGTCTTGTTCTTTTGTTTGAAAGTTTACTATTCTTGTTTGTTCTCTAGTGTTTGTTGAGGGCATAACAGTTGGAGTATTAAGGAAATAGTCTTTTAAACTGAAAGTGGAGATCTTTACATAAGAATATCTCCTTACATACTTTTCTGCAGAGCTGGAACATCTACCTTGATAATGTTCCTGCATTGCTGATAAATCACATCACAGGATGGTACTGACTGCATTACAAAAATCTACTCAGAGAGTTGTGAGCCCTGGGGTATTTAACTTCATGTATCTGAAGTGGCCCCACATCAATGGTGAGAAAAGGATGGTAGGTCTGACAGGGGCAGTGGTTCTCACTGATTCCCCATGTCAGGTTAATAAGCAATCTTTGATGTCTCTGTGCACACAGCTTAATTGTATTCCAAGGAAGGCGTATTGATTTCAAGGGGATGTTGAAATATTTGTTTCCCTTCAGCAGAACTGACTTTTCATGTCTCTGCTGTTACAAGCTTCTTTTCTATGTTACACTTAAACAAAAGATATGGGCTTGATATGAAGTCCTACATATTAAGGGATTTCAAAGGAATTTCTGCTTTGAGTATAACAGGGTGAGGATTATGGGGCATTCTCAGCCTTGGGATATCACTGAACAGGTGCATAAAAAGCATACTGGAAGAAATTAAGAGATAGCAGGAAACAGGGAGAACCAGGAGATTGTGATTTGATTGGAATTCGGGTATCAAGCTGTGGCTTGTTTGTATTGTTCTTGATTAGTGTTTATTTAGTGGCATTGAAAGGTGAAATAGCTGCTGTTACAGTTGTGCTATGCAGAAAGCTTTTTGAGAAACGTGGCAGTAGTCCTTGGGAGCACAAGCTGAATGAGAGGCCCACGTGGGATAGCTTGTGCCAGGGAACTTACTGTTACAGTTGGTAGATATAGTGCCTGTCACCAGGGAATCCCATCCATTCTTTACATAAGGCTACAGGCTGCTTCTCTTGCGGTTGATAATGATTACAATAATAATAAGGATAGAGGGGACCCACAACAATCAGCTGGTTCGACTGCCTGACCACTTCGAGCCTGAGCAGAAGTTAAAGCCCATTATTAAGGGCACTGAATGCTTCTTAAACACTGCCGGGCTTGGGGCATTGACTGCCTCTCTAGGAAGCCTGTTGCAGTGTTTGACCACCTTGTCAGGCAGGAAGTGCTTCCTGACACTGAGTGTAAACCTCCCTTAATGTGGCTTTGCCTGCTACAAGTTTGCTCTGTGATCTTGAAGCATGTACAGTCAGAGGTTTAAAATGGGACCAGTGATGTCGGATGCTTTGTGTGTTTTTGGGTATGGCACTGTCTGGTGAAGGCTGTGTTTGACAGATAGATGCTGCTGGGAGCACCAGTGTCTTCATCTGTGAAACGGGACACTGACACCTCATCTCATAGGGTACACTTGATGTGTGTGGCAGCTGTGTTGTAGGTACCAGGTGGGAGGGTGTGACAGGTGTGACAGAGTAAACCACCCACAGGGGATCTGGGTACGTGGCTTTTTTTAAAAACCAAGATTGGAGTTTTCACCCTAAAAGATTATCTCACATGCTGACTCGCCTACTCACTCATCTGGACTGACACAACAGCAATAATAAATTAAACTGTGAAAAAAGTGTAGGGGTTACTTTTGGCTGCGTTTTCTCTCCACCTCACATAGAAGTGGTATGTGATTTAATGCATTACATGCTTATGTTATTTTCCTGCCATTGTAATGAGGCAATTGTATGATAAAAACATGTGTTGTCTCTGGCTGAGGAGTAGTTTGAGAGATGTAACAGCTGGTCTTTATCCAGGCTCTGTACCCCATTGTCGGTACAGCCTGAAGAAGTTCAGGGAAGCTGAAGGTGGAACGTACAAGCACTGATGCACCCACTGCATTTTCAAGTCTGTTAGATGCAAAGGCAGGGTCATGTGACAATATATACTCCTGCAGTAAAGTTCCTGTGAGTAAATAAAAGTAATCATTGAAGCTGTCAGTTCTTCCCCAGGCTGTGCATTTCCTTTAGCTTAGATGACTGATTTTTCTTAATGCAAGAGTCTTCTGCATGAACACTCGAGTCTTCTGTTGTTTTTATATGAATGGCAGATGACAGTGGTTGGCAAATGTAGGTGATGTTTCTTATGTAAGTCAGCAGAATTGGTCTGTAGCTGCAGCGGGTTAAGCACAGGCTTTGTGTGAAATGTAAGACTTTAACACTGGCTCAGTAAACAGCACAGACCCATGTTAATTTAGATCTCCAGATTAAGAGAGCACCCAAGGAAGAATTTACTTGTTACCTTGTCTTTTAAGTCCATGGGAGTCAGGTCAGAAATCTTGGCTCTGTGACAGTATTGCCCTTGGTTTTACCAGAGCTAGGGATTTTCCCTTGTATTCTCAGATTATAAACCTGCCGACTCCATTAGTTGTGCTGCTGGTGTGAAATGCCAGTCTACAGAAAATGCCTGCAGCCCAACAAAAAGGAAAATATTTCAACCTTCTATGGGTTGTTGTTTGTTTGTTTGTTTGTTTGGTGGGGAGTGTTCTTTAGGTTGGTTGGTTGGTTTGGTTTTGTTTGTTTTTTTTCTACAAGACAAATTACCGTCTGGGATGGAGCTACCAGCAACCCTAAAGGTATTTTTGTCTTTGGCATTACTTTATTTCTCCCCTCAGGTGTTTGCTTGTCCAGCTGTTTCATATTGTGATGATATAGGTTGCCCAGAGAGGCTGTGGAGTCTCTTCTGGAGATACTCAGAAGCTATCTGGACACAGTCCTGAGTAACATTCTTTATTAGGGGACCCTGACTGAGCAGGGAGGTTGGATTAGATGAGCGCCAGTGGTCCCTTCCAAGCTCAGCCATTCCATGATTCTGTGAATAACTCGTGATGGAGAAGAGCTGGTGCTGTCATTCTGGTCTGCAGAGCAAAGTAGTATTTGCTGTCTGATGAAAGAGCTGATGATGTTTATAAAAACTGTTTTTATAAGTAAATATATCAACATGTTTAATCCCAACACTTAAAATGCACAGCCCCTTTTTTTTTTAAAGTCCTTTTATTGTTGAATAGTTGTAGTTAGTCAGTGCTGGATTAGGATGTAGTTAGGATGTGTTTCAGTGCTCTGCAGGTAAATGTTTGATATATTGCCCTTCCTGTGTCAGCTATCACTGGTATTTGTGAAGTGCTGTTATTGCTACTAGCAGGTTGCACCTTAGTTTGGGGATTTGCAAATAGATTATTTTCTTAGTTAAGCAACTATATCAGCAGCTAACCTACTTCTTGGTTCTTTTAGTCTTGCTCAGATCAGATCTGACATTTTTCAGAGTTTGGTTTGGTGTGTGGGTTGATTGAGTTTTTTTGTTTGTTTCTTTTAATGCTAGTTGGTAAATCAAAATCTCTTTTGGTTATTTTCGTTGGTTTTGTGGGGTTTATTTTGTTTTGTTTTATTTTGTTTTGTTTTTCCTTGCTGAATGGAACAGAGAATAATGATGACCTAAGCCAGACCTTTAAGATGCTCAGCTTGCCGGGTGGGACACATGAATCATTAGGCTGTGCATAACGATTAGGTTCAGCGTAATGATTCATTATTTACAAGAGTGAAACTGTGTAAGACCAGAAAGAGAGATCAAGGGCTTCACACCTGTCTGTGCTATCCCTGCCAGTACCTCCAAGCCCAGTACCTAGGTCAGTATGATTGCTTGATGTGGGTGTTCCTTTTCTGAAAAGTCCTTTCACAGCAATTTCAAACCAGATTCTTTGGTGAGTAGCAATTGCATGGACAGTCCCTTTATACCAATGTTATTCTAATCCACAACTAAAATATAATTAGAGATATGATCTTCCCCAGAAGATGGAAATTTTGATTCCCATCCATCCCCAACCTGCATTTCCTTCGTAAATAAGAGAGCAGCTTCCACCTCTGGCCTGCCTGTGATACCAACTTCCACTAACGCTCAGCAGACTTTCACCCAAGCACTTCCATGCTTTTTCTCCCAGTCTTGTCCTCACATGTAATCCTTCCCATATCCATGTCATGACCCTCACTCAGATTCCTCCTTGAAACTTTGTTTGCTGGAATGTCTATGAAATTCGGTTATGGTTAGGCAGCTGCTGCTCCGCCTGTGGCTTTTCATGCTAACACCTCAGTGCTCCTGTGTGTGTCCCCTCTGTATCTATATTTTGTTTGTATCTATATTTCTGTCTGTTCTCTTCTGCTTCAGCAGTAACCTCTGAACTGCTTGTTCTCTACCTGCAGCATGGTGTAGTGCTGGTTCACAGCTACGACCCAAGCTTCTGCAGAGTAGTAAGAATATATAACACAGTTGCAATGGTTGAAGAAAGGTTTTTATACTGCTGCTCTGTTTCCTATTTGAGCTCCTTGTCAGGTAACACTTTATAATTTATAACTCTTGCAACCCTGCTGGGATGACAAAGTCTCTCTCGTGAGCAGTCAGTGGACAAATACATCACTGGCTGCTCGAAGGTGCAGACGATTAGTGGGCAATGAGGTCAGTCTGCCCAGAATATCACTTACAGTGGATTAATCAGTCGGGCAGTGTAGTCATTTAACTCTATGGGCTGCACTGCCTTTGCAGAGATGTTTCCTTTGCAGTGCCCATGGGCCGCCAGGTAATCTAAGATCATCCAACAGATGTTACAAGAGTTACAGCTACAACAGATGTTACCGCAGTTCCGGATGTAACTGAATCCATATTTGAACGTCGAGATGTCAGCCTAAAGAAGGGGCCATTCAAATGCTTTGCATTACCATAACAGAAATGATAGTTGGCCAGAAGAGTGGGAAAAACTGTTTCATCCCTTGCTGAAACTGAAAATGGAGTTCTTTATATGGGAAAGAAGAGAATGGCAGGTCAGATGTTGTGGGAACACTTGGAATATTTTGTTGAACCTGGTTTTCTTTAAAAATATGAAAAAATACAAAATGGAGTTCACTCTAAAGGGAATTATGCTCAAGTGGTAATCTGCTATTTATATATTTTAACTATGTTGTGATACTAATTTACAGAAAGTTTTGTAGGGTGTGCTACATTTTTCACTGTTAGTTTGATCCTCATTGCTGCCTCTAGCTTGTGGCTGTCTGTACTCACCAGGGGAGTTCCTTTGCTTTTGAGATTGGTCATCCAAAGAGGGTGATTCTTACCCTGTTGCAGAAGCTGCTGTGCATAGCTGATGTTAGCCACATATGCTCTGCTTCCTCACTACTACTAGTTTCAGTGCTTTTTTATTTATTTATGTTTTTTTTAACAGAACTATGGCAAGTTTGCAGTGACTATGGATATACCACAGGGGAGAGAGAAAAAGAGAAAAGCGGTGAAGTGGTTCACTCATAGGCATTTAAAACTCCACCATTCAAACAACACAATTCTAAACCAACCCTGTTGTGACTTTCAGATAAGTGGACCAATCTCCAGTTTACAATCCCCCAGGCACCATATAGTTTAGTCTGCATGCTGATGTGTTTTGAGATGTTCTTATCTGGATATGTTTTGAGATGTTCATGTAGTTTCTAAGGATTATTCATGTTAGCAAAAGGCTAACAAGACAGTTGGAAAATACCTGGTATATCAGTTCACTCTCTGGAGGTACTGTCATCATTGCTAATTCTTAAGATGTTCTTCCTCTTCTGTCCCTCGGGTTTTTTTTCACAGTTGGTGGCAAAATTCTGTATTTGGTTGGCTGTGCTGAGGTCACCATTGCACATGGGAGTCACAGCCTCACTGAGGTTACTGGTCTCCAGTTAATTCTCTGTATTAGCAATTCCACAGGGTTAGCTTGAGCAACAGTTTCTATTCCATTGTTGTTCTTCCACCTAGATTTTCATCCATCTTTGTTCCTCTCTTCAGTTTTTCCCCATGCTATTCCCTTGTGCTGCCTGATTACAAAATGAGTGGAGAGGCTCACAGTTTAGTCCCTGTTTGTATCTATCTTCTAATTTGGAGGTAGAATTTGAACCAACTTTTCCCCCCATGTTTTGCTTTCACTTATTTCTCCACCTCTCCCTATTTTTGTTGTAATTCTAGACATGCTGCTCAGTGTAGTACAAATCTGACACACAGCAACTGAAAAACTAGAGAGAGTGCTGTCCTTATGGAGTGCTTTGGATTTACACCAGCTTGAGTAAGTGGCACCTGTTTAGGTCCTGGAATGCATTAGATCTACACCACTAGGATGCTGCAAATGGTAGGAGGGTGGGTGGACCAAACCAGTGGGGTTTATTGGATGTCTAAAAGCAGATATACCCAGTAGGATCTCAGTTAATCAAGGGAGAATCCTTCTTTATATTTTCCAATAGTTTTGGGGAATCAGGAAAGGAGAATTCATCATGTGCTCCATCACGAGAGACAGCTAATGCTTACAGAGGGTATTCCATTCGGCCAAATTGTGCAGCAGAGGTATTTCCTGAAAATAACCTCCTTTTTGTCTTGCACAATTGTAACTGAGAGCAGGATCTAGATTAGTGTGTCAGTCTGTGAAGGGAATCTCCTGCTAGAGACCTTGAGAGTAAAAAAGGAAGTGGAAGATAAGGGAGAATTATTATTATGTTAGAGGATGAGTTAATGATTTCTAAAGATCTCAGCTCTGACGTACCTCTCTGCAGTTTTACTTACTGCTGGTCTTCATCCTGTGTATTCTTAACTAATTCCCATTCAGCAAACATCTGTTAGGCATAATAATTTCAAGCATTAATCCTTACAGGAATTAACCAGCTTGTTAGTTGATGACCTGAACTAGATAGTTTCTGGGGATTATTGCTATTTAAATCTCACCTACGTTTTAAACAGTGGCAACATGACCTGCTCTGGGTTTCTTTTCTTTCTTTTTTTTTCTGCACTGATATATCTTTAGGTTGCCATCCCCTCTTTCACTCCCACAGCACGGGAGGAGGCAGAGAGGAAGTTCTGTGCTTCCTCCTGCATTAGTAAGGAGGAAGCCACTGGTTTCTCTTCGTGCCAGAGTTGCTCGTGCTGCCAACTGTGCCGAATCTCTGTTCTAACGCCCAGTGGAGGCCAGGCTGGATTGTGGTTGCCATGCTGGGAACTCATCAGGGAACTTTTGAATCACCACAGACTTTTACCTACCCTTTTTACCAGATCTCCCAGGATTTTGGTAAGGTTTTTTTACAAGGTTACTTTTATTTCATAATGTAGTGAGATGGCTGTGACAAGGCAGTGTGTCTGTATCTTTTGGCTGCTAATAACTTCTGCACTCATTTTCTGCTTTGCATTAAAATTTGCCAGAGACATGGAAGTGTTAAAGATACCACGTGTCTTGAAATGTCAAGGATTTGAATTCTAGTGAAGAGGGAAATAGAAATCAGTGTCCTGCTGTGGGAGAGCCATGACTGGGGGTTCCGGCAGCACCCAGCTGCTGAAAGCACCAGGGCAGCCCATTGGCGCACTTTTCCTCCCTCCTGGTGCCAGCACCACGGGCTGCTGGGGGAAAGCGTGGGAGGGCCCAAGGGTGAGGGCTCAGTGCAATGAAATAAGGCCTGATAAATTGTTTTGTGAGCTGCAGGCCAGGATGGGGAACTTCTTCATGTAAAGCAGGAGAAAGGAAGCTAAAATATCCCTGCTGTGGTGTGCACCAGAAGGGCTGGAGATAAGGGACAGTCGGTGAAGTTAACAGAGAGTGTCTGTTGGGAGCTTGGGAGTGTTGCTGGTGCTCAAGACATGATATCAGCTTTTACAGCCGGCAAAATGTTTGCCGAATTGGGACTGCTGAGGTCCTTTCCCTGAAGTTTGTGAAATAGTGTGGATTTAAGGTCCCATGTATAACTGTTGAAACATGACCTGGGGGTATGCAATAGGTAAAAATGGGGATTGAAGAAATTAAGATTTTTTTTTTCAGGTAGGGAGTGTAGATTGCACAAACGTTGGTGCTTGTGCTGCGCTCATTGAACACAAACAAGGTCATTGGAGGCTCTGCTGTGTGGTGGTTCAACAATGGTCCTTATGTGAGTCAGCCACATTTTCATTCAGGAAGATGATAACCAGCTTCTCCTGTTTTCTGAATCTACCTTTTGCAAGGTACCTGCTGAGCCCTGATCTGTAAATTCAAAGGGAAATAGCAAAAAAAATTTCAGTGGTATGAAGCGCCTTTAAAATACAGCAAGTGTTTGTGTTATCTTAGAAGAGGGCTTTAGAAACTACTAAGGAAATACTTTTATTTCCTATAGACCAAAGTTAAGTATGTGCCATGATGTATATTACATCTTGTAGAAGAATTATAGGAACCCTTGTTGCTCTAAATGTATCTCTGAGTTAGCTCTCTGGCAGCCCCAGGGATATGTCCCATAATATTTAGGGTGGAATTTTCAGACTTGCTGAGAAGCAGCACGCCCTGAGGCCCCCTTGGGGTCTGAATAGAGCAGAGCTGCCTGATCTCTTCAGACGTTTGCAGGGGAAAAGAGCTTTGGTTTCTTGTAGTACTCCATTTCTAAAAGGCAGTTGCTAGAGGATAATGTGAGAAGAAAAAACGTTGGCTTTACTTGTGCTGCTCAGGACGGTAATTATCTGTGATCACAGCTTTAAATAACCCTCTGGTCCTCCTCGCTGGAGGATGACTGCTGGCAAACGCTGCTCACTGCTGGGTCCTGCTGCCGCTTCACTCTTTGCTTTAGGTTTGATGAATCTCAGTAGGAGGAGGTTCAGATGCCCTCTGGGTTTATGAACTACAGGACTGCAGTCCCCAGCCTGGCTAAAAAGACTGCTAAAAGGGCAGTCTGAGCGATCAGAGTGGCAGAGCCGTGGCAGTGCTGGGCTGTTTGCAGCCTGTGCAGGGATCTGTGCAGCTGAAACCACAGATGTGATGCTCTTTAACCCACACTGCCTGGCGAGCACACACTGTGGGAGGGTGACTGAGACGGGGAAAATGCAATAGTTCAGGCAAAAATGAGTCACGGGAAAGCAGCCTGTTTTAATCAATTCCCAAAGTGTTCTCAGCCACTCAGAATTAATTCATAACCACCATTTTGCAGTGGTCTACTTTGTTTCTGAGCTTGGGGATGAGGTTGCTGACGGTTCCAGTAGAGCATTTTGTTTGGGGCACAGGCAGGCCTTGTTTGCCTGTGGGTTTGTGTGAACACAAAGCTGGTGTTTTGCAATATAAAGCCTGACATTATAAGATTAATGCAAATACTACTTTTAATTATGTCCAGAGTGCTGACTGTTTAAGTATAGCTATTTACTGTTTAGATATAGCTTCCTGTATGTTCTTGACAGCATTTCAAGTGTTTATGTCTTTCAGGGGTCATTTTTCTCTTTCTTTATATAAACAGATCTTTCTGTTCCATGCAAATTAAAATCTGCTTATTTTCCCATAACCATATGCTTTGATCCCAAGAAAATAACTCTTAATCAACAGCTTTAGTATCTAAAATTAGTATTGTCCTACTTGCTACTTTTCTTCGATTCCATAAGTCTCACTTTCACCATATAAATATCTCATTACCATAACTGAATTGATAATGTTTTGAAGGATATATCTGAGAAATCTTATGTTTTGGAGAGCTAGTCCTTCAGCTATTCTAAATGTGACAACAAGCATTGTGCCCTTAGAGCATACTTGTAAAATACTTGCAAGTGACTTTGTTTCTAAGAAATATTTCCAGTAAATTCTTGTTTTGAGAGATTTCTTAGTTTAAAAGCCATGTGGTTAGTGCCTCAGGTTGCACACTATCGCTCACTCAGATATATAGAGACATTTGAGTGATGGTCAAATGAGATTTCAACACTGATTTTGTAAGGGGAAAAAATTGTTTGTGTAAGGGGAAAAAATTGGACCCCTAGATTCAAACGTGGAAGCAGTAATGTGGAATAGGAAAGAATGCAGACTTGGAGACAGATTGACATCCTGTACCCCTGAACACCCATGTTACAACAGCAGGCCTCTTCAGAACATGGGATTCCTGAAGAAAGTGAATTATCCCACCTCTGGTACGAGTCCTTGCTTGCAAGTGTCCCTCTCTTGCACTGGCTCCAAGGGAATCTCAGGGCTCCCACCTCAGGGTGTCCCACTGACAGCTGAGGGTTCAGCGCAGTGAATCCCCTCTTCTGGTGTGAGATCCTGCCCGTGCTGAGGCCACATGCTTCAGCTGGGCTTGGGGATCTCTTGCTGAGTATCTCTGGTTCCAAGGGCTGGGTGGAGGACACGGGTGGTAGAAGCACTGCCGCTTGCACAGAGCAGTGGCAATGCAGGTGAAGGCCCTAACAGCCCTTTCTTCCCTCCATCACTCTGTGTCCCTGAGTACACACCAATGCCTTGTTTTCATTGCCAAACCCCTTCTGACTTGTCACTTGTCTTCTGTAATCTCTTGGGGACAGAGGTATTATCCTTTTAACTGTAGGGCACTCCTGCTCACCGAGGGTGCTGTGCCAGCACACTCCTCGTATGTGGCGTAACACCCTGGAGTCCTGATTGTGACACTGGCCCTTGGGAGCTGCTGTGTGACAAACTGCACACAAACAAGGAGAGCTGTTCCCAGCTAGCCATGGAAGACAGGCAATTTCTCACTAGGGCTGTGATGCCAAACAAAGCTAAGCAGCGCAGCTGGTGTGTTAAGGATTGCCAGGAAGAATTACTTGGGAATAGTGGGCAGAGCAAAACTAATTTGCAAAGTATATTTGGCAATAGTTAGGGATAACCGCACCTTTGAGAAAATGAGGTTGTCTGTACACAATAATACAACCAGCAAAAGAGGAATGGTTTATCAGATACGTTATTCCTCTGAATTGTTCACTGATCTCTAGCCAAAGGGCAGATACCACAGAGGTTTATTAGTCAGTATATCAGTGCTGTGACTGGCACCCAGTACTGAGGGATCACACAGTCTGTGGAGGACAAGTGGGAGATAATTAAATACATAAATTCTAGTCTCCAGAGACAACAAAACTAATGCTGTTGGCTTGCAGCGCTTTTTTGTTGTCTGACTGATGGTAAAACTCAGAGACCTGACAAAAGCTGAAATCAAACCTACTTGGGAACTTGTCCCCTGCTGCTCAAGATGTAGATTGCTGGTAAACCCACAGATATCTTTCAGGGGTAATTTCCCCATCAGATTCCCTGGACCTGAAGAATCTCTGCTGAAGTTGTAGAGCAGAGGTGTTTAACCTGTGGTTTCTCAGACACACAAGTGTCTGTGAATGGTAACTAGGAAAATGAAGCCTCTTGTCATTAAATTTGAAATCACCAAAAAGATATCTGCATCTTAGCAGAGACACTTGAAGTGGTACAGAGTAGAAAAGGCTGAAAATCACTCTCTGCAGCATTTATTAACAGAATCTTTGACTTTGTTCTTGTCCTTTCAAGTGTTTCCTTATTGCTTAGAGGCAAGAAACAAAGTGCCTTTGAACCCAAGTTGTTATCTGTAAAAGGGATAGGATAGTCTTACTTCCCTGGGGGGGGCTGACTGAATAAAGGCTCTAAAGATTGTTTCTACCTCAGTAATGTGGGGATAGAAATTCAAAATCCAAACCAGACAGCTATCTAATATAGATACTCTGTCTCCTTGATGGTAAAAAAAATTCTAGACCAGAACTAAAACCTGCATTTTACTTATCTAATGGGATCATGGTAGACCAACCTGTCTCCTGGAGTGACCTGGAAATGTGAATGTTTCTGTGTGGAGTGTATGGAATGGGGAGACATTTGTAATTAAGAGTCCTCACTTACTCTTTTTATTTCCAAATAAAAAATAAAAATGCTGTGATCAGACCTATTGATTATCATTTCCTAGAAGGGATGATGGCCCCAGGACCCAATTCTGCCTTATTTGTATCCTATGATTCCATTCGGATATAAAGCTGTTTTTAAATTTCAATCTTTTTTTCAGGAAATAGCTTTTTAGACCTGGGAATGATATATTTTCCCCAGCAGTCTTAGAAAACAAAAAGATACCCTGCTTGTACTGGCTCTCACTAAAGTCTGAAATGAATCTTTAAACAAATGACTGAAAAAATCAGGCTTTTTTTTGAGAGTTAGCCTGCACAGAACATGTCTCTGCTTTTCAGTTTTTGATAACAAAGAGAATATTGTCAGGTGTGATCATGTTGTGGCAGAATGTCTTGCCTTAGCCATAGGGTTCCTATGGATTGTTTTGTGAGGGAGAGGAAGTGCTAGGGATGAGTGCTGTATGTACTCAGAATGTTGGCATTCCTTGGTTGAAGGGGCTGCTTTTAATGAGGATACAGATGTGTTTATTCCAAAAACCCTATTCATACTCCAGCTCGTTAATTAGGACAAACAATTGCAGACTGTCATAAACATTCACTGCCAACAACACAGGAGAGGGCTGTGTTGGAAGATGGCCAAGGTGGTAAGATTAATGTTTTGAGCCTCTAAAAGATTATGCTGGGAATAACTACACCTTTTATTTGAAACCTTGAGAGCTTCTGCACCTATTTGGGCAGTTTAACTAGGCTCTGCATGGGTGTAGCTGCTGTCCTGGCGGCTTTCAGGAAGGCTAGGAAGGCTGGCTGGATTCAAAATTCACAATAGCTCCTCCTGCAGTAGACCAAGAATATTCAGCTTTGGAAAGACAAGGGGCAGTGCTCTGTGCCTCTGTGGTCTGTGCCAACTTCTGACCTCTGCTCCAATCTGAAGCAGACACTCAGAGCTCCCAGCTCTGGGCCTCCTCAGAGCTCTCTTTATAGTATCTGGGGAAGCTGAAAAGTTACTAAATTATCCCAGATACAATTCCCAGAACCAAAATTGCTTCCACACTCAGACATTTGTCTAAAATTTGATACAGTTCAGGGTTGGGTTTTTTTAAAATCTTTTTTATTTCACATTCAGTCCCAGAACCAAATGAAAAAGGTTACCAAAATGTTTGAAGTATTTCAATAATTGGAAAATAGTCTCCCTAATGGTGAGTGGTTTGAATTTTCCTGGAGCGTTTTTGTACTTTTATTTTTGTAAGAACTGGGTTCTGGAAACTAGTCAAGTAGTACGTGAATGTAAGAATCCAAGACATATTGAAACCATTTAAAAGCCTGTGTTCTATAAACGTAGGGTTTAAAAGAATGTGTAAAATGGGAGTGGTTGTAAGAAACGTTTGAGATTTAATTTTTTTTTCTAAAAGAACAAAAAAACCCAGCCCCAGTATGACTGGCAGAGAGAAAATAGTACGTTAGGAAACATTGCAAAATAATAGGATAATGCTAAGAAAAAGACACTGCACTTGCGAAATAATTTTAAAAGCTATCAGTAGTGTATTACAAATACTAAATAAGTAAATCTTGTAATATCGCAGAAGAGTTATTAGATGCACTAGCAAGGCTCCTACAGTGGCTGTACTTAGGGAAGAACTGCACAGAGAAATTTGGCTCTGGGAGTTCCATGTGGGTCACAGGAGGGGTGACCTCTGCCTGTCTCTGTGTCAGGGTCTGCCATGGAAACCCAGACATGTCCACGTAGTGGCTCCAAGGCCTCAAATTAGCAGTCAGCTAATTCATTTATCTGCTCTCTCAGCGAGATGGCTTCAAGATCACAGTTAAAACAAAGCTGTCACTGCATCTCTTCAGCCCAGCCATTTGTGTTGACAAATGGAGAAGATTTTAAAAGCAAAACCCAGCTTGCTGTTTCTTTGGATCTCATTCGTTCATGGTGGAGTATTCAGCCTGTGGGTGAGCTGGGGATACAGAGTATGTGCCCCTAGCATCCTTCCAGCTGCCCCTTCTCCTCCAGGATTTTGGGAAGAGGTGGTATGCTGCAGTTCTCTAACCTCCCTCCTTGCTAAATGGTTTCGTGCCTGGATGAGAGAGGAGGAGAGCAGTGATGCTGACTTGAGACAAGTGTGTGCCATGTCAGCTGTTCACTTTTCCCTCTTCCAAAGGTGCAGGGATCCCATGCATGTAACTGAGCCTCAGACAAACCAGTGCAAGCCCTGGCTGTGCTGTGGGTGTGCAGTGGGTCTGGCAGAGCAGCTGGGCAAGGGCTGAGGCATTGCCCCTCTGTGGCTGAAATGTGTGTGCCTACCCAGACACTGGCCAGATGGTGCTTTGGGGGTCATGGAGGCTGATTCACAGAAGGTAGGAAGACTAGTGTTGTGCGAGAGGTTCAGCTGCAGGTTTCTGCAGCTAATCTGTGTCTAACATCTTCCTGTTCCTAAAATGTGCTTTTTATAACCTGTGGATATACTGCAGGAGCTGTCCTGGGTCAGTTCTGTTCAACACCCTGAAATACGATTCTTCGTTACCTCTGCCAAGAAATTGTTCCTGCATTTGGCCGAATAAAACTTGGTTTTGCTCAGCATCTCATTATCTATGCTGGAATTTCTTATGCGTAGTTATTGCCCTCATTTAGTAGCATGTATAGAGATGGTGAGTGCTTTCTACAGTGTAAATGCACCTTCCACAGGATGCATTAATATACTGATTCAAGTGGCATTAAATGAAAAGCAGTTTTGAACAGCTGGATGCATTTGAGAATAACTGAGAAAAACAATTTTGTCCAAATTGCTCAGAGGATCGCACTGGCAATTAAGGGAAGACTTTCCCTGGCACAGTGAGTCCCAGAGACTGAGCCTGGGATAGGGGCTGTGCACCATGGTACAGATGGTCCTAATGGTCTGCTGCTGTTACAGGTTGGTGTGAATGATGGCTTTGCACAGCTTAGGTCTGTTCCAGGAGCTGCTATGTCTCCTTTGTCCCTTTTGTGCTGATCAGGGTCCAGAAGTATTGCTCAATTTCATGTCCAGAAGTATTGCTCAATCATTTCGTCCCAATGATGCAACAGAAATGGGGTGAATGCTGTTGATTCATTAACTTTTATCCACTAACCATTAATCCCAGCTTTAGAAGAATTTGCAGAGGAGTTATAGGTTTGCCATATCACAAATAGTCAATAGTTGTTCTTCCTCCCAAGCAGACAGGAAGTCAGAAATCATAATTTTACCTTGCAGGTATCAATCATGCTGTTAGTGCCTGGGAAGGGTTCCAGAACAAGTCTGGTGCTGTAGCTGATTGCTTCAGCCAGCATCTGGCTGCCCTGCGTGGAGGGAGGACAGCAGGTCTCAAAAGGCAGCCCAGATCCATGTCAGGTATTGCAGGTTGTAACTGCTATGAAATCCACCTGTGCATTGAGTCCATGCTAAATTTAGTCATTTTGGTGGTACTTTAAATAGGAATTGCTTGGTCAAAATCAGGCAATGTTGTTATGTCTGATATGTTGTAGCTGGCGTAGCAAAGTGTTTCTCTTCCTTTGCAAGCTGGTGATCTTAGTAGTGAAATAACTTTTTTTGTGGTTTCCTGTGTTGACTGCTTACGAGGATTGACTGTGTGTGGGATGGGGAGGGCTGTGTAACTAAGGCTTGACAGAAATTCCTTGTGCTCAGAGGAGAGCAGCATGAGGGCAGAGTGTGAGTGGAGTTTTCTTCCTGTTGGATGACTGTTGGTTTTCCACTGCTTCTAAACCATGTTAGATTGCCCTCAACTGTTTGTAAAAAATAGGACTGGGATAACATTGTGTTCACTATTAGCTACTCTATGACTGGAGTACAGAAGCCAAATTTAAATGTGATATGGATGTTGCCAGGAATAGAAATCTCCTAGGAAATGAATGCCACTTCTCGTCAGTGTCCATCCAGCAAATGTGGTGTGAGTTCTTGTTTCACAATAGCATAACTGGAATCACCACCGCTCATACTTGAGCATTCAGAAACTGCTTGCCTAGAAATGTAGATATGTAACAAGGAGAGTTTGAGGGGACAGTCCCTCTACAACCGCTAGATATAATGAGAAATGTTAATGTGAAAATGAGTTGATTTTCCAGCTGCAATGAGATATGGGCTCTTTTCTGAAAATTGCATTATTGTAGTTCAGAAATGTCAGTTCAGAACCAGCCATAGTTGGAGAAGGACACAGCTATCTAGCAATCCTCTGAGAATAACATTACTCTATTAGCTGGCTTCATCTTTAGGACTCTTGTGATGTAAGTCAACGATTTTAGCTTTAATTATATATCCTGTCATAGTTTTTATATTAGAGAGGGAGTAGCTGCCATGCCACACCACCCTCACTAAATCCAGTACATCCTGTTTTATTTTTTAAATCTTTACAAGGTGAGGTCACTCTTTTTAAAACTGCTCTCAAGTTCTGAGAGCTACAGCCTTAGATTCTGTCCTGTCTGACAGGAGGAGGAATTCCCTCTTTCATGCAAATGCAGCTCCGCTGATCTGCACATGGAGGTCTGACCCCATCCTGTGATCTAGCTGTCCCCATGGGTAGTGCAGTAGCTGCTCTGCAGGTGCAGCTCTTTCATTCTCTTCTGGGACCTGTTGCATAGAAAGCCTGCTGGTGGCTGGGAAGCAGAAGTTCAGACTGTTGTGAATGCTGACATCTTGTTTCCTCTGGTCTAATGTGGAAGAAAATTCCCTGGGAGCTGCAGGGAATACCTCTAGTATTGCATGAATCCTTTTACCTCCTGGAGAGGAACATCAGCAGGATGGTGGGGAGCTCTCTGTTGGTGAGCAGAAGGAAGGCTCTCCCTTGTAAAGACTGAGCTGCTGAGAGCTATGGAGGTTGAAAAACACCACTGGTCCAGCTTCACGAGGAGCTGTGCTCTGCCTCTCACACCCAGCACTTTCTTCCACATGAATTGTTTCATGGAAACTGAGGGGCTACTGTGGAACTGAATTCTGCATAGTGAACTTGGGTTCAGTAATTAAGTCTCAAACTTTGTGCTGAAAAAGCCTTTCAGTGATGAATAACAAAGAGGAAGAATATTTTATTTTCCACAAGACACTGGCTGCTTGGCTGGCACTAGTTGTAGGATGTGATCCAAACCCATTGAATGTCAGTGGCTCTCTCTCTGTTCACTTCAGTGGAGCTGACCTACAGGGTGCTTTGTGCTCATCCTTATTAGTCAAGTTTAGTCCAGCAGTCCTAGGGGTGAGCCTGGGATGGCCCTCCTGTGTTCTGCAGGCACAAAGTGGGCTGGCTGGGCAGTGGGGAGATTGTGCTCTAAAGAGAAACATCAACAGAGCAACCAACCATCACCCCTTCCTGCTGGTTGGAAATGGGCAACAAGAGAGAGGGAGAGCAAAATTAAAAGCTTGGAGCCTGCTATGGAGTAAAAAAAATAGCAAAAGAAGGCATCCACCAGTGTTGATATTCCCCTGTGAAGGCTTGTTTGTGATCTACCTTGGAAATTGCTGGCCAATTCCCACTGTCTGTGTATTCCAGACTCACTGCATGTGCATTCAGGCATCCTCTGCACAGTCTCACCAGAAGTTAACTGAGGGTGAGCATCTGATCCTGCCCTCAGCAGCTTTGAAGGGTTTATACACCTCTAAGTTAAGTATGTGCCAAGTACTTTGTTAGCCTGGTTTCAGGTGCTCAGTACATGAGCCTGGAAGGGCATTGGGAGAGTTTTATACTGACATGGCTCTGGGAAGAAACAGAACGTGTTTGTGTTTGGTGTAGCTAATCTGGACTACACCACAAACACCAAATTAATCTCATTTAAAAGCTTTGAATTAAATCTGTTTACTGTAATGGAGCCTCCCACAGTTCTCCACCTTCTTTTTGTTTCCTGGTATGTTTTCATTTGGGAAAGCTGCAGTGTGAATGTGTTCTCTGTGCTCAGCTGAACAGCGATACTGCTGCAGTTTTTGGTATTATCATTCTAGAGGAAAGCCACAACATCATTAGTTTTTCTCTCTTGCTCCTTCAGGTTGCCTTTCATTCCTGTTTAGGTCAAATTTAAAACCTACTTACCTCCCTGTTTGGTGTCCTTTCAGCTTCTTCAAATGCAATGACTCAGCAGCTACAGGATGAATTTGACAGTAGCGTGGAGAATGCTGAAGCTTGGATGAAGGCCATCCAAGAGAGACTGAGGATCAATGACAACACCAAAGGACCTCGATCTGCCCTAGAAGCCAGACTGAGAGAGACTGAGGTAAGGGAAGAGTGATGGAATTCGGAGGTGGCTCTCACTGCTGCCCCTGTTACAGCAGTTATTGCTGTGAGCTTGGGAATTTTCCATTAGGAAATTGTCAGCTGCCCTTGCTTGTTGGAGCACTGGGCCTGTGTGGATGGGTTCACATCAATATTCTCTCTAAATTTTCCATCTGCAAAATGTTTACAGCTGTAGAAAAAGAGGATGGTAATTCGATACCACAGGCTTCCAAGCTTTTCAGATTGATTTGGAACACTAGCAGCAGGTTTGGCAGGTTAAAATGTTTACACTCTCCTCAAGCCTGGAACACTTTGGTTGCTGCTTGCAATTACCATAGTAATTTGCAGACGACCAGCATATAATATAGGAGAATCAGGTCATGTTAGTGTTCCATCTCATTCAGCACTCTGGCACTGATAGAGAAAGATTGCAGTGTCCTGGTAATGGACTGTTCTAGAGTAAATCCTTTGTCCTTTTCCATCAACCCTGATGATAAGAGGGTTTACAGATCCCCTTTATGATCTGTTTAATGAAAAGGTAAAAGTTCTCATTTTTTCCTGGTTTTACTTAATCTGTTGTATAACTCTTCTCACAGAGATCCTGTTGCAGATTGTGCTTGCTCTCTCACAGTGATTTTGCATTCATTAACTTCAGTTTCATTAGATGTTATCTAGGGCTTGTAATTTCAGAGAAGGAAACACTCCTGTTTGTCCCATATGTACCATTTATGATCAGAGGGAGTGGTGATATGTCTATGACTAACATTGAAACTATTTTTATACTTTTATTACCTTTAATTCCAAGTAATATGCTCTTTAATTTAAATGGCAAAATCTTTCCCGTTGTTACTTACCCTAAAGTCTATCTTTTTGTGTGTCTACTTATGTTTGGCCTCTTCTAAAGTTTAACAAAAAAAGTTGCAGGCTTACATGGATGATGAGGTATTTTACAGTGATGTCTTCTGCCTTTCTCCTTAGAAGTGGTTAATTGGAGGATGGATCTTGCTTCTGGCATAATATAGAGACAGTTCATGGAGTGATGGACAGGTGGCTAGACTTGCATGTCAGTCATAAAAGTCTGAAGCATTTTATCTTGGTCTATAGTTTTATTTTTTGACTTTAAATTGTTTTCATCCTGTCCTTTTGTCTAGGAAACTATGATGTGTACAGTCTCAAAAACCAGGCAAAAACCACAGGAACTTGTGTGGAAGAGTGGTAGTTTGGCAGAGGGGATACAGTCATGGCAGAGATAAAAAGTTGTAAAGTCTGGAGGTTTGTGGTGATGTGATATGGCCTGAACTGAAGCCTGTTGACTTCTGTGGGCTTTAGAGGAGGTCTGTAACATGCAAAAAGTCACGTTAAGAGATTCTTTCAGCTCAGACTTTGGAAATTTATCATTCCAAAGATTAACAAGTGTCTGTTCTCTCTTCCTGTGTGTATCTTAACCACTCCCGCTCCTTCATCCTGCCTCCTTTCTGGGCCTGGCTTCAGTCTCCAGCTCGGATGCCCTCGTGATGTGCTCACTGCTTTACCTGTTGGCTGTTTTCAAATATAGTGCTCAAATTTCAGTTCCTTTTTTGCACCTGGCTTGCCAGGTTTTTTTCATGCTTCCTTCCTGTGGTTTATTTTCTGTTAATTTGTTAATGAAAATGTCAGCCAGTGATAGAATTCATGTAAAAAACAGATTTGAAAAAGAAAAATGACTGTACAGCCACTGCTTTCTCTCCAGCTGTTGTTTGCTTCCAATTGCTGGAAAAATATCAGGCTAAGAATACAGCTTTACGCTTACACTGTTCTTGTTGGATGATAGCTATCGCTGGTATTTTCTTGCTTTGCCCTGCCCTTTGCCCTGCTTCCCTGAATTCTGTCAATCACACCTTTCCTAGTAAATCATTTGTCCAAACACCTGTTTGTACATCACATGCAGCTGGGTTGCCTGCATGCCAAAAGAACAGGCTTTTCCCAGAATGTGAGACAGGAAATCCAAAAGCCTTTTACTTGTCTCATCTTTGCAATAACTGACAAGATTTTTTTTTTTAAAGTCAGATTCCATAGGCCTAATTTTACCAAAAGTAATTGCAGATTTTGAACATCTTGGTGTTTTCATTATAGAAGCCTTTTTATTCAAACCTGAAAGCCTGCAGTTTTCCAGGAGTTTATGGAAGAGCAGCCAGAAAAGCTAATTTGATAGTGTCAGAAGTTTGGATAAAGTAATGTTGAAAGCTGACATCCAAATTGGGGGCATAATTAATCTGTTATATTGTACAGAACTTGTGCTGATTTTTCCATCTCTGTATACTTAAAATTAGGTGACTCAACTTTCAGTTCCTGGCATTCCTATTTGTGTAAGATACACATTTTCACCAATTCATAATTTAGCAATTTAGGGTCAAAGCAAAATTTGGTAGCAGGCAGAAAATTCCACTAGTTAATTTCTCTTGGCTTCTTTTCTAAGACAGCTTATATTTGCAGTAGGAAGCCTTTTTAATATGCTTCATGATTTCTTATAGTGGAGCTTAAAATTGAGAGGTTGCAGTGTATCCTGTGGAGGTTGCCTCTCCGTGCTTTGGCAGGTGGGAGAGAACAGCTGGCCTGTGGCAACACTGTGCTGTAATTCCTAACAGCAATGGAAACACAGCCACAGGCATTTCACAGAAAATGGTCTCTCTTTTTGTAGCTAACTTATATGTCCTTCAACTGCTGCGTGGTTTTCGATTAAATTCAGTTAATGTTTAAGAATAAACATGTCTGAAGAAACATTCATGTTTTCCTTTCAGGAGAAGCTTTGTGGTAGAGAGTTAAGTGGGAAGGGTTAATTGTCTGTGTTGTATGGAAATATTTCCATTCCATGGTAGTGTCAGGTTAACGACTTGACTTGATGATCGTGAGGGTCTTTTCCAGCCTAAATGATTCTATGAGTTCATGATTCCTGTGTAAAAACAAAGTTTACATTTCATCAGTTATGCTTATTTTCTTTCTATGCTTTCAGTATAATTTGTTTTTCTCATAGAAAATACGTGCACTGGAACCAGAAGGCAGCTTGAAAATGGACTTGGTTCTTGTGAAGGCAGATGCTGCTCTTCGCAGCATTGGTGAGGACAAGAAGCCTGAGGTGCTCTCTAAACTAAAAGACATTAAAGCCTTGTGGGAAGAGACAGCCATATACATTACTCATTGTCACAGGTAAGACAAACATACTTTTGGGTGTGTTGAGGAAGTTGCTTCTTCCAGTGCTTTTATAAAGTGCTTCCTGTCTCTTTCTGCTGCCTGGATTGTAGACAGCAATCCCTGCTAATCCCAGTCCCATGAGCATTTTGGAGACTGGGCTTTCCCTTGCCAAGGAAATTAAAAATATGCAGAGGTAGATGGTTGTGTGTTTTAGCATAAATGATGATTGAAGATGGTAATAAAGTTATTATACACAGTATATTGATATTTAGGAAATATATTAAATATGTTTATAATATATGTATTAAAGAGAGGGAGAGAGGGTCAGTGAGACCTTGGTGCTCTGCCTTCACAACCCGGCCTACCCTCCTCATGGTCTGGAATGAGGAGTTTGGTCAGGCACAGGGAGCTTCTACAGAATACTTCCTCCCCAAAGCAGAGAGGACCTGGAAGTGAATCCAGAGCCTGTGAAGTCAGCGCAGCTTAAAATTGCTGAGAACCTTGCGCACTGCTTTGAAGGCCTTTTGAGATTGTTGGTCTCCAGTGCTCCCATCATCATTTCATCTAACTGCTCTCTCTTGCTCTCTCCAACAGCCGCATTGAGTGGGTCTGGCTGCACTGGAGTGAGTACCTGAAAGCCCAAGATGAGTTTTACACGTGGATGCACAACATGAGGCTGACCTTGGAGCCTGACATTGAGCTGCAGCTTGGCTTGAAGGAGAAGCAGTGGCAGCTGAGCCACGCTCAGGTTTTGCAGAATGATGTCCTAAATCAGTCAGTCCTGCTGGAAAGGCTGCTGGAGGAAGCTGCTTCCTTATTCAGCAGGATAGGTGACCCCAGTGTTGATGAGGATGCTCAGAAGAAAATGAGGGTAGAATATGAAGGAATCAGACAAGAAGCTCAGGTACACTTATAAAGAGTGGGAGGTGTTCAAATTTCTCCAATGTATGGTATTGTTTGCTACTTGGTGCTTGAGGGATGGGGCTTACCTGGTAGGACTGCCAAAGGAAACAGAGTGAGGACTGCTGTTCTGGCAGTCAATGGACTGTTTGAAATAATTGTCAAGTCCCATGATGAGCTGTTAATTGGGACACTCTTACAAGGTGCTTGTAGTGTGTTGTTGTAAATAACTGCAGGCTGCTTGCTGTGACCTGGTGAATATTACTTTAGGTCATCTCTATATAAAGTTTGAATTGTTGCTCATGTTGCAGCACATTAGTGGTTCTTGTATAACGAGATGCAGAGTACCCATTCCAGGAGTCAGGGAATATTGTGTGCATGCACCCTTGTTGGAGGAAATAGCATTAATTGAGACCCAGAGCTGCCTTCCCTGCCTGCAGAACTGGGAAACACAGAGGAGGGAGTGGCCAGTGGCCAGTTCCACCGTCTGAAAAATTTTCGTGCACACAGGTATTCATTCTTGCCCAATACTAATCTTCCAGCTTGAACAGTTGAAAGGCTGGTGTAAGACATCCTGCTTCATCTTTCAGTACCAGCAATCTCCTTTGACCCTATTTCTGAGTAAAGACTTTGGAAAAGGTTCATACTTTTCACTTCAAAACTCAGGTAAAGACAGGATTAGACCATGTGGTATGGCTGAGGGGCAGGCATCTGCAGGTGGGCAGAAGAATTCAATTTCTTACTAACCAAATCACTAGAAATGCTCAAAGGGATATTTTAAATATATGTATAGACACATCTATCCCAAACATATGTTTTTGTCTCATAGTGGCTTCCAGGAGCTTCATAGGCTGGAATTACCTGTGCAAATACAAATAATTTTCATGACATTGGTTCTGCTGTCTGCCTCTGTTATAATGCTGCCTTCTATGAATTCCCACACCTACACACCAGTCCAGAGCTGAAGCCTGACAGTGATGTGTGCTTTCCCTCCCTGGGTGCCACTGTACAAAGTTAACTTCAGGTCACACTGGGAGAACAACAACATTGGGATGCTTGTACCATTACCCTGCTTCCTCTAGAGATGCTTTTGCTCTTTTGAAGTAAAATACCCTGAGCCTCAAAAGCAGCAAACCCCCCCCCCTGAACTGGCATCTTTTGTGAGCATGTAGTTCAGATACTTATATAGTCATAAAGATACAACTACTGCTAATGTCTCTCCAAAATCTAGAGTATATTTGGAAATTCTGTAGCTGCAGCTGCCACAGAGAAGCCACCAGCAGACTTAAGCCTCGACATTGGTTATTTATTTTTAAAAGTAGATCACTTGATTACAAGGCAACTGGATATACAAATAAGAAGGTTCCTGGAAATTCAGATGTTAGACTGCATTGCAGTTTAAAATTATCATTCATTCCTTCCTTACCACAATTTGTCTTTGGTTTTGAGGTGGGAGACAGTCATTAGTTATTTTAATAAAGCTGTTCTTTCAAACAAGTAATTTTAATATTCAAAACCAGAATGTGACCTCTCTGAGACTGGTTTTACATAGTGTGATTTCTCTAACCGACTTGGATATGTGCTGGTGTAAATGAGATCAGGAAGTGGCTCATGCTAGTTAGACAAAAATATGTCTTTATGTTTCCAGCCAACTGAGACACTAGAAAAAGCTTTTCTTTGGCATTGGTTATAAATACCACATTTCATAGAAGGATGGAGTGAGAGAATCCAGCTAAGAAATCCCTCTTTCAGGAGGTATGGAACAAAGAAGGAAGTTGGGAAGCCTTGGATTTTGCAGCTGAAGTAAATGAGGAGTTTATTATCTAATGCCAAGGTTACAGGCACCCTGGGAATTGCCTTGGAAAATATAACACTAGTTAGAGAAACTTGCCGCCTATTCCAACAGGCGGGAGGAATGAATGAAAGAGACACAGGAGTTGTAAGGGGATTGCTCTGGCCCCACACGTGACGAGAGGCCAGACTAAATGTGACTTGCAGATGCCAGCTGGATGCCTGAGCAGAGGAGACTCGCTGGTGTTTGTAGTTCACACTTGTGTTTGAAGAGCATTTTTAGATCCTGTGCAGTTGTCCAGCTCTATCAGAAGGCAGGCTCTTGGACAGTGTTTCTTAAGTGGTTTGCTTCTCTGGTATGAGCAAATGGTGGGAGGGTTTTTTTCTTTCTTAGTGCTAACATATGTCTTTAACATTCCCAGATTTTAAAAGCACATCATTTTATTTTAATTGCATCGACAGGAATATTTTTAGATGTGGCAGCCATTTCCTTTTCCTATGTGCTTTCCCTTGCCCAGCAAATTAAAAATATGCAGGGGTGGATGGTTGTGTGTTTTAGCATAAATGATGATTGAAGATGGTAAGAAAAGTTGTTATATACCGTATATTGATATTTAGGAAACATTTTAAATACTTCTGACCACAACAAATTAACTTCAGTCTGTGTTGTCTCTGTTACCTGAAACCCTGATACTTCAACGGGTTTGCTAAAGTACCCTAGGGCTAAGACTAAAAGCACCAGGGAGCGCTACAGGAGCTTTCTGTATGCTCCTTGAGGCACCACAGAGGGATTTAATGTAGGAACTTTGTTTATGTGCTCTAGATTGCCTTCCAGAGGAGGCTTATTTGCCTTCACTGCCTGTGAAGGGAGCTTAGGGCAGAAGGCGTCCTAGGTGTCTGTCCACCTTCCTTGAGGACCCAGGGCTGGGCTTATTCTGGTTAGACACATCTTTCTCTGCAGCCCATGGCAAACCCATTCTTTTCCTGTCAGAGCTCTCACTCTTTGCAGGGCCACGTCCTTGTTTTATGTCTCCTTCAGTGAATGTGGATGTTGAGTTTCATACCGTCCTGCTCCCCTAACAGCTTACCTAACAGGAGTGAGTGAGACCTTATTTTACATCATTGGGAAGTTTTCCTGCTTAATCTCTTGTGGGTGAAAGGGCTCAGCAAGCTCTCTGTAAGCCTTTTGTCTGACAATTAGCACAGTCTGTCCAAATCTATGGCATTCATTCTTTGACCTCACGGACCAGCAGTGCACCCAAACTGCATATTCCTTTGTTTTAGCTGAATAGCCTTGGCCAGGGGTAGGTTGTTTTGACTTCCTTTTTAACCTCTTGTATATCAGCCTAAGATTTTTGAGCTTAATAACATCTCTGCTTTGTTATTCTGATTTACACCCTTCGGCGTTTCTGCCAGTGAAACAAATTGATCTAATTCCCTGGAGTCAATCAGCTTGACCTGAATTGGTTCACTTTGATGTGTGGCCCTTTTACACTGCTTTCCATTGGCTTGAATTTGCTTCCAGAGTCTGTGATACCGCCACAGAATAGTTTGTGACCTGCTAAGTAATTTCAAAAGTGCCTGGACTACACAGTTGAAGGTGATGGTCATTTTCCCTGCATTCTGTTTAAATAATGAACAATTTAAAACAACGTTCATGCCTCTAGTGCGCTCTCTTTTATTTTAATTTTGAGAGATAAAGAAAGTGTGCTCATCTTTATTTTTAACCTGCAAGAGGAACATAACTGCTTGTCTCTCAAAGTGAAAACCAGAAACAAACTTCTGTCTGTTTTCTTTTTCTAATGAGAGAGTAGGAAGATTTGGAAAGCCAGAAGTTCGCCTGGCAGGGCCTTGCAGTTTGTGTTCTTTGAGAATTAGACATTGAGAACCTGCAGTACAGTCTAGACAGGAACAAGCCTTTGTGCACTTTTGTGTTCTTTTTCTTGAGGTGAACTTTGAATTCCTGTAGAGGCCAAGTGTTACCGGGGCTTGTGAAAAGGGGGTCTTATTTAGAAAAGGGAGTCTTGTTTATATATTCTGTGTTACAATATAAAGGAAAAAGAGCCAGATAAGCACTGTCCTCACCACTTCTGATGTCTCTTGTTACAGAACAGAGTGAGACTGCTTGAAACGATAACCAAGGAACATGAGCACTACAGCGCTAACGTCAACCAGTTTCAGTCGTGGCTGAATGGTGTCACAGAGAGACTAAACTGCTGCATTGGAGAAGCAACCAAGTCTTCAGCAGAGGACAAGCTAAAGGCACTGAAGGTCCTTCAACAATATTACTCTAACAAGGAGTTAGGATGGTGTATTTTTTGTCCCTCTATGTGTTGTTCAAACCATACAAGGGTGTACTTGAGAAAAGAATTAGATGTACAAAATAGATGGTGATTTTAGCATGGGCTGGGGCAGAAGAGTCGTGTGAGGTCCTGAAACTGTTCGTGTGTGTGGTTCTTCCAGCATGAGTCACAAACTGGTCTGGTTTGTTTCTCTTAAACCTGATATCTAACAGTTGTGTGATTCTTTGAGAATCTTGTTTAAATAAATCAGATTTGGTAAATATGATCCAAATAGACCCTGAAGGTTCACATTTTTTGAGAGTTTAGAGCTGGTGATGAAAATGCGAGTTTTGAGAACAATATCCTTTATTTTGGTGCCACTGCTTTAACTGTTTAGCTTAAAATCTCTGAGATCCAGCTATTAATATAGCTCTAGTGCCTGTGGCTCCTGTTTCTTTGTCAGAGATCTCAGGGGATAAGCATTAATGAAAACCAATATTTTTCAGAATCAATGGCAATTAATATTACTCAGAAGGCAGTCAAATGACTAACCATGGCTTCTGGTCACTTGAAAAACAACATATTTTGAAATAAGAAGTGAAAACCAAAATATGTATAACCAGGCAGGGTGGTCTCTTTTTTCTACTGCTTTCAGCTTTTTTCCCAACTTCCAATTCCTGCAGATAGTCCTTATTTAACTTCTTTTTGCAGGAAATTGCCAAAGACATTAAGAGTGGTGGAAAGAAATGGAAGCACCTTGAAAATCAGTGTGCAGAGGTGATTCAGAATACCTCTCCACTTGGAGCTGCAAGATTGAAGGATGAGCTTGAAGAGCTAAGAAAAGCATTGGAGAAGTTGAAACTGCGGAGTAGTGAGGAGGAGGAGAGATTACTCAAGATCCAACAGTCACAAAGTGCCTATGAGTCCCAAGCCAGACAATTAGAAGCAGACATCCAGCAGCTGAGAAAAGATCTACAGAGACTAGAAGATGACCTGGACTCTGGAGAAGGGGAAAAGACTGAAGATGAGTTAGTAACTCTGTGGAGAAAATGCAATGTAAGTTGCTACCTTTTGTGTGGAGGATCAAGTGCAGCCACAGACTGAACATGCACAGTCACATCTAACAGATGCCTGTTCCATTGGTTAAAGATGATAAGGAAAGAGTATGAGTGTGTGTGAAACAGACTGAGGAAAATGTGACTACCAGCAATGGAATCAACTGCCCCAGCCTTCATTTTATGCTGCACAGAAGGAGCAGGGTTGGACAATGTGCTGGAGTTTGTGTCTAGAGTTCAAAGGGAACATATGGAAAAAGAGCACAATTTGGAGCAAGCAACACAATTTGCTCCACTTAAAAAGAAGCAGGAAATTAATGTCTCACTGTATATACAAATACACAAACACAAGTGCATGCACAGACACAAGTACACATATTTCTGAGGTGTTTGGTAAGACCATTGCTATTTTATGTCCTTTATCTCTGTAAGATGGGTGCCTCCCTTTACTGGCAGACAGATCATCAGTACTAAGTCTCAAGATTGTAACAATCCAGTATTTACACCAAAATCAATCTGCTGCAAAAATGAGCACAAAAAATTTGTCACACATAAAGTAGATAAGAATCTTTACCACTCATTTCCTCTCAAGGGCTGGTTTTGCATTTATTATCTGTTCTCAAAATGCTTTTCACTGCTGTTTGTATGTCTAGAACTATGCAGCACTAACTGGGAAAAGTATATGCAAAAAGGGTCAAAAAAATTTAGACTGGTTCAATCCAGCTACATTTGCATGGGTTTTAGTTGTTTTTGTTTCCCTGAGTCACCCTAGAATTAACATTCTCTATATGTGAGTCTCTGAGAAAGATCTGTTCATGCAAAGAGATGCTGTTAAGACTGCTCCAGAAATGCAGCTTGTGTTGTATACTGCAATCAGTGAACTGAAACTGGGCCTGTTTGTGATTCACTCTGTTCAAACAGTGAACCCTGCAGATCAGATGCAGAGACTGGACAGTGTGAGGGGAGGAGAAAGAGCCTGCTGGAACAAAACTGTTCCTGAGAATGTTTTCTGTCTTAGCAAAGACCGTATTTCTTATAACCACAAAAAAAGCCACTGAAAGGGGATTTGTGTGTACCCTGAGACACAGCTTTCCTTCTTCATTTCATGTGCCAGATGCTAATAAGGTGTGATCTGTTCATCATTTTTATAATTAAGGCAACAAGAGCAGCTCTGGCTGCAGAAGAGTCAAAGATTGAGAGGCTGAAAGCTCAGCTAAAGGAACTGCTACGGTTTGCCCAAGATGTGCAGCCACACGCTGAGAGTGTTGTCTCTGCAATCCACCAGTATCAAAGGTACTGGGAAGTCTGATTGTGGTGGGCAGGTGGGGGGAATCTTCTCTCAGACATTGAAGGGATTGTCAGAGGCCTAAGAAAAAAGAGATATGCCATCCAGTCATAGGTGATGGGTAGAAAAAAAAAGCTTTTGCAAATTACTTCCGCCTCCATGTTTCAGTAAAGCTGTAATTTTAGCCATTTGCTAGGGGCTGGAGGGTTCTGGTCATTTTCAAGCAGTGATCTTGCATCGTTAATGTTGTGTATGGTTTGAAGAAAATTAGATTGTTGGCAGCTAATTTGATCTTGTTAGCATTTTATAATAATAATTTATGTATTTTGCTTGCATTTCATGCCAGCAACTAGAAAATCAGGACAGGAGCTGTAGTAGTAAACGGTTCAGAAGAATTATGGCCCTCCCTTGTTGAGTTTGTTCCAGTGACTCACCAGCCTTAGCAATTATTTGGCACAGTTTATTCCCCTTCTCCTGGCAGCTTGTATGCATGTTCCTGTTTTCAACTTGCCTTGGGTTGGAAACTCTGAAAGTTTAGCCTCTCCCCAGACTTCAGTGTTTCCGTTTCCAGGCTGCCTGGAATCAGGAAGTAAAGAAGCTGCGGGAAAATTTGCAAACTAGAAGAAAGGATCATTTTTTTAAGGGAAAAAAGAAGGTCAGTTCTTTTCCTGTATCCCGGCTTATTTCTCTCTGTGCTCAGTATGCTGTCCTGCTGGAAGGGTTATAGGTCATTAGGGAAAATTATTTCAAACTAACAAGTAAACGATGTTGAAAGAGGAGCAGAGAAGGCAGGGGACTGGCCTCTGGGTAGAAAATGGCAACTGCTCCCTTGACAGCTTCTCTCCAAAGCTTCTTTGGGAAGTCTGGCAGCTTCACACTGAGCCTGGCAGGGGCAGCAGAGCAAATGGCAGAGGACATGTAAAGTCAGAACTTTCTATTTGCGGAGCTTTTGGCCTCTGCAGACTTGCCTTTGTTTAGCTCCATCATGGCCCAGTGGCACAGGTAAGATTGTTGTTTCTGTTTTTATAGAAAGGCAGTATTGATCCTGATTGTTTGCTCTCACCTGCCTGTCTTGTGAGTTTGCAAGATACTGTTCCCCTATGAACACAAAGTTTAGGCTGCATTTTGCCATATCAGGCAGGATTGTGCCAACTGGGAGGTCAGGAAAGCTGAGAAAAACAGGAGGCAGCTGCATGGGTGTGTCACTGCTGGGCCTTGTCACTCGGCTGTGCTTTGGATAAGCCTTTTGAAGAGAAGCCTGGATATTCATTGAATGTGTGCTGATTTCATTTTTTTCCCAAGAATATAGCTGTGTGTGTATGTATGTGGATACATATGCATAAATACAAAGCCTTTATTGTAATCACCTGTATGTATTAATATAAATACAAGTGGTTCTGCAAAATTTAAAAGAATTATAAAGAATTCTTTAAAAAATAAATAAAAGTGTATTTTTCACTTTTTGTGTGTAACATAAGGTTGCCAAAGACTTCTTAATGTAACTTTTTAAAGAAACAAGACCTTGTTTTTTACAGACAACTGCAGTTACATTCTAGACATGCTTGGCTTATTCCTCCCATCAGTCAGTGAGACTGCTCAGATATTATGATTTGTTAAATAACACTGGTGACAGCAGCCAAGGAAGACCACATACAAGGGGAGACTGCTGGCTACTGGAAAAGCAAAGTAGTTCTTGATACACAGTTGCACAGGAGACAAATGTGCCCTACGGAATCTAAATAAAGTTTTGTCAGATGTCTCTGATTGACAGAGCAGCTGTTGGTATGCAACACCAGGCTCAGACAGTAAAAAAGACTGAGGCTTTTGTGTTGTATATGGTTTACACCCAAGTATTGTGTTAATTTGTGCCTTGATGAATATGCTGTTCAGGCTTGGATTTCTTCATAATCCTTCTCTTGGTTGTCACTTTATCCTTGCAGTGTTAGAGGCAAGACTTCTAAAATGAGCACTGATACAGAAACCCAGCTGACAAGACTCTTTCAAAATCCCCTGCAAAGTTTTGAACAGTGGAAGCCATCGGTCCAGATGCTCCTGCAGACTCCAGAGCCAGAACTGGCTCACATTGAGGTAGCAAATCTGTCACTAAGTCCAGAAATGTGCTCTTGGCCAAGCCTGCATACAGCTGCCAGGCAGCAGCAGCTGAAAGGTCCTGCCCGTGTGGCAGGAAAGCCCACAGCAGGGATGGAGGTCTTTGCTTAGCTCCAGCTGTAGCACATTGTCTTACTTTCTGCCCTCCATCTGGTTAACTTCATTTGGTTAGTTACCAGCTGAATAGACTGCATTAAAAGTGCCAGATATCTTTAACAATAATGATAATATTGTTTAGCATTAGCCCAGATCTCCATGGATGGAAAGTCTGTGGCCTCTGATAAAGAATTACATAGTGATATGGACATGGGATTAAAATGCACAATTTATGCATATGCCCAGCAGGGTGTGTTTGTTACTTTGTCATCCCTGTGATCTCCAGAATAAATGTGTCTGTGAACAGGCATGGAATTTATCCTCAGGATGAGCATTCAAGCTGTCCTTTCTGTTGGTTGTTTAGGCCTCTTCTCTGCACAGACAACTCTTTCCATAGTACAGCTTACCTCTATTTCTGTTCACAAAATGGATGCAGCCCTGGTGCCTCTAACATTATCAGGAAGACTTTTCCTTTAACTGGGCTCTGTCCAGGTACCTTCTGTTACCCCTTGTTGGCCCAGCATGCTTTTTTTACCTTTGTCTTACCGTTTTGGTTGTGTGACTTGTGTGAGAACAATATGGTTATATGATTTTTTTTTTTTTTTGTATGATTTCACTGGAAGAACTTTTCTCCTTTAGGCTGCTCTAGCTGAAAGCTCCCAGTTCAAAGAGAAGTTGATGACATTACAGCTAAAGAAAGATTTGCTAAACAATGTCCTTGGTGAGGAAAAAGCAGAATCTTTCCTTCAAGAAGTAGCTGAAGCTTCAAAGGAGAGAGAAATTCTACACAAAAGTCTGCTGCAAAGCAAGAGCAAACTCCAGGTGAATTACAAAACCCATATACTGCCTTTGACTGTGTTAAAGACAAAGATAAAGTCTCTACTAAGCCAGTTTCATACACATAAATTTAGTACTAATCCCTTTCTCCAGGTTGATCATACATTCAAATAAATTTGTGGTCGGTTGCATAGTGCAGCTCAGTGTTTGTTCTGACTATGAAGTGGATATTGACAAAAGATAATGCCAAGGGATATATGTTGAATGCTGGATCTGTTTTCTCATTTCTCCATCTAGAATTTGATATTGCAACATAAGAACTTTGATGCTGGTTTTGCACCTTTGCAGAAGAAATTATCTGCCATCAAAGCCAAATTAGATCTGGAGAAGGAGCCACTGCCTGACCTCTTGGGTAAAAAGACACAACTCCAGAGACTCCAGGTACATTACAGTATTGTTTGGCAACGTTATCCTCAGCTAATTGTGGTCTTGTTTATCCATATTTTATTAGCCATATTTATTTTATCAGGAATTCAGTACCTTTCCCTGACTGTGTGTTAGATAATTTCATTTGGTCCAGTTTATGGCATAAGTGAATGAAATTAAAACAATGCAGATGAAGCACTGGCAAAATGAGCTTGAGGGAAGGAAGAAGGAGCTGGAAGCTGTTGGTGGTACACCTTCTTGGGCTAGTTTTATTGCTAGAGAAAATGTATCCTGACACTTCCCACTGGGAGTGAAACTGCACAAGATAACCTGAACCAATCTAATTTCCTCCAAGAGTTCCCATTGTTCCATTCTACTTTTGCATCCCCCTCTTTCTGTTCTCTACCTTGTGACTTCTCTTTGACACATGCTGGATTTATTTCACAGGCTGATTCAGCTGGCCAAGATAAGAAAAAAATTCAGTAGAGACAGATGATTTTCCATTTGATTTGTGTTTTGAACTGGTTCAGCAAAGGGTCCAACATGCATTAGAGCCTGTGGAAGGGATGCAGTTGGACTACATACCTGGGAGAGGGGAGAGAAGGGCAGGAGGAGAAGGGAGAGGGGATGTGACTGCCACATTGAGCTGTGGTGGTTCAGCTGTGCTGTGCCACTTCATCCTTGGTGTCCACAGGGGTGTTATCACCACAGTTCTTTGTAGTACTTATCTGGTTATACTATGGCTCCTTTGGCAGCTTCTCAGCAACTTATCTTCTTTGTTATCTCCTGGTAACATGTAAAGGACATCCAACCATTTTTTTCAGAAGTGTTTACCCCTAGGCGTCAGAACAATTAATTTTCTTTATGACAAGGATTGTTGCTGGCTTTTTTTGTCCTCACACTGTCAAATGAAGCTACTTTTATTGTATGTTTTGTGGAAGTCCATGGCTTATCTAGCACACTACCCATGTGGAATCTGTCTTTTCCTCTGCAGATGATCCAAGATGACTTGGCAGAGCTTGCAATTCACATGGAGGAGGTAGAGAAGCTTGTTCAATCAAACACCACACACAGACATGAAATGAACCAACTTTCATCTGAGTTTCAGGCCCTGAAGAGATCACTGGAGGTAACATAAGGAAGTTTTTAGTTGCCTGGGGAGTTGTCAGTTGCCTCTATTTAAAAATACATTAAAAAATCTTTGAACATATGACATTAAATGCTTTGAGTGACAGATATTTTCATTTCAGGGGAAGAAGACACTGAATTCTTGTAACTTTGATAACTCTTCCAGGATTCTCTGATTCTCTCTGAAGTGATTTCTCTTGGGAATAGGATACCATCTACACAGACTTTATCTATATATAAAATATTTCTGGAGTGGGCTTGAGATTTCTGACCAAAAGAACTCAGAGTTATATTATCAGGTTGTGCTTATACTTCGCAGATTACTGGATAGGGGTTTTTGACCAAAGTGTTGGGGATTTTCATGGCTTTGTCACTGAAAAGTTAATAACAGAAAAGTGCTGCAATTGCATAAATACTTGTTTTGTCCTGAGGCATTTTGTACCTATAAACATACCTATAAAATGATCTTCCAAAGCAGTCTCAGAAGAAGAGTTTATAAAGATACCTTAGTTATGCAGTTCACTATAAAACTACGTTTGTTAAAGTGCTACCTAAACATGCACTGTGGAATTCTAGTTTCAATCTCAGTCATCCAATTTATCACTGAACTGGAATTTTGTCATAAAAATCTGTTTAGCTATTTCTGATTCAGGGAGTGTAAGGTGTATTTGATATTGACTGGGAAACAAAAACCGCAGACATGTATATTCTCTATTTCCTTTCAGCTGAAAAGGAAGGGAGTTATTCTAGTTCTTAATACCCCCTCGTGTGGTTGAATTCAAGCCTGCAGGAGCTTGGAGGTGTTTTCCACACCACTGATGCTAAAAGGATAGGGTTTCTTTTGTCTCTCATTAACACTGCTTTTTTTCTTTTTTCCCATGAGGTTCTGTGCCCATCATAGTGTTAGATCCAGTAAAGCAAGTGTTTTTTGTTTGTCTGATATATTTTTATCATTTGTAGATGATGATACAGCAGAGTGAAGACCACGTTCAGAAGCATTGGGCTTATAATGACAAACTGTCTGACCTCCAGCAGTGGATCTCAGTAACCAGGGAGAAGATTGACTCCTGCCAGGATGCCGATGGAGAGCAGAACATCGAGGGCAGGCTGGAAGACCTTGAGGTGAGAAGAGCATCTTAGTTTAAGGTGTTAATTATTTACTTTGCAGCATTCAGACCTCAGGAGTGGGGGGATGTAGCGAGGATTTCCTGGTTTGGAAGGGTAATGATGGTGTGTTTCTCCTTCTATACCTGCTGGTTGCTGTTGCCTCTCTGCTTTGCCCTGTGTTGTCAAATATGGAGCTAGGTAACAGACAAGAACAGTGAAAAATTACTAAGAACCGTTGAGGGGAATATAGTGTCAAAGGATAGGTGGTTTTAAAGAGAGGCTCCCGTCAGGGTGATCTCTGTGGGCAATACTTGCCTTTGCCTGTGTGTACTCATCAATAAATTGAACATTTCTGCCATGTTAGCTAGCCTTATACTCTGTTGAACTGAGCTGTTCCGAAGCTGCCAGCTTTTCCCTGTGTAGCAGTACTTTACACGCTAGATTCACTCTGATAGGTTACTTTGCTGGCAGCTTTTGCCTACATATTGAAGACCAAAATATTTCATGTGAAGGCTACAGAAGAAGGTGTATTGGCAGCTTGCACCCTTCAAGTTTTGCCATCAGCTCTTTGACCTATGTTGGCTCTTTGCAAGAATCCACAGCATATTTCTTTTCCCACTAGGTGTGTTCTAGCTAGTGCCAACAGAACCAGCATAGTCCTGGACTGAACATGGCCTTCAGTCTGACATAGCCTCTGCTTTACCCAGGATATCTAGGAGTAATTGTAAGGGCTGTGTGTTTCAGAGATGGCTAGCTGAGTTTCCAGATAAGGAGATCCAGCTGCACCTTGTGGAAGCTCATGGCCAGCTGGTCATGGAGAATTCTTCTCCAGAGGAGATTGCCCATGTCCAGGCAGAGCTGGATCAGCTGAAGGAGTCGTGGAAGTCACTGAAGGAGATGGCAACTGGGTAAGTGTTCATGTAGGTCTTCCTCTTGTCCCTTCAAGAAGGGGCTCTTTACTGCCCTAAGACCAGACACACTTGAGGCTTTATGCTCTGTGCTGTGAAAGTGAACAGCCATACTATAATGCTAGGAGCTAGATGGGATTTTATTAAATTGTTTGTAAACTGAAAATCATTACTTTCAAGAAAACCTTTTTAAGACTCTGTGAACCAATGTCTGTGAATCTGCCTTTACCTCATGTTGGAGTAGGCAGTGTCTTCTTATGTCCTGGCTCACCCTCATACTGCCAGTCTGTGTTGGAGGAAATTGGGCATAGATTGGGTGACTTGTGCTGTTCTGTCTCACCTTCCTGTTCTCCTTGGAGATGCCTCCAAGGAGAGTATATCTGCGAAGGGATCTGTGCCTTTTACAAACCTGCAAAAGTATAAGCAGAGCTAAAATTCTCTTTAGCTGGGAAATGACGACTTAATTTATTTTGCCTCCACTGTGTAGTGTCAAAATGTTGATCATATTTGCTAGTTTGTATTAATATTTAATAATGTGCTGCATGTATGATTGTATTCATATGTAGTGTCAGAATAGGCATAAAAATGAAATTAGTAAATTAAGGATTGTACTGCTTCCTGTTACCACAAAGAAAAGTGTATTGCCAAGGTGATATTTTTATTCCCCTAAATAAAAGAAAACAAAACATTTGGAAATGTTAGAACTAGAGTAGTGGTGCTGCTTTGAGACACTGATTGGGAATAACTTTAATATTAATAGTGTTATTAATAGTAATCATGATATAGTAATAACAACAATAGTGCTGTTTCCCCAGAGCTGTCCCCCATAGCCCCAGTCAAAATGTGGATGTCCACTGCACTGATGTCTTTGTTTTTGTGCTTTCAAGCCTCCTCAAAAAGTGGCAGTTAAGCAGACCAGTGGCTGATAAGAAGAAGAAAAGAGCATTTGTGGACAGCAGATGGATATCTAGACCTGCTTTCCAGATTTTTGATGCAGATCCCAACCATAGGCAGGTGAGATGGGGACTCTGTGTCTGCCTTTGTATCAGCTTCACAAGAACAATTTCATTGTCTTTGTCTGATATTGTGGGTTACAAAGCTGGAGGCTAAGATCTTTCAATGAGGCCTTCAGAGGAAACATCTGCCATAACAGTAAGGGCTTTTTTATTCCTGTTGTTCTGTGTCCTAGGAGAAGATGGGAGAAGGACAAAGTATAAGCAGCCACTTGAAGCTCCTACATGACTTTGAAGAGTGGCTTCAAGGAGAAAACACCAAACTGACCAAAATTCTTGCTGGGACTCCATCTTCCACAGAGGAAATTGAGGCATACCAGAGCAAACTTGAGGTTAGTTTTCAGGGATTGAATGGAGACAAATATTGCAATAAGTGCAGATTCTTTCCAAATTAAAAAAACCCAAACAACAACAACAAAACCCAAACCCACCCCACCAGCTAACCACCAACCCATCACCCCCAAAAAAACAACAACAACAACAAAAAAAGCCCCTCAAGGAACAAATAGACAAAAAATTCAAACACTATGCTCTCTGCTTTAGGAAACTCTAGAGTAGATAAAGCTCAGGAATTTCAGACAAATTCCATCCTTTCTATTAAGAAAGGTGTGCCAGAGCCAGAGTGGTAGAAGGGAAGGAAGCACCTGGTATCTAGCTGTTGGGCTGGACACTTCCAGTATGGTATGGCAAAGGAAAACACAGAAATATCCAAGGCTACAGGAGTCTTGCAGATGAGTTTTATATAATTCCAGGTCAAAAATAACAAAAAAATGAATGTGCTATTCCATAACCACTGTTTTTCGAAATGCCAATTTAAAAAGTGGGGCCCTCCTGAATCCTGAGTTGCTGCTGACCCTTGGCTTTGCCCACAGGAGCTGCAGTCTCGTGTGCCTGATGGTCAGCGTCTCTTTGAGGACCTCCTTCATCTTCATCCTGTCATTGGAAATTCTGAAGACCTGGAGGACCTGCGTTACCGATGGATGCTCTACAAATCTAAACTGAGAGAGTCCATGAGTTCACTGGTAGGTGAAAACACCCAATCCACAGCTGCTGAGCTCTGCCATTGCTCCTTCAGGTTGCTTCACATTGCCTTAATTCAACAGTATACATGTGTGTTAATTAATCTCCTAATTAAGAGCTGTGTGCTTTTCCCCTTTGTAAGCGATGCTCAAAATATTTCTTGAAATGGAAGGTTCAAACCAGAATGACAACTGGTAAGGAAGCATGCAGCTGGGGACTGAGGGGTTTTGCCTGTGCAAATAGTTTGGATATGTGCCTAGTTCTGGGCACATGGATTTCTATTTTTTGCCCTTTCTCCACACAACATTCTCCATAGAGTTATTTTTTGACAGTTCCTGCAGTAAGAATATATTCACTGTTCATTATTTGTGTCTCCTGCTGGGAGACAGAGTGATCAGAATAGTCACTGACTGAACTGATCAAAGCAACTACGCACAGAAGGACCTAGTCCTTTCTGAAACTGTCTTTGTGGGCTAATGATTTGGAATGAAATAAAGAGAAGGCATTTTAATGCAAAACCCAAATTATTAAAGAAGTTACTGAGGTTTTTATATATAACAGGCTAAGGATGGCAGAATTCATCCCCATATATAAGATATTCCAGGGCATGATAAAGATATTCCTATGTTCTTAGCATAAACATATATATTTATTAATTAGTATTTTTCCAGCTTAACTACTCACATTATGTGATCAACTTCAGGATACCATAATCAAAGGATTAGAATTTACAGGTTTGCATTTGATACTTTCTGTATGTGAGTGCTTTGAAAGGTATCTGAACTTGAACACCTAAAATTTGAGGCATTTTAGAATTTTCTGCCTTTGGAAACTTTGTCTTGAAATCCAAACCTTATTTAGAACACAAATCCTTTAAAATGCATGGAAGGTAAGCATGACTTCTGTTATTAAAGATCATATTTCTATGTTTGCCATTGATTGTAATGAAGTGTTTTGTTAACCAAAACCTCCAGTAGGCATTAATATAGTCAATAGGTGTCAGTAAAGTCAAAGCTATTGCTGGGAGAACTGCTCATCTGATTCAAATAGTCACGAACTTAAAAACATGTCATCTTTCTGCCTAGTGTTTGTTCAAAAGCTCATTAAAAAAATCTCCTGCTGGTTCACTTTATCCAGATGACCATGAATTGGAAAGAAATATCCCCTGTGTGGTGAATACTCATTTACAGGCTCCACTGTGATATTAACTTCGTGCTTTTTTTTTTCTTTCCTTTCCTTTTTTTTCTTTTCTTTTTTTTTTTTTTTTTAAACAGGGTGCTGGATCTTTGGAGGAGCCATACAGATTCAGAAAGGTATGACAGTTTCTTCTTATTAAAATATTTTTCTTCTTATTAAAATATTTTTCTTCTTATTAAAATATTTTTCTTCTTATTAAAATATTTGACCAGACATTTTTCAGAAAATGGTTTTAAACTTTTCTAAAGATTCCTGAAATTAGTTTGCATATTAAGAGCCACTTTTAAAGAAGTTGCTAATTTTCCCACGATTTTTAAAAGGAAAAATATTATGGAGGTTTTACTCTTGAGCTAGGCTTACTGTATCTGTAGAAGCTAAATATCCATCCTAGGAGAGATGGGGAACTCAGTTTTTATATATCTACATGCTAAATGAATTTAATTCATTTTTCAAAAGACACTAAGGAAGAGCCAAAATATCTCTCTAAAGGATTTAGTTGTTAAGTGCCTAAAATAATTTTGAAAATGGGACTTCTAATTCTTTAGACACTTCTGAAAAAAAATGCTTTGGCTCAATCAGCCCACCTTCTTTCTAATGCAGAAAACCAGAGAAAGTCAAGAGATTTGTCTAATGTTAGTATACTAAGTCCTTATTCTAAGCAGCAGAATTCCTCTTGTGATGGATTTTCTTTTTGAAGTGATGACATAAGAAACAGAAGCAGTACAGGAGATGATAAGGAGAAGCTAAAAGCAAACAAAATACTGCCAGTTTGTTATTAAACCAAGCAGCACTTCTGATCCCATGTTCATGAAGTCAGCAATTTTTTCTGTCACAATTTGCTTTGTTTATAGACGCTGTTCCACTTTGTACTGTCATCTCACTTTCCATTTGTTTTCTGAAGGAATAGAAAAAGGCTTTGTTTGCCCAGCACAAAGGAGATTGGATGGATAATGTGTTGCAGGAACATAATCACGTAGTCATTTTACAGTAAACCAAACCCTTGATTTCTCCTGTTGCACCATCTCTGTAGAAGAGACCAGCTTTTAAAGGGTGCAGTGCTCTTCAAGGATGGCCAGAAATCAAGACTTTCCTTTTTCTGATGAGATATTCCTCTAATACTCTAATATGGAGTAGCAGCTCCAATATTTTTACCCAGCAAAATACTGACCAATTTTAAGGTTGTTCTCACACTTTCCTCAATAGTTTTGGCTGCAGTTCAGACTTCCTGAAAACCCCCAAAGACTTTCTGTTCTTGCCTGTCTGGCTCAGCATTAATTGTTTCATCCAGTAAGGTCACCAGAATTTTTCAGGCTGGAAAAACAGCATGACATTTTAATACTTAGTGTAGAGGCAGCCAGACATTTAGTAGTGCTGCTTTTTCCTAGAAGAGGCTCAAAGGGATATTCCAAAAGACTGACCAAGGAATTTTCTGGTTTCATGTTATTTGGTTGCGTCAAGTTGTTTGTAAGGAAAAACAAAACAAACACTTTAGGCATAAGCATGTCTCCACTACAGTTAGATGCCATTTTTAATTCATCTGCCTCACCTGCCTTGGGGTACATGATATTTATTCACCCTTAAAGTCTCTAAATTAGACTAAAGTCTTCAGTTAATTTTCAAAGACACTGTCTTAACGTAATGGCAGGCAGCAAACATTTGTCAATTAGGCCTACAGCAAGAGCACAAAAAAACCCCTATTCTGTGAGTTTTTAATAGCTACTGAACACAAACAAAGAGAAACAGCTCGGGGTGGGAAGGAATGAAGAACTGAAATAGCTCATAAGCATGAGGGAAATGGCTCCCATTGCACTCACAAGTGATTTGCAGTTTCCCTTCAGCCAGTACAGATGTTGCTGTAACTTACACCCTGCTCATTTCAGTGAGATTTCACTAACCTCAGGGCTTTCATTCTCTGTTTAAACAGTATCACTACAAGAAGAATTCAAGTGGTGTAAGCAGAAGTGTCTTTTTTTTTTTCCATTCAGGTTTTATCAGCGTGTGAGCTGGTGTTGCCGTAAGATTTTTTAGCACCAGTTAGGAGAGCCAGAAAGTGATGTTGATCTATTTTGGGTGTATCACTGTTTGGCCTAAGAAAAGAGGAAAAACAGACGAACTGCAGAATTCTAAGCTATGCAGTTTACTTTAAATTCAGATTTAACATCTAAAATGTGGCTAAAATGAAAGAAAGATTAAGCAAAGTATTTTTGTATGCATGAATATCTTTTCCAAGCTGTGATAAAGGAAGCCAACTACCTTGAAGAGAATGGCTGATCTCAGGAGTTACTATCTGCAGGAAGAGCAGATGGCTGCATCACTGTGTTTGCAGCAGCCAGTGAGTTTGCATAAAATAGGATCAGGTTATCTCTAATTTGTCAGCTCCCTCATGCTTTTGAGTCACACAAAATCAGCAGAAGTGGCAAAGTTGAGGTATTTTTGGACTGATCTCTGCTTTTTGCTGCACAAGGTCCCCAGTGACTCTGGCTGTCTCTCCTGTTAGAGCTGTGAATATTTTGCAGCAGCAGCAGATCAGCATGGAGAAAGGGAAGACCCAGCTGTGACCATTCTCGTTCCATTGCCCTCTGATTTTATTCCATTTCTAGCCTACATGGCCAAATGCTGGGCAGAATAGAGCCTGCTCCATGTATAGTAACGTGCTTTTTTTCTGATCATTCATCCATTGCTGGGGACATGCCCCTGCCACTGGTGCCCTTATGAGCAGAACAGCCAAATGATTGTGATGTGAGAGACTTCTTGTTGATTAACAAAAAACAGTTGCAGGAAATTGCACTGGCTGCAGCGAATTTTTAGCAGGTGCCAGTGACAGCCAATGTAGATGGATATTTCTGCAGGGTACCTAGCACACTCAAGAACATAATCAAGCAAGTGCTCAATAATAACTATGATAAATGTTACTTTCAAAGGTTGGCTCCCAGCTACCTGAAAATATTCCATGAGCATTCTTAGCATAAATAGGAAGTCTAAGGCTCATTATTTACAGGTCTAGGTAGCGCTGTTTGATTTATTGTCTCAAGTGCTCAGAGTAATTACATTTCCTTGCTAAACAAACGATCTGGCTTTATTGTTTATACAAACAAAATAATTAGAATTCATTACATCAGTGGTCAGCTAATTGCTTCCTTTGAGATTCTGCTAAGAGTAATCTCCTGTAACATACAGACAGAAGGAGCATGTAATTTAATCTTATTTAGAGACACCATTGATCTGGAGTCAATCAAATTAATGCAGTCATTCAGGAAACTGCAAAGCAAGGGCTGCCATGGCTTGCCAGGAAGAAAACAGCAATGTGCTCTGCCCTGCCCAAGTGCAGACATGATGGGAGTTCCTCATGGCAGAAAAGCACAGCATTGTGTGTTAGTGCCTATGTGCCTCTCTATTGAAAATGTGTGGCCCATTTGTTTTCCTCAAGTCCTGCTAGGTGTTACCCACCTGAAATCTTCTGTGCAATTACAGTCTTAGTAAAATGAAAAAGACTAAAAGATTTCTTTCCCTCAGCTTTCAATACTTCTTTTATAGATGCAGATAATTTTGCTCCATTGTTGTTTTTTTTTTTTCATCACTCTATAAGCCTGTGTTTACCTGTTTTAGGAATTACACCATGACCCAAACACAGGATGAATGGCATCTTAGCATTAAAAATTAGCAGATAGACTTGTTTTCTCCCAACAGTGATGTTTGCTGAGAAAGGAAACTTAGTGAAAAACAGCAAAAAAACCCCACCTCCAGAAAAATCCTGACTGCCCTTTCCTAACTCAGACCCACTGTTAGTATGCTGAGCCAGGCAGCAGCATCCCCTTCCTCTTCCAGCAGGCTCACAAGGTTCCCTTCACATTGCTGCACCTGTGAGACTCCCTGCCTGTCTGCTCTGATTTCTGTAGGTTTCATGTCGCTTTCCATTTTACGTTAGAGTGTCCTCAAATGTTAGATATGCGGGGCTGTGTTTGTTGTTTATCTGGTCCTGCCACACCTGTGCCCTGCCAATGCTCTCTGCCTACAGTAGTGCTGGTGTAAGGAGGTGAAGACATCCTGCTCCCAGCACACCTGATTCTTACTTTCTTTTCATGCTTGTGTGGTATTAGTTAGGCATGTGGCTGGTGGTCCCTGCTTTATGGGAAGAGATGTGTCCTTTAGCTGCCTGCCATGTTGTGAAGTATTGGCAGATTTTCACCAAGAAGTAGCCTAGAATGATTTTCTCAGCAGATATAACTTTATGTCCCAACTGAAAGGTAAAGAGTGAGAGAGATTTGTTGAGCAATAGCAGAATGCAACCAGTTTTCAGTATATACCTGAAAAAATGTTTTTAACACAACTGTAAAAGGCACTGTAAGAAAAACTCTTCTAATCATTATCTCTAATTTTATACCTATTATTTCTTTAAAAGTAAGCCATCACATTTTAAAATTATTTAAATAAAATGCAAATAATACTCAAATTATGTATGGTGACTGCTGAAGTTTAAGAAAAGTTTGATCTTGACTTGAGAGAAGTCACTGGCAAAGCAGCTGGAAGCATACATTGTTGACATGATAAACCAGCTTTTGATGTCAGTAACTTCTCCTACAAGTTCCAGAACATTTTGTCTTTCTTTCAGTTTTTATTCTTTCTATGCTTATTTTAATTAGTTTATTTCAACTTGCAAGGATGAGTGGAAGTTGGAAATTGGGAAAAGCTGTTTTACTTCTCTGCCTTCCTGAATAATTGTAGAACACTGAAGTCTTTTTCTGCTTGCTCAGGTCTGGAGAATTATAGAAATCAGTGCTACTTTAATAGGTCAGGCTGTAGTGCTTGTCCTGTGACATGCTTCTCCTAGAAACATGTCATGCTGTATATGCACACAGAAGCTAACCTTTATAAATCCGTTTGTGTCACAGTAGCATATGGCACAGCGCTTAGTCCTAAGTGACTTTGCAGCAGAAATTCTGAAATATCTGCCTTATGTGGCTGCTGAAACCTCACATACGAACTGCTGGCTCTTCCTTCTTTTCTGTTTCTTTTGAATGAAGCCTCCATCAAAGGTTGTAGCTTATCACCCAGCCAGGTTGAGGTACTCCAGGATCTTCCCTAAGGAAGAAAACAGTCTTTAATTTCTCTCTTTACCTATTTACATACATATGCCTGTGAACTTCAGAATTGGAAGGAACATTAAAGTTGCAAAGTCAAGCAATCTGAAGATGGAAATGTCAGAGCTAAAATTGCTTGTATGACTGCAGTTAACCTCTCTTCAGCATTCTGGTTCATTCTGGCAGCTCCTTATGAGGAGAATGATAAACACAGGACTCAGTGGGGTTCCAGGCCCTCCTTACTTATTCCTCACTGCTGATTGCCTACCCTGGGCAGTGTTTGCTTTTAGGAAAACAATTCTGCACCCAGTGTCTCTCTGTCCTTTTGCAGAGGCCACGTAACCTCTGATCAACAGACGCTGATCTTAGTTCTTGCTGTGGTTTATGGGATTATGCTTTGCACAAGAGGATGTCAGATGCTCAGTTCTATGTTGACAGTAGTATCTAACTCCCCTAAATTAGTTCCCTCTTGAAAAGACCAGCTGTGATTTGCAATGTGTTGTTTATCTTGGAGAGAGACATTCATGGCTCTGCATTGAGAGCTGATGAGAAGCCCATCTCCAAACTATCTCACATTGAGAAAAAAAAAAATTTGCTTCAGTTTGAGAGAGCAGCCTGTGATCCCCCTGGAACTGATCTCTTCTTGTCGCCAATAACCTGCCTTTGTGAGTGACAGCTGAGTAAGTACCCAGTGGGATCTCAAGTGGCAGAAACACAGGGTCTCTCAGAGGCAAAATGCCACTGATAAGGCAGCTGCTTCACCAAAACCAGTGGTGGTGCTTGGTACTTCTGTCCAGGCTACTCCTATCCAGGATGAAAGGAATGTATGACAAGCTGTTGTTTCAGTTTTCCTGGCAGCTCTATTTATTCTGAGAGGAATAATGAAGTGGTAGAATCCATACCTATGTAGGTGATCCTTTCCAAGGCCTATCTATTCTTCATGTTAAGGAGTTCTTCCTCTGTCCCTATTGCTGTAGTTTAAGCCCAGTATGTTGTGATCTTTCCACTGTGAAGTAGACCTGGATTCATCCTGCCTAAGCATTTAACTTAGGGTTTAACATCATCATAAATGCTGCAGAGTGTAGATGGTGGTTGACTCTCCATCTCTTCAAGAATGAACTGAGAGCCAGGTTCAGAGCTAACACAAGGCATGTGTTCTTCATGCCAGTTGGAATTCCTTGCTAAAGAATATTGAGGACTCTGTGTAGTTTGTGTTAGGTTCAAGGGATACTGGACAAATATCTGGAAGACAGATTCCCTGAATGGTAAACAGATGGACAAGCTGTATCAGGCTCAGGAAACTGCCTGACCTGAAAGTAGCTGGAGGCTGAGAATATTAAGAAATTATGCTTACCTTGGTACCTATGCATCTGTGCCAACTGCTGTAGAATAGGGGATACCTGGACTGGGTACAGCACTGGCATGAAGTGGAATGGCTGCTGGTGTCTGTGTGTAGTGTCTGTAGGACACTAAGGCATTGGTCTTTTTATCCTTGGAGAGAGCAGGAGTTTTCAGGCAGCAGTGCATTTCTCAGGAAATACTCTGAGGTAAGATGAATAAATCTAGACTAACTATTTTTTTCTCTGCTGGATCACTGATTCAGTGGTGCAGGTATGATTTTTGTCAGCCACGCTGGTGACATACAAGCAGCAGCAAAAGCCCACTAATGAGGCTGGTATAAGATGCTATATTGCTCTGCTCTCTCAAATAGCTAGATTAACTGTGTGTTTTCTTATATCCTGGAATGTGGTCAATAGCAAACCGGGGGGGCACTGATTTTTAGTAAAACACTTCAGCAACTTACACAGAAATATTATGTAGCAAGTTCTAAAGTGCTTTTCTGCTGTTTCCCATCCAAGTAATTTTTCACGGTGTGTTTGCTAAGGAGTTATTAACTGCAAACAGATTTAAGTTCTGAGGACTCCCTAGATCTAAACCGATGCTTGTCATTCAAACAGCCCAACATGAATCAAGTACAAATGTGAATGTTCACAGCCAGTGCAGCTCATTTGGAACAAGCATGCATTTAGCATTACACAAAACACAGCCGTCCACCCCTTGACAGTCCTTGCTTGTCCTGGTATTTTGAGGGAGAAGGGGGAGGACATTTATTCTTGATGGTGAACTTTAAAAGTATATTTTCTTTTTAAGTGCCAACCTATTCCTTTTCCATGTGTGTTTCAAAAATGTCTCTGACACTTTGGCTCGATACCCAGGTATTCCAGCTGTTATTCTAAGATGGTGGAAATTAAAATTCTGTTGACTTCACTGGAGCTTTGCCAGTTTTTCTCAGAGGAAGATTTGATTTCAGAATATTTTGTGGAGCCTAGATCTGACATTTAACATCTAAAATGTGGCTAAAATGAAAGAAAGATCTGACACATGCAGTGCAGGCACTGTGGGTGCTGGGTAATAGCTGTACTGATGCCAGTGGCTGGAGTGATTGGGGAAGGGAAGTTCCACTGTCTAGCAAGGGTTGTGGTTCCAACCTCATCTTTCTCATCAACAGCCTTCCATCTCAGATGGAAATTATATATTCAATCTGTCTCTTGCAAAGGTGGATCTGCGTTAGACTGTGCTTTTCTAACCCAGAATGATGTGCTGAAGGGTTGGGAGTGTGGTCCTGACTCCAGGACCCTGATCACTTTGAGTCCAGTGGAGCAGAGGTTTGAACCTTGCTCTTGTGCATTTCCTGTTGGTGCCTTAGTCTCAGGTCACCACATCCTGAAAGCATCTCTTTTTCTCATCACAGATCTAAAACAAATCATGACATAGTAAAATTAAAGTGCTATTTTTTTCATACTCAGAAAGGAAGTCAATGCCTCAAATCTTCCATGCTTTTTCCAGATGTATAATCTTTCCTTTTAAAAGTTACTGTGTCTCCTTCAAATTTTTTTTATCCTCTAACACCTCTCGTATTACTACCACAAAAAACAAAACCAAACCAGCCAACCAACCAAAAAAAAAAAAAAACCAACTCAAAAAACAACCAAAAAACCCCCAAAACAAAAGAAAAAAAACCTCCCAACCACACAGAAAAAAAAAACCAAACATCACTTGTTCAAGCAAGCACAAAGCAATGGAACTAATAAAGGTTTCATGTCACAACAGCCTGGGCATGTAAGTAATGAATCCATTTGTAAGATATCTGCTGACCTCTACAGACAAGTTCTTCCTGATCCTGACTTTATTTAGTTGTTCCTGTGCATAATCCTGCTGCAGACACTGAAATTAATGATAAATCTCCTATGGATTTCAGTGTGTGCAGGTTGAGGCCCTCATTTATTAAGGGTTTATCATTGCAAATTTGCTGAAAACACCAAACCCTCACAGCTCCTGTGGGCCTCATTTTCAGTCCTGCAGAGACATCATAATACCATGTTTGCGATAGCTGAGTCATTCCCATGACAACAAATGGAGTCAGAAATACAAGATTCTGACCTTGCTGTGTGATCAAACACAACAGAGAAGATGGAATCAAAGACAAAAGTTCATTGAACACAAATACCTATAAACCCAGCAAGCTGGTGGGAGAGAAGCACTAGATAAAGACAAAATATTTCTCCTTCTCTGAAGTTCTGCCCTAAGGTAAATGCCCCTCCACAGATTTTTCTAATGCTAGGATCTGCTGTGGTTAGCCTGAGTATCTTCCCCTGCAGAAAGCTCCAAGGAGAGCAAATGAGAGCTTGTTAACAAATCCATTTTGCATTAATTCTTTCTGGAGGATGAGCTGTGAAAAGCAATACTGTTTTACAGCTTCTTGCAGTTTGTCTGAAACAAGGCACTTTGAGAAATGGGATGAGATCGAAATGTTATTTGAGTTGCATTAATAGCCTTTGCTATAGAAATAAAGGCAGAGTCAGTGAGCTGCTCTGAATCAAATGCTGTATTGGTAAAAGAATTAGGGAAGGAAAAACCTTAGTGGCTAACTGGCAGTGTGGTCATCATAGGAAACCAGTGACAGGCCTGAGTGACCATAAGACATCTGCTCCCTGGGCTGTGGCAGGAACAGAGACAAGGCACAACTGGAAAAGCCCACATTTCCCACCAGTTCATAGGCAGAAAGACAGGGATGAGACATGTTGCAGCTGGCCTGGCAATGAAAGAATCATTTCAGATTGAAGTAGCTTTCAAAACCAATTCTAAAGGATTGACAGCAATAAAACAAAAGTTTTATGTGCTGCTAGAAGACTGGCAGACCTCACAGCTGTGTCTGTGAGAGGTGGATTTCTCAGTCCCAGTTTGAGTTTGTGAAAACATTTTTGAGACTTCTAGTTGTAATGAACTATTGAACAGTTGCTTACAGGATCCTAGCCTTTAACAACATCAGCATTAAGACTTACTGTGCCTTAGTGGCAGGACAAAGAGTAGGATTTGAATTGTCCCAACGCAGAGTTAACTGGAATCGGATCTTCCACTGAGACCTACACCTGTTAATGTGTGCAAACAAACTTCTTCATGGCTTCTGGAACCTTGCAAGGGTCTTTTTCCTTATAGATGGGGCACTATGATAAATGCATTTGTCATATTGCTGCATATTATGGATGCAATGAAGAATTAAGAATGAGAACCATCAGTGATAACAGAGGTGTCAATGACAATGTGTTGGTTTACACTGAATGCACCAAGAAGTGGCTGTTCCATGGCATTACAGAGACAAGCCCAGAGAGCTCCCACCAAGAGTTGTGGCTGCTCCCCTTGCACATAATGAATTTAGCATTGACTGTAAACACAGAAGACCCTCCAGGTTTTGTTCAGCCCATAAGCTGACGAAATCCAGGAGGGAAGAAGGATTTCAGGTCTGGATTAGAGAAAGGAAAGTCTCATTCGTACAGCTACTTAACCCTTGTATTTGAGAACAGGAGCAGATGACTCCTGCAAGGCAGCCAGGTTGGTGAAGCTTTGATTTTGTGGGTAAATGATGGCTGTACCCAGGGACCTTGCCCAGTGGTGCTCAAAGTCAGTCCCACTCACACCCTGGCATGTACACTTTATCCATTGACAGTTCCAGTGTCCAGGGATCTGAGTTTTCCTTGGCCTCAGCAAGCAAATTACAATGCAGATACTGTGGGCCAGAAATGATAGAGCAAGCAGCTGCTGCTCTGCTGCCTCTACATCTGCCTGACACAATAATTAAATCTCATCAGCCATTCAATATAATGGAAGCAAACCAACTACAACAGAAGGATTTTGCAGCACAACTGTCTCATGGTGTGTAACTGCAGCTGTATATTTACCTTTGTAATTAATTCTGTAAGCATTTATATGGAGTTACAAGGGACTGAGTAATTTAGAAAGCAGTGGAAGAGATTGTTAAAAATAGCAAAAGGCATAATTACTTTCTTCTACAATCAATCTCTTCCTGATCTTCTCTGCTGATGTTCCCCATGGACCATTCATGGTGGTGCTATAGTAGGACAAAGACTTTGCCTGTTAAGCACTCTGTGGTGGGCAGAAACTCTAATTTTGCTGCAGGACTGACATTGCCTCTGACTTGAACACAATAAATTAACTTCCTTTTCTGGATAACGTGGGTCCCAGTTCAGTGGATGTTCTGTGCTGACATTTATGATGTAGGCTGGTACCTAATGTATCTGCATTAAGCACTGCATTTATGCTTATTGTATAAATCCTTGTTTGATGAAATAAATGGGTTATTGGGCCCTTTTTATCAGAATTCTTTCACAAAGAGTTGGTTTTTGGGGTTTTTTTTGGAAATTTGCACAGTTCATCTCATTGGCAGGAGTTCTTGGAACTTGCCAGGAATCTTGCCAGTGGAAATCTCCCTTCTTAATTAATCTTTTCTGAATTCCGTAGCCCTAAATATGTTCTCTCCTGGTCATGCTAAACCAGATTAAATTAATGAGGTTAACTGAGCTACTCTACGTTTGCACCAGCATAAAGAAAGGTGTAATGGGACTCCTTTGTGTCCCCCCCATGGCTGCACAGCAATAGATGTGACTTTAATGTCTTCTTCATTGTCAGCGTTGTTTCTCTCATTCTTTTGCATCACATAAAGTTTTAAGATGGGCCTGGTAAGGTATAAGGTATACTGAGGCAAGCTGCACTGTGGGGCCTTTTTTCTGACCTCCAGTTTTGCAAACCCCAAAGCCAAAGCATGTGGCTGCAGGGCAGATGGCTAGGAGCTGGATGAGCTGCAAATGAAGCTCCTTTCTGCTGACAGAGAGCAGAGCCTGGTTCCTCTTTTTCTGGTTCTCTCTACCAGCACTCTCATTTTACTGACTGGGGAGGAGCAAACACAGACCTTCTGTGCTGTGTGGTGGCTGTGAGGGACCAGTTGGCAATTTGTAACCACCCCTTTGTAACTGGAAAGTGGACTTGGAGGCAGTCGTTTTCTTCTAGAAAGTCAGCAGCATTTTCCTTCTAGAAAGCAACAGCTTGCAGAGGTGAATTCTTGAAAACAGTGAAATATTCTCCTAAAAGACATAATTTAACTTCATTCAGCTTCAGTGTGCCCAGCATTCAAGCTGTATCCGAGGCCAAGGACAGCAGAGGTTGTTCTGACCTCAGTTTGACATATTTGCCCTCCGCAGTGATTTCTTTTCTGAGGTGCTCTCTGGTGTGTGTTTTTCAGAAGCGCTCTGGAGGAGTGTGCTCGTACCTGCATCGCGTGTGCCGGGCAGCACTGCCCCTGCAGCTGCTCCTCCTGCTGCTCCTGCTCCTGGCCTTCCTGCTGCCCCTGGCAGAAGAGACCCACAGCTGCACGCTGGCCAACAACTTCGCTCGCTCCTTCAAGCTGATGCTGAGATACGAGGGGCCACCTCCAACATAACTTCTTGGCATGGCACGAGGTGACTGTCAGCAGTGCAGACCATTTGGTTCTAATTGCAGCTATTGTAGATTTTAGGGCGTCTAACACGGCCATCATGCCAGCTGGATAGATCACATAAATGCAACATAAGATTAATTCACTTTAATCAGGTATTTGAGCAAAACTAATATTTTTACAATTTTTTTATTATTGTATTTATAATATGTATATAGAGATTCTGTATGTGTATGTATATACATATATATATATACATGCAAAAAAAATGCATATCTGTGGTCAAACTAACATCCACCATCCACTCATCCACTGTTTAAGGATAATTCTGCAATGTTTCTGCCATCTTTCAGCAAGCAATACTGAGGAATGGTTTTGTTGTGGGTGATTTTTAACATCAGATTCTTGTTTACAACTGAAGTCAGAGCAAGTATGAGAACATCATCGTGCACCAGAGTGTAAACTGGAGAACAGGCACAGTAGAATCATGTTTGAGTAGTGGTTGACATTCAGCCCAAGGAAGATTTGGACTATTCTCTTTGAAATCTTGAGCTGCTTTTTCAGTATCTGGATACGGGGATTGCAGAAGCTAATAGAAATGTTTCTACTGACTTCAGTAGGAGTGGGGGTGGACCGCCCCTTGTTCTTATTTTTTACCAGATTTCTTTTCCAATTACTGTATTCTTCAGCCCACCTGAATCAGGAGAGGTGGAATACAGTAGAAAGAAAGCTAGGAAAAAAAGAATATATTTTTTTAGAATCTCTCAAACAGGAGAACTTTTAAAATCAAGTCATAATTTTCTGAACAAATTTGTGAGCACTGAACAAAACCTTATATCATCAATCTTGTCTATAAAAAGGAGTGGGGTTTTTGTTGTTTGGGTTTTTTTTTCTTTGTGGGGTTTTGTGGTTTGGTTTGTTGGGTTTTACTTTGTAAAGAGGCATTTGGTAATGGATCATAAAGCCTGAACAGTGGGATGCAGCCTGGCTCAGTGTCAGTAAAGCAAAAGTTTGAAGTACTTTAGTAACACCACCCTGGAAACAAGATTCCTACCTAGGATGATTTTATGTTAATGGTTTATTGAAATTATGTAAATTGATTGTATCAAAGACAGTCAAGCATAAATTTCTAAGTTGTCTAAACTCTAAAATGATGACAAGTTGTTATTATTTACTGTGCCAGATTTATCAATTTTTTGAATGTACATTTTAACATTGCCTTTCAATGTAAAAGCAGTTCTCACTTCAGAGCAATGAAGCCATTCTTAGTGGTGTTTTATCTAATTGATTCCTGAGAGAAAAGATAATTCCTAAAAATTTGTGCCATTCTGAGAGTTATCCCTTATTGTCTCATGTTTTAGCCACAGTAGTATTCATGAAAAAAATTTAACAGAAGAAACAGTTACTTTCCATCTCCTGCCTATGTTACAGGAGGAATTTAACTTCTGCAAATCAATATGGGGTATTTGGTGTTGTTTTCCAAATAAGGTCTAAAATAATATTAAATCTGTTGTGCAGGTAGATTATGTAGAAGCTGAGAGACTGAGGGAGGAAGTCACTTACTTAATGAAATCATTCAAGTTTTTTTAAAGAAGCACACTTGTGTAGAATTGGGAGGCATAGAAGCACGGAGCTCAGTTTAGGCACGGGATTAGGAAGAACAGGTAGTGTTAAAGAGGAGCAGCTAAACATAGAGAGGAGAGGTGTCCATCAATTTGGAAAGCCTTACAAAAGGAGTCACAATTGACACACAGGACAAGAGTACAGGCTCTGTGGAGGAAAAAATCTCAGAATCCTTTTGGTTCCCTCTCCCTGCTACAGTATTGGTACTATTGCATATGAAACAGCTTTTCTTCAGTAAGGTTTAAAATGGGGTGAGTAACAGGGCTTCTCCTAGTGTTCTGAGGAGACTCTTCCAGCACCACCACTCTATCACTGTGTTTCTAATAATGCTTCTGACTACGCTGGGTTTGTTAGTGTTGGATTAAAATGCCAAAATTTTGCTAGAGTGGAAATTAAAGGAGAGAGAGCAGGGATGATGAAGGCATCAGTCAAAGTGCAAGGGGAGCATGAGCAGGAGCTGAGCTGATGTGGGTGGAAAACCTGACTGTCAGGAGGTAACAGAAGAGCACTCAGAGCAGGCAGAAGAGACTGGAAGCAAAAGGTGAGGAGAGTCCAAGTATGCTGAGCAATAAGACATTCATGTTTGGAAGCAAAGGATGGCCTGTGATTTCTTTCATGAAGGAGCCAGATGGAGAGGAGCTATAACTTGTCAGAGAATGGGGCAAATTAATTCCTTCTTTGCAACTGTTCTTTCTGGTGGCAGAGGATATACCTCCTCCTCTCCTGATTAGGTGTGCAAGCGCCATACACATTCCTCTAAAAATTGCTGCCAGCCCTGGGGAAAGAAACCCCTGTGGCTGCCCAGCAAGGAGTTAATCATCACACACATCTCCATTTCAAATTAAATCTTCCTTTAGAAAAAGTGTGGGGGAGGAGGGGCAGTAACAAAACCTGCTCTGTGTGGTTGTGGGTATGTGTAGGTGTGTGCACACACTTTGCTGTGACGTAGTTACATTGCACTTCTCTGGGTTTCTCTCTGGGAAAACTTCGTTGAGCTGTTCCAGGTGATGGAACTAAAATACCAGTGAGAAAGTGAAAATAATGAGGAATAATAAAGCTGCAAATGGAAATCAGTAGGGAGATAGAAAAGTTTTTTCTATGAAAGCACAAAATCTCATATCAGATTTATTTCTGCCGAGCCTTTCTGATCTGAGTGATTTGTATGGATTCACAAACACATTTGACAACTCAGGAGTGTGTAACTGGGAGAAAAAATTTCTGCAGAGGATCTTAAGAGAACAACTGTATCATCACCTTGATGTTTCAGTGTTCTGGCAGGCTAAAAAAACCCCAAACAACTAAATTAGAAACACACTTTTGCTGCTGCGTTTGCAATCAGTTTATTCTGTAAGTCCCCTGTCTGTAATCTTGGAAAGTTTTGCTTTAAATCTCAGTCAATCCATTCTCATTAACTTAAATAATCTGAATATCTCACAGAAATTATTAATATTTCTACTTCTTTGCAAGGAAAACTATCCAAAGCACAGGACTTTAGTGTTCATATCACTGAAAACTGTTTAGGTCTTCCATAATGTCATTGACCTCACCTGTCCAAGGCAGGTGTACGATTTTTCTGGCAAAGAAAGAAGTAGAAAAATCACAAAAGTAAGCTTGAGATGTAAATGCAAAATTTACTTTCTTTTTATTCTCTTGTGGGATTTTTTTCTGAAAAGCTTGTGATACTGATTCCTGGAAGTGTGTGTAAATATTAATCAAGTCAGTAATTGGAATAACGAAAACAAACTACCCAGCTTCTAGGAAACTGTACAAAGCTCAGATTCCTCAAAACACAAACTAAATCATACCATTTCCAAATCAGTCCTTAAAATCTTGAGCACGGTTCCTCATCTTTGCTCACAGATGATTTGGTGGTTATATGCTCACTTTTGTGCCTGTAAAATCCCCAGCTCATACATCTCTGACATCCAGATGTAACTGAGATGTGTTATAGCTCAGGTTCAGATTGGGGCCACTGCCTTAAGCCTTCCCTTGCCAAAACGTGGGATGCACAGAACCTAGGATGTGTCTGCAAATGAGGACTTGCACTGTTTTGCCCCAATCCAGATGCAGCCACTGTCCAAGGGTGCTAAAACCATATAAAATAGATGGAATATGTCTGAGGTTGTGAGCTGTTTGTGCCCCTGGCCTATCCTTCCTGCAGACACCCAGCCTGTTCACAGAGCTCTGTCTGAGCTCCTGCCTGGGCTGCTGGACCCAGGAGCTGATGACCACATTAATGACCCTGCAGTGCTGAACACAAAATCCTGCACTTCATTGCCCATGCATTACAGTAAGACATTGCCCAAAGGCACACTTTAAACCCAGCCTTTGGCATGAAAGCAAGCCTAATTTGTAAACTGTAATTGATTTTGAAGCCTGATGCTTTCCAGAGAATTTTCCATGACAGCAATACATTGAGGTAAAAAATTGCAATTGCACCCCATGTCTATTAACAGCCTTTTCTCTGATTCCAGCCAGCAATTTAAATGGTATTAAATATTATTTATATATACCCTCTCCAGAAATCTCTGTATGAAAAACATGTTCAGTTCTAAGCACATGCATTAAAAATGTTGTATTCCTCTGCTAGCACTGGATCTCCAGAGCAGTCATGATTTCTGCCAAGTGCTACCTTGTTTGTACTGACTGAGATGCAAAGCTCAAACATTTGAGGCTGCAAATAAAGCTATTAGGCTAATTAATAAAACCATCTAGTGATCGCTGAATAATTTGGAGAGCTTTTAGAAGGGTTTTATGCTTCTCCTTAATCTCTTTTGCTGGACTAGTTGAAGACCTCAGAGAAGAAATGTCTCCCAAAAATGGCCATTGCTAGATAAACAGATGGTGATCTCTGCATGTCAGAAGAAATGGTATTTTCTCTTCAGTTGCTCTAGACCTCAGGAGTTTGCTACATCTGATCTCCTCTTCAGTGTTAAAGAGGGAATGTTTTACTTTGATGTGTGTGCATACACATCTCATTAGCACTAAAGAGATTTGAAGAGTGAGTTCATGTACACTAATTCTTTTAACTTGTGTTGACAAGAGAGTACATTGTCCTCTTTTCTTTAGAAAAAAATACCAAAACCAAACTGCTGTGTGACAGAGATTCCCAGAGCAAACAAAGCCTTTTGGAATGACTGCAGATTAGAGACTGAAACTAAATTGTCCACCATAGGAATCTGGAGAAATAGTTTTGCCTTTCAAGAAATGTTGGTCTAAACCCCAAAAAACATTTCTTTGCCAGGCATCATAGATGTCTTTCAAGTCATAGGTTATGTACCCAGCTGCCTGTAAGAGCTGCTTATGGAGATTTTAGTAGCCCTTGGACAGTATCATGTGTTAGTCTGCAGCTGAAAACACACTTGCCCAGAGAATCTGTATCAGCTTCTTCCAGAACCGCTGGGGGCTGTTGATGATATTCTTAGCAGTTCCCAGATCATTGACCTGCTCTGAGCCATTACAAGTTTATTGCATTAATTTATCTGTCAGCAGTTGGCAACTCTTGGAAACCAGTTTATTAAAATAGTAAAGATAATATTTCTGGTGCAGGCAACATGATTCATTGAGAAACCAGTCTTATTACTTTTGCCATATTTAAAAAAAGATATCTATTGGTTATACCGGAATATAAACAGGTTATTTTTAGGTGTTGGGTAGCTGTGGCATGTTTTAGCACATGTTCAAGCATTTTGACTTGTATATGTCCATTGAAGAATTGTGGGATCATGTTGCACTTGTTAAATGATAAAACAAAACATGGATTCTTGAATTTGAAAAAAAACAAACAAAACAAAATAAAACCAAACAACAAAGCAGGATGGAATAATCTGTCATACAGTTGTTTTTTTAAATTATCTCTTGTCTGTCCAATTTAAAATACAAATATGTGTCTATCAGAGAGTTACCAGCAGATCTGGAAAACAAGGAATATATATCAGGAATATACCAATTCAAACTGTAGCCTAAATGGCACCTCTGTTCCCTAACCTGCTCCATCAATTGTCAGATTTTACCTCACTGTACCTGCGAGTTAACAACGCACCTCCTGGAAAAGTGTGGGTGAGATGAAACTGCACAGCTTAAGTACAGCATCCCAGTGGAAGCAGCAGGAGACATTAAGACATTAGGTCTTCAAAAGGCAGCCTGAGATCTCGATGCAAGAGAGGAACATTTAGGTTTGGCATAATGAGAGCAGTCCAGCACTAATGACACAGGAACAAGGGCTTGCCAGCCTGCTCTGCCAAACAACATTTTGACAGCGGCCGTCAGCACTGTTCAGCTTCATGTCCCTGACTGTGGAAGGAGGCTCCCCTCAGGGTGATTCACTCTAGCTGAGATTTGAGCCCTGGAAGTGGTTTTTTTCTTTTCATTAAATACAGAAGGAACTGCTAAATTAAAACCCCTCAGTGACAGGTTAATGGTAGGTGGTGGGTGCTGATGCTCCAGGAAAAGATACAGGAAATGCCATTATAGATAGAATGCTAGTCATGATGGTCTCTGTTCAATCCTCAGGAGGCAAAAATTCATTGTAGAGCTGAAGTGGGAGTTTTTCTGTTCCTTTTCAAGTAAATGTCAGGTGTTGTCTTTAGTCTTCTGGATTTTTGGGGCAAGCCTATTCAGTGCCTTACAGAAAGCTAGTGGCTTTCTGGCTTCAGAGCCATTTACAGCAGTGAGCTCCACATTATTTCTACAACTGGTGTGAGAAAGGTATTCCCCTGAATTGGTTTTGAATCAGAAACTTTTTGTTTGGGAATCGGGGATGGTTTGATTTTCCTTCTTTTGGCCCCTTTGTGTTAAATCCAAGGAAGCAGAAAGACCTGCACTACCTTCTCCAGACCATGTTTTGCCTTTCCTTCTTTAATGAGAGCAGAGGAGATTTGTCTTTGTTTCCTTCCCAAAGTAAATTATCTCAGTCTTTTATTCTTTTCCTGTTGCAGTTCTTCCACAGCCTAGGTCATTCCTATCACCTGAAGTGTTCCCAGTGGCAGTTTTTCCTCAATACCTAGAGCAAAAAATCTGGTCCAGTTTTAAAAAATCTAAAATCCAAAATTGCAGTTCCTCCTGCAGATGCTCTGCCTATTTCTGCTGCCCCCTGTGTCAAACCAGCCTTCACTGCTATCTGAGGGGACTCTAGTCCTGGCCAGCCATCTCTTCCAAGTCTCCTGGCCATGTCCTGCCCTCATCTGCCTTCAGTTTTGGCTTAGGGACTGTCCTTACTATTCACATCTGCAGACAGGAGTGTGAGGGTGTCACTTAACAAACAATTATTAATAATGAAAGCCTCACCATTAGCATTGTTCAGAGTCTTTTTCCTTCTCCTCTCTGAGCAGGTTTTGATGTGTAATCCAATTACTGTGTGCAGAAATTGCCCCTCAGTCAGTGTAGAGGGCTGCTGGTTGAGCTGCAGCTCTGTTATCCTGGCATTGTCACTGCTGGGTAGGAGCTCCCAGGTGCTGCTCAGCCAGGCTCTGTGCCCTTGAGCTGCCAGGAGTGTTTGAATGTCGTTGTTATACCTAAATAAGCCTAAATATACCCTAAATACGCCAGGACCCTTTTTTTTTGACCTGGGGGGAAAAAAAAAAAAAAGGCTTTTAACAAACTGATTTCACAAGTCATTCATCAAGCCCTATAGCAAGCCATTTATTTTAGGCTCTTTTTGCTCCATGAAAAGCTGAGTGTTAAAAGGGAGAGGTGAGTTTGGAGAGCAGGCTGCAGTGCCACCTCCCTCAGCAGCACTTTGCCAGGAGGCCTCACTCTGGAACTCAGGGGTAGGAGCTGATATTTCTCCTGAAGTGACTCCCACCTTCAAAATCAAATTGTTTCTTTTGTCAAGTCTAATAAGCATTGAACACCCCAGACTTCGTTTCGCTACAGATATGAATGAATGCCTCTGTGCTGTACTTTCCATTGCCACAAAATGTATATATATGTATGTATATGTATGTGTGTATGTATATATATATATATATATGTAATGGGAAGCATAATTATTGTTCTGCTTTAAGAAAGGTGACATTCCACTTCAATGTAACTTTCAAGTGCAGCTTTTAAGAGAAATCATGTCTTAAAGGGAAGCTGGAAGAGTTAAGAGGTACATGTTTTAATGAGCTTTAATGAGATTTTATAAGCTTTGAGTTTGGGTTTCAGTCTCTAGGGCAAAAAGCATCCAAGATTATTTTTTCCATGACATTCCCAGATCAAACCCTGTAAGAATTTAACCTGGGAGGCATTGCTTGAGCACTGGCTGTTCCCGAAGGTATTTGGATGTTGCATGTGCTAAGTGTGTGCCTGTCCTCAAACACTAGCCTCCACTTTGTACATAGGCTTGACTGGAAGGCAAAAGGCACACCTTTGTCTTGCTCCAAGACCCTGATGGTAATTTTTGCCTCAGCAGATGTTTTCCCTTTGATCAGTGTGACTCTTTCCAATTTTTTTCCCCCTTTTAATTTGTGTTAGCTGAGTCTATTGGGTGATTCCAGGAGGGCACGCTCCATCTGCCCAGCCTCAGAGCTTCCCTTCCAGCAGCATACCTTATTCTGTTTACTTGACTGTACTGGACCACTGTGAAGCAATTACACAAGCAATAATGTGGGTGTTGCATTTTTCTGTCATTGCCTTTCGTAAGACATAACTCTCCATTGGCACTGAAAAGCGGTAGGAGACCCAGAAGCTGCATAGTTGTTTACCAGCAATATAACCCATGCCCAGTGTTCCTGCAGAGGACCTGTCCTCACTCCTCACAGCTGTCTCAGGCCCAATTTAATTCACAGGCCTGGATTTTAAACAGTTTTGTATCCCTTCACCAGCACTCCATCAATCTTGCTTCCATCAGGTTTTGTGCTTTTGTTTAGTTTCAAGCTAGAAGAAAGTTTAAAGAAATGTGCTAAGACTCCCATATAGGGTGAGTAAATATCCCATATATTTCACAAAAAATGCAACAAAATAAAGGCTTTGCTCCCACATTTAACAGAATTAATAAGTAAGTTCTAACTGATAAATTAAATAGTTATTAAGAACAGCCTGGAGTGAAGTTTCTGCCATCAAACTGTTCTCTGCTTTTAATTTAAAAATCAGCAAATACTGAGGTACATTTTGTCACCTTCGTTTAGAAGTGACCTGAAACTAAACTGTGAATCTTCCTTAACAGGAAGTTTTGTGATGTGAATCTAAATTTCACCAGTATGTCCCATATTAGATCACCCTCCTCTGGGCACAGGGAAAACCAAAGGCTGTTCACAAGAGAAACTCATGTTATGAATGGTTTTAAAATTCTTCAGAACTCCTATCGACTTCCAAATGTCAGTAACGGGGAGGATCAGAAACCTTCCTGTGAACCCTGTCATTTTGCATGTTGAAATCCTGGCTTGGATTCAGGTCTCCACCTCAGTTTCTTGTAAATGTTAATATTCAAGTAGAACAAAAACCTTAGAGGCAATTACAGCATGAACATCTCTTCTTGTTTATGTATAGTAGCTGATAGCAAAGTCTGCAATAATAATCTGTGTTTATACATGTGCTGTTCAATGTAACAGTTGGGTACAAAATACCTTTTAACTGTCACAAGAAAATAACTGGATTGATGTAACTTTTTGCTTGTATGAATATAATTATTTGCCTTGCGGGGACCAGTTCCACTTTTGCCATGTTATTTATGGTTTTTAAATACAATTGTGATAAATTAGGCTCGTTTCTAAGGTAAACAATACTGGAGCCAAGCAGCTGTCTCTGTACATGTGCATGTTATCACAGCTGATATCAAGTCCAAGTCAGACTCCTTGTCTTGCTTGGACCTTTCTTTAACCTTTCAGGCTTATTCAGGGAAATGTGGACCACTCTATTTTCTTATTAAAAATATGGCTTTGTGAAAAGCTGAACTTATTTTTTAAATCCTTTCTTTTCTGGTTCAGAAAGACTGTAACAATCATATTTTTCTAAACTGCCTATTGCTTGTGTTGGGAAATTATACAGAGATATATATTTTGCTCTACAGATTTCCACGTACTTTTGGAACTCTTTGTTTTCATAGATAAATCCTCCTATTTGCTAGAATTAGCTCCAAAAGCTGTAAGCTTCTGTATACTGACTCTGTGAAATTCTATAAAAATTCAGCTGCATAAAAAGACTGACTTTATTTTTAATGTAAATTGTTAGAGCGAAGTCATCCTTAGTGTTACACCACGCAAGATGTACAGAAAGAAATCAGGTCATTGTTTGGAGAGGCTGGACAGCGTTATGTCACACTTCCTAAAATGTCCCAACTGAAAGTCAGGAGAATTTATGCTAGAAATGGTACCATTTTGGGCCCTGAGTCTGTAGTTTTTTCACACTGCTTAGAACCTTATTTCTAAATTAGTCCCATGAAGCTTTGTGGGAAATACTAATAATAAGAGCCTGTGGGGTGTGAATAGCTATGATGGAATAAGGACCTTTCCTAATGAAGAACAGGGCCTTTAAGTAGTTAAGAGGCTATGTTTTGAGTATTTCAGGACAACTTTTTGTGTTCTTTTTTGAGCTGTGGACTCCTCCTGCGTATTGTGGATTTATTCCGTAGCTGAAATGCCAGATTAAATTGATTGAAGCCCCATGAGCAGATGAACATAATAGAAAGCTGCAGTGAAATATTGCAGAAAATGGCCTGATTTCATTCTTCAGAGCAATAGTTAAAGTGACTCACAGCCTTGGCTGCTTTGCACCTGTGAAGCAGAGGCCCTTGCTTTGTACCTCAGCTGTGGTGTAACATGGAAGGATTTCTGCTCTCTGCTTGGAAAATACTGTCTATTCCTCATCCTTGTCAAAGCATACTATTTGCTCAAGTACAAAAATCTGATTCTTCAAGACTCATCGGGGAGTTAAGGGGCAGCTGGAACCTTCTGTGATCTAGCTACATTATTCCAAAAGTTTATCCCCCGATGACAAATAAAATATGATGTGACTTTGCTGTTTGCAAGTAGGGTAAAGAGACTGGAAATTCATCACCCCAAGCCCTTGCCTTCTTACTGTTCTGTGATGCTCCACTGTTACCCATGAACTGTGTTGGATCGGATTATAAAATCAGAGTATTTTATTGCATGTGTCCTTTTCTTGAAATGAAAATATACTTGTATTTGATGTTGCAGTTATAATGCAGTAAATAAACACATGTGCATTTCTTTTTAAGGACTTTTAGATAATTTGGTGGTTGCACGTTTTTGCTGTGCTTGTTTCTCTTACCATCAGAGAATTTGGGCTGACCTAGAAACAACCAGAACAAGTGAAGCAAGAGTAAAATTTGCTGCTGCCTGCCACTCTGCTCAGGTATAACTGGAAGATGGCTGTGCTAAATGTAGCTACTTCATTCTAGTCCTTTGAGATTTAATAGAAAATGTCAGCTTTTCTGTAAGTTATTTAAATAGAATTCTACTGGACCTGAAGAAAATATGAATTTGCTAAATCATGTTACAATTCAGTGTGATTTCTTATGGCATTGGCCCCTAACACTCTCTGTGGGGTTCTTCTCAATCCCAAACCCAGTAAGAAAAAGGGGAGTTTTTCTGAGAACCTCGGGTTTGAAGTTAAACAAGCAGTTTATTAATGTAACCACTGATCTCTCTGAAGAGCATCACTGCAGCGTGTGTGGATGGATGCACAACTCTTGTTAACATCCAGGTAATTGCTGATTTCTTTCCTGAGTCTTTATGAGACAAAGTCTGCCAGTATCCCTGATATCAAAGGGCTCCACAGGCAGTTATTTCTGGACAACTAGAAAACCACTACAATTTTTTGGTGAACCTGTGGGTTGGGTTCCCTGTTGCTTTTATGAGCACACTGGGCTTTATGCAGGTCTTTGACTTCTCTCAGGCATTTGGACCATGTGATCTCGTGCCTTCCTATGAGCTGTCTCCTGCTAAGCCCCCAAAAGTACAAATGCAGACACTTCAGCCGATCATAGCTGTGTCAAGGTCAGAGCAGCAGCCCGAATCCCTCCCAGGAGAGAATGGGGTAAAACAGCAGATTGTCATGGTGGGACAGTCACATTCCCACTAGGGCTACAATTGCTGCACAAAAGAAATTTCTGTTCTTACAGGTTTTTGTTTTGCCTTTGCAATGCATTTTTTCATCTTGCAGTTTGTGTTTTGTGGAGCCAAAAAGTAGTCTGCTTTGTGTACATCAGGCCTGTTCTTCTGGAACCAGCAAAAAACTTGGGGCTTCTTTTTGTCCCAGACACTGTACAGAGACCAGGAAAGACCTTTGTCCTGCAGGGAGGAGAAGTGCCAGTGAACAGATAAAACAGCTCATGCTTGTATGGGGAAGAAATATTTTGTTGACCAGGTTCAGCCTGCAAACAACTCTGCATCTGATTGGTGGGAGCTGGGACAGTCAACAAGAATTATTATAAACACTTTTGGAGGACAATGAAATACTCCAGGCAGTTATAAATCTCCTAAGTCATATATTACTGGAGAAACACCTGTTTTAGATAGCAACCCTGCTGCTAGAGGATGGAAGTTTAGGTTGTAGCAGCAAAAGGTGGCAAGTTCAATAAATAAGAATAATAGGGTAAGACCCTCAAGTGGAGTAAATCAGTGTAGCTTCATTGAAGCTGTTGGAACTAAGTCAATTTACAGCAGTAAGAATCTGGCTTGTAGTCAACAGGGATTTTACAGAATGTTTAAAACCTCTCCATTTAGAGAATTCTCTGCCTTATGTCTGTGCACTAAATCGTATCCACACGAAAGTCCTTGCTGGTATAATGAGGTCATTTCGGATGTGAGCATTCATTATATGCTTAGGTAAATTAAGGAGAAAAAAATACATCATTAGCAAAGTCTTAAATAAAGGATGGAGCAAGGTTAGCGAGTGAGAACTATTTACATAAAATCAATTTCAGCCCTGGAGAGTTAATGGGGAGTGGCTTTCCATGGAAAAAGGCTGATGGTGTGTTGATGCTGCACATAGAAGCTGAGCACTATGGCCATGAGAGATTAAAAGCAGGGACTGAGGTTTTTTCTAGGTTAATATTTCAAGCTTTCTCAGCCTCATTCTGTGACATACCATGAATGCAGCCTAGGTTTCCAACTTCAGAAAAATGCTCTGATAAACACATATTGCTGGAGCAAATGAAACTGAAGGCTCATCCGGTTTTACTATAGCACTCGTAGTATTAAGAGGGATTGTAATATAATCCTCTTCAATGAATAACCCTAACAGATGTTATCAGGGTTGCTCTGTATGAGCTGTGGACCTCTTGCTAGAACTCCCTCTGTGGAAGTCCAGTTCATAAATTGTCCTAATGGGCTGCCTGCCTCGTCCTGCTGCTGCCACGGCATGAAAAGAAGGTGGTTACCAGCGGCCTTGAAAGCCAGCATTATTCCCATCTGCTTTTCATTACAATACTGCTAAATATTTCATGCTTTTTGTTTCACAAACAAATAAAAGCAGAACTAATCTTTTTGTTTAATGTTCCTTGATTGACGTTTCAGGGAGGGAAAAAAAGGTTTGGGTTTGTTTTCATTTTTTTCTTTACTTCAGATCTCTGCAAAAGCTTTTAATGGAAGATAGAGCAGATTTCCGTCAACTTTTCTGGTGGGCTTTTTAAGGCACCAATGATACAGGAAAAGATATGGGGGAAATCCAGTTGATGAATGTGCTGCTCAATCAGCTGGGATTTCTTTGCTTGCGAGGAGATAACTCGATGAAGTGCAAACAGAGACAGGGAGCAGACGTTGACTGCTTGTCAGCTATGTACAGAGCTATCTCTGGCTGGGGCTGCTGGAAAACACAGCAGCTATTAGTCCCCCTTTGCCCTTTCACAGCGCCCTGTCAGAGGGTCCCCAAGCACTGCAGCCAGAGCCATCCATTAACCCTCGGGGCAGCAAGTCTGTTAAATTGCTGCTTCTTTACAAGGAGGGGGAAGGCAGCCCTGGGAGGATTCAGCTGACATTTTAACCTCCTGGTTCCCTAAACTCCTGCTGAGGTGGATGAGTGAAGGTGCTCCCATGGGCACTCTGCATCTCCAGCAGCAGGTGCTGCCTCTGCCCCAGGGGAATGGGGGTGACCCAGCTCCACACAGGGACCTTCATCCCCAGGGCAGAGGTGGGGAGGGGGTCAGGAGTCTCCCTGGGATATGCAGTCTCCCCTCAGGCCTGTGGACATGCTGGACAAAGGTTTTGAGTGGTTTCTTTCCTACCCAAAGCATGGCCAGGCTCAGAACAAGGCCTCTTGACCAATGCTGTTCCACTCGAGCAGCACTGTTGGCTGGTTTATCTGGCATTTGGACAAATATCTTCATTAGAGCACCCAGTGGGCTCTGTTAGCTGTGAGGCCTAACTGCAGGCTGAGATGAAAGTGAGAAATGTCACTCAGAAAGACTAAATACTCATAGAATCATAGGATGGTTTGGGTTGGAAGGGACTTTTAAAGATCATTTTGATCCACCTCTTGCTCCTGCCATGTGCAGGCACATCTTCCACTACACCAGGTTGCTCAAAACCCCATCTGGCCTCACCTTGAAAACTTTCAGGGCTGAGTCATCCACAAGTTCTCTGGGAAACCTGTTCCAGTGTCTCAGCACTCTCAGAGTAAAGAATTTCTTCCTAATATCTAATCTACCCTCATTCAGTTAAAAAAATTACCTCTTATCCTATTGCTATCTATCCATATAAAAAGTCCCTGTACCTAATTTTTATAAGCCCCCTTTAGGTACTGGAAGGTGCTATAAGGTCTCCCTGGAGCCTTCTCCAGGCTGAACAGCTCCAACTCTCAGCCTGTCTTCATGGGAGAGGTGCTCCAGCCCTGTGTCATCTTTGTGTCCCTGCTCTGGACTCTCTCCAGAAGGTCCCCATCCTGGGGCCCCAGAGCTGGACTCCAGGTGGGGTCTCACAAGAGCAGAGTAAATATCAAGAAGACATAAATGCTCCCTGCTTTCAGCCTGCTGCAGCTTGACCCTGCAGTGGAGTGCTGGTGTGTCAGTGCAGATGGTTAAATCACCCTGCTACATTTGACCACAGAGTAGTATTTTTATATCATTGCACAAACGGAAACGAGTTTGTCTGATCCACTCTTGAGGCAAATTCTTTGCATTTATTGCAGGATTAATCTTCCCCCGATGGCTGATGCATCAACCACCCCATCCCTTTCTCCATAATCGCTGGCCTGAATTCAGAGGCAAAAGTGAGTCTTGGGGCCTGACCCTAATGCTTGCCTGCAAATAGGCTTTATGACTTACACTGAGCAAGACAACCAAGCAGTAACACTATATACTGCTTTCTATATTATATTTCTTGTTCATCTAGCATTTTCCTTACGAGGATCTCAAGGCCCACTGCAAGGTTTCGCTAATTCTCAACACTCATCTGTGCTTTAAGTTCTTTGTGCTAATTACAGCTGAAGTATTGTTGCCGGAGCTGAAGATTGCTGTTCTTGAGCATCTCTCTCCAACAGCACACAATAGTTTCACTCAGGACTGTAAAAATAAATTGTAACTTGTAATGGTCACAGTTCCTTGCATTTAATCATTTTCATTGAGGATTTTGACGTTCCTCTTAAAAAATTTCAAATCCAGGAATAGTAAATGCCGAGTCATAAAAGCTTAGGAAATGGGTCGAATCCAGAGTGCAAGGCAGCATTACAGTGTCTGATCGGCTGTCTCTGATAATACCCTCACAAGACAAGGGTCTCCTTTTTTTTTTTTCCCCCATTCCTGAATAAATGAATTGCAGCATGTATGAAATCTCCAGAGGCTATCTGTGACTGTAATTCATTTATCCACTGTATTATGGAACAGATTTTCCAGTGAGTTCAAAACCCAGGAAAGGGGGGAAGGGAGTAGTATGATGAGAAGGATCTGTGATCCATATCTAAAAGTAAAAATATTATTCAATTGTCATAGTTGATGGATAAAGTGTCTGACACACCAGGCAAAGCCATAGCAACTAGATAAATATGTTTAAAACGTTTAATTTTGATACATTAAGAATGAGTTGGAGCAGGGGCTTATCGACACTGAAATTAAGCAGACATTTCTAAGTTCCTAAAAGCCTCTGATTTTGTTTAGTTTGGAAGAAAATTTGCTGCAGATAACTTGGAAGCGTAAGGGGAAGTTGGACTTGGTGCACAAAGGAGCAGCTCTGACAGGTCAGGACTAACAATTGCCTTTCTTCTTCATCTGTTATTTTCCAAGTGCGAGCAGTCCCTACTTCATTTGTGTTAGACCACAAGAGGCCTCTCAGCAAACTTACAGACCCTTGTCTTCTGCTTTTAAATTGAAATTAGAACATTCATTTACAACTTTAGCTACTACAAAAATATTTTTGTATATAGGGCACTCTCAATATTTCTGTAGTGCTGTTAACATTCAGTAATTGTAATTAGTAACACATCCTCATGAACAGCCAATTTGTTATGTGGCTGTAAGCATCAGATTTCCTCCCTGAGTAATTCCAAGGATGTCACTGAAGCTGCAGCAGGAATGAATTTGGTTCATGGCAGCTGGCAGGGTTCATGTTTACACTGCAGGTCATGTTGGTATCCACTGAAGGGTTTTCATTCTGCTCCAGGTCGCGTGTTTCTTTATAAAGTGATATTGTGCAGAAAAGGGAAATGGTGCAAACTTCTAAAAACTCTTTTCTGTAGATATCTGATCACGAGTCCTGGCTGAAGGAGGAAAATGCTCCCCTCCACGCAGTAATAAGGGGGAGCAGAGAGGAGTGGAAAGAAGGAAAGAGAAGGAACAAGGTTGCAGAGAAGCTTACCGTGCCATACGTCTGAAATCAATGGAATGTCCACCAAATCAATGGAATGTGCTTCACCTGCAGCCCCTCACACTTGTAGGAACCAGCAGCAACTTTTTCCTCCTAATGCATCAAGCCCTCAAATAACTTTATTCTGAACCAGTGCAGAAGTGAAGAAGACACACACAACCACTTTCTTTTCCTTCTTCTTCAAAGGATTGCAAATGCACTCACCTTCCCTGACTTACATGGGCACTGTGGGGAGTGAACTGAGAAAGGGCTGGGGAAGAGCTGAGCACTGGCAGCTTCCAGCCCCTGGAGAAGGAGTCACAGCTCCTCAGTTGTGCAAAGCAAGCCAAATGTGCTTGCCTGGGGACTGAGTGAGCCAAATACTGCCAATCCATTACTGCTTTCAACTTGACCATCACAGCTCACTAGGGATGAAGTAAATGATTGTATTTCTTTTTTGCTCACACCTTCATGTCTAGAGCAGATAAAATACTTTGCTGCATGCCCTCAGTGTATTTTTTTATACAGCACTGGCAAAGCATTCAGTGACAGGACTTGGTACCTACCAGCAGAACTGTAACTTTTCAACAATTCATTTTTCCAGTGGAGAACTAAGATGTTGGCAGAAATGTGCTTTTATTAGTGCAATTATGTCTATGCAACAGCCTTTTTTTGCATGTCTGTATATATAAATATCATTATATCCATGATCAGCTACATTTGTGGTGTCAGGCTTGTCTTGGTGAATGCAGACTCTGGGCAAGAGATTAGTAAGCAAAACCAGTGTAGATTCCTCTTTGTCTCAGCCCTTCTTGCTAAGCTTTAAAAAATGGGAAGGTGGTGAGAAATGTGACTGATTGCTTTGGCATTATCACTTAATTTACACAGGGTGGCAATTTGGTCCCAGAAAACGGAAAGAAAATTCAAAGAAAACCAAAAATCATTCAAACTCCAAATTTCCAAGGCTAAACAAGAAAATGGAAATAAAGGAAAGATGCAGCAGCAAGGTTAAAAGCAAAGAGTAATATCATTTATGTACGGAAAACAAAAACTATAAATGACAAATGAAGTGGCAGCTTTCTAAAAAAAAGAGAAGACAAAAGAGGGGTGAGCTGCAGATGGAAATGCTGCTCCAGGAGGAAGAGGAGGGACCTGGCAGGGAGTGGCAGTGGGAATGGGAGTGGGAGTGGGAGTTGGGGTGGGAGTGGGCAGGAAGGATAGCGCTACACGACTGTGGCACAGGCTGGTCCTGTGGGAGGGTGACCCAGAGGTAACAGCCTGAAGACACAACACACCCTTTGTGTAGGCACCAGATGAGGCTGGGACTCCTGTTCTGCTGCCAGCTGGGTCATGGGTGTCTTCTGGTCACAGGGAGAACCAGGGGCAAATCCTACTCTCCCCAGGAGAGTAGAACTCCCTTTGCCTTTCCTTCATTTCACAGTGCAATGGCAATTTTGCACTTTGGCAATCTGGCTTTACAAAATTGGAGAGGAACTGGGAGAAACTTGATGTTTTCCATGACCAGCCATGGGTACCTGACTTGCAGGAGACACACAGGAGGCAGGGCTGGAGTGAAGGCAGAGTCTCAGGCACAACTGTGTGACCCACTGGGCATAGAAACTTCATCCTGGTGCTGCTGGGGGATGCTGCTGCCAGCTCCCACCAGCCCCGAACAGCTGAGGTGAGATCTCCAGAAGCTGATCTGATAAAGAGGGGTAAACAGGGCTCTGCAGTCAGACCTGCCTGTGGCTCTTATGAAATTCACACCCCAGCTCCATGCTCTGAAGCCATGCTCAGTTTCCTAAGGACAGGGGAGGCAGCAAGGCAGCATCTCAGGCAGTGAGGATCCAGCCTGGGCACAGCCATCAGCATGGAGGGGCACAGCCATGCCAGAGATCTGCTGTCATGCCCCAGCTTGTTTCCTCAGCACTGAGCAAAAAAGCCAAATGCCTCCTGCCAATAATCATGTCTAGAGATAACTTTTAATAACACCTCCAATCGAGAGTCATGTTGCTTATGGTAAGAAATTCCAAACTGATCTTCTTCCATGTTGTCACTCTCTTGCTGTGTTTGGCTCTCCAGCTCCATTTCGGCAGCTGGCAGGGGGAAAAGTGCTCCTGGCACAGGGAATGCCCAATCCCCTGCAGAGGAGCCAAAGTGCACAGCAGCTGGCCCCAGCCCCGTGTGCAGGCAGGCTGGCAGGGAACCTGTGAGTCTGCTCTCCATCAGACGTTTGGCAGAACTAGCCCATACCAGAGATCCTTGCAACCACCAGTTACACCCATTTCCCCTCCAAAACCACCTCAGCAGTGTTGCACTGAAGGCAGAAGCCAACAGAAATGAGCTTCTGGCCATGCCCATTGCCCCAGGGCACACACAAGCTGTGTCTCTGCCTCCTGGGCTGTCTCCAGCCACCTTGGACAGTGCTGGGCAGCACTGCAAAGTCCTTTCCAGAGGGCACCTGGCAAAGCTTCGGGAAAGCTGGAGGGAAAGGTTTGATGGAGAGTAAGGGTAAATTTCTGTATGAAAGTAGTTAACCACTGCTAGTGCCTGCCTGCTGTGCTGGAAGAGCAGCTGGAGAGTCTGGATATCTCCTTTCACTTCAGAGCAGTCCCAAAACACAAGTCTTCATCCCAGAATGAACAATCTGGGGCACAAATGTCTTCCTGGGGCCAAATTTTGAGAAGAGCTATTCCTGCCCTTTCAGACAGTGAAAAATGGTTTGTATTTGTCCTTGATAAAAGCCATGCCTTGTCTGAGTTATTTTTACAGCATTTTAACCACTAGTCAACCACCTTGGTTTTGCCGTGGGAAGAGCTAAATGCAGCAATTAGAAAGAGCCAAACACAGTGCAACATTTCGTGGTGTGTTTGGTACTGCTGTCCCATACTCACCTCACGTGGCACAGTGGGTGACCCTGTGGGCTCACAGATGGGTCATGCAGGAGGGGAATGGCCAATGTGTGCATTGCTGGGTGAGTCCTCCAGCACAGCAAAAACGGCTTAATTTATCATGACAGAAAACTGGGTCAAGAGAAGATTTGTGATAAGCAGGAGGAGAAATGTGTTTTCTTTGGTGCCACCTTCTTCTCAGCCTCTGAAAATGGAAGTCAACATCCTGGAGAGCTGTGTTGGATCAAGCTGGTAACTCAAGGCAGCTACCATGAATACATGTTATCACTATCTGGATGTCCCACTGCCCTGGATGTCTTTGTCTATATTGGGGAAAAACTTGGGTTTCACAAAAATGGACACTAGTTGGGTTACAGCACAGATAGCTCTTGCATTTGTGCAAATTTATTGACACTGGAGAGAGAAGAAAGCCAGAACTTACCTGCTGGCACCTAAAACCTATCTAAAATCTAACAAAAATCACACCCAGACATGCATGCCATGCTGCTTACTCCCTGCTCAGGTGAGTGCAGGTAGGAATGTCAGCAGCTGGCAGGAAAAGGGTCACTTCTGGTTTTAAGCCCATTTGTGTCACATCTCACCCCTGAGGAGCCTGGTGGGCAGGCAGCACTGAGAAAAGCCTGGCAGTTTCACAAGCAGAGAAGTCCCTGAGGTCTGTGGATTGGGGCCACCAGCCTGGGAGCCCAGATCCCTTCCAGAGAGGTGTAATCCCTGAGTGCTGGGCATTCCTTCAGTAAAAGGCTGCCAGATGAGAGCAGCTGGGAATGGACTGTGATCTACAGAATAGATGAGCTGACTTTTTAATGAGTTTTGTTTGGAGGACTTGTCTGATAGGACTCTCCTTGCAGCCCCATGTGCTGACCTTGGATGCAACCAAGCTCCTAGTTTCTATCTCTAATTTGCACGGTTGCTGTGGGAATCTCTTTTGGGGCACATGAGTGTGCATGCACAGGTAAGGCTCTGCATGCTTCCTGGGGGAAGGTGGCAGACTCCATTTCCTCTGCCCCTGTTGTACCACAGCCTGAAACATTTGTGTTTAGATTCCATTACATTGTGAAAAACCTCTTCTGTTTCAACCAGCCAAAACCAGCTGCTATTTCTTCCTTTGTTTGAAATAGCGAAGCAAAACTGTGTTTACTTTAATTCTTGAGAGTGTCACAGATAATCTGTGGGATGGAGTCCTCATTTTCCATGCACTCCAAAACCATGGAGTGTCACGCACAGCTGTCAGTAGTACAAAAAAATGAAATTAAGTTGCTTAGCTCAGACAAAAGCAGATAAAAGTTCTGCATGCATTTCCCTGTAAGAAAAAAGGTGGAAGGGATGAGGAGAAGAATCTTAATATAAAAGCAATGTGAGGATTTTAGGCACTCACAAGAGGATAAAAGAATCTGAAATCTGCCAGTAAAGAGGGATCTGTTGCCTTCCTGAAGCATGGGGATCTAATTACTCTTTTCTTCCCCCTCTTCATTATAAAGCAACTATTGCAGAACATAAATGACCTTGTAGACTCATGAGATATTCCTGCCAAAAAGCGCGTCCATTATCAAGTAATACATTTTCTGCTTGTGTAGCTCCAGTGTGCTCTTTTGAAAAACAGTAAGTTCTCTTCTGTCTCCCTTATCACATTTCAGGATGCCTTTAGTCATAGGACTCTGCTTATTCAGTAGTTCATGTCAAATTTACTTCAGTAAGCAAAACCTAGAGTTCTTTGAGAATTGCTTTCCTGTTCCCCAGCGAGGGAAGTGTTAGGCTTGCTCCCTCTCTCACTAAAATACATTTGAGGTTTGCTGTTGATTTCATGGAAGCCATGAAGGCATGAGACAATAGTTTTTGAGCCTAAGTCTCTCCAGAGCTATTCGAATTCACACCATCTGAAATGTCTTTTTGCAAGAAATCAACAGTGAAAAGAAAATAAGCTTTTGGGACAAGCACTTCAAAAAGTTAGAAACTAATTTAAAAATGCATCAAGTCCTCCTGGCCAGCTGTACTGCTACACAAATTGAACAGCATGAAACCTGGGGCTCTGATAGGGAATAACTTTAGGCTGAAGTCAGACAACAATAATTCCTGATAAACAATTGCTCCCAAATACGGGAAGCAATCTGGAATAGCTGCAACCCAGTGCCTTCAGGGACAGTCATGACCAGCCCTCCCTCTAGCCCAGCTACACAGTGGCATCAACTGCACTCAGCCCATGGACCATCCCAACAGGTTATCCACATCCATAACCATGCAGTGAGAATGGACTCAGCAAAAGGTAGTATTATAAATGCATTTTAGAATCCCAACTTCAGGTAAGTATGTTGGCCTCATGTCAAAACCTGGATTTGAGAGCTTTGCTTCATGATACATTTAGTGGTACAATAACAGAAGACTATCATTTTGTTAAGAGTGAGAAAGTATCCACTGTTTTGGCTGAGAGAGTGAGCCTTTGTTTGCTCAAAATAATTCATAAATTGGAGTTGTGCCCTTAATAATACAGCTACTTCCTTTCATTTAAGAAAAAATTAAAATTGCTACTCTTATTGTGTCCCAAATTTTATTCAGTCATAATGGTACTCAGGTTTTTATTGTTGCTGTAAAGTATTCAGGCATTTCAGTCCCATGAATGGAACACCAACCATCCACGTGTGGTGCATTTTCTTTCAGACAATTGCAGGTTTACAACAAAAGAAAAGAGAAAAAGAAATAGAGTTTGCAACAAAAGAGTCCAGGAAACGCAGGAAAATGTTCTGATTTTTTTTAAAGCTGTTTCTTGCTGGGAACTGTGAGTTACAGTCACCTTTCCAGCTGATTGCCCCACATTCACACCAGGGTCATTAATGGCTGTCCCACAAGTTCCACGCTCCCATAGAAACTCGTGTTATCGCTGTCATTTTGTGGTTTCCCCAGATTCTGACACAAAGAAAGCTGGACTTTTGCATGTACTCATATTAGATGTTTCAGGGTTTTGTTGGCGTAAGAAGTCCAGAGTCATCACCAGGCTAAGGTTTGTGGCTCCTCCCAGCTCCAGCTTCAACTTCCTCCCATCCTCTTGACACATGGAAAGAGAGCAAAATCTGAGCATGTTTTAGTACAAGCCCAGGCTGTTGCTCAATGTGCTGGACAAAGGAAGCTTGATGTGGACAAACAGTCCACTTTAGCAACAAATAATTTGGCTTTGGCATGATTAAGGCTCCTCTTAACTTCTCATTGCATATGGGCCCAGAAAGTTCTTTTCTAGGACCTGGGGTGACTCAAGCCTAGCTCATGATGTTCCTGGAAATGATAATGAATACTCGAGAGGAAATCCCCTTCAAGGATTGTGTCACTGTCCCCACCTACAGAGGCACAAGGAGAACCCATGGGCTGCCTTGCCCAGGGTTGCCTGGCAGTACAAGAGCCCCAGGGTGACAGGGTGGTGTGATGTGTCCTTCACAAGAAATCCAGGTTTTGGGGTGGCAGAGCATTTCCTGAGCCCAGCATCCCTTTGGAGGCAATGCTGCAGGGAGCCAGGCAGTTTGTGCTCCAGGGAGATGCCTGAAATGGCACCTGAATGCCAAATCCTCCTGCCCTCTGTGCTGCACTGCAGCCTGCATCTCCCCCAGCCATGGCAAAAATAAACCTGCTTTCTGAGTCACTTGAAGGAATTAAAGGGCAATTCCCATGGCTTCTGCAGGAGCAGGGTTTCTGAAAAAATGTTGAAGAGCCACTGATTTATTGAGCCAAGCACATCTCCAACAGCTCATCACAAAATTCTCCCTGTTGATCTGAATACAGTGGATGAAAATTAAGAATTTACAGCTTCTGTTTTAGTTTCTATTGTTCCATTCAAGTTTTACTTCTTGTGTCCAAAATAGGCAAATAAATGTTTTTAGTTTGTTTTGTTGTTTTTTTTTAAATTAACTTTTTCCCTACTGGTGATGTCCCTTTAGCTTTGTCTGGGTGGATGTGACTCCCAGCATCTTTCCATTCTCACTGCTGACCTGGGAATGGTTCAGTCAGATCACCTGTAAACTCCAGACAAGTCAAGGGCATCAGTCTCACTGTGTCCCAGTTTTCTTTTTCTGAGATAAAATATAGTGTAGCATTAGATAGTTCCCCCTTTCTCTATGCCTGGAAAACAGCTTCATGCTGAAGAAGAAATAGTCTTCCAAGGTAAGACAGTGGACTTGTTTGATATGAACTCTCTTCATTTCTTTGCCATCAATGTTTACTGTTCTGAGACAGATCCCCTGGTACCAATATACAAATATTTCCTCTCAAAAATGAGGTTATTTATATGTGTGTCCCATTAAATGGAAAATATCTATCAATATTTTCAAGAGTACGGATAAAATAAATGCCACAGAACAGCTTTATAATTAGCTCTAAGTAAATATCTATGCCTATCTGTATCATAAGGAGCAGATCCTGATTTCAACTGCATTTGCATCTTGTAGTTGATTTTTTTTTAACTGCATTAGGCTAAAGCTGCACCATGTGTTTGTGAGAGAAGACTTTATGAATATCCATAGCACCAGAAAAGCTCAATCAGAATTACCTTTTACTACACACAGGATATGGTCTTCATCCAGGAAAGACAACTTGAATGATTGGTGGATTTCAATGTCTAATAAAGCATTAACTGTGATCTAAACTTTTCCTGCAGTTAAAGTATTTAGAATGGTTCTTTCCTGTGTGGATTCTCTGATACTCTCTCCTCTACCCGGCTGTTTATTTAAGACAGAAATTGCAGGAGCATCCTATCTTTGGGATTTCTCCTTCTCAGCCAAATCTGGTTGAAACTGGTCCATAAGTTCAAAAGTTACTATGAGAAGAGCAGTTAGAGATGCACAAACACACACATATACAGTGATCACCCAGGCCTTTTCACGCAAGTTAAAAATAAAAAAACACAATGAAATACACAAAAACTACTTTAAAAGATGAAGGCTTAGGCTTAAACCTGAGAGAGGCTTTTTTTCCTTTCCAGTATTACCCATCAGTTTTTTGCTGTCTGGCCTCAGCACACTGATGGGGTGCAGGGTAACCCACCAGCCCTGGCAGTGGTTTCTGTGACGTGAACACCAGGCAGTTGTACCACAACCTCATTCCCTAAAGGACTGGGACAACAGGGGTGCAATTGTTGCTTTGGGGAGGAAAAGCTGCCAGTCCTGCCCTGTGTGTCTAGGCTGCATCCTTTCCACTGAGCCTCTCCAGGGAATGCCACTGTCCCCAAACTTATATATACTGACACCACAAATAGCCATGGAAATGGTACTGAGCCAAGACTCAGATCGGAATTTCTGTGAAGATTTGGATCAAAATCCTCATGGCAGAGCCAACTGGGAGCCTCCAGCTTTAGTACTTTGGTGATGTGCCTGCAAGGGTTTGTCTCTCTTTCCTCCTCAGACCTTCCCCAGGATGACAAACCCACCATCCTGTAAGACACCAAATCCATCTCTTGTAATGAACATGATGCATCCTGATGCACCTCAGTGAAGCACGGATTACCCAAGCAAAAACCATCAGGTCAATTTAGCAAAGAGCAGCTTTTTGCAGGAATGTGACCTGCTTGTCTTTGTTTACACAAAGCCTAGGATTTCTGGGTTTTGTGGAGAACTGTTTTCATTCCACCTGCTGCCTGCCACAAAGATGTAGTTGTGCTGCCAGGTAAAATGGGGCTGCAGAAAAGCACCCAGACTGCATCAACAAAAGGTCCTAAACATGAGGGAAACATTAAAAAAAAAAGGAAAAAAAAAAAAAGGAGATGTAGCTCAGCCAATGCAAACATGTAAGAAACTGTGCAAGGGCTCAGAAGAGAAACCAGATTGCTGTTGAAATAGCTGGTTAACATTTTGTCTGGAAGCACAGCTTCAATAAAAATAGGTAAGGAAACCAGCTAAGGACCCCCAATGGCAAACATATTTATTGAGAATCCAATAAAAGTCTCAGAACAAATAGCCTGAAGGACCTGTAGACACAGCCTCTGCTGTAATAAAAATGCAATACAAGGCATCAGGGAAATGGTAAGGGAAAAGGGCTGCTCCATGAGAAAACCAAACAAGAATCCCAGAGCGTGAGGCCTGGAGACACAGGCTGGGATGTAATAAAATAACTGCCATTGGGGAAAAAGAAAGAAAAACAAAACATCTAACAAAGGCACAAAGAAGCCCCAGATACCCCAGCTAGTCTAGAAAATCACCACAAGTTGCCGTAAAAACACATGGGAAAATAGGAAAAGAGTAATGGCTGCAAAGTGATCGAGTCCTGCAGGTACCTAAGGGCAGAGTGTAGGCGAAAGTCCACAGGAAGCCATGTCAGCTGCAGTAAACTCTGAGGGTGCCTAGGAGACAAGGCTGTAAAAGGTGACAAAACAGCAGCCTCAGAGGGGCTAAATCTCTGCATGGGAGAAAGATTTACTTTAAATCCAAGCCCCACATTGCACGGAGCTGCGGTTTTTGTTTTATTTATCTTGGGGAGCAAAACTTTTTGGTAAGTACAAAAAAATGCTAGAGCATTTCTATCATAAGTGCACAGGAAAAATTGGTTTCAGAGACACCTAGCTCAAAGGTTCGGTCTGTACCCACTTATTGTGAATTTTCATCTACCACAAAAGCAGCAAGAAAAATGGGCAATTATCGTCAAAGTCATTGTCATGTTAAGTACTGTTAATGAAAATTATATAAAAAAGGGTTCATAAGAACAAGCATGATGTTTTAAGGCAAGAGAGTAAATTGAAAAAGAAGGGGATTTTCATTTCCTGGCTTCAGTCACACTCTGCAGGTCACAGCCATAAAAGAGCAGTTGCCCTGGCAAGGAGAGGACCTGCGATCTTGGACTGTGCTGGGGCTGCACAGCTGCCTGGGGACCACAAAGGGCACAACAGGACAGGACAGGACTGGACTGGATAGAGAAGGACAGGGCAGGGCAGGACAGGACAGGACAGGGCAGGACAGGACAGGACAGGGCAGGACAGGACAGGGCAGGACAGAGCAGGACAAGACTGGACAGGGCAGGGCAGGACAGGACAGGACAGGGCAGGGCAGCACAGGACAGGGCAGGACAGGGCCAGGCTGGCCTCTCAGCCCCACATCCTCCTGCTGCTGGCAATGCAGCACGCTCTGCTGCAGAGGGGCAGTCTGCACACACTTCCCATCACTGCTCCTGGTTTCACCATCCGTGGTTGAGGGCAGCATTGGACAGTTCTGCCCAGGCTTTGCAGGGATGCCCTCAGGACAACCCAAGGTGCAGATGTCACCTGGTTTTCTCCAGGTAAATGCCACCCTCAGGGGAGCTGTGGCACACCCTTGTGCTATGAATCATACAGGTCTGCAGCTGAGATTTGTGAGTCTCTTCAAAAATTTATTCAATCCACATTTAGGGATTTTTCTTTAAAAAGAAAAAAAAAAATTTAAAAAGCCCTACACACATATGTATACACTTCTGGAACATCCACAGAATTAATTTGCTTAGAAATATGTTGGAAATTGGCAGTAACAAAGTATTTTTGTTTACAAGCCTCACAATTAGGACACCTGAAGCTGACAGTGCTAAGTTAGACCCTTGAATCCACTTGTCAGGTTTTACTTCTCATTGCTGACAAAGAGTTATGTGCTTTTTCAAGAACATTTCTTGCTGCTTGTCAGCTCTGCCTCTTGCACCAATCACTTTAAACCACCCACACTCTTGAAATTGTCCTTCCTGAGCTGGTCTGCCTGGAATGCAGAGTCCTGGGGTTTCCTGGGCACAGGGTTTGAGGGTAGAGGGTGGTGGAGTTAAGATTTATGAATGAATCCCCAGCCAAGCATGCAGTGGGCTGTTCCTCTCCAGATCCCATCAATACTTTGGGCTAGAATTTGCCCTTCTTGTGTAATTTACAGTATCACTCCCTTTCAAGGACACTTCAAGTTATAGACACTTTTTCCAGCCCACCTGAGGAGGGTTTATCCATCACTATCCATGCAGCTTCCATCTGCTGCTCTGCCACCAAGTGCTCCAAGGACACAGCAGTGTCTGCAGTTCCCCAAGCCACACGTGCAGGGGTGCTCTCATCACACGCAGGTCTGGAAGGCAGAAAACCCAAAAAGACCAGCTACAGCAGAAAGGTTAAGCCCTGAAAGGTTAAGCTATTATGCCTGTGGTCCAAAAGAGCAGTGGGCTGAGCTCATTCCACCAAGTCTCTTGCTAATCTGGTGCTCTCATGGGTGTGAAATATTATCAGCTGTTAGAGTTATTAACCAGTGTTAACCAGGTAGTGCATGCAGTGAGCTATGTTTAAGGTTAACTGTGCCATTAAGGGCTTACAAACTCAATTAGAGATTTTAGTGCTCAACAGTTAATGGTTAATTTCTGCAGATGTCCTGTTTCCAATTACTATTCATATATAATGTAAGCAGCATGGCATCACACTTCAACTCAGACAGGCTGACTTTTTTAATATATATATATATTAGACCAGCAGAAGGTTTCACTTAATTGTGTAATGCTAATATTTAGTATTCCTGGAGTGTCTCTGAAATCCCTTTTAAATCCCAACTATTTTCACCTTTCTTTTTCTATTATTATCACTGTTCCCCATGTCACTTGTGCTCATCTGACCTCACAAGGTTACAGAGATGTTCTCTGCACTGTGCCATGACCCCACTGCCCCACAGGAGGAAGGATTGCTGCAAAATTGTCCTTCTGGTCCTCACAGTCACAGGGAGAGGCTCAGAGGTTTTCTTTTTCATCTCTCATTGGAAATGATGTGGGAAGCTCTCAGCCCCCAAAGTGTATGGAGGAGCTCAAATGCAGATTTAAAAGCCTACATTTGATCCTGCTGAGTTTGGAAATTTTTAAGCAACAAAAGCTCTCTTGTAAGACCAACTCTGATAAGAGAGAGTTTTACTAAATCTGCAGAGGGAGTTAAGGGGAAGGTTCTGAGTCCTGGAGTTACATCCAGGTAGAAGGAAACTTGCTGCTGTCAGTCAAGAGAAAGAGAATAAATCAGCTCTCAACTAATGAGCCAAACAAATTCATAACTGAAATCATCCATTAGGAAAAAATCAATTACTTTCCATACACACAGTTGTGATACTCCTCCTGAGAAGGACATGAACACATACCCAACTCTGCACATGCAAGTAAATCTATGCTTATCATTAAATGTAAGTTAAGAATACAATTAAATTGAAATTAAACATGAAATGCCTTGAGAACTACTCATGAGATTGAAATTCAGTCATTTAACTGCAATGCTGAACTGGGACCTCTGGGAGAAAAGGACCCCAGGGAGATGCACACCACACTAGGCTTGCAAAACCCAATGAGATGGTTCCACAAGCCCTTCCAGCCATCTGATGACTGAACTGTTATTAAAAATGCATATCCCACCTTTTTTCCCTGCCATGCTTCCCCAGCACAGCAACCAACCACGGTGTTTGGCCAACTGCATCAGCAAACTGAGCTAGACAAAAAACAATCCCCCAAAAAGCCCAATGATTTTCAGATGGGTGTGTTCCTTGACTCACAGGACTGCAGGTGCTGGCTGGCAAAATGGAGGGGTGGGAGGACAGGGTGATCCCACCTCCTCTGGTGGCTGCAGAGCCATCAGCTGGTCAAGCTGGTAAGGGAGCTTTGTGTGCTCTGTTACAAAGTTTGCAGAATTTGGAAAGCATTTGCAGTCACTTCTGACCTGGTGTATTGCATGTGAAATTGTGACTCCTTGTGTCATGCTTTCAGGTACAAGAGCTTTTTGGATGATATCTAAGGAGATGTTGTTCTGTGATGTTTATAGAGGTGAAGAATCAGTGCCTCATGGATATTCAGGTTGTAGTTAGTCTACAGAAAAGGTGTGAGCTGCCCAATGGTAGAGATCTGCTTTTTCTGTAAGAAACACTGACAGGAGTAATTAACCACAGTGTTGTATGTGTGCTCAGCCACTTTAAACTGGGAAAGATTTGGGCAAGAGATTAACAGGAGATGCAATTCCAGCTATTAAATACAAGAGAGGCAATGGTTAATTCATATAATGGTATATTAAAAAATTATCATGGATGGGAATAACAAATGGTTGGGGCTTAGAATTTCTCTAGATGTCTCTCAAGTTTTGGAGTTTTTTCCTTCTCAGGTGTGCAGAGAATTGACAGTGTGCATAGAGCTACTCTGGGGAGGAGTCTCCACTGTGGTGGTCGTTCAGAAGCTGTGGGAGAAACTCCAGCAAGATGTTAGACCCATCCTAATGCTCTGTACTTCTTGCTCCACGTCTCCCTCAGAAATACAGACTATTGAGCACCTCCAAATGCCCCCCACCAAGTCCCCAAAGGGGAGAGACTCACCCACACAAGCCTGTAAATGGAAGGCAAGAGAGGGGAGGAATAAGGCATGTGTGACAGATATTCATCATGCTCTTCAAAGCATCACTGCATGAGGTTCACATGGGTTGTGCAAGTATGAGCAGCATGGAACACATCCAAAACCGAGGGATTCAGCTATTAAAAGACAATGCGTGGCTGACTTTTTCTTTCATTTAAATAAGTGAAAATGAAGGAACAGACAATCCTGCTTCAGGACTGGTTCTCGTTTAGTGCCGAGCACCTTGATGAAGATATTTATTTATATCAGGCATTTATTTTACAATGGCAGCAGCACCTCTAACCAAGGCCAGGCCAACAGAGCAGAGAATAAGCCCAGCTCCCTACAAAGAGGCAAAATCAACAGAGGAGTTGAAAGGGTTTCTCAGACCTCATAGGCTTTTTCCTTGCTTTTTTTCTCTCAGTAGAAACTCAGAAAAGCACTCAAGTGGATGGCAAAGCGTGTCACAAATATCTTGAATAATTTGGCAACCGCAGTGTTCCACATCTAATTTAATTACAGCACATTGAATGTTTTGGGGGGTTTTACAATGGTTTTTGCACCTTTAACAACATGTTGATTATTGCATTTTGAAATAACTCACTTCTTTAAGAATAACTTAAGTGAAAATTTCATTTAGAGTTGCAACACCTGGAGAAAATCAACATCATGTGACTTGTAGGCACTTCTAAACAGGAAATACTCCATTTATTTTTTTAGCTGTGTTTGTGTAATAAAGTCTAGCATCCAAGTGTGAGCAACACATTTTCTCGTTTTATTAAACAGCATGAAAGGATTTATTACTTCTCCACTGAATGCACTTCTGGCACCAAATGGACCTGGACAATAATTGTCAGGCACTGAGTTTAACATTACGAGAAAACACCTTTGGTGAAGTTCAGAGTTTATAGTATAATGAAAAATACACCTAGATGGTGAGGCTTCCTTTGAGAATTTGTTTGGTGAGTATAATCTCAAGTACTGCTGCTTAATAAATTGGATTCTTTGAAACAGAAATTAAAGTACTGAAATAATATCTAAGACAGCTATTTTTCTTTTCCTCCTCCAGCTATGCAAAGTTCCCTGAGAAAGAAAATAAAAACAGAGGGAGCAGAGAACATTTCTTTCACCACTCAGCAGGTTAGGGCTGTGAGGTGCTGGCAAAAGCCATGTACCACATTTGGAATTTTTCTCCCTTTCTCCTCTGATCTTTCTCGAATGCTCAGGCTGCTCCTGTGGTTCCACCCCCGGCCAGTGCAAGGCAAGAAGGACTTTCCTCTCTCTTTTTGTTTTATTCCCTGTATTGCAAGGGAAAGTTGTCCCAGCCAGGTCAGAAACCTTGAACATGGGCTTGGCTGGAGAGAAAGTCAATGAGTGTTTTGCAGATATGCAGCATCCTTGTACTGTCAGAGGTTCCCCAGGAGTGGAGACTGATGAGAAAAGGGAGAGATGTGGTAAAAAAGATGTGGTAAAAAAGGAAAAAATGAAAAATGCACTTCAGATGACGAGCAGAGGGGACTGATCTGCAGCACCCTGCTCTGAGCTCCCTGCTCAGGCAAGGTGCCTATGCAAAGTGCCTGGAAAACATGGCAGTTTATGCTCTCTTGACTCAGTCACAAATGACCACTCAAAGTCAAATTAATAAAAAGGCCCTGTATATCTCTAGGGTCCTGGGCTGACAAATTCTCCCCAATGTCTCCGTGGAGCATTGCAACACTCAACACGTGATTTGTTTTCCACCGAGACTGGCAGTGCATGTGTTAGAGGTTTCAGGTTAACTACAGGAGTGGGGAAAAGCTTTACCCAATCCCCAAATTAGGGGCTCTAACTAACGAAAGCTCTCCCATTTAGTGCCTCCCTCGGTGCAGGCCAGCAGGCTGCAGGCACCCGGCACGGGTGGGATGCTCCCCTAAGCAGAGAAGCACTAACCCCATCTTTATTATCACAGGCTTTCACACCCCTTTGTAGTTATCTATAAATGGGTACGCTGGGTTATAACCAGGAACCCTCAGTCTGTTCTGTCCCACTCGCAGCCCCCCCGGAGTGCGCAGGGCCATGCCGAGATGCGAGCAGGCGCCAGGAGAGGGCAGCGGTGCCCAGCGCTGAGCGCTCCCGCCCTGCGCGCACCGCGGCGGCAAGGGCTGCGGGGGATGCTCGCCGAGCGCCCGGACCGCGCAGCGTGCGAGCACACGGGCACTCAAGGACATTTTCCGTGCCAGCCATCGGGACTCCAATGCGATGCTTTGCTGAAATTCGTGTTGCCCGTGACGGTCAGACGGCACAGGAGCCACCAGACACACAGACATCCTTCCATCCCCGACTGCAGTGCAAGCCGTTCCTTAAGGAGTTGGAGGTTTTAAGGTTCTGCCTTAGTTAGGCAAGTTGCAGGATTTTATGTCCTTATGAACATGTGCATAAATGACATTTTGAGGAAAATTATTATAATTAATAGATACTATAGAATCTATAGGATCTTTACAATGAAGCACAAAACTTTTTAGTAGGGCTTGTTGCAGTAGGATGGGGAGTAATGTGTTGCAGTAGAGCAGCAAGTCATGGTTTTAAACCAAAAGAAGATAGATATAGACTAGCTATAAGGAAGAAATTTTTTACAGTGAGTGTGGTGAAACACTGGCACAGGTTACCCAGAGAGGTGGGTGGATGCCCTATTCCTGGAAACGTTCAAGGCCAAATTGGACTAGACTCTGAGCAACCTGATCTAGTTGAAGTTGTCACTGCTAATTGCAGGGAGTTTGGACTAGGAGACCTCTAAAGGTCACTTCCAACCCGAACTATTCCAATAGCTCTTATTTGGTTACTTTCAGTTGCTTCTTATGAGTTTAATTGATCCTTTATATTTGTGTGCACTATGGATCTCATTGGCAATGCATGAGAACCACAGGTGAAGCAGACTGGCAACAAAAGGAAAACTTGTCTGCTGATCTAGCTCTCAGTGAAGGAAATATAGTAAATCAGAGTTGGTAAATAGATTTCAAAGTAAGATAAATCTTCAAAATTGTTTGTGCTATTACACATTAATGTCTCAATGCAAAAAATAGTTATGCATATAATTGATTTTACCACCCTGATAATCCCATTGTGGCACATCAGCTTTAGGTATTTGCATTTTTATAGAGAGCCATGATAAGAAACCACAATAAGGTCTTTCAGTTCTACATTAGTTAGGCAAGTTTCAGGATTCTACATCCTTATGAACATGTGGATAAATTACATTTTGAGGAAAATTATTATAATTAATAGATATTATAGGATCTAGACCTGGTAATAAATAACAAGGTCACTGCTAAAATGGGGATACTTTCCAACCAGTTTTAAAGTTTGTCTAGCAAAAATAGGTCAGGCTACACTAAATGGTGTTTCAGGCAATTCTGAAATCAGTTTGGAGGAATTGATTTAAAACTTATATGAGATGTATCGTGAAATTTTATAACCTCAGGGAGCTCAGATCACATTTATGTGATTCTGCTCTGAACATGAAACTTCTGTTCCAAAAAGCAGAATAATAAGTGAACCTTAGAAATCAAATGCATAAAGAGGTGCTCAGAAAAGGTCCTGAAAACAGTCTTTCTCTTATGGGATAGGTATGCATGGCATGAACGAATGGCAAACTTCTGAGGCAGATCTTAGGAGCATGTTAATTACCTTCGTAATCCTGACTCCTCACAGATCACAGATGTCTCCTTGGCAATCAGACCCTGGAGTCACTGATACAGGCTTCATTTGGCTGGGAAATGACTCCTGAGCATTGCAGTTGCACACACAAAGGTACATACTGTATGAAGGCCTGTTCCTATGGAAAAGTGCCACTGGGATTTGAGCCATTGCTTGTATTTGTACTTGGTCTGTTTTCTCATGAGGTCTATCTGGTGTGATACCAATGATAATTCTTGCCCGACTAGACAGCTCCATGCCTGGACACTGTTCCCAGAGACAGAAAAACCTAGCCTGATAACTCATATTTGTGAGACTGCAGTGTGATAGGAGTAAAAATAATAACAGGCATTTTTAAATATGTGTCTGCTTCCAAGTTTCTGCACAGAAATCAGGAGCTGGCATTCCTATAACATTTTGACAGCATGGACATTGTTCCTGTCTGACGATTTCAGCAAAGCAGCTGAGCATGTGTTTAGATATGAACCACAGAAGGATGGAGGGAGAGAGAAGAACATGATGAAATGTGCCTATTCTTCCTAGGTGGGCCTGAACCCTGGAGATATTTGGGATGAGGAGGTGGCCCTTAGAAATCAGGTAACTACATTTGGGTTAGCCAGAAAAATTGGCCTCTCAAGAAAAGAGGCAATTGGGAAGACCTATCTTGTACTGGCAAAATATATAACAATACATATATAAATACATATATAAGCAATACATATACAAATGCATAGCAAATCAGCATCATCCCCATGGAACACATGCACATGTCAATAATTCCATCATCTCAGTGTGTGGTACTTGTGCGTGAAGAGGTTAATTCCGCCTCAGCCTTTACAAAGTAAAAGCTCCTGTTATTTTTGTTTTGGTTTCTTTTTTTTTTTTTTTTTTTTTTTGAAGCCGTGTGAAGAAAGAGGCAGGCTTTAAATATTTGCGTAGGCTGCTTGGCAACAGATTGCACGCGCTCTTTGTAAAAACAATGGGTTCTGGTAGAATTTACATTGTGTTTGAACCGGGTGCTATGGGCTCCTGACCAGCGCTCAAAGGCTGCTCTGTGGGAAGAAACAGCCAGAGAGGTGTTACATTGTGCATTGTGTGCTGCTGCTCCAGCTTCCCGAGAGAGAGGCGCTGGCAGGAGTTGAGGACCAGAGCGGGAATAAAGCCGTGACTTTTACAGCACATAAAATGCATGAGGTGAGAGCTGATGTGGCTGTGCACTCAAGGCCACTGCTGTGGGGTGGATTCTGCACACACGGCATGGTGCTCACAGGTATAACCCATGGCTGCAGGCCTGGCTCCTTTGGTCCCAGCAAATAGCTGTGTTACTTCCTTCAGAAATGACGTCTACTTGTCTGCAGCAAAGGCACTGTTAAGCAGATTGCAATCCTTTCCCTATCAGCTGGGAACTGATTTGAAACTGATACATCGTCTGTTCAGCTGTGCAGGAAAGGCAGAGCATCCCTGTGCCTGCAGCTGCTCAAAAATCATTGGAATCAGCTCAGAAATGGTGATATTTCTCAAAGCAATAAGCACTACTTAGTTTATTTGTTTGTTTGTTTGATTTATTGGCCCTTTCACCCCTAGGGTATAACTGGAGCATGTTTTCTTAAGTTTCTTCCACTACTGCTGGAGCAAAACCACGCTTCATCTCTCCCCCAAATTTTCTTGCTGGCAGGCAAAGGGACTTTTAAGCAAGTGTCTTTTGCAACAGCAGTGAGAAAAAATCTGAGAATTTCTGGTAGTGAGTTTGTAACCCCTTCCATGATCTGGGGAGATGACACCATTTCCCTGCACTGACAGCCTTAGGTTAAGAACTTTGGAACCACTCCTGGTGAGCATTAGAGGGGATAAGTAGGTACTACATTATGTGTAGGACCTACCGAGATGCTCAAAAAGAAGATATAAAAAAGAATTGGACTTGGGTATATCTATCTGGTAACCTACCTTAAAATATGCACAAATAAAAAATTAGATCACTGTTGCTTCCCTTTTACCAGCCAAAATGCAGGTATTGCTTTCTGCTTATATAGGCAATAATGAAATCACATAGCTTTCCTGAAACTTCCTCCACATGAAACCACATGAGTGTAGCAGTTCACAAAAGGTGGGAGAAGTAGGGCATAGTAAACCAAGAGCATCCAATGCTATAAATAAGATAATATGAATCCAGAGAAATGAAGTGACTTACCTATGAACATGTATGCCCTAAGCTGCAGCCAAAGCCAAACCAATATCCAGACTTTTCAAATTCAGGTGCTCAGAATTGAGTGAATGATGCTGATAACATTCTGTAGGTGTGTCACTATTTGTGTTTTAACTCTCAGAACATAGCTGAATGGGAAAGATGAGCTCTTGGCAAGGATCACCTGGTAACAGGGCACCCACTGACTCCCTGAGCCTCCCTTTGCAGATACCATGGCAATGTTATGAGTCTTCATGAAGTTACATAAGAGGAGCAGGAGGCAGCAGCTTCTTGTGCACAGATGTGTATGACTCGCAGAAATAATGCTGAACAAACCACACATTCACATGCTCATGTTCCACCAACAAGACTCTTCTGTAAACTCCTGTATTTATTAATTCCATACATATGTATGTAGAGGTATGTACACAGATAATTTCATACACACCTTTGGCAAAGAGGCCATACAGGTTAGGTACACACATGGGTATGAACTGTGCTATTACAACCACCTAGCAACATGTATTTTCAAATTTGGCAATGATTTTGACTATAAATTCAAGATAACCTTGCAAAAAATGGGACTGTGTGATTTAGTGGCTGTCTTGCTGAACTGATAGAAGAGGATTAAATTATGACTATCAAACCATTCACCTTTGTCAGTGGATCTAATCACAATCTGTTTGATAGTGACAAAAAAAATGCCGTCTGACGGCAGCTTTGTAGCTTTGTGAATGAGTGAATTAGTTCCCACTGGCTGAGCACTAACTGCAAACTGTTATCACTTCACAGTTGCTGTTATGACTTTTGCTTTGCTCAATGGCTTCATTTTCCAAGGTAGAAATCTGTAAGGAATAGAATTAAAATTCTTTGACCTAGTCTGTGCAAGAGCTGGAAAAATGAAAAGAAAAGCAATACCCTTTAAAGATAAACCTCACACAACTAAAGGCAAAGGACCATTAGGCAGATCCTCTGATACTTCTTTTATTTTACAAGTCATTATACTTCACACAATTAACCCACTTTTGAATAAACTGCACTATTAGTATGGCACATCTTTTAGAAAGGCACGCTCTCTCTCTGAAGACATTAAGAGTTGGCAAATCGTCATTTCTCTGGATGACTGGCTCACTATTAAAATGTCCTCATTTGGATTCATCTTGGCTTCGGCTTCTGGCCATTGGTTTTTGTCTTTCTTGCCCCCAGTGCATTTTAAAACCCCTTAAGGCCTGGTGTTTTCTTCTTAAGAAGAAAATTAACTATGTGCAAGAAGATCCCTGAATGCTTTGCCTCTTCATCAAACACATCAGGGATGTTTCTCACCAATGATCATAGGAAAGAGCTCCTGGACAAATACATATTTTAAAATCAATTGTGCAATAAAATGCAACAAGACTTGTAAATGCTGGTAAAAATTACTGAATACAAAAGGCAGAGCTCTCTAGCTCAACTACATGTGGTCACACTTTTACCTCGTCCTGGAATCTCAAAATGCTCCCATAAAAGTTCTTTTGGATCAAATGGGATAAGCCATTGACTTGTATAAAAACACAAAATATACCCAAGAAAATCCTTGATTGCTCAAGTTTCGGGCATTTTGGCAGCCTTTCTATATCTTAACGAGATTGGGAAATTTGTCAGATTTTTATCTCAATTGTTCTGCATTGCTGAAGACAAATATTGCTGTTGGGACTTCTATTCAAACCCATCACTTGCAACTCTGTTGGTTTTGAGAGGTAGAAGATTGCACCAAATGGCTCTTCTGGGCTCTTTTAAGGGGAGAATCAAAGGGTATTTTCAATCTCCAAAATTTCTTCTCAAATTACACCAGTTGAATTTTGTACTGTGATATCTGTGATCATCTGCCAGTTCAAGTCAAGGGAGTTAGAACATAAATAGATATATTTCTGAGCCTCTCTCAGAAGCAAAGTACAAACATTTCCATCAAAGCTGACTTAAGAATATCTACCAAGTGAGGATGCCTCATACTTTCGCCTTCCCCCTTAACTGTTGTTCATTTTTGCAAAGAAATTATTAGAACAGGGAAAACAATGCATAAATACATACATATCCATCCATTTTTTATCTCTTCAACCCATCTCTGTGATACAGGAGGGACTGGATGGTGCAGAGGGAGGTTGGATGTGGGGGAAGGCAAAGTTAATGAAATCCCTGTGCTGAAGCACTAGCAAGTTATCACTTCAGCCTGCATTTCTGTGCTCATGCACGCACCAACACCTACAAACTGAGAATGAGAAAGTTCTCTTTGGTACCCCATAGCCACCAGATATTGCTGTTTGTTTTCTCCCCAGATTCCAAATTTTTCTGTTTAAAGGGCGTGTTTGAAAGCCAGAGCTTGATTTGGAAAAGAGGACAAGAATAGATCAGAAGGCAGCAGGCAGCCACCTCTCACTAGAAACAATTCCTGGCTGGGGTGCTGCTCTCCAACAACACTGAGGGCCCTGCTGACCACAGCAAAGCAAGGACATCAAAATCTCCTTAAGGAAAGGCTCCACTGTGTGTTCTCTAACATGACTTTTAAGGTGATTAGTCTTTAATGACATGTTGGTTAGAGGTTGATAAACCCTGACAGATGCTTGCAGTTAACTGTCTCAGGTGAAGTAGCACCAAACATGACTTCTAAACTGCCCCTACAGGCACCACGAGGACATGTCTGACATTCTGATCACTTCTCAAGGTCACACTTTGAAATCTGATAAAGAGAAACTTTCTAAATCATCAGCTTCTTTCTGCTAAGGAATGACTGATGGGTTTTAATTCTCCCTATTTTCAGAGGCTTCTGGCAGAACTGTAACATTAAATATTCAGTGAAATATAAGTAAGGTTTGAAAATGCCTGCTCTAAAAGAGCTTGGAATCATTAGTGAGTGTATCCCATACTGCAAAAGCCTCTGTCTGGCAGTTTATGCATCAGAGTCATCCATTTCTTACCTCAAAAATTTATCAGTTTATTTATCAGCTACAGGGTACAGCCCCTCCATTTGAAGCATTTATATATGTCTGTTACTTTCAAAGCTAAAATTGTTTGGGAAGGTCAGGGAGGGAATCTCTTCTCACATCATTTTCACAATCAAACTGCCTTGACATTGGTTGTAAAATTGAAACCCCTTCTTCAAACAGAAACAAATAGGAAAAGGCTGAATTGCTTTGGAAGGGTGTTGCATTGACAGGCAGTTTAGCTGAATGTTGCATTTGAAGAATATTTGACATCTCCAGTGCTGTGAAAGAGGTCAGGGAGTTCAAAAAGAGCCTTCTTGCTTGCTGGCTTCTAAGAAACCAATTCATTTTGTTACTATGGTGAAGTACGCAGAATAGATCACACATAATTCCTTCTTCCACAAACATTTTATTGCAAAAATATACTGGTTGTTTTCTATAATATTATTTCAGGGCTTGTAGATTTTGTTTCAGACAGGTTATGACAGAAAATTAGAGAAAATGGTAATATACAAGAGATTGAAATCTGCAGATGGAAAGCTGTGTATAAAAGCAATGTTAGCATTGTTTATACAGCAACTGCAACTGCAGTGCTTGAACACTAATAATCACCTGCTGCCCTGCTCCCAATCCTAATATTCATGGGGTAAAAAACAAACCAGGCAATCTCCATTTTCACTTGAAGCACTCACTTCTGGTTGGTGTTATAGAAGGCTGATTTATAATTTACCCCATATTAAATATTTGTAGTTATGTCCAGAAATAGTCTTTGCCAGAGAGTACTATTGCAGAGGCCTTGCCTTGTATCTCTGGGGTATACAGTGAATGTACCACAAGTTTCTCTGACCAAGATAATTCAGGCAGAAAAAGGTAACCAGGCTAGCCAGGGTGACTTGAAGCTGAGCACGATGCAGAGACGGCACCTCTGAGCAGCTTTCAGCTGGATTGCTTCTTCTGCACAACTTCACCAGCTTACACAGCTCTACAGGACCATGGTGCCATCACCATCATCTGCAGAGACATCCACACACTAAGCCACTGCTCGTTGTCCCTCTCTCCTTCCATGCAGCAAGCCCTGGCACAGAATTTCCTGGGTTATCATTTAAGGTGCTGCTTGCACCAGGCTGGCATCTCTACTTTTGCATGGAGATCAGATAGAATGAAACCATGAAATTCATGTCATGGGAGCAGGTTCTGAAGAGATGGAAACTCCTAGGAGATGCTCAGGTGCTCTCAAGGTGAAAGCTTTACTTCTTGGGTCTCTTTCCTGGCCTTTTAGGGCGCTACACTGCATCTAGAGCTGGAAAAATGATCCCTTTACTGGTAAACATTGCAACCTTTGTTCAGTATCTACTGGGGCAACAAATCTTCATAGCGTGCTGGAGCACACAGAGGGGAATCTGAAGGTCCTGAATTCAGTTGGTCACAGACGAATGAGAGCAAGTCAGGCTCAAAGGGGCAGAATTACACAATACTGTCACATGGATGAGACAACTGCATCCTGTATCCATCAGAAACAGAGGAAAAATAGAATTAAGGGAAAAAATAACAAACAAGTTTCCAAAAACTAGATGGAACTTTTTCTGTGTCAAGTCCTCTCTGAATCAAGGAAGAGTTTTGCCCCAGTAAGGGGGGAGATTTTGAATGAAAGGCTCATGGCAACAGAAACAAATCAGCTGCGCGAGTACATAACATTCAAATGAGTTTTACATAACTACTCTCCTTTCCTTCCAGCTTTCATCTGCATGAAAGAACAACAGAAAACCAAACTGAATGTAAGAAAACCAACCTGAAGGCCAGAGAATGGCCTTTCCCACTGCCTCCATCAAATAAAGCACACATGTTCTCAATAAATCACACCTTAAAGTAAACCACACTCACCAAAGAAAATGAAAAACCAACAGAGGGAGGACTCAGAGTGACCCACACAACCCTGCTCCCACCACACCAGCTGCCCAGATAAAGAATCAGAAGGACCTTACCTCTACAGCTCTAGCACATGAAAGCTGTCCCTGTCACGCCACTCCACCCCCCCCCAAAAAACCCAGTCTTGAAAATACCAAGTGCATTTTGTTACTAAGTTGGTCTAAATAATTTTTACCTTGGTAGCAAGCAAATAAAACAAATTCACCTTCCAAGTTAGAAGCCACAGTAACTCCTGGCATTATTCATGGACTGTGTGATGAAACTTATACACAGCACATAAAGACCTTCCAGCAAGTTCCATAGTGTATTTATTGCCATTATGTGGCAACAGCTGTTGTGAATCACTGTGGTTCATCAGTGTGGTCTACGTGGTGGACTTCTGGGAGCCAAGGAAGGAGGAGACACAGCAGAGGGAGGCTGGTCAATATCCAGAGTTTGTACATATGCTTACTGGTACACTGAGGCAGAGCTAAGAATCATCACCCTTCTTCCTATTTTACAGTCTGAAAGGGATGAAGAGGAAGATGAGTCTAATGGGGCACAATACTCCTATTTCTAAGCTGGTATTCATTTTATTGATTATATATATTTTTTAAATTAATTTTTTGCTAGTTATCACACTTAGGTTGCAGAAGTAGAACACACATTTTAGTGTACTCTCCCTTGCCTTTAAAGAAGTCATAAAGCACTTATATTTCATAGCTTACTTGGTATTTTTTGCACATGACCTTACTTCCTCCAGTTGCTTAATCCTCTTATTACAATATATTTTTTCTCAGTGTCTCCTGTTTACTTTGTAGAATTAGACTGTCTTTTTCTCTTCTTATTTTTTTGGTGTTTTGCTTTGAAAGTCTGTTTTACATGGTACCCCTCCCGTTGTTTACATGTGTGTGGGCAGAGGAGCCAGACTAAGGGGTGGCTGCTGTCAGACAGGGTAATAGAAACGAAATCTTTGCTTACCTGTTCATCTGGGACAGCTAATGAGTCTTTTCTCCTGGCTGGCCCTCCTTGGTTTTTCAGATATGGGCTAAGCAAGGAAAATAAAGTGTTGATGGCACAAGAAAAATAAAGTGTTGATGAGACCTACAGTGTCATGACTATTGCCTTGAAATGGAGTGGCCACTCAAGTCAGGTTGTAATGTATCTGTAAAATATGAAAGTTAAATAAGAATGTGGATTATTTTCCTGTGTTACAGATTTTAACTTTCCTCTGTTTTTCTCATTCAGCTATAGGGTAAGACAGCATCTATTTTCAGTCCTCTTCCTGTAAGACTTCAGAAAAAGTAAAAAGATTAAAAATTGAGTGAGATCCTCACATTCTCTGCAGCCCCTTTAACAAGCCAGAAGCGCATGCAAAGCCTCAAGGACTATGCCAGTAGTGCAGAGGCAGGACCCAAATGCCCACAGCCTTTCCTGAAACACTACTGGTCATGGGCAGAGAAACACCTTGCAGACCTGTGGCGTTCAACAGGGATGTTTTGGGAATGTAGGCAGAGGGAGGTCTAGAAAGGATCAGTAGAAAGTTGTTTTTGTAGCTCTTTGGTCAGAGCGGCCATGGAAGGCTGAGGCATGCCTGGATAGGAAGCTACACTTCTCTGAGGTTTGTGTTGAAATGCATGATATTTCCACCTATTCAAGACAGACAACACTATTCTGGTCACCATTGGTCTGGAAGTATTTTAAGCAAAACCAGAAAATAATCCATTCCTAGAATGACTGTTCATGTGGAGAACTCTGTTTATAAAGGCAAAGCAAATTAGCTACAATGGCATAAATATCTTCCTTAATTTCAGAAACAGCTTCCTTTGTGTCAGACACCTTCCCTTGCCATTTTAGCAGGAACCACAAGGCACCCTCCATCTGGACAGGCACAAAACTGAGCTGTAGAATTTGATGGTTTTGTTCCTACTATTACACAACCTTCAAGGGTAAATTTTCTTCTCAAACTGAGAATTAAACTCATTAAACTCACAGGTAAGATAGGCAAAGGATGGGAAATGCAAAGCTTTTTAACATCTTTATCCTGCATACACTAAAAAAAAAAAAAAAGGAATAAAGGCTATGCAGAACAGTGGTAAGTTCCCCACGAACTTCCTATCAGACTCCCTGCCTTCTCATATGTGACCAAACTTTTTTTTAATAAACCTGCTATTATAGTTCAGAGTCTCTGCCAAGTGTTTACAGTGTTGCCCTAAGTAACAAGTCTGAGCCAAGGGACTTAATTAAATCTAACCTGCTTTTTCAGTTATAGAATAGTCCTTAAACATCAAAAGGCAAGTGGACTTTGTTAATAAAATCTGAAATCACTTTTTGTTTAAGAGAAGATCTTTACTCCTCACCGCATACAATCAGTTACTTCTTAGAAGTCACATAGTATTTTCACAAGCCTTTACAGAGTTTACAACAAGTAACGTAACATTTGGTGTTCTAACTTTATATGAGAATCTCAGATTTCGTATTTTCTTGCTGAGCTGATTCACACACTCCAGGTTGCAGGGAAGAATGTAAAAACTTAAAGAAAAATGTTTATACAGGATGCCCTGTTGGTTCTCTATTTTTTAATGTCCTTACAACTTTAGGGGCTTACCTTTCCCTTTTGGAACACTTGGTTCTGCATATATTGCAACGTTTTTTACAATTATCTCAGAGGAGGTTCTACGTATGAGGGCTTCTGCTAACCACAAAGCTGATTTGGGGAAGGTGCTAAAGAGCCATCTGAAAGTCTCAGATAGCTAACACAGGTGACATGGCTGCTGCCTTCCTGCACACCTGCAAAGTGAAACTGGATCAGGGTTTTCATTCACAGCACCTCACAGCCCAGGATATTAACAGTGCAGCTTGTATTGATGTGCTGGGCTAGAAACTGGAACGATCAGACCTGGCAGATGGGTGAACCCCAGGCTGAAGTGCTTCCTGGCTCACTGTCAGGAGAAGGGCAGGCTGCTGTGCTGATGGTTTCACCTCCACAAGCACAGGAAGAGCTAGAAGCCCCAGCCTGTGCCCCTGCTGGACCACAGCAGCCTCTGCCATTGTGCCTTCAGATGACAGCACAGCACAGAGCAGGTGTTTTCCCAGGTGAGAATGGTTTAGTGCCCTTCTCCTCTCTCTAAGCGGAAGTTTTAACTTCCCTGTGCCCACAATGTTAATCATTTACATCTTAAACCCAGCCTGACTCTGAGACCCAGACGGTGCAGGTCAAGTGCAGCTACCTGGCAGGCCTGGAGATGTCAGTGACATGGGCTGCACCCTCAACCACCTTGAGAGTGGAGCTGGGCAGCTCTGGCATGAGAACGAGGAGGGTGAAGGCAGTAATTAGTTCCAGGGAAATCTGCAAGAACAATGAATCACAGCTGTAACATCACAGGTCAGGTGGGGCTGGCAGCAAGGAGTTACAGCAGAAAAAGTGTGGCCAGCAGGACCAGGGCAGTGACCATCCTCCTGAACTTGGCCCTGGTGCAGCTGCACCTTGAATCCTGTTCAGTGTGGGGACCTTCACTGCAAGAAAGATATTGAGATGATTGAGGGGTTGAAGCATATCCAGACAAGGGCAAAGAACCTGGTGAGGGGTCTGAAGCACAAGACTTGTGAGGAGCTGCTGAGGAGCTGGGAGGCTTAGCCTGAAGAAAAGAAGGCTTAGGAAGGACCTTATTGCTCTCTACAACCACCTGAAAGGAGATTGTAGCCAGGTGAGGGTCGTTCTGTTCTCACAAGTAACAAGATGACAGGATAAGAGGAAATAGTCCCAAGTTGTGCTAGGGGAGGTTTAGACTGGTTATTAGGAAAAATTTCTTCACTGAAATGATTATCAAGCATTGGAAAAAGCTGCCCAGGGAAGTGGTGGAATCACCATGCCTGGAGGCATTTAACAGACTTGTAGATGTGCCACTTAGGGACATATCTCCACGGTGGCCTTGACATTTTTAGTTTGACAGTTGGACTTCATGATGTTAAAGGTCTTTTCCACCCTAAACGATTCTTAATCTGTGAGTCTATGATTCTGCTGCTGAAGGTTGCAGATTGGCTTGCTCATTGATTTGCCTGCATCTCATACCACCTTCCTTTGTCCAGCTGGCATGCTGACCACAGCAAACAGCCGCTTAGAGGTCTCCCAAGCAGGCCAATGTGGATTGGGATAGGCTATATCAAGAGCTGATGACCCCCCAGCTCCTGAAGGATGCTCACACACAATACGACAAAGCCTCAGCTGTCCCCATCTGTTGCTGGGAGTAGTCCTGCTTTGAGCTGCAGCATGAATTAGGGGTCTCCAGCCACCTCTGGCAGACAGTATTTCAACTGGTGCTGTGAAGTCATTCACCTGCTTTTCCCACAGTCACACTGGCTCAGTTTCCAGCTCCACCTCTAAATGTGGTACTGATGCATTCAGCCTACTTGGATAACTCCTGGAAAAAAAAACCAAACAAGTCCTCCCAGTGTAAAATGAAGTCAAAGCCTGGCATTGTGATTTGTGCAAATCTATCCGACTTCAAATGCTTTTTCTTGTTCACAAACTGTTTTTTCTGCTCTTTACATTCAGATTTATCATCCATGGCATTCATGTGTCCTTACACTTGTGCAAAACTTTCCAGTCTTGATATGTATACAGCTGAAGACTGCCTCAGACTGCTGGAGACCGCATTTTGGGATAGCTGACTGCTGCATGTCATAGTGGTGATGAATCCTTATTAGATGCTTAAGGGATGACTTTGCCTTCTTACCATCTCCATCTGATTTTGAGTCCTAGTAGCAAAATCACCGGAGCAGGCTGTGGGAAGAGCACTGCATTCCTGAGCTGGGTGAAACAACTGGTTGTGTGGAGTGTTTGCTTGGGATCACATAAACACTTCAGACTTGAAAGAGCCACAATTTCTAGATCCCAGTTTGTTTATATTTAACTTTGTAGATCTTGCTTGTGTGTTTTGCTAGTCTAACTCTTGATGCTATACTGGTCTGACTGGATCATGTCAAAATTTGCTGTTTACCTGCACGAAGGTACAAATAGTGGTATATTGCAACGAAACGCCTCGCATGCAAATGAAATGCTCAAGCTGCTCACCAGGTTTGTAGAGAACAGATCTTAGTGGCACCGAAAAGCTTTGGTAACAATTACTGTCCAAGCTGGATGAAAACCAGTCTAAATGAAGACATTCAATGTGAAAATTCACCTCAAAGGAAATTTGAGAGCCTGAACAGACTACCAAGAGCAAGCTAAATCAGTGTGCAGCTATTAGTGTTTTCAATTATAGTGGCACTGATTTCATCCCCACGAGGAAAACCCCTCTGCTGCTCATGCATTTGCTCTTCCATCGCTGCCGTGGGTGCATGACACTTACTCTAGGGACGACCCTTCTCCGGTCCCCAGGCACGGCAGGAGGAAGCGACCCCCCTGCCTCGGCACTAAACGCGATTTTATGGGGAGCGCACAGAGGTCGCTCCGGCGGGACGGGCGCGGGGTCCCTGCAGCTCCGGGCCGGACCCGCCTGCACCCGAGGGGGCGGCCAGAGCGGGGCCGGTGAGGGGCCGGAGCGGGGCCTGGCCGCCGCTGCTGCTGAGGGGAGGAGGGGGCGGCGGGCGCGGCGCTGCCCGCGGCGGGGGCTCTACGGACCCCTGCCGGACCTCTGCCGGACCCGTGCCCGCTCCGCCCCGAGCCAGCGCCCCGCCGCCCCGGCCGGGCGGGCGGAGGGAGGGAGAGAGGCGGCGGGCGGGAGCGGAGGGAGGAGGGACGCGGGGCGGGGCGCAGCCGGCGCGGAGAGGGGCCGCCCCCCGCCCGCTCCGCTCCGCTCCGCGCCCGCCGTCGGTGCCGGTGAAGGCGGCGGTGGCGGTGCCGCCGGCTCCCGCCGCCCCCCTGGCCCCGGCCCCGCGTCCCTATGGCCGGGCAGGAGTGGGACTGGTTCCAGCGCGAGGAGCTCATCGGGCACATCAGCGACATCCGAGTGCAGAACCTCCAAGGTAAACCAACACCCCCGCAGAAACCCCTCCCTCCGCCCCCGCGCCGCCCCGCTCCCCTGCCCGGCTGCTCCCCGCGCCGCTCCTTCCTCGCCCGCCCGCCCCCGGGCCGCCCTGCGCGGGCTCCCGCAGCTCCGCGGAGCGGGGGCGGCGCGGTGTGGGGCCGGGGGAGGAGGAGGTCGGAGGGGCCAAAGTTTCCCCCGAGCGCGGCGCCGGCCCGTCCGGCCGAGGAGAGCCCCGGCGCTGGGGCGAGCGGCACCGGGGCCCGGGGCAGGGACGGGGCGCGGGGGCTCCGCGGCGCTGGGGATGCTGCGGGGGCGGCGCTGCCGTGTCCCCCGGGCGGTGCTGCCACCCGCAGCCTTCCCCGAGGGCCGTCGGGGCGGGCGTTGAGGGCTCCGGCGGGGCTCGGGGGAGATCCGGGCGGCGCTGGGCTCACCGTGCCGCGGGGTAACGGGAGCGAGCCGCGGGGTGCCCGTGGGGCCGGGCCGAGGTGCCCCAGGTGCGGGCAGAGCAGCCCTGCGCTCCCGCCTGCACGTCTGGGGTCACTCGGCCGCACTCAGGGCACGGCTCCGGCTCCGCACCACCGCCATCCGAAGAGCAGCCGATGAGTATCAGAGGACTCAATGTATCTTCTAATAAGCTACTGTTGAATAAACATGGACAGAGCTTTTGGCTAAATCATCTTCGAGATGCTCTCCTATTCTGCCACAGGCTCTGCAGGCGGAAGGGATGCAAATACCTGGCTCTGAATGTAGACCGGTATCATTGTAGTAGTAGTAGTTTCTCCAAAGTTATGTTTGCCCCTCACCAGGTAACTCCTCGTGATTGGAAAGGACAGCAGGATTGGAAGAGGAACAAACAGCGGTGATTTATGGGAGAGCAACTTGTTTAATGTAGTATACTGATCTTAATCAATAGCTCACATCATACTGCGATGTATCTTCATGTTCCGTAAAATAATGGACTTGAATCAGAAGTCATTATCTCTTCCTGTCTATGCATAATTATGTTAAGGCACTGTCTACTGGCAGAGCAGTGCAATTGCTGGAAATTAGTTTTGGTTTGGATTGATTATAGAAGATGTATAATTTATAAGAAAAGAGAGTCAAATTAGCCATTCTTTCAGCCCCGGTGTATTAATGCAGTTAGCTGCTGATGGGGTCACTCCACATGCATTTTGACCTGCATCATCCTAACCTCTGAAATTCAGATCTTGAGTACAGTCAGGGCTGTTGATTGCAGGTTGCACTCCCCTTGGGTTTTGACAGTCTCTCATTACATTGCAGTTCTATGTTTCTGGCTTCTGTCTCAGTCTCTTTCGATTCTCTGTGTTAACATGGCTGGCCTGCCTCTGCTCTGTTGTGTTGCTCAAAACTGTAGTAATTAAACCAAGTTTAATCCTTAATTCATGGGCATTTTTTGAGAAGGAGTACAAAAATAACCTGTTCTTAGAGTAATATGTTTTTGGTTTTGCCTCTCAGTCATTTGTGAGAGAAGGGTTAAAGTAATTTCCCTTTCTGGAACTTAAAATGTTTTTATACAGATGCACACAGCCTTATCTAAAATTCCTGTAATTGTGTAGGAGAATGTCATCCTACAGAGCAAATTCCTTTGAATGACATTATGCTCATGAAAAAATCCTCCTGTTCCCTTGTTACCATACAAGAGAAATTTTGAAAGATGTATTAGTTATCACCTTGCTTGCACTATTCAAGAGGTTTTTAAGAAGTTTTATGCCTCATATGAGCTCTCATAGGGGAGAAAAAGCATTTGTTCTAAGGTGCTGCTCCAAAGCAAGTGATAATAGCTGTCACAAAATACATGATTTGTAACACATAATTCTCACATTATCTTCTAGAGATGAAAAACATTTTACAGATGGCGAGTCTGATACTCGTGAGAGTGTGATTTTTGTCGCTGGAGAGCTTGGTGGCAGAGCATGGTGCTTCTCTTCAGAACAGTTTTTTGTAAAATGGCAGCATATGCTCTATGCTTGTATGTAGTAATTAAACTTGCTTCTGCTTCATAATTCAAAATTCATTCTCTCCTCTCAAAACAATGCAATCTGAATCATTGCTAGTATCATTGCCTATCAGCTGCAGAATCAATAACAGGTTTGATGCACTAGAAAGTCAAGAGTTTCGGATGAAGAACTAGGTGAGGACAATGCAGGGTCCATCAGCACCATCAGAGCCCCTGCAGGGCCCTGCTGCCCAGAGCCACATGGAGGACCTCACACAGTGAAAGTCCCTGTCTTCTGCTGCATGTCCAGCTCCTGCAGCGCTCTGGTGCAAGACCAGCTCTGTTTAGAGCATGAAGTGGATGGTTTGTCATTCCCATTCAGTGGGATATTTTGCATATGTGAAGGTGCTTCCTGGCCTCTGGGGAACCCATCATGTTAATATAGACCCAAGAGGGAGTCAGGGGAGGATGGGAGGCAGCAACTAAACATTTGGAGATGTGAACAACACATGCAAACACTGGCACCTCTGCATGCAGAGGTGGAGACTTCTGGGCTGATGCACAGAGCCAGAGAAATGTGAAATCTGCGAGGCTGATAGAGGCAGTGCAGTCATGCTGTGTCTGAGCCATCCTGCCCAGCAGCTGATGGAAGAGCCCAAGTGCTGATGACTGTGAGAAAGGGTCCTGAGCAGTCTAATTGGTATTAGGATTTCTGCTGGAATCATACAGCCATCTGCTTGTAGTGGTTTTCCATACCCTTTTTGCCTCCTTTTTTAAAAGTGAAAATTGTTCATTTCTCTTCAAAAGTTCTTCATTATGTCTTAGCTAAGCTATAGAGCATTGCTGACATAGAGTTCTATTTGAAGATGGCATATGCTGTTTCAGTCTGTTGCATCTTCCCTCTCTAGTTTGGTTGTTCCACATCCAAGAAAAATCTAAGATGCCAGTTGCTGGGAAGTGTCTGCTCTCAGAAGATGCTTTTGCAGTGTTATGATCCCACCAAATTGTTGTAGGTGCATGTGCTGGCTGCAGAAGTAGCCTCGGGAACTGTATGTTCTGTCACGTAACTAATGGGTGAAATTATGGCCTCTGGGTTTTTCAGCTTTTTCACAGAGAGACTGAAACTGGCAGCAAGGGGTGAAATTTACTAAATGGGCTGGACTTGGGGGTGGGAAAAAAATATTTAAAAAATGGAATTACATCTTGGTGTATAATGTAAATGGAATTACATTTAGGTGTATAATGATGGGCTTCTATTTTCCCTTTCCAACAAGATCTAAAATTTTCTGGTTTATTTTTTAAATTAAGGAAATGACATTTCAAAACTGTGTCAGCTAAGTGATACTAAAAGCCAGGCACAATGCTTCCATTCTCAACAGAAGCTGAAGTGGCAATCTAACGGAGAAGAGGAGAGAGGAATGTTAAGAGGGAATAAACACTAGGTGTGGTGATGCACAAAACAGTTTTCTCTCTCCAGGTCTGTTCGGTTTCCTAAATGCATTTAATAAACTGATACCCTTGTGCTCTTTGTTCTATTTGTATATTCTCCATAGTGAATTTCTCCACATACTGAGAGAGAAAAATGGAAAGCCTGCACAGAATGTAGGAGCGCATTGTCAAGCAGTGGAATTCTCAATAATTAATTTCCTGCCAGGAGATGGGTTTTTTTCCTCTTTCTTTCTTTCATTACAACACCATTGGGAACATTTTGTTACAATACAAGAATATTTTAAAATCTTCCCTACTGAAAGCTTGATTTAGGATCATCAAAAATACACTTCCTTATGTGGTGAATTGCACTTGCTATAAAGAGGCAACATCCTCATCCTCTTTTAAATGATATGTTGGTTGTGTGCTTTGCAATAGTCTAAATGTATGTTGAGTAGTACATATCTTTCCCTACATTCTTTGGAATGTAATATGTTGAGATGAATAATTGTGCAGTCAGATGTATTGTTCATCTCTGGCAAACAAGTGCTGTTACCACAACTTAAAAATGATTGCAGTTTGAATGTTCATTTTGTGTTTTTATAATAGAGTAGATGGGCTGGGATGGTAGAGCTCTACCATTCTATCAGGGGGCTAGTCAAGGTCCTGCTGCTCATCATTTCACTGCTCACTCAGGGTTTGATCCAGAACTCACACAAACCTGTAGATGTTTATTCCTTGATGTCTGTAGATTTAAATGCTTTCTTGAGTCTCATTTTTGGTCTGCTGAGGGGTACATGGCCTTCAAAAGTATTTGGAGGGCTACACAGGAATGTATTGTAGAACTGTCATTAATAATGGAGATGGAAAATAGTGACAGACTGGAAGAAATAAGCTGAACAATATCAGCCCCGTTGGTTCCCCATCCTTGCCATAGTTTATATCTCTGTGTGGATCACTTAGTCATTAAGTCCCAGCACTCTGATTTTGCTTGACTTCCTGTTTGGATCCTTGAGATCTAGACTTTATAAGCTCTGGACAATAGTTACTATAATTGTCACTAAGATGAATCTCAGCATCTTTTGAGGAAACATTCTGAAGCCTTTGTCTTAAGAAGTAATGTAAATTACTGACTCACAGATGTTAACTCAATATATCTTTGCTTGGGAGGGGCTTAACCATCTCTGATAAATGACCAAAGGCAGGTGCTATAGTCAGTCATGAAAATGTTTCTCTCCATATTTTTCTTTTTAATTTACCCATGAAGCATAGTTTTTATGAATTTTGCACTTAACAACAGAGAGTAATAATTTTCCTTTAATTACGAGATGCAGCAGCATTCAACTTGTTTGCTATAGTTTGACATGCTTTTCAAATACATGGAAATTTCACAAGTAGAAGGAGACCTTTTTTAATGTATCCATTCATTCTGACAAAAATTAAGTGCTGTAACTGTTCATTACTTTAACTCTTCTATAACTTGTCACCATAATCAGCAGGATTTCATTCTGCCTGTAGGCATGTTCATTTAGTGCAGTTCTTTGTAGATTCAGGTGACATTTGGAAAGATTAAATTGTCTGGAGAATCTTAGGCAAAGCACTGTACAACCACAAAGTGATTGTATTCTCTATATAAGTGAAGTTAAATTGGCCCGACAATTATAAATGTGAAGCCCCAAAGTAAAGATTCAGATCCAGGTCTAAGAAGCCAAAGTTAATGCTGGAAACCTAAGTGTCCTAGTGGGGATGGTCTTTGTAAGGGCAGTCTCACACCTGACAGTGTCAGCAATGGAAGGAAGACTTACCTGCTCCAGATGTCGGAAACCCTGGCACTGAAATAAAGGAGCAGTGAGAGGTAAGACAGTGCAGATTGCATGTTTCAGCCTGCAGTTTTAACAAGGTTAATGCCTAATTTCTCTAACAAATTAGAAGTCTGGGCTCTCTGTCCCATTAAATGGATGAAATGACACCAAATTCAAATCATGCCCAGTAGCTGCACAGTCACACGAACTCACTCATGTAATGACACTTTGTCTTAAGAGAGACTGTTTGGTAACTGCATGGACCTGACTCGAGGCATACACTTGATGTGCTGTCACTTACCAACATCACCACCTCTGTCTTTCTGGGGTGAGCTGCTGTTCAAGCCCTGACCAGCCTCAGCATTAGCAGGGCTGGTGACACCTCAGACCAGCCTGAAGTCATAGTTTAAAAATGACAGTCTTCAAAACGCTGTGTTAAAACTAGCAACAATTTAAAAATATAATGGGCTTTTCATAGTTCTTCTGCTTGTTTTTTGTTTTGTCCGCTTGACTTGGGCAGAAATTCAAACAATTTTCTTTCCCCTAAGGACAATTTCAAGGTTATGTCACTTGCCTTCTGAAGTATGTGTAGCATTTACTTTGATAATATTACAAAGAGATGACTTGATTTCCTTTTTCAGTTTTAAAGACAGACCTCTGTTGGACTAGAAGAAGCAACCTTGGGCATTTTGGCTTGTCAGCGTCCATTTAAACATTATTTGTTTATGTCCTGAGTTGTTGAACCTTACTGTTGTTCCAGAATGATTCTTAAGGGCATATGTCTAAAGGGGAAGAGCCAAATATCTGTCTTGTCATGTAGAAGTCAAAAAGATCTCAAAAATGTATTCAGTAGAAATTATTGAATAAGCAGTGAGATATGTGTCAGTGCTGGGGTGGTGAAGGGCATCACAGCACCTTATAAGAAGTAAGTGTCTTTTTCTGCATGTCTCTCTATACCTGCTACTCTATTTTTATATCTCCCCAACCAGTTAAATACAGGGACTGTAGGTGGAGGATTGCAGGATGAATTTTACTTCATTATAATTGCTGCATATCTCTGTGCAAAGAGCTGAGCTGTATTTTAGCTGTAGTTTGAGGCTTTGTAGCCATGAACAGAAGTTTAAATCAGCATCTTCTAGGGATGGTCATAATAGCAACAGCCTGGATATCTACAGAGTGAATGCCTGTGGACCTGTAAGCTTTAAGCAGAGGATTTCTTTATAAAACCAGAAATCCCACTGAATCTGAATAGATGTTATCAAAAACACTTAAAAGATAACTCTAATCCTGTGCCCATTACTTAATTCAATGACATAATTCAAGATGTATTTGTTATAATAATGTAATACTCTGCGGGATTCTATTAATTTTCCACTAATTAATTTCAGACATAAATCAAAACATATTTTATGTCATTGTGTCTTGAAAGTTACTCCTGACGTTGGTCAATGTGATTCAGACCTAGTATATTTGTGAAGAATGAGTTACCTTGTTTTTTGTACTTTTAATATTAGCATCTTTTACTGTTAGTAGTCAGAAATGAGACCTTTCTAGACTTTCTAGCAAATCTAGTGTTGATTTTCTTTATTACGTTTTTCCTCTTTTGGTAGTGTAGTTGGTGGTATAATTCCAGTTTTTTACAAAATAAATGCTCATTAAGTATGTTGTCACAGAGTTCATTTTAAAAACAAAGTTTTATATTCCAGTCCTCATTATATTTGATGCATGCATCCTTGTGGATCTTCATCTTATCATAATTAAGATGGGATATGAGTGCATTTTGTAGCATCCCAAGCTGGGCAAAGAAGTCTCTGCTCTTATGTAGTGTCCATTACCAGAAAACACATCTCTTCAGATGCTCCATATGTCTGAGTTCCTCCTGAGCCCTGCTAAGGTCAAAGATGCTTTACCCATACCCATGGAATGGCCCAGACACATTTTTACTCTTTCAGCCTGTTTTTCCCAAGTTTTCTTCAAGAGACCCACAAAACAGTGCACTGAACCCCCCTAATGATGGGGAGGCCATGTGTTATTCATGTGTTGGGAGAGTCATATCGCAGCCTGAAGAGTCCATTTCACAGAACTCCAGCTGAAGCTCTGAACTGCAGCCAAAGCAGAGGGAGTTACATGCACAGGCTGTCTTTCTGTTGTGCACTAAGGGCCAGATAGAAGCAATTTGCCATTTTGCTTCAGTCTTTGTGAGGAACCCCCTAATGTATGTCAGGAGGTGTTTGGTGTATGCAGTCAGGGTAGTTTGCAGCTAAGGGCTGATTATGCTTCTCTTGGCTCAGTGAGAAATGGGAAGGGCAAGAGAGACCTGGCTGTGTGACAAGTGAAAGCAATGCCAATGAAGATAACTTAAAATCTGATCCTTCATATGACTACATCTGGCCACATTATTAAAGTTTTCTGGCTCTTACTGATGTTCATGATAAACACGAACTGCAGTTGTAACTTCATAAAGATATAGCATTTATAAATAACATAGTATGAAATGTCTACTTCAGACTTACTGTTTTAAATACAAGGAATGAAACATAAATCTGGCTGGGCTGTTTGCCCAGGGAGAGTAGCAAGGCAAACAGAAGCAGGCCCATGGGGAAGAGCGTGGTCCTCAGAAACCTAGATAGTGCAGGAGGGACTGTGGCCAGCATTTTCATGTCATACTTAAACTGGGTGAAACATAAAAATCCTGCCCAAATGAGGAGATGATCTTTCAGAGATAAAATTCCCATTGATTCTCCTTTTTTGATAAGGTACACCATAGGCCTGTTCCTGGTACAAAACCTGAATGGTTCCAAGAGTAACTGTTAAGAGTAGCTGGGAAACATTTGGTCCCTCTCCTTGTTCTCTGGTTTCAGGCTGTGTAGGGAACTTCCTGGCCTGATGATTAATGCTGCTGAACAACATTTAGTTCCTGTTGCTCTCATTTTTTTCTGTCTTTTTTTTTTTTTTTTTTAAGATCTCTCTGGATACAGGACAAAGATTGATTTGAAGTTTTAGGCACTCTTGCTGAGTTTTTCTGTTTCTGCCCATCATAGAGAAAAAAGTTGTTAAGGGACCTAATGCTGGTTAAAATAACTTGTGCTCAGTCTTCTTCCAGAAGAAGAATAATTTTGGTTACTGACGGCTGAAGACAGAGCATGAATTTTTACTGGCTAAACTACATTTCTTCTTTTGAAGGTAGATGGTCTTTTTGATGTATTCAATGTTGTCCTTTCAAAACTTTAAAACATTATGTGCTTCCTTATCCTTATCAGAAGGATAAAAGAAGATAGGAGATCTTCATTCAACAACTGTGTGTATGAAGAGAGAAAGCACCATGTTCTGGTTGCTAGCACAGCTAAGGGATGCTGTAAAATTCTTTGTCTAAGCTGCAGCTGATAGTATCACTCATCATGAGTTTATTTTAATTTAAGAGTTTGGAGGTCGCACTGGTGTGACTCCTCTGAAGCCAGGAAGTGGCTTGTGACCCTGGTGATGGGAGGCCATTTCTGCAGAAGGACAGTGCACTCTTCCTGTCCAGAGCCAGGCACAGCTGACAGGGGCCATCCTCAGGTGCTGAGAGATCCTGTAGCTGAGGAGGGCTGGGAAGCTGTTACCCATCCGTCTCAAAATTCTTTAGAAACTATAGTTTTACTCAGATTTTATTTCAACTGGTTGGATCTTAGTACTTTTCCAGTCCTTGACACCCTTTAATTTTGGGAAAGGTCTAAGAATTATTTCATCGCCTATCCCACAGATGGCTCGAGCAACTTTTTCATTCAGGGTCTCAGTTTTTTCATGCATAGTGAGTGCTTTACTTTTATGCTGAGACTGATTATGAAAACCAGTTGCAGAAGCAGTCTGGGTGCTCACAGCAAGCACTGATGAGACCCCCATGCTGCGTCACTCAGGCCAGTAAACAGCTTTGTCATTTAGGCACTTAATTACGAACTGAATGTTCACTTGACCTCATATTCTCATTTCACTAATGAACCAAAGCTTGGGAAGAGTGACTGACTTCAGAGCGGCAGCAGTTTGGGCTCTTGGAGCCAAAGTTTCCACTCATTTAATTTATCATATTAATGATCAGTTTTGGAGCCTAAGCACAGGAGCTGCATGGAAAATACAGTGTAATGTGCTAATGTGATGGCCATGTGACAGGAAGATTGGGGGGGGCTGCCCAATTCTTCTTGGCTTTCTGGTCCTGTTACACATGTGTCTTCTTGCATGCAGCAACCTTAAGGAAGAATGAAGGGGCTGTTACAGATATGGAAGTAGCATTCAGGAATTCTGGTTTTACAAAGAGGGTCCAAGCTTGAGTTCTGGTACTCCCACAATATTGATGCCCACAGGCTCTCTTTCTTACTGCTTTGTGTTTGTCTTGACTAAAACTGAAATGTGTTCCTAATTCATTCCAGCAGGGATTTATTTCTATTTTTTAGCGTTTGAGTGTCTCATATTTTTTTAGTGTTTAATGTATTTCTCTAGGTGACACCCTTAAGTTAGGCTGGAGAATAAAAGACACATGAAAACCAGAGAATCTATTTCAAAGTTATCCACACAACCTAATGACATGCTTTTTTGTGTACAAACATGGAAAGTTTTGGTGGAATAGGCCTTGAATCTTGGTATTCTCTTTTCAAGGTGACCATTGGAACTACCTGACCAAATTTCTCTCTTTGCATCTTCTCTCCTTCACTGTGTTACAGCAAAAGCTAACGATGTCCCCTAACAATTAATGTGAACTGTAACACATATATAGTGCCTTCTCTGTAGTAAACCTTTACAACTTGATAATTACCATGAAGCTACAGACCTATCTTTCACCCCAGCATGTGATGTTCTCATATTTGGTTTGGTGGCAGGTGGTTTGCCCCTGGGTTTGCATGTGCTGTTGGTGTTTGCACTGCTCACCAGTTGGTGTGAAGGTTCAGTGCAATCAGATTTCAGTTTGCCTTGACTTGGGATTTTTTAAATGCAAGAAGAGTAAAATGTTTGTAGAATGAAATAAACCTGCTTTCTTCAACTTTTTCCCTATTTGTGAAGATGTATTTTTTGATGTCTCATGTTGATCATCTTTTTGAGTTACTAGTTATCATCTTCAGGTAGAAACTTTTTTTCCTTCAAGTGCTTTGGAACTACCTCAGTCAAGATCCAAATTAGCTGTGTTCCCTCTGGCTCTTTGTACTCTGCTTTCAGTTCACTGAGTTTGTTACAGAAGTTTTGTTTATTTTGTTTTGAGTATGTGTTTCTAGAAAGAAGATGAAGTGAAGCTGAGGAAGGAAGAAAACTTCCTGCTAGATGCTGGAAGAGGATAATTAATGATGAACATCTCCAGGAACTATAATTTGTTTTCTTTGAGAAATGTATGCTAATAAAAGCTTTCTGCTTGCATGCATAAATGAATCAGATTAAATTTTATCCCAGCATGAACTTGTTGTCAATTAATGCTGTTCAGTTCAATTCTCAGGATCATCCAAATGTTATTTTAACAGAGAGCAGTGCTAAATCCACTGTCCTGAAACCCTGTCTGCCTTGTGCATAGGTCTGAAAGAGCTCGGTGGGGTAGAGAGGAAGACTGAGGGAAGGCTTGCAGAGGGTATGGATGAGGTGTATTTATCTTGTGTGAATGTAGGGAAATACCTATTGAAGGACGTGTGTCTGTCGTGGGTGATCATAGGAGTATGTTCTGCAAGAGAAAGAAGTCAGAGAGTTAAACAAAATCAGAAATAGGACAGCAACCAGATTCTGTGTTTTCTTACTGCAAAGGTCATAGAGGAATGAAGCAATTAATTGCCTAACCTTTAAATGTGATTTATAATGGAAGCTCTGCGATACCTGAGAGTGTAAGCTGCCTTCATTTGAAACCAGTTGAAGCTGGTGTCTTGTGGAGTTTCAGCTTGACAAATAAGCCATTCTGACCTGCTCCTGGGAAGATTCCTTTCCTTCTTTGTTCTCTATTCCCAGTTTCTCATGTTCTTTGGTATTTATCTGGTTATCTCCATCTGGGCTTGGTTTCATTGCATGAGCAGAGGAAAGCATTGCTGTTTGTTCTCAGAGATGAGTTATTAATACTAAAAGGAATAAGTGACAGGTGCTTTGCTGAGCACTTTCCCCCTATCTTCTCAATCTTTCTTCCCACCAGAGCATGGGAAGTGCTGGGGCCTGGTAGCTCCTGAAATAGCCCTGAGTCTTCCCTGGGCAGGTTCTCCCTACTGCACACGGGCTCTGGCTTGCAATCAGCATGTGCGTAGGAGCTGATCCATCACTTAAGGCTTCTTTGGGAACCCCAAAGAACAATAATATCCTGTTGGCTGGGATTTTACTATTTATATCCATCAGCCGAGCAGCCACCTCCTCTGTCTGCTCCCTAGTTACCAGTCTGTAAATCTGCCTTTGGACCACGTTGTCTACTGCATGGTTGACAACATGATTTTTAATTTCAAGATGAATTTGTTTGAGATGCTTAGAAGAGCAAATGCATCAATGACAAAAGGTGTCAGCTTTTCTTGTTTTGTTAACCTGTTCACTCTTTGGACATCAGGCAAAGAGACTGGCTGGAAGCTAACCTGAAAAACAAGGGTATCATTAGGAAACAGTACAATAAAAAGAGGAAAGCAATTAGATCCCTTATAGGTATGTTTGTGAAGAAGTGCTGACATACACCTGTCAGATTAAAGACTGAATCCTGCCACCCACATACTATCCTGGCAGTTTATTTCTTTCTTTTTTTTCCACCCAATTTTTTTCTGCAGCAGATTTTCAGTCTTCTTGAGTCAAAAAGGTGCCATTTTCTTCCAGAAAAACCCTTCCTGGACTTTGAAACATAAGAAAAACATACCAAATTTAGCCTGGTACTTTCTAGGCTGTTTTTTCAAAGGTGTGCTTTCTAAGAGAAGAGTACAATTTACTTTGAAGAGAAAAAATACAGCCTAACCTGTGGGAGTCAGCTAGAGTGAAGTGAAAAGAAAGCAATTATTTCACTACAAGCTTTTGTAAAGATTTTTGAGGCTCGTATCAGAAAATAAAGTCTGCTAATAATGGGACCTAGTTATAAAATCCAACTGCTTCAGCTCCAATATGAATAAAGCCATAATGGACAGAGGGGGTTAAACCTGATCTGAGTCAGAAGGGGCCATGGCTCCTCGTTGGAGCTAATTTTAACAGTATGAATGTGGAACACTTAGTTCTGTAATTTTGCTTTTGTGCAATCCTGCATGACCAGAGACCAGTTCTTTTCTGAAGACCTTGCCAGGATATCCACCAAGGAAGCGCCATATAGCTCTTGGCTTCCTGGTTCCTTCTTTTCTGCTCTTTGGAATGTGATGGTTCTGCTCATCTCCCTTCTCCTGTGCTATCACTCCCCAGCTCTGCCTTTTGAGGTTTTCCAATGCGTATATGTCCTTCTTGTGAAAGTACTCCAAGCAAAACACAGGGCAGGTTCAGCAGTTAAAAGTGAACTAGAAATACTCAGAGAAACCAGAATATTTTCTGAAACCATTTTTTAATTATAGTGAAAGCTTTGTGCTTATAGAAAGTTTGGAGTATGTTTTGTACCATCTGGATACCTAAGCTTGGACAACAAATCACTTCTGACATAATGACGACAGTGTATAATACTGTGTTCTTCTAACCCATGTCTCATTAATGTGGAAGCACATGGATTTTCCTGCAAAATGTGGATTCACCATCTGTGCTAGTATTCTTTGCATGAAGTGAAAGACTGTCCTTTGTGTTGTGATTGCAATGGACCCATTCTGCTTTTACTGCCTTCCCTCTTGGACCAAATGGATAGGTCACAGCACAAAATAAATGTACGCCAAACACTACTTACTGCTAATGCTTATTTACCTTACATCCAGTGTGGGAGCTACCAACATTTATTAAAGGTGGAACTTGCAAGATTGAGTGACATTTTTCTGTTGTTCCCACGTTTGCTTCTCTATGCTTTCACATTTATTGGCTTATTTGGGCTGTGAAGCTCTGGCCTTGGGGAAACTGTGAATTCCTTGTATGCCCCCTGTAGATGTCAAAACCTAAGGGACAGTAACATTAAAAGTTAAAATGTTACAGGCAGATTTAAAATGGCCTTGGAGAGAGTTGCCCATTGAAGTGTTGCAGCTTGGTTTGAATCAGGTTGCACATGAGTTATAAAGTAGCTTACAGGTTATTTACCTTTAGAGTTAGGAATGGCATTTTAGTCTGATCTAAGTCTGGGGATCCTCAGCTTCACTGTACTTCAGCACTGATGTTTGAACTGCTATTTAAATTCTCCTGCCTTCATTGTGACTCCTTTTATATTTACAGAATAATAGTTGAGATTCTTACATAGAAAGTATTCCAAAGCAGTCTGTCTTTTTACCATTATGTAATTTGAAGTATTGCAAAAAATGTTTTATATGCTCTGAAACTTTATACCACTATCATATTAACTGATAGACTCATTCATACTCACAAACTGGTACTGATGGTTTCCTCATGAAACTTGACAAGCCCAGGGATCTTTGATCATCTTATTTTTTCTTCATCTCTGTCAAGTTCTTTTTCTTTTTCATATTTTTGACCCTGAGAAATAGATGGAACATCTTTAAGTAAAAAAAAATAAGTATCTTAGCAGTAAAACTTTAATCTGCCTCAGTAAATTAATTGATGTATTATGCCTGAGAAAAGTACCATTAAGGGACATATTCTGTTTTCTTGCATTTTCAGTAGTTTTACTTCTGCAGTCTCACTGAGATAAGCTGCCTTATGGAATATATAGATCTGTGTTTTATTAATAAGTTTTTATGATAATTTTGATACATCAGTAAGTAATACCAAAGGGGAAGGAAAAGGTTCTAAAAGAGATGATTTTGCTGATGGATTCAGAGTATCAGTTGAGGAGTTAGACTTCTCTAAGGACACCGTGGGGTAAGACAATTAAAACAGGACAGCAAGAAGATGACTGTGCTGGAGGGGCTGGAGATGGAGAAGCTGAAAGATGCCTGATCCCAATGCTTTGGTGGCAAGTCCTTCTCTCTTCAGACACAGTGAATGACTCCAACTGGATTCAGTAAAAAATTGGAAACAGCAAACAGCAAAGCCTTTCTTAGGCCCTTAAGGCAAAATTCTGGTGAGGTTTTACAACCATGAGCAGTGGCTGGTGGTGGTCAGCAGGATATTATCAGAGAATTGGCTGGAATAGCATTTTCTGAAATAAGAGAATGTCAGTAGGAGACACTTGAACATGTAGGTAGACAAAATCCTACGACTTTGCCTGCTGGGATGAGAAAATCCAAAGTTGCTCACTGGGGACATGGAGGAGGAGGTAGTTATAACATTATATATAGGAAGATTTTGATGCTTTGTTCATGACTTAAATCCACCAAACCATGCACTAGCACAAACCTCAGTAGCTATAAGCTGTTAAGCTTGCCTTCATCCTCCCTACTTGTCATATGAATTTCTTTGCCTGCAACTGGGATCTGATCTTGCACCCACTGAATTTTTTGCCATTGAGCTCAGTGAGGCTAAATCTGGCTACTGCAGTGGAGGAACTGCTCATCTCTGCCTGTCTCACGTGCACAGAGTTGCATGCTAAAGGCTCTGAGCACACAGTGAGGGTCCTCCAAGGGCTACACTATGGCTACAGCCAGTTCATATAAATGTGTCTGCCTGCAGTTCAAAAACCTGAATATACAGAACTGTGTGCTAGGATTAGATCTAGATCCTTGGATCAGCCTGATATGCCATGCACTTGTCCTTGGCTGACATGCTGCCGGGTGAGCCAGCAGCACACCTGTGCAAGAGGGGTGATGTGGAAGCCCCTGGGTGGATGTTGCAATGCTTTATGCATTCGTTTGCCTGGCTGTAGGAGTCATTCTTATGGCTTCTGGCCTATTTCTCAGCAAAGCAATTAGCAAGTCCGAAAGGTCTTGCCTCAAGGCTTTTACAAGCCATGAATTATGCATTTTGTTCTGTATCCTGCCTTTCCTTTCTCTAATGTGCTCCTTCAGATCATGTAATGTCTTATTTTCCGCTCACATAAAATCTGACAGCTTGGTGCCCAAACAGGGGCACAGGAAAGCCTTTTTGTCATCTATTTCCAACATACAAATTCGTTGGTTGGTTGGTTGATTTTTTTTCAGGTGGTGTTTAGGAAAGAAAATGCTTTTTGCAGACAATAATATCTTTAGGCTATTCAGTGCCTCCCCTTCTGAGAGCCCTGAGAGCAATACGAATCTACTGGGCACTCAGCAGCAGCAGCTGCTGCCTGCCTGCCACGATTAAAACACAGGTTCAGCATTTATTTACAGCACCATGGAGCCATAAATGTGGCCACTGCCACTGGAATGGTGCAGCTAAGGAATTACATAGAGTGTGTCAACATGAGTACCCTCAAAAGTTAATGAGAATTAACTTTCCTGAAAGTCAGCCTGGATGCTGGTGTAATGGTGCCCCTACACAATGAAGGTGGCTCTGCCTCAGCTGTTCATAGTTAAATGCTGACTCAATTAAGGACAATTTTTGCCCCTGCTAGTGTTTTACTTGAGACAAGGTGTTAGCAGTGCAAATCTTCCACTGAATGCTTGAAGTAGACTTAAGTCCTGACAGCAGCACTGGGTGCAGAGAAATCAGTGAGGGTGGCAGAGGAGAGGACCCTGAGTCCAGAGTTGGGGCAAGTATGTGCTTTGTACCAGAATCAGTACCCATGGAGCTGGGCCCATGCACAGCCCCAGGTGCTGCAGGCTGTGCTGGGAGGGGCAGGCAGAGGAGCAGTTTAGCTGGAAAGGCTGAGCACAGAGCCCTGACCTGCCAGAGCAGTGGGGCTGAGGCTCATTTGTTGGTAATTCTGGTTTTTGCTTTTGACATCACCTTGGGGCAGGGAGGAGCAGTTGTATGGCTACTCTAAACAAAAATTGGCTAGGAATTAATTTCAAGAGTATTTCCCTGCTTTTCTGTCTCAGCAGGAAGCTCACTGGGGATGCCTGATCTGCTCTTAATAACAAGGATGCTGGAAAGAGACCACATATATGTGGGTATGTTTACTCTGCAGCTGACAAAGCAGGGTTATATACTTAATGGCTGTATACCTATAATGGTTCCTGTAAGCAGTCTATTAGGCCTCTCCAGACTCTGTGAATGCTCCAGGGAAAATGCCTGCACTGCCCATGGCTATGTATTACCTGCTCGTCTGGTGATCCATGAGATGCAATTATTCCTCCAGCCTCACAGAAAATGCTCTCCTAATTCAGTGCAGTGGCAGTGAGTGTGGAATGAAAAATGACTTTCAGCCACTTCAGGAGCTTCCTGCTGCCTCTCAGGAGTCCCCAAGGGATCCTGCACGCCTGCGAGGGAGCCAGCTTGTCTCTCAAATCAGTTACTTGGGATACAAACCCACCCACACTAGCAATGGTAATTCTGGGCAGTGTCAGCTGGGAGGTAATTTGGTCCCAAGGCCCATCGTTTTGCTGCTGGGGATTCTCCATGGATGCTGGGATTGCAGCATGTGGGGGTGGAGGAACTCTCAGATTCAAAGCCTGTGCTGGCCAAATCACACAAGCTGTGTTTCTAGTACCAGTGTTCTCATGCTTTCTTCGCCCTTCTGCACTGGCAATCTTGTTTAGTTAACAAAATCAATTATAAACTGAGGCAGCTCTTGGACTTCTAGTAAATGTAAAATTTAATTGTTAGAATGAGAAATATTTGGGTAGTGAATTTGGGGCCATGATATAAGCAAGGCAAGGTTTGTAGGGAGAGGTAATGTCTTTTTTTAGGTTGGCTGATAAGTTGCTTTGTTGTTTTTCCAGCTTCTGTTTGTTGGCCTAATAAAAGCTCCCACCTCACCTCAGACTTTTTTTGGTGGCATGCTTATCTGAGCAGGAGAAATCAATGACATTAGCCTATCACAAGTGGTCATGTTTCCAGAGTGCAGACTATGAAACAAATTCAATGTTAATTTGCACAAACCCAGTTCATTTATTGCCTTGCTTATGTTGCTTTTGTTATCTAATTTGTGACCATTGAGGAAAAAAAAAGTTCTTTCATTTATACAGAGTAATCTCTTGAAAGTACATCATTGTACTTTCAACAGCTTGACTACAAATAAGTGAGATTACAGCAGTGACTGACTGAGAATGACAAGTAACTAACAGCATGGCCAAGGCCCAGCCTGACTGCAGATGTGAAATGTGAAATTTGGCCTTGAGAGGTAGTAAATGGATTAATTAAACTACAGCTGTAAGCAGGAGAACACTGTTTAGCTGTACTGCCATAACCTGAGTTTTCCCAGCAATACCCAGTCCCTGAGCAAAGTCAACCATCTGTGCTTCATGGTGAAATGCAATGCATAAAATACCTATCCAGTCTGCAGCTTCCTAGTAATCCCAGCATGTATAATGTATGAAAACAAGAAGTTTCACTGCTTGAAATGCAAATATTACAAATCATATATACATTTTCCCTAGTTTATTTGACTGTGTAGGGCGAGGCCTATTTAAAGTTCATCCTACCTTAGCTTATTTATGCATGGAAAGTCCCTGAGGAGTACTTCAGGGAAAAGTCATGAGCAAAGGCTGGGAGATGCCTGAGTGTTTCCTCAGCCCTTTCCAGGCTGTTGACATTGTCCCAGGATCCTTCATTCCCAAGAACTGTGTTAGGATTTAATTCACCTTTTGTGTTCTTGCAATGGCTAGAAGAGCAAAGTGGAAAAGTATTTTAATTTACTAAAGCAAGATTTGAGTTACTAACAAAAGCCCCATGTTTGGAAGGACATTAGCGTAATACAACATTAGGGAGATTGTTCAGACTGCTCACTTCAAAATTACTTCAGCAAACGTTTCCTTGGCCAGGACTGTCTACTCCTCTCTGCAGTCACTGTAGCTGCTGGCATTACACGCCTGAAAGGTCCCTCCTGTTGGCTTATCCCTCATTAAAGCTGTGCCTTTCTCACAGCTGTGACTTAATGACAAACACTTGGAGTTGTGGCACTTTGCAGGGGCTGGATGTGATCCCTGAACCTAGCTGCCCTGTCTCATAAGACCCACAGCACTCTCTTTACAGTTCTGGCTTAATGGGTGGCATTTCTCCTAAGCCCTAACCAGCTGAAAGCTGGACCTTCACAGATGGTCATGTAGACTTCCTCTGCAGCCATGATTTTTCCCTGGGTTTGCTGGTTGTTTGCAGTACATGAGAATGTGAAATGCTTAATGCCAGGCTGGGAAAGCACCCTCATTTGCTGTGAGAGAATTAGGCTCAATTTCAGCCTCTGCTGTAACTCTGCAGACACAGAAAAAGATTTGGGGCCAGCAATGTAAACACTGCAGACTACAGTGTAAGCCCTGCAGCTACCGGCGTGGCAGGACTGGCAGGGGGGAGACAGAGGTCACCCTGATTTCCTTTTGACAGGGTCAGCAAACACTAATCCTTCTCTGCCAGGGGAAAGTTGCTCCTTTGGCTCGCCGGGAGCCCTTGGTCACGTCAGCCCATGTTTATGCACCGAGCACGGTATGAGAGCACATAAAAGAGCAGTGTTGTCAGCTGAGCCCCCCGCCCTACACAAACACTGCCTTGTTTAGCCAGTTTGGCTCGCCAGTTTTATTTCATTTTGGTGGGGTAAACTCCTTTTCTTTTCCTTCTGTGGTATTTGTAGAAGAGTGTGTTCCATCTAAAAGTTGCATGTGGTACTTGCTGGTTGTGTCTGCCTTAGAAACCTCCAGGTTTGCTCATCTGCACCATCCCAGGTGAAGACTGCAAGAGGTATTTCCCCCCTGCCACTGAGTATTGTGAATTCAGCCTGATCTGCTTACCCACATTCCTGGTTTTCTTACTGAATGCAGATTGAATATCAAGTGCTTATGCACAGGTAAAACTACTTGTTATAATTGAGTCAATCAGGCTAATGCTGAATTAAGAGGACAATTAAGTGGAAAAAAACCCTCATGTAGGCCCAAAGAGCATTTTGCTGTGGAGAAAGAAAAAACAACTCTACCAAATCTGATTTTCTGTTAATCTACAAAAGAAACTTGTCAGATTATTTCAGTTTTTGATTGTTGCTTTGTTCCCTTGGCATTCCCAATCCCACCACCTTGAATTCATAAACTATCACTAAATAATCTCTAACAAAATCAGAGTGCTGATATCTGCTAACCTGTCCTTGCAGAGCTCATTGCTTTTCATTGGAAAGGATGCAAATGTGGAGCAGAAGGTAACTCTAGTCCTTCCTCCCTGAAAAAAGTATTTGCAAGGTCAAGGAGAGATTTTTGTGTGCAGAACTTATACATGATACTCAAAACATATCTTTGTTCTAGTCATGCTAACTGCTTTTAAACAACCATTGAAGTGATATTGCTAGAAAACCAACCAGTGAAAAGCCCCTCAACACCCACTCCTGTAGGTGCTGACTCTTCACAAGGTGGCTTGCTGCAGCCTCCCTGTCACTGCTACCTTGGCATGGTGTGCCACCTTGGACATGTCTAAACTGTGCTGAGCTTGTCTGTGAAGAGACAGGAAGTGCTTCAGGGTAGGAGCTTTGTGTGTGTGTAGCTATGCAGTCTGGATCAAACTCTCTTTGATTTTAAATTCTGCTAATAATTAACCCTCAGCTTGTAGTAACTATCCAGCATTATGATAACCATGCTGCTGGCTCCTGTCCACAAGGTTATTTGGCATGTACTGCACGGCGTATCCCTTCCACTCTGTGTCTAGGAGCTGACATCTGTGCATGTGAATGTACGTGAAAGAGTCTAAATTAGACACACTTGCCAGTATCTTTTTCCAAATTCTAATACTTTATAGGCAGACACCAGTTCATCTGTCCTTTGACCTGTTATGTCATGCTTGAAGAACATGCTTCTTGTAGAGACTTCAGGAAAGCTCTGGAGCACACACTGTGGGCTGTGCTCTCATGTTTGCATTAGCAGTGGTGCTTTGTCATGTTGAACTGGTTTGACCATAAACTGTATGAGATTATGTCCACGTCTGTTTTATCTAGATTGTTTTTTCCTTCTTCTGCATTATGTGATGGTGGGTAAGCAAAGCAGGAGTTTGGTCTGTGTTTCTAAGCACCCTTTCTGTCCAATTCCTTGAGGTATGAAAGATGCAGACAGCAAGCAAGTGTGTTTATTGCTGCCGATCACTGATGCTTTGGCAGCTCACACAGAAAATATTACTAAGAGGTGCAGGAATTAATGTAACTTTTGTTTATGCTGAAAATATCTCTGCTTTAAATATCATCATCTGCTTCTTCTTGTCAGATGGTTTGCCCTAACTGCATTCCCTCAACTGATTGTCATCAAAGCTGAAATCCTGGCACAGGCGATATGGCTGCAGAGCTCCACGGGTGACTCTCATCCTGGTGGCTGAAACTCAGCAATGAGAAACTTTTCACTGCAGACCAAAGGGAGCTTGTGCAGCCTGGGAAGGGGAGCAGAAAACATGCCCTCCCCCCTCTGCCACCTGCCCCGTGTGGTGACCCTGCGTGGTGACCCTGCGTCTCACCCCACAGACCAGCTATCCCGAGTCTCCCACCAAGCTGATTTACGGCCTCTCCTTAAGTGCATGTGTAAAGGAAGGGGAAAACTGAGCTGTAGTTAATCTCATGTTTCTAAGCAACCAGGTAATTCTCTGCAGCTGATTCCTAAAGGGAAATTCCTGTTTTCCTGCACCCCTGCTCAGTGGACACCTCTCTCTCTGCCTTCTCCAGCTAATGCACAGCAGGCAGTGGAGTCTGAGGAGGGTCACAGCTTTGCAGCATTTCTTCAAAGGCCGTGGGGGAGGGCCAGGAAGTGCAAAAAGGGCACTTTGTTAGTGGTCTGTAACAGGTAAGGGGGTGTTCCTTGCAAAATCAGTAGAATAGAGGGAGTGTGGACAGTTTAAATGTTTTTCCCAGAGCTAAACTGAAAATCACAATCAGAAGAGGAGGGTGGTTCCTGTGCTCCAAAAAGCTTAAAAATGTCTGAATAATGTACTGCAAAATCCTGTTTACAGTGAAACCTCTGTTTGCTGTGAAGTTTTTATGATAGAAATGATTGAATTCTATTTTGATTCTGTTTGAGCTCCTCGGAGTGACTATAAGCAACTAGTCTTTTATTGATAAAACATTCCTGAACCTCAGACTATAGAAATAGGAGTTAGAGGAAATTGAGATGAAATGAGATCTCTGAGCTTCTCCACTGTTGGAAGAATGGATGCTTGGCTGGGGCTTCATAATTATAAAAATAATTTTTAGTGTATTTTTTATTTTTTTCAGAAGCCACATGACCCTTACACAAGCATTTATACTGCAGGGACCTCAATCTGCTCAGCTCCACTACTTAAGGTGATGTGTGGTGAACCCAGATGTGTGCTGGAATGGTGAAGGAAATTGGGCAATGAACTCTAGTTCATTGTTCAGCCCCAGTGGGGAACATCAGCACTTGGCCCTGGAATTAGCTCAGCTGGTTGGAGCATGGTGCTAATAATGCCAAGGACACAGGTTTGATCCCTGTACAGGCCATTCACTTAAGACTTGGACTCTATGGTCCTTGTTGGTCCCTTACAACTCAGAATATTTTGTGATTCTGCTCAGGAAAGTGGGGTTGGATAACTTGAGAAATGCTCCTGTGGGCTGAAGGCTGCCCATTTGACCAAATATAAGAACTGGTTAGAGTAGGAGGAAGAAAACCAAGAAATTCAACAGTGGTCAACAGGAGGGATTATAGTTAATAGAAATGGGTATGCCATGTAGGACAGGTGCATCACTATCTTGAGGTTTGGGGTTTTTTTGCCTTGCGTGGTGTTTTATAATCTGGAGCTCAGCTGAGAAACTGCACTGTTGGCCTTTGTCCTGTGTATTGACAAATGTGTGCTATTGGCTACTGTTGAGGAGACCAAGTCCACTTCCCTTGACCCAGATGAGATTCTGTGTCAAGTGGACATTTAGGTCTGATCCAGCCTTCTGTCCAGAAAAGTGCACACTAAACCACTCTGCACATTTCTCAAGGGTTTTATAGATTGGGCAAGCAGATGCTGGGAGCACAATTCTATGGAACAAGTCTACAAGCTTGATGCATTTAAGCCTGTAACAGGCATGTGCTTTTACAGGGTGAAGTACAGAAACAGGCAAACTTTTGAAAATGTACCTTCAAAGTTATATTCTTGAGTTGTTACTTGTGGGAAGGGCACTCATGAGATGAACTGCCTTTGGCTGAAGTGCTGACCAGGCAGGGTGCCTTGTGCCGTGTGCCTCCTCAGTGACCTCAGGGGAGCCACAGAGCCACACCTCTGTAATGGCCAAGTAACTTCTTCCCCAGCATCACCCTGGCCCTTCCCTGGTTTGCCCTGGAAGCACAGGGGAAGGTTCACCTGGGCATGGCTAGTTGAGGGGCTGCCCTGCCCATCATGCCACCTCTGCATGGGCTTGCTTTGCATGGTGATGTGCAGAGAAACACAACCAGGGCTGCCTGGGGCTGGATGGATTTCATTTCCAGGCAGGAAATGCTGTCAAGGCAAATTACGAGGAAATCTTCCAGCAAACTCATTTTAGTCTTAAATCTTGGCTATGTTTATCTCTTCATGTGGCAGCAGAAGTGTGGCTCACAGGGCTCCACTCAGAGGTCAGTGGTGCAGCTCACAGGGCATGGCAGGTCTGGTGCCACGGCGTGAGGTCTGGGTGGGGACTGAGGAGCAGTGTCTGGCTGATGCCTGGCAGCCTGTGCACAATGAGTTTCTTCCTCTATGGTACTTTTGCTGCAAATCTGACTGTGGTTAAAGGGAGAGATTAGTGGGCAGGAAGTGCCTGAGTAGACAGAGGAATTAAAGCTGTTGTAATTTTGGTTTGGGAACACACAAGAAATATTCTAGCTGACAACCACCAGCACTGCCTATGAGGTAGCTGTTTTCTGTCAGGCGTGTCTTCTCTCAGCACCAACATGGGCTTTCATCTGTTCTTAAATTAATGTTAATTACAAGTTATTAATACTTTTTTTAACAGCAAAATGCAGCTGAAAGCAATTACCCCTAATTGCTAATTTGTGTATGTACACCCAAAATGGTAATCTCTTCATCTGAACACCCAGTTCTCACTGGAGTCAGTCAGTGTGTTTTTGCTTCCATTTTTTATTTCAGTTTTGGATTGCATGCTAGTCCTTCTTTTTAATGACTTCTCTAAAAGCTACAAAATCTCTGCAGAATTTCTGTGATCTGCTTGAAAGTGTGATCTTGTAAACTGTTAAGGAGGCCTCACTAAAGAGATGTTCTTTGGTTTTGGAAGAATGCTTAAATCACAGTCACTGACATTAGGAATTAATCGGCTCTTGCAAGTTGTGCCTAACATGCACTTGAATTTGTGCTGGATCTCAATTTCATCTGTGAACATCATCATCCTTTTATAATAAGCTAAGGCCACAAAGACAGCTGTTCTTGTGCTGATAAAATTCAATGCTGACCTTTGCAATCCCAGGTCTCAGATGGTTTTGCACTTTAGAAATTTAATTCAGAGATACCATGCCTTCTCTTTCCATCTGCATATTTCCATCCTTGCCAGTGTAGGAAAGATTCAAAGCTGCCAAATTCTGCCAGTGGGAAATGGACTTTCTGGTACTGCAGTCACAATCTGGTGGAACAGATTGTTAGGTGGGTTGAAAACTGCTGGAACCACCTTTGGCTGGACTCCAGGAGACCAAAGGGCTGACATCCAGCTGGCACCAAGTAGTGAGCAGCATACTCTGCTGGAGTCCACGTTGCTAAACGTTTTGGTCAGCACAGAGTGTGCCTTCCTCAAATGTGTGAACAACACTAAATTAGAGGTAGCAACGCCAAATGAGAGAACCTAAATCCACAGGGATAAACTTGGTGACTAGGCCAGCATGAAGCTTGTGGGTTTCAAGAAGCAAAACATTCTGCACCTTGGCCAGACCAGCCCCTTGCAGTGGCGGAGGCTGAGAAGTGACTGTGTGACACTTAGACCAGCTGATGTGGATGTGGGCATTACCATGAATGCCAAAAGATGCCAGTAGATCTGAAAGTGGAAAACAACCCAACAATGCACCCTGACTGTGAATAAGTGAAGCCCTCTTCTAGGTTACATTGGGAAGGTCATTGCCTTCTGTGTTTCAGTGTTAGTCACAGCCAGTCTTCCCCGAGGAGCAACCATGCTGCAGTTGACATTTACTAGCTGTGGAAGGGCACTTGCCTGAGAGACTGTGCATTCCTGAACAGTTGCATTTGTCTGAGCTCTTGCATTTGTTTGTGTTTTTACCCTGAAGTTTTACTTGAAGTGTGCCTGTTTGCAGTTCCATAGAAGACCTGGAAAAGGATGAATATGCTAAGGCAGGAAAAATGTTATTGGGTATTGACCAATCATTAAAACAATGGCTTTCCTTTCTCTAAAATAGCCCAGCTTTTAAAAAGAACTGAAAGAGGAAATGAAAGTGATTTTTATCCTACCTATTCTTAGTGTTACAGAACTGCCTGCCCTGGTTGGAAGACATGCAGTATTGCAAGTGCCCAGGAATTTCTTTCCAGAGGCCAAGACATGCAGCTGAGCCCTGTGCCCACTGGGCCCTTCCTCAGCCAGCAAATGCCAACTGCAGTGTGGTCACTCCTTGGAGAATATTGGTTGTGACTGATGCTGAAACACTTCATCCTACAGTAGCAAGGACTCCCAGGTGGAGGCAGACAGGACTCTTCCATGATCAGCCTTCAGGTGTTTTAGTTCTGTTTAGCAAGCTGAGTGTTCAAAGGGACTTTGTCATCAAAGACTATTCTCTTTTTTTTTTTTGTTTTTACATCCTTACCTCAAATAATAGATCCACCTCTTAGCCTGAGGTATATCCATAGTACTTTTCCTGCACTAATAAGGGTAATAGGACTTCTGACTGTGCCACTGGCACTTCAGAGCTGTCAGGCTGTTTAGGAGGAAAGTGCAGCTGCCAGCTCTACTACAGACCTCACACGTGTCTGTGGGCAGCAGAGGCAGCCTCCATCACGGAGCTGTAACACAGAGATTTCTGAACTGGAGGAGCATTTGTTGCACTTTCCATCCTACCTGAGTAGGTGTGGATCATGCCATGTGTGCCCAGTCCATCCCAGTGTGCCCCAGCATGGCCAGCAGCACCAAGCCCCCTTGGAGAAGCTGCCAGGGACATCAGCTAGCAGCAAGCTTTGCTGAAAGCAGGGATTTTAATAGGCTTCACCTATGGAAAATGATTTTTCAGCCATGGTCTATATTTAACTAGCTTCTGTTTGTGCAGCATTAAGTCAGTGGAACAAGATGAGTTTGTTTCGTTTCTACTGATATGGCATCTTGCAGCTAATGCCAGTCAAATCCCACACCCTGAGCCCAGCTCTTGTTTAACCATGTGGCACATTCCATCCTGGAACAGCTTGAAAAATTAAACTGAAAAGGAGGGAATCTTCATCTGGCTGTGATGTGCCACCAGCAGGGTGAAAACAGGACAGTTGTGTGAGTCCTGGAGAAGGCAGGGATGCCTGTGTGATGAACACATTCCCCAGCTGAGAGCCAGAGTGTCTCAGGATCAGTGGGTGTGTGCTCTGCACATCAGACCTCTGCTGCCAGCCTGCTCTGCATAGGTCCAAGGGACCTTTGACTTGACTAAGCTCCCTCTTATATATGAAAGTCTGGATCTGCTGGATGTTGTTCAGCTCCTAACTAAAGATTCAGTTCTTGCGAAGAATACCTGCTGCCTTTAATTATTCATCCCTTCAGCTATGAAATAACCAACAGAGAGGATCCTTTTATGGTGAGCTGGATTTAAAAGGTAGAGCCCTTGTGATTTGATATTTAGTGATGAGTGAGGAGAATGTAAGCTAAAGATTCAGTTCTTGCGAAGAATACCTGCTGCCTTTAATTATTCATCCCTTCAGCTATGAAATAACCAACAGAGAGGATCCTTTTATGGTGAGCTGGATTTAAAAGGTAGCAGCCCCTTGTGATTCTGATATTTAGTGCATGAGTGAGGACTGAATGCTGCTATCAGGCCTCCTGAGATGGTACATCAGCTGCTGCCTTTGGGCAGCATAATGCAGAGATGCCTGAGGGTTGCTGTGTTCATCTTGTGCTGGCCTCAAATGTTATAGCTGGAGTGACTAGGTATGTGTAATGCTCCCCTAACCACAGCTATCACAGAGCAGCATCAGAAATGGGTCATGATTGCTCTGGTTTTCCAAATTGTTGTCTGGTAAGGAAAGGAACTACCTCTATAGAGCTGCGCCACTTTATCAGCTGTGAGATGGAAAGAATGAACAGAGAAGGGAAGAGGAAGAGATAACTGGGTGCCAAGATTGCAGCCAAGATCAAAGACTGAATGGGGAAATCAGCACCAGCAAAACAGAGAGGTAGGAATGATAAATGCAAAGCAGGCAAGGAGAAGGTGGTTATTGATCCTTATGTCTCCAGCCACTTGTGCAAAACAAATTCCTCCATTTCCATCACTGGGAGTAGGATTGGGATTAGCAGCTAACAAAATATGTAATTTAAATATTATAAATCAACAATACATGTACATTTTCTGTGGCTTATTACTGGATAGGTAAAGGTGAATATTAGGGAGAGAGAAAATGAACAAACTCTTAAGATAAGGGCTTATTTTGTAGTGCAGGCCCTGCAAATACACAGGAGAGAATGGACAGTCAACCTGTTGACAGACATTACACATACCTGGTTTTTATCACAGCTCTATGTTACATTTTTAAATGCTTTTAACAATCTCAGGAATCTAAAGGTTTTGTCAGCTGTTTTTTCATAGACACACAATCAAAATGTTAATTCTCATCCTGAGACCTTACAAAGTGCTTACGGAAGGTAGAGAGACTGGGGCATGGAAACAAATTCATTCGTTTGCTTCTCTCATGTTGGTGACATATCTCAGCAATCCTTTGCTTTACTACCAAATTGCAACTATTTCTGAAAATACAACCATTGTATGCAGCCACTGCATCACTGAGTATTTGGTTAGACATGCCATAATTTTCCCTTCTGTGTGAGGACTCACACTGTTTATGAACTGTCTCCAGTCTGGACAGCAGCAAAAATCTGTGTGATGTATGTGTGACTCAAGAGACTAAATAAAATGGCTCAAGGGCTGTTAAGACATACTTTAACATACAGTTTAAATAGAAATAAGCCAGTGCTGCTGCCAAGACAGCCAGAGCTGTAACACACCCTTTTCCCCCTTGGCTCATGCAGGCACAAGTGTTTGTGTGACTGTGCAGTGAGTTGGATCGAGTGACCAAGTTAAAATAAACCCTTTTGTCCATCAGGTTAACTTTAGCTGGCATCAAACCTCATCTGGTTTCCCATAGAATTACAGAAGGGTTTAGACAGCTCTTCCCTATCCCCCACTCCCAGCCATTTGGGTCTGTGAGCTGATGGAGTCCATTAAGCAAATCTTTGCACAAGAGCTATCTGCATGCTCTCGTTGGGTATGCAAACTGTGAATCCGTGATAAAGGTAGGGAAAAACAGATATGGCACTACACATCACATTTAGTCATGTAGCACTAAAGAATGAAGAAGAAAGCAAATGGTCATTCTGTTGGCTCTTTTCTACCTGATGGGTATTGCAGACTTGCAGCTCTGTCACGAGATACATGTTGTGTGGCTGATGGAGCCTGCTGTAGGCAGGTATTTCTCCATTTCTGCATTTATGCTTTTGATTGTTTCCTAGGATGGAGATTTGAATCCACCTACACAAACACTTCTAAGTTAAAGAAGTAGTTTAATGTTTTAGTTACAACCTCTCTTTCTGGGAATAGGCTGTAACTAATTATGTGATAGAGTTATAAACCTGTTCAAATACCATATTCACATTAAAAGTAGCACATAAAACTTTCTTTGCCTTTGAAGACTGTGAGAATATCCCTTCCCTTGCAAATAAGCTCTGATCCAGGCATTCTACAGCTACCCTGTTTACAGGCATAAGGGCTTTAGTTTGCTTCCAGACCCTCATAGGGAAGGAATTGAGGGCAGAATGAGACAGGCAGAATCTGCTCTTCTTACTGTGCATTCAGGTGCCCTCAGTGAAGTCTGAGGCTAAAAGGAAGTCTGAGGCTCTCCTGGGTTGGATCACAACTGGCTGTGCTAAAATACAAGATGAGCCAAGAGCAGAGTTGTCATTAATGTTTCCCTCCAATGTTTTTGGTGGGGCTAGGATGTGATGCACAGACTGATGGGTGACAACCCAACTCATGGAGGAAGTGTCTCCTAGTGCTCAGCTCATAAAAACCAGGAGTTGTTTTAACACTACCTAGCCCAGAGCTGTTAATATTGATTACAAGTTGTTACTGTATGATAAAACAATGCAAAGTTAATCGGGATCACATGTGGGCTCACATTTACTGCTCTGCTGCATTTGCCAGGACATGCAATGAAGAGTTTGACAGCTCCACACTGACCTGCTGGCTGCAGAACACCAGACAGTAACTGATGTGGTCTAAAACTTGGAGATATGAAGTTAACTTCCAACTTCTTTTACATAATAAAGCTGCTAGGTTAAGGTTATGTTAGTTTGCCATTTTTTGTGATGTGGGTTTTAAAAAAAAATTCCAAGAAGCTTTAGGATGGATTTACTGTACTGTTGAACTACAGTGTTGTTCTTTGCTGCTTATGCTATTAAGTTATTATATTTATCTCTGAAGATAATGAAAATGAACTAAAAATTGACTTTGCTTTGCAAAGGTTTTAGGAGGCAAACTCTTGGCTAGGTCAAACTGCCTCAACCCAGCATTAAGAGTATCTTTTTGAATGATTTTCTGGGAAAAATATATAATTTACACTTGGGACCCAAGTTACGGTGGGGAATAGAGAAATTGAATGCCTATGGGGAAAATCACAGCATCTCTAATTGCATTTCTTGTCATGTGTCTTGGAACATCAATAAATGTTTTAAAATGGCATTTTTTTCTAAGGGTAGGAGTGCATTTTTCTGAAAGCTTTAAGCTAATCCTTCAGCTTTTTCATAAGGCAGCATAAAAACTAAGCTGACAAAGGAATTGAAGATGATGAAAATAGTCCTATTTAAAAAAATTAAATTAACACATCCAGAAAACACTGGCAGCTTACTAAAGAAATACCCAGTGAGTAATTTCAACAGTTTGTTAAGCAACGGGTATATTGCTTGGGCTCCTAACATATTGGTGACCTGAAATCTTCAAATAATGTTTTGGGCTCCAGGGGTGCACCACGCTATCTGTCCTTTCCACCAGTCTCCCTGTGGCACCTTCTTGTCTCATCCTTTTCCTTCTTCTGTGCCAGGAGAGGAGTCTCAGGTGTCTCTCTGCAGATGTGGCTGCAGGTCTTATATCCTAGTCACATTTTAAGGATATTCTGCAAGTGTAACAGTATTAGATTTGGGGTTTTGTAAAAAAAAGAAGTTCTTTCCGATAGGTAGAAAGAATAAACTAGTTTAAAAAATCAACTGATCTAATGGATTATGATACAGTAAAAAACTCAGTACGCTTCTGCATTTTGAAAAAACAATTGCCATCTCAATGTAACTTTAACCAAAATTTACAGAAACTGAGTGCTTCAGTGAATGAATTGAATTGAATTGAATTGAAAGGTCATCTTTGGTGCTACAAAAATATCTGAGATGCTGACATTACTCCAAAGATAAAATCTGCAGACTGATATATACTAAATAATGTGCAGAAATCCTTCCCTTTTCTTTCTTCTTTTCTTTCACACAGAATCCTTTTGGCATGGAAAGTGTTATTTTCCATCACATTGCAGTTCCATGGTTCTTTTTGATGTATCACACTTGCACACTTCCCACAAGCTCTGAGCTGATGATTAATCTTATTAAGGAGTCAAACCCAAATTATACAACAGGAGTCAGTGGTCCTTTTGGAAATCCTAACAAACAGCATTTGGCTGGCTGAGGAATACTGTGCTTATTGATGAGAGTGATGCTTTTAAAAAGAAGTGGCCTGCACAGCTGTTCTCTAATTGTTGAAAACATTTAAACTGAAAGCCTTTTAAAACATAATGATGCTTCTGTAGAGGAACCTTTCATGTCCCTGAATTATTTACAATATTGGCCTGCTGTGCTTGCTTTTCCATCTGCCTTTCATAGGCATGAAGAAAAAAACGTGCATGAAGAAAGAAAAGTGCCTGTGATTTGCACCCACATTTTTTCCTTGCCTTTGAAATAAAAGGAGATGAATTTTTGACACAATGGTGTAAAGTTACATTCCTAATGAAGGTCAAATTATCAGACCTGGAAAAGAGACAGAGATCTAGCATGTTTATGAGGAAACACAAGAACTGCTCAAAAGCAAGATGGAGCAATTTGCATTCAACTTTGAGGAAAAAACTCAGGTTACAGAGTGGAGGAATTTGGAGAGCCCCAAGAAGAATCTGTGTGCACCTAGTGAGACAGAAGCCAAGCTGATCTTGGGATTAGCTGCAGCGTTTCTGAAACTAGCTTTTTCTGATCTTTTCTGAATACATTTTCTGGTTCTTGGTATGTGTAATAGAGTCAAATAATCAATTTAATAAGTAAAGAATAGAGTAGGAAAGCAAAGTAGCACTAACTAGAAGGGCTGTGCATCCAGCAGAAACTACCTGGACAAAGGCGCTTCTTGGCAAAAAAAATGCATGCTTGCATGTGGAAAAAGTACAGAGCCTGAGTGCAGAGAGGACCGTAGGAAAAAAAAAGAATTAAAAAACTTCACTTAATGTTATTATCTAGTGGTAAAATGGGGGAGCAAATGATATGCTCTGCAGGATTTATTTCTGCTGTTCAAAGTACATGCTGCATCAATTTTTAATGGGATAGAATGTACTTTTTGGGGAGGGAGAAGTATGCATATTGTTTTTTCTTTTCTGACTTGACTCAAGAAGCAGAAGGAGGATGGGTGGTGGGATAATATGTGGAACACATGACTCCATATCCCAGGAAAAATTGAGATTCAGCCCTAGAGAAATGCCTGTAAATTGCAAAGGCAGCTGAACTCTTCAGGGAAAGGATAAAATAATGCCAGCCACCAGTCTGGAAAAAGCTTCGAGGCTGCAATTAAAGGAGCTCGAAGAGATTAACAAAGACAGAAAAAGTAGCATCTTATCTAGTATGCATATGTTGGACAGTGGCACGCAAGGCATCGAGTAAAACTCCTCCTTGCAGGCTGGGACAAAGGGTGATGAAGGCAGGGCAGTTTTTCCATGGCCCAGGCTGGCAGAAGTCCCAGGGCAGCCCTGGTGGTGCAGGACTTGGGGCAGGCTGGTGCTCCAGCTGTGGCACTGCTGCTCCAGGAGTGACTTTGCTGCTGCATCCCTGCACCTCCTGCACTGCTCAGCCACCGTGGCTGCACAGGAGATTCAGCCAACGGGGATCATTTCGACAGAACTGGGTTAGCTCTGAGCACCTCTGCCGTTTTGAGTAGAATTGGCAGGAGGGCACAAATCTGGGACGGCGATGTGGGACGCTGACAGGAGCCGTGTGGAGCACAAGGACGTGTGTCTGCAAACGGGCACTCAGAGGGCGTGAGGGTTTGAGTTGGGCCTCACTGGGCCTGAACTTCATAATGAGGGAGAAACTTCCCTTTCTCTCTAAAGCAGCAGAGTAGAGGGGAGAAATCCATTTCCAAGGACTGATATGCCTGATACTACTCATGCCACCAACTCCATTCAGGGCAGAGGGTTTCACTGGAATGAGCATCCCCCAGGAATGAGCATTCACCAGGAATTAGCATACTGGTGTGCAAAGCTAGCTAAAACACCTACAAACCTCTTAAAAACAGTGTAAGTTGGTTTCAGGGACATTTTTGTACAGTTTCAAACAAGAAGCAGAAGGGCATTTAAAGGTAAAGCATGAGCTGGTGCTTCCAAACTGAAGGCAGAAATTCAGGTGTGCCATAATTGGCCATCAACTTCTCATTGATCCATGTTACAACTTGAGGAGCTATAAACTTTTAAAAGAAAGGTCTTCTCCAAAATTGGACTGCTGACAGCATTTCTTAGTGCAAAACAATTCTACCTTCTCCCCTCTGCGCCTGAAGTGAATACAAAGTCTCCAAGCCACAAGAAACTGCTGAGTTGGTCCAGACCAGTGCAGTTCATTTGGGGTTTAAAGACTACAGTGTGAGAAGTTCCTGCCCAGGAAGTGCACGGGGTGGCAGACAGGCTGAAGAGGATGTATCCTTGGGAGTGCAGCACAGGTGGCTTTGTGGGAAACTGCTTGGATATGCACCTTGTGCGTAGGTCATGAGTAGTCACAGCGCTTGGGGACTGAGCTGCCTCCTCAGTAAGAACACAGAGTCCTGTTTGGTAACTGTGGTGTACTCTTTTGCTCCAGGTGCAACTCCTGAAAAAAATACCAGTTAAGAAACACCTTTTTTTTTCTTCTCAGAAAACAACAGAGGCAGCAATGAGTTGCTTTAAATTGAAAGAACATTCTCCTAAAGCACCACACCCACAGAATTTATCAGAGTAAAATTCTGTACTTTAAATTATTTTTTTCTTGTCTTTGACCAATAACTTCCCTGCCCAGCGCTTACTCCAAAAGTTCCAGGAGGCTTTTAGAGGCCAAAGGCAAGAACATTGGACAGTAGGTGCTGACATGCCTGGAAGCAGCAGGTTTCTTTAGAAACACTTGGTTGATGTAGTGCTTCCTTTTAAAATCAAGTAAACAAAATGATGACCTTGTCTGTCAAGCAATTACATTGTTAGGAAAACCTGTAATAGCAGCATTTTCCATATCCCTAGCTGCTCAGCAAACCTGCATTTCTCTAAAAAAAGCTCTCCTGATGAAGGGAGGGCAAGAAGAGGGGTGTTCATACAACCTCGTCAGCCCAAGGGAAAGCAGGCAGAAGTGGCATTTTCTGATCTCCAGGATGCAATTAGGGGTGAGACTAAGATAAGCAGATCTGCAAGGGGATAGAGAAATAAATTCTCCAGACAATGTTGGCATCAGTGAAATAGTGCTCACTATGAGGTTAAGAGAAAATAACTGTTCTTAGCTTCTAGTCCAGATCAAGCAGACTGCTTCTGATCTAAAAATATTCTCCATGGTGACCTGTCTGAGAATAATTTTGTGTTACTTTCCTGACTTTATTTCTGTCTTTTCATTTCCCATAGAGATCTGGTGTCTGTTGGATTAGACCTGTTTCTGGGAGTAATTGTGGCTGTCAGGAAGGGCCACATATCTGGAATGTGCTTTCCTTGGCAAGCACTGGGTGGTGGCAACCTTCAGGGTGTGACAGGAGACCTATTTATTTACTTTGGTTCTTATGCTTACTGTAGGGGTTTTTCTGTGTGTCCAGCTTGGGATGACAATACTTCTCTCCCACCCATGGGCTCTGTGATAGCAACACCCTCTAAGACATACACTGCAGACATTTTTCAGGGCTGTTTTATAAATAGGTTAGTACATTTTAAATGAATAAAGTAATTTGTTAAAGCAATTGACTTTAACAAGGTGTGTTACTTTTTACCAGTAAAATTGAGTGAAAGGCTCTTGGAGCAGGTAGCCAAAAGGGTTGTTTCATCCAGGTCCTTTCTTCTCCCTAATTTTTTTTATATAGTATTTTAGTCCATCTAAGGGTGGGAACATACAGTCATGCAAAGAAGACTGTAAATTGATGTCAAGTATGGTAACAATCATTTACTTATCTATAGTGGTAGAAGTCCTACTATAGACTAGACAGAGTAGCCAATAGTGAAAAGGAAGACCAAACCCAAGCCTCTTGCCTTCCCATTGGTAGACGAGCGTGAAAATGCAAAGTTTTCTCACTTTTTCTCTGCCTGCCAGGGCTTTTTATCCAAAGTCACTTTTGGTTCAGCCTAGAATATGTCAGAGTGCCTTCAGCCCAGGTTCTCTCTGACTTGTGCCACAGCTGAGACTCATCACCTGCAATACCTGATAGGAGGATGTGCTGGAGGAAATGTACTCTCACAAAGGTCTGCCCAGCCAAGTACCTCTCTCTGACAATTGCCAAAGGTGGTTCCTAGTTAGTATAAGAAAAGAGCAGGAGTTTTCACAATTTCTTTATCTACTCTGCAACCATTTGCAAAACAGGGACTTCCACAGACATCAGGAACTTTGTTTCTGAGTAATATGGGTGAATTTCCCTCCTGTGACTGTGTCTCCCCTTAAGCTCTCACTAAATGTTTTGAATCCTCAGTGTCTGGCTGTGAGGTCTTCAACAGTACAACTATGCGAAGAGGCAATTCCCTTAATTTTGTTTTTAAACCTGTGCCCTGGTGTTTTCATTTGATGTTCCTTAGTTCTTTTTCTGGGAGAGACAGCAAATTAGTCTCTCAGTGCCACTCATGAGAGATCTCACCCAAAGAGAGAAAATTATTCTGTCAAATCTTAAGTCGTCATTTCTTCATATCAAATAATCTTCCTCTTGCTACCACTTTTGTATCAAAAGATAAAAGAATTGACCCAAAATATTCATCTGCCAGGTAAGCAGTCAAAGAAGATTAGCATGATGTGTTACAGCACCTCTTTTCTGGTAAAGCATAAAGATGACAGGGCAAAGGCTGGTATCACCCATCCACATTTTCTCAGAGCCAGCTCTTCCTAGGCAGAGACACAAGACAGCAATTACTCTGCCAAACCCACTGCAACTCTGAGATCTTGTTAGGAAACATGCCAGGACCAGTGCTGCCTCTGAGTTGTAGGTGGATGTTGGCAAGAAGTTCAATGCAGGGTAACCAGAAGGAATGCTGGAAATATGCAGCTCCTTCTTCTTGCACTCTAGAAGTGAAATATTCACCAGCTTTTAGGCTTTATCCACGAGGAAACTGAGACTAATGCTTACATTAGTGCCTGGGTAAGGAGGGAGCCCACCTCCTGAGACCACACATCATGGTGACTTGACAGATTTCCTCCCCTGGTTCCCAGGAGCTCCTCGGAAATGTGTAAGTCATCATAGCTTAACTGGAACAGCTCTGTATCTTTCTTTTGTAGGTGACTGGTGCTCCACTGTGCCAGGCATGGTATGAAGTCAGGACACAGTCCCTTCCCTGGAATGCCTCTGGTGCCTGGCTGAGCACCAGCTGTCTCAGACTTGAAGAGTAGTTAGCAGTAGTGCATCTCTATTTTTATGTTAGAGGTTAAAAATGAGTTAGGGCTACTGCTAGATGAGGTGAGGACTTGGCATCCAATGACTTTTGGAAGTAACTTGAACCACAGGTTAGGTTTGTTATGTAATGCTATTAAATGTTATTATGTAAGTTATTAAAAATATTAAAAATAGGTGGATCCTGAGAAATTGTGGGATTTGACCAGAGTGGGCAAGTTTCAGGGATACTAACTCAGCATTGATTAGCCCATCTCTGTACTTGAAGAACAAACTGTTAGTACAAGACGTGAGTGGAGCAACTGTATTTAGAAACATGTTTCCAGGGAAACATTAGTTTCCCTGGAAGACAACTCTGAGACATGAAATTCTATGTGACTCTTGGGACAAATGTTAAGTTTGAAGACTTTTTTTTCCCCCTTACTTTTTATAGCAAGTACATTCTGCTCCAAATTCATTCGCTTCAAACCTATATGGTAAAACCTATTTTAACAGTGGAGTTCAGTATCTCAGTGGATTTCATTAAGAAAAGGGCCCACATAAGCTGCATTTTAAAGATCCATCTCTTGCATAGCAACTCAAATCAAACCAGCACTTTCTAAGCATATCCTGGCACACCACGCAAAGTGTGATTTAAAAGAGCAAGCCTTGAGATGTGACTTGGCTTCTTGTGTTACATCAGACAAATCAATCAAATGTAACTTGTTTGTAAAATCAGTATAGTGATAGTTTCTTGTGTTTGACCCTGAAATTGCATGGATCAATTTTGTAAGCTTCTAAAAATCCAGAGGAAAAGGGTCAGTTTATAGCAGAAAGTTTTTTCTTTGACGGGCAATTCCTTCTGAAACCAGTTGGGTTCATCTCTTAACCCCCTGGCAGCTTCCTTACCAGGGAAGTTCTCTAGAAGACTGTTATCTCTTATTGAGCAAAGTTTATGTTCTTTATACCAAGGAGAACTCTGCTGAAGTTGTAAATACTATGAACTTGTCTGAGTACTTTTTGTCATTATTTTGTAAATTTTAATCTATTCATGACCTCAAAGATTTTACTTCTCTGCATGCTGACTGTGACAAAAATATGTCCTTTGCTATATAATTATACTTCTATACTGCTATACAATTGTACTTCTATACCTGATTGGTTTTTTTGTTTTTGTGGAGACAGTGATCTGAAAGTGTATAAGTAGAAGGATTTATATAATTAAGCTTTAAAATCCTATGCTCAGTGGTCACAGAAGTAAATCAATTGGTTATTGTTTTTCCAGCAGAGACATATGAGCCAATACTGGCATTTTTAAGAGTCAACAGTTATCTCCATTTTTAATTTTCTGGCAGAGGTAGGAGAAGCAGACAAGATTAGTCTTGGGAATTTGAATGACCCATAGTCCTTTCTTCTCATCTGTTACTGTCAAAGTGTCTTTGTTTGCTTACATGTGTGAAGTTTAATGTGGCCATCCTACAAAAACAGCTATAAAATTAAACCTTCTCAGTGTTGAAAGAACAGAGTAACCGTTATTTATTATTTTATTTATAATAAAATGGTCTACAGATTAAATCTGTTTATTTTAGCAGACAAATAAAAGCTCAATCCTGATGCCTATCTTGAGCTGTGGATTCTGTCAAGGAGGAGCCTCTGTGGGACACAGCTGTGCCCAGAACACTGCAGGATGTGAGATGAGTGAGAGATGAAGGCTCTGCAGACCTTAAAGAGGTGTGCAGCACGTTGTGGTGTCATAGCATCAAATCCTGATTAAATTATGTGCTTAGGGATTTCTGACAAGCTTTTGGTTCTTAATTGCCACCCACGTGTTTCATCTGGCATGGAATTGTAAGTAATTATATTGCTGTCTTTGGTCCATACTTGCTTTCTTTGCTTTTATCGATTGCTGATCTCCAGCAGGGCAGCAAAGCCCTCTTCTGACAATGTATCTCCACTTGGATGATTCCCACCTACTCTGCACACACCACGGGACATGGAAATGAAGAGTGTGCATGTTACTGGTGTTGCTGTTGCTGACCATTTGAAAACAAACAAAAAGTGAAATTACTGGTCTGTCGGCCAGATGCAGCTGTAGGCAATAGTGTGAGCTGACTGGCAGTAAAGCAACATGGAGTGAAGTTATTTTTCAATCAAGTTAGGCTTTACTGTACTAATCCACTGAAACTGCAAAGGCTGTTTTCAGTAAACTCGTAACTTTATTAAATGGGAGCCAAAGCCAAAGGAAATCCACTTAAGAAAGAAAAGTTAAACAATGTAATGCTGCAGCTGTAGAAATAAATTGAAATAGAGAAGGTATATTTTCAAAGCCAATCTTACAGCTAAATTGCAGTCATAATTATTAATGGAAAAAATAAACCAAAGGGTAACCATGCAAAGTCTCAGTGAAGTTACACTCAAACAAAATTCCCATCCTGACTTTTCTGGTGACTTTCACATGAGTGTCATGTTGGTGAGCAGGGGAAGAATGGCCTGCTGATGAAGTTCAGTTGTGACATTTTGTCCTCTGTTACTTCCAGTATCAGTAACTTCCAGGCTTAGTAGGTAAAAGGTGTTTCTGCCTTTACAACTTTACTGCACTGAAGTCAATCTTTATGCAAGTGCAAACAAAACTAGCACAAGAGAGGCACACTTGTATCAAGTCCTGTTGGCATTCCTTCCTTGGCTGTGCAAATGATGTTATTGACCAGCAGTTGTGGTATTGTTGGATAGATGCATCATGAAAGTCATCTTATAAATTCCTTAGTTTCTAAACATTAGGGCCTGATTTTGCAGTCAGTGTTTGTGGGTTCAATTTCAAGTTGCCTTCAAAGTGTGAATGATTCCACTGTTACAGATGAGAAGCACAGAGTTCATGAAAATTTCCCCAAGGTCTGACAGGAATTCCCACAGACATTTAAGATTTTGAACCTTCTCCTTGCCATACTTTACATAAGATTTTTTGATAGAGGTCATACTCTGGTATCTATGACCTTCCTAACAATATTTTGTAACAGAGTCTAAATGCTGTTTTGCATTGAGAGTCCTTTTATTTTTTTTAATGATACCTCAGTTTCAAAGTAGCATCTTTTGCTTAAAGACGTGGTGTTTCCCTGTTGCCATGCAAGAGGCTGCAATCAGGTGGTTGCATTCCTGATTTTTTTTTCTCTGTGAAGATTTCATTGTGTTTCTAATCCTCAGGGGAACTGACTGTATGATCATGTTTTAGTCATGATTACTCAATTCTCTGGTCTGACTTCGCTTGTACTATGGGTGCTGAAAGTGCTTTGATGGTGCTCATTGCCATGCACACTTCAAGCCTGCCAGAGTCCTTGGAATACTTAATAATGTCTTTCCATGGTCTCAAAATGACACACACTGGGGATATGAGAGCTCTGGCTCTCAAAATCCATGAGTCATGTCTGATGTTTCTGAAATGTTTCATTTGCCTTAAGTAATTTCATGCAGCTGTAAAGAGTAGAAACACCTCACAAGAGTTAAGCTTCTCAACTTAAAACCAGGCTCTCCAAGCTAAGCAGTTGCTGGCATGAGCAAGGCAAGGCGCTGATTGCTGCACAGGACCTTGACCTCTGGAAAAGCTTCTCAGCTGAAAGCACCATGCAAAGGCAGAATGACTCTGTCCTGGCTCTAACACAGCTCTGTGAGATACCTGGACTTTTTGTAACAGAGTCTTATACAAATCATATACAAACAGTCCTAAAAGAGCATTGAAGTCTCTAGGTCTGAGCATAGACAGAGCCTGAGTGAGAAGATTTTGTCATCCCCTGTCACCCCCAGTGCAATGCCTGTGCTTGTACTATCTCACCTGGTCTCAGTGTTGGTGACAAGGTGTTCAGACAGCAGAGTCTGGGTGCAGTGCAGCATTATTTATGCTTTTGGTGTCTTTTCCTATTTTACTGGATTGTCCAGCTCAGTTACCATAAGGAATTGGAGTGTATAGTCCTGACAGCAGCAGTGTCCTGTTTCCTTCTGTTGTTCATCCCTCCATCTCACACCCTATGGATGAAGAAAAATGGAGGTTAAGGCACTGACTTTTTTCTGTTGGAAAGCATGCACCTTCCAGCTCTGAAGGTAACTGGAGGCCTAAAGAAGGTGGAGGTATCCCCCATTAGCCATATCCAGCACATACCAGCATTCCTCTGGGCTGAAACTGGCAGGTGTGCCTGTCAGAGGAGGAAAAAGAGGCAGAACAGAAGCTGACTGATTAGAGCACTTCTGACTCCTACAGCAGCAGGAATGCTGTCAGCCCTCATGCTCTGCATTATTCCCACTGCACAACATTCCTGATTTGATGTGGCAAATGGATAAAAAACGTGAGGAACATGCACTAACCAGAATCCTGTTGTTAAGGCTTGGGGTGGGAGATGCAAGGCAGTGAGAAATGCAACGTGGGGAGCAGGAGTGAGCTCATGTGATGGTGTTTATACATGGAAGTGCTCTTGGGTCAAGGGCTGCTGTAACAGTGGGCCAGCTCTGCTGCCAAAACATGGCATGACCCCTCCCTGTGCTGGCCCCCTCCCTCTCTTGCCAGAATGCCTTTCTCCCTCTTGGTAAGGACTATGACATATATTGGAAGCTCTGCCTTCCTCTGGAGTATCAGGATGACTACTTCTGAGTACAAGCTAATATAGCAAATAAATGGCTTATGTCCCGTTTTGAAGTGTATCTCTTAAACACATCTCAGGAGGGATCGTTATGCATGTTGGGCACAGTTCAAAGCAACAAAATACGTGCTCTTTCCACAAGCTTTTCTTTTTTTTTTTAATTTTAAACTTGCCTGTTGGAAAGATGTGATGATGCCACATGAGCAGTGTGGAGTGTATTAAAGGAAGGGCTTGTTGCTTGCATAATAATTGGTCCCTGAAATTCTTGCTGCTCCTATTTGCTTCTTTGTCACAGAAGACACTGCTGTGTGTTGTCCCCAAGGATGGAAAAGTCTGATAAGGAGAATGACAGAGCTCATTAGGTTGAAGGTACATTGCAAACACAGAAAATAGTTATGTAGTAACAGGGTTTTTGCTTGAAAGGAGCTTTTCTTGCTCTAGGTAATAATGTACATGAGGAATGCCTCTCTGATAAATTTTGTTTCTTAAAATGTCCATAAACAACACAAATATTTGCTTGGCACTTAAATCCTTTTATGTTTGCCTTTTCTTCTGAGTGTATGTTCCATGTTGGCTATGAAGGACAAAGTGTGAATTTTCATGGTTCCTGCCATGTTCTCATTTGAAATTTGGAAAAGAGTTGCAAAAAGAAGTGAGGTAGAGAGACGTTGGTTGTCCTGGAGGCTACAGGTGAACTGGTTAATAACAAAGTGAGGAGGCATGTCAGTGTCAGTGTTAGAGATGCATGAAGTGTCTACAGCTCACTGTGCTGTGGTTTTTGATGACATTGGTTTAATGCCATAAAATGGTACTCTTTTACTGTTGGATGCTCAAAACAAGAGAGCTGGTATGCACATTGCTCTTCCTTGGGTTTTCAACCTGGCAGATTTGTTGAAACTGCCTTCAGGCATATAGCTAAAAATATGGAGCTCCATCAAGAGCATCAGTCAGTCACTTGAGGGCTGCATTTCCACATTCTGGGAGACCCAGAACTGGGATTCTGAGTAATACTGCAGGCCTTCATCCAAGTCCAAGATTTTGTCTGACACCTTCTAGTTTTCATTAATTGGTAATCTGTGCCAATACTATTTCTGAACTATCTTCATACATTATAGCCCAGTCTTAAAGCCTTCTGGAGCAAAAGAAAGACTGCTACTGATTTCAGAAAAATAGTTTCTCTGCTTGCTCTTGGTAGCTGGATAGCATCACCCAGAATAATGCCTGGGACTTGCAGCTCACAGTTCCTGTGCTGCCTAAAGCAGTGCCAGCCAGAGTGCAGAGGGGTCCAGGCTTTCTGCTGTGCTGCCCACAAAGCCTGTGTTAGTGCTAGAGGGGCTTAGGGTCTTGTGGGGGAGACTGCATGGTTGACTTTGCTGAACACTCAGAATTTTGCCATCCTTGGTCTGCCTATAACTTCCGTGGCAGCCACCCTTTCCTAGAAAAGCAGGTGTAACTCTCTTGAAGCCTCCTAGAATACCTCCCAACAGGTCTATATAAGCCAAATTGCAACTCCTCAGGAGTATGTACTGGTTACTGCTAGGCTCTTGCATTCCATAAAATGCATCTTAAAATGGATCTCTACTGTGGTTCAGCTTTTTATCCATTTTAATCTAACTTTGGCAGCCCACGCTCTGCCTTCATCCATTTTTGAGCGGTGGTTGCCTTGCTGTGCAATACAGCACCTTATACAATGTAGCTCCTTCCTCTTAACTTGCTTTTGGTTTTGTTTTTCTCTCTGTCCCTCCAAGAAGAGTCTTGTACCCTCTACTTCAGGTCACATGTCTGGCCAACAATGAACAAAGCATCTGCTTATTCCTTCAAAGCCACAGGATTTTTCTCTAGTTAATATTAATCTGTGTAAATCTCTTCAATCTTTCGCTCTTAGAGTTGCAATGTATTTCTGCATTTTTCTGACATTCGCCTGATTGCCATGCTACTAGCTCTATTCCTTCTGTGCTGCTTATTGGCTTTGATAAGAGACATTAAAGGGATGAATAAGTGGGAGAGAGGCAGAAGGCAGTGTTACTTTAGATTCTGCATATTTCTCACTAGGGAGACCCATCTGAGGCCATTCCGTTTCTTGAGCACACCAGTAGGTTTTGGTGGTCCCTGCACTGGGTTACTCTTTCTGGATTTTATTACTGTTTTTGCAGTACTGCACACATATAACTAAGTTTTACTTCTGAACCTCTTCTAGTGCTGCAGTGTCCAGAAGGCTTTGTAAGCATTCCTTGGTTTGGGTAATGAGTTGGGTGGGTAATCTCAAGTTGTTTGGGAACAGCGCGGGAAGAAGAAAAAAGAAATCCAGAAGCCACTGGCACCCCAACAAGCAATTCTCTGTGATTTCAGGGCTTCTGTAAGGTAGTTTTGTGACACATTCTGTGTTTCTGTTTTCTGTGGTTGCCTTCCCTTACCTGCTTTTAGAAAATGAAACTATTGCCTTCTACGTTTCCCACAGGTAAAAGCATATTCCAAAGAAGATTATACACCTCTGTCAGTTGTCTTCTCAGCCTTTTTGTACCATCCTGGGGTGCTTTAAAGATCCTGGCTAATAATAGCAAGAGTTCAAATTTTGTGTCAAAGACTGACTTGCCTGCAGAAGCTCGGGAAACTGCCTGGGACTCTTCTGTGGAAAGTGGCTGTGTTGCCAGTCCCCTGCGCCTGCATTTTCTTCATTCTACTCACAAATTCGATTACAGTGGTTTCAAATGCATAAAAACACAGTTAACCACCAACCTGTTAACATTAACTGACAAATATAGGAAACAGTGGGACTTGGGGCACGTGCTAGTTCTGAACTGATTCTGAATGTCAAGAAATAACCCTGACACATAATGTGGGTTTTGTTTGGCTTCTCTGCTCATCTCAAATTATTCAGGCTTTAGCACCGTTGTCAGATCTGATGTATAGCAGAATATCTTACTGCATTTCAGATCTTGATGTCTCAACAAAGTTAACCAGCCAAAAAAGGATTTTTTTTTTCCTCTCTGAAAATGAAAAAAAAATGTGAAGAATAAGGAATGCTTCACAGTTTAAGCTTTCTAGGTTTGCCATAACAAGGATAAATGGAAAGTGGAGGTGGAATGGACTGGACTCAGTGACTAGCCCTTACTTGCTGGATGTAGGATGGTTTCTGGAAGATGATGTATTTTTCATTTTAGATGCCACAGGATGAGAATGGAGATTGTGGAAGGGATCACTTAGAAGTGATACATAGATGCCAGTGCAGATACCGATATGGCTATGCGGCATTCTTCTCCATATGGGAGGAAATGGTCTGTGCTAGTAAAACCATGTCAGTGTGAACTTAATTCAAGATCATTTCTCTGACTGGTAAGAAGATAGGGCTAACTGGTACCTGGCTGAATGTGGCAACTATGATTTTGTTAATTTCAGAAGGGTGCTCCTGATTTTATTTGTGAGCAAGTAAAGAGAATCAGACCTGATATGCTCAAGTAGGTAGAAAAGGTGCAAGAGGTTGAAATTGAAGTTAATGTGCTTTAGAGCAGAGTTCAGTATGCCAGCAATGACAGGGCTGGGATGTTTTACCTGCTGCAGAGCTGGGGACCTCAGTACCTCTGAGAAACATCAGCCATCCCAGGAGGTGAACTGTTTGGAGAAACCAGCACTAGTGCAGCAAACTGCACTGGGACACCACAAACTCTGGGCGAGGAACAACTATTGAACCACAAAGTTATTGGTTCTTGTTGCATTTCTCCTAATGGCAATTGCTGGTGACAGCAAATCCTGTTTCTTTTCATATACAGAAGGAGGTATTATGATCCTTGAACAGTGTGTAGTAAACCACAAAGGTGCTCTGCACAGCCTGAAAATCCCTTGTTGGGTCAACACTTTAGTCACTTGTTAGATCAATTTCAAACCCATTGAATTTAATCTAATTAATACTTTATTTGGGTCCAGCAATCCTCACAGTAAACACTGATGTCTGTTTCATTGGGTGTTCAGAACAGAATTGTATTTCTCTTTTTTAACCTTGTCAGATTTTGTTTCATAACATTCCTGGTATGTAAATGAGAAATTTTGTTAATCTGCTCAATAACATTTCCCATGTATATAAAGAGTCATGCGAACAAAAATGTTTGCTTTGTGATTGAAGGGTACATGGAGGGGAATCTTTACCATCTGCCACTACTAAATTAGTTTTCAAGGGGAAATATAAATCCCTCTCATTGGAAGCTGTTTTGATCAGCTCTAATAGTAATATTTTATGTAGGATTTCTCTTCCAAAGCCCAATAGAATTTACAAGTAAATTCATCTAATTCTTTGGTAAGGGAAACATCTGTCTCAGACATTATGAGGATTGAAGCACTAAGAGTTTTTTAGAAATCTCATATTCATTCTGTAATATTTGTCTGGTGCATGTAATCTTAATATACCAATTGCAGCAGTAAATATTTTGTTATAACCAGACACTGAACTCCAAAAGAAACCTGTTTGGCTGCAGCTAATGAAGATGTAATGCTTGGGATCTTACAATGTTTGTGTTCTGCAGCACCAACCTGAGTTTTAAGAAATTTTGAACCAGCAAGACTTGGACTCTGCAACTTTGATGGAATGAAAAAGCCTCAAGCTTTCAACACCTGCCTTAGAGATTTAATAAGGACCCTAATAAATGGGTCAGTTTCAACAAACAATTAACTTAACAACTTCATCTGGAGGGCTTAGAGGCCCTGTTCATAAGAGGTAACTTGAGAGCAGTCTCGTGTTATACAGTGTAGTTAATGTTTCCTTTAGAAAACCAGAGTTTTTAAGATTTAATATTTCATGTGCTCCAGATTACATCAAATTGGCATATGGTACACAACAAAGCCTTCAACCCCTGTATAGATCAAACAGAAAATTTATATTAATCTTCTAAGCTGTTTGGGGATTTCTTAAGCACAAGGAAAATATAGAATTCACAGGAATTCATAAGTGTATAAAATTAATTTTGTGGGCAATTTGGCTAAAACTATTCCTTATATTTTGATTATGCCTTTAAAGTTCACACTCCTAAAGATATGGAGATATTTATGTGCAAGTATTGAGTACTCAGAGCAGTGTTACTGGACTGCACCATATACATGAGAGGAATGTTGTGAGCTATTTTTCGTCCTCTTGTGAAAACATACAATAGAGATTATGTCTCTGAGCATTCATAGTTCAGTGTGTTTAATGTAACTCTGTGTTGAGATGAAACAAAAGTACAAAATTTAATTGCACTTTCCCCTGCCCTACTTCACACATTTCATCTTCAACTCTGCAGTTCTTTTGCTGTCAGTTGCTACCCCCACAGCCAGTCTCCCTTGCTTCACCCCCTTTTACTTTTGTTACAATACACCTTTGATCGTCCTTCCCGTGTCAGATGTGTTGCTTGCATGTGCTCTGTCCTTGGGCTGTGCACCGAACTTTGTCCCACTTACCGTGTTTGAACAGTGGAAGGTCTCCTGGACAAGGATCTGTGCTTCCTTAGGGTTGTCAGTATCCGGTATCTATCATCAACATCCTGTATCTAGAGCCTGACCATGTACTGTAACTAATGGTGTGGTGTTTATTTGCCTGTAGGCAATTACTTGCATCTATCATCGTCTCAAACGAGTGATTTAGGTAAAACCCATTTTCTAAGATGTCAGTCTGGCTTCCTTTGTGAACACTGCAGAGAAAAGAGTATTCAGAGTTGTTAGCATGATGCCTAGTAATCAGAAATACTTAGGCTGAGTCACAGTGCAGGAACACCAGGAAGCCCAGTTTAAAATCCAGTGTTCATTTTATTTAGTAGCCTAGAGTTCAAAAGTAGATTGTTCAATGTGTGTTCATTAGAGACTGATTGCTTAACTGTACGAATGGGGGCTTGGGGGTGAGGAAGGCAGAAGGAGAGAAATTTGCATTTCCCAAGACTTAGGGTGTCTCAACCACATTCCACTTCAGAGTTAGGCTGTAGTATTCATTATCATACATTTTCCCTTATATTTTTGTTGTGTAATAAGAAGTGTAATTTTCTCCAGATCAAAGACTTTGGCAAATGCTCCAGAGCCATGCCCATTATGGACTGGTTCTGTGGTGGCCACTGGATACTTACAAAATGAATATGGGACAATTATCCTGGCAAGTTATTGCCTCTGAAGCCAAGGGTGGTTAAAGCATCCTCTGCCACAGTTAGGTGGTGAACACCACTATTTCCGTCTTGAAAACTTGCTTCTTGTTAATAGCAAGTATATCTTGTATCTATAGAGGTTGAGAGTGTGGTAGAAACAAGGAAGCTGGATTTTGTGCTTATTATAAAACTGGAACTTGGCAAGATGTCTGGAAGCTAAGTTGTAAGTGGATCTACAAGCCAGCTTGGCCTGGTGTCATTTGATGATGATATTCTAGATGAAATGCTAATAGGTTTGGAAGAAAATTTAAGTGACCTTCTGCTTTGCTTTGGGAGTAATATCCATACATGCAAATCAAGCAGTCTCCTGAAGCTATGTAATTAGACACTGACAAGTGTTCTACTGAAATCAGCTTCCACTTCCTTGAAGTGCCCAGCCCCGTGGTGGTGTGCCTCAGAGGATTATTCATAACTGGTTCTACAACAACAGAATAAATAGTATTTAAAAGCAAATCAATATTTGCTATCTCCAATTTGCTGTTGAACGTAGAGGCTCTTAGGGATCGGCTTCCTGTAGGTGACGCAAACAGTAGTGACCTTTGAGGAGATCTGAGAGGGAGAAATGGCATTAGTAGATGCCTGAAGAATTTCCAGACTGATGGGGAAGGAAATAGTGCCACACAGCCAAACTCCCTTGTGCATTAGCAGCTTAACCCTGAATTTTGCCCAAGTGGTTTTTGAACTAGCTTAGTTTGGCTCTCTGAAGAATTAGTTGCCTTTGCCATAATATTTCACAAAGCAGTATATCTTTGTGAATACTGAACACTGACTAGGGTGCAGTTACTGGGGCTGAGCCAAATTCTCCCAAATTCTGCTGTCCTCTAGGACACAGTTGTGAGGCAGAGAACTGTGTGGGTTATACATCATCCTAACAGTGCACCTTTTCCTTCTCCAGGGGTTTCTTCCCCTCCAAACTATTGCAGCTAATGCCTGCGGGTGCCTTACCCATGCTCTTTGATACAAATACTGTGCCTCTTACACCCTCCTGTGAAGTCATGTTGTAGCTGCGCTTATTGGAAGAGTGTGGAAGACCCAGCTTCTGTGTGCTGGTCAGAATTTCTCTCTATAATTTTTCACTTATATCAAGGTGGCTGAGCTGAATCGAAAATGCAATTCCTAACTTTTTACTTCCTTTCAGCATCACATCTTTCGAATCAACCCTCACAGCAGGCATACTTTTTTCCAGTATAGGATTTGTGTGCAGGCCAGCCATATGGTGGGTGTAATTATTATTTTATAATAGTGTTATTGCTCTCTAGCTGCCCAGTAAACACAGTGCAGTTTTAGTAAACTTTATACGTAAGCATAGGAACTTTGGACGTGAGTGATTTTCTTCACATTTATGTAATAGTAGGTGTGAAGGGGAAGAAAATATTTGATTTAATTTATAGAAACTCTATAAAGTTTATAGAGTCTCTACAATAGTCTTAAATGAAAAGATTGTGGAGAAGAGGGGCTGTACTGAAACTGGGAGGTCCACAAAGCTGGAGCAGAATAGCAGTTAAAGGCACACATCAGTAAATACCTGTGCTGAACTTTTCCCATTAACTCTGCCATCGAGCATATGGATTGCATTAGGGGTTTGTCTGCCTTAGGGATTTTATAAACACATTTCCTCCCCTTTCCTCTTCCCCTTCCAGTGACTGTTCCTTTAGAATTTTACAGAATCAAATAGTGCCCATTTTGGCGTCATCACTCTTCCTGAAAAGAGGCTTTTTGCCATAGAGAGGAGCACAGATTAATCTCAGAAACCTGTATATGTATGCAAGTGCTTTCCTGAATGTGCCTTTTTTTTTTTGCGTTTGGTGTGTGAGCTTTCCCGAAGCAGTAATACCAGCTTGGCTCACCCATCCTTTGAGGCATATGTGCAGCTCCTAATTTGCATAATGGCAGAATTTCTGCAGCAAAATTAGGAACCAGTGTGTGCTCAGTTTTATGGATGATCTGTAAATAAACACAGCTCTCTTTTGCATCCTTATTTACACTGAAAGTGAAGGTTGCTGAAGTGACTGGTGAAAAATACAATGAGAAACCCAGCCTCGGAACACACCAAAAAGCATATTTGCTTCTGTGAACCTTTCTGTGTTTCCTTTCTGATTTTGGTTGACACTGGAAACCTGTATGTCCAGCCTGTTTGATAAGGTCTCCTTTTTTCCTTCCTGAAGCCTGGCACTGGTGCCCATCCAAGCATTCCTGAGCATTTAATAAATTTAATAGGTTGCCCCATTACCTGCTGCTAGCTCCTCTGCCTGTTCTGCCTTACCCTTTGCACTAACACCTGTATTTGAACAGCAAGAAGTATATTTGGGAACAGTTCTGGCTTAACATTAACCTCCACCCACCGTCAAAAGTTAATTTTAACAGCTCGATTGTGGAAGTTACACCCTGGGTGACACACAGCACTTGTGCTGCTCAGCCATGGCTGTGGGAGTGTGTGGAAAGCCAGTTCTGGGGCTGAGGCGCTGAAGAAAGTGAAGCCCAAGAAATATGTGACACATATCTCAGTTTATTGTACTTTGGGATTTGTAGGTGGTAAATGCTGTGGGTGTTTTACAGATACTCTGGAATCCTAATATAATTTACAGTTTCGTTTGTAGAGAGCTGTTTCAAATCTTTGCATATTCTTCTAAGACATTTTAAAAGAAAAGCCAACAGCAATAATTAGTTTGGCATTTTCTATGTTTTCTAAAGCACTTAAAGGGTAATGACTTTTTTTAACCAATCTTGGAGAAAAGCAGGTTTTATGGTTTAAGAGGACTTAAAAGGCCTGAACAGCCATCAGTGACAGATGTACCTCATGCTGAAAAGCTCTATTCCAGTCCCTCAAAATAAGGAAAACAATTACACATATGATTAGAGGCTGTTGACCCTTTGGTTAAAATTATCAAAAAGAGCTATATTAAAATTTGATTTATGGAAGCTACTGCTTGGCCTATAATCAGTCTGACCAATAAAAACAACCCAGACTTCTACAGAATCTGATTTCCCAGTAGATAGGTTAGCTGTTTTTGTAGGGCTGAAGAAACACAAAATGTTTTTTAAATATATTTGATACGCTCTATGAGTAATTTGAAATACAGCATATAACTAGTTTTAATGGGTTTTGTTCATAAATTGCCAGATTTCCTTAATTCAAGTGAAACTTGAGAACCACTTGAGAATAATTGTCTTTAAAGTGAAATATTACTTTGACAGTCTACTTCATTTATATTAAATATATGGTTTACTTTTTTATATTAGAAGGTAAAAGAAAGCTGGTCAGTAATATGATTCCCCTTACACTCTTGCCATAGTTCACTATGGAAATGGATTCAGGAAATGGCAGATGTGATTAAAAACTCTTCAGCTGGCCCAAGAGCTGTTTGTACAGCACCCAGTGCACAGCACTTCTGGCAAGGAGCAAGCACTCCTAGCCTTATTGCAATATAAATAAAATGATTCTTCAGTCTGGGGAATTGGAATTTTGATTCTAAAGGCACTAGTTAGGAGACTGGGAAGATGGGATTTGATGAAGCTTTTCCATTCTTAGTAATGGAGACAAAATTGTTGTGTTGGTCCTGTTTCCTTGTGCATGCAAGTAAGTACGTTGGAATCTATGCCAGCTCACTTTGCATGATGGTGTCAGAGCAATAATCCTATAAATTGACATAGAAGGGTCAAGCTGCCTGCTCAGAGGGTGACAACACTGGAGAAGCTGTGCACAGCACATAAAAGTTCACTGCTCAGAAGCTGAACACTGAAGATTGCATAACTAAGAGAAATTCCTTCCCCGTGCCTTTAAAATGCATCTGCAAATGTATAGCTCATGTCTGGGCAAAGAAATTGAATAAAATACTGAAACTCAACCTTTTATCTCCTGATTTAGGACATAATTGTTTTATTCAAAGGCTTCTCTTGAATTCTAACTATTTTGTGCATCAGTTTCTGAAATTTCCTACCAGCTTTCCCTCTTTTGGAAACCTAAGTGCTGTTTTTTGTTTCTGATATTTCTAGTTGAACGTGAAAATGTACAGAAGAGGACCTTTACAAGATGGATAAACCTGCATTTGGGAAAGGTAAGACTGACAGTTTTGATACTGGGATGTAAGGACATATAGCCATAGACAGATTGCAGTTAACTCCTCTAAAGTAGTAATAATTTGGAAACAAAGTTGACTTCTGTGCACATGGAGACATTTGGAGGAGAATGGGAGGAAGCTCAAAGCCTGTTTCTGCATTAATTAAAATTTGTTTTCAGGCACAAAGAATGCTTGACTGGCATTTATCATCTCAGGTGCATTTAAATCTTTAATGCTACTTACTGTTCTCATGAGGGTAGAATCTTCTCATAGAATGCACTCACATGAAATGAAATATGTTTGAGGCTCTGAGGTGATGGTGTCTGTGTTATTCCCTGGACTGGAAGTTTGAACATCTGAGGAATCATGGCCAAAGACAGCTGTTCTTCAGAACCTGCCTTCATCCCAGATCTGAAGATGGAAAACAGTAATTCCTTGTCAGTCATGCTGTGGGGGGCAATGTGATGGGATCTTCACATAGCTGCTTACATCAGAGAACTAACGTTTGAACATCACTTCATATCTTTAAGCTGTAATTGTTTCTTAATGACACCATAATATGGCTCTTAAACCTAATTTACTGTTCTTATTGATAGTAGATAAAAAAAAAAGTTCTCCCTGAGAACTACCTCTCCTGAGTAGTGTCACACAGAGAACGTTTTTCTTGCTGTTGAGGTTGAAAAGAGGAAAAAAAATATTACTGAGACAGCAGCAATGCTTAGTGCAAGATCAAGGAATGAGACCAGCTTCTTGCTCTAGACAAAGCCCTAACTTGGACTGGTGTTTGAGCTTCACAAGGCTTTAGTATGTGTGGCTAAATTTCAAAAAGTACAGATTGGGACTAGGTTTGGGCTGACTCAGTTTAGCTCCTGTAGTTCTTGAGAAGTGATTGCATTTCAGACACGATAAAGCAGTTTTGGAAGAAAGGCATCACATAGAGTGTTAAGTCCACTACTCTGCATCGAGTGTTTCTGAAGGCATAAAAGGATCCTCTTAAATCTCAGTGGAAAATCAGAATAAGGCTAGTTGGAAATGTTTTGACTAGCAATTGCTCCCAAAGGCCTCTCAGAACGAAGACAGTGTTACATGATGCCTTTGTGAATCAGGCTGTAGGGCTTCAGACTAACTGCAGTTTTGGAACTTGTCAGAAAGGGATGTCAAATACATGACTATAAAAAAGGTTTTTGATTTACAGAAGGAATTATATCATGAAAAGGGCTGTAGGGTGCTGGTAATTCTGCTGTGCCAAGCACATGTAGTCTTAGAGCCTTTGTGGGCAGGTCAGCTTTCTCTGGAGTACATACAGATTTTTTCCTCTCTGATTCAACAAATAAAAATGCTTTTCTGGAGAAAGGGCAAAAGCCTTCTGCTATATTAATGTTATTCCTGGAAGTGGCATAATAAACATAACCATGTAAACAATGAGAGCTTCACCAAAGCTGTCTCTAATTAGAGGTGATTCCCTGAGGACACCCACTGAGAAAGGTGGCTTCTGCCTTTATCCTCAAAGAAGCACTTCTTGCAGAGTGGCTTCTCTTTTTCAGAGGCAGCAATGAAGTCTTCTTGTACTTCTTCAGGAAAATTCTGGTGTGATCCCACGGGGGCCATCTTTTGAGAGGATCTGGCTCTGCTGGCCATGGGATAACTGGGAGTAGTCTGAATTTCTGAGTTCTGTTTGTTCTTGCTTTAAGTACTGAGAGAATAGAAAGTGTTTGGGTTTTACTCATTCAGATAAGTTATTTAATTTTGAAATGAAAGATACTTTCCTTTCTTCCATGGAGCATTGTTTAGTACTCTTGTCTAGATTGAAGACTAGTAATGAAAATGTGTGATCCCAGTTTGCCAGGAGCAGTGCTGAACCAAACAGAAATGTGTTGCCCAACCAAATAGGAAAAGATTGGGCTCTCTAAGGACATGTGAGTGAGTGACACCTGAGCAGACTGTAATTGCTGCAGCTGGCACTACCCCGTGGGCTGAGCTGACTTGGCTGTGTGCCTCGAAGTGCATGCATTGACCAACACCACAGTGAAGTGAGGAGATTATTCCCTTTGGAGGAGTTTTCTGAGAACAGAGAGACACAATACAAGATGTTGCTTTTAAAAGTACTTAGAAAATACTGGGAGACAGAATGGTACCACCAGAAACCTTTCAGATGAGAAAGGACGTTGTGGTTGGTTGGATCACAGGCTTATTTCTGCATAAAGTGGTATTTGCTTCTGCTGGATGTGTCTTAGTCTGAGGTATCAGCACCCAACCTTTGGGTGGTTATTTCTTAGGCAAAGTATTTAGGGTTAGATTCTGTTATGGGAAATCTGGAATTAGTCCTTGTCTGATTTCAGTTTTAGCTCCAACATTCTAGGACAGAATTGCCACAGATGTGAAGAATAGTCAGCTCTTTCTTACTGCAGACTATGATTTACTTCTGTCTCGTAAAATTCTTAATCCATCTCTCAGAAATCATGATGACTTATCAAAAAGTACTGCTTTAAAAGTTGTGTGTTTTCTCTTCTTCACAGTGCAAGCCTCCTTTGAAAGTGAAAGACTTGTTTATTGATATACAAGATGGCAAAATCTTGATGGCACTCCTGGAAGTCCTGTCAGGACAAAAGCTGGTATGTACAGAGAGGGAGAATCCTCCATACATAGGAGCTCGGTATGTTACTAGCAACAGTGCCTGGACATCCAAGGAATAAGGGTGAATTAGGGCTGATATCTTGCTTAAAGTAGTAAGAATTTCAGCAACTTTATTGTAATTTCCCTATGTTACAGACTGGTGTCCTGAGCTGTAATGTAGATTTGAAGGAAATATATAACAATGAGGCGTAAATGGTGTGTGATCAGTGTTAATGCTCCTACCCCTCAGGGTTTTTAAGGCTTTAATACTTTAATGCTCACACATTCCATTTGGAGATTACCCAAATCACATTACCAAGAAAACACGTATTTGCTGTATCATTTTTTTAATCCATAAGTTCTGTTTCTATTTTGTCTAAGATCATTATGACACTTAATAGGTCTTCTGATGCCTGCTGTAGGTCTGAGTTTAATTCTGTTATCCTGGCTCAGGTTTCATTAGTCTTACTAATATGGCCTAAATCAGCAAGGCAAAGCTTTACTAATCAGAAACTTCTCCTTTCTTTGTAAGAGCTGTGTAAAGTTCCACATACCAGAAATGGAACACCCAGGGAAAATATAAATGCCCAGTTACAGTTGACTTTAATGTTTTCTTTCTCCATCAATCTTGTCATCAAGAAGTCTCCTGTGTGTGGCTACCACACTTGGGTAAAAGGAGCAGCTGTCTCACCACTGCAGATGCACCTGGTGATGCTCTGTGGTACCTGCAGCAGGAATGGCCCCTGAATGTGTTCTCACACATTCAGAGTCAAGAATATTTTTTCATATTCTTCAAGTTTGGCAGAGCTGCAGCAGAAGCAGCAGTGTCTCTATGTGCATTCACACAGACTGCCTTCAGGGCCAGGCTTGAAAGGAATTGAAGGGGGAGATACATCATGGTAAACCTTAAACTGTGCCCTGGGAGGTCAGGGAGGAGGTCAGGGAAGGGGATAAGATCAGCTGGCCAAATTTCTTGTTAGCTCTTTCTGCACACATGGGATAAAAACAGTGTGCCAAAGTGGAATGGCAGGGAGATAGGCATGCAAAATCTTTCATTTCTGCCAAAGTGAAGGTTTTTGCCTCCCACCTCCCTGTGCCTGCTATTAAAATTGCTCATGCTTCCTAATCAGGATAATTTCATTTAATTCAAGACAAAAGAAAATTTAGTGTTATGAATTTTCAGGCAAATCTGATCCTGTGACTGAACATGGTTGGGGTGTGATTACATAAATAATCAATGTGGCAGGTCCAAGAGAGTGATAGCATCTGGAGAGCGGGAAAGCTGGTTGCTAACCCTGTTTTGCTGAGATCGTGCAGTTGAAGCATTTTACTGCTAAGAAAAAATGGCAGTAATTTTTCATAGATAGATTTCCTTAGCTTTATTTTGCCTCAGTTCTTGTAGTGTTTTAAGCTTTGTATGATGTGGTGAATGATTCCATCATTTTAACAAACAGTGTGGCACTTCTTTTGTCTAGATGCACGAATACAAATCTTCAACCCATCGCATTTTTCGTTTGAACAACATAGCCAAAGCACTTAAGTTCTTGGAGGACAGTAATGTGAGTATTTTCAAAGACTGGTCTTAATATTTTCTCTTGATGTATGCTGCAAGTTGTAATTGTTGCTAATCTGATGTGCTGCATGTATGTAAGAGGAGTGTACTGCTTAAAGAGGCTGTGACTTACCTTAGCAGCAAGGCTGAAAAGTCACATAAAAATGCACAACAAGAACACCTATGGAGTCTAAAGCAAGGATTATTTGCTCATTTTATATGTTAAAGTTCAGTGGGATTAAAGGATCAGGAACCCAATATTAAAAGAAAATAAAAAGAAATGCAAGTAATTTTTATGATCTGGGTCTTAGTGGCATTACTTCAGTTACACTGATGGCAGATGACTTCTCAGAAATACTTTCACTATTAGAAATTATATATTTAACTGGTAAACTGATTGGTGCAGCAGCTGATCATGAGTCAAAGGCAAGAGAAAATGAAATCTGGGAACATGATATAAATGCATAATTCCAGGAATCAAAGCCTTACAGAGATATAATTTCCCTCATAGTTAGTGTACTGCTTGTTCACTGTGTAGTGCACACTGTGTACTCAGTTGCACTACTGCAGCATCACTTCCTACAGTTGTGACCAAATGCGATCAGACCCTGTAGCTGGAAATTATTAATTCCTTTTTCAAAATTTCTTCTTTTATGGGTTTATTCCGAAGCCCTGTGGAGGTGTCCTGTGTGTTGAAAACTCCCTGATTTAAAAAAAATTTGAGAGTAGTGGGGTCAAGAGAAGCCCCAGCCATGTAACAATTCATATACATGGTATACCTAGATCTTCCAGAAAGAGAAAACAAGTATTGGGCTATTTCCTATAAAGGACTTCAGCAAGGTTAAACTTTAAGGGTGAGGAGGGATCAGTGTGTGCAAAACCCTGCCTTGTATGGGATGCTCCAACAGCAACTGGTGTCACTTTGCTGCTTCCCTGCACTGAGCTTAGCTCCTGTTCCAGCGGCAGTGCTTGTCATGCAGGAATGAGCATGATGTGAGGTCTTTGCACATCTCTTGTGACCTTGCAGATGTGGGAGGTTTAACATCCTTTGCCTTTTTCCCCAGGAGAGGATATGAAAGGTCAAGAAGTTGTCCAGTAACTTCCAAGTGTTCCAGCCTCTCTATGGAAATTCCATCAGTAGGGGCTGATCTGGCCCTGAATGTGTATGTCTACACATCCTGCTGTAGAACTGCTATGAAATATTTTACATCTTCACATATTTCTTAACCGTTTCCCAGTTGATTCTTTCTACCCAAATCCAGCTAAGGCCCACAGGCAGATGAGATTATTTCTCTCTGTTGGTACCAGCACTTGGCAGAGCTGCAGCTGAAGCATATCTGGTTGCCAGGACCTCACTAGGTCCTCAATCAGCAAGGCCGGGCAGGAGGAGCCTTGAATGCAGGTGGTTTTTTAATTAGTAATCCTAAAAGCTACTTTCCTATGGGCTTCTTGTTTCCTTTAGAGTAAGCAGCCAATATCTTCCAGCTGAGTATCTCTACTGGGCTGGGTGACAAACATAAGCAGCAGTAAGAACGTAGAGCTAACACTGAGCAGTGTAATGATAAATGCAATTTGCTACCTGTTTTGGAGAAACTGCTATTCAAATATACTAAGTCTTAAAGGTTTTCCCATGCCAAACACCTTGGAGCTAGCAAGAAATCTGATCCTTGAAATATGACAACTAGAGGTGTCTCCTTGCTAAGATTGAAAATGTTGTGCAAACCACTAGATAAAAAGTTGTTTTGCTTTCCTTTTTTCAGCTTAACCAAACCGGTTAGTGAAGGGTGGTGATGGAAGTGTTGGCAAAATGCCTTGGCTGCCAAGAGCTTCAGGGTTAGATATTAAATCACAGTGGGTGGAACCCAACAGCATGCACTCCTGTGGAACTGGGGCAGCAGGGTAGAGCACTGCTGGGTGATTCACTGTGTCCGGGATTTCTCAGTGATCAATGGGCTGCTGGGCTTTAACTCGGTCTGGGTGCCATGTGCAGTACTGACAGCTTCCTTGTTTCCTCCCTCCTCTGTGACCTTTGCCAAAACCAAGTCTGTGTTGTCTAAGAGAATAACATCCTGGTGTTATCAGCTGGAAAAAACCTCAGTGTGGGAAAGTCTAGAATTTGTTTGGATTAGGCAACCCTATCCGTTGCTAACTGATTTAATCAGAACTCCGTGACAAGCTGTGTGAGGTGGGATAAGCAAGGAGAAAGGAGATGCATAGCAAAAAGGAAGTAAGCAGCTCTTACTAGGATTTTAGATTTTTGTATGAGAAATGATTCTCTACTTTTTATGAGTGGGATCCACTGGAGGGGGCCCCATCTTCTTCCAATTTTGTGTGGAGGAAATGCATTTGTGGTCCCAAAAATGCAGAACTGAATTAACTTCTCTTCTGCAGACTATGCTGTCTTCAGATAGGAGTTCCAGGAGCAGGGTGATTGTGATCAGGGCAAATTTTCATTAATAAAAGATTTCAGTATTACTTTTTTGCTGGCCTGTCAGTGGCAGAAGTGGTATGGACATATCAAGTAGTCTCAATGCATTTTTCGCATAAACCTTGCTGCTTTGAATTTGGCTCTGAATTAATGATCTCTTCTACAGGTAAAGCTTGTTAGCATCGATGCAGCAGAAATAGCAGATGGAAATTCCTCTCTGGTACTTGGACTAATATGGAATATAATCTTGTTTTTTCAGGTAATAATATTTGAATACTTTAACCATAAGTAATCAGTCTTCATGGTATCCGTCTATTCCAGCTGAATACCGATTTTTAAATTGATTTTTAATCCTAAAGAACATAATTAATCATGCCAAACCTGAGCTTTTCCCTCCTAATATACACTAATTTTATACTTGCAGCTGCTTTCATTTACTTCATTGGACCTATTTTGATGTAAATTGGAGACAATTTAAGCCCTCATTTGACTTGGACTTGAATAAGAGCTTCAGATTACTACTTTCCCTTCTTTCCTGTGCCTTCTCAAGGTTCTGTTCCAGATTCCCTGGATCTGAACCAACATCCTGGGTTTGGTTCCAGGTCACAGTTTATTTTCAATAACCTTTTCTGGATTTGGTCCAATGTGGTGGGAAATTCCATTTAGAATCACTGTTCTCTGGAGACTTACTCAACATGGCAAAAATTTGCAACTGACATATATACACGGTCATGTGAAAGATCTCAAAGGACCTGGAACTGATAAAACATATTTGAGCCTGAAAATTGATTTATCCCCAGGTTTAGATTAAAACTGCTCCCTAAACTACACATAGTTTGAAAATTACCTTCTAGACAATCCGAAATTCTAATGGACAGAGAGAGATGGAAGGAGGGTTCTTCAACTCTCATAAGACTGTGAGGCCCTTTCATTCTCTTGGTCTGATTTTAAAAATGGCTACAGGGTTAGAAAAATGATCTCAAAGTTGCACTGGGGCTTCTCTCCCTGGCTGAGCTCCTCGGGCTGCATGGAACCAGTCTGGCCAGGCAGACTCACAGGCAGCATGGTGTGACCAGGACCTGTTTCCCTGGCAGCAGAGGGCACGGGGGACCCAAAAGCAGCAGAGTGGCCAACTTGGTCTCAAATGTCAGTACTGACCAAGGACAGGAGTGCTGCTGCAGGTCACCATTTCTTGACTAAAAATACTTCACTCAGGTAACTCCTGTGAAGAGAACAATTTCAGCTAAACTAACTTTCCTTTCAAGGACGTGTTTCTTTGCTTTTTTTGTTTAATTTGCGCAGTTCGGCCCGAACTGGTAATTTGACCTTTCTGTTGCCTGGGCTGCTGCTGGCTGTCTTGCCTGTAAAATACAAGTGGAGAGTTAAAATGAACAGGTCTATAATTATCATTTAAAATTAGTCATGGCACTGATCTCTTTAAAGTTTGCATGAAAACAAGGACACGATGCAGCCAGTGATAAAGCAGAACACTGTGTATTTCACCTTTTATTACAGATTAAGGAGCTGACAGGCAACCTCAACAGGAACTCCTCCTCCTCCAGCCTGTCCTCTGGGCCCAGTGGTCCAGAATCAGACACATCCCCCAGCACTCCCAGCGTGGAGAGAAACATGTCCATTACAGTGAAGGATCAGCGGAAAGCCATCAGGGCCCTTCTAATCTGGGTTCAGAGGAAAACCAGAAAGTAAGCTAACAAACCCTTGTATAAACCAGTGTCTTGCCACCTGCCCTGTTGAAGCTGCATCACTTTTCTCTGTCCTGCCCCATAGGTGTGTTACCATGTGCTGTGGCTTCTTCTGCTTTTGAAGTTTGGGAGCCCAGGGTCTCTGCAGGGGCTTGTTTCACTATGGCCATGTGTTTACAGCAGCCATCTGACCTTGAAGCCTGCTGCTGGCTCCATGGTTTGAGTGTTAAATGTTAACTTGCGCTAACTGCTTGGTGCTGTTTAAAAGAGGATCATTCTCTACTCCCCAGACCCCAGCTTTCATGCAGTCTATTTGACATCTTTTGCTAATTAAAGGTTAGGTATAACCAAGGGGTGAACTGAAAAAATAAATGTACCAAAAGACTTTATCAACAGCCTTTTAAATTAAGCAGTAGCCCTGAGGAAGCTTCTCTGTGACCTGCAGAATGCCTTGAAGGACAGAGTTCCTACTAGAATCCCTCCTTCGTCAGAATTAAAGAGGGGAAGGGGGTGAAACTTAAGTCACTTCTCTTGAACTTGTAACATTTGAGTGCATTTCCAGTGTACAACACATCTCTCTCCTCTTTAATAAAAAAGTGGTTCTTTCACCAAAGCATTTTGTGGAGTAATGCTTTATCCTGGCAGAGTTACTGTCAGGTTAAAAAAACTGTAGTGTAAGATGTCTCATGCACATGCAAATACTTGGAGTGTATTTTACATATATTGTTATTTGAAGTAGTGACTGGCAGAGAGTTTTAAAGAGGGCATATGTCAAAGTTACTTATACAGGTTGGTTAGCTGAATATTTGGCATGTTTGTCTGTTGATTTATATGTCCAAATCTCCCTTTGAACACATATTTTCTGTGTCTGATGTTGAAGACAAAAATTTACATTTAAATACTTGGTCCTGTGCATCACATCATCCCTTGGTTATCTCCAGGGAAGCTAAGGGTGCTTGTTGAGCAGATAAACTTGACCCACTGAGATCTGCAGTTCACTGCTGCCAGTGCAGACCACAGAGAAAGCACAGTTTTAGTCCAAAATAATGCTGATGTCATCATTAACAGGTGATACAAGGAAAGTGAGGATCTGAGTAAGTAAAGAAGAAAGTAAAGGCCACAGACTTTTCTGCCCAGAGTGCAAGTTGAAAAGCGCTAATAAGGGAAAATTGTTCTTGCAACTGCAGTATTAAAAACATAATAGCATCATTGTAGTCCTGTTATCCCGTGATCTGTGCAGAATTTTCTATTCTGGGGCTGTATTCTATTGCAAGTTTGATGGCTGTTTTTTCCTCCAAAACTTTGGGCATCTAACACTCTTGTGGTTTACGCATACGCTGACACCATTTGCATTTGGCAAATTTTCTGCTATAGAAGGCCAAGTACACAGGAATGTGAATCATTTATGCTTATGTGTTTAAATATTTAAATCTTGGAAGTTTTCCCAAGCTATGGCATTAAAATGCTGGAGAGCAACAGAAACAGGAATCACAGAGACATTTGGTTTTGTGAATGTTAAATGTGGTTGCTGAATTCTTGAGGGCTTTGTTTTTACTAACTACTTCCTACAAGCAGGTTGATGTCAGCTGTTAGCCACACCAATTCAGTTTATGAACCCATGTGTTTTCTGGATGCATTTCTACATTTTGAAATCCAAAAATATCTCAAATGTGACAAGTGCTACTCAGCAACCTTACATTTTAACTTTCAGGAGTCTGCAAATGACGATGCCTTTACTTTAGATTTTGTAACAAACCACCCGTGTAAACTGTACGTAATTCTATTTAGGTATGGCGTTGCAGTCCAGGACTTTACAAGTAGTTGGAGGAGTGGCCTTGCTTTCTTAGCCGTCATAAAAGCCATAGACTGTACTTTGGTAGACATGAAGCACGCACTGGAGAAATCAGCACGAGAAAACCTGGAGGATGCTTTCAGCATAGCACAGAATAAACTGGGTGTTCCTCGGCTCCTTGAACCAGAAGGTAAAATACATCAAGTTTGTTAGGTAACACTGAGACTGTAATGAATTCATGAATATTGCATTGTGATACTTACCAAGAACCTCCCAGTGATTAGGCTGCTGATGTGATCGGTGTGTTGAGCTTCTTGATAACAAAAATAAAAATTGCAAGTGGCTTGTAATTGTATGCTTCCAGTTATATTTGTAAGCTCCTTGGGGTCAAAGATCTTGCTGTGGTTTTAGCTATGTATACTGCTCCTGGTTCATGCTTAGCTGCTTTGTGACATCTGCATTCTTAGAGGGCATTAATTGTTGTGCTTAGGGGTGTCTCAGTGCATCAGCACCATTCTGTAACACCCAGTGTGCAGAAACTAAATGTCACTCCAGATGAAGTGTGAGAGGCTGCCATATCAGGCAAATGGAGAGACACTCATTCAAATATATTTGCATCTCCCAGTTTTTCCTTTACAGTGCATATATATACACATGTATTTATACATGTAAACATAAGTGTGTATGTGTATATAAAATATGTATAAATGGACTACTTGTGTTCTTTTTACTGAGCTCTGATAGACTGGTGTTAGGCCTTGATGTCATGATTGAAAGCACAATTGCACTTTCATCACCTTTTAGAAGACAGGGCTACCCTGCTAAAAATAAACCTCTGTATTGTAGCTCAAAACCACTCAACTGTCTAGTGACAGCAGCATAAATGACAGTACAAAAGTGGATGAAAAGGGACCCTGATCAGGGTTCAGTATATGTTTGGAAATAGGAAAAAATGGACATGAATAGGATGTTAAGAACTCTGTCAAGTGCCATTAGCAGTGAAGAGCATTTCTCTTATCTGTCAGAAAAAAAAGAAGTGTTTGTAGCTGTTATTTCTGTGACCAAAACGGCAGGATAAATGTCTGACAATCTGTTCCTCTGCAAGAGCTTTTCAAAGCTGTGTGTTCTCAAGCCCCTCACGTCTGTCTCCACAGATATCATGGTGGAGTCACCCGATGAGCAGTCGATTGTGACATACGTGGCACAATTTCTGGAGCACTTCCCAGAGCTGGAAGGGGTATGTGTTTACTCCTATGTCATGTCATTTCTTTAATTTGCTTTGGTGTATGTAATAAAGTCAGACTTATTTTCTAGGTTTCTTTCTAAGCTATTTAAATAAACAACGAACCTGGATTTAAATTTTCACATTTTTGTTAAATCCAGTGAAATGAGTTTTTAATTGGTGATTGCTAAAATGCTTTAGGTAGAATTGTGCTTTAATAGATTTACATCCAATTGTAACTTCAGAGGTTAGAACTGGCTTCATAGGACTTTACTACTTTGCTATATGGGTTTTAAATAAAGCTGAAATTTATTCCTATATCTATAATGATTCATTGGACTTTGAATTTAATTTTTACATCTGTCTTCCCAAGTTTGAGGGCCACAATCAGTCTGAATTCAGCAGGTATGAGACACAAGATACCAAAGGCTGAATCTTGTCAAAAGCATTCATTATAAGCATGAAATAAACTGCAACTTAAACAACCAGGACTTTAATGCAAATAAAGAATTGAGGCTTAAGCAGGGGCTGACAGTGCCAAGAACTGGCAAAGCCTTTTGGAGAAACAGGCATTTTCTCTCATTTCTAGACTGAAGGTTCCATTTGGGATAGATTTTGTAGCTGCTAAAATTGGGGGGCATTACTAAAGTAATTGGAATTAAAATTATTATAATAATCTCACTATTATTATTAGATTAGATGAGCAATAAGATTGGTTGACACTAAGACTTGGTATTTTAATGGACAAAGTAAAAAAACTGCCTTTCTTTTAATACAGTCTGTTGGAAGGAAATAATCTGGTATATCAATGTATTTCACAATGGATTTATTGGAGCTGTTAGATTTATGTTATTCCCAGGGTTTGGGATTGTGTCAAAAAACCAAGTCAGTTGTCTCCACAGGGACAGCAGGGAGAGATGAATACATTAACAATGGAGGAGTAGGCTTGTCTGAATTCTGATCTTCCTGTACAGGTGCCTTCTTGATGCTGAGCTCTGCTCAAGGCACTTGACATGCCAGATTAGTTTTCCTACTTTCAAAATAAGTCAGTCATTAATTGGCCATTCATAAGGTAATAGAGTGATAGACTAGGTAGTAATTCTTTCCATAGTGTTTGGGAAATGTAAAATGGTATTTGAGGTAGGATTTGTCTTCTAATGGTGTATCATCACTTACAGGAGGACTTTACAGATCCTGACAAGGAGCTTCCAGTTGAGTCCACATATGTCCACATCAAAGACACACCATCAGAAAAAGAAGGCAAAATCTTGATTTTAAGTGAAAGTGAAGAAAACATGTATACTGTTAATCATGAGAGGAGTCATCCAGCTCCTCCAAAAGTCCATATTCATGATATCTCTGAGAGAATCCCATCAGAAACCACTTCTGAAAATTGTAATGGGAAACTGAGTCAAGTGCTAGGCGATTTACAGGAAACATCTGAAGAGGAGCCTCAAAGGCCTACCTCACTGAAAATTTCAGGATCTGTCAGTTTTGAATCCAATTCCTCTTGGGAGGCTCTAAATGATAAATTCATGTCAGGTGAAGGGAGCATCTCTGATGATCCACTGAAACAGAATGATGACCTTTCTCCAGCTGTGCTGACAGATCAGAAAAATTCTGTTGACTCTTTTGAAGAATACTCTGAAGAATTAACTAAGGAAACCCCTACTGAATATGACAATGAAACTAAAAGCCTTTCAGCCAATACTTCTTCTTTGAGTCCTTTATCCTGGACTTCAGGTATACTTACAGATGATTCTATTAATAAAGTAGAAGAGAGCAAACCCCAGTCCTCAATTATTTTACCAGAAGATACCTCAAAACAAGAAGATACACAGAAGTATGTTCTTCATCTTCTAAATGAGGAAATACAGACACTTCCACAAGATGAACATACAAAGGAATCACCTGTCCTTGAGACAACAGAAACAAACCCTTGTTCACTGAATGGTTCTAATCTCGAAAGCCAAGAACTATCTACACAGCATGAAGCATCTGATGACTCTCTCTCAGATGTACCTAAAACTCCAGAGGACCTAGACAGCTGTGATGAAGTTGAGTCTGCAGCTGAAGCGCTACCCAGTTCTTCGAAAGTATCTGTGATACCCCATGATCTCTTCTATTATCCACATTATAACGTTCCCATATCAGCAGTTCTGAACGCTTACCTTGAGCCTTGTATTGAAGGGTATGATACTGGAAATGAAAAGGCTTCTTCTGAAACAGTAACAGATGTTTCACACGATGAGAGCTTACCAGAACAGGACTACAAGGAAGATGCTCCAGAGCCAGACTTGGAGAATAAGCTAGGTACCCCTCCGTCTGAAACAGATACTGAGAACAGTGAGGAGGAAACTACAAAAACAAGCAGCCATGTGAATTCTTCTGATGAAAAAGAAGTGCCATTACTAGTAGAAGAGTTAGAAATAGAAGAAGATGGAAATAAGGCCACCAACCATCAAGATTCCACTATTCCACAACATCCTGAGGTATTTTATTTTATTAACAGCATTTCTTTGTGTATATATGTGGGCTTACCATCAGATCCCAGTGACTTTCATTTGCTTTTGTTTTGCAATGTTTGGGAGAAATATTTAAAATGTACTTGGTTTGCTGTCCCATTACGCTGTTTGCCACAGCCCCCTACTGGAATGAATGGAATTGCAGATTCCTGAGAAGACCTGACATTAACAGAGAAAACAAGACCTAATACTAATGGCTCTGCAAAAATGTAAATTTATGTTATGTTTTAAAATAAATTGAGGCTTCTGTATAATCATCCCTAAGCATAAAATATTACCTAATAGTACAGCAAAAAAGTGAATTTTTATTATGTTTTAAAATAGTTTGAGGTTTCTGTATAATCCCTAGACATAAAAGATTACCAGAGAGGGTATTTTTAATATTTGTAATGAGATGAAAAGAAATTAGTATTGCTTCTAAAGAAAGCATACAGCCAATGGTAATTTTTGTCAGAATCCAAGTAAGTTTGCTTACAAAAACTTAAAAAAACAATTTGAATCATATATGTTATGTGGGTAAAATGAAGGCTTGCCTGCACTGGAGGAGGAGAAAGAATTGGGCATTTTGGGGGTATTTGGTTTAGGCAGTTTGCTCCTGCATTTCTTCTTGGAGACACCTGTTTTGAAGTGCAGACACATTTTCCAACGCAGTAACTTTTGACAGTGTTTTTCAGTAACGAGTGCCCATTTAATTCTGCTCTACATGTTGCTTAGACATGTTGCTTGCACATGTTTTGGTCCTGACACTAACTACAGTAATAAAGACAGTTTGCTGTTAACTTGAAAGGCTAATTGGAGGTAGATTTTAAAAAGTCTAGTGGATTGCCTCAAAGAATCGTGCCATGTCATGACTTCTTAATAGAAAGATCTGACACCTGTATGTATGTATGTATGTTGAACTGATGATACTTTATAGCTCAGTGTATCCCAAAAGATTTTCAAGAAATTCATAGATCTTTTATTCTCTTCAGTGAGATTTTCAGTCTCATACTACCTACAATTGAGCATCTGAGTAGGCTGTACCACTAAGATATTTGGAAGGGTGGGGAATCAGTATTGTTATCTAATGCAGATAATTTCAAATTTCTTAATTTCAACAGGCCACAGCAGAACATCTAGAGGATTTATCAATAGCCATAAAGACACCAGAAGAAAATAGTAATAGGGAGGAGGAAGGGGAAAATATGATTGAAGAAGATTTGCAGAGCTCAGAAGTTGCCACTACTACTCTATCAGAAGATAACCTGGAAGAAAATGCTGAATTCCAGGAATTTACCAGGTATTTCACATTAACTTTGTCTTAAATACACCTAACTGGTCTTTTGAAATGCGCCCTGTCCATTGGATGTTTCCTGTAGTCTTGTTTTAGGAAGAAGTATTGGGATTCATTGGCTTCTGCCTGTGTTTCTCTTAAACATATTGAGTGATTCAGTGGGACTTGATTTGACTGTGCTGTACAAACTTTGCTACACAAAACCCAGGTGGAAGCCCAGTGCATTTTGAACTTAGAAATGTTATAACTGTTTTGCCAACAGAGAGAGTATTTTGTAATGTAGATGAAATAATCCATGTAGATGACGTAATTCCACACTTGGTGGAAGCATGACACTGACTGATTCCGATAGATACTTTTTGGATGTTTTTTTCTCATTATGAACAAGTAAATAAGGTGTTGGAGAGAAAATAAAATTAAGAACTCACGGGTTGAGGTAAAGGCATTTTAATGAAAAAATGCAAAAGCCATGTGTGGAAGCCAATTAGAAGAAGACAAAAAAAATTATTTATTCTCTACATCCCATCAGCAGGCCAATGTCCAGCCGCTTCCTGGGAAGTAGGGTATAATGGTTGCTTCAGAAGACAGATATAATAACAAGTGTGTCACTGCCCTTTGGTCAGTTTGGGTCAGTTCTCCTGGCTGTGTCCCCTCCCAACCTCTTGCCCAATCCCAGCCCACTGGGGTGGGACCAGCACTGTTCTAGCTACCAGTACAAAGCCCAGCACTAGAGGGGCTGCTCTAGGGAAATTTACCTGCAGCCCAGCCAGACCCAGTGCAGAGACACTCAGCTAATTTTGCTCCATTCACTTCTGGGTTTTCTTGTGTACTAATATTTTCTTAGGTAATCTATTTGAGTGGGACATGTACTGTTATTGATGCTTATCAATGGAGCACTCTAATGAATTTGAGAGTTTGCTTAGAAAAACCTGTTGTCCCCTTTAAGCTCTCTGTTCCCGGTCAGTCCATATATTTTATTTTTTTTTTTTTTAGTATCAATGGCCATAAGACTTGGGTATACTCACTTAAATGTCAAAAATGACAGCATTTTTGTACTTTAATGTCAAAGGTGCAAAAATTCTGTCAGATACAATTTTTCAGAATAGATTTCTTTTTGAGCATGTGAATTTTTTATTGTGGGTCAGATTTTTCCCAAAGCCATTTTTATCATGTTACTGATAAATTCCAGTCCATATTCTAATACATGCAACAATGCATTTTTGTGGTTTTGCATAGTTTAAACCTGTCATGTCCATTTGCAGTGGCTCTTTTTAACTTAGTGTTATGAATTTAAAAACCTTGCTTTTACATACATTTCAGAAGCAGTGACAGTGATGCCAATATTCATCTCCGAAAAAGGTTTTCTCGTAATGCTTCTGAGGAGGTAAGTGTGTGGACATTTATTTATTGCTGTTTCTCTGGTTCTCTTAAACTCCAGAAATTCACACACTGTAAAAAGGCCAGTGACAGTATGAAAATCTTGTTACTTCTAATAGTTTTAGTGCTAAAACCATGCATAGTTGCAAAGCTTTACTGAACTCTCCTAAATATGTGTAACTAAATTTCACTGAACCTCGAACAAATCCACATAGGAGTACCTAATACGACAGTTAAATCTCTTGTGACTTCAAGTCTTACTTCATCATAACTGTATAGCTGCAACATTTCACTTGTTTGAAGCTGCCTTCATTTGCTGCCCCAGTTTCTTTCAGTTTTTGCATTCTCTGTATGTTGGTGCCATGGTCTCAACCCTGAAAAAATGCTGGATGTCTCCTGAAGAGCACCGTTTCTCAAAAATTGGGCTCCTTCACTTTCCCTCACAGTAGCAGTGTATTATATTATCAGTAGCAGCACCTAACCCTAAAAGAATTTTAGTTGTAACATGAAACTGCATCCCTAACGACAGATGTGATTCATACTGGTTTCTTGAGAGCACACCATACAGCTGAGGCCTGGATTTTTATTTTTAAAGTCAGAAGGAAGGGACAGCATCAGCAATCTTGGCACGCTGAGCAAGGATAGGAATATGGCTTTTTTTCAACACAATAATAAAATACTGTCCATCTTGGAGTTTTAAAAAAATGCTGCCATCAATGTTCAATGAAAGGGAGGTTTCACCCAGATGCTTTAGCTTTGCAATGCTATCAGAGCTACTAAAAATACATATGAATGAGGGGAGCTTTATTCAACTGATGAAAGCAATTGAAAGCAAAAAAATCTTACTTTACAACTTTTTGCCTTTTCTGTGCATGTACCAGACTGTAGTGCTGGATGTGCTGATGGGGAATATGTTTATAAGCACACTTTCATTTTATTTGAGCAAACATTAGATACGATTTGCATAAAATACACACACAACTACCACCTTTGTGAGATGCTGAATTTTATTTTTGTTATCTAATCTATTCCTGATTTGTTTAAGGAAACCTATGATGTAAACGAGCAGAAGATGACAGATATGGGTGAAAATCCATTAATCATTGGGTGAGTGAGTGGTTCTTATTCAGACTGACTTTTGCAAGGAATCCATAACTCCTAGGTACTGCTAGCAGTGATACAAAGGGAGTTGGAAATTAATGATAATGGTAGCAACTGTCTTCTGTAATGGCTCCTAGTCCACATTTCCCATAGGTATAAGATACAAAACTTCTTTATTGCTCAGTCTGTCCCTTGACTAAAATGCTTTTTTCTTGACTTGAAAGATTCAGCTGTCTAAGCAAGATTCTGAGTGCTTTTCCCACATGGTGAATATCTTGGGCTGAGAAAAGAGTAGAAGAACTTCAAATGTTAGGCCCTGTGGTAGTGATGACTCTTTCCAGGTTTAAAGACTGTCAAAACAATGCTTAGTGAGATCAGTGCTAGGGAAAGTCAATTACTTCAGTGGAGGTCTGGCCTCTGCTTGAGCATCCATGAGTTTTGATAATTTGTATATGTGTTTAGTTTAGACTTAGGGTGATGGGTCGTGAACACAGCGTGTGTGTATCCCTTTGTTATTAGGGTCTAAATATCTTTAAGAAACAAGGATTACTTTAGGTTTTCCCTCTTAGCTGATATGAATAGTACCTCTCAGAACTTCTAGGTAAAATGGTTGTTATATTTAGATGATGACAACACACAAAATATTATCAGGATCCAGTGGCCTGGTCTCACTTATGCTTCTGTTAAAAAAAAAATGCACAAATAGCTGTTCCAATGGTATCAGTTTTACAGTTTCCTGATATTAAGTGAAATTTGGGTAATACATCAGGTATACTTGTGTAATATTTCAGCTATAAATCCAGTAGGATGCCCCAAGCCAGAAAAAGCCCATTTTTCTCCAAAAGTACATTAAAAACAGATTATTCTTATAGTACTAGAAAATTATAAAGTTATTGTACTATCCTGTGCCTTAAGACCTTTCCTTGTCTTTGTGAGAGCTCGGTGGTGCTGGCAGAGTCCATCAGGCTTTGCCCTTATGAACCACAGCTGGACGTTTGGAAAGTTGAAATTTTGGAGTTGTCCTGGAAAACCCCAACTGCTAGTTGGTTTCTTGGGTGGAAGTCTTGGGCTTTTTCTGTTTAGTAGTCTAGTGCCTAGCATAAGGAGCTCTGAAAGTATATCAATTTGGGGAAAGTATATACAATTTTGGAAGGGTGGTATGTGTTGCCCAGAGCTGTGTTTACTGTTCTGAAGATAAAAGGGCATCTTTTTGATTGGTGGAAATCAGAGGGCTGTGCTGTAATGGCATGTACTTAAACTACCTGAGAATTTGTCTGGAGTTTTCACAAGATTGATTCTTACATGCATTGGCTCTGGAAGGAACATGCTGCTAATGCCCAATATGCCCTTCCTAGTCTAGCTGGGACTCCAACTGACTAGACTGAAAAGCTTCCTTAAACTGCTGCCTTTTAGTCCACCCTCTGATCTTCATAGTAATTATTTACACTGAAGGTTTTTTCTTCTTTTCCTTGCCTCTTACTGAATTCTCTCCTGTTTTCAGGAAGAAAAAGGACTTGGAATCAAGCGAGACTCCAGCACCAACTCATGAGATTACGATTTTTGAGCAGCCAGAGATATTTTACTTTGTCATTTTCTTCTGGGTGCTGGTCTACTGCCTTTTACTACTTCCACAGCTTCTTAGCAACAAAGTTTGATCTGTGTGAGGTGTGGAAAATAAAGGATGGTGGCTGGATTGCTTTGTGTATCTGTATATGAATATGTTCCTTCAGGTGAAGCACAAACAGAAATCCAGGACCTGGTACTTGTGTTTATTATCAGGTTGTCCTCAATTCCTCTACTGTTGTGCTATGACAGTGTCAAAGCACGTTTTATATTATGATAATTGTGTAAATATATATAAAAATTACCTGATTTAGTAGATGCAATTTTGTACATTTGTGCCTTGCTTTATAAGATGCTAAATAAAACCAGATAATTATCAGTAGAAGTATGAACAATTCAGAGCTCTAGTCTTCAAAAATTATTCTTCTGGCTATATTTTCTTATGTAGGGCCTGACAGCTTTGGAAGAGGGATGGTGTTGACTTACCTCTGGATCTGGCCACCTGCAAGGGCAAGGATAGAAATTCTTCTTCGCATTTTCCGTGGAATTATTTTAAAGAGTTGGAGGCAGAGCAGAGCTACAGGTAGTGAAACAGACACCAGGAATTGATTACAGTTCCAGTAGCAAATCCAGTGGAGCAACAAAATCAGGTTGAGGGTTTATTGGGGTACGGAAGTTTGATTTTTTTGCAGGATTTAAAGTCATTGTTATCCTGCACCTTTTGGTATGTTTGATTTGCAGGAATAAATTGGATATGGAGAAGTGTGAAGAACATACATGCTAGCTGCTTCTTAGGAGAGTTTATACGGGAAATCTCAGGCCAGAGCTAAAGTTTTTTTAATGTACTTCAGTTCTTCTGAGTCTGCTTCTGCTTCAATTTCTCTGCTGCTTTTACTTACAGATCGCATGAAGATTTCTGTCTTTTGCAGAAAAAAAACCAATAAGTAACCTACTTTGCTGAGGCTACTGTTAAGGCACCAGGGCATGGTAAAAGGATTAGAAATATCTTTTAAGTGTCCAAAACCATTGAGAAAGAAATGACAGATGTAAAACTAAATACAGTGAAATGTTGACAACCAGTACTGACTTTCTAGTGCAACTGAAGACTCCTGTGCTTTGTCCACAGGCACAGTTGAGCTACTTCTGCCTCTTGTAATTTTTGTCCACATCAATGATCACTTTAGGATATTTGGTACAGAATTTTTGCCAGAGAAGGTGTTAACCCATGCTTTGTAGGACAAAAGAGAAGTCTTCAATTCAATAGCAGTAACTTTTCTTCATGTGACTTTTAGTGAAGCCACTGCTTCTCACTGGCACATTTTTAGTTTCACAGTATGAACTACTTTACATTGCTGCTTCCATCTGAAAATTTGGAAGGTTGACTGTAATGTTTTTCCTAAAATGAAGGGTTTAATAATTTTACACTGAGTGAAAAATCACTTGACTATATAAGTTTCACGTATTTTGTTGCAGCATAAGGTGTATCCCTACCCTGGATAAGTGTTCAGATGAACCAATAGTACCTGGGATCAAGACACATGGGAATATATACCAGTTTATTTGCAGGTATTTAAAATCTATTTGTAGTCACATTATCTGCTGGAGTAATCCTAACCATCCATCACACTTCATTCTTCTTCATAAGCTTTTTGTTCCCGGGGATTTTTCTTCTGAGCTGCAGTTAGAATTGATTAGCAGTAGGGAATGGCCGGAGATCTTAAACATTGAAGATAAAATTCTGAACACTTTCCAGTCAATAGAAAGCTGAAATCTTTCCTATTCTGTCCCGTCACTGTTGACTAGAGCTGGATTCACCCCATGAACATAGAAGTAAGACCCATTGTTCTTGGTGAGGAACAGATCCAAATGTTCCAACTTAATTCAGTTTCAATCAACACAAATAGAAAAATACATTCTTTCATCTTGCTCATGAAAACACTCAACATTTTGAGTTATCTGATTTTGTGATCCATGAACCTGTTTGTGCTTGTTGTGGAACACAGTGATACTTTCTTCATACAAAGAAAACCTGTATTAGAATTTTTGAAGATGCTTTCTGGAAGTAGGTTAAAATAGACTACTGAAGGGTTATTACTTTTTCCTCTGAAAGAATAAAACTTAGTACAAGAAACTTTATGTACGTATCCTGAAAACCAGGGAATACCAGGCTGGGGTATGACACCTATTTAATAGCAGAAAGGAGCAATGTACAACACTAGTTTGGAGTAAAACTGTTGACAGCTTTTCATTTTGTTCCACTTTTCTTAAGCTTCTTTAGTTTATGACAGCTTTTTCTTACCCTATTTATCTTTACTCTCTGGTTCTTCCATGTTTATTAATCTTCAGCAGAAGTTACTTGGAGTTGGATTACAGTCTCTTTATAGGGCTTTACAGCTATCAAAGTTCAATCAAGTAAAGTATGCTCCCTTCTATCTTCTTTCCTTCCTCCTAAGAAAATTAATCAGAATGAGGAGCTCTTTGGATGTCTTATCTAAACAACTGACATCCATGAAGAATGGAAAGGTTAACAGGAATGCACTGATGCCAGAAATGTCATTACACAGTCTTTTTGTCCAAGAAGGAGAAAATCCAAGGTTTTCTTTGTTACCTCCCACTGATGAGTAGTGACTGAAACATTGAAATGAGATGTTTAGATGTCAAACAGCATCCAGCAATTGTCTTGGTCATCTCAAGCAGTGTTTCAATTGATGTACACTTTCCAGCCTATCCCACTGAGAAATAGAGATTGCTTCTTCCATCCAAAATAGATGAAACATCTTCCCCCCCCAAGTTATTCCACAATACTTGGTATTATGTTGCTTTCCATTTTGGGGTTTGTTTTGTTGTGGGTGTGCTATAACAGAAGCACTGTACCTTACCCAGCCATTCTTTGGGTGAGAAGATCCAGGGTGAAGCACTAAGAGTGATTATCCTGGTGTCGTCAACTGTGCCAAAAAAAAAGACTGAACTCTTCAAGTGTTTTGCCTTTACCCGGGACTGTAAAAAGTGACATCTGCATAAGCAGCAGCTTCCCCCAGTTAAATGGACTTGTGAGCCTCCATCTCTTCTTCCACAGTGCAAGATCCAACCCCTTAATGAAAGTGCCCTGTTTTGAAAACACTGCTTGGTTTTGGGGTTTGTGGCCTGTTCTGAGCTACTGTCTAAAAGCCTGATTATGAAACATTCAGTATGGCAAAGTCTATTTTAACTTGCTGCCCAGAAGACTGGTTGGCGATAGTAGGGGGTTTAAAGCCTGGTGGGCAATCTGTTGTCCACCCATTTTCCAACAGATATGTGCACTGTTTGAATACAGAAGTTTGTCCTGAATTTTTGCCTGGGTTTTTGAAAAATGCTAAGCTTGAGCTGACCACATCTGGTATATTGATTTAACAGCCAAGTTCAGATACATGGGGGTACTGATCTATTAAGACTCTTTCTAAAACCTGTTGGTTTTCAGCAAATGTGGGTAGCAGAGCATTGTGAAGTGTAAGTGTCAGGAAGTGCCTTGAGGATCACTGGATAAAGGATGTTTGGTGTTCACAGAAGCACCATTAAAGACCAAGTGACAACTGTAATAGGATGGTTCAGTGTCATTGTAGTCATGTAACTTAGCTGCAAAGTGTTTCACTATGATTTTATAGAAAGTACAAGGAAAGATAGACTATTAAAGACAGAACCACACTAAACATTTATGGGGCAGATGACTTAGAGTTGAGGAAATGAGTTAAACAATTACATAGTCTACAAACTGACAGGAATATAGCTTTTGCCAAATTGTAGGAAATTAGTGCAAAGGCAGGGCGAGCACAGACTACAGTAAAAAAAAATGACAATCAATTTTCAATGCCATGAATATTTTTGAGAGATTGAGCTCTAAAATGTATTTTTATTGAGTTTCTAGATTGTAATGAATGTGTCTACAGAATTTTAAGCAAAGCTTGAGAGTTCAGCTGTTTTAAAATGATCTTTTTATATAGCAGTGATTATTTTATCTATATATTTAATAGAACTGTAAAATTCTATGTACGTGATACAATTATTTATTAATTATGACTCATGAGAATGAACATTAAGCTATGCATCAGTTGTGTAATCCATTTGAAAACTGGAAACTGCAAACAGGAAAAGAGCTTTTAAAGAACAGCAGACTTGAAAAGAGGGGAAACGATTTAATACCTTTGTGTGATTCTTAAAGCTGCATAGCAATATGTCATTTTGTGATGTTAAACTTTCAGCTAAAGTTGCAAAATATACTGAGTGATTAAGCTACTTTCTTCCATTAAAACTTCCTGAGGCTGAAATTTCTACATGTTGATATTTGGCATCTAAACACATTTAAATCCCCTACATTTTCTGGACACTCTCAGTTTACTCCTTCTCAGTATGACTGTATCTTCTTTATTCAATTAGTGCTCCATTGAGTTTACAGGAGTACCATGCCACACCCAGTGGGGGTTTTTAGGCTTCTCTGCACAAATCCTCACAGAATCCAAGCTTTAGGAGATTAATTTGGCCAGTGTATGTGGTATTACATTCAGCCCTCTAACACAAAAATAATTCTAATAGTGCATTATCACTTATGCTAGCTTTAAATACTTGGGAGTCCCTTTTTGCCAAGCACAAACCTGAATGCATCCAGTGATGTGTTCAGTTCCTCTACTTCTGTGGAAGTCAGTGCAACACATCTGTGTGCTAAGCACACACTACAGGGTCTGGTCCTGAGGGCACTTAAATCAATGTCAGCCACATAGGCCAGGAAGTCACTGAAGCCTATGCAATGCCCTTAGCGCTGGATCCCCTCAAATCCAATGTACACCAATCATACCACTCACTTCAGTTACCTCCATTTTACACTGAGCATTTGTTTGCCTAAATTCTGCAGGATCAACCCTCCAAAGAGAGGAAGTTAACATCTACTTCCATCTTCAATTCAGAGAACAGCAGCAGGGAACAAATAACTGGAAAACAAGGGTGAGGTTTCAGGCTGAAATATGGCCATGGAGTTCCCAAACTGCTACACCAAAAGCTCATACCCTGACAACAGGTTGCTTGCTATTTCCATTGAGCTAATAGTTAACAGACCTGAATGGAGGTAAAAAACACTAAATTCTTTGTATTTCTGCATTGGGCAGTTTTTGTCAGGTAAAATAACTTCCAATTCTTCCCCCAGCACACCACCGATAACACTAATTTACAGCTGTCCAACTTATGATTGTTCATGTTCCAAGTTTGTATATAAACAGGAGACACAGTATGGCTTGTGCACACCCATACCAGCCCAAGATCATGAAGCCATTCATGCAGGAGGATGGGATACATGCATGTTAAATGATATGGTAAAATCATGTTCTCTGTGGAGTAGCTCGCTTGCCCTCTCTAGTGCTTTACACAACGCCAGAGCTCACAAAGGGTGAAAAACTAACCCTTATTTTTCAAGTGCCATAGTAATTTCAGGGTTATCTTAACTGAAACTGTGTAACATCGAAGTATATTTTTCCTCCACTAAATGTAGGACATGGAAAACATCCTTCCACCTCAGTGGCACTTTTGACAATTTGTTTCCAAGCAGCTGCTACTTCTGATACTGGAAAATTAGACCCATGTTATTTTCTTACCATTGTGGGGAGAAATGTCTAAATTTATGTCTCTGGAACACAAAATTGGTCCTTGTGTGATTTATATATTTTTTTCTTCATGAAAAGGTTAGAAGGACCAATAAGAATAATTTTACCTAAGTGAGAAACACTAAAACCTACCATTCCAAGAAAGGCTAGTTTCTGGCTGTCACTGCTCTGTTCAGGCCAGGTATTATTTTATTCCCCAAATAGTTTCATTACTTTCACTGGGCCTTCCTGGAATCTCTTTGATTCACAGAATAGATTTGCTCTGTGTCCAAGGGCCATTTTGTACAGGGGGGTTCCTGGTCCATGGCCATTATTAAGACTGCAACAGAAAATCACTCTTGTTTATTTCAAAATGACTGGTCTGATGTGACTCAAGTAACTTTCACAGTATATACTGCTCAGTTCTTGAGAGAAACAATGCAGTCACATTTTAATGCCAAATAAGTTACAAAGTCAAATAATTATTTTTATTGTAATAAAAAATTGTACTTTCGTCTTGAACAAAACATTTTAGTAGGCATACCACTTTGTGCTATTGTATACTGCTGTGTAAAAAGCTGAATAAACTATTTTACTTTTCTCATTAAAGTTCTCTAGTTTAAAATGTAAAGTGCTAGTTGGCTAAAGAGTTAATGAGGGACTTCATCGTAAATAAATAATTTGTAAGAAAGGAATGTAATATTTAAAATACATGTTTCTCTTTGGCAAGTGGTGAGGATTGATGATTTTTTTAAATGAGAAAAAATCCTGGGAGGATTTGAGTGGTATCCAGATATACTGAAGGAAATGTTTTTTCATGTACTTTCAAATACATTTCTTCTGAACACTTTCAGTCAGGGGCTTGTATTGGATGTTTGCACTAGTTGCTCAAAGCTAATTTTTGTGAGAAATAACTATATTCTGTATAGCTGGTTCAATAGAAAAGAAAATGTTTTTAGAAACTGTTATGCTGTAATAAGAATAGTATTTAATAGTGAATAGCTCCAACTTATTTTACAGAATCTCCAGTTTTGAAATAAATGGACAGGCTTCCTGTATTTAATCTGTTATCTGTGGGTTTGTCCTTGTGGATTGTAACAGTTTAATTTATTAACTGTTATTATTATATATTGTATCTATTATATATTTTATTTTTATCTATTTACACATTTTCATGCCCAGAAACTAAATGCACTTTTTAGGAGAGAAGACCTCAGTAAAGACTGCAAATTCATAAACTGCATTATTTCCCACTTACCCAGAAAGTGACTTTTCATTTTGGAGGAAGAATCTAAACTTTTTTTCCAGTCAACAAACAAATGGATTTTAAATTTTTATAAATGTGAAAAATTACTGATTTATTAATGCATAAAAATTGGCATTATAAAGGCAAGCCATGGGAAAGCTTAAAAACCAGTTTTTCTTAATTATTTACTGTTCTTACAATTAGTTTATCGGGGCTGTTTCTATGTACATGTTTAGAGTTGTGGATTAGTAAATTACTAGTTGCAGTACCATTTCATATTTACTATGTACTTCCCCCTACACCTTAATTCCCTTTTCAGTATGTGAGAAAAGGAAATGAAGTACAATAGAGTTGCAATACAGTTCAGAATCAGCCCCATGATGTGTCTCCTGAAAAATATATCTGAATTGGATAAACACAGAGAAAGAAAATGGCATATGGGATAGGGTAGGAATGCTTCTTCCCTAAAAGTTTCATGGGTATCACACTTTAGGACTTGTAAATATTCCTCTCATCCTTCTACAAAATCAAATAATCCCACATGCTTTCAAAGTGTTTCTAACCACTCCTGGAGTAGCTGTACCTGCCCATTGGAGCACCCTCCCCCACACCTAAGTGTACATAGCAAAAGAATATTCATGATGCTGTTGAGAATTTGGGATATTTGGGTCCAGTCCTGTTAGCAGTGCAGATTTCCAAAATCATGGAATGGTTTGGGCTGGAAGGGACCTTTAAATGTTATCCAGTCTAACTCCTCTGCCATGGGTGCCTCAACAAAATCAGGTCGCTTGGAGTCCTGTCCAGTCAGACCAAATGTTTCCAGGGATGGAGCATCTACCTCCTTTTCATTACCAAAACTTTAAAATCTCTAAATACACTTTGAAACCAGTAGCTTTTGTTGATATCATGAATGATACTTAAGTGGAGAATAAAAATGTGGGGTTTTTTAATTGGGTTCATTTTTTTTGCAACTGACACTGTGCTTAGGAATTTGCAAGTGGACTGGGGAGAGGAGGATTCAAGTAGGCAAGATGGATCATCTCAGTGTGTGGAAGCAGAGTAAACTTTTACAGCAGTATGAGATCCAAACTTTAGTTCAAATTAAAACATGATAAAACAGGAATTGTTGGACTGGATTTCTTTTAAATACTCTGGGATAAAAGTAATTCTGATAGAAACTCAAAAATAATCTCCCTTATCCTTGCTATGTAATCACAATTTTTGTAGCTTGAAGATGATGCACACGCAGTGTTGGAAACACCCTGGATCCATCTGGATCTTGGCAGCAACGAAGATGAGCACAGGGCTCATTTCAGACAAGAAGCCCTATACATGTGTACATACTGAGTATGCACTTTGGTTGTACAGCACCCCAGAACTCCTAAGGATAACCTGTGACCATCACACATATGATCTTGTTGGAAGTGTAAACTGAAATCTTCATCCTCTCTTCACTGCTCATTTTACCTTGTTGGTAAACAAAAGCCAGCAAGGCCAGGAGAACCTTCAAATTGGTAAATGGATATAGCAAAGTATTAGACTTGAGCTGTGATTTCTATTAAGACATCAATATTCAGCAGTAATCTTTTCTTGAGTTGCTATTTCTACTGATGTTACAAGGATTATTTCCAGGAGAGCTAATGCAGCAATTTATGAGATGCCTTCTGTTATTAACTCCATTTCTTGGTGAGACAGCACCATTGGCTTACCACAGTCCTTGGCAAACTACACTTTATCTTGGAATATCATATAACATATGATCAAAGCAAAATGTATAGCTCCATCTGCTGTAAATACTTTGAACTGATTTTTTTTTACATGTGTTTTTAATGGCTGATCTGTACCCTGGGGAACTGATTTATCACTCTGCTGGTACTTATTTTCTGCATGTTATCAAGAATTGACATAAATATAGATTTATACATAGTAAAGTGGTATTTCTTAGTTCTCAGGCAAAAATGAGCATTAACAAGGGTATATCTCAAGGACATTAGGAACTTCTGTTAACTGTTATATGACAGATCTTTTGCACTGTGCCATTGCAGCTGCTTGTGAAATTGCTCCCCTCTTTCAGTTAAAAAACCCCATCAGGTGAGGTCCCAGGTGACTGGAAAAAGGTACCTTGCACCCATTTTTAGAAAACATAAAAAGGAAGAGCCTTTCCCACTTGCTCTTCTGGTTCCCAACTTGCACAAGCCTGAAAGGAAACAGTGCAGTGCTCAGCTCTTCAAGGGCTGACATCATCAGTAAACTTGGGCAAAACTTTTCCTTCTTGCTGCCCATGTTCAGGAGATGTTTTTAGTCACACCAAAGGCTTTTGTGACTCTCTCCTTTTTCTAATTTTGATGTATTTCTAAAATTACAGGAAAAGTAATCACGGCATCCAAAACCATTGTAGGTTTGATGGTATCAAAATAAGCCAAAAATTATTTCTAGAGGAGTTGGAAGCCAATTTTGCTTTAAAAATATTCTCTCTTTGTGAGACATGCCAGAACAGCCAACAAAATTACAAGCTCAGAGTTGAATACAAATCTCGTGGCTGACCTGAATTTTGTTCCCCTTTTTCTTTTCATCTACTGGTAGCTATAGGTCAAAAAGGGATTTCTCTCCTAACAGAACATTTTGTTTTCTCCATCCATCCTTCTTCTTTACCAGTGATTTGAATTTATGTGGTTTCTTTAGTGATCTGTCACTGTGATAGAGACACTCCAGAGACTCTCAGTAGAAGATGATGGAGGAGATCATAAGTCTGGAGAAACCCAAGGAAAAAGCAGGGAACTTTGCCTGGGAAATGTTTCTTGGAGAGAGAGGGGTCAGTTTCCAAACTACATCAGTTCATATCCTCATGTCAGCAATTTAAAGAGATTTTAAAAACATTCTGAAGTTTCTCTTGAACTAGGGAAAATACCCTTGGAATTGTGAAGTCAGGGTCACTGAAGTGGGAAAGCATGCCATTTATTTTTTTAATGCATTTTAGGGTGAGACAAAGATTCATGCAACCTAACACCTTGTTAAAACCTAATGTTCAGTTTTAGAAATGAAATCTGTTAAAAATAGGTTCTTCCTTCCTTCCAACTTCCTTTTCTGCAATCATACCTACAGCTTTTTCTCATAATACATTGCAGGTGTTATTATTAGCACTCTGGTTTCAAATGTTTGCAACTGCACTTTCCTGCAGTGATTCACAGCTCTGAGCTGGAAAACCTGGTAGCCAGACTAGGGGCTGCTTGAGAGGAAAGCCTCAAGGGAAAGTTTCCCAAGTGGAGTGCAGAATAGACACATCCTTTCCTGGCCAGAAACTAGAATGCAACATTCGGCCCATATTTGCTCAGTAACTGCCAGCTTGTTTCAAAGTACGTTACTGAACCAGGGTGTGACACGAGGCCAAAAGACATCATGGCTGGTACCAACAGCAGGCAACAACAGAGGTCACCATTGTCTTGCAGGAAGGAATCTCTCCAGAGCCCATTTTAGAACCTGGTGTGATGAGTGGAGCCAAAACGCCTGGTTTCCACTGGTGTGATTAGAGAGTTCTGTAGCATGAACAAAGACAATTCATTTTGACAAAGTGATTTTTTAATGTCAGTTTTCCTCTTTTCTAACCCAAAGAGAATCTTCTTTTAATCTTAGTCAACGGAAAAAAACAGAAAAGCCTCCACTGCCCCCATCCATCACTGATTTTTTTAAAAAGGGAGATAAATTTCTCTGCTTTCTTGTTGACTAACAACAGTTACCACATAGAGTAAATATAAGTATTTCTAGTACTAAAGATATGGGGAACTTGGTACACTGTTACTTATTTTTTTCCAGATTTTAATAGTTGGGCAGTGTATCCTCTTCATCTCACAGCCTGTTTGCTTTGTTTTTATGGTTGGTTGTGTGCTTTTTTACCAAACTCAAAATGCCAATCAGTTTGAAATATATGCATCTCACATTGATGAGTTCATCTCACTTTAAAAATCTTTGTGAGGAATTTGTGAAATCAACATAAAAGTAAATTTTTTATTTGGGCGTAAACTCTGAAGATTAGCTTTGATTACACAAATATATGACATCAAATATCTCTTTCTTAGAATGGAGAGAAGGTAGTGGGGATAGGGAACAGCACAGATTTTATGCTGTGCTTTTGAATCAAAAACTCCTGTCAGCAGGCAGGCTCAAGGAGGAAGTAGCAGTGGAGAAAGACACCCATTTTTATATGAAAATAACTTCCAGAATTCTCCTGGCATTTGTCTGTTTTGTTTTCTAAGTGTTCTGCTTGCTTTCTCTTTGAACCAACTTGAAATGGATAAAATTCATTATTTAACCACGGCCTGCATTAAGGAGGGTTTCTTTCTGCTCTATTTTATGTTAGAAAGAATCAAGAATGCCAATTTCCTTCAGTTCTTGTGCTAAAATTGGAAAAATAGCCCCATATGTTCTGACAGTTCCCACTGGGTAAGACTTAACAGCTGCTCCTCTTCCTCGGCTTTTGTCATGGGATGTAATTATTCTTCCATCCATAAAAAACCCAGAAGGAGCCTTTTCAATGCTACAAAAATACCTAGTACTGTAACATTTAACAACGTAATGGTGGGCATTACAGAAGGTATGCTCTATACAGCAACAGACGTTTAAGCACTTAATTTGATAGTACCCCAGGCCTCTGCATCACTTTTAATCTGAAATAATTTTACTTGGGTTGTTTTAAATGCACCTTAAGAGTGCTGCAGTCAGCTTTGTCTTTTGACACTAACTTTTTAGGCACAGTTATGTTACAATGGCAAGTCCCTGGTAGAGAGCAGATGGAATGAGGGAGGCTGGACCTCCAGCCACAGATTTTCCACTGAAAACACACTGCCTTCAGCACAATTTACAAGGGCACTGGCTGGCTAGAAGTGGCATTGCATTTATGGTCATTTTCTTCATTAGGCACCAAGGCTGATCGCCATCCAGTCCTTGTGCAAGCCCATGTGTTCACAGGAGACTCCCACTTGGTCCCCCCACTTTACACAAATATAACTTATTCTTCACCTCTGGCTGAAGGGTTTTGGTGGTGGCAAAACCTTATACTACACCAGCTCTTTAATCCCACACATTTCAGGGCACTTTTGAAAATATTTAGTAGTAACTAGTAATATCTACTCAAGCAAGGGAGTGCTGCCAAGAAACTGGAGTGAGAACAATGGCCCAGCCAGTCAGCAATCTGCCTCACGCAATGCCATAAGGAGATGCAGCTTTGGGAGCCCACAAAACCAACCACCTCCAGCTGTCCTTTCTTCTCCCACCTTCTGGGCCCAGCACCTGCAGGGGCTGAAGGCTGCCCAGTGGAAAAGCAGCACTTTGCCTGTGGCAGGAAGGTGACTTCTGATGGAAATGGCCACCTATGTGCATGGAAAGGTGGGATTTTGTTACGCAGTCATGAGACAGCTCAGCGCTGCTCTGTCCAGACATTACCAAAAGGGGATCACCTCTTCCCCTAGGGCATGCTGTGCGACAGAACAACCCCATTCCCTCAGGTCCGTCTCTCCGTGACCAGCCCTGCCTCAGTAGCACAAGCAGCGAAGGCCCGAGCCTCGGCCGCCCTCCCAAGATGGCAGACAGCGCCCTCGCCTCAGCGCGGCGGCGCGCCCGCCGCCCCCTGCCTCAGAGCGCGAGACTCGCGCGCGCACGGCGCACGGCCGAGCGCTCGCAGTGCCCCGGCGGGGGAGGGGAGGGAGCGCGCACGTGAGCGCCCAGACCGCCCGGTGGCTCCCGGCAGTCGCTGTATCCCGCCGTCCCATTGGCCGCCTGGCGAACCTTTCACCTTTTACCCGGCTCCGGCAGCCAATCGCCTGCTTCCTCTCATAGCGTGGGGGATGCGGAGCGTGCGGACTGCGCAGGGCGGCATTCTCGGAGCGGGGTTGCGCCGCGGGCGCTGGGCGGCCCCCGTTGGTACGGGCGGGAGGGGCGGGGGCGGCGCTCCGTTTGCGTAGCGCCGGCCGTAGCGCTGGGGCAAGGGAGGGAGGGGGAGGCCGTCCCGGGCCCAGGTGAATGGAGGGACCTGACAGCTGCGGGGACTGAGGCGGCGGCGGCGGGGAAATGGCGGCGGCGGGAGCACAATGAGACGCGGCCTGTAGTGGGGGGAAGCGCCGGGCTGGGTCCGGTCCGAGCAGGTAGGAGATGGCGCCCCGGGAGCTGCATGGCGGCCGAGCGCGGGTGTGTCGCGCCCGCCGGCCGCAGCTCCCCCGGCTCCGGCGCCGCCGCCTGCGGGGTGGGATGGCGGCAGTCCCTCCCTCCCTCCCTCCTCGGGCCCGGGCAGCGCTGCCCCGCCTCCGGCCCGGCGGCCGCCAGCACGGACGCCCGGGCCCCGGGATCGGCCTGGGCAGCTCCCCGGCGCCGGCGGAGCCCGCACGGCTGGGCCGCGCTGCGGCCCCGCTCGGCTTTGTCTGTGAGCGGCGCCCCCGGGCAGCCGCGCCGGAGCTCTCGGGGGCTCTGGGCCCTCCCGCCGTGTCCTCACGGGCCCGGGGAAAGCAGTGCGGGGTAGGAAAGGAGTTTCCACTCGGCAGTGCTGATGCTAAAGGCCATATAAGAATGTCTTGGCTCTGCTCTTTGCTTCTTTTCCATCCTTTTCCAGGGTAGATGACGGCAGTGTGATTAAGGCAGACCTTGTGCTGCGTAAACGGGCGTTGAAAAGTGAAAGGTTAAAAAGACATGTTTTGTTGCTGTGTTAGGTAGTGTAGAAAAAGCCCGAATGACTATAAAATGGGGGGGGGGGGGGGAGTGTGATACTGATATCTGAAAAAAAAGGTAGTTTTTGTGTTTATTATGCTTAATCAAAAATTAAGTGTTTAAAAATAGTGACTCTCATAGTGAATAGTGAATCTCAGTTAACTGCTAACAGTCCGGAGGACGTTTGGCACTTCAGATCAGTTTTGAGTATTTTTGATGTTAATATTTTGGTCTTCAAGTTATGTGGTGGGCTCAAGTGGTGGAAGTGTATAGGTTGGAGAATTGTTTTCCGTTTTCTTTATCTAAACGTGGCAGTCAAAACAATTAACTTTGCCGACATCCAGTGTGCCGTGTTTTACGTGTTTTCTTTAAATACACCACTCTGGGTGCTCTGTTGAAATGCTGACTGCATGTGCATGTTCAGTAGGATGGGTGGTGCTTGTTTTAGCAAGTTCATACAGACACTAACTGAAATTAGTTTCATAATTATTCTCCTGAGTTCCTTTCTTAAGAGAATCTCTCCTATTGTCTGTTTCTACGTCGTGGTCTGTGAGCTTTAAAGATGGTACTAGAAGTTTTCAGCTGGAAGGTGCTTTTTTTAAATGTTTAATAATTGGATTGTTACTTTTTAAATCCATAGGATTAAAAAATATGTATCTATTTATTCAGAACTGTTGGCCCTGAATTAGCTACTGCTGTTCTTCCAAGCATCCTGATGATACAGTTCTGTGGAAGTGGTAGCTCAGTACTTGGCAGCCACAGAGTGATTAATACAAGAATTAACAATTGAGAAGGAAATGTCATCAATATGCCATTGTATAAATCTGTTCTTAGTCCATAGGTTTGACACTAAATGCAGTTTGGGTATTTTCCCTTTATCTCTCTTCTACATTAGAAAGGTTGTGTTAGGCTAAGAGAAAGGTAGATTGAAGATTAACTGGGACTTTTCACATGAGGACAGACATACCAGTGAAGGGATAACAGGCATCACAAAAAGAGTCATGAAGAAAGTAGAGCAGGGAAGTGCTGATTGTTCGCTTGTTTCCCCTGTTTTTGAAAGATTGCTGTGTCCTACAGACTCAAAACAAATGTGATACTCCTTTACACTGTGTGTAACTGAAAGACATGGTGCATCAGCCTATTGGGAATGCCAGAAGTTTACAAGAAAGTTGAAACAATTAATTATTAGTGAAAATTATCCGAGGCTATAAAAACAAGAGTATCTTTTCAGTCTTGGCAAACATCAAGGTGGCTGGTCCATGGAAGGTACTCTTGCCTGCCCTGTGATTATACAGATCCATACATGTTTTCCACTGGTTACTGGTAGCAGGAAGCCAACCAAGCTATTTCGTCTCATATATTACACTAATGTTTTTCTAGAAGTCACACATTTTTTTTTTTTTTTTTAGAAATACCTTGATCATCTCTAGTATACGGGAAGGAAAAACCCAAAATCTTCAGTTCAAAAAACCAGTGTATTGTCATGGGGTCTTTTGTGTAGTCCATAGATGTTTCTCATTTCCCACTTCAGAAATGTGTAAAGTACTTTGCCACTTTTTCAGAAAAGTGTATGGGTTTGCTTCAGCACAGCTGTCCAGAGTCCCAGAATCACTGCTTGACCCACGTTGTGCATGGATCTGTACTGAATGCGAATTACTGGCAAAACCAAATGCAAACATGTGCATTCTTAAGAGGTCAAGGAGTTATTTAGTAAAATGGATAAGGGAGCTGAAATAATCTGATTTCTCTTTAGATAAGCCCTAGAATATAAGTGAGAGCCAGAGTTCAGGAAGATTTTGAAAAGGATTCTAGGGCTTTAGGGATGATGGGTGTTATACTAAGTGCTAAGGCTACGGATAGGATTTTTTGGTTTGGGGCATAGGTTAGTCTATCAAGCAGCAGGTAGAACATCAAAACATTCTGAGATGGGTTGTTCTGTTGTTCCATAAATTCTTTGTGACTTTTTCCCCCTCTCATGCAGATAGTACAAACTAGGGAGTGTACTGAGCCTGATAGATTATTGGCAGAATAGCAAGATGGTTACACAGGCATTAGGACTGTGTAGCCAGTGGCCATCTGTATGCCATCACCTTCATGTGTTTCACAGTAGTTTCTTCCATCTGATAGCAGAAGTTTGATTTTATTTATGTATTTTTTTTTAGGAAGTGCCACCTTTAAAGAAAATGAAAGTATAATTGTAGCATTATGTAGAACAGGAGCTTCTGTATAAATGTGTGCAATGTGATTTTAGAACACTATGTCCTGAAGGCCAAGGATAGTTGAAATAGATCAGAAAGCATGATTGTTCTTTGCATCTTATGGACTTCTTTTCCTCATCCTTTAGCCTTTTGGGACTACCATATATATTGTGATAAACTAGAAGAGAGGAAACCTGATATATAGTAAAAAACTAGAAGTTAATTTTTTAGCTGAAGTTACAGTCTTTGTTGGCATTTCAAGTTTTGGTGTTCAAACTATGTTGATTGTTTGGGGTATGGTGGATTTAGGACTGTTACTAAAATAAACATTCTAGACGACTTAATCTAGAGAACAAAGCAGTGCCCACTTTAATGCATGCCATGATATTATATTAGGTGAACTCTTGGTTTTGATAGTTCTTGGATGCCTTATCTAGTAACATGATAATTTTTCAAGTTTGCATTCTGAGCAGTGTATCTGGAACTCCTTGTTATGTCTGCTCTGTGTAGCAGACTGCATTAGTTAAATAAGTTTTCTGTTACATTTGTTGCCTTCAAAATCACACAGTCAAGAAGGAGAGAACTGAAACTCGTATCAAGGAATTGACATGCATTGTTGCACAGCTGCAGGTGTTGAAATGCCCTTCTCTGGTGGGCATTCTCTGGGAAAGAGAAGAAAGAGCAATATTGTCTACCTTCTCCTATCAAAAATGCTCCTGGATCCAAGAGACTTCAGTACTGCTTGTTGTGGCCCTTTAAGTGCAATACATTTGTGACTCTATGATCCGTGTTTTGGTTGGCAGAGGTGTTACTACTGAGTCCCTTCTTACCAAGGTGAAAAATCAAAAGTGTTCTCTCTTGGTCCTTGTTAATGATAGTAGAAACCTTTGGTTTGCTGTACTTTCTTCTCTTTGTCACTCAGGGCCTTGGTACTTCTGTGATGTAAGCTGGCATGATCAGTTTCTGCGCATGCTTTAAATGTTTGGTTACTGGTCATAAAAGACCAATTCCTTTGGGTTAATTGAATAAGTGTGAGCGATCTGAGATGCAGCAGGGTGGCTACTGACTTGAAGGATTGGTTGCTGGAAACAGAGGTAGTCATTTTGGGACTGTTTTATCTAGCCTTGGGATTTTTTTGTTTTAATATCAGTGTCCTTGTGTGTTTTCATTTGTGCAAATGCACACATGAACACACAAAACCCCCCTGACCTCAAACGCTTTATTGTTGGAACCAACTCCTTATTGTTATTAAAACCTGATTTCTAGTGCCTGTGTCCTCTTTTGGAATCTGATTCTTGATAATTTGTCAAGCCATGTAGCAGCCTTTTCCTCAGCTGAGATCCTAATAAGGAGCTGGGTAGTAGTAAAAAAATGGGTCTTGAAAATAGGAATTTAGGAATTTTTTTTATCTTTTATTTTTGAAAATTGAATTGGAGTTTTAGACCTGCTCACCTACTGATTGCATAAATCTCCTTTCCTTAGGAAATGAGGTAAATACAGCTTGCTTTTAAAGTTAATTTGTTTGACTCCATTGAGATGATTTGGCTATGCAAGCATGTCTGGGCTGGCTACCTTTGCAATTCATGTTTCTCTTTTGTTTGCAAAGTCTGCTTTGTTTGTGATTGAGATCAAATTTCTTACAGCTTTCTTTGAACTGTTACTGGCCTTTTATGCTATCTTTGCTCTATGTTTTTTTGTTCAAGTAGAAATGAAAAAGGCTTACCTATCAAAAGGTGAAGTTGCCTTGTAGTTTGTAGGAAAAACATCTAGAGATGATCTGAATTCTAGACAGCATTGAAACCATGGAAGAACTAACTTCTCTCACTGAGTTTTGGCAAGTTAATTCAGATATTTTTGTTTTCACCCTCTCTTTTGAGTTTAACTTTCAAGTGCATGAATAAAAGACATTTTTCAGATGTTTATATTCTGCCTACATGAAAACATTTAAATGTATTTAATCTGACTTACTAACGGGAATTCATAATATTCATTGATAGTATTTGTTTTTTTAATTCAGGGTATTAGTGTCTGTGATCAATCTCAAGAAAGACTTTCAATTCCTCACTTAAGCTATGTATTTCTGAGCAGGCAAACCTGTCTGCTGTACCTTCATGATCAATGGCTACTGGGCTTTTGTTTTTTGAAGAAAACATAAAATGAGAGTACTTACAGTACAACTAAAAGCTCTGGTTAGTCAGGTTTTTTTTCAGTGACCCACAACCTTTGGCCATCTTTCAACTAAAGTTAAATGCCTATATTGTCAATTTGCTATATGAAGTTGTTAAGAAGTGGTAAAAGCTTGGTTAGAATTTTTGTGGGGGAGAAAAAATCAGTGCTCCTCCTTTCCCCTGCCAGCTACTGAAGATGATTTTAAATGGTTCTTGCTGTCTAACATGGTGCTATCCAAGACTGTAGAAACCAAATTACTGTTGGAGATGGATCATGGGCATAAAAAAATACACTGCTTCTTGAAACAAAAAAACCCCAAACAAACCCACATTTAAACCTCTGTTTCTGCTGCATGTTCTTTGAGTCCCCAAGAAGATGTGTGTGTTTTTGTCATTTATTCTTCTTGTTACTTATGTTTTCTTGTTTCTGTGAGACAAAATAAGGGGAAAATTGGAATATGAATATTTTCTACCAGTGTAATGAACAGAGTCAGCATGAATAGCAGAGACTCTAAGGGGGAAGTGACAGAAGCATGTTACCGAGAGCCATGGGATTATCCTTGTATCTTTTTCATTATTTCTGTAGTTGCTGTCAGCAAGGTCTCATGGACTGCCTTACAATTTCTACAACTTGTAAAAAAAGCATGTGGGGAAAGTTTTTCTGTTCTCCATTATTTCTAAAGAATATTGAACTCTGTCAGCATTGGCCTCATGAGTTCACTGACACTAAAGAAAGATAGCAAACTGTAAGTGATAGGGCAACAAGGAACTGTGTGTACACTTTCAAGGATTATAAATCAGAAACTAAAGAAATGTATGCCCAGGTATTCCCAGAAATGTATACCCAATATATGCATAGGTTTATCTGCTGAATAGATCAGTTGATTTGTTTACTGTGTGATCACAAAGGCTATGAGTTAATGAAATCTTCCACTACAGAAGTGTGGCTATACCACCTGCTGAGCAATTTGAGAGCAGTGAGTTTGAAGCGTGATGGGTTATCGATGAAGCTCTGGAGGAGGAAGTGTGTAGGTTTTAAGAAGGTAATGCATTTTCATCTTTGAGTATTTAATTGAAAAAAGGATTGGAGGAATGCCAAAAAGATTTATGAGCTCTCTAGGTCTTTGAAAGACATATGATCAACTTCCAGGAGATGAGCAATTTTCCCTATCGTAATCCTTGCATAGTTAATGCTTTGCTATGCTGAAATTGAGAAGTTAAACCTGCCTTGATTAATAGTAAATTGTCTGGAAAATGGTCTTCTAAAGACTATGTGTTCCCTAAGCTGAATACAGGATGAGTTTTTAGTGACAAAATTAATGATTTGTTGAAACTGTCTACTGACCAGTTATTATCTCAGCTAATGAGGGTCTGCAAGGAATTATTGGATGATTTTAGGGTATGTGGTGAGTGGCACAATGATGAGGCATGTGCTGATTTCTGGCAAGCATTTTGAGTAGTATGCCAATAATGCTACTAAATGCATACATTGCCAGCTATTAAGAGGTGTTAAAACCTTTCATCGGTTCATCCAGGTACTGCTGTCTGTTGCTTCTAGGTGTTTCCTCTGGCACCATTCAAATAGTTTAGGAGTACACAGCAAGAAGTTTTGGGTTTGGAATTTCTAGATTTATTGTTCTTAGTGTAACACAGTTCAGCAGCAGTTGGCAATAGCGATGCTGGTGTCTGATTTTAAATGTCACAGTCAGAAACCTGTTGAATCCGATTTCCTTGTTTTCTGTAATTAAGGGATTCAAGTGGCTGTCAGAATGGATGACAGCCATCTCATGTCAGCTCTAATACTCCTCTGATCCATATCAACTATTTAATTCTGCTTGCTGAACCAGTAGAAAACTTGCCCAGGTCAAGGAAAAAAATGTCACTTGGTTATATTGTCATGAACTATTTTTCTCCCAGAGAGCCAGACAAGTTAAGAGAAGGGAAGGAGCAGTGACAATGGGGTTGCTTCATTGGACGCTTTTGGTTGCCATCAGATTGGATCTACAGTCTCATGAAAACTTACCCAAAAATACTACTTCTCACTTATTAATTGAAATAATTGCATCATGTCTTTCTCATTTTTCTACTTTCTCGCTAATTGTTAATAGCTGCTGTTATAAACAGGTGTGTTATGACAGTGGTTTTGTGGGTTTGTGTATAAAAATCAGTGGTGGTAAATCCAGAATATGAACCAAAGTGAGGGAAAAATTATGCTACAAAAATTGAATAAAAATGCAATTTGATTTAACAACTTCTTTAGTGACTACTATTCTGAGATAAGAACAACTTTTTAATAAAAGTAACTCCAATCAGTGCAGTAATCAAGATGGAACACTTAGACTAGCTATTAGCTTGGCAAATTCAGATCTGAAGTTATAAACTATTCAGCCTAGTTTAAAACCTCTAATTTTTGCCTAGTGGTAATTTGTAGTTGTGACTCCATAATTAGGAATGTGTACAAGAAATTACTTAAAATTTTAGGACTTATTTTCCATTTTGCCTCAAATGTAGTGATTATATGTTCCAAGACACTAATAAAATCAGATACAAACTAATGACTTAATAACTTTGTTATTAAATTTTATTATAAATGAATGTTTTCCTTTATCCAGTTTTCCATTCTTTTGAAAGTGATGGGGTGAGGTTTTTTTAATGATATGTTCAAGTTCTCAGGTATAATTTGATTACCTTTAAAAGCTCAGTGTTTTCATTTTTGTGAGGGAAGGGGAAATCGTTGTCCTGATTTAAATAAACAAACCCCCTAAAACCAACCACCATTGCCCCCAAACAAAACCAAACAACTCTCTTGTTTGTTTGCCATCAACCTGGTAGAGATTTGTAATCACTCATTTGAAATCGGAGCTTTAGGACTTCTCACTATCCAGAGCAGAATTCGCTTTATAATTACGTAGGCAGTTCAGAAGTAGCAAGTTGGAGTAGTTGAGAGAGATAGGTCACCTTTGTAAATCCGGAAAACTTTCAGCTTTGAATAGCTTAAGGCTATACAAACTTTTCAAACCATGGGCTTGGTGGTTTTTTGTTTGTTTGTTTTCCATAGGCTAAACTCAATTTTATGGTGAAAATTGACTGCAGTTTTTGTTAAAACGTGTTATCTAGTGGAGATACCATGCAACTGTGGTAGGTGTATCATAGATGGAGATTGGATATTTAAATAAGAATATCCAAAATGTAACAATGTGCTTTTCAATGTTACAAGTTGAGCAGTTTGAGTGTGGGCTAAACTCTTGTATCCTGTTGGATTTATGCAGTAAATATTGTTTACAAGTTTCAGTTTACAGGTATACTTTTGAGAATATTGTTTGATTGTATGTGAAATTTTCATATGAAGTAGTAGCCAATACTTAAGACAGGAGTATTTTCAATTGATACTATGATAGTGTCAAAATGGTTAATTAAAAAGACAAAATCAGAAAACTTTAGATTCTTTAAAATTTTGCATTCTAATTAGGGGGTACATGATCACAGAGGTGCTACTCAAAACAGTAATTTTTTTTTCCTGTTAGGCACCTGAGGAGCATAGGGTGTATCTTGGGCTGTAGTTTGACATGCATTTTAGATGGCATTTCTGCCTAGAAAAAAAAATTACTGTTTCCCCCCAGGTCCTGGTATTTGTTGTTAAGCTTCATTGAAGCAAGCATTTCTGAAGTTCTGTGGTAAAGTGAATTAATGAGACTAATTCATCTAAGAAACAATTTATTATGTGTGATTTCTTTCATTCTGTTATGGTCTGGCTCTAGATGTGGTCACAGATTACCTGGAAGCAGTTGTGGAGGCAGCAGGTAGATTGACGAGTGAGTAAGAGTGATCTTCTTGAGTGTATAACCGTGCTGTATTAAATGCATGGTAAACTATGATCTGGAAGCCTTTGTTGTACGGCATTTTGTCTTGCTGCTGAGTGAAAATTAAAGAAAAATGATAAAATTAAAATAATCTTTTCTCTGTTTTGTTTACATCAGGAATTTATTTCTCTCTGATTGTTTTGGAAAAAATTGACTGTATAATCAGCTACAGATTTTTATAAGAATTTTTGAGAAAGCTAAAGTGAAATACTGACCTAGTAAAATGATGGGATGTAAAACCTCTGCAGATGCGATGTGCTTTATCCTACTAGAAGAGGAGTAATAAGGTCACTCTTCTCAGTGACAGCTGCTCAAAAGGGTTTATCACACGTTTCCTTTTGAATGAACTTCATTGCTTTAGGTGACTAGTCTCAATTTCTCTAATGTCTTGTCTGTGCAACAAGGTCAAACTTATATAATTTTTAAGTTAATGATTTATACCTTTGAAATTTCATTTTAAAATAACTTTTCTATTTCAAGTCTTAGAGGGAGGCCTAGGGTTTTTTGGGGGGAGGTCGCTTTTTTTATTTTTGGGGTATTTTTGGTTTGTTGTTGGTTTTGTTTTGGTTTTTTTAAATTGTTCTTTTAATTGTTCTCCCCCCCCCCCCCCACCAGTTTTAGTACGTGTTTGAAGTAGCTTGAATTGCAAATTAGGAAATAATGAAAACAGTAATTTCTTAAAATCATTAGCTGAAGAGAAGTGAGAGATTTCATGTTCAGGGTTGAGAAAGCAGTGCTGAGGAAGAAGAGGGAAATCTCCATTGAAAGTTAGGCATGTAATCTGCTTAAGTCATTCTGGAAGTCATCAATTATCTGACTCTTTAGGCATCTTAATGCATCTGTGTATGCCTACTCAAATAAGCTGCTCATTAGCTGATGAAAGCAAATGATTAGTTAATGAAATTGAAAGTCACTTGTATTAAATATTTAAATAAATATTTAATTCTGAATAATTTAAAGTTTTATTTATTATTATAAATGTAATATGTGTTTGCATTAATGAAGTTATAAATTCCTTCCAAATACACCATAGGATGCAGGGGGAAAGTTATTCTACATAATTCAATATAACAATAGGTAAATGGTGTGATTACTTGAATTTTAATGGCTGTACTGCTATTCTCCAAATTAGTCAGATGTCTGTGTTGTGAATCAACCTAAATGGTATCACTATGGATGCACTTGTTTCTAAGGAAAACTATAAAAACAATATAAATTCCTAACTAATAGGGTAGTTATGTAAGAGACTTAGATACAAGATTTCCCAGTATAAATCTGGAATGTTTACCAGTATAAATCAAAATTAGGGATGCTAATGCTTCTGATTTAATTGGACTTTCTGCATTGGCATGTATTCCCACATTCAGAATGGTGGAGATGTGTTCCAGTGCTTATCTCATTCTCCTGTCATTTCCAAGCCATTCCTTGTCAGTCACTGGCAATGTACCTGCCAGGCCCTTACTATTTTCCTTTGGTAGGTGTTGATGTATCCAGAGTAGAAGCTGAGCACAGAAGCAGCAGAAAGGGGAGGTAGTCCAGGCTCTGCTGATGCAGCTGCCAGTCAGCTTCACAGAATTTATCTGTGTATTTTTCTGAAAATTGAGAATTATTGTATTAAGAAAACACCTCAGAGTTTTTGCTCATAGTTGCTTGATGTTGGCTAGTTAATACTGCAGCAATCAAGCTGTTATACTTACGGTAATTAGATGATTCTAGGCATAGTAATTGGTGGTTTGGCAACATCGATGCAAACTACAGCTAACATGGCAAGAACAGGACAGAATACTTTCTTTTGCTTTGTACTTTCTATTTTTTGATAACCAGGGTTTGTGGAGCTGGTAATCCCAGATAAAGCAAAATCTGCTATGGTTTTTTTAGACAAGAGTCTCTACTCTAACTTGAGCATTTGTGTTCTGCCCTGAAAATGCAGTGCACAACTGACTGAATTACAGGACTATGTTTTAATATTACAGAAGAAAGAAACGCTTCAACTGATGGCTGTGGACCAGGGTCCTGTACACATGTGTGTCTGTTTTGATGCAATATTGTGTCAGTAATACAAACAGGCTCTGGAATTGAAACAAGTATAGGAATATATTATTTCTGAGTTGTACTTAGCAGAAGAGTTAATTTACAGGTGTAGGTATATTAACTTAGTTACATTGTTTCCAGAACCCAACACAGTGTCAGAAACCCTCAGCTGCACCATTTACAAGCATTTAACTCCTTTCAAATATTATTTCTCAGGCCTGAGTAGTTTGAGATAATAATATAAAAAATGTGGAATTGTTTAACAATAATTTCATTTTTCTTTCCTTCTAACTTGCCTCTATTGTCATTAAATGAGTATTCAGCAAATACGGTATTCAGTTAATCACAACTACTTTAATGTCTGGAACAATCCTGTCATTTGCATTCCTGGGAATGCTTTTGCATAGATACAGGAATAGCTCTCACTCCAAACTGAAAAATAAAGGGTAGAAAGTTATCTCCCCCTTCATGCCTCCCCCTCTTTTTTTAATGATGATTGTAGCAAAACAGCTTATTTCAGTTTTTGAAGCTTTTGCTGTCATTCAACAAGGAGGAACAGCTTGGATACTTTTTTTTAACCTGCATAGTTAAGAGTATCCATCACTGTATATGTTATGAGCATATCTGATGTGGAAAATTGGACTAATGCTTCACTGGATTGAAGGGATTCTTAACTGTAATCTACATGGTGTTAGGGAAAGATGCCTGTTAATATACATTTAGGGGACTTTCTCAGGGGTACCCGTTTTATCTCAATTTATTCTTTTTCATCTTGCATTTGTTCTGCTATTGTGGAAGAGTGATAGATGGATCAGGAGTGGGTCTGTCTTCTGATTTCACTACAAGGTTTGGTAGTGCTTAGTTGCAATGGTATTTGAGCTAAAGGACCTTTATGAACCGGTTACTTCACTGCTAACACAGGATGTTTGACCTTGTTCCAGCTTCGATGGTTGATCATAATGTGTGAAGCTTCCAGAGGAGGGAAGAAAATGTAAAGCTTCTCAGTCAATATTCAGACACTGATGACCCCATATATTGGGGAAAGAATGCTGTCCCCATTGCATTTTGTGGATCTTGAATATTTTTATTTTTCAACTTCAGTCATGATTCCATATTTACTCCTAAACCTAAGAATTCCGTTTAAGGCATCTATTAAAAAATAAACTTTCATTGAAGAGAAAAACCTTTAAGGTTATTTTGCACACAAGGAAGTCCTCAAATCCTTGCAAACCACTCAGGTTTTCCTGCCGATAGTTCAGGACTGACAGTACACAAAACAAGCAAGCATGTGTCATCTTGTAGTTATTTTTTACCACTTTACCTTAGATAAGGACTTCAGCTCTTCCATCACTACCTTTTTACCAAGTAAATTCTTGAACATGTCTGATCCAGTTTCAGTATTGTGTCAGTTATTCTGGAAGGTCAGCTGTGCTGCAGATAAACTGTGATATGAGAATACTACATGAAGCTTAAAGCTTTATACTGTTAAAATAGAATATTTATAGCTTCTCACCACTTTTGAACCCCAGACAGTGTGCAAATATTTGCTTCATTGGACAATATTAATAATGAAGATTGATGCATTAAAAAAAAAATTAATTGATATGACTTGCTGAAGTCTTATATTAATTTTAACTTTGAACAAAGTAAAGGAATGTTCATGTTCTAGTCTAAGTGCATGTATTTACATAGAAGGAAATAACTATATCTTTTCCACTTTGGAATTAATTCAGATCATTTTACAACCATGCTCATTTTTTCTGCTTTTCATCTTGTGTGAGTGCCCTTGCAACACTGTTGGTATGCCACAGAGCATTTTAATAGAATTGGAGAATTCCATATGTTTTAGGGAAAAGACCCCTAAAATCCAGCTATCGGTGTAAGACTGCCTAGCCACCCAAAACGATGTCCCTAAGTGCCATACGCGCACATTTTGTTAAGTACCTCCAGGGGTGTTGACTGAACCTGAGCAGCATCTTCATCCTTAAATATTCTTACATTTTCCAAAAGTAAAGCAAAGACAAACCCAACAGCAAGCAAACAAAAAACCGTACCAAAAAAGAACAACCCAGTGGGCCTATGGAAATGTCTTGAAAGTTATTCACATGTTTTCCTTGAATAAAATTAAATAAACAAGTATGCTTTTTGTTTGTTGCAGATCTTTTTCCTCCCCTCTGGTGTTCTCTCTCTGGAGATTGAATTCTGTGGCAGCTGGGGAGCTTTGAATGGCTTCTGAATTTGTGAGAAAAAAAGTTTCTTTGTACTACATATTTTTATGAACTTAATACTGACTTCTTCCCAGCTTCACATAAAAGAAAATTCCAGTAGTGTGCCCACAAGTTTGTTGCAGGGAAAGACCATGTGAAGACAAGTAGTGTAATTTGTGAGAAGTCTTTCTTTTTAGGGTGACATTAAAAACTATGAAGCATAAAATGTGGAGTAAAATACTTACACATTTTAAGGTTGCACTAGGAAGAGTTGGTTTGATGCACTATTAATGATGAATGCTTTTTGTTTGTTTTTTGTTTTGTTTTGTTTGAGGTTTTTTTGGAACTAAGAGTAGATTTTGTACACTGGTTCTTGGTACATAAATTGATATGGCCAAATGGAGCAGACTTGAACTCATTTTAGACTTGGTAGAAGTTTTAAGCTTGATTTACAATCCAATTGTCTGCTGTCCCTGCATCATACAATTACTGACTTCAGAGAAAGCCTTTTGTAATGTAGGGCACTTAGTAATTTTGAATGTTGTGGCACAGAGATAACAGAGAACTGTTGAATATCCATGTTTTGAGGAGCTTGACTTTTTGCCACATGAAGAGAAAGGGTTTATGTTTATGCAAATAATAGGATTGAAGTCTCCACATGGGGTTATATTCAAGGGGCAGCTGCTGCTTTTACTTATCCAAAGCAAGAATAATTAATGCTTTGGAACTGTACTTGCCTCACAGCTTGCTCCCAAATTGAGCAAGAGAGAAATCCCTACTCTAATGTCTGCTTAATTGCCTTCCTGTAGAAGACATAAATGCCTGAAAAGCTTGACTATAACCTTTAAATTAACTAAACTATCACAAGTAAAGAATTTGGTACCCAACTAAATGACTAAATAATAAATAAATTCACAGATATAGGCAGTTGTCCCTACTTGTGATACTGATACGATAGTATAGTTACCCCTAAATTAGAAGCATTGAGCTGTGATTTTTCTGTGCAGCAGCTTGAAAAAAACTCAGCTGCGTGGCATAACTTAATTCTAATTGCAGTTAAAACTAATAAATGTGTTTCAGAGTGTTTGTGTAGCTCAGATTTGTTTTTATTTAGGGAGGTGTGCGTCCTTAGTGTAATTTTTTTTTCCTGACTTCAGTGAAGCAGACCTTGATCCTTGGATGTCAAAGAGTTTTTTGGTTTAGAATTAATCTGAGGCAGTAGGGAGTTTGTACTGTGGCTTCTGACATAACTTTATTGTTTGTATCTTAACAAACCAAAGAAAAATAATTGAAATAGTTGTTGGAATAACAAATGGAAGAGAAGGGGAAGTCCTGTTTTATAGTCACCCCTTTCCCCCCTGCCCTCAGCATCTGCAACAGCTGTAATTGTGGAGAGACAGGATGCCAGCCGAGATGTACTTTTTCATCCCAGTCATAATGGCAGTTTTTACCTTACCCCCCCGCCAAAGATCATGCAAGACTTTGGTTCATGCTGGAATGCAGTTGTATTTGCATAAAGGTTTTTCACTTCATCATAGCTCTCATATGAGTTTGAGTCAAATTGCATAAAACTTCTTGCAAGATCTTTGCAACTTCATTCCCAAGTTGTTAACAGTTTGAATAATGATTTAATTGCTGGAGGGACTTATTGTTTAATTTCAACCTTCGAAGATGTTGAAGAGCAAGAACGTTAATAGTCTTTCAGATTTAGCCTGTTGCTTATAGTGTGAACAGCAGGTCTGTAAATTTCAGTCATCCTTTTTCTGATGATCCTTTTTTAATAGCAAGTTAGGTATGATATGAATGTAATTATTTTCAAGGACTGAATTACAAACCCACGAAATTAAAAAAAAACCTGTTACATTCTGCATTCTCTGATATATTTGGATACTTGGTTTTTGCATTAGTAGTGTTTTAGTTGCAAATAGCCAAGATACTTGAAGATCTTGGCTGAGATTTGCAGAAGTAACTTGTGGTTGCTTGCAGATTTCTAGAGTACTGGAGATTTGCAGAAGTGCCTGCTGTGTCACTTCTTGGATGCTACTCTTGATGTCTTTATAGGAACTGTTTCTCTTTTTTCATGTTGCCGCTCTGAGTATTGTGTTTGTGGTGTGTTTTGGAGTTAGACACTCCAAGTGTCTGATTATCTTAGAACTCTTGCCTTCTACCTTTTGATAAAGTAGGTGAGTGTTGAGCTCTTAAAGGAAAAGGTAACATTAAAGAAAAAGGGGAGCCTTGGTGTTTCATAGAAGACCTTGACATTCCTCAAAATCATGTTTCTAAAATGTCACTAATTTTTCCTTTTGGTCTCTGTTGCTTGTTTTTAACACAATCCTCAGACACTGTAGAGCAAAATTATTATTATTATTATTATTATTATTATTTTTATTATGTGTTAGAAAATATTTTGCCAGCTGTGGCTCCGGCGTGGGGAGCGTTCAGCACTGGGCAGCCCCGGGCAGTGCCGCTGCTCTCGGCAGCAGCAGCAGGTGCCCTGGCCGCAGGGGAAGGATCGCACCAGGCTTTGTCTGAGTGGGTGCCCCAACGCCATTTAAATGCTAATGCCCTATGCGCCGCTGTTTTGTACTAGACCTTGACTGCATCGCAGGAATGCAGCCTGTCTGGTTTTAGGTTGGCATTCAAAGGGCCTACTGTAATTCCTGCCTGCCCGTCGATTGATTAAAGCCGAGCTCTTCTGGCTTCGGTGTGCCGAAGGAAGCGGTTGTGCTGGTGGAGAATTAGAATTACAAACTTTCTCGGCTCTCCAGATCTTACCTGCTGGTCTCTGTGCTTTGTGTTTGCCACCTGCAATTAGGCTGTAAAGTAAATTTGCTCTGTTAAACCACACATGGCATTTGCTTTATTGACAAGGGTTGTACCTTTCTTTCTGTTCATGTTTGCGTTATGCTGTGGTATCCAAATGCTGCATTGTTCCCTTCATATTTTCTTGCAAATATATATAAAGTATATGTCTGTATTTTTAATGTAGATGTGACAGTTTTCTGTTAGGTTACTTTCTGGTTCAGTGGAATATATGTTCTGGTTCATGTTCAGAGGCAGTGAATAAATGAATAACCTAGACACAACAGGAACATGCTATAATAAATCTAAGTTCTACTTACTGCATCTTAGAAGCAATTTGCTGTATTTTGTGCTGAAAATAAAAGATGTATTTATGTATGCTGCAAACACATTTAAAATGTCGTCCTGGGAATAAATTTTGTGTAGTTCGATTTTGTACGTGAATGCAGTATTATTAATCAGATTTTCTGTGCTGCATTCCTTTTGTATTCTTGTAAAATAAAGCAATAACTGTTTACTTTGTTTTTTGGAAAAATAGACATTCTTTCAGCTCTCTCTCTTAAATGTGTTGAATAATAATTGTCTTCCATATTTCCTTACTGTGTTAGGTGAAACATGCATGGAGGGAGCACAGGGGAGAAAGGCTGTAAATCTAGTTAGCCTCAGCTAGCAATTATTTTCACAGATAAAACAAAACATGCAAATATCTCCTGAGCACTGGAGGCTGATCTTTCAGACACTGACTGTCTGTATCCCTAGCCAAAAAGGGGCATATGATAATTAGGTTTTGAAGGACCATGTGCTCTTGCTACAGAGCTAAATATTAAAATGCAGGAAAGCAGACTACCACATGGCACAGTTGATTTTTATGGCAGTTCATGTTAAAATGCTCTCTCTTTATGTTGCCTTTTAGGTTACCTAGGGTGAAACAAAATTGCAGGCTTGGAGACTCTGGAAAAGCTCAGCATCAGCGTTTGAGGTAAAAATGAACATACTGAACTAATCTTGGGAGTGTCCTCTTTGTTAACTTTATGGAACTGATTGGAGGAGAAATTTTCATCAAGATTCATTTTGTGTTTAAGTTTTCAGTATTGATTTAAAAAAATTGGACTTCACAATCCCTTTTTAGGTCTGGCAAGACTCACACTTTTAGGCATATATATTCTGCAAATTTTTTCTTTTATAGCTTTAAGAACAGTCTAGATCTGCTTAAATATGGTATTTTTGCCATAAGTTATAGTTTTATAATACATATAGTAATATGTTCAGTGTAAATATGTAATACATATATTTGGCTAATATATCTAGAAATTCACTGTCATTAATTACTTCTAAATTTTACTTTTATGGTTAAATCACGATCTTAAGTGTACAGTATTTTTTCTTCTACTAAAAAGACTTGTGTTAATGTACTTCGAGAGAAATGGTTTTTGCTTTTTCATGAGTTGACTGCATTACTTGCAGCTTCAAATTGAAATAGTCTAAAGAAGTTTGAATTCTGATTTTTTTTTTTAATGTTTAACTCAAGTGAAATGAAAATACATGTGCATGGAAAAAGCAGTGCAGTTCTACAAACCATAGTAAAATTATATCAAATATTCTATGCCTGTATTTCTCACATGAACCAGTAATTAATGATAGTAACCTGGAAATAGGACTAGGGAAGTATGTGCACATTTAAACGAATTTAGCTTCTAAATCACTCTTTTGAATTTTAGTTCTTAATAGTAAACTAAAATAATTAATATTCAGTGAGCTTAAATAGTTTGTGTCAGCAAATTGCAGTGTAGGCTCTACTCACAAATGTTTATAAGCAACTAAATTAGCAAGATTAATTGTGGTATTGTAGTTTCCTTTTCAAGTAATTTTTACAGTTTACAGGTTTTTGTTCTTGTTGTTTTTAAGAGCCAAGGCTTGCAAATTATGTGATTAATCTACAAGCTGATATCATGATGTCAAAATGCAGTTTGGGAAGCATAAACACAGAGACTGCGGAAATTAAAACGGTAAGACTGTGCTTTGTAGTGTGGGAGAAGCAGGTTTTGGGTGTATCACTGCACTATGTTCCCTTATTTTGTATTTAAAGCTAATTCAGAACCATAGAATAAAGTAACTTCCACGTGTGAGATTATAGAAATTGACTGTGAATTTCTTTGGAATGAAAAATAAAGTGGCTACTTTATTTTATTCATAGAAATTTAGATATAGCAAGAGCATAGATAAAGACGTTTGTCATGAAACACATGCCCTGATATTTCTTATGAAGCTGAATATAATTAGAAATATATTCAGTTTTTTAAAAGGCTATGTGTGTGTGTGTTTTTCTTGGGGATTTTATATTCAAATGTGGTTGTGTTTTGATGAAATATGATCAGTTAAAAAAAAAATTGAGAGAGTTGACACAGGGGATTAGAATTAGAATTGAATTCATATGTTGTTCCCGATAGGAGATATAAAGTAAATGGTAAGGAAAAGAAATGACAGGTAAATTGTTAAAGGTCTTAGTTTCAATAGTGTGCTTCAGTTTGAAATACAAGTTCAGCAGAAATAGGGAAAGAGGCTATCTGGTTAAAACTACATAGCAGAAGAATGTAGTTTGATAACACGGGCAAGACAGAAATGTATTTAGTTCTGCTATTCCTCACCTTGCCTTGCATCTTAGATCCATGTGCTTCATGCTTTATCTTCTGTCCTCTGTGTTGAGGAGGTGAAAGGAGTCTGCATAGCACCAGTTCTACACTGCTGATTAAGCAACTACATAGTTAAGGTTGTTGCACAGGCCTTATACACATCATTTTAGAAAATGAAAGTTTGTTCCACAATCTGGCTGTGTGTCTGTATTCGTTAAAGGAGAAACATTCCATTTCTGAACGTTTATTCTGAATGCCTCATGCACTAGTGTCACTGGAGGTGCACTACAAAACTGATTTTTGTTTTCACATTGTATTGCTTTACTTGTAAATGCCCTACAGCCTATGTGTGTTAGGCTGATAAATAGTGACATCATTCTTTTGCATTAGACTGTTACAGTGTGCATCGGCACAACTCTTGTGTGAGCAGTGTCTTGCTGGCTGTGTTGATCTGTTGATTGCAACAAAAAGTGTTCATTAGGCTCTTTCCCTAAGTCCAGGTTTGGTCATATTGAACATTAGTTGAAGGACTTAAGGGGTTTGGTGAGTCTGCCAAGTGTCATGTTGTACTCCATTTCTTTCCTACAGACATTTAGGAGGATTCTGCCAGGAATTTCAGCTGTTAACTGTTGTACTGCTTGTGGAAGTGCTTCAGAATCAGCTCGTCCAAATGTAACTCAATTTAACTTTCATTTCATAAGCTCTTTAATGAAACTTTTCCTGAACAACAGAAAGCAGCCTTTGTTGTTCTGGTATGCCTTGGTAGGCTATTAAAGACCAATGTTCTGCTTGTGCTGTTACACTGGTTCTGTATCAGAAAAATAGAACAAATAAAATTCTTGTAGTTCAAAATGAACATTCACAATAAATATTGATGATTGTGCTAGGGAAACCAGGGAAGATGGTCCTCATCGGAATGCTTATATTTGAGCTTTGTAAGCGTCTGTGGGTTCCCATCTTGAAAGGGAACACATCTGAAATGCATTTTTCTTTTTCCTTTAAGAATTTGGTACGACCAAATGTAAAAATTGCTGTTAGGCAATGCATGTGATAAAGATCTTTGAAGGATGAGAAAGAAAGACTGTCTTGTAAGCTGTGTTCTGTGTTAAAGAAAGCACAATATAAAAGAGGTTTCTGATGCATCTTACTCAATTATATTGTTTGACAGCTGTTTGATGTTTGAGTTTTGGGCTTTTTTTTTTCTTTCGAGATAAAACTGGGGGTGGGTGTTTGGTTTGGGATTTTAAAGTTCTCTTAAGGGAACGGAAGTTGTAGGAGTAATATTAACAAACACACTTCTTTTTCTGGAAGAAGTAGTGTATTCTTTTGGACTATCACAGAAAAAGTCAAATCCTTTGAAAAAGTACACTTCTTTTAAAAGGAGGTTTAGAAACCAGACAACGTAGAAATCTTGCAAGTTCACTGTCACTTGGGCAAAACCAATTCTTGCCACTGAATGCTCACAGTGTAAGTTGGTATGGAACATTCTCAGTAACATTTTACATTTGTATATTTACATTTACATTAATTTTCTACTCAGTATTTCATATTCTTAGTATTTTACATTTTTCTTTTTATTTGTTCCTCCTTTACCCAAGTAAGAATTTTCTGTGTTAGATCATTCAGCAAGTTAAGGTTTCATGTAGCACTTGAACATAAATTGCTATAAAGAAACTGCATTCTGACTCTTTAAGTGTTCATGTAAGAGAACGTTCAAGCAGCCAGGTTCTCTTCATACTTTTTTATAGGTTGTGGTTTATTTCCTTTAAAGTAAGTAGATTATTTTTACTTCTTAGGCTAACTTGTTTTGGCTGATGCTGAGAGTGTTTTTAGAGGATAAACCAGACATTCCTGGACAAAGATGAAAACCTAGAGCATTAGAAATAATTTATTAGATTGTATTAGATAAAAATGTACAAATCAGTATAGAAAGCAAATTAAATACATTGCATATGGCAGTAAGAAATTTTTGTTGTTAATAGGAGATGGTTAATAGTTTTGTATTAACTTGTGAATGTAACACAAACTATGCTCACAAATGGTGGTAAAAAATTGAAAGATGCTTCCCCATGACTCCAGTCTCTTCTCTGTGTACCTCAGTGCTATTCCATAAATGTTTTAAACTGTCCTCCAAGTAGGACTGTATCCAGGATGTCTTGTTCCAGGTGGATGCTCTGGTTGGTTTGGCTTGTATTCCTTAGTGTAGTAAACCATGAATTTTTTTGTGTCCCAAGGGATGGCTTCAGATTGGATATAGTTATGTGACTGAAAAACCTACACCACCATTCCAGAATTATTGTAGACTGGAAAAACTTCTATTAAATGTTGTTGACTGTTCATTTCTAACATTGTATATTTTTATGAAAAACAGTTCTTTAAATGATAGAATAAGGGATTAATTTTAGCTTTGCAGTTCACTGTTCACATAAATGTAGATTAAAGTAAGGACACCAGGATGTGAATTCTGCTCTTGAAACTGTCCAGATTGATGGCCGTGAAACTGGACCTTTCACTATTATTTTAGTAGAACAGATAAGCTTGAGCACTGTGTTACCTTACCAAGCTTCTGTAACTAGTCCAAAGTCACAGGAAACAGGAATTGTTTCAGGTGTTTCTCGCTCCAAATTCAGTTTCAACGAGTTCTTACAGTTTCTTATGCTATCAGTTTTCAAAATAATGCAGTGGACAAAGATGGAACATCTTAACAAGTATCTTTGTTGCTCAACACTGGCTGTGCAGGACTAGTTTGGCTTTTTTTCTCTGCTTCACTGTTAGCTAGTTTCAGTTAGCTCATGTTCAGTTTTCTGTTCACAGATTTTGAACATATGTGCTTACATCTCAAATGTTTTCAATTTAAAATCTGTTCTTCAAGTAGATGTGTTCTTTCACTTTTCATTTCTAGATGATCTTGTACTGCTTTTCTTATTATTGAAGAACTTGATATTTTTCCTTGGTATTGAAATAGAGACTCTCGAATGATACAATTACTGAATTATTCTGGCTTACTCTCATAATAATGTTGACAATTGATCTTGTCGTATCTTACATACTTCCAATACAGATGATAGAAATGAAGGCCAGGACTAGGAAACTTTAGTAAAGCAGAAAGTAACATTGATTAGGCAGGATAACTTTTTACCTGACTTAGCTTAAATTCCCTCCCCCTGTATGTTCTGTCAAATTTGTTGTGTCTCATGCAAGCTCAACCCTGGTATGGTTACAGTGGTGCGCAGTACTCTTTTGGCTGTGTGTACTTTTCAAGTTACAAATGTGCACATACTTTTTTCTTTGCACTTCAGAGGTTTTTTGGGAATGCTTGTTGGTCTCAGTGATGTGATTGTTCTTAAGAGCAGGTCTTGCACAAAGGTACACAGAAACCAGAGCTGTAGTTTAGAGTAAATGTAGTTTCACAGCCTTTCCAGATGAAGCTGGAACCATATGTAAGTGTAAATCCCCTTGCTTCTTGTAGCAGAGTAGCTAGACTGGTATCACTGTTGTTAGGTGCATAGCAAAAGAGATGAATTATTTGTAATTTTGCATCCTATGCTTGTTTTCTATTAGCAGCCTTTAAAATAAGGTTGGTTTTCTCTCCTTAATTCCCTCTGGGTGATGCAGTATGGCTATTTTATGTGTTCCTAAAGTTGTATTTATCATTTGAAAAATAAACAAAACACAGATGGAACAGTAAACAAAGAGGAGGTGCTGCTCATCTAAATTGATACAAAACTGAAGTGGCTGGGCTTATGTACAAGAATGCTTGAGGAATCAGCTTCAGCTTTTACTATGGAAAATGCTTGGGTTTTTTTTCCCTGGTCCCTTCTAGCAATTATGACAATGAGTTCTCATGTTAAACAAAGTGGACATTAGTTGTTTTTTCACCAGTTGCTATATGTAAGTAGAGAAGCTTGACTGAGACCATTTCCATGAAATACTGTAGTCATGAGAAAGACCTTTGTGTTCTTCAAACACAATGGGATTTGAATTATACAATCTTTAAGGTCCATTCCAACCCAAACTATTCTATGATTTTAAGGATTTTTTGGTATGTGTTACCAACTAGTACTGCACTCACTGGAATACAAAAAGAGAAGCTAGATAGATTAGAGGAGAATTTAATCTATATGTTTGGAGAATGGGGTGCTGGGGATGACACCTTTCCCTACTTTTTCTCCCTTCTTCCCTGTTCTGCACCTAAGCTGTCGGTTCATACAAAAGCTTCACTAAAGTTGTTGGTGCCCAGAGTTTTTTGATGCTTTCTACTGGTGGCTGGGGAAGATAGTGTTATGCTACTGTCCTTGTGACGTGACTGCTGTAATCTATCAGTCACATATTGATAAACATCAAGTACATTTGATGTGCGAATGCTCAGTAGATCAGAATGTCAAGGTTGATCAGATTGCTACATGCAGCTGTATAACACATAAACCATTCTGTGATGATATATCTTTCCTGCCATCTGCCTCCTAGGACCTAAAGCTCTGGAGTCCTAGTGGAGGAACAGCCATGAACCCACTAGTTCCAAGGGGGGATGAACCAAAACATCTTTAGTTGTGCCAGATTAGAACACTGTATAAAGTTACTATAGTTGTGTTGTTAGAACAGAGCCTGCATGTGCTTGTAGACATTCTTTGAAATTTATAGAAACAATTTAGAAATTTACAGGAGTGGTTTTTTTGTATTACAGCTGAAATGAATAATGATGTAGTACTGATTTTATGTGTGTAGACTGTTCTTTATTTACAGCTAAATAAAGCAATATCAATTCATTTTATCTGTTTAGGTAATCTGAAATAATCAGACTCAAATGGTACCTTACGTTACAGGAGTGTCAAGTAAATGAGAAGATTTGCATGAGTTTGGAGATTGTTCTAAAGCAACTAAAAAAACCAAAAAATGTCAAGAGTGTTCTTTACTACGTCCTGTGAAAATGGACATTCATTCCTTTCAGGTTTTTTAAAGATTTTAATACATCTTTTCTTTCTGGAGTCTTCTCACTGTGACAGGTTTTGTGAAGCTCAAATAAAAAGACAATATTCCAGCAGTATCAACTCAGTTCTCTTATTAAAGAACTTTTTTGATGGAGGGGGAAGTACATTTATTTCTGAGACTAAACCCAAGAAGATATATTAATCATTCACTAAGTAGCATTTACTACTGAATGTTTGTCTAGAAAAGATAAATAGTTCTTTACAGTGGAACCTCATGTGTAATGTTACTTCAACATAACTGTGCTGTGCTTCAGGGCTTCCCCTGTCACTTTGAAATTAATTGAGACAAAGCTTTATCTGACCACTTACTGTAAAATGAAATTACTTCTGACTGTGCAAGAGGAGTGATCATGCAGTTCATTCTGTTGCCTTCTCTTTATTTTATATACCTCAGACGGGAAATGAGAGAATTGGTTTTGTCTCTTTTCTCAGAGCTTCCTATAATTATTTAAAACTAGTGTAATGTCAGTGTTTAGACATGGTCCAGATTATAATATTTAATTTAAAAATGTTAATATATAACAAAGAGCAACATTACAAAGAGTGTTACAAACTAATTACAAAAAGTGTAATTAGTTATTAGTTGGAGACTATGGAACAAATCTAAATGAATACTTTTTTAAATTACAGAATCACATAATTACTAGGGTTGGAGGAGACTTCTGGAAATCTAGTCAATCCCCCATTTTTGATGATTTAATTGTACTGCTTTATTTTTAATCTCTGGTTATTTCTCATAACCATTACTGGTTTTCTCTTAAATGCTGTATTATATTTTTCTCTTTTTTTTTTTTTATTCCTTACTGCACATTTGCAAAACTTAAGCAACTTCCCTGTTACATAGAAAAGCAAGAACATTTCAATGCAGTAAAATGATAATTAGCTTTTTGTCATGTCTTTTTAATGAATGTTTAAATATGAATGCATCAGCAGTTTTATGTATTTCTCATCTTAGATTGATGCTAAAATTAATATAGGGCTTGTGGGAATTTTGAGGAAAACTAATTTTTGAAAGTATTATCTTTTGAACAGCGTGTATATCCAGTTTAAAGAGGGGAGTATTCAAAATTTCTTAGATGTCATGTTGTGTTTCTTTATACTTCAGCAATATTTTTCTATATCATCAGGCCATAATCACTTTCCCAGGCTAAACGTTTTTTTGTGGGGGGTTTATTTTTTTTTTTTTTAGTTGGTAGGTTGTTTTGTTTGATGTGTATTTCTACCTTGGTCATTCCTCACAAATAGCAAGTGTTTTTAAACACACACATACACACACACACACACGCACACAGAGGAGGTGATGAAGACTTCATAGCCTCAGTAAGACAGTGCTCTCCAGTGCATAGTTGTCATGAAGTTCTGAAGTCTTTGTTTATGAATTACAGTGTCTTTATGGAAATTGGTGGTTAACCTGATATGGATCCATTCTCCATTAGTCCTTATCAAAGTCATTAGCAATTATCTATAATGCTTCTGCCAGTTCCTTAAAAAGACAATCTTATGAGAATCTTTTGATGTGAAAATACTGAAGTTCTTGTGTAGTTTCTGCTGTTTTCCTGGCAATTAGAATAAAATTCCTGTTTGTGTGTATTTAAAGCTATAATTGGTCAAAGGCCTTTTTGGTTGGAAAGAAAAATGGAAAATCAGATACTTACACCTATGCTGTGTAGAAAATCTGTGTTTTTCTTTCCTGAAGTAAAGCTAAGACAGCTTTACTTTTTAAAGTTTGTTATAAAGATATTTAAACTGAGATTCTGTCAGACCATACATGGAACTTCATATTACAGTGTATGTAAATCCAAATACCTAAAATGAGCATTGTCCTGTAAAGTACAGCTCCTTTTGAATTTCTGCGGTACTTCGATAAGCACACATCTTCAAGTGGAGAAGTGCCTGTAAATTTAAAATTAACATTTTCTGCTGAAAATAGTATGAGAAGAAACATTTCTGTAAGTAAGATCAAGTAATGTCCTTTTCTTAATATAAATTTTCTCTTCTTGCTTGAGATTGCAATTATATCTAATACTGTTTCATTTTCTTCTCACAGTAGGCTGTGCTGGAACAAAAATGCAATGAAAGAAACACTGGATGAATGAATGAAAAGCCCTGCTTTGCAATCCCTCAGCATGGCGGGACTGCAGCTCATGACCCCTGCTTCCTCCCCAATGGGTCCATTTTTTGGACTACCATGGCAACAAGAAGCAATTCATGATAACATTTACACGCCAAGAAAATATCAGGTACTAGTGATAGTACTAATACAGTAACATAAAAAAAAGTACAATTAAATCTATTAATTAATGGAAAAAAGAACAAGAGCAGGTGGAGAATGTGCAGTGATGCACACTGTCAGGACATGTGTCTCTCAGCTGCAACTGTTAGGAGTTAATTCTTCAGTTTGTCTTTGTTTTACATTTGTTGTATCCCCCATTCCTCCTTCTCAGTTTGCTCTAACAAGCAGAACAGCTTTTAAGATGACTGTTCTTCTGCTTTTCTCTGCAGAATGCTGCTAGGGACAAATAAACTATGTTTATCTCATATTGTATGCATACATCAATGTCTCGTTCCACCTCTCACTTTGTCTTCTACATGGTATACTAATTTTGATTTTTGGTTCACAGACTGGTCAAAGCAGCTCTCTAACATCAGAAACCCTGTCAGGGTACTCAGATTTTTCACTTCAAGGAAAACTGTTAGTGAATTCTAGACTATCAGTTCTCTTTGCACTGCAGAGATGCCCAGAAGCATTTTGATAGTATTATTGAGAAGCTTGGATCACTTTGATCTACTTGCTTATTTGGCTGAATTGATGTGTGCAATTCGATGTAAAAGCTGTAGTTTCTTTCTGCACACCATGTATCTAGCAAGAGAATCATCTCTTAAAAAGATATGTTTAGAAAGTTACCTGAGAGAAAATTGTGGTACTAAATGATTTTAGATTTAAAAGATGGACTATATATGGTGTATTAATATTTTTGAAAGATTGTGAGAATACATTGTTGTGTAAGAGACAATTACATGTTAATTATATAGCACTGGAAAGATCTCAAGCGATACTATTGACTTGTCTAGTTTATTTATCACTTGTGTTATTTTTGTCAGCTTTTTCACTGCATTGCTGCAAATAAGGACATGATTATTTTTTAAACCTAGGTTGAACTGCTTGAAGCAGCTTTGGATCATAATACAATAGTCTGCTTAAACACTGGCTCAGGGAAGACTTTTATTGCAGTACTACTCACTAAAGAGCTGTCCTATCAGATCAGGGGAGATTTCAACAAAAATGGAAAAAGAACTGTGTTTTTGGTCAACTCAGGTAAGAGGAAACAAATACACTGCTAATATTTTCATGGATTATTCTGTAACAGAAGTTCTGTGAAAGCAGAGTTGGGAAGAACTTTTGCATAAAGTCTTCAACAGCAAGGATGTGGTATCTTTCATCTTCTGTTTCATCATCTGTTTGATATAACGTGTTTATATATATAACATTCTGTTTCCTAGTTTAAAGTTAAGACGTTGAATTTGAAGTGCAGTTTAGTTACCAATCTGTTTTCTTGATGTGGTTTTGCATAGAGACATTTGCCATGTACACCTGGTTTAACATTAGTCCAAGCTAAAGATCACATTATAAAATGTAGTGCTAGGTAATATGACACATGTAATTTAAAGTACCAGAAGACCTTTATGTAATGAGATTTTTTTGTTTTTTCTTAAGCAAATCAAGTTGCTCAACAAGTGTCAGCTGTCAGGACACATTCAGACCTTAAAGTGGGAGAGTATTCAAGTTTAGAGATAACTGAATCATGGACAAAAGAGAAGTGGAGTCAGGAATTCTCTAAGCATCAGGTAATGTATTAAGTATAAACTATAAACAAAACATGCAGTGAATCAGGATGGATCAGAATTGATTTCCAATTACACATTCAGGTTTTTTCTGAAAGAAATCCAGCATATTGGTAGTATTTGTACGTAAATTTTGAGGCAAATATATATGTATAAGCATTTTCAGGTTGTTTTTAAAAAGCCATCCTCTTAGTTCTTTGTTTTCAATCTTCCTGACTTGTTAATGATGTTGATGGCAGAAGAAATTTTGGGTGCGCATACTGTACTTTAAATGCCGTTAAAATTTCATTAAATGTTGGGTTTTTTGGGGTTTTCTTTCTGGTGATCAGTAATGGTCTATGGAATATGTCTAAGGAACTCTGTCAGGAGAAGGTGTTACTATAGTGAAGTTCAAAGTAAGTGTAAAAATAGTGCATCATTTTATCAACAAACTCAATTTTTATGTGTCAGTGTGTGACAAATAAGTTTTTCTTTAAAAAGAATTCTGATAACACCCTGCTTATGTTACAGCTGCAAGTAGTTAAGAGCTTATGGAGAACTACTTTTCTTGCCAGAGACATGATGATGGGACACATAAAGGACACTAACTTAACTTACTAGGATTTAATGATACTTGTTCTGTGTAGTCTGATGGGTGTTGAGATTGTCTGTTACATTCATTTTTTAAGTAGACATGTGACTGGAGACATACAGACATACATATATATATATATACTTGTGTATATATATATATATATATATATATATATATATATACACACATACATACACCCCTCCAGACAAATGGCTTTCTCCAGTAGTGAATGTTTTATTCTCTTTTGTCCTTACCTGGTGTAGGTAGATGAATGGGAGTTGATGTTTGCTAACGCTGTCTCACAAGACCTGCAGAAGGTTTTTCCTCCCTCCCCTTGACCTCAGCCAGCTTGTACTTTTCATGTACTGACATTTGTTTTTTTCCTTTCAATCAAGGTTCTGGTTATGACATGTCACGTTGCTTTGACTGTTTTGAGAAATGAGTATTTATCCCTGTCAAATATTAATCTTCTGGTGTTTGATGAGTGCCATCTTGCAATCCAGGATCATCCATACCGTGAAATTATGAAGGTGCATTCATTGTGTGAATGTTTAATATACTTGGTTGAGGAGGAGAAGTCAGTGGGAGGGCTGGAGGATTGGGAACCATTTAAGGCAACTTTTGCTACCAAGGAAAAATATTAGTGGAACCAATATTAGCATGTTTTGGGACTGTGAAATTACTGTATTAAGTTAAGACTTCCGTGATACTATGAGGTCAAAAAATAAATGTATTTACATACAAAGAAATTTACATTCTTTGTATTTACATACAAAGAAGAATCTGTCATTAACAGAGATGCTAAATTTATTGAATTAGGGGAATTTTTAAAATTCGTTAATACAATATTTGTGTTTGGGAACCACTAACCAGTTTTTATTATTTTTAAAATACTGATTTCTAAAGATGTTTCTCGGGCTCTTTCCAGAATATAAATGGCTCCATGTCATATTTGGCTTACAAGTGAGGCATACCTGCATAATAAATAACTTTCCAAATCTCTTTTCAAGTGCATGTATGTTTTTATATGGTGTGGAAATATTATGATATGTATTGTAAGTGTGACAAGAATATTCTGTTTAATGCCAACTGTTTCTGTTTTTCCATGTTGTAAATATTTACCTTTAAATATGATGTCTGTTAAATGTTACTCAATTTTTAGTTTAACTTCCCGTCAGTAGAACAGAAAATATTAAAATAATTAATTAATTGGTTACTTTTGCAACACTTGTTATTGAAGTACAAGTTTCCAGCCTAAGCATCATAAGTTTGCAGGTAGATTAACAGGATATCTGTTGCAAAGAATTTAATTTGATTTTTTTTCACAGATCTGTGAGGATTATCCATCATGTCCTCGAATTTTGGGATTAACAGCTTCCATTTTAAATGGGAAATGTGATCCTGCTGAGTTAGAGGAGAAGATCCAGAAACTGGAGAAAATTTTAAAGAGTAATGCTGAAACTGCAACTGATTTGGTGGTCTTAGACAGGTGTGTTTTATAATTATTGTCATTAAATTGATGCCTGCATTTCTGTTTTCGATAGAGGAATAAACCAGTAGCAATATTTAGTTTTTTAAATTTTAGGAAAGTTTGTGTGTATGTGATGCTGCCATTCCATTTAGGGTGGGGATGGAATGTTAAGAGGTTTTTGAGTACAAAGGCTGATTGGCCTTGGTATGGAGAGATTTTCTGTAGTTAAAAAACAAAACAAAAAAGACACAACAAAACAGAAGAATCCTCAAAAAAAACCAACCCAAAACAACCAAACAAAAAACCTCAACACACCACCAAGCTAAAAAACTGTTATTTCACAAAATATTTCTGAACATTTAAAATGCACTCTTTTGTGCAGAGTGTAACATTCATGTCCAGTGTATGCCATAATGTCACTATTTAGGAAAAAGCTGCAACATCCACAGTACAATGTGTTCTTAATGCAAGAGAAGTTGCATTTTTTTTCCCCAATGCGTAGCCTGGGTTTTAAAGGCTAAGGAAAGATAGAGGAGGTAGTAAATATTTAAATAGCAGAGCAAGTGAGTTACAGAATCTAGAATCCTGTGAATGCTGTTTAAAATAAAGGTAGTGATAATGCAATGACTTCTTGTGGGGGAAAATTTGGGTGAAATGATTGCCATGTGGCATATTTTCTTCAACCACCTGTACTGTATTGTTGAGTTTCAGACAAAGGTTATGGAACAGGTGTTATTAGTCTGTGTATAAATGTTTTAAATGCTTTTTTTGAACTTGTCTGAGCCATTTCCTTTTATGAATTTCTCACTGCCATTCAAGAAGAGTAATTATTTACTTATGTAAAAGGGGTATATATAGACATAAATTTATATTAGGTGGATTGTTTGTCTTTTGTATATCAAGAGAGTACATGATGGAAAATCAAGTGAAGATGTTGGTGAAGTAAATTGAATTTGCTTAAATTTTCCAATATTTTAAATGAAGATAGCAATATTAACCTCCTTTTTTGGAGTGTTTTAGAACAGTATTTAGAATGAAGTAGTTCAGTGTTTGGAGTGGTGGAAATTTTTCTAAAGTGTTTAACTGTATAACTTAATTTGTGGTGGGGAAAGCAATGTTTTTGAATACACATCATATTGCTGTTGAGTTTGTTGTATAACCTTAAGAGCTGCAATAGCACTTGCTTTCAGAAGCTGTGTTTAACTTGATCTTTGCCCTCATTAAGATATACTTCTCAGCCGTGTGAGATTGTTGTAGACTGTGGACCATATACTGACAAAAGTGGGTTGTATGGAAGATTATTAAAGGAATTGGATGAAGCACTTGCTTTTCTAAATGACTGCAACATATCTGTACATTCAAAAGAAAGAGATTCTACCTTAATTTCTAAGCAGGTAAGGATATCAAGAAATGTGGGAAATGTGGGGAATAGAAATCTTACTGCTGTTTTTCTTTGCCGTGTATGTTATGTGACTGAAACCTCCTAAGCTAGCCATTCTTGACTATCTGAAACAAAAAGACTTCTGATTTTTGTAATCATTAACATGCAGTTGTTTTCATAAATGAGTGGGGCTTCAATGTCAGCCATTGATAAGAATTTCATTTTGTTTGAGATTCAAATTTGCTTAAAGCACTGAAACAGTTCTGCACCCTGATGTTGTAGGTCCTTATCTCTGAAGTCAAGAATTTGACATTTTCACAATCTCCTATGACCTTTGAATAATTCAGTACAGGAGAAGAAACAACGCTTCAGGAAGAATTTGGACTGTACCTAGTTGTATTAAAAGTTGATAAAGGAAGAATATAGGCAAAAAATCCAGCCAGAGGTGTAGTGTCTGCAGTTTTTCTTAGAAAAACTAGTGGACTAGTGCCACACCTTGCTGAATGGAATTTGAATCTTAAGTTTGCCCCTGATTTTCTTTGTGTTTGGTCCTGTGTTGTCATGCCCAACAGCAGAGGATGGTGCTGAAGTGTGGAGTGTTTAGCAGGGACCTCTCACACGGAGGGTCCAGGCACCTTTTTTAACCCTCTTGGGCGTCCTGGTTTGGAATTGCCTCCTAAGTTAAAACTATGTAGGTATGTAAGTCTTTGAACAAGAGGTCAGTAGTGAGTAATATTCCTGTCCATGAGAAATTTGGAGAATGTATTTCTTTCTTCAGCCCAAAATATTCCAGTTTCCTTTAGCATTCTCAGAAACTGAGGATTCTTACACTGTCCATAAAATATTATTTGGGCCAGAGGGAAAGATGGTACATACGGCAGCCGGTCACAGTGCATGGGTATAGGAAGTCCTGGTTACTTCTGTTCTAAACTCAAACCATAATAGGCTAAAATATATAAGGAATGCTTGCTAGAGGCACTCTTCATGATTTGCAGAGTCCAGGAGAGTGGATTAACTGTTACACATCTAAAGCTTGTAACCCTCTGTGCTTGTTTTGATCCAGTAGCTCTCCAAGAAGATGGGGGCACCCCTATTAAGAAAATAAATGAGTTGCAGCCTGAAGTGCTTTTTGTCTTGGCAATGGAGAGTATCAAGCCTCTATATGCAGTTACAATTAGTGTAGATAATTCTGCCCTTAAGTCTTATAGCTAATAAACTTCCCAGAGGGTAGTGTCAAGAGGATTTTATAGCCTGTTCTTTATTTCCTCACAGAAGGGAAGAAGGAAGAGAAATTAAAGCAGCAGCTGAAAACTAGCATCCTGACTGTTACAGCTCAGTTGTAATTCTTCTGGTACAATGTAGGGCATCCAAATGATAACTGTTTTTAATAGTGTTACGAGTATACCCCATTTCTGAATTCCTAGATTATTGTCTGATGACTTTACTCTTCAGGAGGAAACAACCCATCAAATAAGATGATGGGTCTGCTTTCTCTGAATGGAATATAGTTCTCTCTTTTTACTGTTCCACCCACACATACAAACCACTGTATTCTGTTTTGCCCTTGAAAGGATAGACTTCCTAAGGCTACCTTAAGGCCACTGTGCAACTTTCTGGTTATATACTTTTAAAACCCTGCAAGCTATCAGTAATAAATAAAGTAAAAATTCCCAGTAAAGTGTTTATTCTATTAGTTCTATGTTATATATTAAATATAAGAATTCTTGCTTTGTTTATCTAGCTGCCTCAAAAAGTATTCTCATTTTTAGCACAAATTTTAAATTACAATTCTACAAAACAGCAACATTTTGATTAGGCTTGGGTTTTTTCGGAGATTCAGAAATGTGCAGTTTGAAGTTGATTGGTAGTAATATAAGGGGGAGGGGGAAACTTGCTCCATTAGAAACACAAAATTTCCCAAGGTCATCTGAGTAACAAAAGCAGATTTCTGCATATTTTTCAAAATAGAAAAATTTGTCATAACCCTTACAAAGACTGTGCTATAAGAGAAAAAAGCCCCTAGTCTTAAATGAATAGTTCATGAATGTACTCTTTGAACTGATACTTGAATTCATCTGTTGTAGATATTGTCAGACTGTCGAGCTGTGTTGGTTGTTCTGGGACCGTGGTGTGCAGATAAGGTAGCTGGGATGATGGTGAGAGAGCTGCAGAAGTATATCAAACATGAACAAGAGGAGCTGCACAGGAAATTTTTATTGTTTACAGACACTTTCCTAAGGAAAATACATGCACTCTGTGAAGAGCACTTCTCGCCTGCCTCACTTGACCTGAAATTTGTGACCCCAAAAGTAATAAAGCTGCTTGAAATCTTGCGCAAATACAAACCATATGAACGGCAGCAGTTTGAAAGTGTTGAATGGTATAACAATAGGAATCAGGATAATTACGTATCTTGGAGTGATTCTGAAGATGATGATGAGGATGAAGAAATTGAGGAGAAAGAGAAGCCAGAGACTAATTTCCCATCTCCCTTTACTAATATTTTATGTGGAATTATTTTTGTGGAAAGAAGATACACAGCAGTTGTTCTAAATAGGTAAAGCTTTTTATTTGAAAAAAAATATTTTGAAGAAAAAAGGCAGACTCAGCTGCCAGAATGTTAATATCATGAATATATAGGGGATTGCCTTGTATTTTCAGAACTCTATTTATAAAGCTGGTTTAGGAGATCATACGGATTATTTCTAAAGCATATGGGAAGAGCATATGTCTTTGAAAGTTGTACTCAAGGACTTATTTCTGACCTGAGTTTTTAATTTGATTCCTTCAGAAGGGAAAATGTGAAATATTGTACTGAACGGGTGAAATAAGCATATACTGATATGTTTGCAGTGGATGTTGGAAACTTCTTTAGCCTACTGAGTGCAATACTTCAGGAAATCTTAACCGTTACCCAACTAAATCACAGTATTATATGATCCAAGTATAGAAAAAATCAAATTTACCCTTGCACAAATTTCTCTCAAGATTTATCAGGACTACTTTTGCAGTTGGTGTTTATAAAACACCTATTTAGTCAAATGCTAAGTGCTTTCTTAAAGTCTCCACCAAGAAAAATATTAACCTGGAAGTATTTGCCAACTGGCAATATTCTAGTTCCTTATCAGTTCATATTCTTGAATGTGATCCATGTTAGTTATTATAGCACTCAATTGTTAAAAGCTATTTGCCACAACCTGTGTATGACATGATTGATTTACTTATCCTGGTTTTGGTTTTTTGATACGTTTCTCTGATAGTGTAGCAAATGTCCTATGCAAGGTGTTCATTGTGTTCTGGATATCTCTTAAATCAGACCCCTCTGTTGGTACATTTTTGCTCAAGTCAATAAGCACATAACATATTCTTTGATCTGCAGACTTGCCTATGTGGTTTTTGTCAACTTCTATCTTTTCTCCTTTTTTCATTTTAAATATGTTCACATAAATCTGCAGTATGAGGCAAACCAAGCTGTTCAGTGAAATGAACATATTTTGTTAATAACTCCTGAAGAAATAACATTAATGGAATCTTTTGCTGAGCTGAAAAGAGCATTTCATTACCCTCCAGGGAATGAACAGAATTGTGAAAATTTTTTTCTTCTATGTTCAGTTACAACTGTGATTTAAATCATACTGGTTTTCCACCGTGCATTCTTGTATTCTGTGATTTATACACTATACAGTGTCCTAACTGCTGTTGAACCTGACAGAATATGGTCTCTAGATGAAATAGTTGATCAAATTCTGCCATCTTTGAGCTTTAGGCACTTTGAGTAGAGGTTATTTGTGGCAAAATATAGAACTATATGTAACTTTTCATCCCCTTCTGAAAGCTAGCTACCAGACTCTCAAAATGTTCCTTTACCTCATGTAGCACCTGATTTCAGAATACCTGGTTGACCATCAGGCTTTAGCTGTTGGAGTTGAGACTGGAAGCCTTTAGTGAAGAAGCTCACTGTAAGCCCCTTCATTGGAGTTGATTTAGTTCACGGGCCTCTGCTGAAGATAGTTATGCTTAGGCTATATATATAGGGGAAAGACTCTCCTGAATGAGAAAGTCATGAGTGTTTGAATTAGTGTATCACAGCTACTTGAGCTTCCAGCAATCCAGTATGGATCATTAAGTGGAACTTAATTAAAACAGAAGTATAATATTTCTTAAACTGTATTTATTACAATAGTATTTAGAATACCATTTTATGAAATCCAGGATGACTGAAGAAGGACAAAACTCATGGCATGACCTGTGCTTTCTGGGTTTTTAAATATTATTGCACTCAATTGATGGAGTGACTCGCTCACTGTTTAATTTGGTGCATATGGTTGAGTTCTGGTGCCTATAAGCTCTTTTTTAGAATAAGCCCAGTTTCCTTCCATTTGCATTGCAGTGCCTCTCAGCTCCCTTAAGAGAAGGGTTTGAAAGCAGAAGTTCTTGTATCTGTTTGAAAAACACCACCTGTTAACCTACCAGAAATACTTTTTTAAAAAGTCACAACCTTGAAGTCCTGAATGTTTCTCGGAAACTTGCCAAAGATTTGCACAATGAAGTGTTTATTCAGATGCTTTTAATTGTCCATTTCTATAACAAGTGAAGTAAAGTAAGAATGTTTGAGGTGTTTAGTAGGTACTGTCTATATGACCTCATAGAAATGCCATTTGGAAAAAGAAATATTAAAAAAAAAAAAAAAGATTTCTGTCCAGTTACTACTGGACAGACTTTCTTAGAGTGTCTGTCACAAGAGCCTAGACTGCATACAGAAATGTAACTCCATTTGGCCTTGAACTAGCAAACCACATTTGCATTTTAGCACAGGAGGATCCTTCTAGTCTGTTTCCATAAGGGTGGCAAGCTGTATGGCTCTTTACCATCCTCTAGCCTATCTCCCTGTTCATTCCAGTTTTAACATATTGCAAAGGAGGAAAGCCTTCAAGGTGTTTTATGTTCCCAAAAATTTTGTTTAAAATGGGGACCAGGAAAGGGAGCAAGACTGCAGTGGTAGAAAGAGCAGGGAGAACTTTGCCATTTTCCATGTGGTTTGGTAGCAGCTCACTGGGCAGATGGTAGGCTTGTAGTTGGGGACTGGCACAGCACCCATCTACTTATATGTAAGGCAGAAGTGCTAGAGATTTATTTGGAGTTACTGCTGGAGGTGTAGAGAGGCAGGCTGTTCTCTGGCTGTGAGGAGCACCTGGTAGTGGACATGATGGATATGCTTAGAGCAGAGAAGCACTAGGATCGCTATGGTGACACATGCAAGGGGTTATTTGTTTTATATAATCCCTTTATTTCTATTGGCTCTGCTGCTCAAAAGCCGGTTACAGTTGAGAAATTCCAAATTGTGATCATCCTGAAAACTGGTCAACTAATGATGCTCCAGCATACTTATTTTAATGGGACACTGTAATTGTGGTTTTAAATCCATAAATGCCCCATTCTAGAATTAGTGCATTATTTGGGTGAGCAGTCTTCTGCCTTATCTGTAAAATCACAGCACTGCAGAAGCCGGCCTTTTCTGCTTCTGCAACAAAGAATAAACTGAGTGGAAATAAAGTGAGAGCATGGATGCTCCTCATATCCCTGTTAAGTATTCCTTTTGAAGGATTGGATTATGTCCTCTATTTGGGTTAATTTCACAAGCAGTGAGCATCTCACTGGATAGGCTGAGCATCACTCTTTATAAAAACAGGTCAACATTTTGTCACCAGTATACTTGAACAGGATGTATTTTCTAATATTCAGTAGAATTACAATCTTTCATTTTAACCTAAAAGTTAACATTTTATACTGAGGAAACATACTTTTGTTGAGGAAGCAGCTACAGGTCTTTCTTCTAAAATCAGCTATAGCTTACAGAAAAAGAGATAAAGTAATTGTGCGTAGAGTTCTTTAACAGCAGGGAGCCTTAGAGTAATAGATTGCTTTAAAAATACCTAGTTTTACCATGATAGGTCTGAAATATGTGTGATGTATGAGCACTCCTGTTTGTGTACGCAGTCTGTCTTGTGGCAACCTTACAAAGGTTTTCAAGAAGACTGCAGTCAGTTTATGTGTTAGCATGACTTAATTGTCTCATGCTTCCACTTTTTCTTCTTATATAGCTCTTACATACAGAAGATTTTCTTACATTTTGTGGGTTGTGTAACTTCTAAAAACACGTGTAATATTTTTAGGTTGATAAAGGAAGCTGGCAAGCAAGATCCAGAACTGGCTTACATCAGTAGCAATTTTATAACTGGACATGGCATTGGCAAGAACCAGCCTCGTAACAAGCAGATGGAAGTAGAATTTAGAAAACAGGAAGAGGTAACTCCAAGAAAAGAAATGCAAATGGACAGTATCTTCAGAACCTTTTTTTTTTCTTTTTTTTTTCTCTTTTTTTTGCGCGCGTGTGTGTGTGTGTCTTTGACAACAAAACAAACCAACAGGCAGAGTCTGCAGCACAGTCATTGGAAGTTCAGGGAATACCTATGTTTTTAGAAATATGCATACTTAATGGCGATATAGGTGTTGTTTGTAAAACAATAAAAGCATGTTCGGAGACATTGCTATGTCACATTACACAAATAGAAATTAAAACTTCATGTAAAATCATGTTTATATCTAGTCAGATCATCTAATTTTTCTGCATTGTGTTAGTGGTAATGTAATACTGTAAAGAATATCAAGCTTGCTGGCATTTTCAGTAGTTAAGCTGATTTTAATATTTATCCTTTCTAAATGTGAATTTGGTTAATCATTAAATGTTATAAGTGTTTAAAAAAAACCAACCCTGATTTTACATCATTTTTAAAGCTCATCCTGGCTGGTTGTGCTCCTGACACAACACCTTTCCTTAGTATTGATTCTTATATAGTATGAATATCAGAAGTGCCAGCTCTAGAATGTATTTTACTACCTGAGGAGGCTTCAGCCTCAGAAATGTTTGGGAAAAGCTGGTGTCCTGAAAGCAGCATTTTTTTTTTCATTAATACCACAACTGAAAACTTGTAAGTAAATAGGGGGGATCCTCTCCCTTGGTAGGGACTACAGTAGCTTCTTAGCCTCATGTGATTCCACATATCAGATTTTATTCCTAGGAATCTGCTTATGTTTCTGGAAAAATTTTTTGTAATAGTTTTGTATTTTTATGTTTAGAGATGTTGTGAGGGTGTCTGAGCCACTCATCTTGGTTTTACTGTCTTTTGTTAAATCTCATGATGGAAACAGATCTTGGACTAATATGTCAAATTTCTCTTTATTACTTTTGCAGGTTCTTAGAAAATTTCGAGCACATGAGACCAATCTACTTATTGCTACTAGTATTGTAGAGGAGGGTGTTGACATACCAAAATGCAACTTGGTGGTGCGTTTTGATTTGCCCACAGAGTACCGTTCCTATGTTCAGTCAAAAGGAAGAGCTAGAGCACCAATTTCCAATTACATTATGTTAGCAGATACAGACAAAATCAAAAGTTTTGAAGAAGATCTAAAGACATACAAAGCAATCGAGAAGGTATGAGGTCAAAGGAATGGTCCTGCTTTTTTTTAAAATGTATCATAGTATTTTTTAAGGGAAAAATCTCTCATCATGTTCTGTTCTTGAAATGTTAAGATCCTCAGAAACAAATGCTCAAAATCTGTTGATGCCAGTGAAACTGAAACTGAACCCATTGTTGACGATGACGATATATTTCCACCGTACGTGTTGAGGCCAGATGAGGGCAGTCCAAGGGTTACTATTAACACTGCTATTGGACACATAAATAGGTAAGAGGCATATTCACTTCCTACTTCATGTCATTGAGTAAGAAGTTTCTTAGTCTGTCTGGAAACCTGAAAGCATCGGCTAGGGCATTTTACACATTTCCTCTTAGGCATCATGACAAAATCTTCTAAAGAAAGTGGTCACAGAGGTTTGGAGGGATTATTTGCTTTCTTTATCCTATCAGAGGTTCTAGCTCTGATAATAAATGTAATGATGTTGATTCCTGTTTCATTAAAAGCTTCCCTGAAAACATTCAGCTTCAAAATGTGCAGTAAGTTTGCATTTTTGCTCATCAAGCTGGTTTAAAAAAATAAATAAAAGAACTGTCAAAACTGTAGTTAAGTCTTCCAGTTCTAATATTCACCTTTGTAATAATGATCTGTTGTCATCTTTAAAAGTAAACCCACAGTAGTTGAAGTCCACAAGACAGGATGGTATGCTTCCAATGGAGCTAGTAAAATATCAGCTCTGTAAGGTGATGTCAATTAGAGAAGGTTTGCAGTGATAGGAAGCAAAAAAGAAGATCCAGGGAGCTATGGACCAGTCAGTTTGACTATAGCCATATGGAATCTTATGGACCAAGTCCTCACAGCACCAGTTTTTAGGCCCATAAAGAAAAGGGATTTGGCAGAAACCAACCTTTTACAAGTTTTACCGAGGTCAGTTTATCTCTGGTGTCATGAAGTGGTTGACCCTATGAAAAGCAGTTATTTATTTAAGCAGAGCTTTTGATGCTATTGCCAAAGTACCTTATAGCTAAATTTTTGAAATGCAGATCATTTTGATGGACTGCCTGGTAAATAAGGCCTCTCAAAACAGTGATGTTTGAAGGATGAGTGGCAGGCGGTAAATGGTTCAAAGGCTGTCTGGCAGCTGGTTATATGTGGCATTACTCCTGGACTGTTAATAGGTCCAGCACAGTTTAACATCAGCACATTTGCATTTAATACCAAGCTGGGAGAGAGGGAAGTCAGTACAAGGGAGGAAAGGCAGGAGAGGGAAGCCATTATAAACAGGAGGAATAAGACCGCAGTAGACTCAGGAGACACAATGCAAACCCTGAGAGGAAATAGTCCTGTGCATCATTACAACCCTGGAGGGACCTTGCTGGAGACCAGGTTTGTAATAAAGGACTTGGAGGTCTTCTGCTCAGAAGTTAGTTGACTATGAGTCAGCAGTGTACCTTTACAGTGCTCAAAATGCCTGAAATCATCCTCTCTAGCATTCATCCCAGTGAGGCAGGGTTCCACTGAAATGGAAATGGCTTAGGTTTCAATTTGCAGGTTTTGATGGTGTGTACAATGTTTTGTCAACGTAGGTACTGCGCTAGATTACCAAGTGATCCATTTACACACCTGGCTCCCAAGTGTAAAACCCGGGAACTACCTGACCATACCTTTTACTCTACTCTCTACCTGCCAATCAACTCACCTCTTCGAGCTTCAATTGTTGTAGGTATTTGGGGAAGGAAAAGCATGGAAATATGTGAATGTGTTGGACTAAGAATTGGTCTGTGCCATTTCTAGAACTAGTTTCATTGTTAATGAAAATTAGTTTTTTCTGTATTGTACTCTCTAACTGTTTTTCGATCACTGTCTGTTTCTGTTATAATCTATTTTCCATCAGTTACCACTTATGCCAAAGGCAAAAATATTTAGATATTCTTCCTACACGTTGTTGTTTCATGCACTTGTCCTTTATTGGTTTTGATCAATAGTATACTTGAGTTCCTGTAATTTTGGTTTCCATGGAAACCAAATCAAGCCTGAATATGTTCACAAAACAGTCATCAATGTGTTTTTTACAAGAGCTTTGCTTGCCTCAAATGCTTGTGTTAAAGTAAACATGTATACTAAGTAACTTGCTAATTAACCAAAGTTTTTACGAAGTATTTAAATGTTTATAGGGCCCTCCAATGAGTTGTGCAAGACTGGCTGAGAGAGTTGTAGCTCTTATTTGCTGTGAAAAACTGCACAAAATTGGTAAGAACTGGAAAACAACCTATTTGTTAAAGTATGTTTTATAGTTGAGAAATTGCGTATGGTATGGATGTTATATATGTACATGCCCTTCTGCTGTAGGCATCTATTGCAACTTTCATTCACTTGCCTTGTTTGTGCTGCAGTCATGTACTTACTGATTTAGCTTGCACCTTGTAAGCTAAAGTTAAATTTTTCAGGAAAATATCATTATTTAACATATTTTTTCCGAAACAGCAAAAGCAACAGTAGTACAAGAGACAAAGATTTTGATATTGAATATACTTGATGGGGGAGAAGAGTCTTGTTCTCTAGAAGATACTGATTATAGGTCCGGGACTACATCCTACAGCCAAAAGAGCCTGTTTTTTAAAGTGAATTGAGACAAATTGAAATATGAAATCCCCAACCCTAAATTTATTGCATTTTGTACTGTATGAGAAGTCATGTTCCAAAAATAGGGCATTGCAATACTGCTTCAGCTCTTGTTTCTAGTAACTATAATGGAGTATGTTCTTCACTGTGGAACATTTTAAAGGTAATTCCATATTACAGGTTTTTTCGTGAAGTACCGAAGTATTTATGTCTTTTTAAAGCAAAAAAAACATTATAGGTCTGGGGTTTGTGGGGCTTTTTTCTGAGTTAAACCTTTTGAATACTGAATTCATACCAACAAATGTATCCAAGAATGACACCCTGATGGTGGCGCAACTCAGTGTTGAAAGTGCACATTCAACAGCAGTAATTTGCTTTTTAGAATGATAGAGAAATAGCAATGTTCCCTCTTCTTTGGTATAATTCCGTGTGAGCGATTTTGAAATAATTGTTTCAGTCAAAGATTGCTTTTTGTGGACAAAAAGAATTCTTGGTTTTTTCGTTCTAGAATTCAGTTTCTTAATTAAAGAGGGTTTTTACTACAAATAAGCATTTTTCCCAAAATTCAGTCTTTATCACTCTTTCCCCAAGGCTGCACTTTTGGAGCCTTGCAGTAGTCCATGTATTTTAAAACTTAGATGTGATGTGTTTTCACGAGCAGTCTCATCTACTGTGTAGGATATTAGGGAACCAAGATTTGATTATTCATAATGTTATTTCTTTCTACTCTTTCAAAATATTCAGGTGAACTGGATGATCATTTGATGCCAGTTGGTAAAGAAACGGTTAAATATGAGGAGGAACTTGATTTACATGACGAAGAAGAAACCAGTGTTCCAGGAAGGCCAGGCTCTACAAAACGAAGACAGTGCTATCCTAAAGCTGTTAGTATCACTTACGGCTGTCCAGATCTCTGATCAAACGCTTTATGTACTGACAAAGCAGAATTGCCAGCTCTTAATCTTAGCTGATAAGAATTTTTTAGAAGTCTTGTATTTACAGTGGAAATACTTTGCAGTTCTAGTTCTGTGGAAGCCTGCAGTGTTACCTGAGTTTATGGTAGCACATGCTTTGGAAATGTGCTTGTAAGCTCAAAGAACATACAGTTTCTGTGGGGTGTTTTGGCTGTATTTGCCTAGTATGAAAATAACAGTGAGGAAAATTGTCCTGCATTAATAATCTGTAAAATCTTTCCCTTATTACCGGTTCTCTGGACAAATAATTGAACACTAAAGGATGTGCCCCAGGCTAAACACAGAAATATATTGGTTGGGAGGTTTTTTTTGAGATGTTTGGTTTAGTTTGGCATGTTTACTGGTTGGACACAGAATTTCATTATTCCTGGTTTAAATTTTAGAGTATCAAATAAGTGTACTTTAATTTTTTTTTGCTTTTAAAGTAGTTTGAAATATTATACTCAATATTATACTTGATACATTAAAAGAGTCACATGAGATACTTACTACAGCTCTATGTTAACTAATGTATTCACAGTCTGTTACAACAGGTTTCAGCCACATCAGCTAGTAAAATTGGACTTCTTAAATGGTATTTGTGGGGGAATTGCAAACACTTTAAGGGAAAATGGAGAAAAGAAGCCTTGTGTCAGCGTATTTTGCAGCTACTCTCGAACCTTCCTTTTTCCTCTGCAGTTGTTACAGGTTCTGTCTAAGGTCCTTTGAATAGGACAGGTAACTCATTCAGAATCTGATAATCTTTACATTTCACAGAGAAACTGATAGCATTTGGTCACATATAGGAATGTCAGCATGTACACTCATAGTGGTAGGCTACACTGCTCTCGTTCTACATTCATATGCAGCCTCAGTTATGGTGGTAGCCTGTCAAAAATTCTATTCTTGCCATCCTCCATGTGCTTCAATTTTATTAGTAGTTCAAATATTGGTTATTGGGAAAGTCTTGGGAATACCATGGCATCACAGAGGGAATGACAGATGGGAAAAACTTTTTTTTGCAAGACTTCTCAAACAGTTTGCATCTTTGCACAGTGTTTCTTGATGCTTGTTACAAGTGCTTTTCTTTGTCTTTTTACCTCACTAGTAATTGTTGGAATAGGTATGACTCATAAAATGCAAGATTATGGTGTCTCATTCAGAGGAGTTGATTTGTCAAGCGATGCATTATTCTTTCTCATTTTTTTTTTTTTTAAATAGGGAATCTAAGAATACTTTCCCTTGCCTTTGTCCCAACTTTTCACATCTGGAAAAGAAGCTTTGGCAAATGTTTAAGGTCTGCAAATCTCTTGGGTTTAATGTAGTTATTAAATTTATGAGTAATTTTCCATTAAGCCAAGGCCATAGTTTTACTACAGTGTAACTTTAAAATCCAGGACTACATGTATTGCAATTTAGTTTTAGATAAACAGGAGGATCATTTTTGAGACCTGCAAAATAATGAACTTCTACCAAACATAAAGCATGGTTTCTTAATGTCTATGACAAATATGAGCAGCAGAATTAAAAGTGCTTGTGGCTGTTGTGAGTATTCACGTCTGCAAGCTAGAATTGTAATGAGAAAATTCATATAGTGTAGTGTCTGGGCAAAGGGGTAGTATATTGAATTTTGTTTGTGTGTTTGTCCCAAGTGTATAAAAATTTTTTGATACTTTTAAACAGTTCTGTTGGAAAAAGAATCAGTGTTAATGAAGCTGTAAATTCAGCTTTTTTTTTTTTTTTCTGAGTACCCACACTTTCCTTTTTACCTTTTTTTTTTCCCCTGTTGTACTGTTAAGTTCCAAAGAGCTTGGACATAAAATGTGCTCTGGAGTTGCTGGTTAAATGCAGACATTTGCATCAAAGCTTATTTCGATCCCCTTGAAGTGAGGAGAGGCATGTTTTGCCTCCATCCACTAGTGCAGAAAAGGAAGGTTCTTTTAAGCATACTCGAAAGCAAGATTAAACGACAAACAAGGTTAAGTGTTGAGATCCCAAGCGATAATGCAACTTCATGTTTTATAAAAGAGGAAGGAGAGAGAGAAAATAGGAACATAGGAAAATGCCCAAAATAATTATAAGAAGCACAGGAAAGGGGCTACCACACCATGTGTCCAATGCTGGCTTATAGAGTGTGATGGGGGAGATCTGCATTGGGTGTGATGGATCATTCTCCAGTGAAGTCCCTCCCAGAGCAGTCAAACTGCCAGTGAGGGAGCAGAGCCATGGCAGCAGGACCAGCATGGGGACAGAAGAAGGCATGAGCAGCCTTGCAGAACAGTGTAGGACAGTGCAGACTGCAAAGATTCCAGCACTATGTAGATTTGGCTGCACCTGTGGCAGGTTGGACACTTGCTTATAGAGGGTTTTGAGAGTGGCAACGGCTTGTCCACCTCACAGAGTTCACTGGCTGGCTCTCATGATATAGCAGAAGTCTGCTGCTTGCTTGCTTGCTTGATGTATTAACTACAAGCTCTTAATAATTTTCAAACAGTGTGCCTCATTTTCTAAAACAAAGCAGTTTCTAAAGCTTTAGAGGCAATATAAAACTTGAATTTTCAAACTTTAATCTTCAAAGAGGCAATGGAGAAACATTCCTTACTTCTTACTCATTCACTACATTCCACCCCGTGGTTCTGCATTGCCTCGAGGAACATCAGTGTAGTCTTCTTCCATGGTGGTGAATACAAATACAGCAAACAGGGGGAAAGCAAGATGAATAAGTGTGTTATCATGCGCTTAATTAGGCTAATGCCAACAATTAAAAATATAAACCCAGTGACAATTGCAGCTCTTAATTTGTGCTAACTATCTTCCCCACCCTGTAATCTCTAAAGACTTTAGGAAGGTAATAACCCATGACCTAGGTTCTAATCCATCAAACCAATATCGTGATTGCATAGATTGAAATAGTTCTCCTTCATGTTCACTTACTTCTTTCATCTTGGCTCATGCCTCCTCAGTGGAGGATGAGGAATTATGGGAGGTAATGCAATGCACAGTTTCAGATAAATTCAACATTCTGCATAGCCCTTTTTCTTTCAACAATAACATGTCTAGAGCTGATGTATTTCATAAAGCCATTTTGGAAGCCTTCTGGACTTGTGTCCAATTACTCAATAAATTCAATTGCCAAGTGATATTTTCCAATACAAACTGATGCTTTTTTAAGGTAACATAAGGGGTAAAGATGTTTTCAAGCATCAGTGGTATTGTTTGTCTGGTGCTATAATAATGTGGAACTTCAATCTCACTAATTTGCCATTGCGGTCTTTGTGTTACTTTGGAGATGGGGTGCTGTGCTATTGGTGTCTTTTGGACATTTTAGTAAAACTGAAGATGGGCCTGGGGCAAAGGGAAGGGGTTCTGACTCCACACCTCAGTGCAGCACGCTGTTCCAGTGACAGGTGTGATTAAAATTTCCTGTTGGAACAGCCCCAGGCCATTCCTAGCGGGGCTAAATACTTGGTGTTTTTACAATTGGTTTTGTCTCTAAAATCAAGAGTGGTGATTTTTGGCTTAGTATCAAATGGGAAACCTTGGACTGGGAAATGGGTAATGGGTATCCCACATCAGTTAGCAAGGCATGAGCTACTAGTATTAGAGTGCACATCTTGGTTTTTCCAGCCTTTTGAGAGATATCCCTAACAAATACATAAGTCCCTTAAAGCTTCAGGAGTAAAATCCAATGGGCTGGGGAAGTTCATCTGACCCATGCTGTCAGTAATGTATGGACATTCCTGAAATGGCAAATCTCCACTCAATTTGTAGGGGATCAGTAGAATTTGTAGATCCTGATGACTGATGGGTGTTGGCTTCAAAAATTTAGAGTTGTAAGGCCTCATCGTGAAGGGAAGTCCAATTCCACTTCACTTTTTTACGTAGAGGATCGTAGAGCGGTCTTGCAATTATTGAGCCAGGGATTCTAGGTGTTCAGTAACGGCCTTTCGTGTCATTTTTATTGGTTCAGTTTCATCTTCTGCCACCAATATGTTGTCAATATGTTTATATACTTTTATATACTATATATTTATCTACTATTTATATACCCCTGGTGCGGGGGGAGTAAATGACAGTTCTTGTGCCAAAGCATGGTGTGCCATCATGAGGCAGTGTTTGAATCCTTGTGGGTGACAGGTAGAAATATACTGCTGGCTTTCCCATGTAAATGCAAAATGCTCCTGGTCTGGTTCCTGTAGGGGAACTGTGAAAAACATATCTTTGGTAACAGGGGTGGCCATAATTTTGTGTGCATGTTCTTGTGTGGTGGCTGTTAGTTCAGATGTGTTTGGGAGTGCCTGGCTCAGTGATCCTGTATTTGCAATAAGGCTTCGGTAGTCCACAGTCAGACTCCAGTTACCATTTGGTTGGTGAACTGGCTACACTGGGGCATTATAGGGAGAATGTGCTGGAATCACTACCCCTTGGTTTTTCAAATAGTCGGGAACTGGGGTGATTCATACTTTTTCCCAAGGGTAAGGGGTAAGGCTTGACATTGGGTTACAAGGGAGGGAGGAAGAGCTGGGGCAGTGCCTAGTGGCATAGATGGTGAGTTTCTTTCCTAAAAGCCTGTATTTTACCTTCTCCATCAGTCCATGACTTTCTCTTTAGGAAGTCCAGTCCTAATAAATTTCCAGGGAAGTGTCCCAGATTAGTTTCCATCGCTTTTTCCTTCCCTAGCACCCAGCACCTTACCTTAGCAGTTTTTGAGGCTGGGCATATCCAAAAGCACCCACCACAAATATGCCTTTATTTGAGAGAATGATTCCACATGAAGAGGCATCTTCAACTTTGAGGGCAGACATTTGAGCTCCAGTACCTACTAGTAAAGTTACAGGAACTTTATGAGGGGGACCAAAAGGACAGGTTATTAGTAAGTGTCCTTTAGAATTTTGGTAAGTCTTAAGAAAAGCCACCCTCTGTCTCCTGACTTACCTACTCTGAGGACAAAGGAGATCTCATGGCTGCCACGCCAGCCACCTGCTGGCCAAACATTTTTGCTTAAGAAAGAAAACACTGCTTGACCCCAGATTAGGTTTTTTTTGTTCCTTATTTTTAGCAATATGTTTCCAAATAAACATAGGAGGATTTTTTCAAAGAATAGTAATGAGTTGAACTCTGCTGGCGTTTATCATGTTAATGGTTTTTTGGGTTTTTTTGATTTTTTTTTTTTTTTCAGATTCCAGAGTGTTTGAGGGATAGTTATCCCAAACCTGATCAGCCCTGTTACTTGTATGTAATAGGAATGATGTTAACAACTCCTCTACCTGATGAGCTCAATTTCAGGAGACGAAAGCTGTATCCTCCTGAGGATACAACAAGATGTTTTGGCATATTGACAGCCAAACCTATACCTCAAGTAAGGAATCTATTTCCTTTCCTTATTCTGCATGCCTTACAATCTGTTATTTTCTGCTTACTCCCCACCCCCAGACTAAAGAGTTAGAAATGACCATAAATGATGACCTTCAGAAAATAGGCAACAGTGTCTGTCCAGTCAAGTCACCACTTCATTTTCTGTCTTCAGGGATGGAACAATCTGTTCTATTTTTGCTGAACTTTTGGTTTAGAAATTTTTTTTCTTAGTGTTTTGCACTGGCAAATTCAAGATGTCCCTAATTTTTCGTATGAGGTATGATAAAAGTTGACATATCAGCTACAGAGGTGGCCTACACTTTTCTAACTTGTTCTATAGAAAAGCCATGGTAGCAAGTCCTCTCAGCATTCTAAGTCTGCAGCAGCAGCAAAAGTAGGCCACATTAATGGAAATTGGCATCTCTTGCTTTGGAATATTTTTAATAGGCATTTTTGATTGGTGAGACTCAGCTGAGGAAGATTTTTTCTAGTTGTATTTTCTGTTGTCCACATAAGAAAACATTTCAGGAGCAGTGCTGGTTTTCACATTTCTCCCTTCATAATAGAAAATACTTCGTTTTCTACTTAGCTTTTATCAAGAGAAGAGCTGTAAAACAGAAGGAGAACTATTAAAAGACCAAACCAGTCATTCTTTAACTTTAAAAGTCTCATCTGTAATTGAAGGTCATCGCAGTTCAAAATTCTGATCCTATTTGATCCAATTTGCTGTAGGGTCAGGCAAGCATTACTTCAGTATCTGAACTAAACAGCTAGTGCTCTGTAGAGGAATCCCACTTTGGATTTTCTGTGATTTCTTTTGGTTTTGTTCTTGTTTAGATTCCTCACTTTCCTGTGTATACTCGCTCTGGAGAGGTTACAATATCCATTGAGCTTAAGAAATCTGGTTTTACTCTGTCTCTGCAAATGCTTGAGCTGATAACACGACTCCACCAGTACATTTTTTCACATATTCTTCGTCTTGAGAAACCTGCACTAGAGTTCAAACCCACAGAAGCTGATTCAGCCTATTGTGTTCTACCTCTTAATGTTGGTAAGAACAAAAATTTTGTCATTTGCAACTTCTCAGAAAAGTTCAGCCTAGGAAACTGAGTTATGCATTTTCCTTTTTAAGTTGATGACTCCAGCACTTTGGACATTGACTTTAAGTTTATGGAAGACATTGAGAAATCTGAGGCACGTACAGGCATTCCCAGTACACAGTATACAAAAGAAATGCCTTTTATTTTCAAGTTAGAAGATTACCAGGATGCAGTTATCATTCCACGGTGAGTACGCTGCATAGTTTAGGTGTGTACCTATTGTATTTATACAAACAGTTGTAATAAGGGCATGTTAGTATCTGCAACAGAATTGCTTTTTAAGAACTGTATGCTATGAGTCTGAAGGTATCTGGTTGTGTTTCAAATAATTCAAAGATACTTTTAACCAATAGTTAGTCTTACATTAGTAGGGTTTAAGTGTTTACACATCCCAGGATTCATTACCTTTTTATTAGGAATAGTAGACCTCACCACAAAAGTTATGTAGTATTCTGATAAAAACTGCAACTTGATCAAGCAGTGGTCTACTGAAACCAGTTTTAGTTTGGAAGATATTCCAAACTAAAGGAAGGTATTCCTGTTCTCTGGTTACTGCTTATGCACACCATAGGCCTGCTAAAGGAAGGTATCATGTTGGTAGATGGAAAAGTTACAAGTGATAAAGATCATTTAATAGAATCTTTATATTGAGTGATACTCATTTGATATACTGGATATGCAAAGGTTCTCCAGAATTGGTAGGCTAATTATTTCCTGTGGACTATCTGTCTTGTGTTATACCTAGTATATTGTAAACAGTGGCACTTGCTGAATATATAGAGGGGATAAGTGTAAGTTTAAACTTCTTTTTTTGCCTAATCTGTCTCACATTCTTAAAAAAAAAACAAACTGAAAAAGTCTCATTAATAGTGTGTAAATTTTGTTTAGAGATACTGTTTGTTTAGAGTTTCTATTTAGATATTTCAGTAGAACTTAAAATGATAGATGCAGCAGGTCAAAGTATGAAATAACTTAATATGCAAATCTAATTGTTGAATGTTGAGTTCATGATTTTTTTATCTTTTTTTTTTTTTTTGAGCATGTTTATCACCATAGTTTTCAGGGAGCCTCAGTAGCCACAATAAAGATGTTGCAGCAGTCTGGCTTTAATTTTCATATTCTGCCTGTAATATAAGAACTTTGCTGTCCTTGAAAGGCTTGTGAATTTACCTTGCTGCGTATTTGAGGTTTTGTATTTTAACTTTATTTGGAGGATGACTTGGTTAAAATGCCAGTTTAGACATGAGACAGTACAGTATTTGTATGCAGAGGAACTCAGTTTCTACTGATGTAGGAGACTAATTCCACATGGGAGCCTAAGATGTTAAAAAGCCAAATTATCAAACTTAATTGTTAGGTGTTTTGATGTAAGAAATTATCATTTGTAGCATTGCTGTTGTCCAGACTTGATTTTGTGTTGCATATTGAAGACCTCAATCTTCCATTTAATTTAAATGTTTATCTGTAGAGGGAATTTCACAGATTATAGACTGACTTTATTCATCTTTGTCTTAAAGCACATTTCTCATTTGGCATTTGCATTAGCTAGATAAATGATTACTACAACAACAAAAAAATCATCAACCAAAAATCTCAAGTGCACTATTTAACTGTTTATCTCCTGACCATGTAAGAACATGAAGAACTTAACAAAAGCTTTACTGTAATGCCAAAATATTATTTCTTTTTAGATATCGAAATTTTGATCAGCCTCATCGATTCTACGTAGCTGATGTATACACTGATCTTACTCCACTCAGTAAATTCCCTTCCCCTGAATATGAAACTTTTGCTGAATACTATAAAACAAAGTATAATCTTGACCTTACCAATCTTAACCAGCCACTGCTGGATGTGGACCACACATCTTCAAGGTAACAACAGTCATATTTGCGTCTGATGTTTGTAGATTGACAGGAAAGTGATTTTCTTTTTCTTAAAAGTATGGGGTAAAGCTGAGGTCTTGTGTCTTCCAAAATAATTACTAGGTTTTTTTCTCTTGAGAGGTACTTGTGTAACAAGAACTATAAAGTGAGTTCATTTTTTCCCAGAGGTAGTTGTGCTTTCACTTCATAGTGCATTGAAGTTGAATACTTAGAAACTTTAAAAAGTTTAGGCTAGTAAGTTCGATTCATTAATTATGTACTTACATCACAGTATTTTCACATGGTTTTTAGACTTAATCTTTTGACTCCTCGTCATTTGAATCAGAAGGGAAAAGCACTTCCACTAAGCAGCGCTGAGAAGAGGAAAGCAAAGTGGGAAAGTTTGCAGAATAAACAGGTAAAAGCCAGAAGCTTCTAATTCAAGTGGACTCTCAGTACTGATCTTGTGGCTACCTTTACAAGAAAAATTCTTTTCTTCCCCCCTCCTCTCCCAGATACTGGTTCCTGAGCTCTGTGCTATACATCCTATTCCAGCATCATTGTGGAGAAAAGCAGTTTGCCTCCCCAGCATACTTTACCGCCTGCACTGCCTTTTGACAGCAGAGGAACTAAGAGCTCAGACAGCCACTGATGCTGGTGTAGGGGTTAAATCACTTCCTGCAGATTTCAGGCATGTATTTTTTCAATTGGTATTTTTTAGTATGATACCTGACTTAAAAGGTGGAAATTTAAATATTGCTGCATGAATTATAAACCTGGTGACTCTTGTTTAACTCATGTCACTTCTCGGTGAAACACAGTTTGAAAATACTTGTTTGTGAGTGGTGAAGTTACATGTTGCAGTTGCTGTTCTTTTCAGAAGGCTGTGGGTCTTTTTAAACATGTATGTGCATGTAGAGTCTTCTCGTCTTGTTCTAATATTTTTTGTTAACAAACCTCATGTGTATCTTTACAGATATCCTAACTTGGACTTTGGATGGAAAAAGTCTATTGACAGCAAGTCCTTCATCTCTCTTCCTAACTCCTCTGTAGTAGAGAATGAAAATTACTGTAAGCACAGCACAATTGTAGTCCCTGAAAATGCTGCACATCAAGGTGCTAATAGAACCTCTTCTGTAGAAAACCATGACCAAATGTCTGTGAGTTACAGAACATTGCTCAATGAGTCACCCAGTAAACTCCAAATTGATGTCTCGGTAGAACTTGCAGCAATTAATGGTGTTTCTTACAATAAAAATCTTGCCAATGGCAATTGTGATTTAGTTAACAGAGACTTTTGCCAAGGAAATCAGCTGAATTACTGCAGGCAGGAAATACCTGTACAACCAACTACCTCATATCCCATTCAGAATTTATACAACAGTGAGAACCAGCCCAAGCCCAGCAATGAATGTACTCTACCGAGTAATAAATACCTTGATGGAAATGCTAACAGATCTACCTCAGATGGATGCCCCAAAATGGCAGTGACCACCAGTACTTCAAAAGCTATTAATCTTTCAAAAGACGGAGCAGATTCTGAAAAGAGCCCTTGCAGTGGATACTCCTCAAAAACTCTCGGTCCTAATCCTGGTCTCATTCTTCAAGCTTTGACTCTTTCAAATGCTAGTGATGGGTTTAACCTGGAGCGGCTAGAAATGCTTGGTGATTCATTTTTAAAGCATGCCATCACTACATACTTGTTTTGCACTTACCCTGATGCTCACGAGGGACGGCTGTCATATATGAGAAGCAAAAAAGTGAGTAGTAACAATCCAGTCATCCTATGTAAAAGGCATGCTGTAACAAGCCATATATATGAAATTTTTGCCAGTAGGTTGAATGGGAGCAGGTTGATTTAATTCCACAGCTTTGTTCATTATACGTTGAGTATCATGCATATTAGGAATAAAAATACAGGGCTGGGGGCTTAACAGTGCCTTAACTGTGACAGATTGAAACTGTTTTCTGCAGTTCAATTTGAAATCTAAACCAGCTGATTATGAACCTAAGAAAGGACAGGATTGAATAGAACTAAAAGTTCTGGGTTAGTGAGAACATTTGGTGCACTGAACACTAGAGCTGTATTGAGTAGAAGCTCTTTGAGTTAGCAGCTCTTGAGTTAGCAGCACAGAGCCTTAGGTTGCACCTTTACTTGACCTTTCCTTTGTTTTCTCAAGAAGATACTTCCCTTGAAATTTTTAGCATCTTACTTAAAACGAAAACAACAAAAAACCTTACAGAACTGTTGAAACAAAACTTGTGAAAATATGTTAGAGTAGATGTAAACAGTAGGGAGCAGAGTCTTCAGTTCTGCTGCTGCTAGAATAATCAATCATGTGAAACTTTGTTTTTGTTTTTTCTTCCACATGATGTGGTAACTTCAATTAAGTGCCAAAGCACTGATTGTCTACCTCTCATAAAATGCATCACTCTGAAAATGAAATTATTGTATAGTTTAATCTTGGAAAATGAGGAAGGCTGTATAAGTTGGACTGTTGAAATAAAATAAGAATTGAATATTCAAGTTCAGATTTCAAGACTTAATTTGAAGTGCATTTAAAAAGAGAAAAAAAGATCAGTAGTTGATAGTTTAAATGGAAAAGGAAATACATTTGTATCCGAGAATGTTGTTTTCCCTTTCCTTTAAAATACTTAAAATCATTTTAGAGTCTATCAAAATAACATCTGGATTATGACTTAATAAGTGTTATACGGAACTGTTTTAACATTTTCTACTGCCAAGGTTTAGGTCAGCCTACCTATAAATAAGAATTTTTCATTCCAAATGTAGTCTGAACGATGATTATTTATGCTGGTAATAAATGACACTTACATAGGTTCAATTTACTATTATTTTAAAAGTAGCAATCAGTTTGTTTTGCGAGGAGAATGTAATATATTAGATTTCTTTAACTGAAACAGTCACATCTAATATGCTTGGCCTCAAAAAAAAAAAGGAAGATGTGTATCTTGCTTTGAGTTGGTTCTACTGTATTATGAAAGTTGAACTCGCTTTGGAGAACTGGAAAAAATGCATAATAGTACAAGATCCAGCTTGACATGTAACATTTTTTTGCTCCTTTTGCATTTTAGCTTATTTTTATGTAAACGTATGTCCAGAGGTTTATCAGAATGTTCTTCTTAAAGGTCAGCAACTGTAACTTGTATCGCCTTGGAAAGAAGAAAGGACTGCCAAGTCGCATGGTGGTGTCAATTTTTGATCCCCCAGTCAATTGGCTTCCTCCTGGTTACATAGTAAATCAGGACAAGAGCAACACTGACAAGTGGGAGAAAGATGAAATGGTATGAATTTATTTCACTATGTTGACGAGTAGTTATTTGTGTGTCTGTATTCTTTCACCCCTATCTCATCTCACCACCCCCAGTTATTTTGCTGTTTTCAGCAAATAAAAGGTAAATCTGTATCTTCCTTTCCTTTCTAAAACTTCTCTGTAAGAAAATGAGAGGAAAACTGAATCTAACCAGAACCAGAAGGAAATTTATTGCACATCGTCCAGTAATGAGTGTAGATATTAATGGAGAAGCAGAGAAGAAAAACTTTTCTGCTTGTAGTTAGCCTACTCCCTGGAGTTTTCAGAAGTTTCTGTTGGAAATTTTAAATGGTATTATTATCACTGCTTTACCTGTAATATGATCCAGCAAAACACTGTCTACTTTTTAATAAATAATGAGTTCACCTTTATAAAATATATGAGAAGGAGTGGGTGTTTTTCATAGTGCTGAGGCAGATTGAAGAGCAGAACCGGCTTGAGAAAATGTTCGATATTGATGGCCGTTAGCTCCACTGTGGGTATGACTGAGAGCTGCTTCTCATGTAAAGTACAGTGCTGGCTTAGGCACTCTCACTGTCTGACACCCTCACTGTTTTACCACTAAACGCTTCACAATGACAAATCTTAATGAGGAAAGGTTCACACTATTTTCTGGCATGCTGGGAGTAGAAGGGCATGTTCAGAAATACCTGCAATCACAGCAGTCAGTAATGTGACCTTGAAGTGTTTGAGACTCGTTTGGAGTTCAGGGGAGAGAGGTGGAGTGGCATCTTCCCTTTTCCCCATTCTGAAGACCACACTCAGACTGTAGAACCACCAGAGGGCACATGAGAGGACTGTTAGGTGGACGTACTGTGCAAATAAATGTTTATTGCAGAATAAAACAACCTGATTATTGTGGTTCTGTACTGTGCCAAGATTTCATTTCAGAGAGACTTCCTGCTATACCTTTCTGGCAAATCAGATAATACGTTTGGGACTGGAGCTAATTGTTGGTTTTTAAAAGGTTTCAGTTTACCGCAACTTTTCAGTGGCCTCTTCCTCTCTGATAGTCACTCTTTATTTGCAAATAAAACACACGGTTTCAGACCAAAATGCAGAGTGATGCAACTAAATAGTGACGGTATTTTGTGCCAAATAGTAGATATTTTGCTTTCTTGGGTGTAAATTTAATTCTCCAACCATGGGCTGATGGCCTGTAACTGAAAATAAAGATCTCATTATGCCAAATCACTAAAGCATCATAGTCAAATGTTAGTATTTACTAAGCTTTATTAAGGGGAAAGATCTTTCTTCCTTCATTTTATCAAATGGCTGATTTCCAAAAGAAAATGAAAACAGCACTTAACGTGCATTTTTCTTCACCTTTTAATTGGCAACAACTTCTTTAAAACTTCTTCAGTCAGGTATTATTTAAGAAAACCTTCTTTCTTTTGGGGTTCATTGTTGATTTATTTTTTAAATGCTAATGATAGAAAAATCAACTATTAGTATGGCTTTCTGTCTCCTTTAGCCACTGCTCATCCTCATCAATCCTTGTAGACTTTTTTTCATATATACAAGAAGTAATGAACAGACAATGTTAGAAAAGCTCATGTAGCTGTCCTGCTAATTACAATTTTATTTCAAGAAACTTGTGAAAGAAATTACAGTAAAAATTTAAATTTATAATTTGTTACATCTTTGCATAAACAGGTGCTAAAGTCTGTTTTGGAGCATTCATGTAGATATGTCTTATTCAGAGAGGTTTTTTTATTTCAGTAGTAAATGTGATGGGTGGTGTATAACAAGAAAAAAGGAACACTTGCCCGTGTTGGGACTGGTTAAATTAATCTTATTTTAAGTATTATATTACTACAAGTATCCAAAATAGCTATCTTAAATCCAGTTTTGGTATCTCTTTCTGATCAGTTTAAATTACAGGAGTCCCTTCTGTGTGTATGTGAGATGGATAATTACAGCAGCAGAAACTTTCAGCAGAATGTCTTAAACTGAGAACTTCTATAGCCACTTTTCTTTTTCCCCACCTCTCATTACTAAACTTGACTGAGCCTGATTCTTCCCAGTGAAGAACACTGTGATCTGTTTGATCCTTAGACAGTTTTAAGTGCTGCCTGGTGCCCTGTACAGCTGCCACCCGTCCACACCTCAGGATGGTGTGCATTTTACCCAAAGGGAAGCATTCCCCATGGTAGCATCTGGTTCACAGATTTGCAAGATTCAGTGACTGAGTCCTACAGTATGACATGCATAGGTTCAGGGCAGATAAAGGCTGTTTCACTTCATTCAAGATGTTGTTGGCTTTCAGGACCCAGTACAGGAAAGTGCTTTGAATCTGATCTTGCTCCTGTCAAATTCAGTGGCAGAATTCCTACTGACATCAGTGGTTGCTGTGTTGAGCCTGTTAATAGTCCTTTTGATGTTAGGAAGACTAGCAGTGCATTTAGCTAATATGTTTAAGTACTTTTCTGGATAGGGGCCATGGCAAATTGTAAAGCATTATATAGTTGGGAATATTTGTGTTCAGTTTGTAATTTACATCAGTCCATACGATTTTGTTCAATATGGGCAGGGAAAAGACGTGAGACGTCATTAATTTTGCTGTTGCGGGTGTGTATGTATTAGAAAATGGGTGACAATTTTGCTTTCTCTTTTATTAGTTAGGGCTAGAAGTATAGCTTGCAAAAAAAAAAACAAAACAAACTGGTAAAACCACCACTGAATTAGTTTTGCATGTAGAAAGAATCTTCAAAATTGCATTGATTCAACATTTGTAATAGCCTTACTTAGCAGCTAGAGAGAAGGATGGAGCCAGAGCTTTCTTAATTTAGAATTTTCTTTTGTTTACTTTGGTGTGCAAGTATATCATGTTTAGTGGTTATAAAGTTCATTGTGTGTACATCACATTCAAGTACAAGCACAGGTTCTGTGAAATACAGCAGGTATTATGTGTAGAACACACATTATTGTAGCTTAGTAACAAAAAGTTTGTGTTCCAGGACAATTATTCTAGTCTTGGAACTCTAGTGTAAGTTGAGATTGTATTGTGCATCTGATCAGACAATGTAATTAGGAATATAAAAAAAATCAGTCTTATTATTAGCAGACACTTCTCGAATCCTGCCTTTGTGATCTTTCTGAAGTAAAACTGTCTCATACCCCTCTTCAGCACCTTTTTTTTTTGTTGTTGTTTTTTCATAGACAAAGGAAAACATGTTGGCTAATGGTAAACTTGATGATTATAATGATGGTGAAGAGAATGAAGACCTAATGTGGAGGTTGCCCAAGGAAGAAACAGACTTTGAAGATGATTTTTTGGAGTATGATCAGGAGCATATCAAATTCATTGATAATATGTTAATGGGATCAGGGGCTTTTGTGAAGAAAATTTCACTCTCACACTTTGCAACCACTGATTCAAACTATGAATGGAAAGCACCCAAAAAGTCATCCATGGGTAATGTTCAGTGTTCATCAGATTTTGATGATTTTGACTATAGCTCTTGGGATGCTATGTGCTATCTGGATCCTAGCAAGGCTGTTGAAGAGGATGATTTTGTAGTGGGCTTCTGGAATCCATCGGAAGAAAACTGTGGTGTTGATGCAGGAAAACAGTCGATCTCATATGACTTGCATACGGAGCAGTGTATTGCTGACAAGAGCATTGCAGACTGTGTGGAAGCCCTGCTGGGCTGCTATCTGACCAGCTGTGGTGAAAGAGCTGCTCAGCTTTTCCTGTGTTCATTGGGGCTGAAGGTGCTCCCTGTAATTAAAAAGACTGATTGGGAAGGCACTCTGTGTGTTACTGGAGAGAACTGTAACAGTGAGCAGAAAAATCTTTCACCAAACTCTGTTTCTGCTTCTGTAGCTAATTCAGAGCCTTCTCTGTGTAAAGACCTGGAGTATGGCTGTTTGAAGATTCCGCCAAGGTGTATGTTTGATCACCCAGATGCTGAAAAAACCCTAAATCACCTTATTTCTGGTTTTGAAAACTTTGAGAAGAAAATCAATTACAGTTTTAAGAACAAGGCTTATCTTCTTCAGGCATTTACTCATGCCTCGTACCATTATAATACCATTACTGGTAAGTTGTTTTAAAAAAGCTCTATCGTTTTTTCCCCATATTTTAAAAGCAAGAGAAGTAGTACTTTGTGTTCTCATATTTACTGTTTTTTTAGTCATCGCGTGTTACAATTGTCTTGGAATACAATACCTTAAAAAATAGTATTTTGCTTAGTATTTAGAGTGGGATCACTTGCTCAATTTGAGTCTCAGTGATTATTCATATTTTGACTTGATGCAGATAGAATATATTTACTGAGGCCTCCCCAAGTTTTGAGAAACATCATCGGTGAAAAATGCTCTATCACTAGCTGTGTATGACTGACATTAGATCCTCATTTAATAGAAATAAGTTCTTGTAGAGCTCTGGAAAATTGCCATGTACTTCAGGAAATAGCAGTCATATTTTGCAAATACATTTAGCAAATTTGTTCTGTAATTGAATCCCAAGAATGTTACGCTTTGTACTTCTCAAGATGAGCTGTAGACTACCGCTTTTATTAGCTGAATAATCTATAGGATTGCAGAATGTGGAGACTTCCCTTTGAAGCTGTGAATTCAAAGTCTTAATTTAAGTCTAGGCATTTTATTGAGTAAATATCTAAAGTCAAAGTTTGAAGTAATTGACTAAATCAGACTAAATACTAGTTTCATATTAATGTTTCTGTGCATGATCTCATAGAAGATTTTACAGCAGTAGAAATTTGTATTTCTGTGATCTTTAATTGCTCTTGCTTATACTAATTAATGTAATATTTGTTCATTCTAAAACTTTGCATATTTCCCTACAATAATATGCAATCAAAAGCAAACCATGGAAAAATTCCAGCCCTGTTTGTAGTGACTGGCAAATTTCTTTGCAGTCAGCAGTCTGAATTCTTCCCCATAGTGAATTGGTCCCTTATTCCAAAGAGTGAGAAATCTCTGCTTTCATTAAAGAAGTAAATAATTTTGAAATGCTACTACATTGAGAAACAGTTCTGACAAAACACAGAAGCACTCCTTTGGTTTTTCATTGTAGGTGATATTACCCTATATTGCATATGTATTTACTTTTTACAAATATTTCACAAAGCATATTGAAGGTAGATGACTCCTTTATTTTTATACATACATAAATATGCATATACACTACCAGAAACCTTGAAGCATAGTGTCTAGTTGAAATTACATTGTTGAAACTGTAGGAAAACTTTCATTTCTATTTACTAAGTAAGACAAGTGTGAATAGCTGTTACATATAACTTTTCCTCTTTAAGGAGTAGCTAGCAGTTGAGATCTGACAGTGTCTTAGGTTCAGCTGATATAAAAGCGACTTAATGTGAGTCATTTCACTCTGATGGTAACTTCTGTAGTAGTTTGTCTTCCTTCCTTCTCAACATACCTACCCCTGTTTGCATTTGAGAGGGTTTTTGCTTTTGTTTGCATTCTAAAAATAGATATTCTTAGCTCTCTGTTCCCCTGGCCTCTGTCAAAAAAGCAAAGGCTTGACAATTTTAATTTCCAGTTTAAAAGACATATTCTAAATAGGGATCTTTGTTGAAGGTGTCTAACGTGTGGCAAATCAGACAAAAAACTCAGATTTTGTGTTCCCCTGCTCTTAATACATTGATTTTTGTATTAATTGTTTTTACTTTTTAATTTTTTTTTGTTGTTTTAACTTTTACAGTTTTCAGATCAGCCTGCTGGCAGAATCTCGTAATTTTACTTTTTGATGTTTCTCAGCACAATGTGAAGATCTGGGCTAAAAAGATTAATTGATTATAAACATGGCTGTTTTTCTAGCCTGGCAAATCAAAATTCTGTTGAAAATTGGCTTTATTATTAGATACAGCTCCTGATTTTTCCGATTTCTGTTTTTTTAGTGAGTCATTAGCAATTAACTCAAAGATACTTCTGAAAAACAGATTGTCTTCTCTGAGCATTGGTTAGTTTGTGGAATTTACATGGCAGTGTACCAAACTTCTTATCCAGAAAGCCTGGAAAGAATGTGTGTGTTAAACTTAATTGTGGTGTTGTACATTCTTTTATTTCCAATGCTTTAAGATTGTTACCAGCGCTTAGAATTCCTGGGAGATGCAATTTTGGACTACCTCATAACCAAGCACCTTTATGAAGACCCACGGCAACACTCTCCAGGAGTTCTTACTGACCTACGATCTGCTCTAGTCAATAATACCATTTTTGCATCATTAGCTGTAAAGTATGACTACCACAAGTACTTCAAAGCTGTCTCTCCTGAACTGTTTCATGTTATTGATGACTTTGTGCAGTTTCAAATGGAAAAGAATGAAATGCAAGGAATGGATTCTGAGGTTAGTGGAAGTAGAAGAAATATGTTCAGTATCTGATTTGAAGCATGTCACTGGATTTCTTAGCATTTTTGTAATGTTTTATGCACACAGCAGCCAAAGAAGCAGGCTCCCAGTAATAAAGGATGCAACATGCAAAGTAAAATACAGCCTTCAGAGAGTATAAAATCAATTAGAACTTTCAGAAGTTAAATAATTTGAAAGCCATTTGCCTCTAAGTTTTTCTGTGGCGCTTGATTTTAGTCATTGTTTGCTCTTGTGTTAGAACAGTGTGGGACACACACACACACTTAGCTTGCTGCTTTCACCAACTGATTGGAAGCACTACTACAGCATAAAATTGTGATGAGTTGCCAAGTCACATAGCACTGATTCAGGGTAGGGTATCCCTTCAACACCATGAGCAATGCCACCTTGGCACAACACTGGGATTATTAAATGTAGTATACTGACAAGAGATTTCTGCTTTTTTTCTTACTACTTCTGCTGGAGGAGGTGTTACTGCACTATACTCAAGTATGTCTGACATACTCTTAAAGGCTTTCTGTCTTCTATCCAGGGAAACATTATATGTATCTTTCAAGTAAGCCACTTGAAGGATAGTTTCACTGAAGACCTGCAAACACAGGTCATATCTTGTTCTGTGCAGGAAAACTGATGACAATGAACCTCTGTTTTCTGGAGAATGTAGTAAAAGTAATTCATTTACATAAGCTGTTTAGGAAATTTATGAGGGCAAGGGCTGTGTGAGTCAAATTCTAATCAGGATCTGGAAGAGATGGACTTCTCATTATCCTTCTTTAAAAGTGTTACCCAAAAGATATCCATAATAGTTTGTCTTCTGAAAAACTGACCAATCTCTTAAAAAATACTCTGTCTGACAATATGCCAGCACCAAATAAGTATCTTATTTTTGTATTTAGTAATTTTTTTTCTGATAGGCAATTTAAAACTTAAGGAATCAAAATACTTCAGTCATGTATATGTGTTCATAGCCCTTGTACCCTGTTGCAGAGTGAAAACCATGTTTTATGGGAAAGATTCATTAAACAATGAATAATAATTTGTCACTGAACTTTAGATAATAGAAATTACTTTACATTAGAAGATCAAACTATTATCTCTCTTGTTTTCTTCACAATATGAGTGAAAAGGCTAGGAACTTTAAGAGCATATAGTAGTGAATTTTGCTTTGTTCAGTTTTTGCTAGTATGCAAAAAGAAACTTTCACCAAAGTTGCAACCAAATTGTGTGATAGCTGTTTCAAATAAAATCCTTGTTTCACTCTCCCTACGCCTGCTCCCTATCTTGGTCTGGCACTGAATTACTGAAACTCTTATTTCATCACTTAATGTAAGAGTCTTTGTTTCTACAGTTCATGCCAGCTAGACTGGTTTCCATGTGTCTCCACATCATCTGCTTTTCTGTTTTTTCAAATCTCACTTGTGAAACATCTGTCCCTTGCCTTATAGCTCTTAGTTTCTCTCTTCTTCTGTTATTTCAGTATAATGCAAAAGTGCTTTAGTTAACACTTGGTATGAAGTGCACTACTCAAAACAGTTGAACTTGGTTTTTAACATCAAAATTCCTATTTGGATTGCTGTATATGTCAGTTCTGACTCACTTGTTTGATTTATTTTAGGTAGAAATACTGGGTGGAACATGTTAATGAAGTATTTTGGTCACTCTTAAGAGGACTGAATCGGATTTTAAATCCCAAATGGATTGAGAGGCTGGGAGAGAAGACTGACAGAAATTTCCTTCTCTTTAGGCAGAGTAGCATAATGGTCAAAAACTTTGTTTTCAAGTTACTTTGTTTGGAGTTAGGCAAGTGTATATTACATATTTTCGAGCTATTTTAGAAAAGGATTAGATTAGCTCAAGACCTTTAAGATGTACACTGAAAGTTTATTTTTCGTGATGAGAATAGTCTGTTGTGTTAAATTGGTAGCACAGAAGAAAGCACTGCCTGCTACATTTAAATATCTAAGTGTGCCTATTAGTTCAGTCTGATGGTGTTGTTTTTCAGTTATTAATGGTTTACTTTACTTGTGCTTGTTTCATGCTTGTCTTCAGGGGTAAATAAGGTAAGGAAAGGTATATGCAACTTTCCTCCAGAGACTGGACTTGGAGTTTTAAAAGTCTCTTTCTAGGAGATATATGATGTGTGAACTCTTCCTTTGTTATGGGTAGCTTTCTGGTGTTAACTGGTAGAGAAGAGTGTGGTTCTAATTGGAAGAAACAGACCCATGGTGAAATCCTACAGAATTATCACAGAAGGAATTCACAAAGCATAAAACTTCGCTGTATGCAGTTGTGTTTGGGATTTTTTTTTTCACATTTGAAAAATGATATAACCAGAAGTTTGGTTTCACTGGGGAATAAAGGAACAATTTTGCTGTGGAAAGTTGTCAATTAAAAGCTTAAAGGGAGCAGTACAGAGTATAGGATGTAAGAGATTACATTTCTGAAGATCTTTGTTTAAGTGAAGCAAACATTTCTCTCTTTTCCCCTCCCCTTCTCTCTGCCTCCCACTCTTGTCTTTTTTTAATTGCAAACAGCTCAGAAGATCTGAAGAAGATGAAGAAAAAGAGGAAGACATTGAAGTACCAAAGGCCATGGGGGATATATTTGAGTCCCTTGCTGGTGCCATTTATATGGATAGTGGAATGTCTTTGGAAATGGTTTGGCAAGTGTACTATCCAATGATGAGGCCACTAATAGGTATTGCCAGCTTTCAGAGAATTATTAATAATTAAGTACCATCTGCTGTGAAAAGAGCAAAGCTAATTTTTGTTTCTCCTTTTTTTCCAAATAGAAAAATTTTCTGCTAATGTGCCCCGTTCTCCAGTGCGAGAGCTGCTGGAGATGGAGCCAGAGACAGCCAAATTTAGGTAAGAATATACTCTCTTTGATACACTCTGACAGAAAATGTTTCTAAGCTGTGCTTCATAAACTACTGAGAAATTTTAAATGTCACAAAGTACTTGTAATTTCTTTTGCACTAAGCAGCTAACATCATCATGTCCACTGTTCTTTCTCTTTTTTTCCTTGGATAACTTTCTGAGGAATGTAATGATTTCTGTTTAACTTTACTGCTTTAACTTCTGTAGAAAAAAGAATGTAGATCTCTTATTTCACATTAACTTGCCTAGGCAGTAAGTAATTCTTGTGTGTATTTTTGCAGTCCTGCAGAAAGAACTTACGATGGAAAGGTCAGAGTTACAGTGGAAGTTGTAGGAAAGGGAAAGTTTAAAGGTGTTGGCAGAAGCTACAGGATTGCCAAATCTGCAGCTGCGAGAAGAGCACTACGAAGCCTCAAAGCAAATCAACCTCAGGTCCCAAACAGCTGAGACTCCTCTTAAAAATAAATGAAATGGGGAAAAAATAACATACGAATAAAGCAAATTTTAAAAAAAGTTGATGTTGAGAGGAACAAATTGGAAGACGGAATTTAAAGTTTGTTTGATAACAGAATAGATAACAAAACATTTAACATGTATAAAATTTTGGAACTAATTGTAGTTATAGTTTTTTGCGCAAACACAATCTTGTCTTCTTTCCTCACTTCTGCTTTGTTTAATCACGAGAGTGCTTTAATGATGACATTTAGCAAGTGTTCAGAATAATTGTTGTCAGGTCTTTTTGGTTTACTTTTCTTGTCAGTACAGCTTTGCTTAGTATTAGAAGGCCAGGGAGCTTATGCCTAATGCAGTTGCTAGATTTATATATAGTAATCTTGAAATTCTTCAATCTGTGCACTAGTGCCAGTCATAAAGCAGTTGATAAACTGTGCTGGATGATTGGGTATAAGAAAGATTAAGTGTGCCAGTATTCTCCTTTTTATTTTCCTTTTTTTTATTCTCTCCATGTCATCTTTTTACATTAAGATGGCATTCCCAATCATTATTGCACTTATTTGTTAGGGACAGATTTTAATTAAAGTGGCTGGCATACTGGTAGAGTGAAACTTAGGTTTCCTTATGCCACACAGTCTTGCATAAAAAAAGGTTCTTGCCTTAAAAATAAATAAACCCTCATTAATAATCTTTAATTTCTGATCTTTTTTGGAACAAACTGTTTTACATTCCCTTCATTTTGTTATGCATTTTACAATGATACAGCTCTATATTTACAGTACAACTCATTACTATAGCTGTGACTTATTACAGGATTATAATAGAAATTATATTCATATATATGTAATTAGGTTATTTTTAACAATTCTGAGGAAGTGGTTAGTCTACAGTTTTTTTTATACCATAAATGAAATATGGTCTTTGGCTAAAATTCCAATTTTACACAAACCTGCAAGCTAGATAGTTCCAATACTGGAAACAGCAACAAATAATTGCACAGTGCAAACTGTCACTAACAAAATAACCTTAGACATATCACACCTAAGATATGCTGCAGATTTTATAGTCAATTGGTTACTTATTTAACAAACAGAGCACCTTTACACTTAGAGATATTTCCACGTAAATTTCTTACTGTACTTTTCAGAGTTGCATGCATATTTCATCTACCAAAGCTGTGCTGTTAAATAACATGAAAGTTGATGTTTGAGCTATAACTGCCGTACTTTTGATACATCTGTGATTTAGGTCCTTAATTTAGAGAAACTAGCTCATTGGTGTTTTGGTCTACTGGGAGCGTGGGGGGAAATCATACTTTTATTTTTTAGGCTTTGCCTATACTTCTTTAATTAGATTTTTGTAGGCACTCTTCACTTAAATACCTCAGTTCTTCTTTTCTTTTCCTTTTTGTTTTTGCATGCATTGGGTTTTTTTCTGTTTTGGTGCTATGTTTATATATTATGCTTGAAATTTTAATTTTTTGCACTGTAACTATAATACCTCTTAATTTACCTTTTAAAAAAGCTGTGGGTCTCGTATTCCCACCAGTATCAGTAGAGGTTTGCTGCAATTTTGTCCTGTTAATTATGCTTGAAGTTTGAGAAAGCAGAGCAAGGTGTTTTAACATTTTCCAGCACAATAGTTTGAACTTGATGCTGTGTCTTATGAATTAAATTACAAACAAATACTGTATTTCCTGCTTTTAAACCCTATTCCTTTCCTCAGAAATGCACACTAAAACAAAACAAAAACTGTCAGCTCTTGCTTTCTTAACAAAAAAATAAAGTAAATGCCTTAGTGACAAGGGGCAGACATTAAGCTTTTCTGAAATACAGTTTTCAAAAGTTCATATATTTGCTATCTCAGTCACTTTTCATTCAGTGAAAAGGACCATTCTTGTATTTGAAAGCTGCTTGTTATAGGAGTCAGACCAAGAATTAAAATACTAGCTTATGAAAAAGTCTAGTATTTGTTTGGTACTTCAATCATGAAAATGCAACAAGGAGATATAAGAACTGCAGGTGTAAATGATTGGGTGATATGGAACAATAAAAACATGTAGTCCAAATTTTCAAATGTAAATTGCTTTGCATTAGCTGTTAAAAAGAAGTCATTGATTTAAGCTATAGCTCTTTCTTTGTAGGAATGAAGTTTGTTAGTGAAAGTACCTGATTACTGATGTCAACAATTCTGTGTTTCTGGCCAGACATCAATCAGCAGATTAAATCAGACCATCCAGAAAGTCTTAAGTAGTTTTAATGGCATTATGAAAAACTAAAATTTCAGTTCTTCTTTGAAAACCTAAAATTCTTACTGATTGTTACAAGGTTATAGATTCTCAGGGGTTTCAGGTAATTGTTAGCAGTGAAGTGGTTACGAAGTGTTTGGGTGCAGAGAAAATCAGCTGAACTTGCTCTGTGTTTCAGAACAGTTTAATGATCACTTTGTTACTAGTTAAAGCGTACTGAATTGGACATCTGAAATGTGTAGTGGCTGACTATAAATTAGTTTCTGCTGCTGATGCATTTTTAAATGCGTTTTAAATGCCGCGGTTTTTTCCAGTGTGACCTCATTGAAGTACTTTCTATCCTTTGAGACAGAAAATCCATATTAGTTTCCATGTTATACCATCTGTGTGTTTTACCCTACAGTTGATATGATTTTGATACTGGACAGTGTACGCTATTAAAGACCTAAATCTGATCATTTGAAGGTTGGGATAGAAATCACTTGACATGCTATAAGCACAAGTGTAAGTGGACTGTTGCAGCCCATCTTCAAAAATAACCACACAAGCTCATCATAAATAGTGTGGGGGTTAATTGGCATGAACCTTGGGGTTTTTTAAGTCCTGTTATACTGTACTTTAAACAGTCCTCCTAACTATGCTGCGTTTTTATTTTTTATGGCTTTTTTTTTTGCGCTGTTCTGTTCATGTAGCACAAATAAGCATTGCACTTGGTACCATGCTTTACCTCATTTCAAGGAAAAAATGCTTAACAGAGAGGAAAAATGTGGTTTGGCCTTGCTGCTGTTCTGATTTAATGACTTTGAAAAAGATAGTTTTTAATGCCTGCAATGTGTCATTTACTTGCACAACTTAAATAGGTCATTTGTAACGTCTGTGGCATTTTTACTGTATGTGGAAAAATACAACAAAGATGTGTAACAACTCTTGATTGTATTTTAAAGCTATTATTTTTCTACTACATCATTTTACTGTTATGTGAAGTAATTAAAATTAGAATGACCTCTGACTGACACTCCAGTAATTATCTCTGAACAAACCAACATTTTACACGTATAATGTAGTTTTTGGGAGAAGAGAGTCCACAGTAATTTGGTCAACCTCAACCGAATCTCTATTCAGTCTGAATATTGAGTGCCCAGTAGTGACTTCTGAAGTGTTTGTTCAGCTTGATGCTGCTAAAGTCCATACAAAAAAAAAAAGCCTACTATTTTTAAGTCTCATTACACACCAGTATGTTGCAACTGCCGAGTACAGAACTTGAGCCAGTTTTGGTGCTGGGGAGGAATGCAGTGATGGCCCAGGGATGAGGTGCCAGATCCTCAGCTAGTGCAAATTGATGTAGGATCATTTTAGTCAATGGAACTGCATTCATTTACTTACCTGAAGATCTTGTGCTTGTATGTATGTTGCAGAGTTTTATAGTTTTCCTCCTTGTGAGCAAATACAGAACCATCAACTGGAAAATGTGGGGGGTTTATGTTACTGCATATGACATAACATATGCTACATATTCTATGCATTTATCTGTACAGAAAATGAATTCTTTGTATCCCAGTAACAGCAGTACATGCAGTCTGAAAATGACAAATAGCATCGTGGTCTGCTGTGATGCTGCACTTGACTCTGACAGTATTCTGGGTTTGTTTTGGATGGGGTTCCCCATGAAAACATTCTCATGGAAATCTCTGTATTTATTACATGATTGAAGCAAGAAGCATTTTGGGTTTTGGTACTTAATTACTGACATTGATCCTTTTTCAATTGTTGTAATATTCAAGAAGTTAATTTCTTCATTTTCATATTAGATTTTAAACTTAAAACACTACAGTTCGTGACCATCAAATGTAATCTAAATATCATCTTTAACTCAATATGAATTATGTTAGCAAATACTAGAGGTCATTGTAGTATACTCCACTAGCAGTTAAAATTAACTTCAATCAAAGCTAACTACATTTCTTAAAAGTAAATTTTATCCAATAAAGTCCTTGGGGTTTTCCCTATTTTATTTGAATGGCAACCACAGACTACTTTAATTGCTTTGTAGATGCACTCAGAATTTACTGCAGCAGCAAGTTGGGGAGAAAAATGTTTGTGAACAATAATTGGAAATTGCAGGCATTTTTATTGTAAATAGTGTGACTGAAAAGATGGTTAAAATCAAGTAGAATGAATAACATATAATTTGATGGACAATAAAATATTTACCATCACATGCTGCAGCTGTCTTTAAGGGACATAAAATGTAATTCATTCATACTGTAATCATGCTGCAGAAGTTTGCAATCTGCACCTTATGGATCACAATTACCTTTAATAGTTTTTTGTAATAATTGTAGCTGAGTATATCTCCAATAAAGTTATGGTCTGTTCACCTTGTATTGTTGTTTTGCTTTTTTTTTAATTCCTGTTAATCTCTCCATAAATCTTCTAGATTTTACAAAAAAGTTGCTGTTCAGTCTAAATAAAAAAAATTGTGAAAACATTTGTGAAAACAATATTTCTTGACCTTTTTTAAAAGCAGGTCTGCTTGTCTCCTTCCTCTGATGAATGAACTGTCTTCATAGCTATGTGAAGACTCTTAAGGGACACTCAGGTTAAAAATGATGGTGTATGTGGTACAATTTGATCTGTGTTGACCATTATACCTGCATAATGTCTTTTGGAGCTGAGAGGCCCCAGAGCACAAAGGTTCTTTGCATGACTGGCACATGTTTTAAGAATAATATGTTAATATGAGCTAATATTCTCAGCATTAATAACATCAGTTTCCTTATTTTTCTGTTTGTATTTTGCTTAACCTGAGTATTGAAAGTGTGTCTGTAGTGTTCTGACTGGCATAGGGATGTCATGTATCTTTTATGGAGATGAGTCCAACCTGCCAGGCAAAGATCAGGAGTCTTCCTTTCTGAAAACTTCACAATGCAGCAGTCACTTCTTTGGCAGCTGCAGTGGGCAACTTTTACTACACATTTTGCCTTAAGTTATGGAGAAAAGCCAGCTGGGCTGCTGGTAGGCATGATGATTTTTTTCTGGGATTTGGAGGAGGGCCCTTTAAGCTCCGCTGTGTAGGCTAGTAAGGATGACAAAATAGCCCCTACCTCCCCTGTTCTAGCAAGTGAATCAAATCAGAAAACTTCCTTTCCACAAATTTTCTGCAGGAAAATTGTTCTGAAAATAATAATAATCAACATTAGTTGAAGATGCCATTATATCCTGTTAATTGTGGCAAAATGAGATGAGGTATAGCTGCCTAAAATTGAGTGTGTGAGAAAGTGGTCCATCCCTTGCTGGGTAGCACTGGGAAGCAGCCAGAGTTCTCCAGAAAGTCAAGGTGTAAAATCAATAGAGGGTCTGCTTCAAAAGCAGGAGGCCACATATTTTGTCTGCAAACTTGCTTAGTATCCCTTCCAGTCCTGCATCCAAGACATGAAGATACTGAAGGGCACAGGGCCAAATATGGAGCCCTGTGGAATCCCACTAGTGACAGGTCACCAGTCTGATGTCACCCCATTCCCTGTAACCCTTTGTGCCCAAACTGTGAGCCAGTTGCTCACCCATTACAGGGTGTGTTTATCCAGCTGTGGGATGGACATTTTGCCCAGTAGGGTCCTGTGAGAGACACTATTGAAAACTTTACTGAAATCCAAAAAGATTTTATCTACTGCCTTTCTTGTATCAACTAGGTGGGTTACCTTGTCGTAAGGGAAATCAGGTTTGATAAGCAGGATTTTCCCCTCAAGAAGCTGTGCTGGCTCTGACCAAAGGCTGTGTTGTACTTCAGGTGTTTTTTAATACCTCCCAGAATAATCTTCACAGCTTTACCAGGCACTGAAGTGAGACTGATAGACCTGTAGTTTCCAGAGTCCTCCTTGCCCTTCTTGAAAATCAGGACAATGTTCACCAACCTCCAGTCAGATGGGGCCTCTCCAGGTTCCCAAGACTGCTCAAAAATCAAAGAGGTTTTGTGATGACATCAGCCAGCTCTTTGAGGATTCTTGGATGAATCCCATCAGGCTCCATAGATTAATAGGGATCCAGCTGGAGCAGCAGATCCCATACAATTTCAGGGTCTGCTGGGAGTTGATCATTCTGAGTCATGGTCCTCCAGCTCAGGGCACTGAGACCCCTTTAGTCCATCACTGGTGCTGAAGACAGAGTAAAGAATATTTAAACACCTCTGCCTTTCCCATATCCCTGTTTGTGAGGTGACCAGCCTCATCCTGGAATAGGCTGGTGTTTTTACACTGCCTATAGCCATTAATACATTTGGAAAAACTCTTAAAAATTGTCCCCCACATTTCTGGCAGCTTCAACTCTAGTTGAGCTTTGGCCACATGACAAATGTCCTGGCAGTCTTCAGTGCTCACCCTATAGGAGCTGAAGAGAGAATACCTGTGTCTATCTGAGGAAGAGTCTACAGGTACTGGTTTCCCATCTCCGTACTACAAGAATTAATGTTTTATAATTGCATCAGTCGAGCTAAGATGAATTTGGTTAGCTGTTACTACTCTTAAGTAAAAGCATATAGAAAAAGGAGTTTGAAAATTGAAGGGAATAAGTTTTGGACAATGCTTGTCCTGAAAAGAGATAGTAACAAAGCTAATCATAACTTCAGAAACAGAGGAGCAGGTTTGGTGCTTGTATGGGCTTCCCTTAATGCTGCTGCTAGAGTCCAGGTGCAGGATCTGTTCCATAGAGGAAATCTCCATGTCAGTGGACACAGGCAGTACTGACATGTAAGCACGTTTTATTTTCCTCCTAACTATGATTAGGTCTTTCCTTATTGTAGAATGGGAACAATACTTTCATTTTGGTGAGCAAAATAACCAAGAACCTTCCCAGTTTTATGGAAACAGTATCACTTACTTTGCTGCTTAACCATCTCCACTTACCTGGCTTATACCGTATTTTTAACATTACTTTTTATGTATATTTTATTGGAAGTCTCATGCTAGCTTTTAAATTGAAGTAATTTTCTTCTGTTAGCTTGAAAATTTCCTGTAGCTCTGAGTTCCTGTCTGGCTCTCACTGGAGTCACTGGGAAGACATTCACTTGGGCTCTGTAACTTGTGTGCATTTGAACTTAACACAAAAGTCCTTCAGACATGATAAGTGTAAATTCCAGATGTCAAGCAAAAGGTGAGAAATACAGTGATGTGCAAAGGCAGCCTTTGCTGTTTCTCTTCTATTTGTTCAGGCTTGTAAATAGAATGTGGCACATTCACCAGCTGCCTACTGCTGAGATAACCTCATCTCTTTTCTAAAGTAACAAGTGACAGGACTAGAGGAAATGGCCTTGAGTTTTGCAAGAGGAGGTTTAGATTGGATATTTGGAAAAATTTCTTTACTGGAAGAGTGGTCAGGCACTGGAACAGGCTGCTCAGGGAAGTGGTGGAATCACCAGCCCTGGAAGTGTTTAAAAGACATGCAGATGTAGCACTTGGGGCTATGGTTTTGTGGTGAACACAGTGGCTCTGGGTTAATGGCTGGGCTCGATGATCTTGGAGGTCTTTCTACCCTAAACAACTCAGTGATTCTATGACAATTCTGCTCCAGGCGTGCCCTCTGCAGAAAGCAGCATTGGGGTTACCTCCCACCCATTTCTCTATGGTCAGTGAAGCTGCAGTGCATCATTTGGTTTTCCTGCCCTGAGATGACCCTTTCAAAAGGAGGTGAGCTGACTGAGAAAGAGGCCCCTTCTTCCCTTACCTTGGGATAGCATTCAGCTGATGACATGGATCCCACACAGTAGCCTGAGGCTGGAAATGTTCTTCCAGGGAAAGTGAGGGAACAAGGAGAAAAGATTTTGTCAGGCTGCAGTGTGGCCAGGGAATCACTCGTTTTTCCAGGGTCACTTTCATCGCTTCCCAAGGTGAGGATGATCCTCTCTACTGGCACTTGGCCTGAAGTGGGGGAGATGGACTGCTGCAGCTGTTCCAGCATTTGTAATAAACTGGTGCTGTTACAGATTTCACTTACCTAACTGAAACACTGAGTTCCATGAGGAGACTGCAGGATCACCAGTCCAGTCCTCAACTATGTATTCCTTAAAAAAATTACTTATCACAGAAGTACTTCAGTGGAACTTTCGCATCACTTCTAGGATAAGGTTTTTAACTTTACTTAGTTTCTCTATACAGCAACACACAACTACCATCATTAGTAAAAAACAGCAGTCAACACATCTTGCTAAACACAGACATCTGCTTCCATGTTCTTATACTATAGCCACTTAAATCAGTTTTGCTTTTTTTCTATTCATTCTCCAGTCACCAGCTGACTTTAGACAAGATCCAGGTGTCTGAAAGAAACCCTCCCTGAATTCAGTAGAGTCTCAGTGGCTTGGTTGTTAAGATTAGAGAGTCATAGTGTGGTTTGGATTGAAAGGGATCTTAAAGTTCCACCCTGCCCCACGATGGTGAGGGATGCCTTCCACTAGACCAGGTTGCTCAAAGCCCCATCCAGGCTGGCCTTCAACACTTCCAGGGACTGGGCATCCACAGGTTCTCTGCCTATTCTGACATCTGCGCTATTCTCACACAACTATAGCAATTAATACTATTTTGCAGCACCAGTTTCAAGTTAAGAAATTATCACTTTCAGGGTGATTCTAGCTGGAATAGCAGCGCATTTTGTCCCTGCCAGCAGCACTCAGCGCCTTTTTCCCAGCTTTACATAGTACGTGTGCTTTAGGCGAAAGAGATCTCATTATACAAACAAGCATGGCACAGGCAGCTGTACTGCCTGTCTGGCCAAGTGGCTGCTGTGCAGGGCTGTGCCAGCAAAAACCTCTCATAGAACAAGGGCAAAAGTTCCTGGGACTCTGCCTCAGCAATGGTGCTGAAATTGCTGGCAGTAGAGCTGGGAAGGGATCTATGGAAGATTTAGTAACCATTTTTTGCTGGACCAAATGCCTTTGTTGGGCTTTAAAAGTTGCCTTTTGCGGTACCTGTCAGCTAGAAGGGCTCCTGCATGGAGCACTGAGCACTACCTGCCATGGGGGGCTGAATTCCCAAAGAATGCCACTCTTCTCAGCAGGTACAGCAAGGCAGAGGAGGGCCTGTGAGATGTTCCTCATCCACTTTGCAGGTCTGGATCAAACACACATCCTTGTGCATGCACATTGAGAGGGAAATCCTTATTTTGCTTAATATTTAATTGCAAGTCATTGAATTTAGTGTAAAATAACCATACAGTAACGCCTGTGGAAGGTTTCTTGTAAAGCAATGTTGGTTTATTGGCAGGTTAGCTAAGGTGAAGGGTTACTTGAAGCAGCAGCTAAATAAATTGCAGCAGTCTTAGGGCACATAGGCTGTAAGAACTAAACTAGACATGAGTACGTAGTCTGTGCTAGATATACAGCAGCTGCTTTTTCTGTAGGATATGGTGTGTTGATGAGTGTCAGGAAATCCTAGAAACTACAGTGACTGAGCCAAGGAGTGATGGGGGACCTGCACAAATACCTGAAATGTATCAACAAATAGAGAAAGTTGTAGACTGGAAATATTTTGGAAGAAATGCCAAGATTCACTTCAATGCCAAGAGACACTCCAAATATACAGAGAAAAGGAAACAGACCTGGGCAACCCAGTGCATAAATCAGCCCCCCAGAAAAGGGGTGAGCATTGTGGGGAAGAGCTGAGCAGAAATAGGTGGAAATAGGCAGAACCAGAGTAGTCTAGTGGGCAAGAGTAAATCTGTTGGTAATAGTTTTCAGGGACCAGTTTTAAGCTTCTGATTTAGTTTCCTTGTAAAGTTAAATCTTATCTAATTCAGAAGTTGGTTCCTTGCCTTGATAAAAGAGGGTCAGAGAAAGTCCTGAATGAGACCAGGCTGGACAGTTTTGGGGCTGACATGAAGGCACAGGAGACTACTTTGGTGATTATGGCAAGTATGAAAGAGATGAAGCTGCAGTTGGAGCCATCTGAGGAGCACAAACATTTTTCATTTCACGAACATTACCTGGTGGAGGTAACAGCAGTCTTTGACAGCCAAGTTCTAAGTGGGTAAACAGCCTAGTAAAAATCCATTCATCTGCCCGATCTGTTCTGATATTGCACTATATTTTTCCAGTTTCACCCAGTTGCTGTGTATCAGTGGGCTCCCATTTTCCTGTGGTTTCCTGGAAACACAGCTGGGGTTATCTCTGGGGAATCTGGATAATGCAGTGTGGAGATACCAGAGATGGACCCTTCAAGCCTTCAGCTCAACTCCCTCACCAGCCAGAGCTGCACCACAGGGAGGCTCATCCCCTTCCATGACCCACTGCCTGAGGGTTGGAGCTGAAGGCTGCTGGCTGGCCCTACAGTGAGGGTAGGACTGCTGACCAGTGATGGATAAGGGCAAGAATGCCCCGAATTGTGCTAAGTTCTGCCACAGCTGCCTGTGCACCTCCCTCACCTGCAACTGTGATTATGCTTTTTATACGATGCTCCCGAGACTTGGGTATAATTTTCTCTGCTCCCCATCCCCAAGCATCTCTCTCAACTGTCAGAGTTTATAATGGCTGTGCACAATTTCTCCACTCCCCTGACCCCTTCTCTGCTGCAGAGGCAGCTGTATTTCCACAGTGAATGAAGCAATTCCTGTATGTATGATTTTAAAGTGCTTTGGGACCCTTTGGGAGAGAAGGTGCAATTGTACAAGAACAAGATATTATTAAAACAGGAATCCGTGTAATAGGTGATAAATTTTGATACTGTATGTTTAATATAATATGACGGTTGTAAATCCAGTGAATTACCATAGGTATTTGCTGTGCAGTGTGTTTATGAATTGTTTGGGCAGGTGTTTTTCAAGTCCCAGTTTTTCACACAAAATGTGAGTTATAGGACAGTTTAATAATATTCCTTACTAGACTCCAACATGCCACAATTAGCTGCAGAAATGTTATCACTTGATGGCTGAGCTTGGTTGCTGATTAAATTCACGTATAAGAAGGTAAATGAAAAAAGCAGCAGAGAGGAAAAAGAGACCTGCACAAGTAAACTTTTAGATCTGCCTTTGATGTCTTACAAGCAAATATCTTTTAAAGCTGCAGAAATCAATATTTTCAGTATTGTTCAACCTGTATTTTACATGTGCTTCCACATAAGTTAGAAGCAGACTATTTTGATTGCAATAATGAAATAGTTCTCGAAAAGTTTATATTCAATAGTTAAACTATTTATATTTATTGATGTGAAGGGATATCTGTACTGCACATGTTATTTGAATCAAACCTTGTTGTATAGCTTTTAAATCAGATCCAAAATAATGTAATTCAGGATTACATAGGGTCAGAATTTCTTATTTTTATTTTTTACTGACTTCCACATAAAAAGACTTATAAGACCTTGAGAAAATTTTCCCCGTCTCTGAAGAAGAGAGAAGTGCTCTATTTCACTCTTCCATCTGCCTTTGTACCATGAGCTAAATCTCATCCTGAGCCAATGTTATGCCAAGCAGCACAGTAGTAAACTGTTGAGTGGTAGGGTTGAGGAGAGCTTTAAACTTAGGGACTGAAGAGTGTCATCTCCACCACTACAGGGTTTTGTAAGTGTAAACCAGGCTGTCATTAGTTTTATGAAAGCCTTTTGCTGGTGTTCTTTGGAGTGTGGAGTCCTTTGCTTGCTAAGTACGTGTTTTCAGCTCCAGGGAGGTTGCATGACTTACACACCTCCATAGCCATTGCTGGCACCTTCTAGATGAGTGAAGCTCAGGGCTGGGAAGATGCTTTGGTCCCACAGCTCCAGCTGATGTCCAGGGTGGCTGAAAGTCCTGGTCACCACTGTCCACCTCCCCAAGTCCCATCCCACCATGGCTCATGCCCTCCTGAGCACCTGGGAGCTGGGCACCACTGGGATCAGACCCATCATGACTGTCACTGGGTCTCACTAGCATGATGCTACAAGCTGGTAGCTCAGATGGAGTCTTACTTAAACATTTTCTTTCCCCTTGACTGGCGTAAGGAAGGCGCCTGCAGCCCGCCCCCTCCCACACCGTGCCTTGTGTATGTGTAAAAGCTGCCCTTGGCCCCAGATGATATGTTTGCATTTCATAATTGATGCTGAACTCGACTTGAGGCAGATACGAAAGGACGATTTTTTAAACAGATGTTGCAGGTCACTTGTAAGTTATTTGTCAAATAAGTTTCAGAGCGCAAGCCGCTGCTTTTGCCATTGTAACCGAAGGCGTCTGCTGTTCAGCAGCAGTAATTACAAAGCCAGGGCAACGCAGGGAAAATTCATCTTATTTAAAAGTGTTTTAGTGTCACCAAACAGCTTGCTATGCCATTAGGCAAGTTTTGCTAGACACATTCAAGTTGAGGATTTTAATTTGTTTGAAGTATTCTCTAAAACAGAATTATGTTGGAGTTTACATAAAATGAGAGAATGACATGAAAAGTTTTAACTTAAGCAGCAAAATATAAAGGCTAATCTTATTTAAAAGTAATATGTGTGTCTTGATTGAGTGCCCAGATACACTCAACTGGGACATTTTAGTGGAATCGGTTCTAAGCTGTTACACTGAGTTATACAGAGTAGGTTTTCCTGAGCTCACATTGCCAGACCTGAAATACTCTTGTGGCTGCATTTAATAAAGAAACGAAAGTCTTGGGTAAGGGGATATGATTTTTTATGACAGAAGGAATGCAAATAACTTTTAGTCTCATTGCCTAGACCGGGTTTGGTCTGATTTGATGGAGTTTAATAATGACTTATAACCTGTGCTGACAATGTGCAGACCCGCACAACGTCATTTAACTCATTTATTCTGCTTGCTGTAAAAACAAAGAGATGGCAAATAAATATATGGAAAGTTCATTGTTTGTCAGAGGGCCCAAGCCAAAAGTTTTCAGTGACCTTTTAAAATATGGTCCCAGGCTAGTACTAAAATGTCTGTCACTCAGCGCACACACTTGCACAATTTGGCCTTTTAACCCGTGCATCTTGTTTTTCTCTCTTTCAACTGGTTGTATGAATTTCAAATCAGCTGCAGCTATTTAAGTTTTTGCATTGGAGGATTACTGTAAATTGCAGTCTGACAATTACAATGTACAGCGCACAGGAGAGTTATTAATGGATAGGCCTACTGATGGCCTTTCAGCGCTGACGAGGGCCTGGTGTTCCTCACCCATAATTAGATCCAGTGGTCGGGGTCTGCGTGGATGAGGCAGAGAAGGGGGTCGGTCGGGGAACGCCACTTTATCAGAGGAAGATATCAATTGATCAGAGATAGTTACTATCGGCAACGTCTAAATCTCTAATTCACCTTCTTCTTAATGACTTGTATTGGCTTAAGAAGCTAAGTCATTTGACAGCACGGAGCTCGGCTGACAAAGCTGTGCAGGTGGTTTTAATAGAGGATTTCTGTTGCTTGAGATTTCACTAAAGACGGAGCAACAGTTCAACAGACACAACAGAGGCCAGTAAAAACCCAGGTCTGCTGCTCTGCTCTCTGAGGGTACCAGTGGGGCTCAGGCTGCACTGAACCGCCACTCCCATTTGCACGGCACTTTTTCCCTTTGCAGACCCAAACAAGGGCTTTCTCTGAGGTTTCAGTATTTATTTTAAGGAATGAATCTTATGTGGGCATAAATTAGATGTGACAAATGAAAACCCTTTGGAGGGGGATTTCTTTATTTATTTATTTTTGCCCCATGAAAAAATGTTTTCCAGGACATAATGTTCCTGAAGAATGAAATATGCTTTTAGGACAAAGAGAGAGTCCAATGCCCAGGAAGAACCAGTAGGCTTTGTAAAAGCTGAAGACAACACTTGTTTACCATTGATAAACCGAATGCAAGCCGAATGCTTAGATTAGACATTGCTTCATGAACCAAAATGTCAGCTTTGTAATGAAATAACCCGAGAAGCAATGGTTTTGTGCTTAGGTTATCACTGTGTAAATCCAATAAGAGACGGGCACCTAACACCCCAAGGCGCTGCTGATCCAGCCCTGTTCCTTTCTAGAAGGATTACAACCACCTGCTGGGAAGTTTTCCATGCAGTAAAGCTGGTAGCCAAACTGATACTCACAGTATGTCCCAGAGACTTTTTATTATTATTATTATTCAGATGATGTATACACATGGGAAATATAGGTTTGACTCTGTTAAGGCTCTTCTTGAGGGTAAACATTTGTTTAAAATCTTGTTCCAATCTCTTAACACATATTGAAGTAAAATCTAATTGAGTAGATCACTGGCGTAGGCAGAACTTTCTGTTGTTGTTCTTGAGGGAGAGCTCAACAGAAGAGCACATCTGTGAGACTGCATTGTAGGCTTGAGTGGAAACACACTTATCAGCACAAAGCCTGCTATTTTAAGCTCTTCTGGAACTAGAAAAACTGATGGACCTTTCTTCTGGTTTCACCACCAGGTTCGTGACCTCACTCCCTCTTCTAGGGTCATGTCACGGTTTCTACTTGTGAGCCATTTGTACTTCCAATGAACTTGCGACACAATTCTATAAGCTATGGCTTTGCAGCTCCTAGGTTGAGGACCACTGGCCTGAAGTGTTAAGAATAAATATACTGTGCACCTGTAGAATGCTGTTATCTCAAAATCTCTAAGTGCTTTCAAACCTTGCTAATTATGGTTTATGAATCTCTGAGTGCTATCCCTATCAGAGGACCAAACAAAGGCAAGGGGAAATAAGTAACTATCCCAAACCCAATAAATTGTTAAATGGTTCGTTAAGTAATTTGCCTAGCTAAGTTTATAGACTGAGCTAGAGTATGGATTGAAATCCTAGTCCTTTGATACGGATGATAAAAGTCACAGAACCGCAAAATCACAAAATTATTTAGGTTGGAAAAGACCTCTGAGATCATCAGGTTCAATTTTTGACCAATCACCTCCTTGTCAACTAGACCACAGCACTAAGTGCCATGTCCACTCATTTCTTGAACACCTCCAGAGATGGTGATTCCACAACTCCTTCAGAGAATGAATTCTTCCTGATGTCTAAACTAAACCTCCCATTGCACAGCTTGAGACTGTGTCCTCTTGTCCTGTCATGTGCTGCCTTGGAGAAGAGACCAACCCCCACCTGGCTAGAAGTTCTTTTCGTGTAGTTGAAGAAAGTGATAAAGTCCTTCCCGAGCCTTCTCTTCTCCAGGCTGAGAAACCCAAGCTCCCTCAGCTTCCCCTCACAAGACTTGTTCTCCACAGCTCCATTGCCCTTCCCTGGTTACATTCCAGCCTCTCGATGTCTTTCTTGCCATGAGGGCCCAGAACTGAACACAGGATTCAAGGTGTATCCTCACCAGTGCCCAGTACAGGGGGACAATCCCTGCCCTGGTCCTGCTGGCCACACTATTGCTGATCCAGGCCAGGGCCTGCAGTGTTACTTGGGGCTGTTGTGACCAAATGCAGCAGTTGGCCTTGAACCTCATGCTGTTGGCCTCAGTCCATCAATCCATCAGACCCTTTGGCTTCAGTGTACTCAGGAGCTCACCAGCATTTTCTTTTGCTTTACATGAGGATAATACCAAGAAGCCCAAGTCACAGGTAATTATCACATAATTATAAACTTCTGTCATTAAAATGAGAACTGTAATTTTGGAGCTGACTGACTGCGATAGCTGGGGCATCAGTGTCATCCTGAATTTAATGTGGATCTACCAGAATAAAGCTAACTGGAGAATGGTGCTGAGGTGGAGAGATGCTTTTCTGTATAATGAAGCAAAACAAAAGCACGGTGACAGCAATTGTCCTCAACCCAAAATGTGCCTATTCTGCCATGGACAATGAGGGATGCCCAGCAAATGCTTTTTGGGACAGGTGTGTAAGTCAGCTGTTTGATATAAAATTGTTTTATTTTAGAGTTACCTGTGCTTATGCCCTTAAACTTCTACTTTTTGTATTTGAAGTTACTTGGTGAAGGGAAGGTTTCTTCACTCATTTTTAGTAACCTCCACAGTGAAAAACTATTATTGACATCTTTGAATGCTGTTATTTAGTTGCAAACTACTGGCAGTGGTGAGGGCAATAAGTGGTGTGGTTCTTCAAGATCCCAGCACATCACAGAAAGGTGTTCTCCTCCTGTCATGTGTCTTGTGTCATCTGCCAGGTACTGGTGCTGGAGCAGGCCTGTGTCTCCACCAGGTTTTCTGCAACTACCTGCCAAATAAACAAAAGTCAAACTTCTCTCACAGGAAGAATTTTGTACCAAGAATCAAGCACAAACTGTTCTCTTGCTGTAAGTCTGTCTTTTCTATTTAATTTTCTTTCAAGTATGGGTTGGAATATTTCAATTTATTTTGCTTTACCTATGTTGAGGGACTTGGTGAAAGAATTGTTTGGGAGGCAAAGAGCAAATCTTGATCACTCAGGCTTTAAAGGTGAGAGTTTTGGCACATTTCAAGGGCTTGAAGCAGGGGGCCACATTCTTTGCTCATGTTGAAAAGGGAACCTCTGCTGACTCAGTCAAGCTCTGTTCATTTCTGCAGAGAAGATAGGGCCCAGTGGTTTGCTCTGTAATGGTTTCCATAAGAGACATCTCAGCTCAATCCTTGTAATAGTCTGTGTGGTGTGAATAATGACCAATCTGTTAGCAATTTCAAGCAAGCCTGTTAGCACCCTGGGCTAATCAGCTGAGTTTTGCAGAGACATCACTGAGCTGTTCTGCATCTCACAGTCACATTGCTCTGGCAGTTCATCTCTTCCTACAGGGCAGTGTAATGTGGGAGCTGCTGCTATTAGGTAACACTTCCCCCTTTTCTTGCCAGTCATGATTGTGCCCCACCAGGTAATATTTCAATTCAAACATGCCTGTTCAATGGCTTTGAAGGTTGTTGCTCTCTTGCCTCATGCCCATTAGCTATTGACATTGGGGTAAGCTGGTCACAAGAGGGAACATTATTGGTGTTACATTCTACCAGGGTACCCACAAACCACAATCAAAACATGATTTTGTCTGTACATTGGAACTTGTGCCTGTACCTCATGCTTCTTCCCCAAGTAGAAAAGTATACTAATTCAATCTTGAGTACATATATAACTGTATCTATACACGTATATATACACATACTATATATGTGTGTGTACATGACTTCATCTATGACTTGCATGTCAAATGTCTGATGACAAAGCAAAGAAAACCACCAGCTCTCCAGCTTTTGAAGTGAAGCACTGCTGCAAAAAGTATTATAATGAATAACCAACTTCTGTCTTAGTGGTGCCTTCATCTTTTTATTCCTTTTTAAAATAAAGTCTGTTTTCACTGTTTTGCTGTACTGTTAACAGACGGATACACTCAAAATGTTGGCAGTTATGTTCAAGACTGGATTAATATAGGTTTGTTATTTTACTAGCATATCCAAAGACAAATATTCCTACTGGACTCCACCCTTCAGCTGTGAAGCAGGTTGTAAATCAGTCCCTTTTTTGTTGTTTTTAGAGTAGTTTAGGGGCTTTAAAATGGTATTTAACATTATTACAGTCTGCTTGAATATTGTAGAATTTCTGGCTATTTCTTCTTTTTTATATCCACTTTTCTGCCACTCAGAAGCTTCTAAAGAAAACAGTGCAGTCATTGCTAATGCCAAGGTGTAGCAGAATTGCTTATACTGTTCTTGATGACTGTTCTCTCCCAAGTATTTAGGTGCTATGATTTTTGGCTTGCTAGAAAAACCCAACATTTACAGAGGGAAGGAATGAAGGCCAGGTTTTCAGATTCCATCTTTAAGGCTGGAATGGGTAAATTTGTCATTGAGTCTTTCCCTAGGAAGCCTCCAGTAGATGCGGAGCCAACAGTCCTTGTCCCTTTGCTGCCATCCTTAATGCATCACTAAGACTATGGAAAAAAATATTCCACACCTGGAAATATGGAAGGAAACGGCTACTGGATCAGGAGCCAGCAGTTCTGATATTAGCACACATTCAGGGACGTCCATCAAGCACTCTGTAACCTGTGAAAATTATATCCTAAAATATCCCTGTTCATGTGTTTCTATTTTGAAATTTTGGTCTCTGGGTTTATTCTCTTTCCTCAAAGTCAGAGCAATGTAACCCGAATGCTGGAGGAAATGGTTTTTTGAGTTGATCTTAGATTCTTGACTGATTCTAAAAATAGGCCTTCCTATCCATTAAGATAAGACTGGGACTCGGGTAACATTAGGCACAGCTATAATATCTTTGGTGTTCTGGTCTGCAAAAAAATGTCCATCCTGTCTAGCAGGGCCATTGTGTTGGTCTTGTCTCTCAGACCTTGGAAAGAGGTTCCAGTCAATCAGATGTCACTTCCCACCATGTCCAAGTAGCTACTGTCCCCAGAGGGAGAGAACAAGCGAAATACGATGTTTCAGAGCTCTTGTGATAAAGCCTGAGTACCCTGCAAAGCAAATCTGCTTCTCACTCTCCTCATTCTCTTCTAATTTCATGTCCCTGGACTCTCTCATGCTGCTTGTTTTAATTTTCTTTGCAAGGCTTCCCTTATCTGAGCTCCTGCTGGATCTCATGTTCCCGTTCACATCCTGCCCCTGTCCCAGGGAGGGCACATGGGATCAGTACAGTCTGTGCTGGGAGCACTCAGCCTCACTGACGGGCCAGCATCTGTGCACAACATGCTGCGCAAACCCAAGGCTGCTGGCTGTGCCGGTAGCATGTTTAGAGTTTCCCAAATGTAAGGACTAAAAGGTGAAAAATATTACCATTTTTCAATCCTTGTAATCTAATCACTGTGTAGATTGACATCCAACCTTGCTTTCCTGCCCTCCCAGCACTGTGTTTCTGCCCCTGCTACCCCAGCAGCAGTGTTTGCAGCCTGCACACTGAGCTGGGCAAGGCAACTATTCCCATCACAGCTTGTCTTTAGGTATGTTTCTGTTTTAATGTCACGTTAGCTTTAAACTGGATCAGACTCTTCATCTGACCTATGGCGTAATTTCAGGAGCACTGGCACCAACAGGAGGGAGAAGGCAGGGCTGCCGGAGGCAGGGGAAGCATGAGCTGACCCTGGTTGTGAACTCCTGTGAGACCTCTGGCCGTGTGCTCCCAGCCTGTGTCTCTGTCACACCAGCCCTGGTAGCTGCTGACCTGGTGCTCAGGTTACCCAGTGAGCTGATGTGTCTCTACAGAGCCCTGTGGTCCCAGCACGGAAAGCTCATTGGAAATGGTTGACAGTGGACAGGCGAGGGAGAGCTGGGCTCTTTCTCTCAGGTTGACGGTGGGTCAGAATAGATGTGGTGTGAAACTGGGCCTGCATGAAGGCACGAATCAAAGCACCAGCGTCCTCACATCAGACTCAAGCAAACGTTTAACAATTTACCTTGGGGGTGGGACAGGAGCAGTTTACTTAATACTTCTGCAAGGATCAGTCTGTGCTGTGGCTCATTCCCTGCTCCCCGTCCACTTTGCACGCGCACAAACACACACACAATGACTTCTTTGTTGGCGTGGAAAAATGCTCCACGGGGAGCTGCACATCCCAGAATGCAGCTCTGTTTGCGTCTAGAGCCGTGATGGATCACTGTGGGGAACCTTAAATCTCTGCAGTGCTCAGATCTCTATCAAAAATGAGGGCAGCTGGAGTATGCTCCATTTAATGTAAACTGCATGTATAGCTGGATTCCTTACCACCTTGTCAGTGCCACCCCCAGCTGCCAAGGCCTGAGAGCCCCTGAGTCTACTGAAACCAAAGGGAGGTGAGCATTTTCTTTGACTTGGATGCAGGTATTTTAAAGGGAACAGGGGAAATAATTAACACATAATTAACCTGTGGAACTCTCTGCCAGGAAGTATTACTGAGGCCAACCGCTCTGCAGGGTTAGGAATTTATATGAATAATAAGAGGTCCAAAGTGGAAAAGGTATCAGCCTTCAAAGTAGGGAGGACATCATTAACCAAAGTGAGTTAAGGAGATGGTTTTCTTCTGAATAAATTATTTCTCAGTGATGTATGGTGGGATGTGTCTCACATTCCTGTGAAATCTCTGGGAACAGCTACTGGTGAAGACAGCAGAGCACTGGTCTGATCCACTCTGTCAAGCACATTTCCTATTAAATATACAATATTGTGGTTGTACTCTAGAGACATTAGAGCAGCACTCACCCTGGTTCTTATGGTACTCTGGAAAATAAGTTCTTGTTCAAACAGTGTAAAAAACCACATCTTATTGTATCCCAGAGCTGTCACTCTTGTAGATTGCCATTATTTGAATGGCTCATTGTCACTTTATCTCACTGGCAAGTTGTTCATTAGAAATGAAAACATATACATGGAGGAAGCCAGTCTGTTTAGGGAGTGAACTACATGGTAGTGTCAGAACAAATCAGACTGAAAGGCTGCCCTGCCCAGGGTGGACCTTTGCAGTGGTCTGTAGGAGTCTGAGGAAAGAACATAAGCAATGGAGTAAGCGAAGAATTATCCTTCCTGGTGAACCATAGCGCTTCATATCTTCTGGACTCCTGGAGCTTGAGGTTATGCCCCCACCACAGGACTTAATAGACACTTAAATTTTTATTTCTTCTTGAGTCCTTTTTATGTTTTGGCCTTCACTACAAGTTGTAGCAGTGTCATGCCATGTAGTCTCACCTTCTGGGTGAGAAGGTGCCTCTATCTGGTTGTTCTGAGCTTGCTTGGCCCAGTCCCATAGGATGGACAAGAGTGAGTAGTCATTCCCACAAGCTATTATGGCCCCAGGGGCATTACTTGAACCTTCTTCTTCCTGCCTTCTCACAGCTTTTCACCCAGCAGATTCTGAGACACCTCAGAGCCTCTGTTGCTCCTTTACTCTCCTCTTCCAAAGAAGCGCTGAAACACCTCTACTCAGATGGGCTCATCATGAGATACAGAATCACAGAATGGGTCAGGCTGGAAGGGACCACATTGGGCCATCTGGTCCAACCTCCCTGCTCATGCAGGAACATCCTAGAGCATGTGGCTCAGGATTGCATCCAGACAGCTCTTGAATTCACCTCCAGTGAGGGAGACTCCATAGCCTCTCTGGACAATCTGTTACAGGGTGCAGTAAAGAAGTTCTTCCTCATATTCAGATAGAACCTGTGTATCAGTTTCTGCCCATTGCCTCTTGTTCTGTTGCTCAGAAATAGAAGTGGGACAATGAGCACTGTGGCTGTTTTCTGACCCCAAGTTCACAATTGCTGTTTAGACCACCGGGAAACCCAGAGCTGATACTTTCAGAGGACAAACCACAATGAGTTCTACTTCCTAAGTAGTTTTTGAGCCTGTTTAAGGAGCACAACTCCTTGAGACAACTCCTTGTGGGTATTTTCTCTCCACTGCACAAATGAAAAATGGTTCTTCTAAATTTTTCGTAAGAATGAAAATATGGCCATATTGAGTCAGACCAGAAATGCAACTTGGCAACAGCCCTGTCTCTCTGATAGTGGCTTGTGGAGGCTTAGGGAAAGAACCAGGTGTTATACTGTGAAATTTTCTGTGCATATTTTCCATGTCTGTGGCTTGGGAACTTCTTGGCTCGGAAGGAGGTTGCATTGGTTTTTGTTCTCATAGTTCTTGTGGGACCTTTCCTCTGTTCACATTCACGTGCATTTTTTAGTACCTTTTATTCCAGCCATTTATTAATATGTGAGAGGAACTCATCCTTATCCTTGAGGACCCTTGGTGTAAGGAAAAGTGGATAAGAATTCTTGGTTTCTGACCTTTTTTCAAAACTCCATACTCATTCCTCTGACAGCCATAATAGCCATTGGCTATTACAAAACTTATCTTTTCATGTACTTTGAAAAGTATCTTTTTCTAATGTAGTCTCCTTTTCCTTTTGCCTGTCCATGTGTAGAAACCCAAGGGGATTGCAGCTCATGAAAATTCTCCAACCCAGCTTGAAACCAGCAGCCTCAGAGCCCTTGGAAATGCTGGGAAGGTGCACAGATCTCCATGGGTTACTCAGCCTTCTGCTGCCATGGCAGCAGTGCTATCAGTACCCAGCAAGCCAGTTGAAAGCTACTTCTGCTGTCTGCTCAAGTCGCAGTCACACCTCCAGGCTGCAGTATAGACACACCCTCTGTCTCAGAGTGTTACACTACATGAGTTCTTCCAGTTTTAATAAATTTGCAGTGAAATATTAAATACTGGCATATACATTTTTTTTGGCAAAAAGAAGCAGAAGTTGGAATCTGAATTTAGAACTGTAATGCAACAAGTGGACATGCAGATTTATGGACTTAACAAACACATACAACTTTTGAGACATGCCTAGTAGACATCATGCTTTTAAAATGTCACAGCTCATGTAGTTGTCACTTCAAACACTAAAGAAACTGGCACTCCCAAAGTGCTAGCAAGTTCTGACTGGACAGTAATAAGACTCAGAGGTCTAAAATTAAAAACTGTCCAAGAAAATATATAACTTCTTAAAGACCTCATTCTGCATGTTTTATACCACAATTCACTTCGCAAATAAATAGTTGTCTGATCAGTTAAATAAAAATGAGATGTTTCCACTATACCTTCAGCAGAGGAAACAGAGTTGTTTGTAATGGAGCAGCTTCCATGGGGAGTGTTATGAGCCCTACTGATTGAAAAATGTCTTTTCATATGAGGTTTGCTTGCCTTACTCTGGCAGATGTCTAATCAGTGATGCTGAAATGTGTTTTACACTGTGACCCACCTGAACATCACCAATGAATAGGATGTATTTTAGTCCTGCAGTTATCAAAAGCCTCATTTCAGTTCACAAGTCAGATAGTTTTTCTTTCTGTTACAGCATTTTAGTAATGTCAGCTTCAAAATCTCATTGCAGCCTGTATGGGCAAACAAGGTACACTGACCTATTTGAGGCCTCTGGTATAAATAGGCAAAGCTTTTGAAACCTGCTGCCTTTCTCCTCCTAACAGAGCAGGCAGACACCCCTATGGAAGCAGCTTTCTCCTGCTGAAATACACCGAATAATTTGATAAATGAACTTTTTTTTCTGGTTCTTCAGAAAGTTAAAATAAATATTAGAACCCATAATACAAGAACACTTTTTATTAATTCCAAGCAGACTTCACTCTTCAAAGAAACATGTTTGTGTTTGAGTTTGAGAACTTAAACATACAAATTTTCTGGTGAGCTGAGACAGGAGAATTCTGGAGTGAATTTATTCTATGCTAACAGGATATTCTGCTGATGCACACCATTAAATAATCATAGATCAGATGTTTTAAACGTTATTTTCCATGTACCTAGGTGTAGTGTTACAGCCAGCTGCCCTCTCCTCACCATCTTAGAGCCATACTGGTTGCATTGGATTTTCCTGTCCTTTTCCTTAGGGTTCCTTAGGTCAGTCAGATCAGTTCCCTCATCCAGTGGCCTCACCCTTCAAGTCCTGCTGTGAACACAGCAAGGGACAGATACATGTGGCTGAGCACAAAGGAAAGAACAGTTCATGCCCTTTCAGACACAGGCTTAAAACCACATTTTTCAGACTTCTGATGCAGCCGTTGGACACTAATTAGTGCACTGACTACCTTGTTCCACTGAATTCCTTGTTTCCCTCGATGGCTCCAGTCACACTTCCAAGCCAAAGGTTTCTGTTGGGTATGGTGGGATTTTGCTCTTTGACTTATTTAAATCACATAACAGAAGCACAGCTAAGTCTCATCTATAAATGTGGAATCATGCTAGGAACACATTAGGATGAATAGTTCTGTTGTAGTTTCCTCTTTTTTTCTGTGAAGAGTTCCTTTGGTGAGGCAAATGGAAATAAAATGGAAAGGAAAACAAATATTCTTCCCTATGGAGATGAAGAAGAAAAATAAGAAAGCCCATTAAAATCCTAGTACTAAATAAAAAAGACAAGAAACAATTCTTGCACTGCCACCAGGGGACACAGCAAAAATGAATGTTGTCTGTCAATGTTGGTCAAAGTCCTTTTCTTGTCTCCCCTTCAAGAACTGAAGACGCAGCAAGAACCATGATGCCAATGCACTTCTCATGTTTATTCATCTTCATTCTTTCCTCTGCCAAACTGCCAGGCTCCTTGAAAAAGTCTTTTGGTTCACGGAAAGTTCAAGGATTACTAGCTTGTACATAGAGGACTGAAATAAGAGATCTTAATTAAATTCCAGACTTGTTACTGAGTTAGAGAATTGTCACAACAGACTATTTTGTTTGGGAGAATTTGGGTTTTTTTAACATGCAGCACAAATCTAAGCAGGGCAAAAAGAAAATCCAAGAAAATGAGGGAAAGAGGAATCTCCAGTCTTTGGGTTATCAGATCCTTTTTGCTCAGAGTTTGTAGCAGGCATGTGGTGGGATACAATGAGGTACAGTACTTTTGGAACAATACTATACAAATACTTGCCCAAAAGAAGTTTCACGGATAACTGTCTTCTTGTTTGGGTGGGAAAGACTCCTTGCTTGTAACTGCAGCTGGAGCTTTACTGCCCAAAAGCAGGATAGCAATTTTTTAAATTGAGGACACAATCTATACAATCACAGCTGAACTCACAGGTTTGCCTTCCCTGAAGGACTTACCAGGGGAGTTCATCACAGGCCTTTTAACAGCTCCCCAGTATTTAGGGCCACTTTTATCAGACTGAGTCCCACTGTTGGATCCTTGAGAACACAGATGCCAAAACCATGAATTCTCCATGTATGACTACATGTGCTGCATGTCCTTCCCCTTCCAGTGCATGTGTATCACAAGTCTCCTGCTTCCAGCCTGGCTGATTAGGTGTGTGGCTAGAGCTGACCAGCTAGTTGGGATGATTTCTTTAATTACTCCACTGGGAAGACTAAACTATTTCCCTAGCTTTGTCCAGTGAGCTGGCCATGTATTTGACACCCTCTATTTACAAGGAGATGACAAGGCAAGGTATTTGGTATAGGGTGTATTGGATGGATGGATTATGCAGAAATTTGGAGGTGGAATAAGTGACATATTTAAGAGAGGTACAAATGTGTAGGTTGAAACACTTAGATTAAAGGCCTATGAAAGACTGAGTAATTTTATTCTTGTACTAACTGCCCTAGATACCAACACAAAAGTGAAATGAAACAATATTTCATTGAGAGTGCTTTGGGTTCCCACAGAGCAAAAGAATTTTGAAGCTGACCTGAGGTGAGAAGGGAGACTTTTGAGGGGCATGAGGTCCCTTGCATCCCAGTGAGCCTTGTGGTGTCTTGAGAAGTTTCTGGAGGATCTGAAGTCTCTTCTGACAGCCCATGGGGATCTGTGCTGGCTGGGATGCTGGATAGGTTACAGAGAATGTTTGCCCTGGCATCTCCCAGCACTGAGCTCTGTGCTCACATCAACCCCCACAAAGAGACTACAAAACAATTCTCACCACAGCTTTGCTCTTTGGCTAAGGGAATTAATAAGAAACACACAGAGAAGGCAGACCAAATGGCCAGTGTGGTGTGGGCAGGCTGCATGGTGACAGCCTCTCCCCTGGGATGCCACACGTGTGCCTGGACAGATCTGGCAGGGGACATGGCCCCTGTTACCCTCTGTCCAGCAGTGTACATTTGTCACCACAAGGCACTGCATATTTAATATCTCCCAAGACTTGTATGACTTCCAAGGCCCATATGTCATGAATGAGATGAAATACTTTTCAAAGTATAAAAAAACCCCTTTAGTCCCAGGGACAGCAGTCCCCAGTTTTCACCTTGCTGCTATCTCATGCTTCTCTTGAGCGCAGAAAAAGTGTGTGATTTCTCTGGTTTGTCCATTAAGCTCTTCCATGACCCCTTTAGTGGCCCACAGACTGTTTAGCTGTTCTTGGTCCTGCTTCACCAGGTGGAGAGGCTGTAGGTATTGCTGAACATGCCTACTGAAATTAATGCAGAAAGTCACCCACACTGTATTGAGTTGTGAAGCTCTACCATAAAAAAAAAAAAGATTTATGGACAGGACATGCTTGTATGGTACATTGGTAATAGCTTTCTCCTTGTAGAAATATATATTAAAAAATATAAAAAAGGTTGAACTGTCAAAAAAGTGATTGAAGCAGCAGCTAACTATTATTTTTCAGGGGAAAAAGGTGCTCATTTGTCACTGACCATCTTCTCTTGATGTAGTTATCCCCAATTAGGCTAAAAGTGTGCGAATTACAATATAGTGTCTGCCAATTCAGCTTTACAATGGCTAGATAATTATAGAGCAAGAAAATATGTCTGGAAGGGTGTTAACTGAAGAGCAAGGGGCCATGTAAATAAACTTGACAATGATGTTGAAAGGCAAGAAAAAGACACTACTGGATAATTGCATTATTGCATGCAGGAGTTATTTACATGCAACCAGAGCCTGTCACAAGTAATGAGCATTAGAGGAAAGCCCCTGCCCTTGGATGCCAGGCACACCATGGAACCTCTTTGCCTCAGGAACACCAACACAGAAGTTTAATTTTCTTTCTGTGCTGCACAACGCAGAAAATTGGAAACTGCATCTTCAGACTGGGCCTAAAACATGGTCACAGTGTCAGCCTCCAAATGCCAGCTCTCAGGCAGGTTCCTCTTTGGAGGTCAGTCAGCTCCAGACTAAAGTGGGAAGGGGAAGATGGGGCATGAGGAAGTGTAGGGTTTTTTGTGGAAATCATGTGTTTTGGGTGGTGAGGGAACTCCAAAGAGCCAACCACAAGAGTTAGTGACAGCAGATACTACTCTGGCCTTGCCTTCATCATCAAATAGTGCTTACAGGAAGGTTAGACAAAATTTCGTTGATTAATGTGGATTTCACCAGAGACATTTATGGCTTCAGAAGGTCTGAAGGTTTCAGCCTCTTTTGTGTGTAAAAAATATTAAATTGCAGCACAAAATCCTATATCTTTCACCAACTTAAACTAACAGCTTCTGCAAGCCACTTGTAGAGTTTATCTATATCTGAGCCTGCTCTTCCCATTTTCTGAAGAGGTTTAGCCTCTCTCTGAACAAACACAAGCTTTCTCTGCCATGGCCTGTCTTGACCAGAAGTTATGGTTAGTGCAGCTCTATTAGGTATTTGAAATGGAGATTAGCACAGATACCACACTGTGTTAACACAACCCCATTGCTTTGAGCCTACTCTGAGCATGGGTGGAGCAAAACAATGTTTGCCTGGAAAACACTATGTAAATGTTCTTTTCCCAAAACTTAAAGGAAGGCTTGTACAGCATCCAGCAGAAGGTCCTGCTCTAAGACAAGGTCTTTTATCTGCACTGAAAAATAAACAAGAATCTTATCCATAGCTAACAAATATCTTCAGGATTTGGACTGTAGAAATGATATATGGGAGAGGTCTGTCAGATTATGAAGTGCACATAGGATTTCTGAATTTTTTTCTATCTGTGGCTGTACATTAATGGAGACACCATGTCAGAAACTACTTCATATAATGATATCCAGTATATTGCATAATGCCCCACTTTGTTAGTAGGGGCAAAAAAAAAGAAAGCCTAAACAATCAATATTCCTTAAACTCTGAATGAAGAAATGTAAATTTTTAGATGTGCCATGGTGACACAGAAAGCTTAAGAACTGGAAGCAAGGTTGCTATTCAGGGTTGAAGAGCAGGAGAGCAGGCAGCAGTTGCCCTGCATTTTTAAGCAAATCAAACACACAGATTATTTTTAAGTCACCGTCCTAGTTTTGTGAGGATTCATTGCTGTTCCTGCACAGGAAGCATGCATCCCACTGCCTATTCCCCTCATCCCAGTCACCCAGCTCAATGAGTGCTGGTTGGAATCTCACCCACAGATGCTCCAATAGCATCCCATGGACCACCTTGCTGTGTTCAATGTCCTGTGTGAGAAAAGCTCTGCTGCTGTCCTTAAGAGTCATTTCCCTGCTGAATAAGTCTCATACTGACACTTTTGAGGGAAATTGCACTTACCCAATTAATCCCATTGAGAGCTGTTTCCCATCAAAGCAGTCACTGCTCAGCTGTAACCAAGGCTGCTGTTTGCATTGCTGGTGGAACACTGCCTGTAAGTGTAGGCAGTGAAATGCCTGACTGGATCACCTCGTTCAGCCTATGGGTACTTTCAGCACCCTTCCTGCTGTCCTAGTCATCTCCCTACTTCTCCCCACAGTTCTCCACATTCTCCTCACAGTTCCTGCCCTCCCCTGTGGTGCCAAGGCTGCCCGTACAGGTTCTTTGAGCTTGAACAGAGTTAATTGTTGCAGAAAACTGAAAGGCAAGAGATTTAAATCAGATATTAGGAAGAAATTCTTCCCTATGAGGGTGGTGAGACACTGGCACAGGTTGCCCAGAGAAGATGTGGATGCCCCATTCCTGGAAGTGTCCAAGGGCAGACTGGACAGGGCTTGGAACAATCTGGGATAATGGTAAATGTCCCTGCCCATGGCAGGGAGGTTGGAACCAGATGATCTCAAAGGTACCTTCCAACCCAAACTAATACATGCTTCCATGATAAAAGCAAAGTTTGAACACAAGTTTCCATCTGGGAGTGTACAAACACAGCCTACCACAGCTGTGCTGCACTGAGTGCCTTCCAACTTTTCCCTCTAATCAGGTTTCAGATCTCCACCTAGGGATAAGTAAATACTTCTGAATCTGGCTTTAAGTGATTAGAGTGCCTCAAACCCATATATTTCCTCTGAAACAGGTTATATTCTTCTCTACTCCCTCATGCTGAGGTAACACAGCTGAGTATCCTGGTCCCATGCTGTCCCATGAAGGTGCTCTTCAGTATTTCCTGAATCCTTCCCAGCTGTACTCTCTCCCTCTGCCCCTGTGTTGCTCTGTGCATCAACCCAGCAGCAAGGACAAGCAGCAGTGCAGGGCACTGTACCCTCCAGCCCCACACAGAGCATCTCTCTGGATGGTTGCCTAAATCTCAGGTAAATAAGGGCCATTCTGCCACGTGGGTCATCTCCTCTCCTCCCACTTTGCTGTTACCTCTTTGTCCCTTGCCTGCCCATGGCTGGGGCTGGAGGTTCCTCCCAGCCTCCTGAGCAGTCTTACATTGGTGGGGCACCTCCGCCAGTGTGGTTTTTGGTAGGAGACCTTGAACACTGAACAGCAGTGTGTGTCAGTCTTGATAGTTCTTCCAGCTGTGAGCTCTGTAAGAATAGAGGGGTGTCCAGAGCTCAAAAACATCATTCAAGGTACCTGCAGGGCTGGGATGAGCCAAGGTCTCAGAGATTTCATTGATTCCTCCTGGTGATACACCCAGCAGCTAAGTCCTGTCCTTCAAGAAACTTGTACTGCTTTATACCCTTCAAAAGCTGACTATATTATGCATTAAAATGGAAAAAACACTCATCTGGATCTCAGCTGCTAAATTTTCTTGTCCTGGCATCTTACTCAGATGTTTGAGCTCTTCCTTCCCTTCTCAATCACCCTCATGTGACCTGAGGGAGTCAGGCATGGGCACTATAAAGCAATCCCCTTGGGAGTCTGTCTGCTTTTCCAGGCACTTAAATACTTATGAGACTGAGGCTTGTTGGCACCTAAACAAGCTATATCTCTTCATATTTCATCTATTTCCAGGGGCACCCAGAGTTTGGGAGCACTGAAGTTGGTGTCTCTGCAAATTCTCTAACCAAACCAGCTGGTTACCAAACATACTGAATAACTACGAGAAAATTAGCAACCTAATAGTACAGCTCTTCTATGGCCTTTTAATGTGTCCTTTCATTTCCATTCACTGGGAAAGAGCCTCACTAAATGGCAAAAATAAGTACCTGTGGAGTGTGGCTAGCACAGGTCTTTCCCATGAGAATTTTCTCCTGTGTTTTATAAACAAAGATAAAGTTTGGATGTTATTAAAAACAGTGTCTAGAGATCTGGACAGTTCAGGCCTGGCCAATCAGGCCTAGGGGGAGGTTTCTGGCTGACCAATCTGGATGACGTCTGAAAAATGTATATAAGTTGGAATCAAAATAATAAAGCTTTTTTCATGCCACGGTGAGAATCTGGGTCTTTTTCTCTGCTAGCGGCTCAACAGCGACAGTGGAGTCACCAGGCCAAACACGTTCCTGATGTAAGGCCAATGGAGTTACACGTGGGACAAGTTTAGCTCAGTGGATTTAGGTATGCCTCTGTTTTCCATGTCAAAGAACTCTCAGCTGATAGAAAACACATCTCAGTACATTCACACTATCCATGTGATATAGTGTGAACCCATGTTTCATGTTGTTTAAATCTGAAGACATACTATATGCTTCATAATTCTTGTCAAATGGCCCCCAGAATGCTGTATTGACCTTCATGGTTAACTCACCCATGAAAGTTGAGGTAGCTGGCCTTTTAGGATTTCTGCCTCTTCAGGCATGTCCCAGTGGATGGAACAGATTCAGGGCAGGGGGATAAATGCACCTTCCCTCCCAGAAGGGTATAACACAGAGAGTTGTGAAAAAGGATTCAAGACCTTCTAAGCATCTGAGCCTCCACCCCTTGCTTCCCTGTTGAAAGGGGCACAGGGGCCAAAGAGAATGGGGAATGCACTGGAGCAGGACTGATGTTTGCCTTTGGGTGAAGCTTATGACTCAAAAGCAGATTGCAGTTACCCTTCTGTCCCCTCCTTATCATACCGCCCCTGTGTTGTGAGCCCAGTGTGTTTAATCCCAAGGATCTATCCCAAAATATTTAGCTCATTTTGTACATATTACTTTCAAGTAATCATACACCACTGAGTCATACATCATGGGATTAACAATCCTACACATGGTATAAACAGAACCTAAATAAAATCCCAGAAAAAGGATATTGCCTTTTAAATAAGTCCTGACAGCTGTGGAAAATATTATGCCCCAATACAACCCTCCCATACGACCTACATTAATATGAAGAGAACCCCAAACTCTTCCTCTGGATATTTTGTAAGGTTTTATTTTATTGTGGATTGGACATATTGAAGTAAGACTATAATCTTATTGTGCTCTGACCTGTGCTTTTACTGCACTGTATAAACAGCAGTTACTATGTTAGATGGAGAAATGTTTACAGAAAGAAGAAATAAAACAAACGGATTTATTGTGTTGCAGAAATTTGAAACAGGGCTGAAAGGCTGCCCATGTGTTTTGTGCTTGTAAGAGCTTTCCCTGATGGAAACAGACAGCTTAAACATGACAGAAGCACGGCGAGGTCCTGTGCTATCAAGAATAAAATGCAATATCCGCACAGCACCGACTCTTTCCAGCCAGCCTTGCCTGCAATCAAAGCCCTTGATATGGCTCTTGCTGTTGTCTGTTCACATACAGCAGGTTTGGGATCTCATTTTTTTAATAGATTTTGAAATTGTTTTTAAGTGCTAGTGAAAAGTGCCAGATTGACAGCTCTGGAGTCTGGAGCCTCTTTTTAACCACAGAAAGAGTACAGCATGGGAAATGGCAAAACAAACTTCCTTCCGCAGCCCGATCCACAGCCCCATCAGTGCCAGAGAGGGGGAGGCACAGTGGGCTATCCTTCTCCACAGCCTTGCAAACATGTTAAAGCACCCAGGGGAACATCCCCTTCATGGGCTGCAGGTTGGAAAATCAGCCAAGGCACCCATGAAATCCATGCACACAAACCACCAGGGAAAGTGAGTCTGCATTTTGGGAAAACCATTCTCTCCTCTCTTTCAAAAGCTGACTTTTTCTCAAGACAAAGATCATTAGAGAAAAGTGGACTTTTTCACATCATGATTTGGCTTCTTTTTACTGTTGACATTTTTACTGACAAGCATATCAAGACAAATGCCAGCATGATCATTAAGATTTTTCATTTTTCCAAATTCTGTGTTTCTGGCAGAAAAGAATGCTAATAAACATGTCAGTGATATCCTTGATAAGAAGATTGATTAAAAACACCACATGCAAAATCTTCAGCTATAAAATACAGAAGTGAAATACTGGCCTGTTTTCAGCCCTACAAAATGGAAACAATTTTGAAATTTTTTAGGATTTTTCTGTTTCACATTTCAACCAGTCTTGTGATCTTCCAAGTCAAGTCTCCACAGGCTCCTCAAAAAGGAAAAAAAAAGTTTCCTAAAATGAAATCCTGGCCCCGTTGAAGTAATCTGCAAAGCTCTAGTTGAATTCAACCCAGCTAGAATTTCACCCCTTATTTGTACACTGAGCAAATCTGATCTGGACTTGGTAACACATAATAAACATGGGACCCTAGGATGCCATTTTTAGTCACTTTTTCAGGGGAGAGCTGTGCTTTAATTTATTTTGTCAAGTGTTTCCACTTAGGTTTTTCCTATTAATGCTTCTGTTACCCGCTGCACAGTAAGGTTATACCTCATATAAGTTCTTCTCCCTTAATAGTTGCGGTACTTTTGCAAATGTTACTCTCTTTAATATGTGATTTCAGAATAATGAATGCTTGTCAAACTGCTTTCTTGCTTTCTTAAAAGAGTTGGATGTGTTAAGCAATTTTCACAAGCAAACAGGCATGATATGACTTAAAATGGCAGTTGCCCCATAGGACAGGCTGAATTATCCAGAGCTCCTTCCCAATAATCAGATGTCAGCTATTTGGCCATTAAAAACATGCTTCAGAATTTGTGATACTCCAGTAGAATTCTGTCTTTTTTAGACCCCATTACAAAATGTCTGTGTATACATGAAAAAATGAATTTCTGAGATTAACTGTACATCAGCTAAAACACTGAAAGATTCCTTCAGTCACCAAGTATGACAAGAAGGGTGAAACACTTCTTTTCACCTCCACAGGACAGGAAATCATAGTCCAGGTGCCTTTCCTGGTAAATGCAAGAATAGTTTATAATATTAAATAAGCAAGGCATGTAAAGGGATTATCAAGAAAAAGAAGTGATACAGTTTCCTGATTTTTTTTTTCTCTTTCAGCAATGAACAGCACAAATCTTCCCCCTACAAAGACCTTCTTGAGAAGCTAAAGACTAGATGTTCTGAAAAAAGCCCACTGACAAATACCACTTTTTGGGTAGAAAATTATACTAAGTAACAAGTAACAGTTGTATAAAAACCAGTTTTTCTAAAGATAAAACCATTCCGATCTCTATGTCTAAGGTTAGTCCAGGGCTGGGGCAAGTACTGGCTGACCCTGCCATGCTCCAGCTCCATTCACCCATCATCATATTGGTATAGAATCCCAGGTTTTGGAGGAAAGAAAAGATTTTTCTAGTATATTTATATATGTATTTAAAATGGCTGTTTGAAATTGCCTGGGGGAGCCTTAGGGAGATGCTTAACTCACTGAATGAAGGTGATGGTAGGAAAATAAACATTAATTACACAGCCTTGTGAATGAGACATATTTTAGACTCATGAGAAGCGGGGCTTGGAACAAATTTAAAAAATTAGCTACTCAAATTTTCTCTGCTGAGGTGGGATCAACTTTATGTGTTGTTTGGAGTCTAATCTGCATCTTCCTATGTAGGTGAAGGGTTTGAAGTGACCAGAAGTGTGTGACCTGAGCTCATGGTCATCTGTCCTTGCTTTCAGGCAGCAGAGCTCATGTGTTGCTGTGATACAGGCAGGAATCAAGTGATTCACCTTGACTCTGAAAAAGCTTCCTCAGCCCAGCATTGAGAGTACTTTGCAACACCACTCCTTGCAGGGCTGTTACAGGACTATGACTGAGAAATGTCCAGAAATGTATGAGCTGATAAGGTCTTCAAAACCTGCTTTACAGCAAAACCTGAAAGCAATGTAGCCTATTTATTGTCAGACAGCAACTGGGCATGGTTGCAGATGAAAGAGGAACAACTCCAACAGCTCACTGCTGCTCAGAAGGATAGTCTGGGTGCCTGCCCTCCCTTTGGGGGCCACCAACACACCCAGAATCAGTTATGGGGAGAAGATTTTGGATATCAGATAGGTCTTGATTTTAGCAGGGCAAAGGGAATGCAAATCAGTGTTTGCAAAGGGAAACCTTAGAAGGCAGTGATGTTTTCTTCACAAAAACAGGCCAGCTACCTCTGACTGCTGGAACAACAAAGCTGTAGTGGATTACCCAAACTGGAGTCTCTCTTAACATTTTCCAGCTCATCCAAAGGCTTTTGGTTTTGTTCAGGAATAGCTTCTTGATCTTTGTTGTTTTATGGCCTTTGTTATATCAAAAGTCAGACTAGATAATCATAACAGCCCCTTTCAGCCACCAGAACTTTGGATCTATTATATAATTTTAGGAAATCCCAGCCCTGGCTCCCAAGAGTTACATGTGGTCCTGGTGAAAGTCAGCAGAGAATATTGCCTGCTGAGGTATGTGCACTCCCAGTGTATCCCTGTACAAATAGGTACTGTGCACAAACAGGAAGATAAGAGAGCAGTTGTGTGAGTATGTGAATGAAACAAGATGATGCACTACAGAGAGAACGATAAAATGAATCTCTGTGTAAAACCAGCCATCTAATGGAAAAAGCAAGAACAGATGGTGAAATAACTCCTAAACAAGCTGTTGCTTCAGACTCTGGCCATCCACAAACAAGTTGCAAGAATTTCTGATCCATGGTCCAGTGATTAAAGAGATGAAATTCAAAGGAAAAAGTGGGGGAACAAAAGAGGGGGGAAAAGAATGCATAAAACCCCAGCCCAGTTTAAGTTTCATAGTGAAATATCAAAGCAATATTGAAACATAGGAATACCGAATACCAGTACTTTATTTTTATGTTTTGCATTTACTGAATCAGTTTCAATTGTATGAAGCTCTCTGCCCTTAAGCCCTATGATATAAATTTTATTGGATTTAAAGGAAACAGATTGGGAATCTGGGACAGAAGTATATATATTTTTTTACCAGTGCAGATTTTATGGTTTTGCCAGAGCAAGCTTCAAAACCATTTGATGTGCTGCTTATTTAGTACTACTAACATATTCAGGAATTGGGGATGGGAATAAAAAGAGAGGTAGGGGAAGGCAGAGAGATCTGTGCAAAGAGCAAGTAATGTTCTTCCCCTGGAATCAATAAAGCAATCAGAGGCTTCAAGTGTGCCTGAGGACATGTGAGTGAGAGGGTGAGGGAGGTGGAGGTGGTGGAGAGAAGGAGTTCTAGCTGCTTGCAAGGCCAAGAAATGTTTCCATCACTTTTTTTCTGTGTCAGAGTGTGAATGCTCTAACCTCATCATTGGACAGTCAGCTGAGATCACTATGGCCATTAACACCCAGTTGCCAAAAGCCTGCTGGCAGAAGGGCAGCCAAATGCCCCTTTGTGGGTGCTGCCCAGGAGGTTTTATCCCTCATTCTCGGGAGAGACTGTCTAGCACCTTCCCTGCAAGCAGCACCTTCCAAACCCCTGGGGACAGAGTGGCACTCCAGGGTGTGTTAGCCAACGTTTGAGCTGCTTATTCCTGCCTCACAGATGGTTATCAAGAGGGAGGAGAAGCAGTACAGCTCTGCATCTCTGGCTCAAGCTTTGCTCTCCACTGGATGTTGCAGGAGACTCTTGCATTTTGCTCAGGCAGAGGTCTTGTATGGAAATTGGCCTTCAAGCCACCCTGGAGCAAGTCCAGGAGAAGTCCTGGGCACTAAAAGGGGACTGGACTCTCGTTTTGCCTCCCAAATATTTCCTGCACCTCTGAAGGAGTCTGAGGCACCTCTCCAGTTTTCAGGAAAAATGTGAGCATTAAATTGAAGTCTGCTACCATTTATACTGCTGACAATGATCTGGTCCGCTGTTAATGAACAGTCTTTTTCACTGGGGTGGGGAGTGTGTGTGAGATACACTCACATTTTCCAAAGTTTGTTTGTCTGCCACCTTCATTTCTGCTTCCTACCAAGACCTTCCAGCCTGAATGAAGGCTGTACTGCTGGAGGACTTTCCCTGCAGCTTCCTCAACTTAAAAGAAGTAAAATCCTAATCCCTGCAGAAATCCTTAGAGAGGATGAGCAGTTCATTGGCCATAATTCCTCATTCTGCCTACTTCAGCTGTGTGTTCCTTGAGCTGGCTGCCAGCAGAGCCAGCTGATGGTGCTGACCCAGATGCCTAAGACACCCCACAGCAGGAGTCATCATTTGGGAGGTTAAGAAGGACAAGGAATTAGTCCCTGCTTTACTCTCTCAACTTTTGTATTAGAGAACGTAAAGGAGAGCAAATTTCTTCCTGGAAATATAAGGAAATGAAAAAGGATGTGTAGAAGGTAGGATAAGAGCTAATATTTCCTAATGGTTTGGACTATGTTGGTGTTTCTTGGCCATGGGAAAGCTGAGGACATCACAAGCTCCTGCACTTGCCTAGGTAGGGTAGGTATGGGCAAGAAGATGAAGTCTGTAGTCATGGTGATGTCAGCTGTTGACCTTGGACACAAATGAATTCAGATGTCTCCATCATCACTGGCTAAGTAAAGGACCACAAATCGACCATCCTACCATAGGACAGGAGAAATGGAGTTGTTCCAGAGGGAGAGGAAGCTACAAGAAGTAGATGAAACTGAGTGCAAAATGGGTGTCAAACTTCCTCTCTTGAAACAGCTAGGGCTGGAAATCTAGTTCTGGTGGTCAGTGACAGGTTTCCTTCAACCATGAGTAGTTCTGTGTTTCCTGAGTATCCCCAGTCACAGGGGAGAAACAGGAAGGTAAAATAGCTGTTGGAAAATGAAGACTATGGAGTTGTATTTGTGGAGTTACTCAAAAATATTCCAAAAGCTGTGCCAGAAGAGGTAGGTGTCCCGGGTTAATGATAAAACTCTCTCTCCTTCGAGAGCGAAGGGCTTTCAACACCCCCTCCCCCACCCACAATAGAACCTCTTAGATGGAAGTGAAGAAAAAAACTATTTATTTAACAAAACCACGCAGAGTGCCCTGCAAGGCACAGGGGAAGGGGAAAACCAAGGTGAAAAGGAGTTATTCAACCTGATTAAAAAGTTCTTTTCTTCAGACGCAGCCCCTCTCCTCCTCGCCCCCCCTGGGGCTGGGTGGAGCTCCCTGGAGAGCTCTGCTGTCCTCTGGCTCTCTTGGGTCTTCGGGTGACAAAGCAGATCGAAGAGAAGGGGTCCAAACGAGGAAAAAGAAATAAAAACGGGAACACAGCTCACTCCGACCGCCATCCCGCACACAGTCTCTGCCGAGCCAGGAATCCTCCCCCGGAGCGAGGCTTGGGGAGAAGTTTTCAAAACAACCCGCGTTTCTCTCTGCGGCTGGGTGTAGTTAAAGAGACAGGACCACACATTTTTTACACATTTTTTTTTCTTGGGCATATAAGCCAACGATAGGGGATAAAGGATTATCATAACATCAATCCAAGACAGTAGGACCAAGCAGTTAAATTCTCTGACATCAGTGGGCAGTCACACAGCTCTGAAATGTAAGGTCAATGTCTGAAGTGCCTTAAATTCACCAAAACTACTATTTCTATAAACATATATACTGCAGAGTAATCTGATTTATTTGGGCATTGGTCATGGCAAGTGTTTATTAATGTCTGTTTATGCTGCCATCACTAGGTACTGTTTTAAGTCATTCTGCCCACAGAGTTTACACTCACCCTTCACCAATGAGTCATCTCTTACCTGTCACTAAGTTGTATGCATGTAATGTCTTTAATAAGAGATAGTCCCAGCAAGGAATTTCTAGAAAAATATTTTCCTTAAAACAAGTCCTGAGTTCACTTCAGCTGTGCTTGTCTTCTGTGACTATTGTAGAAACAAACTGCTAACAGTGATGTTTTTAGGAAAAAAGAGTGGTGAGCTGTGTTGGTTTGAAAACAAACCGGTGGGAGATCGTAAGTCAGTATTATAAATTTAATAAGAAAATTAAAAATAAGTGCAATAATACAAGGAAAAACACTGACAAAGTCAGATACAACCTGACACCCAGTTAGGGTGGTGGTAGCAGTCCAAGTGAAGTAGTTCAGTTGAAGCAGTGATCCTGTGGAAGGTCTGGTCTCCAGCTGAAGGTCCAGTGGTAGCTCTTGTCCTCTGGGAACCCAGTAGACAGGGCTGACTTGGGCATTTCCAAGGCCAGGTTATATCCAGGTGGGAATGCTTGGCTCCTCCCTCCTGGGTGGAGCATCTCACAATAGGATGAGATAATTCCATGAGTCATGCAGTGGTTTCTTGATGGCTCATTGTCTGTTATCAGGGGTGAGTCATAGCAGGAGATAACAGCTAATGGCCCACAGCTGGTGGTAATAGAATAGTAAATACATCTATAGTGTAATCTAGGACATGAGCAGACACTAGAAAATATCAACAGAAAGCAAACTACACCTATGTAGAAGGGCTCATTAACATCAATATCCTGTGGCAAGCCAAACAGAGGGAGTAAAAGAAATGTGTTCAAGAAATTTAATGTTGGTTATTTTTAATAGCTTACTAGAAATATTTTTGACATGTTTATCTTTTTTTGAGGAAAAAAAGTATTTTAAAAAATCCTTTCTCTTTCATCTGAAGAAGCCTGTATTAATAAAAAAAAATGGTTCTCTGAGCTTTCTTTCTGGGCTTTCTTTCCTCATTCAACAACTAAACAACATTCAACAACTAAACAATTAAATTAATATTTAAAAACCTGAAGGGATACTCATGAGATCCTGTTTAGAACCTGAAAATCCAGTGAACAAGAGTTAGAATAATTTGTCTAAATAAGCATATTAAGTAAAAAAGTTACATTTGTTAGATATCTACTTTGAGAACTAAATGTATTTTGAGAATAATCTGGAACAAAAATAAAAGGGTATAAACTTCTGCTCAGTTATTAGTGGGGTTTCTCAAAATTACACTGAACATACCCCACAGGTATAATGAGACTATGAAGCCAGAATAAAATATTAATGTTTTCCAGTGATAAAATGTTTTACTTTCTTAAATTTAATTCACTGGGCTATAGTACCTAGGCTCTGAAAAGAAGGTCATTCCCACCTAGCATGGAAAATGTCATCCTGTGGTAGAGGAGGGCTAACCATAATGCCAGTAATACTGGACAGAAAGAACAATTATCCATGTGGCTGCTGAAAGAAAACAACTGTAGCATTAAAAAAAAAAATCTTTACTATTAAATTACAATGTGTACTAAAACTCACACTCTGAAACAGACTTTCTTGTGCATAATCCCGATTAATAAAATGGTGGAAGGGTTTGAATATTTTTTAACTGATGGCTCTGACAAGTTAAGGCTAAATATACATTGCAGCAACCACTGTTGCATATACGTTTCATGCATAAATGGAGAAAATAACATGTTGACTGTAATTTCGTAAGACCAGAGGGATCAGTCTTAGATTCGTATCTTAAGATAAAATGGTGCAATTACCATTGCAGTCCATCTTTCTGGAATATCTTCAATCAAAGAAAAGTCAACCATAATTGTGGATTTCAGTGGAATATAGATGTAGCAAAAATGTTTCAGACCACTGTGATTACATCATCTGCATCTTGAAGATCCCGTGCCATTCACTCCCAAGCTCAGCACAGCCACAGCTTGCTCAGTGCATTGTAAAGAGCAGTGATACTGTACAGATGAAGAGAAAACAAACAAAACCCAGCCAGGGCTTGTGGGGATTAGTGTGCCAACATATGCAGATTTTCTAACATTCTCAGGGAATGCCTGCGAGGCTCAGGGGTCTTGACTGTTGTCCCACCCAGGAAGCTTTGCCCATGGTGGGTGGTGGGGGAAGCAGGACTGATGCAATTGCCCATCAGTGGGTCACTCTAATGAGAGTGACCAGAGAGTGACCATCAGACCAGAGGAGACTGCCTCTTCCCATGGTCAGTGAGTGACCTCTCTTTGTGACTTCTTATCGTTGGGGAGCAGAGCAAAAGAAAACAGACCTAATAAATGAATCCCCATGTTAGTAGGGCAGGGGTAAGACACTCTTTCCCTCTTTCCCACTCCTGCCATGTGGATGGACCTCACTGGGATGCTCTTGTTCTGGCACCTCCTGCCAGAAACTTCTGCCTGCTTTGAGGCACAGACAGCTGGACCTGTTCAGTGCAGGACTATCAGGTTCATGATGGATGGGAGGGAAATGACAGGCAAGGAGATGGTCGGGAGCAAAGAATAGGACAAGAAGGATCCCCTACCACATTACCACCCTGAGTTTTTGGGGTTTTTCCACCCCTCAAGGTGCTGTGTATACATTGTGTATCCTGCTTCCCAGCCATAATAGACCAATGTGACATGCCACATATGGTGCCATGGACCCCTTTTATTTAATCTACCTTGAAAAAAAATGCAGTGCCACAGCCATCCCACAGACTTATGCAAGTTATAATAATCACCATTTTAATTTTTCCCACAACTTTGAGGCTTAATAGCTTTAAAATCTTACAAGTTGTAAAAACAATTAAAGCAATAATTTTAAAAATAAGCAGAATGGGACCTTCAAAAGAATGTGAACCTTTAACACTTCACGGTTAAATAAGGGCCTTGTAACACAGTCACTTGAAGGCCAGCCCTGAGAAAACGCAGAAGCATCCTGTGAATTTGTTGATGCTAGTTCAGACAGACTGTTTATTTTCATGATTTCATGGAAGAATTTTAATTTAATGAGTGTTTTATACACTAATGTAAAGCATAGTTTCAACCCTATAATTATAGTGTCAAAATATTTCTGCTTAAACAGCAGCAGCTGACTACAGAAATGTGATTTACATCTGAATTGTATCAGGGGGACACTGCTAAAAATAATCAGCATGTGCCTTTTAATTGAATAAAAAAATTAACAAAGAATATCAATGTATCTCTCAGCCTAAATCTTTCTGCCTTTCATATAAATGCTTTGCTTATTTGCTTATTGCCTTTTCGGGGCTAGGGTTTCCCGAAAAAGCAGAGGCACAGAATGGCTGTGTGTCATTTTGCCCACCCGTTTCTCCCTACTGCACACACAGCGATGGGAAATTGCATGAGCAAATTGTCAGTTCCTGTCATTGAGAGCCTACATTTTTTGAAAATCTCACCATTAATCTTTCAGCTCAGTTTTAAAATAACCAACTGCCATCATGAAACAGGTTTCTCATGCTGCTTAAGGCTGTCAGCAGGTTTTGACCAGTTCAGGCCACATTTTGCTCTTGGAGTGGGGTTAGAAATCTTTTTGTTTTTGCTGCTGCTGGAGAATTCAACTTTTGAGGTAATGGGTAGGACAGCTCCAGATGGGAGAAAACTTGGTTGTGTGCTCCCAATCTGTTTGCACCACCTCTGCAGCAGGGATGGGAACAGAGCCCTGCAGCAGTGCCCTAGTCTTTGTCTGCCCCTAATCTGCTGTAAGGCAGGATTATTCTCTGTTTGTCTTACAGTACCTTCTAGAGGCCCCGAGTGAAACAACACACCCTTGTGCTGGGTGTTCCATGCACTTCCCAGGGAGGGTCTCTTCCCCAGAGAACCTACAGTCTGCAGGCCAAGGCACACAGAGGAAAGACCCTTATCCTTATTTTGGAAACAAAGGACTGATGTTGAGTCTACATCCACATCCACTGTGGGTGGAAGGACATGAGGTCCTTCAGAATTTATGCCTCTGCCATGTGCTGGCTCCCTACTGGGGAGCCATACTGGACTCCCATACTGGGGAATGCCATCAAACCCCTTCTGAAATGTTCTGTGTCCCCACTGTAAGAGAGGGAGAAGCAGTAAGTGAGGGCACCATGGGCTGTGTCTGCAGTCAGGGCAGGAAATCCAAACCTTGGAGCACATCATAGTGTAGACCTGCCTTCCAGTCTGGAAAATTTCCAGAATTATGTAACTTTCAAATTCAACCAGGAAATCTATGATGAAGCAAGATATTTTCCTGAGATGTTTTGTTTCATTCATGCAGGAGACTGTGGAAGAGAAGCTGGTAATATTAGCTCACATACACAAGCAAGACTGTGGTTGTCTTGTCTTCCACGGATGCAAGCCTGGTTCTCTCCTTCTGTGCTGCCTGAGTTTTTGTGGGTTTAGGTTAAGCAAATCTGTGCTCAAAAAGGGTTTGAGGCAGTCAGCTAGGCTGCAGGAAGCCCTCACTGTTTTCTCTCAGCCTTGAGCTTTAGGCCATCTCCTTTGCCCATTGCAGTGTTTCCAACCAGCACTTTCTTTCCCAGCCACGTCAGCCTCAGCAGAGCACTCCAGCAATCACACAGCCACTGCCAGCAGCCCAGTTTAATAAGCAGCAGCACAATGCCAGCCCTGTGAGCTACTGACATCTCCATGGCACAGACTCAGTTTCAAACACTGTCAAAATCAGCTTTGTGCTCTTTGGTTGCTGTTTTCCAGCCTAAGAATATATGATTACAGCCTTGTACAACCAGTAAGTGATCATGAATGCATCTGCAAGTTAGAAGGATGTTTCTATTAAGTTTCTATTAAATTGTATAAACATTGCATGCGTTCATTGCATATTGCATGTGGGCATTGAGGTATATGCTTTCACACACACGTCTATTTGTATAAATATCGTGCTTCCCCTATTTGATGAAGCATGAATTTGGAGTCCTCTAGAATTCAAGGCTTGATCCTGATTCTGATCGATGTGCTAGCTTTAGTTCATTTTCTTCCTGAAGCACCAGATAGTCTCAAATGCCAGCAACGTAATATGAAATATTTTTCACAGGTTAAGATCCTAAAGTTCTGCTATGGCCCTTCCTGACACCAGGATCAATGTATGGATGAATCTGCTATTTGTATAAATTTCAATGTCTCTGCGGGAACTGCATATGCTCTTTTTATTTTATACTAAGATGCCGCTAAATTGTCCTTTGGATTTATTTCAAAGAAGGAAAAAGGGGGAAAGGCAGTAAAGATTTCTCTTCTTATGCTTTAGTTGTTTTTTTAACTCAATTATATTTTGACAATTCTGTATGAAACTTTGGAGTATGTCTTTGTTTAAGCAGTATATCTTCCATAGGAATAGTCAGTTAAATGTATATGGGTAGTTTCAGGCATAACAAGCTTTGACAAGGGCATTTAGCGGTTGTAATTCAAATCTAATTCAGAACATCTTAGCGCTGGACCTGTCAAGCACTTGAAATGCACTGTAGCTGCAAAACCAAAGGATATGGTCCCAGTCGTGCTCTGTGTGGCATCAAGCTGATGTGTCAACAAGAGCAGTTACAATTACAGGTTCTTTCAAGCATACTAAACTAATTTACAGTACTCTGAAAATGTGGGAAAAGGCCTTGCTAGCGTGAAGGTATATGTGACTTTTAGACTGCAAAGGCAAGACAAGTGGCATGGTCATTTCATTCAGGAGTTTAAATATGATGTAGTTTCAGTACCACCTTTGGGGGGTTACATTTGTAACTAGATATTCTGTAGATAATAATAGATTTGCCTTGCAGCCATCAAATACCCTTGTCAAATCCCATTAGAATCACATTGCACATTTATTTGAAACCTCAGTCTAAAATGCATGCATTTGCTAAGTGAGGATGGGGCCCTATTTGCCCTGGCACTGACTGGTCCTTTTTGTTTGTCTCCCTTGTTTACCTGATAAACACCATTTACACTGGCTGCAAAATGCTTAGGCTTCTGCTTACAGGGATTAAAAAACTTAGTGCAAAGGGAGAGGTTTTCCCAGAAGCAGATCTGATCCAAGGATGTCCCACAAAAAACAAGACAGAATTACAGTAACCAACATGTAATTTTAACATCACGATATAAAAAGACTTGATTTTAAAGTGCACCAGTGATTTAAAGCAGCTGCACACATTTAGAGGGCATCGCTTTAATGTGCACACAAAGGCTAATGGAAGCTTTTACAAATGAAAAAAAATCAGGTTTTATGATTTATCTACTTTTTATGCACAACATTATAGGGCTTCCCCCCCAGGGACTCATAAATGTGATTTTTACTTCCCAAATTACAAAGCTAGTCAATTATTTGGGAATGAGTCATTCATTCAAAAGTGTCTGTAACGGGATGTGTTAACCATCAGGAAATTTTACACCAATTGGAATTATAAACACCAGGGTAAAAAAATCTCTTGGCCAACCAGCTATGTCTATTTGTGAAACCTTGAGCAAGGAGCCCAGTGTAACTTATGTGGGAGAACTTCTGCAGAGCTGGCTTGGAGGGGAGAAAATCGTGGTGCATTTTTTTCATTTTTCCTTTTGATTGTATAAAATGTGTTTATTTTATTTTGAAATAACGTAGTTAGCAAGTCTGCAGCAACTTGCAGTCAAGGCTCCTAAAGCACCTTATAAACCTGAGTCGATTAAGCCTTGCAGCCATGTACAGGGTAAGGAACTATTAGCCCATTTTATGGAATGAGAAGCTGAGGGCCAGAGGTGCTGCTGGAGGCAGACACACATGCATTTCCTTTGGTGACCAAAACTGCTCCTTCCCTGCTGCAACTCCATCAAGGCCAGCAAGAACCAGAGGAGCTGACTTTAATTTGCATCTGCTTCGCTCTTCATCTGCTTTGCCCCCAAAGACTTGCACTGACCCATCCAGAAGTCATCTCTGGGGTTAGCAGCAAGCCCCAAGCAAGGATGTGACTGATGACTCCTGCCTAAACTGATTATAACAGAATCACAGAATCATAGAATATGCCGAGTTGGAAGGAACCCATCAGGATAATCAGGTCCAACTCCTGACACAGGACAGCTCAAGAATCCCACCACGTGCCTGAGAGCTTTGTCCAAATGCTTCTTGAATTCAGTGTTGCCAAAGGCTGTATCATCGAACCATCAAATTGTTCTTTTGGCCACTGTAAACTCCTGCTGCATCCTAGTCCAAAATTAGGAAGCCTCTATTACGATATTTTCATTAGCCAGTAGTTCTCCAAAGAGAGCAGCAGTCAGGGAGGGAAGAGAAGCACCTATGAATAGATAGGTATGTCTCTGCTCACATTTCCTCTGCTCCTGCTGCATGCAGAGGAAATCTATTAATTCCCTCCTCATCAGTGCTGCATCTCTTTTCTGGGGAAGGCATTCAGTCTATGTTCTTGAAAAAAGAAGTTTGTACATGCACTTGCAAGTAGGTGACTGAAAAGTGAAGGGTGAAAAATCAGGGATAATATATCTATAGTGCTACAGTTTTTAAAGTTTCATTAGAACCTAAGTCATTATTTCTCTTTTTTTTCCTAAAGGAATTTGAATGTTGCAAATAACTTCAGTGATGGAAATTTTTGCCCTGTTTCAGCACAGAAAGCTAGGGAAGAGCTGTTGCCCTGCTTTTGTGTCATCCTGGCTTTTAAAAAACAACTTCTGAAAATATATTTTAGTACAAAGCAGATTCATAATTCCTATATGTAGTCAGGTGATACAACATCTGAAATTTAAATCTCAGCTCCTAGTACCTGGTGGGGCCACTGATTCTGCATGCAGAATACCCAAAAGCCAATGTAAGGACAGAAGCAGGATCATGGAAATCTCGGTAAGGACTCATCCCATAGCAACATCCTGATGAAGTCATGCTACATTGTGCATACAAAGAGTAATTCAGACTTGAAGAAATGCCCTCCAGGGCCTTGACTAAATAGTGTCAAGGATGGGTAGAGCTTCAAACATAGGAGCTACTGCCACAGACCTCATATGCAGGCAGATGCAGAACAGTGAGAGGTGTCCTGGGACCTAAGGCAGGAAGGTGTGCAGAAGGCCTGAGCTGCCTGACACTTGATGAGCTAAGCCAAAGACAGACCTCAGATTTTACTCCTGCTCCCACCACCTTCATAAGGTTCATTTTCTGAGGCTTTGCACAATGCTTTGTCTCCTTTCCTTGCACTTAAATCTTGGCCATTGGAGTGCAGAACCAAGTCCTTTGCATCAGGTGTTTCCTCACAGCGTCATTTCTGCTGGCTGGTTTGCAATACTGTGAACACATGGCTGGCACATTGAGCTCTAGTTTCTCTGGAAATGTAAGAAAAACAAAACAGCACCTCATGAATCCTCAAAAATAACTGCGTGTTCAGAATCTGTGTCCAGACTGGAATTATGTGATGTAAGTCCATCAAAGAGACAGAAGAACGTATGCTATTCTAAGATAGCACGAAGCCAAAGCATGCTTCTGAATAATCAAGTTCCTTCCATATCCTGTTTACAAGTAATGCCATTATTCAAGCAAAGGCTGGATCCTACAGAGACTTAAGAATGTCATTATCATTAAGTGAGTGAGCAGATACATTGCTTTCACAAAACACAACATAAAATGAAATATAAATTTAGGTGTTCACAGAACTAATTTATAATAAATCCAGTCATGGGTTGCTGAATCAGGCCCTGAATAGTTTGGCAGTGCATGGTGAAAACTCCCTGTCTGTAAATTACTCTCTGTTAAACACTTTAACTGAATTGCAGACAAGTCAGAAGATTTAAAAAAAAATGTGGAAAATTTCAGAGAAAAATACATTTCCCTAGGTCTTAGTTAATACTTCAAGAACTTACCTGCTACATAAACCTAATAAACCAGTTGCCGAATTTTTAAGTATTTTCCTGACATGTATTTTTCCAGAGAAATCTAGAAAATGTTAAGTAGTTGGGTTCAGGTATTATTTACAGCACAAATCAAGAATTCTTCTTTTTTCACAAAACTCACATGCCAGGAATCTGACATAGGATCTGAACCACAGCGATTGAAAATTAAAGCAAGTAGAGGCTATTCTCTTTGTCATCACACTTCCACCTATAGTGATATGCTCTTTTGTTATTAAGCAGGCCCAATCAAAACAAAAGGGATACTGTTTCTTTTATGAGTAATGCACTTACCCACCAGCAGAAAAAAGTTCACCTAAAACCTATGGGTTCAGACAGCATAAGATTTATTACGATGGCTACAAAAATTATTCCTTCTTAACAGCACTTAAATTGTCTAATTATTCACAGCTGTTTTCAATTTGTTTCAGGTTCTTAATTAGGGGGTAGGGTCCTCTGCCCAATGCCTGAACCAGCACTGTCAAAAAAGGCTAAGAGTTGTTTCACACAAAACCTGCCCAGCCCTGCGGCTGATTAGTGGAATCCACTGCAAGGTAATTTGTTACTCATACTTATCCATCTGCCTCCTGCCGGGCTGAGATAAAGACATACACAATTTCCTTCTTGTTTGCATCATTATTTTTTTCCATCACGGCAATCAAGGCAAGCCTGGATGGAAAGGAAAAAAAAGTAGTCTTGGCTGTTCTTTTAGAGGAGCGTTGCTGGGCAAACAGGTATGTTTGGGAACCAGCACCTGATAATCTAAATTGACCTCTGGATTTGATGTTGGGAGATCCTTGTTCAAATGTAGCATAGCAGCAGGAGGCTGTGTGCCCGAGGGGTTCTCGGGGAGCAAACAGATGTGCAACCCGCAGGTAGGAGTCACTCCGGGGGGTTTAGACTTCCATCAAAGACAGCTTTCCTGAAGGATGTTACAGCAGGGCACAGCTGATCCCTGCTGATCTTGGATAGGGAGCTACAGGGCATTGCTGAGAAAAACATGCCAGTTCTATTATATGGACACTAAAAGCAGGTGATCACATCATGCTTAGAAAGATCAGAAAAAATATTCCTTTCAGGTTACCTCGAATCTGCCCGAGACATTTTCTTTCCTTCGAATGCTTCAAGCATTACAGTTTTAAGAAGTCAAAAGCCTGTGAAACTCCATGCTCTCCCTCTACCTGTGAGGCTGTGTGTTTTGCATCAGCAGCAAACGTGGAGGTGCAAGTTCCTGCCTTTGCATGCATGAGCCTGTGCTTGGGTTGGATGCATGGCTTGGCACATACAGTAAAGGGAGCTCAAGCCCATTCCAAAGGAAGTCTTACTGGTTTAAATGGGAGTAATAAATCTTTCAGGTCACCAGCTGCACTTAGCTGGCCTCATTAAAATTCAGGTCCTTAATATCTGTGGGCAAGTGTATGAAAAAGGGTTATGGGGTGAATTGGTCAACAGATTTTAGGTTTGTTTGTGTTCCCTGTGGACTCCCCTACTGAAAAAGTCCTGAAGAGTTTAATAGGAAAAAAAGAACCTATGTTATTTTTTTAAAGTATCCTATAGGATTTAATAGGGAATTATATCCTGACTATGGACATTTTTTTATGGTTCAGATAACTGTAGGCAAGACTGATTTGTGCATTAATGCATTTTTCTAGTGTGTCTCAATTATGGAAACATCTGCGCTAAGTGAACTTGAAACCTCTTTGATTCCCTGTGCAAATTCTCACTATTCAAAAGTCCTCATGTTTTCCTATTTCTTGCCTTTAGCTTAATAGTTTCTGAGTGGGTTACAATAGTATGTAACTGTGTAGCTTACAAAGGAAAGTGGGATTTTAAAGATATAATTGCTTAAATCCTTCAAATCCTGCTTTCAAACAACATAGCTTGCTCAGCACCAATTGATCTCCTGGATGTTATCAGCAGCATCTGTTATCTCTAGTAGAGACAAAGACTTTCAGCCTAAACAACAGTACTTGCTCCATGCAGCACTTTATTGGGCTGGAGAGGTTATTGAATCCTAACAGTCATGGCTGTTTAATGGAAGGATAGAGGTTTTTCTGTTTTCAGCCTGGTACAGAGTGATTTTTATTTTTTAAAAAAAAGTTTATATATTTTATTACTCTCTGCTGTTACTTACACCAGTGCAAAATTAGCATGAGCCTTTAAGGTAGGCTATTTCACAAGGTGTGGGACAGCAGAGAATTTTTCTTCAGCTAATTGGAAAATGAAATACTACTATCTTAAAACACATTGTTAAGTTTGTTAAGTCCTTTTCCAGGTTCATATAACAAGTTTATAGCAAGCTGTTCCTATTCTGGGTATGCTGGGCAGCACAGGAAAACTTCTGCAGGTCTGTGCAGTGGTGAAAGGTTTTGATTCACCATTCACTGCGTGGCACCCCCAAAGTACAGCTGATACATCTCCAGGTACCAGCAGTGTCCTCACTTGGGTGTGAGGACATGAGACCTCTTCTGACTGACTGTGAGTGGAGCTCAGGGGCAGCGTCTGCTTTCCAGCCACCTTTCCACACCCAAAATGCTTTCACTGGTATTTTCTCTCTACTTTTTTCCCACCTCAGGAGTTGTGGATCCCCTTCCTTCCAGCTGGAAGTGAGCTACAAGCAAGGGGTCTTTGCTGTCATCTCACTTGGTAAAAAAGCAGTCCACTTCCTGGAAAGTTTTGTGTCAAAAAAAAAAAAAAAAAAAAACCTGAAAAATTATTGCAGAAACAAAGTTGCTGAAATCAATTACTGTTATTACCACAGTCAAGAGACTCACAGCAAGAAAAGGCTGGCTGGGTCCTATGGCTCTCTTAGGAAAATGTGAGGAAGAATTCCATTTTGATGGAGAATCCAGGGACAGACTAAGCAGGTTGCTCAGTATCATCAAGGAGTCTGTGGTAGACTTCAGAATTGAAGTTGAGGTTCATATCTCATGTAAAACTTTTCTGTACTTCTTAAGCTCTCTGAAATAGCTCTGCTGAAGCCTTTCCACCTACATTACACATGTTGGCACAACTTTCTCACAGAGGCACACACCCCTGCTGAGTCAATGCATGTTAGGTATCACAGTTAAGGAGATATCTGCTGATAGAAACACATCTTGTCTGTATATATAAGGGCAATTTCTCACCAAAATCAGTTGAAAGTCCATTATTAATATCACTGACCTGGAGTAAAAGTTCACTCAGATTTGAAAACTGAGGTTGTACTGTGACCATTGCTGTTCATCCTCTGTCCAAGCTTGGCATTTCTCTTGATTGGAGAAATGACACTGGCAGCTTTGATATCTGAGAAGGTTCAGTCTGGTTTTGTACTTTTGTGATGGCAACCTGAAATCTGTCCAGTAAACTCAAAGAATTCTGGAGAGAGTTCAGAAAAATTTGGACCAATATAATTTTATGCTTGTATGAATCGTCCTGGTGTTTCGTTAAGTCTTAACTTAGTTTACATTTTAGTCATTCACTGGGACACCAATAAAAAAGAAATAACCTTAAAGAAAAAACAGCTGGTGACTCAAAATCAAATCCTGCTAATATTTCTCTCCCAATAAAATTGGTATCACAGATATGAAGGCAAATTCTTCATATTATATATTATATGATATACTATAATACATAATAGAATATATACACACACATAAACCCCTAATGCTTTAAGAGCTAGGATTTAGAAAATATATAAGGAAGCAAAATTACATTCGGTGCTGGGCACCCTATTACCAAAAATATCCAGAAAAACTGGAAGGACTTCAAAGAAGACATGTTGAAGTGACTGGGAATCTGGGGGAATTGGATTTTGAGGAAAGCCTTAAAGCACCTAAACCCTGTATCTAGAAATTAATGAGGCAGTGACTCAGAGCTCTGACTCGCATCAGAACTGGCACTGTTTTTGGCTGGCACGTGAAGGTAAGTTGAAGACAGGGCTGGTTTCTATTAGGCTGTAAAATGACATAGTTTTGATACAGCTTCACAGGCAGCTGAGTCATCTCTTCAGTGGGACAAGAAACCTTGAAATGTGGGGCTGGGAGGGGCAGAGGGGGCCAAAATTCCAGGGCTTTGCCGAGGAGGTTCCTGTACTATGGGGATGCCCTCAACATTCCCAAGCAAAGCACTGGCATCTGCCTTAGGAAACTGCACCCACCCCCTCAGGAGCAAGAACTTTGCTTTTTGGGGGTACCAGAGTCTGCAAGTCTGGAACCTGAAGGCTACTGTGCCTTCAACTGCTGACAAGGTCCAACCCCATTTTAAATACGCTTTTTCCTCAGATGTGGCAGTGGTGTTACACCAGGGGCAGTAGCAGGAAAATCCAAGTATCCTGCAAATATGCAAGGGATGGACTCATATACTCATGGACACACAGACAATTTCCAGCAGAGGAGGTCATCCAGCCCAGGTCCTGAAGTCCAGGTATGTAACCAAAGCAGAAAAACTCCCTTTACTTGTAGCACATCCAGGATAGAGGAAATATCAGAGACACATATACACATGAAATCAGAAAAATACAAATTTCATCAAGAAAATTTGTTAATGGTAACATATTACATTGTGTGGGGACTGCTTGCTCTTTTCCCCCTTACTGAATTTTATTTTTAAACAGAAATTTTTTGTGAGAACACATTTGTAAACTTTCTCTCTGGCCCCTTGGGAAGGTTCTTGTGGGACCCAAAGGGCATGGTTCCTGTTACGTGAGATTTTTAAATTTAGATGCAGTGAAATCATGTTACAGGAAATCACACTGCTCACTATGTTTATCTTTGTCCTCTCAGGCAGGTTGGTTGATTTAATGCACCTTTTTCACTCCAGACAAAACTTACTTCCTTTCAGGTATTATCTAAAAAATTAGGGTATAGTTTCATAATGAAATATTACCCTTTATTTTAATCAGTCACAAAATTAAGTCTGCTCCTGCAAAAACATTAAAAACTACTTAGAAGTTAAGATACTGATATTGCCATTTTAGGTGTGAGAAGATCCATTTCATGACTGGAACTTTATTAATAAGGAACTCTGACTTGCATGTTCAGGCACGAGACACAGCACATCACATGCTGACACCACTTCAGTGTGAAGGACTGACTGATAAACTTTCCAAAAACTAATGGACTCTGTGTGTAAATTCTTACTGAATCAGATCACCAATTGCTTCTGTTTCCTCCATATTTGGAACTTCCTCTTCTTATTTTGTTTAGAAAAAAGTGTACTTATCCCACTTAAAACCATTTCCTATTTCCTCTTTGCAAAGTGAAAAAGCAGAGATGTGAATTAGTAAACATAAAAGAGCTATACTTCTGCTGCAACAGGTTATTGTTGGAAATCTTGAATCCCAATTAAGGGAAAGAAGAGAAGTTGACCTTTGGAAAGTGATAGTCTTGTAATATTTTATGTATATGATCGTTTGGAGAACTGCAACAACTTTTGTGTTTGAATTTATAAGTGAAAGGTAAAATATTATTGATGTAAGTGAAACATGCTTCAAGCAAAGAATAAAGCAATGAATCACATTAAGTGAGTTTTTGATGGACGTGGGAAGGATGTGCTCCTGTTCCTGGATGGTTAGTTTCTTGCAAACAGGCTGTTAGGTTGAAACTCTATCTGTGGTTTGTTGTTTAATGAAAGGGCAAGATAAACTGGGGAGACTACAACAATAATGAAAAAACAGAGATCCAGGAGACAGGTTCTGTGAGCACTTCCTCAGGGAGAGGAAAGGCAGGAGGGATGGATTGCTAATGACTAGAATGTTTGATGGCATTACCAGGCAATGTAAATACAGGCTAATGGCCTCATCCTGCAGCACCTCGAGTCAGGTGCTGAGTGAACAGCCTCAAAACAGACCACAGCCAGCAGCAGCCTGGACTGGTTCAGGATAAGACCTGAAGATATAGGGAGTACAGAGCAGGATTTCAGTCCCTGCCAGCACTTGTGGGAAAGTGAGACCTGGTCTTCAGAACACACAAAACCCAGGAAGTCATTGTCCCATTCACATTTGTCTGTAGTTGCCTGAATTTCATAGGTTCTGTATTAATTTCTGCTTTAAAAACTCCCGTTCTTAGTTGTTCAGGGAGACATTCAGGTCCCTAAATATAGGTGGCTTCCTAGCACCACTCCCTAAGGGCATGGGTCTCTTGCAGGAGCCGTCTGTCATTGCTGCTGGCCTTGTGCTAATGTCCTAGGAACCCTCAGGGCTCCAGGATGGCACTCAGTACCTTCAGCTAGGCACCAGGACTGCTCCCTTAATTCCAACAGGAATTTCTTGCTGTAAGAGCTTGGTTTCAGCCATCAAAATACCAATTTCTTTTGATATTTTCCCTCCAGTGTTCCCACTGCATTTGTGCAAGTGAAATATTCCTGGCTTAGTCTTCTGGAGACTGGAATCCTCCCTGGATAAGAATTGGTTTGGATATAGCAATTTTTCATACAAATATGGTGATGTTAGACATTGCACGTCTGTGAAGAGTACCCATGGTTACTGTTGTCTAAGAAAGCAAAACTGCCCGTGTGCCTCAGAACAGAAAAGCAGTAGTTCTGGCTCAAAAATGATATTATATAAAAGCCTTCTTCATAGGTCTTGAGGCTAATTCAGCTATTGTTTGTAGGCATGTGCTCCTTTTGAGTGCCTGGTGCTCTTCCCGTGGATGTTAGAGCACATTCCGTCTTGCCATTTTCCCTTCAACTGCACAGCTCCTTCTTCATGTATGGCAGCTTTAAAACAACAAAAAAAGTACTCTTTAACCCTACTGACCTTTAAGCACATGACCTGTGAAAACATCGTCTTCTTTCTATCTACCGTACTCTGTATATTCGAGCACACATTTGACATTTATGTTTTCCTGTGGCAGTAAATTTTCCTTCTGCTGACATAGAAGTAAATGCTTTAATCAGAATAAATCTGACTCTTTAAATCAGCTAGCTACCTCTATAGCAAATTAATTACTGAAAAGGGCTGTGCTTAAGGGGTCTGGATGTTTCTAGCATTTGTTAAGAGCATGACTATTTTTTCTACAGCTTCTCAAGAGATTTAATCTCTGCACAAGTGAATAATTTCAGTTCACTTCAATGGAAGTAGTATGTGGGTTAGACACTACTAGTTTGGGTTCCAAAATTAATGTGAAAGCTACTGCTTTTGCTCCCAAGGGAAAACCAGGGCTGAACAAGGATGAAGGGAGTCATCTTTAACTCACGTTTTCTACAAAATGAATATTTCTGGGAGCAAGTGCTGTTTGAGCCCTTGCAGAAAGGGGCCTGGGCTTTGTGGTCAGCCTGGGGCTGGAGGTTGGGATATCCCTGTGCCAAGCATGGAGCTTTAGGCATGGGCTGTGTCCCAACACCTCTATGCTACCACCCCAACACCAGCCTTGGCTCCAGGCAGTCACCGGGTTTAGCCAGCTCCAATCTACTTATAAGATACTCTGCAGATACACTCACTGAGTCCAAAGTGAAACCTATAAAATACTTTCCTGCAATTTTTAACAGGAAACACATCCGGCCTCCATAATAACAATAACTGTCATAATTAAACACAGTCTTTGAAATTTCATTTGGTTGAGAAAGGAACCTATTTGAAGGAAATATCAATCCAAACCCCTTTTAGTGAAAGGAGCTTTTAATGACTTTCAAAACCTGCTGTAACTGTCTAGGATAACTTAGAGATACAAATGTCAGAAGATTTCTTGATCAAGGCAAACTTCCGTTCTTACTGTTTTTCATGTCTTTCACAAATTTCTCTCAATTTTATTGAGACCCAGGCAAGCCCTTACTTCAGGCTTTATTATGAAAGAAAGTATTTTTCAATTTCTGCAGTTTTCAAAATATCTTTTCCCTAGATATGACTGCTGCTCCTCAGAAAGTAATGAGTTTGGCCAACCCTCTTTCACAGATGAAAACTATAATGAGAAATAAAAATAAGAGCTTTCTCCACCCTGACAGACTACCATTTAGCCCTTTGTTTCTGTCCTCAAACACTTCAAGGGGAAAACAGGCTGTATTCAAACCTCCAGCCCTAGCACTGGCTGTAACTTGGTGTCAGGCTCTTTTTAAGACACCACTGAACATCCAGTTTACAGTGGAAGCATCTTCCCCTCAAATTTCTTGTTCCTTTGGTTAAAACGATGACCCTTAGCAGCTGGGGGTGTGAGGACCTCTATCCATGATGCTCTGCAGCCCTGCAAAGGTGTGAGTGACTGATGTGGTATAGCAGAGCTGGCTGTGGGGCACAGTGCTGTCCCTGTCCACACAGGAGGGACAGTGCTGTCCCACTGCCACAACATCACACAGCTGCAAAAGACTTTCCTTATTTTCCCAACTGGCATGCCTGTGAGAGGTAATACCAACCAAAATTTTAGGCTATTCACTGGAAAGCTGCCATCTGCTATATGGAAAAATATCAGTTTTTCTAAGCTGCTGCTTATATGGTGCAAAGGTGGAAAGACAACACCACGAGACCTTTCTCTTTACCAGGTTTTATATGGGAAAAGTGAGGTGTGTCTGAACCTGTGCCAGGGTGTCCCACACTTGCTTCTCATTAGGTCTGAAAGCTTTGGAGCAGCAGGAAAGCCCAGCATCACTGGTGGGGGGCAATGTGTGCAGCAAGTCTGGAGGCTCTTGTAACCTGTGCACATCTGTCACTGCTAAAGCCAGTGACAGGACTGATGCTTTGAAGGGACATCATTCAGCTAAAAGTGCTGGCCCTGGGGATTTCAGCTGTAGTGAAACCTGGCCAGGAGTCTGTCTCTGGGGTAAAAGTACCATTGTCTTTTTTATTCATGGGGACCCTAAGCAATTCCTCACTCAACTCACAGCAAAAAGACACACACATAAACCCCCCCCCCCAAAAAAACAACACACCAAAAAAAGCCCAAAGAGAAAAAGAATCAGAAACAGACTAGGCAAAGAACAGACCTTAACTGGATAAAAAAACCCAGCAGTTTTATTCTCTTTGTAAGTCTGATGAATGAGTGATTAGTTTCTTGCAAAATAATTGAGGGTTCCCCCTCACTTTTACAAAGAAAAGCAAGTCAAAGATTAGACCACTGATCCACCAAAGAGTTCAAAGTCTGCTGAAAGGTGGAAGCTGCCAAATTCATGAGGTCATGTTCAGAGTGAGATAACTGTCCAGATCTCATTCTGAAAATGAGTTTCCTTTCTGGTATGCATGTGAAACCTTTCAGTTTCTCCATTGACTTTAATTTTCAGTCATTCTAAGCTTGCTAGGCTGCTACCTCAGACAAAGATGATAAATAAAAAAAGTTGTTCACTGAATAGGTACTTTTCTGACTTTCTCTGATCAGAAAAAATCTTCTTAAAATTAGCAATACTGAGGCAGCCAGTGCTGCAATGTGATTTAAAAAAATGTAATCAAATTAATATTCTGGATTTAACATCTGTAGGTGCAGAAGGGTCCACGAGCTGCTGTGAATAGAATCACTAGCTTTCTTCCTTTTTTTAAGACTTTCATCCACACTCTCAAATAAAAGCAAATTTTGGGTAATTTTGGTCCTAACTCTTTAAAATTATATTTAGCCTATCAACTAATACACAAAGTAAAACAAGAAAGTGGGAAAATGAATGAATGGATGAATGAATGAATGAATACTGTGAATTCCTGAGGATATCAGAAATGAAGCAAATAGTAATTATAGCTACTGATGTAATGATAATCAATAAATTCACAGACTTCCCCATGGTGTGCCACTGCAGTGACTCCAGCTAGTTTTTTCACCTGTGGATCTCACACTATATAATGAAATGGCTCCATTTCATCATTACCTTTTAATAGATAATGAGGTTGAGGCACTGAAAGAGTCTCATGCCAGTGAGATCACTTAAAAATTGGAGTCATTTACATTCTCCAACAGGTTGTAAATAGGACAAGTCTGGCAGCTCACTTTGCAAGTGACCCCTGCTAAGGCAGGGTATGCTGCAAGTCACTGCTGCTAGTTTAAATCAGGCTGAAAGTGGTGCAGCTGTAGCTCTAGTTAGGCTGTGCTACTCTGAAGCATTTCCAACTCAAAAACTCACTGAATAACTCTGAGGGCATCTCTTGACATATTTAATCCCAAAAGATACTGAGATACTGTAACACACTAATGTAGTTTTTATGTACCAGTAAGGCCCAGTCCTAGGTATTCAAGTACCAAATATCTGCAGAAAACATGTAAACCTATCATTTAAGTGTCTCAGAAGATCTAAACCTGAATCCAGAAGTCTTAATTTATGAGAGACCTTCACTAACTGCAAGAGGAGTTTTGTCAGAGTAAGGACCAAACAATTTAGTCTTAATTTAGAAGGCAAATAGTTTTAAAACCATTGATAACTGCATTAAATTGCTTGTTTGGAAAACTCAGAGCCAAATTTAAATAGCAGTGGCAGAAATGCTAATGCCATTTTTCCTTGCAGGTCAGTGACAGAAACACAAGCATTAAGAAAACAGTTTTTGAATGTTATCTACAACTTTAATATCTCTGCGTAGATTTGTGAGCCTCCTGAATTTGCCTGTCTGTAATCATTATTAGATAAAAAAAAGACTTAAAGGTAACTATTTAGGTTAAAACTTATAACTTTCAAGTGATCATCTGCACCCTGTCATTTTGACTTCTTAAGCCTGAAGTTTGCAGTGCCTCAGGCAAAAACATTACTGTTAGCGTACGTCAGATAAGATGCGGCCTGGCTTTTTTTATATATAATATTTATTGGATATTGGGCATTGCTAAAGGGGATCTTATTTTAACTGAAGCCAGATTTTCTGTAGTTAATAGAGTTAGGAATGGTGTATTATTTTCCAACTTGGACGGGTTATTAATACTTATAAGTTGTGAACACGGAAAGAATTCCCATAAATCTGTGTAGTGCACTGCATCTTACAGCAGAAGAGATAAAGATGTATGAAAAGCTGCTGAATGCCTGCACGTCCCTGTTCAAGGACCTGATTCTGCTCTGGAGAGCCCTGGAGGAGAGGATGCCTGAGTGGGGCTGTCAGCAGCTCCAAGGGCTGCTGGTCCTGGGGTCAGCTCTCCTCATCTCCAAATGCTGCTTTCCAGATCTACATGTTTTCTACATGTGTCACGATAGTCCCCTGCCTCCCAAAAGGGTGTGGTTTAGCCAAAAGTGGGAGGATTTAGCAGGACAACACAGAAAATCAAAGCATTGATGACTGATTATTTTCCTCCCTCTATTTTAAGAGAGTGGGCAGTGTATTCCTTCTGTGTTGCTGAAAGGGACAAGGATCATTCTCAGCTTGAAAGGTCTCACTCCAGTTAACCAGAGAGACCATATTCAGACCTCAGTGTCCTATACCAGATTTTGTACTTAAAGAAAGTCATATACACCTGTCTGTGTAGAGCTGGTCCTTTTCCCCCTGCTGACCCATATGAAATTAGGGGTCATTTTTATTCTGGCTTCTCTTTTCAGTTGTGCACATGCCTCCCTCGCATGCACAAGCCTGGCATTCATGCAAACCAGGTGCATGCAGAAAAGAATTTTGCTCTGAATACGTATTTAGCCAGCAGTAACTAAGCTCTCCAAATTCTTCTCTGGAGTGCACAGGGCTTTGTGTAAAACCCGGGACAGACTCTCATTCTTTTAATTTCTCAGTTGTCCTCTTCAGGAAGCCAGAGAAGATATTCCCACAATGTGACCACTTTGCTGCTGTTTCACTGCATGGCTTCAGGCAGCATAGGGAGTGCAGAACCCTGCTGGGTGCTGAAGGCTCTAGGCTCCCTTATAACAAAACACTTAAGCATGTTCTTGAAATCAAGAGGACTCACTGCCTGTGAGCCTGTGTGGTCAGTGGTTTTGCTCTCCTTGAACAGCATTGGAGCATTCAGCTCCTTATTGGATCCAGTCCTTGATAATTTTTTTCCACCTCTCTCTTTCCCTCACTGTCTGTGAACATTCAGGTAATGGTACACAGCCCGTAAGAATTTTGGCCTTATGCAAGAGAAAAATTCAGGAAAGTGCATTATGAATATCAATGTCTTATTTTGGGAAGTGTTAGTAGGAAAATAAATGTGATATATCCAGTCTATTTGCACAATAGCTGTTACCATCATTCTTTTACATCCTCTGTGCAATTATTCTCACTGCGCTGTGCAAGGTCACACTGGTAACCCCAGCTTTATGGATGTACAGCAGAGGAAAGCCAAGTGACTTCCACAGGTCACAAAAAATTCAACACTCTTGTGAAGACACAGCTGTCCTTCTCAGGCTGTAACTTCTGAATTGCCTTAACTCGGTGCTGTAAATAGCCTGGGTCCCAATTTTGCTTCTATCTACATTCCTGTGTCTCCATCCCCTTTATATGTCACTGCTCCATGTCTCTTGTAGGAGCACTTACAGTTCAGCTTCAGGCTCTCTGCTGCCGTGTCTCAGGTTTGGTGAGCAGATGCTAGCTTAGCTACATGACTCTGAGGCTGGGTAATTAAAGCAAGGCTTACAGCACCCCTAAGTACCCAAATGAACAGCCCTCTCAGAGAGTTATGGCTGTGTTCTACATAAGTTTGGAAGTGGTGTCATACGTGTCTTCTACATTCACTAAGCACTGATCACATCTGACAAAAAGGCAAAACTGGAAGCCTCCCCTAAGGCAAGATCTCCAAATGCATAATTAGGGCACAGAATGTGTGGATGGTTGCATGGCTTACACTGGGCACTGTGGGACACACAGCAGCAGCTTTCTGATTCTCAGCACTGGCAGCTTCCAATGCCAGTGGTGTAGAGGGCAGGTTGTGCCTTGTGCTTTCTTAGTGTACTACACAAGGAACTGAAAAATGAGCTTTCAATTAAAAAGTGACTTTGTAACCTTTTTGGTTATGAAAATTGTAATTAGTTGGTGCTAAAGACATCAGTCTGCCTGGACTTTTGGACCTGGTATAGATACTGTTATGATCTGATGACTTTGTCACATCCAACATTCTCTGGTGAGGAACTGTAAAACCCATCTGACAGTGGAATTTCCCTTCCTAAAACTTCTTTGTAGCAAGGTGCCAGAGTAGTTTGAAAAATAAAATGTGTTTCCAGTTTGTGCCACACCAGATATAAACACTGACCTTTCATTTTGTCTTCTGATGAGCTGAAAATACAATAGCTGTCTGGGAAATGTTATTTGCTCTTAACCAAGACGGGGCATCCGCACAGCTGTATAACTCAGATCACCAGGGATTCTCCATGTGATATCAGCTAAACTGATGCTATCCCTCCAGGGAAGCCTTAAAAGACAAAAAACCCTTCCAGTGCTCACAAGCACTGTCACAAGTGCTGTCAGGTTAGGCTGTGGTGACTGAGGAAGTCAGTTGAAAGGTGCCTTCACCAGCCAGAGCAGCTACATTTGACGGGACTTTTGAGACAGTTCCTAGACCAGACCAGAAATATAAATTGAAATATATGTTGATATTTTTGTTTGTATACTAGGCTGTGAATATTGAAGGCTTCTGAACAGGAAAGATGCTTGATAATCCCATCTTCTCATTGGTACCACAACTTGGGTAGATACCTTGGCCAGGTATGGAGCAGAAGCTTTTATTTGCCACCTTTTGATTTGGCAGAACTTTACCACAGGCTGCTCCTATTCTTGTTGAACCACATCTCATCCACATCTGTATATTGGAGGGAGAAACAGCCTCTGCAACCGCAGAAGAAAGCAGCATTGTGAACTGAGTGTGTTTTGATTGAAGCAAGTCCTTATGGGAGGTTTTCAAAGCACCTGGATGGTGCTTTAGTGACAAACTGGACTACTCCAAAGGATTGTCCATGTATAGGGCTTTGGAAGCTTACTTTCAAGCAGCATTTTTGATGGAGAGGATTTGCCTTCGTTGCTGGATGTGTTTTTCTCCTGGTGAATGCTCAGCTCTGTGCTCTGAGTTTGGGTCTAACAAGCTTGACCAGACAGGTGTTTGAAGAGGGAGGGCAGCTGGGAGGGTACCTGGCAGTGTGCAGCAGGCTTGATTAGCTGCTGAGGCATGCCTTGAACTATGGGCAGTGAAAGGTATAATGCCAGCTTGCCAACACAGCTTTAATAACTCCCCAGCATGAGCAAAACAAACTCTCAGAGTATCTTTATGTGGATGGGTTGCTTATTGCAAGCCCTGAGATGGCAGGTTAGCAGGACCACCTGGATAGCTACAGAGCTCATAGTGTGTCCCACATCTGCAATTGCTGTTGTTAACAGTAATTAACTCTTCTGCAGCTGCACCTAATTTTTAAAGGTGTTGATCACCTAACTATACAAGAAAACCTTAGGACTCTACCTTACATGTTGTAGCAGTTTAAAATTAGCCCTCTGCAAGGGATTTGATGCCACCAGCATGTGCTGTGCAGCACTAAACGAAGCTGCTGTGTTTACATGAAGGGAGGATAGAAAGCTTGTGAAGAGGTTTTTCAACAGTCTCCCATTGTTGGTTTGTTGGGTTTGTTTTTTTCTGGCATGCTATGATGTACCTTGAAATAAAGTAGGTTTAGATTAGATATTAGGAAGAAATTCCTCACTATGTGGGTGATGAGGCACTGGAAGAGGTTGCCCAGAGAAGTTGTGGATGCCTCATGCCTGGAAATGTTCAAGGCCAGGCTGGATGGGGCTTTGAGAAACCTGGGCTAGTGCCATTATGCCCATGGCATAATCTTTAAGGTGCCTTCTAATACAAGCTAATCTATGATTTTATGTGCTACCATCCTTTTAAATGAAAAATGGAAGGACATCCATTCTGCACCCAAAGAGGTATCATCTACATAATGCAAGGGACTTAGTAGAAAAGTTTAAATAAGAAACTGAGCTGGCTTTGTGGAGATGACACAAGAACAGGACTCTGGTTTTGGGAAGCTGTATATGAGGCAGGAGGTGGGAAGGCAGAGGGGAAAGCCAGAAGGAAGAGAGGGAAGAGGTTGTTGTTGAGCCCCTGAGGGGGAAGCGACACTGAGCTGACTCCAAGGCAAGTTTGTAAATTATGAGCAAAGATAGCACATGCTGTTTGCCTCTCTGTTTGCATTGTTCAGAGAGATGGAAATTTATGTACAGTCACGTAAATGAACTAGAGTGCAGCAAGAAATATCCCTGAATTCATCTCCCATTTTTTCCTCTAATAATTGCTTCAGGATCTCAAATCCCGGAGGATAAATATATGGTTACCCTTCTGTTCCTAGTGGTTAGACAGTTTTTAAAGAAGGATACTAAATACTGAAAAACAGTTGTGTACATACGTGCATGCTGTCTTGGAGGTCTTGTATTCATCTGTGTTTTCCAAGCCCATTCCCAGATAGAATGCCATTACTCCACAAGCTGTACAATGATTTCGTTATTGAGAAAGGCAATCCCATTGTGATTTGAATTGCGCCTGGAGTTATTAAAAAAAATATCAAACATGGTTTTAATTGCTATGAAGGTTTTAGTTGCTTATTGCCAGGAATTTAGCTCAAAATGTCTGCACTCCTGAGTTTAATTTGTGCAAAGTTTAATATCTTCATGCAATAAACCACTGAGGTATTTCTGTTTTCAGAACAATATACTAAACCATTCTGACTTCTCCAGGCAGGATCAGTTTAAAGCTTTGATTACCTAAGCTTTAAATCCTTAATCTGTGCTTGGAAAAGTCAGGGGGTGGGGAGAGAAGGGCAGTTAGTGGAGAGGGGCAGCATTTTTTTGAATGTCCAGCCAAGTATCTACTAAAAAAATGAAATAGATTTTCTATGGCACAGATACATACAAATTTTCCTGATAAAATCACACCAGTGTGCTAAATTTAGGGGGGGATGGGGGGCATGCACGTGTGGCCCGTGCATGGGCTCTGAAGCTGGGGACAAGTGCCTGAGCTCTGCAGTCCTTGCCCCTTTTACCCCTCGCAGCCATGTGTGAGTAAATCACAGCTGTCAGTATGGTAGCAGCTTGATTAAAGTTCAGGGGTTTAATAGATCATTTTAAAAACCCCAAATTACTCCCACTCCCTAGTCGATCCACCTGGACCCTTGCCCTAGGTGCATGGCAGTTTTCAACCAGCACTGGAGAAGCCAAGTCTGGGCCTGAGGTTCCTGCTTATTCCCTGAGGATCCTCGCTGCAGACCTAGACCAACATTCTCAGCTGTATTTAATCTGCTCTGAGACAAGCTGGCTATGAGAAAATGCAAAGGAAAAGGCACATAAGCAAAGACATGGAAAAACTTGGACAGTTGGCCTGCTTTGTTCACTTGGTAAACTGGAGGCTGGCCAGTAACAGCGGAGCTCCCTTGGCAATACAAGTCTGTTCCAATTAATCGTGTTTAACCATTCTAATCACACTTTAGCACATTAATCCTATTTTCAATCCAAAACACATCTGAAAGAGCGGCATGTGGGCCTTTTTATAGCAACCGCAAATCAGATGTAACTGAGAGACATAGGGCCCTAGTTTACTCTGCACTTTCACTGAACTTAAACTTAATAAAGTATGTGACTGAGTTGTGGTTGGATTTACTGCATGATGTTGATGCTTCCACATATAAATAGATCCCTTAAGTAACTTAAAAACCTGTCAGAAAGGGCAGTGAAAATTTGATTATAAGGTAACCAGTGCGTGTTTTCTAACAATGACATTGTTCCTCTGGTCAGTGGTACTGAGAGAACTTTTAAAATTTAATCTGCTTACGGATATAAATGATGCTGCACTTGGAATCACGGGGCTGTGTTTTTTGCCTCAACTGTGCTCAGTAACAAAGAATTTTATGGCTTGCTCTAACCGTGACAACAAAATAAAGCTGTTATCTTCTCCCAGGCATACTTTCTTCTGGCATTTACAATAAATTTTAAAACAGCAAAATTTTTAACTTAATTGTATTCACCATGCACCAAACGAAATAATATTTTTGGTTTGTACTCCTGATAAAATGTAGTTGCTTTACATTGCTTCTGTGTTAAAAACTTTGCTTTCAATGAGAGATAGTCTTGTTAAGGTATAGATCTGTGATGCTGCATTTAATTTTCTGCTCTGTGGGTTTGCTTTAAACTGAACAACAGCAACAAGAAAAAAAAAAATATCGCATCCAGGTATGTCCATCCTCAAACCTCTTGATGTCCTTAATGCCCAAATCCATACTTATAGGCAGACTCGATGGAGGTGCATTGAACTGTAAATTATGCAGAAGGGTTTGTGTTTGAGCCTTGAATCTAGCTGTGAAGTGGGAATGAAGTTATCAATTCATGCTATATGAATTTAGCAATTCAGAATATAGCAAGAAAATGTATAAAATAAAATAAAATTCCATCTTAGAAAGGAAAATCTTGGACAATTATCAGGATAACACTCAATGTTTGGTTTTCTAAGTAAACACTTCTGGCTTTCTATGTTACAAACACTAATCTAGTACGATGTATTAGGGGAACCTAAATGCAAACTAGAAATGAGTTTATCCAGGTAAGTAAGGTTTTATTAAACAATTTAATTCATTCCAGTTCTTTTGGAAGAAATTGCAGGTTATGGTTAATGTAGTGTATCAGACAGGAATAGCATTCACAGAGCCACCTGCATTTAATATAGAACTGTCAGAGATCTCTACTCACTACCACTTACCCAGAAAGAAATATGCAACAATTTGATCAACTCAGGACTTTTTAATATTGAAAAAAAAAGATTTCTTTTTCTGAATACAATGAAAATACAGACTGTGTTTATGGAATTTTGCTCTTCAGTAGAATCTATACAGGGTTTTTTGAGCTTATTGAATTAAAAGTAATTTTGGCCCCTTCTGTATGCTTTAGTAGGCACTGGAAAATACTATCCACTGGGACTGTACCCAAATACAGAATTAAGACAATACGTTCAAGGCAAGTCTTATAAAAAAGCTTTTCCAAATACCATGAAAGAAAGTCTGAAAAAATAAGTTAGTGCTTGTGATCCCAAAGTCTGAAAATCCTTGGGTTAAGGATACCAACTGATGCACGGAATATTACAAAATTCCATGACCTGCTAACAAAACAGCTTATCTAGCAGGTATTTCTAATATTCTTCAAAAAGGAGTCTATTGCTGGTGAAAAGAGCAGTTGAGTGACTTGGTATCTGTGGTCATAGAGCACAAAATGGGGAGCAGGGAGTGTTGGCTTTTCCCTCATTGCTGATGAGCATCGTGACTGGAAAAAGTATGAACCTCTTCTGCTTGCTGCTTGCCCTGTAAAATGGGGACAAAGAAGGGGGGCTGCAAAGGTAGTTTTTACCAATACAGGAGCTTTGAGACACCTACTAGACCAGGCTGCCTTCACAGGGATACAGAGGGGGAAAACTGCTCAAACAGGGAGTTAGGAACAGTGTGAATTATTTGTTTTTCACTATCTGCACTATGGCCTTCAAAAGCTTGGCACAGAGGAGTGAGTGAGTTCATGGTAGAATTTAAGGAGGAGCTCAGAGGCAAATGGCAGAGCTGGAAGTCCTTCTACCTACCCTAGAAGATGAACTGCAGTCAGGAAGAGTTTGCTCGCCTGTGAGTCAGGCAAGTGCTGATACTTTGTCTTCTGCAAAGCAGAACCACTAAGGGACAAGGGGTTTAATGTATTAATCTTTCCCCTCCTCAGGTTCAGTGAGTTTTTTGCCATCTATTTCAGCAGAGCCAAGATTAAATCAAAACCTACCTACAGTCCCATTTCAGCCACAAACTTTAACAAGTGCCATGAGACTCTGCTGAACCAGACAGAATAGAGGTTGATGGATTTATTTCCTCTCCTTTATTAGGAAACCTTTCCATGATTTGTAATAATTCATCTTCTGAAGGGAAGCTCTGCAGCAGATGAGTTGTCCAGAGAGTTCTGGCCAGGCAGCAGTGGGGAAGCTCTGTGGCTCTGCACCCCACAGCCCAGGTTTGGCAGCCCCTTCACCACCCACCTGCCTACACACAACATCCTTCAGCAGCCTTGGAAACCTCTGAGGCCAAACAAACTACATATGCATCTGCAGTGGGTACCTGCTGATGGGCAGCAATGCCACATTGCCATGTTAGCTCTGTGCCAATGCCTTCTTCTCACTGCCTTCCAAAAATAAATCCTCCATGGACTGATAATTGCCGCCTTTAGTAGATCTTAAACAACACATTGAATTTCAGTCCAAAAATATTTCCTTCCTTTAGGCTAGAAATTGCCATAGTATTATTATTGCCATATAGTACCATAACTGCTCATGTGTTCCTCAAGACTTCATGTGTCCAACAGGGAAAGCTGACAGTACAAGTAAAGTTTTGGGAACTGATATGTGCTTAAGTATTTTGACATGACAGCAAAAATATTTCCCAGAGCAACAGGTTAAGGAATTACAATTTGGCTAGCTTTTTAAAGAGTACATTCCTGTTGCTTTAAGAAGTGTTTATTTTTATCTATAATTTCAGAGATGGAAAGGGTCAGAATACAAACTGACAATGAGAATAGAAGTGATAAATTAAGAAATAAAGGTGTAAGTGTAGTTACTTGGCCACCTCCTGGATTATTCATTGCAGTGGATTTCTTAGGTTCAGCATTACACTCCTGTCTTCCCGGGAGATTTGGATAGGAAGGCCTGGATTGTTTGCTTAGTTTCTCTGGTATGAAACTGGAGTAATTTCAGTAATTCAGATTTGGGTCCCAATTACAGCAGTTTAAATCCTGTAATATTATTATCGTCTAGGCAGCCTCTGGAGCTTATCCTTATTAAAAACCATGTAAATAAGATCCCAGCCTAACTCCCAGAATCAGTTTGGGAAATTTTTATAATGTTAATTTTAATTAAAATTTAGTTGGTTTCTAATCTCATCCAACCTCCTATTTTAGCAGTAGGTACAGATGCAGTGAGTGGTGTTAGAGCTGCTGTGGAAGCTCTGTAGTTCCCCTTCAGGAATAGCACTATCCCTTTGTTTCAGGATCTTCAAAACAAAACTCCCTTTAAAAGAGGTGCTTTTATCTTGGCGTTGGAATAAGATTTTTGTACCCAAACCAGTTGTAGTCTCTGGAACAGAAAAAAACCAAAAGTTCAGTGCATATCTACCCTCTCGGAGTGGCTTGGAAACTTGTGTTTTAGATGCACACATGTATTCCACAGATGAATGGAGTGGTACCATGTCATGGTCCTGCTGACCACTTGGTAAAGGTTTATATATAGATTTAGTGTTGAATGCACTCACCTGGCTCAGCTTCCTGCTATTGCTGATCATTTGGGCTGCAGAAGCTGCCAGCACCCAGCTCTGTGGTGTTGGGCACAAGGTGGCACCAGTCCCTGCAGAGGCTACAGCTCAAGCTCAAGTACAATTGCTCTTTACATGACATGAGCGTTAGCCCAAATTCTTTCCAGAACTTCTGGGTCACCATCATCAAAACTTCTGGACCACTGTCAATTCTCAACACTTCTCACACCCCATATATAGAGTAAAACTTTTAACTGAAATATGATTAAATCCACTGCTTCATGCATCCAAGCCCTGGATCAATTCCCATGGCCTCACAATATCCTCTAGCAAAACAAGGAAAAGTGACATTTATGACTCGTTCTTCAATAGGTGTGACAGAGATGAAGATCCTATTAAAGCTGCTGACTGTATTCCTACTGTTTCCATAAAAGAAAATCTTATATATACCTTTTCTTTTTGACTAAGAATTTTAAGTTCTAGATGATCTACAGGTTAGTATGTATGACAGGTAATGCCTGTTGACTTAGGCTGAGATGAGTGTGTAGTGTGTGTGTCACACACAAGCAGAAGTGCCCAGAGCACTGTATTGGTTTGAAAACAAACCAGTGGGAGATCACAAGTCAAGATTGAAATTAAAAATAAGTGAAATAATACAAGGAAAAGCACTGACAAAGTCAGATACAACCTAACACCCTGTTAGGGTGGTAGTAGCAGTCCAACTGAAGTAGTCCAGTTGAAGCGGTGATCCTGTGAAGGTCTAGTCTCCAGCTGAAGATCCAGTGGTAGCTCTTGTCCTCTGGGAACCCAGTAGACAGGGCTAGCTCAGGCAGTTCCAAGGCCAGGTTATATCCAGGTGGGAACACCTGGCTCCTCCCTCCTGGGCAGAGCATCCCACAATGGGATGAGATAAGTCCATGAATCACACGGTGGGTCCCTGATGGCCCATTGCCTGTCATCCGGAGTGGGTCATTAGCAGCTGATAGCAGCTAATGGCCCACAGCTGGTGGTAATAGAATACTTAAACACATCTATATTGCAACCTAGGACAAGCACCTAGAAACTTTAAAGGAAGCAGCACACAGTCTGTATGTATGGAAGTACATACAGATACTGCCTGGTGTCAAGAAATCCCATCTAAAGACACAAGACTGAATTTCCCAAGTGTGGAAGTGCTTGAGACCTCAGTCCAGGAGGTTTCTCAGTTGGTCTAGAATATAATAAACTGGGCTTTCTTATTCTCTGTGTGCTAGCTGAAGACCCAGGAACTGAAGAGGACAAAGCATGTAAGTTTTGGGCCTGAGAACTAGAAAGCAGTGGCTGAAGAAAGAGGTCAGTGTTGTACTAAAGGAAACTTGGGACAGTTTCAGAATTTTGCTTGCATCAATGCTTTTACATGTGAGCAAAATAATGTATTTTAGTTGTAGTAGAGTCATGTTTTTTCAGGCTAGGTGGTACTAATACATATTTTTCAAACTAGGTAAGTATCTGTGTTTCTATTACTCCATAACAAAATTGTAGTTCAATGTTGTGTAGTAATAATACTGAAGTTTTATAGGAGTAAACAGAACCCACAAGGTGCTGAAAAAATTCAGAGCAAAGAGGTGGCCCTGCCCTAAATCCATGGTCCTGGAAGATAAAAGATGTGAGAAAATTTAGGAGATCAGTCAGGCCTTATTGAGTAGTTATTGGACAGTACATCAGTAAATTAATTTTATATTTACTGTATATCTATACTGTATTTACTGAGCTGTGTAGTAATGGGTCATATTTCTTATTCAGGACTGGGATTTCTTTTTACAAATATTTTAGTTCACTTTATAAATTGCTGGGAAGTGTCCTAGCAAAGTGTCTGTAACACTTTGCATGGGACAATAAGAAGAATATAAAGTTCTTTGTAGTTTCCTGTGCATATTGGATGTATTTAGTGCACTTGCCTGCATTAAAAGAGGAAAATATTTAAAGTAATTTTTGCCTCAGATTTCTAATTAGACTGAACACAACAGAGAGGTTTTACAGTCAGACAATCATTATAGGTGCAATCTTGCAGCCCTAGGGGATTTGGGTAGGGGGAACTATCATAATCCCATTCCCAGAAAGGATGTGCCCTCATGCTTGTTTGTTTAGTGGTGCTGCATGTTGGTCACTCGTATTTTCTGGTTCCCTTAAGGAGCTGCTGCTGCCCTGGGTGCTCTTCTCTGATCAAACTTTGGCAGAATGACAGCCTAAAGAGAAATGCAACAGGCTGTTGGACTAAAAGTCCTGTGTTAGGGTCACTTTGTCACTGAAACATCACTCCCCTCACATCAGGCGAGAGTTTCAGCAGCTGCATTTAGCCTTTTCACCCTTATGTGCAGAGACATAAATACCTTGGTGTGCTTTCACATTAACTCAGACATGTCAGAGGCTGTCTGTGGAGCTGAGAGCTCTACTATTTTAAAAAAGGGAAAGCAAACCCTGAATGTTGTAATGGATATAGTTAAAATTAGAAATAGATCCAAGTGGAAATGTGGGGAATGAGTCCAAGTTGAAATAGAGGCTGAACCCATATTCTCACCCTGCTTGCATCTGCAGCTCTGAAAAGAGAGCCTGGGGTGTGTTTGAAATGCAGGCAGCAGGTTTGGGGCAGGTCCATCCCTAACTGCAGTTAATAATGGTCCCCACGGGGAAAAATGCAGACTCACAGCTCAGATCTACATTTTCAGCCTTCTGGAGTGCAAGTAGTTTGTTTTAAGAAAAAGAGGGGTGCAGTGCATTTGATGTCAGGGCCATCAGTTTGAGATTATAAAAAGAGGACTGCGTGCCCTCCTGCATGGGTATAAAGATGAGGCCTCCAACTCCATACCTCAGTCCTTGTTCTCACCTGGCTGTGACCCAGCAGGGTGTTTGCAGCAGATTTAGAGCTGTGCAGACTTCATCTAACATCGCTGCACTTCCCACAAGCACAGCATCCCTAGGGGGCTGTAAGGGCAGCCACATGCCCTTTCCTAAACTGCTTCCAAAGTACATTTTTAACAAAGCTGCAGCAAGTTCTCTTTTTGTTTCCCTTCTCTTCAGTTCAGCTATGCTTGATGAACAAGACTGAGAAATCTGTTAACTCACAGAGTTCAAGAGAGTGAAAATACCTCTTGTCTATTCTACAACCTGTGGGCTTCAGGGAGAAGTTCAGCAGCTGGGCTCCCCGTGAAGCTCTCTGAGCAGAGGATGCCCACTGCCAGTGCCTGAGCAAGCTGAGGTGCTCTGCAGTGCATCTTCCACCTGCCACTGCTGCCTGGGCAGTGCTGGTCTCCAGAAAGCAAAACGACACCCACAATCAATTCTTTCCATCCTGTCTAGTCTCCATGCAAGAAAGCACTTGGATAACAGGACCACTCTGTTTTCAGAGGGACGTGAGGAATGTGAGGCCTCAAAAGGCAGAGGATGGGCTCAGAGCTCTCTGCTGAGGTGTTGTTTGTTTGGGTTTGACAAATTTAGGTTTTCCTTTGCAAGCCTGAACCTTCCTTTTGAAAGTCTTTGAATTCCAGCTTTGAATTCCAGCTGCCTCAATTTCAGGCAGGGAGATTTTGAATCAGATCCCTGTGGTTTTGGTTTAGGGTTATATCCACAACTGAAAGGGGCCTTAATTTAGCCAGTTCCTCTTGGGAAGAGGGCCAAAAGATTGAGGTTTCTGCCATCTTGAGCACAACCTTCATAAGAAATGCTCCTGTACTTTCTTTGCTGTCAAATTCAAGCCCTTCATGCTGCTTCAGCATGCCACTCCAGCTTAAAATCTGAGCAGAACAGGCCACGGCATGAATCCTTGAACTTTTGTGGGTGTTGGGCAGGCGTGGATTATAGCAAACAGCATTCATCCTGCACTTTGCTTCCTCATCACTAGTCGAGATTTGGAACTGCCACAGTTCTCACTCCTTCCTGCTGTTCCAGCCTCAGAGATTTTGATTAGGAAAAGAAATAGAAATGCCAGAAAAATGAGTGGAGAGATGAGGAAACCGCCAAAAGCAAGCTGCCTTGGGACATATTCTAACTGAAGTGGTGCAAGAGAAGAAAAACTGTGGCCCTGTTGAGTTCATATTTCGGTTTCACACATGCCCAGTAGAAATGAAGATGTGCCACAGGCTTTCATCTCACACATGATTTGTCCTGATAAAGGAGCAAACTGCCCCATGCAAGGCTGTGAAGTCCTCCTTCGTGTCCATATGATGGCATAGTGTCCACAGTGTCCACTGTCCTAGTGACCTCAGTGGGAACTGATTGAGGGACTCCAGAGCTACAAGCTGTGTGCTTCCACAACTGCCGTGTGGCTCTGGGGCACTTGGTGGAAATCAAGATCTTGCCAGAGAGTACCACAGAAAGGTGCTGGAGGAAGGTTACGAACCCCTCAGGACTGTCACTGGACAGGGGTGGGAAAGTGCCACTGGTGATGTATGACAGTAAAATCTTTGTAACTCTCTGCATCCAAAACTTTGGAGCTGTTTCTTCAGGCTGTGTTGCTTAGAGGAAGCTTTTAAAAAAATTTGACAAGTCTGTTGGGGTTCATCACTGGGTGTATTATTCCACAGCAGCAGCCCTTTAGCTTGAAATGGATTCCCAAGCCCTCCTTCCCCTGATGAACAGTGACATCCCCCAGTGCAGGAGAGCCTTGGCAAGAGGAATATTTTCCAAAAAGGCTGTTCTGGCCATTGGCTCTTTAAATATAGCAAAGAGTAGCTGCAGCAGCCCAGAAGCAACTGCAAACCATTTTAGGTCCTGTCATCACTCATTCTGTCTCCTCTCCCAGCTGGTAGCTCTTGTCACATCTTTCTTTCCTTCTTCCAGAGGAGTCTCCTAGTGTTGATAACTGTTCCTTATTGCTTCTAATTATTGAATCAGTCCAAAATTTTCTACCCTTTTTCCTGTGTGTGACACGGGTGGGTTGCTTCTTTATCTCTAGGCTCAAGAGGGGCAGTCCTCGGGAGGGCAAATGGAAGAAATACCTATTTTTAGCAGTGTTGATGCTGACCACAAAATCCCTGCTGTGCTTGTTTTGGGAAACCTGCACTGAGATGCATTTTGGTGTTAACCCTGGGATGGCTTTCTCTCCCACGTTTCACAACTTTACCTGCCTGCAGGGTACAAGCCTCTTCATGGTGCTTGAATCGGCTGCAGGCTGAGAGAGGGAAGAGGGGAGGAAAGGGGATTGTCTCGCCTTTGGACTGCACATTTGTTATTGTTTCATTTTAATTGTTCCTGGTAATTCTAAACTGCAAGCTGCACTGTGCATCTGGGGAAGTATGACTGTACAAAACTTTTATTTTCCTATTTGATGTATTTTTTCTTTCATTCATTCTTCAACTTTTTTTTCTCTTTTCTGAATCTTCACTGTTCTTTTAATCTTGGCAAAGAAACACTAACTTTCTGTTTCTTCTAAGTTATAATTTATTTGTTATTTAATTGAGGAGCACAGGAAAAGGTAATTATTACTACATTTCACATTATACAGGGACCCTGCTTTGTCACAGCTGCTGGCCACATGACCAGCCTTTCTTTGGGGAAACCTAAAGTGCTTGGTTTCACTGTACAATTCTGTACTCATCCAAAACCTGCTTGTGCAGTTATGGAGTCTTGTGAAAAGGTCATTTAATTATGAATTAGGTGTAGGTGAATGAAGGTCCTGATGCTGAGGTATAGAAATAAGCAGGGATCTTTTTATGAGAGGATTTCAGATGTAATGATTTTAATGGGTTGCAAGTTTCAATGTTTTAAGACTTTGAAAAAAGCAGAAAAACAGCATTAAATTTTTAACCCCTCTTTAAATAAAAATGTTGTCATTTTAGTTTAAGGAGGGATATAGCATTTGAGTTGTGGTCAGCCTGATTCTAAAAACCTGCTAAAGGACTGTTGCACAGAGAATGTTACTGCATCATGAGGGTTATGGAGATTTGGAGAATATGGACATAGATGGATTTCTACATGTTCACACACCCCTCTGATATCTTCTGAACCTCCTAGAGAAGTGAGTGGAGTTTCACATTCACATCACTTTACGGCTGTGTTGCAGAAATCTTTGCCACGTGGAGGGGATATTCTGGGGAGCAGGGGAGCTGTGTGTGGTGCCCAGCAAAGTGTCCCCAGCACAGGCAGCCATGCCAGTCCCCAGGCCAAGCAAGAAACACAGGTGGGAGGACGATCAGCACTGGGGAGGAGGGAACCCCCTGCAGTTCTGGAGCTCTGCATCTCCTCTTGTTCTTCTTGTATAGCTTTTAAAATGTATTTTCAAATGAATACATATGCAGGCAGGGACCAGAAGCTTTGGTTTCCTGAAGGTTGTGGTTAAAATGAAGGTTTCTTCAAGTCTCAAGGCACCCAAGCAGCTGGACTGGCTTTCTGAGCTCATTTAATCAGGTTGCCAAAGGAATGCAAGTCTTCAGGTGTTGGCTTTGCATGTTTTCTCCTCCAACCTTGTTCTTGCCCCTCTGTTCTGACATGACACTTGGAAAACCCAAGGGAATCCCCTCTGAGGCTGAGGGCTGTCCAGCACAGTCCTCCCAGGACACGATGGGCAGCATGGCCATGCATTCATCAGCTGCACAGGAGCAGGAGAACCATGCAAGACTGCAGGAGGCAGGAGGTCCTTCAACTGCCACAGACAAAATATTTGCCAAGGCTGGATGAATCAGCCTTGATGTCTGTCAGAGTGCACTGTCTATTTGCCAGTGGGCAGTTGTTTCTCCTTGGCTGATGGACAGGCAAATGCCTGTGGGTAGGCAGACATGTGACATCCTGGACACCAGAGCAATTTTATTCCCGTTTCCAAGAAATGAGGGAATCAATTCTCTTTGACTGGGAGCAATAAACCACTTGCTGAATGCAGGTCTTCAGTCCCAAATTACAAATGGCTCTGCTGCCTTTGTCAAACTTGCTTTATTTTCTTTCTTCAGGGCAAAACTCTAAGAATATACAAGAAAATGTAGAATGAGAGTAAAATCATAGCATTATTTTTTTTCTCGTTGGATGCAGAACTCTTGCTAACTTACGTTATAGACCAAAATCAATTGTGGGATCACTCTGAGGTGTTGAGGGGTGGTATGGAAGGTATACCAAGATGGAGGAGGGGGAGAAATGAGTGGGTTTACTTTAAACGTAAAATTTGCTTTTAGACTAATAAAATAATATGATACATCTGGGTTGATTTTCTCCTTGGTGATAGAGGGCTGGTCTAACAGTTCAGCCTTGGTCATGGCTGACTTGGACATTCTTTAAACTCTGTGATAGGGTTCTCATATCTCTTTCTCTTTTTCTAAAATCATTACAAGAGGAAGGCATTTATTACTTCTTGCCCCTAGGCAAGAAGTAGTCATCTTTGATTTAGCTTTACAGTGAAGTTGCTGAATTAAATGTAGTTTTGTTTTTATCTGTTTGCATGGAAGGCTTCCAGATAAAACAACTGTTTTAGTGACCTGTGCACTTGTATCATGTTAATTAGGTTTGAAAACTCATATATTGTTTTCATAAGGCTATTACATTTTCTGTAATTAAATTAAGCAAAAAATAAGGATGCATAGAATAATATTTATTATTAATACCAGACTCGAAGGGCTTACAACATGTGAATTGAAGGTAAGGGCCTTGAAGACAGCCTGAACTTCAAAACAATGTCAAATAGTCTAGTTTTTCAGTGAGTCTTTACTACACATATTTAAAGAAATCATTGATAGTGTGAGAACTAGCCCACTGAACACCCAGGCTTCTGGTCCCATTTGAAACTGTGCAGTTTCTGGGATCTTTACTGCCTGAATGGGAATGAATCTTTAACCCCAGTTAAATGGATAGGGATGTGATCTTGTGCTGTGTTGCTTGATCATGGGGCAAGGTCTGGGAGGCTGCCTGCATAGTCACCTTTCCTGGGAGATGGAGAGGAAAGTGGGTGGCATGGGAGGACATGAAAGGGCTCTTCAGTGGTAGGAGCAATTCAGCTGTCCTGTCTGTGTGAATCCTATGTGTTGGCTCAGTTTAGGCACAACCACACTGTGTCAGACCAATCACAGGTACCTATCCTCTTTAGTATCCTATCTGTGTGGTAGCCAGCCACACATGTCTAGGAAAGAGAACACGCATACAAAGAAGGCAAAGATATTTCACAGAATACTATCTCATCTTCCAGTGATATTTGGATCAGGGAATTTGTGAGACAGAAATTGTCTCATATGGTCCCTGTGAATGTTTTTTCTCTTTTATCTGGTTGCTGCCTGAACTTGGGCTGACATTTGGAACTTACTTACCTGCACGTTTACAAAGTACAGTTTCCTTTGGGTTTCTCTGAATCTGGAACCTGCTTCTTTCTTCTCTTGGCCTGCATCTCTGGGCAATGCATGCTGCTCCTGGTGAAAAGCTTCTTAGTGTGTGTCCTGTCCTGCATAGGCAGGCTGGCAAGAGATGAGCCAGTGTCAGTCCCTTTCCTAGCCTCTGCAAAATTTTGCCTTCAAAATATGTTTAAAGTAAGTAGACATTAAAATAGTCCCCTGCTGTGGCTCTGACCACAGAGATGAGAGCCAGCCTCGTTAACATTCTGTCTGGGAGCAGATGTCCTCTATTGGTCTTGGTGTGCTGGGAAGCCACCAGACTCCAGCTGCAGCACAGCACAGCTGGACTATACCACACCGCCAGGCTCTGACACCAGCAGCAGGGTGGCCAGTGGCTTGTATTTCATAAAGTTCCTGGCATTTCAGCCAAGGGCAAAGACAAGGCACTGCCCCAGGGAAGGCAGACCCCTGGCAGCAATCCAGACTGGCACTGCCTGGCTGAGCAGCTCTGTGGGAAAGGACCTGTTGGGATGGTGGGCAGTGAGCTGGGCACAGACCCACTGAGGAGAGGCTGTGGGACCAGGATTTGGGCACAGACCCACTGAGGAGAGGCTGTGGGACCAGGGTTTGGGCACAGACCCACTGAGGAGAAGCTGTGGGACCAGGGTTTGGGCACAGACCCACTGAGGAGAGGCTGTGGGACAAGGATTTGGGTACAGACCCACTGAGGAGAGGCTGTGGGACAAGGATTTGGGCACAGACCCACTGAGGAGAGGTTGTGGGACCAGGGTTTGGGCACAGACCCACTGAGGAGAGGAGAGGCTGTGGGACCAGGGTTTGTTCAGCCAGAGGACAACTTCAGGAGGAGCACACAGCAACCCCTGGTACCTGCAGGGAGATCATGGAGAAGATAAAAGCAGGCTGTTCTCAGCCCTGCAGGGTGGGAGGACAAGAGGACAGTGTACACTGAAACCAGAGGGGTTCAGGCTGGGTACAGGGAAGCATTGTCTCCCTGTGAGGACACTAAGTGGTAGGACAGGTTCCTTGGTGGGTCTGTGCATCCTTCATCTTTGGACATTCTCCAGACTTGTCTGGACAAAGCCCTGAGCAATCCGTGCTGGTTCATGATTTTGCCCAGAGTCTTGTAGCTGACCCCTTCTGGGAGCACTGCCAGCCTGAAATACCCTATGTTCCTCTGAAATATTTCTAGTGACTGAGGATGTTTATATTATCTTTCATATGTAGATTTTCTGGTGTCTATTAAGGCAACTTTTCTTGCCGTGAGGAATATACTAGAGCTTGTGTTCTACAGGTTGCCTGTTTGTGGGAAACAGAAAAAAATAATGTTTTAGAGGCCTCTAACCTCTGTCAAGTGCTAAGAGGATCAAAAGCTCCAAGGCAGGGACATGCAAACAGACACAAACGCAGAACAGCATGACAGCACAAGTCTCATTTTCTTAGGCTAATTTTGAAATTTTTTAAAATCTAAATATGGACAAAGGTTTAAGTGAAATGTAATAATTGCTAGACCAGTTCATCTGACATTATAAAGTAATTAAAATAGGTAGTCCTTCCATGAAAAGAAATTCATGGCAGCTAATTGTAGCTGAGGTATGCTACAGTACAAGCAGACTTTGCATGCCTTGTAAGCAGCATATTCTGAACTGGGTTGAGTACATGCACATCAATCAACCAGAATTAATCTCACGGTAAACATATACTGTGCAACAGCAAAACCTATCATTTGGATCCTCTAAAGTTTAATTAAAAACCTATGAGAGATCTTTAAACACAAAATGAGATTGATTTTTCAATGTTGTCATAGCTATAGCAATGATACTAGTAATCTTGGTCTGTATGCCTTAAATTCTGTGTGTCTTGTAACAGTGTAAGTCTGAAGGCTCCTGCATTTTGGATATTTTTAACTGGTTCTTGCATCAGTGCCTTTATTGCTTGAGCCGAGGTTCTCTGTGGGAGTATATTGGCTGAAGTATATTACTTTGCATGCCTACACAGAATTTGTACAGATATGTTGAGCAGCTGCATTTTAAAGCCTCTCAAAACAATAGCTGTCTCATAATGTTAGTTTAAGGCAGATTTGTGTACCAGGAACAGAGGTTTCTCATAAAGAGAGGTGTCTCCTACCTTAACTGTGAGAGCCTTTGCTATCTCAACCAAGTTCTTCTCTCCAGTGGTCCCATAAAATCCCTTCCTTCTGCCTGAGCTGCCAGTCCCTGGCCCCACAGGCTCCTCAAAATCCTCCTGCAGGTGTTTCTGTGCCCTGTGGCCCTAGGTCCCACACAGCAGGACCACCTGCCCTGCTCCCAGAACATCTCCCTGGCCATCACTTGGCTGAGTGTCCAAAGCTCTTTCACTGGTGACCCCCATGCCCTGCTCAGATTCCTGCTTTAAGGAAAGCACTGTCCCCTCTCCTGTTGCCTTCAGGTAAGGATGGCACCATCAGAAGAAGGAACGAAGGTTCAGCCCCACTTCACTCCCATCTCACATCATGAACGAGCTGTAGTTACAAATGGCAGTAGACACAAGATGGGTGCCTGTGGGTTTGTATCTGTGTCCATAGAAAGAACAAAACTATTTCAATAAAATGCTTTAAATTCATTTCCTCACACTGTTGAAGTTGTGCTTTGAAAGGCTGCTGAATAAAACAATCAGTGGCCTGACTTGGGACACATGATGGTTCTTTGGAAATTGTTTTGGTGTAAGGATGGCACATAAACAAAGCTTTCTTTTTTTTCTTCTGGGCATCAGCTGCTGGCAGAAGTAGATGAAAACAGCTTCTCACATCACACTGCCCATTTACATTTTCCATATGCTGGATTTTAAGATTATAGGGTTTTAGATTCTGAGTTTGCATGTTGTATTTTACATAATAATGAGTTTCTGTCTGAGGCTGAGTTGATACATGAGAAAGCAGAACCACCACCACCCAGAAAGCGAGGAAGAACAACACACATTTTGGAAAGGAGTTCTCCCTCACTGAGCTCTTCACATTTTTTCCAGGAAGCATATTCAATTTCTGTTTTCTGCCATGAAAATGGTATCTGCTTTTGAGCTCCTTGAAAGGAATTTGTCTTCCTACTTGGTGGGTCTGTTTCCAGTAGCTTTCTAGTAAAGATTTTTTGAAATTATATCAGTCAGATTTTTCTTCATAAATTAATTACTCTGTTACAAACCATTCACGCCAATAAACTTTCATTATAGCCCTTGACTTTGACAATTTTGCACTTCCTTGCCATCACAGAGTCGCCTTTTACTGCCTGTTTTAATCATAGAAACATCACTCCAGGGAAAGGTAATTCTTGGGTATTGCTATGCTTTTAACTATTTGTTTCCCTGCTACAAGGGGTATCTCTCTGTAACAGGGGATACACACGTCTGTGTAGTAGGGATTTTACTGGGAGGTTGGATTAGATGACTTCCTGAAGCCTCTTCCAAAGCAAATTATCTTGTGATCCTACATGCATTTTTAAAAAATCTCCCTGATCTCCTTCTGAAAATGAGCTCAAGATTAGAATTTCTTCTGGTTCTCCCTATTCTACTTTTTTTTTGTCACTAAGCACTTGCAGATGAGATGTCTACCAAGGTTTCACATAGCAAAGGGCCACGCTGGACATTGCAGTACCTGGGGAAGTGATTCTTCAGCATCTGTGCAGCATGGCAACATTCTGCAACCTTTTGTTTCCTCTTATAGTAAAACTGAAGTAACTGCTCTTTGCCAGAATTGAGAGCCCGTTTGTAGGTAGATTGAGAAGCTGGAGTCCTTTCCTCAAAAGTCACTTAATGACTTCAGAGATACTTCCAGGTCTCTGCAGACACTTCCATTTCTGCAGTCACAATGCAGCCAGCATAAAACACTTCCTTGAACATAGTTTTGTTTAGATCCATCACACCCTGCTTGGTCCTAACCTCCTCTCATCACAGCACTTCTCCTTTGCCTTGTGTAGTAGAGGCCTTCAAAGATCACTGGGCAGAAAAAGTGAATCTCATGAGGAGGAACCCCCATTTTACACTTCAGACTCAGTGATCAGTTATGCTCAAGCTGGATTCATGCATTTTTGCTGCTTGCATGTAGACTTTGTTAGTTGACCTGCAAGTAAGACTTATTTCAATGTATGTTGTCAAAGCAAAGAGAATTGCAAGCATTTGCCATTCTTTTCATGCTGGAAATCACCTAAGATTTATATCTGTGGTGAGTTAATGAAGACAGAACATCTCTAAATAGCAATCTCTGAGCTGAGTTTAGAATAGGTATTTGTAGATGCAGCTTGCACAGTTTCCTGGTCTCTTGTAGTGACTGGAAAAGTCCAAACACCTTCAGTAAAACTCGTTCCACCAATTTCTGCCATTAGAAAAAGTGGTTTATAAGGGTACAGAATACCACAGAACATCTTATTGCTACACTGACTGAGACTGAACACAGATCTGCTGCTACAAAGAGCTACAATAAAACTTTGGAGACATGAAATATGTCTGAATTCTTCAGCTTGAGGACAGCTGTAATTATAATGAGCTTGCAGAAATCAAGCTGCAAGAGTAGCCTGTTCTCTCCCCCTGCCTGGGATTAACTATAAATGACTCATAGTGAGGCGTAACACTACCTTTCCATTGAGAGGAATGTCAGTTCTCCAGCTATATGATAAATCATTACATCTTTATTAGGGAATGGAGAATGAAAGAACTGCTCTCCCATTATATGTTTACCCAATTTGTGTCCAGCTGCTTTAGGAACACCCTACTCCTATTTAGTATCTTAGCAAGCTTTGCTAAATCCATCTGTTCTAAAGCAGTATTGTGTTAAGCACAAAATAAAGAACCCAAAGCAGGCACCAGCTGCAGTCCCCAACAAGCAGGCTATTGAAATCCACTTACTCTAGCTTACAAGACACTTATGAGAAAGAAGGACCATTCTAATATATTTAAGGCTAGAACAAGCTTGTGTCTCCTTGGCTAAGACAAGCAGTTCTGATGATCATAGCTGGTGGTCTAGATGGCAAGAAAAGGCAGGACGGGCTAGTAAAAGCTCCTTTGACTTCAATGGCAATATGGATTTGGCCTCATGCAAACAATGAGAGTATGTGAAACTAATTATCCACCCATTGAGGTTTTCTCTCCACCTTCCCCCTTTCTAATTTCTAATGAATGTAGATAATTGCTGTGTTCCCACTAACACGCAGATTAGGCCTCTGGGATTAGGCTGTGTGATTAGGCTGTGTGATTGAGCAGCTAATACTAAGGGTAAACGCCTCTGGTGTTCCTGCTAAATGCATTCTTGCTAGTAAGTTAAATAATCATTCTACTAAAGCGTTACCAAAAGATTTAAATACTTGTTTTGCAGACTACTAGTCAATTTCTATAGTTTCTGACGTACTGTGACATGCTTCAGAATGTTCGTTTATATACAGTTTGATTTCTTTTGATGATTGTCAACTTAAGTTACTAAAAAAGGAGAGCATTTTGTACACAAAAAAGGAAAGGGGTGGAGGGAAAACAGTATATTAGAAACATGAGTAGGTGCCCTGGCTTGTCCATCAGTCTTGGCATCATTTTATTTATACATTTTCTAAAGGATTAGAAGTAATCAGTTCCAGAGGATGTGCTCTGGAATATTGGCAGCGTCTGCTTTCTTGGCAATCATTGCAAATATTTTATGCAGTTTCATATTGTCTTGTGCAGTACCAAGCGCTGGCGGTTTGACGTAAACAGTGTTAATGTTTTAACTTCTATGGCAGCGACGCTTCTCCCCCTGCAGAGCCCTGTGCTTTCCAAAGGCTTGGAGTTGGCAGGGCCTGTTTGGCATGGTGGGAACACTCACCTGGGGGGAGTACAGGACCCCATTTTCGGGGACAGGATGGCTCTGCTTCTGCAGCAGCACACCAGAGCCCTCAGAGCCTGTTGTCTGACCCCCCGGCAGGGTGAGGGGCTGGTGTGCAGGCAGGGACAGAGGCAGTCCCCATGCAGGATGTGCTCATTACACTCATTTTTATAGCTCTGCCTTCCTCACCAGTGAGAAACAGCAGAGCCCCACTTCCCAACTCATTAGTTTTAATGTTTGCAGGTAAATAGTTTCTAAGGCAGAGACCTTGCCATGCAGTTGTGGATGCTCCAGATAGATCTCACCTACTCTGGTCCTTCAAGGTGATGACTGGAAGCAAGTTTGGGGATCACACTTGACTGATTCTCCATAAAGTATACCCTGCACCTGTCCCCACCTTCTGAGGCAAGAGGGACTGGGTTTTCCTGATGTCACTCTGTCAACTTCAATGAGATGTTAGGAGAAATGTGGTAAAGCAGGGTGTTAATCCAATAACTAGAGCCCAGAAGCAGTAGAGAAGGTGAGAGAGGAACATGAGTTAGAGTCCCTCAGATCAAAAGTATAATATTAAGAAAAGAAAGCTCTGTATTCCTGAGGAGTTAACTCTGTCCTATCGGCCAAAAGAACAAGGACATGTTGGAATATCAGCAAATGGTTTTCAGAAAAGACTAGCAAAGTTCTGGCATTTCATTAAATCTAGGTAACATTGTGAAAAGAAACACAAGAAATAATTGTTTCTTAATATGGCATTTGCCTAAAGTAACATTGATGTTGATTGAAGTAATGTAATTTTCATATCTAAAATGTTGCAGGGGAGAGTATGTCTATTTCATTTATGTTTGCAGAAACTTAATCTACAGGAAAAGATTTTATAACAGAATTGGAGGTTAAATTTCATTTGCTGATTTAATAAAAGCTAACAGGATGGATTTGGGGATATTTCATTAATCTTTCTTTCCTTTCAGTGAAAAGGAAATTAAGTGCAATCTAGTTCAAACTTTGCTTCACTATTATACAATAGACTGCCAATGTCCATGTTCTCTCTGGCAAGTTAAAACCTAATTAGTCACAGAAAATTCTTCCCTGATCCTGTCACTGCGAGGCAGGAAAAGCCTGGGCTGCGGACAAAGAATGCAGATGCACTCGATGCTTGGCTGTGGCTCTGTTAAGGTCTGTGCTTTCCTACATAGCATGCAGTGACATAACTGGAAGCAGCATATTTTGTCCTTCATGCAATGAGATCAGATATAAACTGCCTTTTCAAAATGTAAAGAAAACCTTTTAATATTAAGTAGTGCAAAGAACACACTGCCATTCACCACTTCCCCATTTCTGCCTGTTCTTTAAAGCAGCAGCACTGGCTGCTTGGGAGCTGGGAGATGATCAGCTGGGTCCAGCTGGGCTGAGTAGGGGCAGAAGGCTGTTGAACCCTCCTGTCAGGAGCTGCCAGGATGCCAGGCTGCAGGGCTGGGGGAGCCGTGGGAGCAGGGGGATGGCTCTGCACCTCCTGCACCAGCGCTGGCAAGGAGGCTCCAGCTGCTCCTACTGCACCTTGTGTCCAGGACCTGCTGCATCCCTAAAATGTAGCTTCATATTTCTACCTTTTGTAATTTTGAAGGAGAGGGTCAACTGATTGAATTAACTTAGAAGCAACATTATATCTATCACTTCCCTTAATGCTTATATAAAATAACACTTGTTCTTTCAATGTCCTTGATTACATTTGTGAAAAAGCAATAACTATTAAAAATATCTGCCCTTTCTAAATCTAGTTCTATTTCTAACAACTATTGTAGAATTATTCTGGGACTGACAGACTCTTTGGCTCCCTCTGACTTACATGTTTTATCACAGTACATTGAAATTTTCACTATTTGATGAAATTTTTATGGCATACATAGAGTATAGTCTGGGGGAGGAAAGTTATTTTACTTCTGGAGGTGAGATTATAGAACATAATTAACACAAGTAGATCTTGAAAAGGACAACCTTTTTCACATCAAATTAATTGATTGCCATTTGTGTTTAGACTGAGATTTTCCAAGGCATTTAGAGGCACTGTCTCATGTAACCCCTCTGAAAATCCAAGCTGCTACTGCAGTGGTTTCACAGTAAGATTTGCAGGGGCAAAAAGCTTTCTGTGGTGTAATCTGAGTGCAAGAAGCAGTTAATTCTGCTTATGAAATTTGACAACGAAGTATGAGCCTTGGGGAGAATTTTAGCTTCCATCTCTAACTGAGACCGGGTATCTGGAGGCAACCTTTTGTTTTTCCAGAATATGTGGGGAAAAATAACTGAGTAAGTCTGCCCTTCTGTTTTTCCAGCAGCTATGCTACTCAAAACAGCAGGTGACTAAAGCAATGCAGGTACCTCACTCTGGGTAGAGGATTATTGTGAGGAAATCCTGTAGGATTTGTTTTTATGAAGATTTTTTTTTTCTCCTCCCCTGTTGCTCCAGTAGTGTGGTTTCGTGGAGCTGGGAAATGACCCAGCCCTGTGATTTCCCTTGTAGGGTGAGTGTGGAATGAACTTGAACATCCCCAGAGGCTGCTGCCCTCACTCAGCATGTCCTGGCCCTTGCCCTCTGCCTTTAGAGATCCTGGGGGAATTCGTCCTTGTGAGGAGGGGAGGAGGATGTTCTGGGGCCAGGGGAAGACTGTGCTGTGGTGCTCCTGCCAGAGAATGAACAACCCTTGGTATCCAGCTGTGTTTATGGTCTCAGCCCATGTTCTCTTGGTTTCTATGAAAGCCACAAGTGGAACAAACCTCAGGCTTAGCCCAAGGTCCGAGTGCAGTTTTTGCCTGAAGCCTGACTACGTGGTGACTGAGCAGCCACTCCAGGGCTCTGTTTACACGTTGATTCTCCCCTTCAAGCTGTGCATCTTTTGCTCTGCTCTGCTCTGCTCTGCTCTGCTCTGCTCTGCTCTGCTCTGCTCTGCCTTTCATTGCTGGTGTGTTGGAGTGGCCCTTAAGGGAAAGAATTAACCCAGCTAGATGCTGTGAGCAGAGATTCACCCTGTCCTTGGGCAGGACTTGGAGGGACCAGGGTGATCTGGGTGCTGGAGAGCTTCCCTCTCTCTTTTGGCATGCATGTCCTGGCTAGAGCTGGAAGAGATTTCTCCAGAACTGCTGTGCTAGGCATCTGCACTCCACAGGCTTGTGAATAATTCAGTGTATTGAGCTGTGGCTTACTTACAACATTAAACTGTTCAAAAAGACAAATGGAAATAAAATAATAACTTGAGCTTAAACACATAGGCTGCAGCAACCCAAGAATTCATTATGCTATTTATCTGCTACTGTGGAGCATAATTTTAAAGAGATATGTCATGTCAGAGCTTTCTTTTTTAATGGCTGTTTCAGAACATGCTACTGTGGAACACATCAGAATTCCAAGCTTTTCCTATATTTGATTATAGCTGATAGCAATCAAAGTAATTTTACTGCCAATAATAATGTTGGCAGCAGCTTAATTTAATAGCATGGAGGTTAGATCTTATTTATATCATTCCTCAAATTTGATAACTTTGAATGTAACTACAAAATATTTTGCAATGAAAAAATATGGGATATTTAATTTAGTGTTCTGGTCTCATTGCTTAAAAATGTTCAGACTACACAAACACATTCTTACACCAGTTGTTTTAAATACAACTTTTCCATGGACGATAGGTCTTTTTCATAATATTCTGAGAAAGGCTGATTACTTTATCACTGTCAGGCATGCCAATAGTTGAAAAATCAGTCTTCTTTGAATAACTCCTCAATTTGCCAAATGCAAGCAAATAACCTTTGGAAAAATAAATCCATTAACCAATTTTTTTTCACATCCTGTCTGCTTTTCCTTACTTAGGGAAAGTTGTAGGCTTAGAGTTGTATTATTGCCACATCAGTATACTGTCACCAGCTTTGATAGTTACATCACTGTTGCATCACTAGAAAGGACCAGAATTTCATCTCTTTGTAATTATGGGATTTTTGCCACTGCCTCAAATGGGGGAGGCTGACTTATATAAAACAACAGGGTTTCACCTGTGGACTGTGCCATCCATGAGATGAGTGCTGCAGCTGCTAGTGACATGGTGCATGGCTGCCGCCTTCCTTTGGCCCCTGTATTTAGAAATATTTATGCACATATGGTCTCACCACGCAGTATCCTTTGCCATGGACCTCTCACTGATATGCCTGTGGCTATGTTCAGCACTTGCAGGGCTGGAACAGATGAGGCAAGGTATGGTTGAGAACTGACATAATTTGCTGCTCTTTCCCCTTGGTCTGCTGGAGTCTCCTGAGGATTGATCAGAGAAGCACCGAAGGAGCCTCCTGTCTCTCAAAGTTTCTCGACCTCCAAAAACTAATTTTCTGGATAGTTTCATTCACAGAATGGCATCAGGTTTAAATGTTGAAGAGGAAAACGTGATGTTTTCATGCTTTCAGACACAGCTGGTTAATTCAGTGATAGGGAAGTAATATTATCCCCTGTAATAGAAGAAACAGCAAAGTCAGAGACGTTGCAAGAGAACTGTTCAGGCAGAATTAGAGCCCCAGCTGATTCTGGGACTCCAGCCTGCCCTTGGGTTTGATGCTCTGTTCAGGCAGCCAAGCCAGGCTTCCTGTCCTGGGGGAGGAAAACACCAGGGAAAAGAGCAGCCATGCTTCCCAGGATGGAATCATGGGGGTTTCACAGGGTAACACAATGAGCTGCCCTAAGTTGCCATGCTTGCCAACATGAGGATGCTGAAAGAAATAGCAGGCCAGAGAATCACCATCCTTCTCTCCTGTCAGTTTCTGCTCGCCTTGTTGAGATGAGATGTTGTAAAGCAGATAAATAAAAAGGCTCTCCACCATCCTCTTCCCTCAATATATGTTTTGAGATGAAGTTTTTAAGGTCACCTGCCTACAGTGTCTATTGAAAAACATGCAGGCAGTGGATGGTAGAACTGGGGGAAGCAAGGGAGGGCAACTTGTCTGGGGTGGGAGGTGTAGTCTCTTACACCTGTGTTGCCAAGAGCATGGGCAGAAATTGCCTGAGAAGCAGTTTGGCAGCCTCTAGCCAGAACCTGAATGTTAGAAACTTGTGCTAAAACCACCTCAGCTGCTAAATACAGTCAAAGGATCTCCAAAAATTGTCAGGGGTAAATTAAGAAGAACAGGGAATTATGAGCCAGGGACCAAAAAGCTGAAACTTCAGTGCACCCATGCCATCTTTCCATGGGGAGTCATCTCTTGTCCCACCAGCTTCAGGAGAAGACAGAGACAACACCAACCCAGATCTGCACTCCCTGCTCAGGGTAGAAGTTCCCACCCATGCCAAATCTCCCCACCAGGATGATATACCCAAGGTGTGGTGGCCAGCATGTCCCAGCTCTCTTGCTCTCACAAAGCCCTGCTGCACTCACCTAAATACCGTATTAAAAAGCTTCCCCCAGATTAAGTTAAAAACAAATAATGAAAAAATCAGTCCTCTCAATGTGAAGCGAATTGCCTCTCTGCTTTAAATAGATCTTGTGCTAAAAGACAGAAAGACTTGTGTATTTATTTCCAAGATTATTAAATGACATATAGAATATGCTTCCTGAGTATTAGCAGAGTTTATAACTGAATTCATCCTATCCATGCTCTGGTTACGTCTAATGAGGATAATTATTACATGGCTTAACTATAATTCGGTATTGACTCTTTCGCGCATGAGAAGCTTTTGTTGGCAAGCATCAGTGGAGAGCTTCAACAAAAGACATGTTTAGCCTGTGTAAACATTGTTATTTCAAGGTCTCACCCTAACGTGCTTTAGGCTAAGTACTTTCTCCTCAATTGAGCTAATATAGCCAAAATGATATAAGGATGGGATTAGATACTGGCTTACACCACAAGGAAAAAAATGAAAGTTGGGCAGGGAAAAATGCAGTTAATTCCATCCTGTCAGCAGTGGATATTAAAGATTATTAGTTGGCACGTTCAATTATGTGTGAATCACAATAGTGGTACTGTTACTTTTGCATTCAATTTTACAAGGGCAGGTAAAAAGTGTAGGTTTAGTATCATCTGCAGGGATTATCTGTTCCTTGCAGTGATTTGAGGTTATATTAAAGTGTTCAGCAGGTTCAGAGAAAACATCTCTGTCTAATGAAATGTCCCACTGTTACATGATCTTTGTCACTGAATAGAAATGAACAAATCGGCCTGATGGGACTTTGACCACCTTTTACAAATAAATTTCTTTAGGCAGTTACTAGTTAGTCTACTATGTGATTATTAAAATGATAAACCAACCAATATAGCTCTCTTTTTGCTGCTTCCCTCTGCTGGATAGAGCCAGTAGTGCTTAGTTTTGTGTCAGTTTCATTAACACCAGCAACCTGGAAAGACTTCTCTGTCTCCTTAGGTTATGGGCCTTCAGTTCACAGATAATAAATCTGAATCTTGTTCTGACTCTCATAGTGAATTTTTCAATCTGAAGGTTAAACAACAGTCACAGAATTCACAATAATATAAAATCCTTGGTTCAATTACATGGCCCCAGTCTGAGGCTTTGATGCTGGAAGCTCTTCTATCAAGATGGGAATGTGTGCTGGACTGGAATAGGATGCTGGGCATGCCAGTGTCTCTGCCCTGGCCCTAGGGTAGACCAACAGCAGGACAAGGAGGTGTACTACACAAGAAGTCAAATTAATTATGGGATGTGTACATTGAAATTGTTGGGTTTTTAACAAAATAAGCCTCTGGCAGGTTGTTTGTGTTTTGCTTGTCTTCAGAGATTTCCATAGCCAAAGGAGACCACTGTGATAATGCACTGTGACTGCTTGACTGCTGTTCCAAGACCAGTAACAACGCTAGTTGAGCTACAGCATATATTTTAGGAAAAAAAATCCAAACCCAACCTTCTAATCTTGGTTTCCAGTTTCCAGTGTTAGAAGGCCTCCCACAGCATGGTGACATTCCCATATCCATTTTCCCTTTCAGAGTTTGCATCCCCTCACAAGGTGAACGGGTCTCATTTTGAGATTTAAATGTCAGGATTCATCTTGTACAGCTTTCTTCTCCAAAACTGACAAAGGCTGTCATCATATGTGTGTGGCCTGCATGGGTACTTGACAGAAGTAACTTGGATAACTTCGGGTTGTCCCCAGCTGTCTGGGTGCCCAAGCGTAGGATTTTACAACCTCTCATTTGGTTGCCCCACCACTATCCATTCCAGAGGAGGACTAGCCCTTCAGAGTCAGTGGTGGAGATGATGTTTGTCTGAATATCCACAAAGATCCCCAAGTCCCTCCAGAACTACCATTTCCCAGGCTCACAAATGAGACCCATGCACTTTGAGTTTAGACGTCTGACTTTCAAGCTGACTTACTGAAACGTGTCATTTAGCTAAATTTACCCAGAAATTTAGACTACTGCTATAGTTTTTTTAGGAAGTGTTTCTGCTATGGTTCACAGTCTGTGCAAAAAATTCCAAACCAATCCTATTGTACATTTCTGTCACATGTTGTCCTTTGACCAATAGTTTATTATGGCTGGAGACATTTTCAGCAGTTGCTTCCACTGTTGGTGCTCATGCCCAGCTGGAAGTCTAGCTCCCCAGCAAAAGAGAATACTTCTCTATTAATGTATGTCTATTAGAAGCATTAAGTTCTTACAACCACTCAATTTCCTCTCAATAACCCCTTAGTAACTGGACATTCATAGAGTCCTGCTCTAAGTTTAATTCTCTGTTTCCAGGAATTGTCTGGTTTTGCCCCTTAGTGGGGTTATCACATTTCTTCTTAAAACTTTTAATGTAACATTTCCTCAATGCCTTGTTTGGAAAACTTATATGAAGACTGAAGTCTGCAGGTGGTTAAAAAGGAAGGAACTTTTTGTTTTCTGTTTAGCACCCTCAAGTTTTTTTGCCTTGCTGTTCTCCCCAGACACTGGAAGGTCTCCCGTCTCGTAGCCAGGTGTGTCCCATTGTCAATCATCTATTCAGGGTTAAAATCACCATTTTAAGATACAGGGACATCACCACTGATGTCCCTGCTGAGGGCACATAGACCACACCAGGCAGCTTGGTCCCCAGGAAGTGAATGGAGCAAGTGAAGAGTTTTGAGCGAATCAACTACATAATTTGTGTCATGTTCACACTGTGATTCAGGGTAAACATGGATAGGGTTTGCCATGTTGTTGCATAGACCAGATGGATAAGAACATACACTTGAAATTTTAATCTAAAATTTTAGAAATTGGCCAGAAACCCCCAGACTACTGTCTCCTGGGAAACTCTAAATATGACTTTAAGTGTCTGGTGTTACTCTCCCAGCAGTGTGCAGAGTATTTTAGTTTTCAGAAAGGCTGTGATGCTTGCTTATCAGGCAGGACAATCGGGGCTTTCCATGTCCCAGCAAGGGCTTTTGCAAAAATAAGGCACTGAGAAGGGAGATTTTCTCAGCAGGTGTGGGGTACTGCTTTCTGTTGGCACAGCACTTTTGGCTTGGCTACAATGTATATTTACTTTATGTAACTCTGAGTGTAGTAAGAATGCTAGCAAAAACCACTTGGAAAAGGAAAAAAGGAAACATTAAACCTTAACTCTGCATTCTCAATTACATGATTACTCCTTCAGGATGAAATTGTTCTTGATTCTTACTGTAAACTTTTGAATTTCTTACATAAATAGCATGATTATATTTACATAAATAGTTGCACCCTGGAGTACAACAATCCTATTGTACACAAAAATCCTATTAAAATTTCCTGAGAGAAGAATACAGCTTGAGCAATGGTGTGTTGTGCATAAAACCAGTTGCCTCACTTTTTTCTTTATTCAGAACCAATTCTTTTTAGATACATGCACCTGAGTGCAGAATTTGACCTCTTAGAAGTCAATGCTCAGCTCCAATATATGAAAGCACAATCGTAATTGAACTGATAGTTCAGAGCAATGTAATGTACAGATAGGTTTTCTGCAAGCTGATTATGTGCATCTAGGGGTGAGATAGCAAACATACTCCAGAGGAGTCTGATTAATCCTTCAAAGAAACAGCTGCAGCCTTGTCTTCTACCTAAAACAACTATAATCCCAATATCTAAGCACAGAGAAGCCTGTGTCTTAGTTCACATCTCTTCAGCTTTTTGCCACTCTGAACTCAACAGACTCTGGATTATCCTTTCCCCTTCCACAGGGAGATGACAGCATATGAATCCCAAGTTTTCAAAAGGAGATGTAAAGTAAAACACAGCCCAGTGTGCTCTCTCAGCTACTAGTAAGGAGGCAAGAACCCACATTTGGCCCTAACTGCAAAATGACACTTAGGTACTTAAAGCGGGCTTATAAAAAAGGGAGAGAGGACTTTTTACATGGGCAAATAGTGCTAGGACAAGGGAGAAGGGTTTTGAACTTTTTGAACTAAAAGATGAGATTAGATATTAGTAAGAATTTTTTTTACTGTGAGGGTGGAAAGGCACTGCAACAGGTTACCCAGAAAAGCTGCAGATGTCCCATCCCTGGAAGTGCTCAAGGCCAGGCTGCATGGGACCCTGAGCAACCTGATCTAGTCAAAGGTATCCCTGCCTGTGGCACAGGGACTGGAAGTAGGTTGTCGCTGTTGAGCGGCTAGCTGAGGAATGACCCAAGGTCTCAGACAAGGAAAGAGAGAAGAGAGCTTTATTGTTTTGAATTCCATATATATAGAGTTTACAGCGGTCACCCAGATTGGTCAGCCCGAGACCTCCCCCTAGGCCCAATTGGCCAAGCCCAAACTGACCCAATCCGGAGAAGTTGTTTGCAAAACATCCAAACTTTATCTTGTTTATGAAATATAGCAAAATGTTCCCACGGGAAGGACCTGTGCTAGCCACAGTAGGTGATCTTTAAAGTCCCTGATTCTATGATTCTATGATAAATAAATTTGAATAAGCAAATGTCTTTGGATCAGAGTATCTACACTGTAGGACAGCTTATCAATACAGCTATGACTGTGCTGAAGGCCACTGATCCTCGTACTGCTGTAGCTTGTGCACATTTCTGATAAGCACAGGAAATAAAAAAAAAAGATTTGGCCAATCAAAGATTAGCTGAAGGATTTAAATAAGTGCTATGAGTAGAATTTCAGAAGTAATTTATAACTGGTTTGATTGCTGAAGAAAAATAATAAATGAAAGCAAAACAAAAAAAAGAAAATTATAGAAACAGAATTTGCTGAGCTGGAAAGGACCCCTCAAGGTCATTGAGTCCAACTCCTGATTGGGGCCAGGATTCAAGAGTCACACCATGTGCCTGAAAGCATTGTCCAAATGCTTCTTGGACTCATACAGGCTTGGGGCTGCAATGAGGGATTGACTCAAAAAACTAAACCCTTTCTAATTCCCTTTGTACAAACATGTGCCTGCCTGCACACATCCCACCACTTTTGTTTCAAAGCAAGAGAAAAAAGAGTTTTAATAGGAAGCAAATGTATTCCTTGCTTTTAGTTTTTTCTTTTAAAAACTCTACTTAGCCTAATACCCTTGAAAATATTCTTTTAAGACAACAAGTCAAAATGTTTAGAAAGAACAAAAATGAGCTGTGTCTACTACATAATCCATTTTCGCATTAAAAAACCTCAAACCAAAAAAACCCCAAACAAACAGAAAAAGGAAGACCACCCTGAAACCTTGTTCCAATTTTACCTGAACCTCTGATAATTTTTGTTTTGCTAAAACTACAAATTTGACAATCAGTATTAACTGAGAAATGTAATCTAAACCTCAAGGAAATTACCTTCTTGGTATTCTCAGGTAGGAACTCAGGAAAGATGCCTCTGGGTAGATTCGGTGGTGATGAATAGCACTCATAAGACCTGAATAATTCTGCAGTATTTTGAAATCAAGCAATTGTGTACACAGGAAGAAAAACTAAATGAAGCAAAGATAGTAAGAAATATTTGTAATCTGAAATGAAGTGAACAAGATGTGCTGTATCAATAACAAAAGCAGGTGAGTGGGGCTAATATCCCATGCTACTGCAGGCTGGACACTACATCCAAATCATTTTGTTGGGAGATGACAAACCTTTGATTTTGAGAGCAATGGCTAGTGGCATTATATTTTGTATTTCCTGACACAGCATGAATCTAAGAATGTTTCTTATTTCATATGGGAATGATTTCAGGATGCTAGCGACATAACATTCAGGGAATGAACAGTCTAAAATTTCTATAAACACCAGAATCAAGGCATTTATGAGTTTTAGTAAAAAATTTATTGAAGTCTGGTCATGTTGGCATATTGTGCATTTTAAATGTAAATTAGATTACTGGCAGTAGATTCAATTTAGTGGTAAAAATGTAAAGAAAACAGTTGGGCTACAGATGAAACAATAACGTAGCTGTTCTTTAGTTAAGAGAACAGTGAAATCCAGAAACAAATGGTGTTTGGGAATATTTATGGTAGAGGAAATATGCTGCATACAATTAACTTTGTCAATTATATACAGCACAGTAGTTTTTGTTCAGCTTTGAAGAGCAGTTTCTGATAGTGAACATATGATAGAGTGAATGGATGGCTCTGAGGGTTTCCAGCAGGAACAGAAAACCTTTCATCCTTAGCTCACTGGCTAAAATGCAGTCCAGGCTGTGAGTGAGCCATGCTGATGGCTGTGTGTACAACTCACTAGAAATGACACCAGGTCTCTCCTCCTCCCCCATTACACTATTTCAGGTGCAAAGCCTGTGTGACTAAAAAGGACCACAGGAATTGGCACTACATTGGCAGCTCTAGGGGAAAAACCAAACAGCATTTGGCTCCTTCTTACCAAGGTTTTTCCTGGTGCTGGAAGCACTTGACCTCTCTGCCTTGCTCTATAGACACAACATGTTTGCTCTTGTCAGGTTTACCATCAGGCATCTTTCAAGGGCTTTCAAATCTCCTGAAAAAACATACAGCATTAAAATTAAAAATTTACTTCAATGGTACTGAGGAGTGATGCTTTTTCATGTACTGCATGCCACAACTGGCTAGACTGGCGTGGAGCAGTGAAAGTTACAATACTGTTACATAATTAAGCCAAATCTGTTCTGGATATTGGTCAATTAAAAGAGATGAATTCTTTACACACACTTCGGACATGGCCCATTGCCCCAGAGTTACTTCTGTTATTAGTTATGAAAAGGTAGGTTAACAAGGGAGTAAAATAGCTGAGAAGTCACCCTCCCATTCCATCCAGTTTGCTTAGGTTAAAGGCTCCAGGGCATTGTCTTGCTGGTGACAGCCATTGGGGCTAAAATCCTGTTCTGTGATGAGCTTTGCTCCGAACACTACTGCCACAAAGGCACAGAAACAAATATGGACAATGGTTGCTGAAACAGCCCTTGGGGCTGGCTTAGGGTGCTGCTGATGGTTGGGTGTCTGGGAAGGAGAAGCAGGGAAAATAACCTAGGAAAAGAGGGAAAAATTTCAGAGCTTTGTCAGCCAAAACAAGTGTCAGGGTCAGGTCTGTGAGAAGCTGAGAAAATGGACAGGGTTTTCAGCAAAGTGGTAACTGGTCAGCATTCTGAGGGCTGGATCCTACACTTTGAAAGGCTTCTCTTACCTTTCATAGCCACCAGAAATAGTTTACATCTTTCTGCTATAACTTTTGAAGTAATTACTTTTTGAATCATCTGGTTTTATAATGAGAAGTCATGCTGTTGGTTATTTTTTATTATTTAAAACCTGGAAGGTAGTGTAAGAAATCTTTCAAGAAAGAACATCTCCTCTTAAGTTTGTTTAAAACCCTTTTCATCATAAGGTTCAGAGCTCTTTAGTGGGAGAAAATTTTTCTCATCAGAATGAGTAGCAAATATAAGATGAAATGAAAAAAGATAAAAACTTCAAATGAAACAGTTTTAATATAAATACTCTTTGTCTGCACTGTTATATATAAGCTATTCCTCCATGTGCCTCACTGTGATTTAGCATTGCGCTGTGTTGCAAAACTTCACACTATCTTCAGCTTTCACTAGAATTTTGACGTTTTGCCAGTTATTCTTCCTTATTATTAACAGTTATATTTTTAAGAGAAAAATGTGTGATTTTTGACCTCGATCAGGGTAGTGAGATAGATATGTCGTGAGAAAATTAGCACAGTTCGTTGGCTGAAAGTAGTTTTGCTTTTGGATTCCTGTTGTCAGGACCCATGCCCAGGCAGTCCTGCTCCTCTGTACTTGCCTGGGTGGCTGCAGTCTCTGCATGTCTGTGGTGCCACAGCTCTTGTGAGCTGGTTAATTTGTGGGGAAAGCCTTTAAGCTTGGGTATCACCCTTTTGTTCCCTCCAGCTCCCAACTCTGTACTTATTAGTCAGGACAACTTTCATTGCTTCCCGTCGTGTACCAATTGGATTTGTTTTGGCAAGAGTCTCCAATACCTCCTCTCAAGAGGGAAGTTCAGTTCAGTGATTAAACCCTGTCTAGAGGTTTGGGATGCTGAATTCAGTATTTTGCTCTCCCATTGTTTTCTCTATGCCTCTGGCTAAGTCGCTGGAGAAGGAGGAGGAGGAATTCATCTCATCTTGCTTCAGCTGTTCCAAATTAGATGTCTAATCTGAGCTTGTTGCCTGTGCTCCCTCTGTGGTCAAGGGAGAGAGACAGGCACCTCCAGGGGTAGACTCATCCCTTTCCAATGTGTCTGCTGTCTCCATAGGTAGATCAGCAACTCATGGAGACCCGCAGCCTTCATTTTCAGATGCCTAAAATAAATCAAACCGAATCCCACACTTAGTCTCTGTTTTCTGGCTGTTACACAAAAGTGGAATCCATTAAGTCCATTTAAAACAATGCAATGCTATGGCAATGGAAATTGCTCAAAAACAAGGCAAATTTGGAAAGTACTGACTGATTTTTAGACCAGACCCTTTAAAAACACTTGAAAATTAAAGGTGTAGAGAGGTACCTCTTGAGCTTTTAACATCTCCTAAGTCCTATAAAAGCCATAGGAAATTTTGAAAATCTCACTAAACGCCCATCTGTGCTTTTAGGTGTATAAGCACTTATAAAACTCTGTCCCCACTCTTACTAGGAAGAACACCATCCTAAAATGCATCCAGGCCTCCAAGTAGCATTTTCCCTGGCTGCTGCCCCTCATCCCTCCAGACACCCCTGCCATGCACTGCGGGTCTTGTCCCTGGCAGCAGAGGTAGTCTTGGATGAGGACTGTATGTGACACATAACACTCCAGTTCTTCCCTGCTGGTAGATAATTCATGAGGATGAGAGTTGTGGCTGGGCTGGGGTGAGAATCAGTGAATCATAGCTGCCTCTCCACTTCAGCTGAACTGTGTGGAAACTTGGCATGGTGGGGAATCTCAGACATAAACCTTATTTTATTACTTGGAGTTGTCAATTCAGCTGTGACCATGGAACTGGCAAGTTATAGACACAATGCACAAAATGTAAACTTAATTTGTCCTTTCTTTTGGGTTGCCTAGCACCTCTCATTCCTTGTTGATCATTTGTATCAAGACCAGCATGATAAGAGTTAGTGCCTGGTCTGGAAATTAGTGTGTGTATGTGTGGTGGGACCCTTCCTGCCTTTTGACTGTCCCTTTCCTTTTCTTTATGTGAACAGACTTGCTTGCCATCCCCAAGAGGGCAAGAGGCAAAGGTGAGGGGAGAGCTGACAAACAGGAATAATAATCCCTTTGCCCACCCCTAGTGGAAATTCTGTTAGCTACGACATGGCAGCTGAGACAGAACGACTTAACCCAACCAAATCTCTTTTATTATGTTCCTGTGTTTATTTTTCCTTTGCATTTATGACTTAGCATGTTAGTTTTGGTGTGGAAAGGACTCTAAATCTGTAGATATGTGTTGTAATTATACAAATTCCTCTGCATGGAGTCTGTTAAAAAGGTTGATCTATTTTTATGAGGACACACACAAATACTCATTTTGATGGACCTCATTGGCATTTATTGCAGGCCTGCCACTACTAAAATTTAAAGCCAACCTCGTAAATTTTATGGAAACTACATACTGCAATTATTAGCCCGAAGACCTCCTGTCTCGCAAGAATGAGTCAGAATTTGCTTTCCACGTACACTCTGGTTTACACCTGAAAGAGATTAGTTGGGACCACCAGTAGCTTGAAAACCTAATCTCCAGTATTTTGTTTCCAGTTTAGCTCTGAAAGATACTCCAGGTGTTCTCATTAATTAGTCATTGTAAGTCACTGTGTCACAATTGTGCATGGAATAGCTATTTTCCTTGTGCACTTTTTCTGTGGGAGTGTTTTAAATTAAAAGTTACTTTATACACTTTTTAATGTTTAGAAACAGTTCTTGTGCTTGGTGAAAATGAACAAAAACAAACTAACAAATCAGTTATGAGGACAAACTCTTGAACTTGAACATCTCCTGTAATGGTGCAAATTTCTGGAGTTTAACTGAGCACATTGCCAGCATAGTGGAGGATCCAGCTAAACAACATAAGCAGATCCTACCATTTTTTCCTGCAGAAAAATTCCCACTTTCAGGAATTGTCCATAAGTCTTACAGACCATGCAGTAGGTAATATGGTTGGTCTTCCCTCATTGTCTTATTTTAGAGTCCTAAACACTGAGAGACAGAGATTAATTGGATTAAACCTACCAGTAGAACATTATCAGTAGGGAAAAGTGAGAATAAATATAGATGGATGATAAGGTTTAGCATATGCAAAGAATAAATATTAATTTGTGTGTTGTGTGGCTGTTTATGGTCCTGCAGATAAACTTTGTTAAAACTTTATTCATTGCTTGGGACTGATAAGCGAGATGTCTTGTTTCAAAGGGCAGCTCAGTTGACAGCAAACAAAACATTGTTAGAACTTGTGTGGGAGAGAACTTGAGTTATGGTAATTAGGTAGCCCATTATGATAAGGTTTCAGAAGAAAAAAAGATATTAATGTGAAGCCTTCTTATCCTTCATTTTCAAATAAGTCTTTGTTCTTGGTCAGATTATTTGAATCCAAGCCAAAAGGAAGAACTCAAAAGAAAGGATTTGAGTTGCCCAGAGAAGTGAAGGGGAAGTTACTCTGTTGGGGGTACCTTGGGTGACAAGGAGAAAGAGTAGCCACTGGATATTTGTTGAATTACAGCAGAAGTGCTTGGAAAAAATTCTTAGCAATCTGGGTTAGTGAGAAAGTGTGTTAGGATTTAAAAAGGAAGATAGCAATGTCTTACCACTGCGAAGGAGAAGAATAACTCAGCCAAGCACTAGCTTTTGCAGCAGTCTAGAAAATAGATTTCTAAGGAGCTCACCTTTGGAGCACAGGAATGCCAGGATGACCAGCTGCTGTCATGATGTCGCAATTTCATAGGAGAATATGAAGTCATCCAGATCTGGTCTTTAGACTGAGGAAGATAATAAAAAAAAGACCTTGAAAAGACATCTTCAGAGTCACAGGCAAAGGGTAGGTCTACATATCATAGAGAAAATGCCTCAGATTAACTGAAATCTTTGCTAAGGGAAAAGGGCTTAAAGAAAAAAGCTGAAATGAAGATGTGCCTTTGAGAGAACATTATTGACTGGTATCACCAGTAAATAATGAAGGATAATAAAATCATAGAATAATTAAGGTTGAAAAAGACCTCTAAGAGCATCTAGTACAACCATTAACCAGCACTGCCAGGTCCACCACTAAATCTTGTTCCTCAGCCCCAGATCCACACATTTTTGGAACTCTTTCAGGGCTGGTGAATACACCACTTCCCTGGGCAGCCCATTAGATGCTTGACTACCCTCTCCATGACAAAATTTTCCTAATGTCCAATCCAAACCTCCCCTGGCATAATTTGAGGCCATTTCCACTTGTCCTATTGCTTGTTACTTGGGAGAAGAGACCAACCCCCACCTCGCTACAACCCCCCTTCAGGTAGTTGTAATCACTTGTTTGTCATTGCAAATATAAGGAGCTCATCAAGAAAATGAGACCTAAAATGATAAACTTCCCTGACCATGATGAGGTACTTTAGGGTGAGGATAAGCAACATGGCCTCCCAAAAGAAGCAGGTAGGCCTGATTCTACACAAATATTTCAATCTTTGACGGGGGATGAAAGAAAGTGAAGCACTGCAGAAATGATGTTATTTTCAGAGAATGAGTGTTGCATGTCCACAGGAAGCCAAGTACCACACAGGTCTCCCTCTGCAGCCAAAAGGGAAGCACCAAAGACCTCGACAGCTGTAGGGCTTCAGAGACAGCCTCCTCTTCACCTCATCATGTAACTATGGAATAGAGGGGGTTGGAAGGGACATTTAAAGGCCATCTAGCCCAGCTCCTCTTCAATGAGCATCTTCAACAAGATGAGGTTGCTCAGAGCCCCATCTGACCTGACTGTGGATGTTCCCAGTGATAGGGCATCTGTCACCTTTCTGGGCAACCTGCTCCAGGGTTTCATCACTCTCATTGTAAAAAACTTCCTTACATCTAATCTAAATCACTGTCTTTGAGTCTAAAACCATTATCCCTTGTCCAATCCCTAGAAGCCCTGCTAAAAAGTTTGTCCTTATCCTTCTTATAGGTCCCATGTGATTTCTGAAGTCTGGATAGGTAGGGAGAGCTGTCCACAGCACTGCAGGGGGCTCAGTTGTGGGTACTCTTGGACCCCAAGTGTCCTGTGCCCCATGATGACCCAGAGCTCTATTCTGAGTCCTCAGAAGCCTTCAACGCATACAGATATTTCTATATTTGGGCATATGTATGTGTTGATAGGTATGGATGTATATGTTGTCATGTTCTTCAGTTCTTTGACTTCCAAGGCTGGACTTTTTAGGTCAATATAGAGAATTCCATAGCATAAATGTATATAATTGTTCTTTTCTTTTCCTGCAGAAGGGATGAGACTTGCTTGCTTTTGCTCTGTGGTCTCTTGCAGATGGGGAGGGACTAAAGGAATGTAGTGTCCCCTAACCAAAACACACATTAACTCATCCATGCTGGTAGACCCTGTGGCTCAGCCCCTCACTTCATGCTGTTAGTCTCACCTGGCAGGTCAGTGGGTGCAGGCAGCAACTCACTGATACAAGGGATTTATCCCTCTTTAAGCTGTATCTATTCTTATGTGTCACTGCACCAAATATTTGAGACACTCACTTGAGATTTTCCTCACTGCCACAAGGAGCATGAACATTTTATTACTCACTGCTGAGTTTTTCACTTTGCAAATGACAATTCAGATATGGCACCAGACTCGTTAAGCTTCCTGCACAGTGAAATAGATAAACAGAGATGTATCCCTTTTCAACTGAAATGAAAGAAGACATAATGAGAAAAGCCTTTCTTATATTTAAATATGAAAGCATAATTCCATATACTGTTGGTTGAAAGAAGGGGATGCTTTCTACCGATCTATACCGAGATATTGTGATGATCTGTAGTGTCCAATGAGGGATATTTGCTTCTTTTCCTGCTGTTATGCTGAATATTTAAGAAACTCTTTGACACATGGGCAGGACTATTCTTTGCATGAATTCTTTCTAAGTGGTTTCAGAGTTTTTGTTTCACCTTGAAGAGTTTCAGTTTGAGACCTCATAAACCTTTCTTTAACAAAGAAAGGGACACAGAATCTGTAATCGGCTTTCTTCAACTATAACAAATTTAAGAGGTGTCCTGGCTCTAACTGAATAAGCCACAGTTGCTTGTGAGAAGAAGCAAATGCATTGTGCTTTTTCTTAGATTTCAGAAGTAGCTGTATCTAAGTGGAATGTTGTCTCTTTAGCTTGTAAATAGTCAAGGTATTAAAATGTGCATAATGCAAATGGAATTTGCCCTATAATACGCTTTAATTTGATTTGACATAAGATTTCAACTCCTCATCTTTTCATGATAGTTATTGAAAAGATGTAATTTTATTTTGAAGTCTTAAATTTTACCTTTGCTATGTTCCAATGCATGGAAATTGTGGAGGGAAAAGTTATAGTGCAGAGTTGTGGACACATGCAAATTAAGTTTTGACTTTGATTATATTTTTTGCACTTGCTATTTGAGATGTGCACTCATTCTATTTTTCTTTTCAGTGAATATTTTTCCTGATGACTATCACTAAATAATTGCTTGGTGTCTAAAGCTCTTTTCAAATGATGGGCAATTCAAAACCTTGATCAAGGTCAATTGTTAAGGTGTCGAAATCTGAAAATTTAATCACCACCAAGAATAAAATGATACTCAGAATTATGCATCTAAGAAAAGCCACTATTTATCAAGAAAAGAGTTTTTTATATCCAGTGATCATAGTAATTTCTGAAATGGAGCATCTGCTTTGACTTATTCACTTGAGAAAATGGCTGGCTATTTATTCACTCAGAAAATTCTGGACAGCTAGTCAGAAAACAAGACCAAATCCTGTCTGATCAACAGAAACTCAAGTTTTGTCTACAACTCTCAGAAACTTGGTGCCCTAACCAGCATTCAGTGGGGCTCATAGAATTGCAATGCACTGCAATTGGGTAGTCCAGAGCAATCCCCACCATGTTCCTCAAATAATCTCTTAGTGAATGCATCAAAAGTTCTTCACGTGATTTTCTTTTTCTTTTTCTTTTTCTTTTTTTTCTTTTTCTTTTTTTTTTCCTTTTTCTTTTTCTTTTTCTTTTTCTTTTTATTTTTATTTTTATTTTATTTTTTTCTTTTTCTTTTTCTTTTTCTTTTTCTTTTTCTTTTTCTTTTTCTTTTTCTTTTTCTTTTTATTTTTATTTTATTTTTTTCTTTTTCTTTTTCTTTTTCTTTTTCTTTTTCTTTTTCTTTTTCTTTTTCTTTTTCTTTTTCTTTTTCTTTCTTTTTCTTTTTCTTTTTACTTTTATTTTTATTTTTATTTTTATTTTTATTTTTATTTTTATTTTTCCTTTTCTTTTTCCTTTTCTTTTTCCTTTTCTTTCTCCTTTTCTTTTTCTTTTTCCTTTTTCTTTTTCTTTTTCTTTTTCTTTGTTTGGGTTTTTTTGTTGTTGTTAATTTTCTCCAATTTTCAGGGACATTCTTCCTGAAGGTCATGTAAAGAACTTACTTGGGGAATGTCAGATCCTTTGTTGCTCAGTGGATATTGAGCCTTCCCTCACAGCTTTCCAAGGCTCCTGAGAAGATACCTCTGATACCTTTTGATGCTGTAGAGAAGGCGAAACAGCAGAGTGTCATGGTGGCAACTGGACTGTTGAGTAAAGCAAAACTAAGGACTCCACACAAAGGTGCAGCACTGCCTGAGCTTTATAACAAGACCACTTATCCATTTGTTCCTGGTGCCTAAGGGGCTGCTGCTGGACAAATAGACAGGAACCATATTTTCTAGGCAATCTTCGGGACATCTTGGATGAAGGTAGTGCCAGAACAATTTTGTTAACACCTGTCAGTCAAAGGTGTGATTACAAACCAGAATATTTGAATAATAAGGTTAGTAGCTCTGTGTTGATGGAATTAATCTGCTAGTAGGTCTTCAGCACAGTAGTTTAAAGTTTGCTTATGTAAATCTGTAGAAACCTTAATCACATCCTGAACTGCAGGGAAGGTAGCAGAATAAATTCAGTAGTAACACTTAAAGCAAATTCCATCATGATGCTTCCATAGGAGAAAAAAATGTGGAAATGAATTTGTTCTAATTGTGTAGAATTAAAAAACAAAAACCTCAACAAACCATGAACATCTATCTTGAGGATGAAAAGGAGATTTTATTAATTATTATCTCATCTGATCTAAATCCCCACTCAAAGTAGGGCTAATTTTGTTGCTCAGGTCTTTGTCAAGTTTTGCAGACTTCCAGTTATGCAGATGGTTCAGCCTCTCTGGGCAACAGCTGTCAGTGTTTTGTCAGGAATTTTTTTTCTTGTATCTAACTGAAATTTCTCTTGTTGCATTTTCTTTGTTGCCTTTTGGCCTTTTCTGTGCACCTCTGAGAAGAGTCTGTCTCCATCTCCTTTATAACTATGAAGCTAAAGAAAACAATTAGATCTCCCATAAGCTGCCTTCTCTCTAGGTGAAATAAATGCATTTCTTTGACCTCTTCTTTTGCATCATGTGCTTCACCTCCCTAATAATCTTGTTGGCCCTCCATGGGACTAGTTCCAATTCTTGCTCATACTGAGGGGCATCAAAGTGAACACAGCACCCTCAGTTTGATCACACTTGTGCCTAAGGGAGAATAATCATCACACCCATTGATTTTCACAGCCCTCACTGACACAGCTCAGTGTGTGGTTATCACTCCTTGCCCAAAGACTGCCCCTTATCCCAAATACACCACTTAGGATCTTTTCCTTCCTGCAACATCCCATTAAGTATCTATCAATGGGAGAGGGGAGAAAAAGGAGGGACAGGGAAACAGAAGATTCTCAATAGAAGTTTTTCAAAGTACAGCTTCCTTTAAGGACACAAAGGCAATGCTAATAAAGATGGCTGGATGCCCTTCTGAGTGTATCAAATCTCTTCTTTATGCAGAAGTATGTTTGCAAATTTGCATCTCAGCTTGCAAATTTGGGCTTCAAAATATGGTAAATACTAAATCACTTGACTTGCCAAAAATCACAAAAAGAATTTATCAAACTGAGAGCCCCAAACACTTTGTTTAGTTTTCAGTTTAGATTTTAATGTCACCCTTAATCTAAAAGTAATTCATATCAGACCATTTGAAATGTTTCTGTGACTGTTTTTTTCTTATTGTCCCACTACTGAAATGTTAGTATGAATACTTCTAGCTTGGAACACAGAAACACACCAACAGCCATGAAAGACTTCCTTCTGAAAAAAAGTGTTTCATTTTCTTTTGGGTTATTTGTTTTTTCCCTTTGGTAGGCATTCAGCCATTTTTACTACGTCTCTTCTTGTCACCTTAAATTAAATTCATAAAAATGTCAGAACATGAGTGACCAAAATTATTTTCTCATCCACACTGTGGCTCTATCGGGAATTTTTCCCTAGATGATGCTGTTTGAATCTGACTATTGACAATAAATTTATTACCTGTAGAGCTCCAAATGTGTGATGTCTTTTCCTTCACTTTCCTGGCTTGATGCTTGCAACGTTTTCCTTTTCTGGGAAAATATTGCCACCCACAAAGCCCTTTTCTCCTTTTAGAAGAAGTGTTATGTTTCTACCATAGAAGGGTCATGTAAGGTAAGACCTCAGGATGAAAAGTCAGATTGAAGCCATAGTAAGAAGGAACAAGAATAATATTTCAGAAAAATAGCCCATTTCCATTCCTCAGTCTCTGATTCATACTTAGTTTTCAGCAACCAAAGTTTGGGGTCATGGCTCTGTAAACTGCTGTGATATGAAAAAACACCTATACAACTCAAAGCCTACCAGTGTAAGTACCAAATGTAGAGGTATTAATATGAAAAAATCGGTTTAGCATGAACTACTTTGTGTTTTACAAGAAGAGTATTCTGAAAGCAAGACTACAACTGTGCTTCCAACATTCATCATTTTATTACAAGTCTCATGATGTTTGGTGTTTTTCCATAAAGCACCAACTCCTGGAGACATCTCATTCCCTGTGATTCTCAGCTTTCATTGAAAAGCAATGTCTGTAGATCTTGTAGCTGCAGACAAAATTATGCAAGTCTGAGCCCTAAAGACTTAAAGCAAAGGTAAAATCCAAATATTTTTAAATTCAGTTTCTAAGTTAAACTTAACTGCCTTTGGTTCTGACCAAGAATTTCTGAGTTTTGAGGCTGACAGTAGAAGTCCTATAAAGTTTATGGATTAAAAAATGTTCAAGTAATTTAAATATAATAGATATTTATATGTGTGTGTATATATATGTTCACAATTATAACTATAACTACAAAACACAGATTTTTAGATACTTATGTTTGCTGCTCTAGATTTAAGTGCTATACTATTGACTTCAAAGGCAGAAGTGTCCACAAAAAGAGAGGGAAACAGGGTATTTGAATGGTCAATATAGATTTATGCCCTGATGTATTTCCAGATCTAACAATATAACATATAGAAATACTAGCAGAATTTTGCACAAAATGATTCTGATAATTGGTAACTAATCTTGGCTTGCAGTTTTTTATTTTTTAAAATACAAAAATTCATAAGTCATGCACCATGATAGGAAAATCTTTTAATTTTGGCTGTGTGCACAGAGAGAAAAGGAATGGCTAAGGAATATGTGGGGAGAGGTAATGGATATAATAGATTCACTTGAAGGATGCTTTGAAATGTTTTAATTCCTGTTCAGTAAAAAGTGATCACAATCATTTGTATTAATGAAAGGGTTTACAGAAAAAAAGAAAAGATAAAGCTCTTATTATTGGTTCATGCAGGGCTTGTTTTCTGTTCTCCAATATGAGAATAAAATCAATATCATGTACCCAAGGTGGTTTGTCATCCAGTAGGAACAACAATCAGCAAAAAGCACAAAAAACCCACATGTTTGCACATCATAAACATGCAAGAATGTGTTTGTCTTCAAATACAAAAATGGTTCGGAAATAACTTTTGATTGAAAAATTCATAAATTACTACATTGTGTTATTTCAACCTTTATTAATTTGTGCATGTTTTTATTATACCAATCAATATTTAACTCAGCTCATGATCCTGTCACATTCTATTTATACTCACGTATCCCTATCAGATAAAGTTTTTGCAACTATGTCGTGAATTCCAGTCATGCAGTTCTACTCTTTTTGTGATTTGCTTGAAGAACTAAGCAAGTGAAGGGGATTAACTGAAATAATAACAATAAAAAAGTACAAGAATAATTTCTTGAGAATTTAGAGAAAATAATAGAGAAATTCAAATATCTGGGTAGAATTGTATTTAAAAAAATGTATTTCTTCTTTTCTACTGTTTTTTTCTACCAATATAATTATAGCTTGTTTTTAAAATTGGAATTGTAGTATAGGCAGTGCCAAACCAAACAGAGCTGGCTACAGGGTTTTGATCATTTTCTCTGGCACACACGAAGGTCTACCTACTGTATTTATTATAATAGCTCCTCAGAGGAAGTCAGAAATGCCATGTTCATTGTGCTCATCAAGTTTCGCAAACATCAGTGAGTTAGCTGGCTTTTGATTCCCATCACCCCTCTTCCTCCTTCCCCCACGAGTTTTACATCTTAAATAAAATTGGCAAAGGGAAAATTGTAGGAGAAAACTTTCTCAAATAGACACATACATGCACAAATCCATAGGCATACAGATATATACACACATAGATCCACATACACTCATGCTCACACACATATACACACCCAGAGGGTGGTTGGGCACTGGATCAGCTCCCCAGGGCAGTGCTCACAGCACCAGCCTGACAGAGCTCAAGAAGTGTTTGGACAATCCTCTCGGGCACATGGTGTGACTTTTGGGGATTGTGCTGTGCTGGGAGTTGGACTTTGATGAACCTTGTTGGTCCCTTCCAACCCAGAATATTCTGTGATTCTATACACAAAGGCACCTGTCGGTACATCTATTTCAGAAAAGGTGTATTGCATTTCTGCCTCCCCTCTCCCTCCTGTAAACAAAGGTGTAGAAAGACATGATGGGTAACCCAGCAATGCTGGCCACTGGTGCCAATGACAATGCACTGGGAGTCAGGCTGCTACCATCGTCCTGGCTGTGCTGGGCAGACCAACTCCTGCAGCAATGAGAGACAAGAGCTTTTAAGATTATCTGTTTGGTGTGGCCAGGAGGAAGCTCTTTCCCATGCTGGGATTCAGCCCCAGAGTCTCAGGCTGTCCTGGCTCTCCCTTGTGGAGGCTCAGGGGTTCCAGCACCACAGGGTCCTTTGGAAGTCCTGCCTGCAGGCTCTGTGTGGAGCATGGTTTGCACACTTTTGGATCAAAGTCTTACACAGCCACTTGCATCCAGGTGCAAACTTTGATTGTCTATTTCTCTGCTCTTTTGATTTTGTCCCTGTGTCTACTGCTTATCTATTTCTCCATTTTCCATTTCTCTTTATTTTGTTTTGCACTCTTAATATATTAACACACTGGGTTTTGTTCCATTAAACTAAACTTTTCAACTAAATTTCCAAGCAGTTAATGCCATTAAGTTTTTTACTGTATTTGAAATGAATTTGTCAAGGAAACAGTATTGCTGCCATTTATAAATGCAATGCAGCACCTTTAGGAGACAACTGTCTCTGGTTTTGGAACAGGATATGTTAAATGGAAATTGAGAGAGAATTTGTAAGATTTATTTTCCACTATTGCAAACTTCCAAGAACTTAATCTGAAGAAGAGATTACTTCTTTTCTCCTTTTGTCTAGGAGACAGTGTTACAATTTTTTAATAAAGATCATGTAGCCTTGGAAAAGCATTTAACAAGTTTCATTGGGATATTACATTGCAAGCAAGGTTCCTCTATGAAAACTTCTTAAATGTGGAAAATAATTTGAAATTTTGGACAAGTCATTGTTCACTCATTTGATTTTTTTTTTAAATGAAGTTACAAAATAGATGTTGTCCCCAAATACCCTGATCTACAATGATTAAACTTAGTCTTCTGTGGAGGCCTGGCACAAATCCTTTGCATCACAGCTTAATGATTTATTTTTCTTGGTCCTGAATTTGTCCCTGTTGAAGTCCAAATGTCTTCCAGGGGAGTTGGTTTGGACCATGTATTCTCTGTGTGATAAAAAAAAAAGTCTGTTTGAATAAACGGGGCTGGGTCCAGGGCATGATAGGGCATGGAGGTGTGGGCGTGATGTTAAATACATTTTTATTCTCAGAGAGGGTAGCTGGAAAATACCTGAGGTAGATCTCAGCCCCATTGCCTGCTACCAGAAGACAGCAAAACAAGGCAGAAAGCAGCCTGGCCACTCCTGGGCAAATGCTTCTCATTGCCAGCCATTTGGGTAGAAATCCCTCGTGGAAAAGCTGTGTATGGGGTGACTGCTGGGGAGGGCAGAAGGGAGGGGAAGAGGTGGGCAAGTGAAGCCCCAGTTTGGCTGTGGCTGCAGGGCAGAGCAGATTCCATCTGAGTGTGCACATGGGCTGTTGGGAAGGACCTGTGTGGGCTCTCCATGAGAGCCAGGTGCTCTTCAGGGGACCTTCAGGGCAGATCCAAGCTCTGAGGTTTCCAGATCCCCTCCACAGGCTCCAACAGGGCTGTGTGCCATGCCCTGATTTGCCATCAGTAATAAATTTCTTCATTTCCCATCCCTTAAGCTGGATTGTGTCATCATGCCAGGGCATTAACCTAGGGCTTGTGCATCTAAATATATTTGATTTTGGGTTTTCTTCTCTTCTAATATTACAGCTTTGCCTGTAGTTTATAAATACTCCATTTAAGGAGCTATTTAGCAGTAACAACATTCCTGAGCTCCATCCAAGAATTGAGCTAATTATGGCTCCCCTTCAAAAATCTATTTCCACTCCCCCTCCCAAGGCTTTCTCTCCCCTGTGGTCAAACAGACTGAAGATAATAAAGTGCAAAAAACTCCTACCTAAATAAACATAGGAATTAATTGAATACACTGTCACTGATGGATTAGTAAATCCCAGTCTTGCATTACTTATTTATGTGAGTCATCCTGCTGTGTGGAAATATTTGTGTAATACCCTGATTTAGAAGAATTATATTCAAAACCCATAAAACAAGAGGTTTTTCGGCATCTACCCTAAATGGGATAAGGAAGAGTAACAAGTAATCTGGTTTAGCTGCTCATTAGCTGACTAAGGCAACTGATGATAAATACAAAAAAGAAAGTTTCTGCTCTTGCAGCTTCATAACTATTGCATTAATTTTTCATTTTTTCATTCAGGAAAAATCATGTCTTACAGAATCCTTGGAAAAAAAGCCTTCTCTGTTTATAGGCAGTGCAATTCCACATTCTTGGTATATGGAACACCAAATGTCCAGGGATAGCCAGCATCCTGGCAGAGTGCCACGCATCTTATTATATGGTAGGAGAGCCAAATTTCCTCCTGCATACTATGTCTATAAATAAATTGCTTCTTCCACAAGCAATTAAATAGAAGCATTTTTCCAACCAGCATGCAAATACAGGGTTTTTTCCTGCTGCAAGTAATAGCCAATTTATATTCATTTAAGGTCAGAATTATTTTAACAATGATATTAAAAATGTCTTCTCCTGAGCTTGCACAGGGATGTAGAAAAAAAAAAAAAAAAGGAATAAAAAATTTTCTCTAAATGACATTTCTTCACTTGTAAGGATCTGGCATAAAGAAATCATCCTTCAACTGTCTGCAATTAAAGTGTTATATGTACATTTCAGCAGGGTTGTTAAAGGTTGACACTGCAGTCTTGAGACTGCATTTGCATTCAGCCTTTAGCTTCTTCAGGGTATTTGTGCAGTTTATTTACACAATGCCTAGAAAAAAAGCCCTCATAATTTATGTTGGTGACTCTAAGGAGATACTAGAAAATAAATCGATATTTTGTGATTCTTAATCTAAAATCTGGATACCAGAAAACTGTCATTGAGCTGTTCTTATCTCTCTTATTCAGAACCTATGGTTGTATATTTATGGGTTTGACTGACAAGGTTATTGAAATAATGTAGGGAAGAGGTCAGGAAATCTTCATCTTGCTGCTTTGGTAACTGAAATTTACTGAAATAAATAGTCTTAGAAGGTGTCTCTGTTTTCCAATCAGATTGGCATTGTGCCACATCATCTCTTTCAGAAGTGAGAACCAAAAGGAAACTACAGTGGTACCACCCTGTTGAACTTCAAATATTGACAAAATCAGAACACTCCAATATGCAAAGTCTATCTTACTGTGTGACTTTATTACACACAGAATGGCTTAGAAACCATGGGGAGACAAGGACTTTCTTTTGTTCCTTCCAAGTCTCTAGTCATCATCTAGAGTAATTAGATAATGTATTTGCAACTTTTCAGCTTTTTAAAAGGTTTTTTGAGGATGAATATTTCAAACTGCTTTTTTGTACTTCCTCTCCTGTAACAAAATTTACATGGCTCTTCCCTTTAACTTCCTTTCTCTTCCATTCAGAACTACTTCCAGAAGGAAATGCTTGCTGCAGAGGCATCCCATATGGTAAAAGAAAGATGAAGAAGTTACATTCTTTCACCAGGACTAGAAATTAGATTCCTTGCATTACAATTAGGGTCACTATTACAAACAAGAGTTTGGTAAAAATGCTGGCCATATTATTGAACAGTGTAAGGAGTTAATATATTTTTTATAAGTACTTTCTAATGGAAAGGAGTATTTTTAAATGAATTTTGATCTAGTGTGTGCAGCACAGTGTCTCTGCAGCTTCATCTGTGCCTCCCACTTTGAATGGCAGCCAGAAAGGTGTCATAGATAGAATTAAGTGAGCCATCTTTTCTTAAGACAAAGTATGTTCTTAAATAATAAATGATCCTGGCAAGTTGTTTATTACCAGCAGTTAATGATCTGTTTATTAGTTAAAGTCTGTGGCTGTTAACACTCTAACAAATCAGTTCACTCTGTTAAACATCAATTTTGAGTACATTATTGGTATTAACCATACAACGAACTAAAACTGTTGCAGACAGTTGATTTTATTGCTGTGGCAGAATTGTATAATAGGAGGCAAAGGTGTTCAGTAGGGTACTGCTGCAGATAGATTAGGTTACATTTGTTTGTATTGGTTAGCAACTCGTTTTTATTCATAGTGAATGTGTATTCTCTTTTCCCAAATGTCTCTCAAGCAGTTTGAAGCCCTACATGCTGTAATTTCCATGTTTTTAAGAGTGTAAGGATTACTTTTCTGTCCATGCATATAGTTTGGAAAAAAATAATTTGTGGGCTTAAAAATTAACTTCTAGAAGATGTGTGGGATGAATAGTTTGCTTAAAAAAGTTAAAAAAAAAAAATCTCAGAAATCAAATACTGCTAACACTGCTTGTTTGCCTGAGCAATTGGCGCTAGATCAACTGGTTTTCCAGACTAGTTGCAGCTACTGGGGGAAACAAATAGAGACAGAGTTTTAAGATTCTGGTGTCAGATCTGTATTAAGCTGTGCTTCACTTACATCATGTTAAAATCCCACAAGCATCTTCAAAAAAATGATAGAGTTCCAAATAGAAGACCTGGGATATTAGGTGAGCTTGATGAGAATAGTTGGTCTTGAGTGGAATGGTGCTCTACAAGGTTTTGTCTCTGCCTGGTCCCAAACCATAAAATACATGGATTGCAATTTTGCATCTGATCAGGAAACAAAGCTGTAAAAGTAGGTTCACTCCTAGGGCTCAAGTAATGGTAATAAGTCTGGCAAGGCTGGATAAATAGGTGTGAGAATTACATTCCAACCCACAAATTCAAGAGTTCAGATCTGTTCTTTCAATTTTGGCCCACTTCTCATAAAAGGTAGCTCCAAATACTTTCAGCATTTAGAAATAATCCACTGATACATTGGCAGAGAGTAACCCCCAAAAGCTTTTCTCTAAAATGCATAAAAAATACTTTTTCCCAATCTGCTTGACAACTAAATTATTTTTAGGATTTTTTCTATGCTAGATTAATCAAACTGATCCAAAACCTTGTATGGGCCCAGTATTATTTGCCTCAGTTCTGGAGGGGCTGGTTTGAATTTGATTTGAACCTTTCTTAATTCAGTTGAATTCAGCTAAAATCAACATAGTCGAACCAGCAATCAGTGGTTCCTAGTGCTTAGCTAGTGCAAAGGCTATCTCAAAATAGCCTTAAATATAATCACACTAACATTATATTGATAATCTACAACTTGCTTGGGGTAGAACAAATTACTGGAGAACGTGTTGTACCACCACAACTGTAGCTGTGGTCTAAAAGGTCAGTACAGAACAAGAATTCAGTAACAAAAGTGACACTTTGGACCCTGAACGGCAGGATGTCTAGCAGAGCTTTCTGTAATGGTATTAAAGTGTTCGGCTCTTTTCATGTTTGCCAACCAATTTTAATGCCCTGTTGAAGGAGGAATAGGAGGACCTGTGGTTTACACCCAGTGTCAACAACAAGGTAATTTTCCTAAGAGTAAGTACTGCTTTCTTGAGAGTTTTAATTACCCTTGAGATCCTGTGGTTTTCATCCAGCCTTGCAATTAGCCAGTTATCCCACAGGAAGGTATTTGCAATGCAATCTCAATTAAAACCTAATCTAACTCCTGTTAAAACCAAAGGCAGGGTAGATTTGCTGAAATTCCCTCTCTGTCAGTTTGTTGCCAGGGTAGCTTGTTCAGCTGCTTGCTACAGCTTCCCTGTCACTCAGGGTCACCTACCCTGCCTCAGAGCAGTCCCAGGAAAAAACAAAGCCACAAGAGAGAGAACGGAGCACAGCTCAACTCTCACTTTTGCTAGGCAGTGGCACAAACTTTCCCACTTGACTCTGGGAGCCCCAAATGATGTTTTAATCTTGCAAAAGATGCAGATTTTATGGACCAGTGCTATGGAAGGGATCTTATCTGCAGTCTCTCGCTGTAGCCCCTGAGGATTGCTGCCTGCATCTGCAGGATTCTGCAGTCAGCATTCTGAGTTTGTGTGCATTATAAGCACAGCATGATTACACAAAGTCAGACATATCCAAGGAAATCTGTGGTGGTTGCTGTTTGGGTGGACTGTTAGTGCTATAAATTTGGATGCACTGATGCTTCTTGCCTGAAATAGAGTGATTTCTATTTATGTTTGTATGTGTGTATATATTAAAGTCCTATGTAGGATGGCATGAATATTAATGTTTTCCTTTCCAGAACAGCTTTCAGTGTCCCTTACTCTGCTCTGTTTATAGAGTACCACAGAGTGATGAGTGGTTTTAATGGAAAAACCTCTGATTTGTTTCTGGTAGCATGTATTTTTTCTTATCAATGCATCACTATGCATCACTCTGCAACATGCAGCCAAGTGCCAAAACAATAGACTCTCCCTGTACTTTTACTTTCCTTCAATCTCTAAGAGCAAGGCTCCATTTCAATCCCTCTAAATGAACACTGTGAGTGACACATCAGAGAAAACATGTGTTTTACCAGTCAGGCTTGAGGGTGTTTGAAATCAGCCCTCAGTTTCAAGTGACAGATCGACAGCAGCCAGAATAACAGAGCAGAGGGAGGGTGAGAGGGAAATTGTATAGGCTGGACGGGTCAATAGGACTTGAGCAATCCACAGGAAAGGAAATACAAAAATTATTAACTTTATGTCCCATGGTTCTATCTCTTTATGAACAGCGTCTGTATTATTGCACGGAATTACTCCACAGGCAGTAAGCAGGCAGAAAATTCAAATGCAGGTTCAGAATAAAAGGTGTTACATTTACAATTTCTAGATTTTCTCTTCTGATTTTTAATGGAGAAACAGCACCAGTCCATTGATTTCAGAATCAGCGTGTTGGCAGAATTGCTCCATAGTCTAACTCCTGGATTGCTTAAGACTGAATGTTTTGATTTTCCTCCTTGAGCTTGTTTGAGACTTCACAATATGCAACAAAACCAAGTGTGGAATATAGTCCAGAAAATATAAGACACAGACTGAGGATTGTTTGTGGATCACTCCCTCTTTGAGGACAGAGCAAGCAAATGGCATGTCAAGTTAATGCTTTTGTTAACCACAGCCAGTTCTGAACTCAAGGCATTCTTTGCACAAGAAAGTCAGATTTCTTTCAACATAGCTCTTTCCAGAACTTGATGTTCATGTTTAAATCATTTTAGAATTAAGAATCCAGTTGTTGGGCCAGAGTATAGACTAGGGAATATTTGTACAAAATATTTAAAGTTATTCTCTGGTTTCCCTGGATCCTGCTAATGTTTCAACATGGGCCAGTCTCCTTTTGCTGAAATAGGGCAGGCTGAGGTTAGGAAAACCTAAAATTAGTGGGATTTAAACTCTAATAGCTAGACTAAAGCATTAGTCATCTGGTGACTGATGCCTTAAGATGTCTTTGTAAAGAAAATACTTTTCAATCAAAGGAAACCATAACAGTGCACTACCTGCTTTGGGCAGACTGAGTATATGCTGTTGGAAAATTGGTTAGGTTACAAAAGTTCTGAAAGTTACCCCAAACTTTTTAAAGTTTTATCTTATGTTTGTTACAAAATGAATATACATTGAAACTTCACATGACACCTCTCATGGGTTTTGCAATACCAATTTAAAGATACACAGGTAGATAACCTTTGAGATAGAGCACCAAATTAGGGATGAAAAAGGGTAGATGTTGCTGTCACTAACTGCTGTTTCAAACCCATCTCCATGCTCTGTTCAAAACAACGAATTTTGTAACCAATGTCAAATTCAGAGGTTTGGAAAGAAAAGCTTTTGTGCAGACAGTTATTGTGAGAGTTGTTACTGGGCTAAAATTTGGGACTGTGAAAACACCTGGAGTCTCAGTAAGACTTTTACTCTAAAATGGGGTGCCTTCCCTTATTTTTTAAGTCACTTCTGAACATGAAGTGGTAAAAGCCCACAGCTTACTTCAAAGTAAGTCTGTTCTGTGAGCTGTGGTGTCTCTTTAGGAGAATGCAGAAAGGTAGGGAAAAGTTCTGCAACTCACTGTCTTCTTCAAGCTGTGCAGATGCTCCTAGCACACATAATGTGATATCTGAAAGGCTCAAAATACCCTCATTAAAAAACCTTTTCCATGTGAAAATTCAGAGTAGATCAGAGTGCTCTATAAATTCACATTCTTTTTGCACTGACTTGGTTAGATCTTTCATAAAATATCTTGTGCCCACTGGATTTTCTCAACACGGTAGCAAATGAATTTTTACTACCCTGAGGCTAAACCACAGTGAAGAATTGGCCCAAGAAATGCAGATATCCATCCATGTAAGTTTTGAGCATATTTAATCCTCAAATCAGTTGCTAATGTATGCCTATATATCCACTGCAAGAGGCAGAATGGGGTAACAGTCATTATTCCCTCTCCCTGAGAATCTTTACGAATGGCAAAAGTCATGTAAGGATTCATCCTCACTCCCAAAAGCAACTTGTGCCACGTCAGCACATAAATAAAAAGGATGTCATTGATAGAACTTCTAAAAAAGGGACTATCCCTGACTTTTGGCTGCTGTGTCATGTTCTCTGCTCAGTTCCTAGTCCAGAATTATATCTAACTGCACAGAACACTGACCTCTTGAAACAGGCAGCAGGCCCAGACTGTGATCTTGCATATCTTACTAAAACTTTGGAACAAATCCATCAAAAAAACCCTCTGAATTTACATTTTCATAAAAGAACAGGCTTCCCTTCAAAAACAAAAGTTTGAAGCCTGGGCTGTGTGAAAGCAGTGCACAGGAATTAGAAAGAAAATAGAAATCAAAAGGCAAAGTGTCTGGAGACAGCTTCAAGTGGATAAATACTGGCATAATATTCCTGATTCATAGGAGCAGAAGACATACTTGCTGTTCCAAAAGATTATATAATCCCAAATTATAAAAAATTCCTTGTCTCATTAGATGAGGTTCAAAGTATAAAAGGTTCATGCTGCAAATTTTCAACTAGAGGTGAAAGTGTATCACAGGAGTTTAAAAATCTAGTCCTGGTTAGTTTGGAACTAGAGGGTTAGTGAGGAAGAGAATAACCATAAATTAATCTAGACCTCAAGTTAATCATATCTAAATTTAATATTTTCTGGTGGCTTTCAGAAAAGTATCAAAACACTTCAGTATATCAATATTCTAAGTTAAAATGTCTTAAAAAATACTAAAAAGAAACAAATCCAAACTTTATAATATCATATAAACACAACTTTTTAGTTCTCTCATCTAGCGGTTTGGGTGTTGTGTTCAATTCTACAAATGATCTTTGCTAGAAATAGGCTATTTTTTTCCTAAATTAGAACTCAAATGGGGATATAGTTGACTGACTGTGGTAGAGACACAGATTAAAATTGAGAGCATTAGTAGCTAAATATAATAATTCTTCCACTTCAGTTGCTTCACTGGATGATCTTGTTTTTCTACCTAATGTAAGCACTGGTCACTGAAATAGATTATAATTATACTTATTTCAATGGTGTTATCAAAACATCATGTAACCAAGATAGTAATTCTGCAATTCCTTCTGGCATGTTTGCCTTGTCTACTTCAGATCTGTTGTCCTTCAATATATATTTCTCTGCTATATGTTTGTTGGTTTGTTGTTTTTTTTTTACTCTTGACCTTAATTTTAAATATTCTTTCCTGCATTTATAAAAATGCAAATTGTATGTGTTCATGATATGTATCTGATATGCTTCACTAAAAAAATTGATTAGGTTTCAGTTATATAGTGGTTGAAAATGATAATGTGACATGTAGCTGGAAGATACATCTCTCTGTTTCACTTCTGATTCAAAATCACTGGTGAATACCAAGCAGACTTCCATAGGTGTGGGATTGGGCTCCAGTTCTAGTTCCACCACAGTAAACACTGCTAGATTAGACTACAGTCATATTCACAAACTCTAAAGATCCTAAAAACCGTAGAAGTCTGAAAATACATCATGTGCATGGTACCGAAAACAATGCAGTAGCTGTCTTTTGTACAGCTGACTTATTTATTTTTAAAGCTGATTTTGTTGCTCTAACTCCCTTGCAAAGACTTTTGAGGTTCTTCGCATTACAAATAAAGAGCTACTTTGGGTGTAACCTCCAGGGCCTTTTCAGCGACAGGAGAGGTTCTGGTGGCATTGAGTGTGTGCAGTTTATACTACAAAGATCTTTCATCAATGGAATAATACTTGGGTGGAATGATAAGTGCTGACCACACACAATTTCTGTTGATTTGTAGCTGTGTGTGCTCAGGACCTCTCCTGGTCTAAAATCCAGTGTGCTACATGATGATCCAAAAATTAGTTTAGTTACTGGAAGAAGGCAAATCAACGACAGAAGTCTTAGTTTGGTTTATGTTTGTCAATCAGGAAAACGGTCTTACAGCTTTTTGGATTTTTTTTTTAATTACTCTACTTACATTAGTACAAACCCTGGCATAGAAAGTGATCTAATAACTTAATGAGCACAGCTTATGCACAATGTTTGTAGGGAACAGATACACATACATATCTGCCTATGCACCATCATGTGTGACTACATGTATAACTCAGGGAATTAGAATTAAGTCATCCTTACAGAGAAAAATTAAAGTACTAAGAGGTTAGAGTGAAGCCATCTTGTCTAGAACCTGGTAAGCACACTGCTACAATATATTCAATATCCAGGAGAAATTTTGTCTGTTGGCTTTACTGCGATTGAGAACCACCTCTAAAACATGAGTAAGTCATGTGTGTGACAGACTTGCTATGTCAGCTTCTCCACCACATTCCTTGAAATGAAATATTTCTTAATGTAGATGTCCAGATCATCCCACTTTCCTGAACTTAAATGCATTTAATCAAAGTATATTTGAGTAAAGTACCTCACTCAAACTGCTTTTGATGGAAAACAAAACTTCCAAGTATCAGGGCATCCTTCTGTTGACTCCTGCAGTTGCAGCCAAGGACCCAAAGTGTATTCCCACTGTGCCCTTGCAAAGATGCACCATTTCAAAAGATTCTTCTTTGCAACAAGTTGCCCAGTTTAGATGCAGATTCTTCTGTTAAAAGGAAAAGTCTTTTTCCCACTGAGTCATTATCGTCATACGTCCTTATTTGCCAAGTATGCTGTTTATTGGAGTACATATGAAACCTGCAAAAAAAAAAAAAATCTCCTTGGCCTTCATTCAAATTCATGGAAACCTACAAGAGATTCCATTTTCTTCACTAGATCATATCACATCAGATTTAATCCATAGCAGCTTTCAAATTCTTACAGCATTTGAATTGTCTATAACAGAATTTGTCTATGTTGGCTCATTACAATTCTGAAAAAAATCACCTCTGATGACTAACAAAAGGGGTAGTGTACCTTGAGAACTCTGTGTATGACAAACTGACACATACAATAAATACAAATGTTACTAGAGTAACAGATTGAAATTATATAGTTCATTTAAACCTTTTTCCAACTTCAGCTTAGTCCCTGCTAAAGAACACAGGAAATAAACATATTGAGCTGTCTGGCACCAGGCAACTATCCAGGTCCTGTTCTGTCTAGCACTGTGCTAGGCTTATCCATCTAATCAACATTAGGAGGTTTATTTATGTGAGGCAGATATATTAGTAATAAATGAATTTATTCAGTAGCTTGGTGGATTTATACATGTACAAAATCATTTTAGTTTAAGGAGACTTAAAACTGAGTGACTCCACTACTTTTATGGGCTGTATCCTGAAGCCCTTAGCACATTCTGGTCTGCTCTTCACAGGAAAAAAAAAACAACCCAAACCACATAAACCCCCACACACACCAAAAAAAACCGAACCCCGCCAAAACAAAAAACCAAAACACACCACCAAAACAAAACACTATTTTGAAGTCAATGGAATGTTTACTGGAGCAAAAACTGCAAAAGACTTAACAACTGGTGAAATGCAAGTGAACATGATGCTAGTTAAGTGGCATTTCAAAGGGTTGTGGTGTATTTATATACAATGTATGCAATATTCCATGTATAAAAGTCTGTTTCAATTTTTACAGCCCAAGATAGTCTGTAGAAGAGAAACAGCTGACAGAATTCAGAAGGGATATCTGGGTTTTCTTCATCACACCTATTTGTACTTTAGACAGACTTTGTTTTAAAGCATTAATTTGACATGCGAGTCAGGTCTGTGCTACGTTGAAGTCTGTTTTCACTGATTCCTCTGTTGTTTTTTAAAAAACAAGACGGAGAATTCTCTTTAGTGCTAAGGTTTATCCATTTCAATCAGACAGTGAGTGGCACATTCTCACCTCATTCGCAGTTTTTAATTCCAATTGCTTTTGAAATGTCCCTTCTCTTTCCCCCCTTTATGCTGCCACTTGAAAGTTGAAATGCAGCAAGAATGTAAGGTTAGGTGCCAGTTTTCTGAATTACAGGGTGACTGCTTTAGCTGATCCCAAAAAGCAAGTGTCTTTTTATACCGCATAAAAGCCTGAAATGTTTACATATCAAAAGGCTATAGGCCAATTTCTGTCAAAATCATACATGAAGTTAAGCAGTACAAGCAATTTATTTAAACACTAGTCATTGTAGAAAAATTCAAAACCATATGCTCTTTTAGCAGTTTTTCACAAATGCATTTGACCCATGACTTGGCAAGACATGCATGCTTCATAATTTACTCTAAATTTCAAATCCCCTTGACATTTAAATAAAAGATCTTCATTAATAAAGTTTATATGAATGAAAACTTTAGAAGCTGATATTGTTAGAGGGAAGCTTTCGGGGGAAAAAAAAACCCCCGCGTTTCTGCCTCGTTTTCAAATGACTGACTCTCCTAATCAGTTCAAGATAAATTTATTCTGGGAACAAATTACCGTAATTTCGCATTGTATGCCTTTTATACTTCTTTTTTCCTGGTGAAGCAATGATGCAATCAATTTGAAACAAACGTGGGGAACGCTGAAGAGTGATGGCATTTATAAGTGGGAGATGTGCCGCGAAGCGCCGTTCCCGAGCGGGTTTCGCCGCCGGTCATGCCCCGAACGCCTGGATCAGCCCCTCGTTACCATCTCGAGTGGGGCGGCAGCCGCAGCCGGACCCTCCGCCCGAGGCAGCCCGAGCAGGGCGGGTTGGGCTGCGGCTCCCTGGGCCCCTCCCGGCCAGTCCCGGGGCCGCTCCCGCCGCCAGGCCGGTCAGAGATTCCGCCGGGGAGGCGGCGGGTGCGGTTTGCGTCCCCGGAATTATTCCTTAATGTATTAAAATTTACAAAAAGACTGGTTTCTCAACGAGCGCATTTTCATAGACTTGTGTATGGTGATTGCTTTGTATGAAATCGTGTTTGGGTAATAATATCGAAAATCAGCGCCGTGTTTACTGTATTTCGTACCTAACAGCTTGCTCTGCCCGGTGCTATGCTCCTCTTTAGATCCCTCTTTCAACCCATGCTGTGACCACCCTCCCGTAACAAACAATTGCTTAGCAACACTATGCAGCACAATTTGCTTGTGTTTCATTTGTTATTACAATTTCACCCCTACATTGTGTGACAACTGATTGATTGTTTAACACAATTTTCCGTTTGCCAGGTTAGCGAAGAGCGCGTGGGAAATGAGAAACTCCGAGAGCAGGTTTGGCGAAGCGGGTATCAAAACCGGGGGTTTCACGGCGAGACGGCTCAGATTAAAACAAAACAAAATAAAAGAAACCTTCCCCACTGGGGGAACAAGTTATTTGGAAAATATCATTTCTAAATTAGGAATAAAGGCAAGCGTTACAGCCTGGTGGATCATCCGTCAGGGGAGCAAAAAACTCTTCGGGAAGCCGAGCGGCCGCGCAGCCCGAGCGGTTCCTCTGGTGCCCACGCGTGTCCCGCCGTGCTGCTTTCACCTGGGAGAAGCCGGGCGGGCGCGGGGATGGCGCCCTGACCAAGTGATGCTAAACACGCCAGAAGCCGGCCCCGGCGGCGGGTGTCCCCATGGAGGATGTCCCCGCGGAGAGTGTCCCCACCTGCGGCCCCCGGTTAGCTCCCCGAGGGGCGGCAGTCCCGGGGCTGAGCGCTGTCCCCGCCGCCGCTCCCAGACCAGCAGGACACCGTGGTGCGGGATGTTACACTCCGGGCCGGAGGCAGAACGGGCCGTGCCCCCGCTGCAGGCATCCCCTCGGGCCTGGCTCTGCTGGACACCCCGAGCCCGGCTCGCCCGGAGCCCGGCTCCCCGCCGGGGGTGCTCAGGCCACCGGAGGGATGCTGCCGCGCATTGCTGCAGAGCCGCTGAGGACGTGAACGAGCATCCCGATGGCGGCATTAAGCAGGCGCTGCTCTGCGTGCAGCGTGACCGGCTGCACTCAGGGAATTACTGACCAAAAAACCCCAACAAACCGAAAATCCCTCTCCAAGCCCACCCACAAACAAACAAACAAAAAATAAAGAAAACCCTCAACAGATCAACAGAAAAGAAAATTCACCAATCTAACAACTCGCCGAACCCTCTGTCAAATAGTTTCACTTTCCATCAAATTTGAAAAACTTGCAAGAAGTTCAGGTCTAAATGTCATAGGCGTAGAGAAATTGATCGGCAGATAAAGTGAAGTAAAACCCCATGCTATTAATTAATCACATCGCGATGTATCAATAAAGCGAGAATTTAGTTTTGGCATTCTTTCTCTTTAGCATTTACACGAGTCTTTGGCTAGAAACAGGGTTCAGATCACTCTCAGGTGCAGTTTTAAAACCTGGAATACTGAGGAAAGGAAGGATAAAGATAAAGTGCGAGTAAGCGCTAACGAGGATATTCTTTGTTGAGGAAAAATAATGTGTTCCTCGTAAACGGACCCTAATGGCTTGTTTTCATTTCATGCGTACAATTTCCTACCTTCTTTGATGAAGCGTTGATGGGGTAAATAGTCTAATCTTATTCAGTTCACCTCCTGTGGATTCCCAGTGACAGTCGTGACAGACGAAGTATTCTGCAAATCACAAGAGCCAGCTACCAGGAGAGCCAAACCTCTTAAAAGGAAGAGTTTTAGGGATTTAAAATTGTTCCGTTTAAAATTCACGGAACATGCAAAATAGAAAGTTCTCTGTATCATTGCAACTTTATGGGCTTTGTTTTCTAGGCTAGTCAATTAAAGATTAAAAGGAAAACCAATAGGCACCAAGATAGATCAGAAGCAAATCAGAATACCTACCATATCCGGGGATTTGAGATGGCACTAGTCTTTAACATTTACATCTCTTGGCTTGTTTGAAAAATAAAAAGTGATACTTGTCTGAATCTGAATCTTTTTTTAAAAAAAAGAGAAAACAAAAAAAGAAAAAAAATAGGGAGAGAAGTTTACAACAATCAGGCGTCCTTGTTCCGCCAGGTGACCCAGGAAAATTTAAAAAAAAAATAGTTCAGTTACTCAGTGAAGACGTTGTTGCTTCACTGCATAAACCTTAAATCAGAGAAACGCATACTCCTCAATGCCCTTTCAGTTCTCCGAGCCGGGGACTCAAGATTCAAATCCTGCTACAGAAACACTTGGAGTGGGGGGGCGTTGCATGGTTATGTGGCAGTTTATTTTTTTTTTAAGCGCTTCTTAACCAGTTCGAAGCATAAATAATGAATCTCAGCTTTAGACAGAGGAAATCGCACCCGCTAATGTGAACTAACACGACCAAAGTAGGCGCATAATAGACAAGACTAGGAGCTGCTAACCACTTCTACACAATGGCATTAATAAGATTAACCTGGGCAATTAGCCGGTGCAGCAGAGATCAAGCCTAAATCTGGGGCCTTTCTAAAAAGCCCACTAATGGAAAGGATTACGTTAATTTCATTAATTCTCAATACACAGACCCGGGCTGCTTTCACTCCTTTGTGTAACCCCCACCTCTTCCCCACCAAAAAAGGGGAGAAAAAAAAAAATCAAATCTGGTTTTGTTTGTCATCTGCATATTACCAGGAACTAAATCCAGGATGACGTCGCCTGGGTATAAAAAAGGGAAGAGGTTCAGATGGATTATACTCCGAGCAGCCCTCTGGGTTGAGATCAGTAAACAGGCGAGAGTTGAGGGGGGAAAGTTCCAGGGGTGGATCCTGCGCACACGCACACACACCGCACACGCACACAGACACACACGCACACTCTGCCCGCAAGCTGCCCTCGGAAAAGGCTCTGTTCTTTTCGCTCCGATCCCTTTTTAAATTTTATCCGAAAAGTTTCGTTTTCGTGTCCTTCCAGCCTCTCCCCCCCCGTCCCCAGCCACCACCTACCCTCCCTCCCGCCCTCCTCCCTCCCTCCCCCGGCCGGTCCCCGCCGCCCTGCCCCGCACGGTTTGGGGCATGCCTGTGAGCATGTTCAGCATCGACAACATCCTGGCGGCCAGACCTCGCTGCAAGGACTCGGTGCTGCTGCCCCCGAGCGCCGCGCCCGTCGTCTTCCCCAGCCTGCACGGGGACTCGCTCTACGGCAGCGCCTCCGACTACGGCGGATTTTACTCCCGGGCGGTGGCTCCCGCCTCTGCGCTGCCGCCGGCCGTCACTGGATCCCGGCTCGGCTACAACAACTACTACTACGGGCAGCTGCATGTGCCGGCGTCCCCCGTGGGCCCTTCGTGCTGCGGGGCCGTGCCGCCCCTGGGCGCCCAGCAGTGCTCCTGCGTCCCCCCCGCAGGTAAGGCGGCCCCGCGCGGGACGGGGCGGACGGGCTCCCTTTGTTCCCGAGGCGGTGGCGGGGAGCCGGCGGCCCGCAGGAGCGCGGGAGGGGGCTTTTCGGGACGGGACGGGGTGGGGGGGAAGCAGCGATCTCATGCAAAGCCTGTCGTCGACTCGTCTGTCTGTCCGTAGGTTACGAGGGCACTGGGTCAGTCCTGATGTCCCCTGTTCCCCATCAGATGTTGCCCTACATGAACGTGGGCACTTTGTCCCGGACGGAGCTGCAGTTACTGAACCAGCTGCACTGCAGGCGAAAAAGACGGCACAGGACTATCTTCACTGACGAGCAGCTGGAAGCGCTGGAAAACCTCTTCCAGGAAACGAAATACCCAGACGTGGGCACCAGGGAACAGCTGGCTAGAAGGGTGCACTTAAGAGAGGAAAAAGTGGAGGTACTTTGCTTTCTTTACCCTTCTTCAACCCTCTCCTATTCGCCCTGAAACGCGCTCGAACCGGATCTATCGCGGTGCGGCTCCAGCCCGGCTTGGCCAGAGGAGGGAGAGAGACCGCTTTGCGGAGGCAGAGGGAAAGTTTTTTTATTATTTCCAAGTGCCCTTCCTCGGGGCGGCCGGCCGAGCCTGTCACAGGGCTGTGAGCGATGGTGGGGCTGTGGCTGTGCCTCCTGAAGGCGCCCGGCCGGTCCCACCGAGCGGCTGCTGCCCCCCCTCCCTCTGCCCGAGCGCGGCCGCCGCACTCCGCACCCGGCAGGGCTCCTGCACAGCTCAGGTCACACTGCGGGCTTGCGTAGCTCTTTTTTTTTTTTCCCCCATTAATAATTTAATTTCTTAATGTAACAGGTTTGGTTCAAAAACCGCCGGGCGAAGTGGAGGAGGCAAAAGCGATCGTCTTCCGAGGAATCAGAAAACGCACAAAAGTGGAATAAAGCGTCTAAAACGTCACCGGAGAAGAGACAAGAGGACGGGAAAAGTGACTTGGACTCTGACAGCTGATACTTCTAAGTGGGGGGGACATTTCCCGTGGACTGTCGGATACGCTCCAGAGGATGCTACTAATCTTGCACAAGATCTGCCTTGTTGGAGGGGGGAAATATCTGTATATAATGTACAATGCCCCGAGTTGATTCCGTGTAAATAAAATGTGTTGCGGAGGTATTGCACAGGTAGACGGCGGCGCGTTTGTTCACCCTGCGCCGCGGGGAGAGGGAGCAGGGAGCAGGGAGCGGTGGCGCGTAGCTCCCGGGGAGCAGGGCCGGTTCCTCGTTCGGCGCTGCGGTACCGCGCGGTGCGGGAGCCGGCGGAGGGCAGCGCTGGCAGGCGGGCCCCGCTCGCCGCAGGCCTGGGAGCGATGGCGGATCTGCAGCCGGAGGGAAGCGGCCCGGGCCCGGCCAGGCCGATCCCGACGGGACAGCCCTGTGCGAGCCCGAGGCGGCCGGGAGCGAGCCCCGCGGCAGTCCCGGCCCCGTTCCCCTGCCGCCGGGAGCGCTTCTCCCCTCCGGGAGCGCTGCGGCTCCCCCCGCCCTGCCCGGCCCGGCCCGGCCCGGCCCGCCGGCGGCGATGCCCTTGGGAAACAGCGGCAGGCGAAGCAAAGCCGCCCCACACTTGCTGCTCTGTCCCGCTGTCTCCCTGCGCTTTCCCTACCTCCCTGCGGCTGTGCCTCGTTGAGTTTCCAAAGCGTTTGTCTCTGACCCTCGTTCAGGAAAGCCATCTCTCTTCGGCGGTGTTTAAAATTGCTGTTAATACTTTTTAGACATTATCAGATGAATTACACGTAAGGGGGGTACGAGCCCTCGTGCCGCTTTTTCTGGGCTGTTTCAGAGGAAGTTGCTAGTGGAAGTTTTCTCCCCTTTGAGGCAGCACCTTTGCAATCACGAAAGCAGTGACAGCCCGATCTCGTTTTACTCTTCCCTCTATGAGGGCCTCGTAGTAGAGACGTCTATTCCCCCTTTAAAATTCGCGTTCATTTTCCTTTTGCTTTTTTCCCCCGTGACTCTCCAGCTCAGAGCTCGTCACTTCAGAGCAGAACCACCGCGGTTCCCCCATAGTGTTGTGTTTCGGAAGATCCTTCTCTCCCTTTGCCTAAAAGACTGTCCGTAAAGTTAAAACAAATAACCTGAACGTGTAAAGCCAATTCAGATGATCTCTGGCTGAAATGTTCATAGTGAGCCTCTCGTTCAAAGTGTTGGTGAGCTGATTTTACTCAATTATGGCCATTGTCTAAACTCACCTGAATCTGTTCAGCTCGCCTAGTTTAGACAAACTTTTTTACAAATGTGCTCACAGTTACTTCCAGTAACACTAGAAAGGGTCAACTGCTGTGTTGCTTGCCCTTGTGCTTTTTCCTATTTTTCTTGCTATATCCAGCATTTTATGGGTGTTGTAATGTGGTGCATACTGCAGGTGTTAGTGTGATAGACCCAGTCTTAAAACCTGTCTGCTCAGATAACATTTTAATGTTAATGTTCCCACATAGATGTGATATCTCTTTCTGAGTAATCTCTCACCATATCAAGATGTAGGACCAGCTGCTGTGGAAGAAATTCAGTGTGGTTTTGTGTGAGCCAGTCCTTTAGGGGGCTAAGAGTTCCATAACTACAGCTCTTCTGAAGAGAAGAAATTTAGCCTTTTTCCTCAGTGCAGCAGAGGAGGAAGGGTAGAAGTGAATGGATTCTTCTTCTTGGTTACATATAGTAGTTTGGTTATATGGAACTGTTGCATTTTAAAGATGCAACCCTATTGCTACAGATGCATATTTGACCTCTGTAAACTATATTGAATTACAACACAGCAGCACGAAAAATTAGTTTTCAAATTACTGAAAATTAGATTTGAGAAGAAGTGTTTTGTTATGTTCTATGGAGGAAATCTCACTGAGTGGGTTTTTAATGTCATCACCTCTGTATTTAGTCATTGTTAGGTTTTAAAGTGCATACTTAACTTGCAAATAAAAGCCAGGTCTAAGGATAATATTGCCCAGGATTTTGCAAATGCTTGTGTTACTTCCATGTGTAAATATCCTTACTGTCACATTGGGACCTTGGTAGGGTTTTGTTTTGTTTTGCATTTTTTTGTGTGGGGTGGTAATTTTGGACGTCACTATTAAGGATTTTAGCTTGCATAAGTTGAATGTGGGTGTTAAACTGGACCTGGGTTTGTAAGAAGTGGGCTTTAAAAATGTTTTTGATTACCAATAGTAATTGCTTAAAGTTGCAGTACATATCTTTAAATGTACCTAAACTTTTCCAATGGGAGCAAGGTGCTTGAGAACCATTGAAAGTCCAGGTCACTGAACATGCCAATTTATGGATTTATTGAGAATTGTTTGCTATGTGGAAGCGTGGGATGTGACGTAAGGATCAAAACTTTGGATTCCAAAACACAGTTTCTACCCATGGAATTGAGATGAAGTCACCTCTGATTGCTTTAAAATCACATTGTACCTTTTTCTGTGTTAATTTTTGAGTTTTCCATGAACTCTTATAAGTAAGCTTGATCTTGCAGTCATAGGTATCTATTTTTATTACTACATGTAGGTGTAGACCTACTGGAGTTAATAATATCACTTTAATTGAAAAGCAATTTTAATCTCCACCTAAAAGCTTAACCTTATTTACTAAAAATGGTATTTGTGCCATTAGTAGGAGTAGCTGTCTCACTCTTTTTCCTCACTGGTGTTTTTTTAAAACCTAAAGGTTTCATTCTACCTTTTTAGCCTACAAAATCAGATTCTGTGCAGTATGGAAGTCTGATAAAAGTAGTGAGAAGATGACATAAAAAGGATCAAGAAAGTTGAAAACTAGATTAATGGAAACATGAGGTTGATAGTAATAAGGAGATGTCTCATTCACTTGTGCTGTTTTGTTGACGTATTACATCTCTAGATGTCTGTCCGGATTTTTATTTTAGGAGAATTCCTATATGCCAAAGTGCAAATGCCACATAGCAGCTTTCATCATTTTCTCTTTCTGTTCATGCAGTAGGAATAAGTCCAAGCAAAGGACCTGAATACATGTTATGTTCCAGCAGGTTCAGTTCTAACAAAGGGGCTTGAAAAAGTTGTTTGTGGTTCTGTTCATTCATACTTGCCTAAAAAGTAGACCAAAAGAGACTTAAAAAAAAAATTATTTGGGTGATTTGTTTGTATCTCCTCCACTGCAACTTACAACTTTGTAGTTTGGGCAAGCACATTCTCAGAAGATTGGATGGGACTGAAATGTGTTGTATTGTTCATGGTACTGAGGCACTGTCTGGATTTTACAACTTGAGTTCAGCTTCATGCTGTCTTACTGATTCTCTATGAAAAGTTGGACTTCTTTCTTTCTAAATTTCTGTCTGTAGAACGAACACTATTCCTTTCAGATCTCACAAAGGTTGAGTGGGGGATTATAAGAAGAAATGTAAGCTACTTTGGAGGTTCGCCGTTGTAGTGCAGACTTATTCCAGATAATGCCATGCATTATACGAGTAATAACTAAATAATTATACAAAAGGAGCATACACCAAATAAATCTCCCTGACACCAGGCTGGTTTAGGTTACAAAATTCTGCTGCAAGGGAAAGGTAGGGAGAGCAATGTGTAGTAAGGGTCCAATGCAGTTTCCTCCTGTGTTGAGGCAGACTTAGTAACCTGATGTGCTATCTTCATTATGCCATCTGCATTTAGATGGCAGAAATTTATATTTCTATTAATACTCTATTTACCATATTTATTTCTGTAGTTCTTGTTTTAATGAGTAATGCTGGAAAGCAGAGGTCAGAATTTTTTTTTTTTTTTTTTTTTTTTGCTTGACATGAAGTGATTTATTACCAGCTGAGAATATGGACCTTTTTTCCTTTCAGTTTTACTAATACTTGAGTGAACTGGTTTTGAGCTTTACTATAATGGGATCCTGGGAATACAAACCATACCAACTCTTTCTTACTCGTGACTTGTGAAGTAAACATTTGGATTAGTGGAAGTTATAAAAAAATGCAACATTAAGGTGAGTTCATATTTTTGTGCTCCATCTGCATTTATTGGTTCTCTGGGGTTAAACACCATAGAGCATAAATGAACAAAAACCTAAAGAGTTTTTGTTTTGTATTTTACCCCCCTAGGGTTTAATTCCACTTTATGCTTTCCTACTTCAGAGACCTGGTGAGCCTGGACTCAGCCTAGACAGAGATGTTTAGTCAAATTACCATGTTTTTTTGGAGTTACCACTTAACCTGATTTGATGGAGTCTGTTACACAAAGGTAACAATTACAGCTGCAAGATGTTGGATTGTAAGAAATTAATACGACTTTAAAGTGGCATAACTCTGTAAAATATTTGAAACTTTAAATACAGAAACCTGGGCTGCAATATTCTGATTCATACTGAAACTACCCAAATCTGGAGAATTCAAATTAAAAAAAAAAAAAAAAAATCAGACTTCTTACATTTTTGTATTCGTGGTGGAGTAGATGTCTACAGAGACTATATTCCCTAAGATATGAGGTGAAACTTAAAGCACAACTGAACAGAACAATAATGGAGCAAGAGAAAGGCCAGGAAACTTGTTCTAGCATAGAATTTCCTGCAGTTGAATGTTGAAAGTTACTTCTCCTCTCCCTTCTAAATTATGTCTGAGTACTGCTGTTTGCATTTCATTTCTACTCCTTGTCTGGACAAAGATGCCAGCTTACCTTTGAGATTTGGGGCTTATACCTCCAAACATGTTGAACACATGTGCAAGCCTAGAAGTTATAATTGTTCCTTTGCATTATATCCAGGAAAAGAGCCTCCCCCTGAAACGCTAGGCGCTGAGATCCCACCAGTTTGCCTTAATTTTTTTATGTAAGTACAACAACATCAGTAACAACAACAACAATAATAATATAATTTTTTATGCCTTTCTGTCTTTGAGGGAGTTTATTCCATGTTTGCTACCCAGTGACTGCAGAATGCTTTCTTAACAGCATGTACTGGGTTTTCACCTTCACTATATCATGGCAAAAGGGACAGTTTTGGGGAATTTTAGCCCCCTTTCTCAGGATTCAACCATCTCCTTCAACAGGCTGCCTGCAGAACTTCTTCTCCCTTTGCTGTCTAGGGTGGGTGCAGCTGTGGACATGGCAGACTTAATAAGTATTTTTTCTGGGGAAAAAAAAAGTCCAAGGAATAGAGAGCTGGATTCTGACAGTGTCAGTTCAGTGATTTGGTTTGTAGGGAAGCATCACAAACCATCAGATCTGTGCTGCAAACTACAGTGCTGGAATGAGCTGCTGAGCACAAGGATGAGAACATCAGAAGCTGCCATCCCTCTTGATTCAAAGGTGTTATGAGTGCAGAACCTGACAATAGCTGTATTTATTTCCTGATGTGGGGATTTTGGCAAACTGTCAAAGAGCTGAGCTGTGAATTTTCAGAGTGATCCCGAGGTGGGAAACTACTGTTGCTCCATTTTGCTATTGGAAGTGCTGAGGTACCTCTTTCTCAGGGGGACACACAAGAAGTCTTTGGGGAAGCAGAAGTGATGACATTTTTTCACTGGTGGATTTTAATGCCATCACCATGTTTTCCTGTTATCCTGCTGGAAATTTGACTTTTCTGGCGAAAATAAGGCCTTCATGGTTGATATAATTATATATATAATTTCACTTGGTTTATAAAAAAATTACATGTATTTTTGTCATTTCCATGAACCCAAATTGAAGGCTAAATTAATGGAAGATGAGTGAATAAAGGGACAACATGGTTTGGGTGTAGGAAAGACATATTTTTAAAAGCCGCAAAATGAGAGACCTAACCTACTTTGCTTGCACACCCAAAAACTCTTGCTGAGTGTTGCATGTGCAAGGAATGCAGTGCCAGCAGAGAGCAAGTAACTTTCTTTGGAAATAGAAATGGAAAAGAGTTCTTTTTATGCCAAATTTTACCCCACAGTGGATAATTACAGCCAAGTTGTAAACCCCTTAAAAGCAATAAGGTACCAGCATAATGAAACACATAACTGAAATTTACTGTACTTGTGTAGATTGCAAGCTTACTTTTGAATATTTAGAGTTCAACTTCTTAAATCTGTAGTGTTCGCAGAGGGCTTATAAGTGCTAGAATTTTGATTAACTGTCTCAAATAAACTACTGCTATTGTTATCACTATAAATCTCCCTAACCTAAGAACCTAAAGGAGGCTGATATTTTCTGTGGAAACTGTAATGATTTAGAAGGGCATGAACCCAGCATGCTTTATTTGGAGCTTCCTGTCATTATATAGAAAGTCTCAGGCTCCATTTACACCAGTTATTAGGGCTTATTTGTTTAATATTACTTTTTCATTGGTTTTATACTGTGTTTATCATGCACATTTTTAGAACATACTGTATTGTTCTTTCAGTTGGCCCTAATGTTGTAGAGACACCTCTTTCACAGTGGAACTTACTCACCTGAGACACCTTTAGCCTGGTTGAAAGGATGATGTGGAGGCCTGACCCAAAACCTTTGTGGATTAATGAGAAGCTTTCTTCTAGTGCTGGTAATATTTCCCACGGACATCAATGGATGTGGTTACTTTGTAAGGTGATCAGTGAAGAGAGGGCATTAATCCCTGGTCAAAAGGGCCAGTGATTATGGGACAGAGCCATGCAGGAAGGGATCATTAGTAATCCCAGGGGAGCTTTCTCTAATTAAAATTCTCTAACTATCCTGCTCTGATTTGTTCAGCTAAAGTGGTCCTTCCCACCTCCATACAGGTGCATTTTTAACAGTAGAAATGTGTTTCTATCACTAAAGTCACTGCAGTTAGTACTGTTGTTGACAGAATAATCTTACCAATGTTTCTGTGTTCATGTTAAAAGTTTTAAAGAGATACCTTTTAAGGTAAAAGCCATCTACACTGAAATAATTACACTAATACACCACAGTCTTTAAATGAACAGTAATATTGTTTGCAAGTGTTTCCTCAACATAGAATTAGGTGTTTTCCATGCAGTGAGGCTTGACTAGGGACATTAGTCTCTCAGAACCTGTGTGAAGTTTATCTCTGCCAGCACAAAGGCAAGATAAAAGTTTATTGATACCTATCACTCTTGGCTTTAAAGGAACATCTGATTTACCAGATGTTTAAGAAAACCCAGAACAGTGTTCCTCAATTGCAGAGCAGCTGTGTTTTCCTCTGCTCACGTATTCATTGGCACAGCTGCTTCAGATATCCGGGCATCTAAATTATTCTGACATCAGAAAAAAACACTGAAACAGGGACTGATTATGGCCATATTGCTTATGATGGTTTAATGCTTTGGCTGACTGATCACTGGGAAAACTGTTCAGTCACCAAGCATGTTGCAGTTAAGAGGTAAGTAGAATTCATGTTGAGCACTAAGAGCTAGGACATTAGGTGCTCTAGAGTCATTCTTTCTAATATCAGTCTCTTTGTAGTAGCTGTCTTAGGAAAAGAAGCAGTTTCCATTTCAGCTATACAGTCCTTTTGGTTGCATGCTGAAAATTTTGGTATTGGCTAGATGGATCTCAGATGATTACAAAATTGAATCAAAAAATGAAAAGATAATGTTAAATTTGATGTTAAATATAGTCTCAAAAAGTCTATTAATTTGCATCTTTCTAATTTCTGCACATTCTTGTTGTTCTTCCCTCAGTTTCCAGTCTAGATTGTCTTAAAAACCACTGGACATTTTAATAATGTTTAGGTACTACTTCAGAGCCAGTCTATTGATACCAATAAATCTCATTTGATTTTTTTAGCTCACTTTTGGATCAGCACAAAGTAGAAACAAGCCATCATAGAAAAGAGTCTGAGAACACTTTTGGAGAAAGAAAATCTAGGAAGCACAGACTAATCTTCTCCTCTGGAAGTAGATCACATGAAGCAGAACTCTTCCAGTCTGCATTGCCAAGTGACTCCTGGCCCTGTATGAAGAAGGGAGAACAGCAGGCAAGAGCCACTTCCCTACCTTTCCAAGTCAACACTAGATGTAAACTCAGGATGTCTGTGAGGGGCTGTGACTCTGCCTTTATTTGTAGGCCAATTCCTCTTAGCAAATAACATCTTTTGTGGGTTCTAGCTGAGGATTAAAACCATTTAAGGTTTGATTGAAATTATGTTTGTACAACTGAAACGTTAAGATTTTTTTAAAAAGAATTATATGAGGTACATTTGATGTTTATTTTTGGAACAAAAAACTTGAAAAGCATTATTGTTTGAAGATCATCACATGCTTTTGTTTGGGTTTATTTATTTTTACAAACTCTTACTGGCAGTCCTTCCATTCTTGTTGCAGCACAAATTGTGAAGAAAAGAATTTAAACTTATAAATAAGGAAAGCCTTCTGACCCATTTTAGAAATGCTTATTCTTTCTTATAGCTCATGGTTGTGCATGTGAGACATTCAAATGGTGGAGTTCCATATAAGTGAATCATCTTTGGTATGGAAGTGTCTTTTGTGCAGAAAAAAATCTGTAGAAGGTTATTCAATGGCTAATGATGCATGACTTATGGAAGTCTCACTGAGATAGGTTATCTAGAGACTGAAATGAAAAATATTGGTAGTATTATCAGCACACATTGAGAATGAGTAGTACGGTTTAGTGGATAACACTACTATGGGAGTAAGAGAAGAGAATTTATCTGTAGTTCTTCTGTTAGAAACTCTGAATGCCTACTGTCTCAGCTGGGCCAGATATTTTTCCATCTGTAAAACTGAAATCATTCAATATGATGTCCATAGATACCAAGTGCCAGGTACTGTTTCTCCACCATGATGTCTTCTGAGCAAGTGTTTTCCTCTATTTACTACAGATAGAGACATCTTTTAGGTTGGAAAATAAAAATATTAAGATAGATTTGTAATACGAGATCAAAGAGATTCTTGAGAATGAAATGCTGCAAAACCTGATTTAACCTCAGTTGCCTCACCAGCACTAGGCTGATATGTTTGTAAATCAGAGGTCACTTTCCCCTCTGACATCTTTAAAATCCATTCTGAAGAAGGGATTAAAAAACTTTGGATCTTATCAAGAAGGATCTGATGCCAAGGAAAGACTAGGTTGGCCCTCTGTCATATATTTTGCAGTTCTAGGGGAGGGACAGAGCACAGGCTGTAGGAGAAGAGATTGGAAGCGTAAAGGGAGAATAGAAGCGTATAAATCCATGCAGTTTTTCCACAGTTAGAGATTGCAACTGTTTATTTTCTGAACTGTTTCCAACAAGCAGTGTAAGAGAAAGACCGGATCTGAAGGATTTATCACCTGCTCTAGCCTGGCAATGCAGAAAATTGTGAGTTTCACTGCGTCATGATCTGTATCTAGGAGTGACATTTTTACTGGTTCTTGTAGTGCACATGCCTATATTTGCATTTGCAAGGACAACAGTTTTTCTTCCAGTGTTGTCAGCATCCCACTGAGAGGTCCTCTAGTGCATAATTACCAAATGTGCTTCTAATCACTAACAGCAAGATAAATGCTATTATCACACATTGTAATTTCATTAATTTGGTAAAATCTGTTTTGGGTTGTCACTTGCTTGCTATCAAAATTAATTACAAGGTTGTAATGCTCCATTGTGGTAAGTGGATAACCACTTCATGGCAGGTGTTGAGCTGAGCTGAAAATTATGGCAACTTCAAAGCAACTGTTTGGAGTGATGGGGTTTAATCTATTAGTAGTTGTAATAGTGTGGAGGTTTTACACCAAAATCAACAGTGTGTTTTATCTAAGTAAGATGACCCTTACTGCAGGGATGGTTGACCAATGTTGACCAACATTGCTGACCAGTGTTTTCCCCTCATTCCCTCTCTCCTCCCAGGAATGACAGCAGCTAAGAGCAAAGGGGTTGTAAAGGGAATAAACCCTTTGGACTGACTACAGGGCAGCTCTGTGAAATGGATGGGATCTCACAAGGCTGGCTGTAAGTGACTTTCCAGTGCTCTGGAACAGCTAGGTTCTTGATCCAGGGCAGGAGACACAGCAGTTGGGATTTGGCCAAATGTTGCAGTTTCTTGACTCTGCTCATGCCATTACTGTGTCCTTTGCAGTAATAGCAGAAGATCAGCCCCATTCCACTTGGGGACTTCCTCATGCCAGAGAAATCCCTAAGGAAGCAGTTAAATTGAAATAAGCTTCATAGTAACTTGCATTTTAGCCTGTGATCTAACTTTGTAGCTTGTAATTAAAAAGTAGGTAGAATACTGCTGATTTCTTCCTAACAGTAAAGAGATTTACTTGGTGGACATTTTATTCCAATGTTTTGAGAAGATGTTAAAAACATTGTAAACATTATAGATGAGAGTTGTAAACATAAGCTGTTTATGCAGCAAAACACAAATACATGCCTAGATTAGGTCAGCTGGTAAAAATAATCAGTACTCATTATTGCTATTTAACTTTATGGAGTGACCTAAATATCTTACAGAGCAAACACAATAAAGGAATTTATTATTGAAATGCTGCTGCTGATTAGGGATTCAATGCCTGGCAGAACTGTATGTGTTTCCCTCACGAGGTATTTGAGGTGCCTCTGGTCTGGGCTTTCAGCATCTCTTGGGCATGTCTTCTCTCATAACGTCTTGTATACATGATTATACAGTGGAAATTGTAATCTATTCTTTGACTTTGTGTGTCTTCTGGTGGCCAGAAAGACAATTTCAATCTGACAAAGAATACTCTTTTGCATTTATAGAATACAGATTGTAGGAGAATTTTATTTGAAAGCATCTAGGTATTGAAAATTTTACTTCTGCTACCAGCAGTGGTTTACCTGAGATATGGGAAAGTGATTGGGGAAGGGGGAACCAAGGATGTTCTTGAAAAAATCTTCATGTCTCCATGACAAGTATTTCCTGGTGGAAGGCAGGCTTTATCAGTTTTCATCAAAAAAGCAGAAAGATGGGAATACCTGGAGTGCTTTGCACTTTCGTTACCTGCACCATACAAGTGCAATTGGATGTTAGCACTGTGTCATGTTTCAGTCTGTTTCTGGTTTTCACCCTTTAACCTGTGCACATTTCCAGCATTGTCATAGATCTGCTGCATGTCTTTACTTTTTGCTGCCTGGAAAGCCTTATTTTTAATTGTTACATAATTCCCCCTGTTTCTTTCCCAGCTATACCTGTTTGCTCTAAATCAGCTCATAAAGTTTTGTTCTGTGTGTAAGTCTGGCAAGAGAAGAGGAGAGCTTGAAGTTAAAGAAGTAATTTGTGATTTAGGGTGCATACATCTGGTCAGATTAGCTACTGTTTGAGCTTTTCTTATATCCAGACAGTTGAAAGTGAAAGGACAGAATTAATAATGACAAGCTTCACCTCCTCTGAGAATTGATCTGTATGTGTGCATGTTCAGAATGGTTACTCTTACACTAACTGATAGGGATGACTTTCTATAGCTGCATTTTATTGTTGCATATGCTGGAAATCTAATGCTGATTTCAGACAAGAACACGTCTTCTCTTAGTGGGACATTTTGGTAACATCAACAAGAGTTGCTCCTAAAAACAAGCTTAAAGGATGTTGGTTGTGGTTACAGAATTCAACTCATGTTCCGAGAGATTCTTCCAAATTTTGCAGTGGTCCAAATCCACATCTTTCTCTTCTCAGATAGTGGAGCTCCAGAAATGGGTATGATCTGGCCTAAAAGAACATGTTTGGCACAGTGCTTGCTCATTTAATTTCTTCTGTCCCAAACCACTTCAGTGAGGCTCAGTTTACTCATGAAAGATATTCTATCCCTGTGGTGGAGAAATTCACCAACTTCTGATGTGGAACAGACAGAGAAAGCCAAATGCCAAAATGTGTTTGTATAAATACATATGCTGGTGTGGTGATCCCTTTGTTAAAATCTGTTCTTGAGGACCTTGTTGGATTTTGAAAGCTCCTTGGAGGATACAGGGAAGGATCTTTAACAGAACTCTAACTTGCAAGGCAAACAGTCCAAATAAAAATGTTTTTGGTACTTTTCGGGAAATTGCACTTTTTGCCTTAACTCAGCATTTTAGATGAGACAAGCAATTATAAAATATGTCATCACAATAAAAATTCTACAGGACAGGATTTTTTATTTCAGTTGAGCAACTGTAGGATATTTTTTAAGTTTTAGCTATATTTTAAAATTCAGCTACCTAAGATTTGTTATCTTAGTTGATAGGTCACAGTGTCAGTCTGAAGTGGTTTTTGAAGTACTGAACATTTCCTGGGTAGGTCAGCAAGACTCAAAAGTCCTTCATTCCCCTATATTAAATCAAGTCATGACTTTCCTTTGCCAGTCAGTGGGATTTTCAGTCAGATTCTGCTCACGTTTCAGCAAGGACAGTGGGTGTCAATGGTGCACCAAAACTGTTTCTTTCACAAGATACTTTCAATGACAAAGGTACTGCTGTTGGATCTGGTGCATTCACTTATGCTCGATTCGTAAACTCAAAATTTTCACTAATGGTGTGTTGTAAGAGTTTTTCAAGACCTAATATGGACTTAGGTTTGTTTGGCAAGACAGTGTTAAAACTCCAGCAGTGTCACAGCAGTTACATATCAATATGTGTGCCAGCCCAGAGCTGACCCATCTCTGTCAATAGGTCTCCTCTGCTACATGTTTATTGCCACTTTTTGCAGGTCCTGGAGATCCCATGATTAAATCTTGACCTGCCAGGTTTGAATAGCTTTGGAGAGCTGATGCAATGAGAGCAAAATGGAAGGGATATCTGGCATGCATATTTTTTCTGCATTCACTATATAATTTCAAACCTGCAGGAGAAAAGGGGAATATCACAAGAGTCAGAGGAGTTGAACTTGACAAATTCATCAATTCCTTGGAGATACAGTAGACCCCCATGTTAATAGTTGCTCATCTGTAAAGTACATCTCAATTTGTACATCTACATGATTTCAGCTTGTCTATGAGAGGAATCTGAAAAGAGAAAAGAAGTTCAACAAATTATTAGAGTTGGAAGGAAATTGAAGTAATGGATTTTTTTTTTAAACCTACATACACTAGTAGAAGCTGTGCTAGAACATAAGTCTTCTATGCTCCATTAGTAATAGCAAAAATTGCCTTGTTAATTAAAAACAACCACTGGGTTTTTATTGTGTGGGATGCAGGTCAGTGTAAGAGTAAAGTGAGTGCTGTGCCTTGGAATGAATTTCAGTTTTGAAGGATAGGTCCTGCATGCTCATTTTTGGTTTTGGCATTTAATGCTTTCCTCCCATTCAAATATGTGGGAGGAATCAAATGTCAAAATCTTCACTGTGTATGATATATAATTTCTCTCTTGTATTTCAGTGGGAGGAACATCAGACCCCAAAATGATTATGTGTCTACTCGTAAAGAATACATCACTGCATATTTTAATGTCAGTTGCGGGAAATGGAGATGGGGAAAAATATTGTTGTCACCTTCCCCCTTCTAAGTTTGTGTTTTTCTATGTACCCTTGTAGAATGCCAACAACCCAAATTTTAACTCTGTGTCCTGAGCTTTGGTCCTGGCCAAAGCAGGACTCTAGAGATGAACATGTCTCAGGACTTCAGAATCCCAGTCCAGATCTAGGTCAAAAGAATAAAACAGAGAGTTTGTGAGTATAGTTTTGTATATTTGAAGAAATACGCAAGATGTCTTGAAAATTTCCCATTATGCTCAGTAATAACATGTCTATTTTACAGTGGGAAAAATAGAACCATGGGGAGGGTAAAGGCCCAGTCACACTTTACAACAAGTCAGTGGAAAAATTTATGGAAGCTCAGGACTCCGCAGCTCTGCGATTCTTAAAAACAACTGGGTTCAGCAATTTACAGACTTTTGGTGTTAACTATATTCTCATATATGATGTCAGTTTAAATTTTGGTGCCATTTATAGACTAAATCCGGAAGTGACAAGAAATAAAGTAGAGGACGTGTGTGGGAGATACTGAGTTGGATATGCAATGCATATTCCACATCCCAGCAGCAGGGACTGCACTCAGCCAGCAGGTCCTTTTCTGAGGTTTCTCCAGCTCTTGCATAGACCTTGAGGGTGTTGCCTCTTCCAGCAAACTATGCTGTAGAGGTTAGGGACCATTATACAGTTTGGAAAGGCTCCTATGTCTGTTTGCATTGCTCCTGATGCTGGAGCATGCCCAGAGTAGCAGAATGGAGAGGATAAAAAAGCATCCCTGCTCTTGTGGGCTCTGGGTTTTACCCTGTGCCTCAGCTGGGTTTAACTCATTCCATACTGTGCTGCCTTGTGGTTGCTTCTGTATGTTTGGTCAGAGACACAAACACCATTTATGGTTCCCCGAGGCAGGACCAGGCAGAACGACAATCTGCCCTGCGCCTCCTTGCACCTTGTTTAAAACATTGGATCTAAACAAGTTTTGTGGATGGGGCCCGGTCCAAAGCCTGTTAGAAAGAAATGAAGGTCTTACATCAACATCAGGGGGGTTTGGATCAGGCCTTACATGTCTGTTCTTACTCCTAGTGCAGTCTCTGGGATTTTTGCCAGGGATTCATTGGGAATAGTTTGACTTCACTGTGACCAGGACGGGGTCCAAGATGAGCATACACAAGGGCAATGAACGGTCTTTTTGACAATTTCTAATTCCCTCTCAAGGCTCCACAGCAATGCAAAGTGGTGTAAAGCAACATAAACAATTACATATCCTAGGAACAGAGATGAGAATTTTAAGCACATGCCGTTTTATTGAATGTTATCAAGGTTCCCTAGTAGTTAATTTGATTAAATGGAGCTCCCTGAATGTTCTTTCTCTAAAAGTGATTTACAAAGTGTTTTAACATGAAGAGTTTCCAAAAGCTCTTGGATGTCAAAGAAAAGCTATTAATCTTTATATTAGCATTCTGAAAAACAGCATGTGTTCCTTGATTAGTTGATATTTGTTTGCATTCTTCTTTTCTACAGAGGATTATCACTTTGACCTTTTTTAGCATACTGTAGTTCTTTTCTATATAGGAGTTAAATATTTTCATGTTTATAAACTGGCGTTAATCTGGTTTTCACTGGTGTAAATAAGGACTGAAGCCCACAAAGAATACAAAAAACCCTCAGGTGTGAGTTGTAATAATCTTTATTTCATGAAACACATTAGTGAGCAAGCTAGCATGCCATATGTATGACCATCTTGGACAAATCACAGCAGGGCTAACCCTGGCCAGCTCTTGCCCATGCTGATTGTCTCACTCATTTCAGCAGGGCTGATCAAGTGAGATGAAGGATTTCTCCCTGCTGTCTTTGCTAAAAAGAAACTCAGACAGGATTGGCCCAGTGGTCAGATTTTAGGGTTTCCTTTGCAATGCAGATACATGTCTTTCATGATTTTAAATAAATATGAAACACTCTCTCTAAACAGAAAAGTAATAGACACTAATTTATGTGTGGTGCAGTTCTGTTTCATGCTGGGTTTCAACAGTACTTTGGGTGTGTATTCCTTATTGACATTTCTGCTCTGTGTGAGTGAGTGCAATCAAAAAGTCCTGCAAGCTGACACAGCATCAGACTGGTGACATTTTCAGCTTCTTGGGAGAGAGACTGGGGCTGGAAGATATAGGCATTATCAAGCAGAGACAAAAAGAAGTATCAGAAAGATTTTAAAAAGGGGCATGTTTAATGAAACTCCAGCAGAAACTGCAAGATCACATCACAGAAGTTAATAGGCAAGACAGGGTCCAGCTCTTTGGCACATCCACTTGCTCCAAAATAAATTAAAAGGTACCAGTCTTGGTTACCATAGTTAGGACTGTTGACTTGTTGCTTTGACATTTTCAATGTCATTTGGCTCTTTTGTCAGGTGAGAATGTTAACGTTTAACATTGTTTTGGATTGTTTCATAATACTTCTGCTAGGACAAAAACAGAAGAAAAAGGAAACCACTCAGTTAATGATCTGCTGTCTGTTAGAATTCTGACATTGTGTGAAAGAAGACATTATGGACCCTTTGCCTCTTTTATGATTCAATATTATGGGTCTTCCCCATTATTCATTAATAATTTGGATTCTTGAGAGCCCAGTCATAATGGAAATACAACATTTGTATTTTCAGGTGCAGCTGAACACTGGATCCTTCAGACCCTTGCAAGCTTCCTCAAGGCCATCAGAGGTGCAGCTGGAAACTGGCAGTGTCTGCAACTGGGCTGGCAGCAGGTGAGGAGGTCAGGCCATAAGTATCACTTTCTTTGAGTATGCAAAGGAACCCTGCCAGGTGTTTTGCATTTTTAAGTGTGTTTCTTGGTTATGCTTCAGGCTTTTTCTGTGTAAGTCTATTTACCTTTCTCTCCTTTTGTCTGCACAGCTCTGTTTCTTGGTGAGCAATTTATTTTTGTTATTGTACCTTGTTAAAATTCTGGTTATCACTATTCTGCTGTGTCCTAACTTCTGGCTTCTTGCCATCTCAGCTCTTGTATGCTCTTCTGACCTTGTGTTTCATGTACCTAAACCATAATGTATTTCCTTCTTGACCTTCCTGCCTTCCCGTCTTCATCCTCAAATATTAGATACGTTAAATCTGCATACAAATTTATACATGCACATAAATCAGGAAGATAAATTATTATTACAGTGTGGAACTTGAAAATAAATAACATATGTGCTTTTCCCACCCTTGTAGGGAAATTTAGGTGGTTTGTGTTAGCACACTAGTTTATATTTGGTTAAAATAAGCACTTTACCTAACCCATCGACCCTAGTCCCAATCCCTGTTCCCTGGAGGATTTGGTTTGGCTTGGCAAACACCATATAAAGGGGTAATCTGCTCCCCTCTGCTAGCAGACTGCTGCCTTAGTCTGATAGTCATCTGCTTAACTGGCTTTCATGAAGTGCAGAAATGCGTGTTGGGTTGGGCCTGCTAATGGTGCATGGAGTTTTTCCTGCAGTAAGCCCTGACACATTTTTAACAAAGTTTGAAGATTGTTATTTTTTGCAGAGCATTCATGCAGACAGCTAAGTAATGGTGGGTGAATTCCCACATCCCCAAATTTAAGCTGGAATTTTCTACACCCAAACCCCTTTGCATTGGCTGCAAGGCAGTAACACAACACATTACAACTGGTCCTGTAGAGTCTTGAAAACTTTTGGTATGCTGCCACAAATCCCACAGCCTTTTGGCTGACCCATCCCCTGCCTATGTACAGCAGGGATAGCCAGCTTTTGTACAGGAGCCACTGTATTCCCAAGGAGGTACTTTGGGCAGACCAGATACAGCCACGTTTATGCACTTGAGTTTGAGAAACTTTCCAGACTCCTTCTGCAAACTCTTTCCTGTTCTTACCCCTCTCCAAACAGCACCAAGCAGCCACGTAGCTGGCCTGGTTGAGGTTGGATACAGTGGGCTTGTGGGCCACCTTTTGCCACTGGGCTGCCACTTGACATTCTTGATCTGCATGAACTGCCCTTGCAGGGTGCCCACAGCTGAGGTATGCAAGAGCTTTCTCTCACATCTAGCTTTACTCGAGGGTGACAAAAAGCCTGATGCCATATGGGATATACATTCACACTAGGAATTTAGTACTGTGTCTTGCCTGTCACTTAATTAGCTGTTATTTATTTTAATAGAATGTATAATGCAAGGAATTATTTTTGTTTAAGGGACTTAAGTTGACTTAAAGCCATAGGGAAGAGGAAAAATCCCCACGTCTACAAGAAGTAATAAAGTGCTTTTGTTTTCCTAAAATTATTACTATTTGAAGCCCAATGTGCCAGATCTGGAATATTGCAGTAAAGGTTGCACTGGGACTTCACAGTTATTTACTAGGTGATTATTTAGAGTCACTTTCTTTTCAGTCAGTTGTAATGTTTTACATTTTGGGGGCTTGACTGGGATATGGCATCACACTTGGTTCTAGCTGTGTTGCAGTAATCTCTGTGTGACGTGGAGCCAGAAAGACCTATAAAAGCAGCTGTTGCTTTCATTAAAATCATTATAAAGGTCTATTTGTGGTGTCCCCCAAAATAATTCTGATAATTGGTTGTTAATTTTAATTACTCACCAGCTGAATATCTTGATAGAAGAAACAGGTATACATGTCCAGTTAAGCAAAATAAACACATATTCAGTAATAACTGGCCATTTGGGTAACATGTTAAATGTAATAATACTGTGGAGTGATGATTAATTTATAATCTTCATCAAATCAGTGGGAGCAGGATATAGTTAATATGATGTCATTGTTTAGATAGCCCCTTTTAATGACTTATTTATATACATATGTTCAGTGTTACAAGGTGGTGAGTTGACACTTGTTAGTACTGGGCAAGCTGCATGATCCACTTGTGAAGCTGTTTTTCAGGCAGAAGGTGCACAGTGCCTTCAAGTCCTTGTTTCTCTCTGACCTCCAGTCCCTCAGCATGACCAGAGCACAAGCAAGGTACCTCAACTTTCCTGTACTGTGAGGAGCAGCAGCCACAGGGGGCACAGTTGTCCTGTTTAACAGAAATAAAATATAACCAGGAAAGTTTTCATCTCCTTGGGGGCACAATGTAGATGCAAGAAGCAACAAGTGGACAAGAGATTGCAGCTTCAGCTTGCCACCTGGTTCCATTGCAGCCATCCACTGTGGGGTGCTGTACTCAAGGCTCAGGAGATGTTGAAAGAACCCTGCAGAAGGGAACAAGGTTGCAGGGGCTTTTAGTTAGTAAAATGCCTTGGAATGCTGGAATTTCAGCAGCATTCAGCTGAAAATACCAGCATACCAGCTGAAAAGATCAACACTCTTTTCAGCACAGTGCCAAAACATAGCCCCACAGTAGCCACTGTGAAGAAAATCAACTCTACCCCAGCTAAAACAACACATTGGATAAAACAAGTATTCTTTCCCTTCTCTCCACCTTTGCCTTGTGTTGTTTGAGTAATCCTGTCATTCACTCTCACAGCACTGAAAGGAGGAACATATACTTTGTTTGAGTTAGCATTGAATCATGGCTGGTGTGTAAGGACCATTCCATACGCCTCTACCTTGGCGTTTTTTGGATGGAATTAAGTTCAGCAGGATCCCACGTTCTCAGCCTACAAAGGAGGATATTTGTGATGGTTAAGTAGTGAGAAGTAAGAAGATGAGGGCATTGCATTGCTACAGAATACATGAATGTTTAGATATTTATCGTAATACAAATATACGACAGGAGAAATGGAAGAACTACTTTGACTCTTTCAATAGCACATGCTGGGAGGTTAGGCTGGGGATGAAGTTTCTTTTTTTGCTCCAATTTATACCCATATGCCACATACATTATTGGCAAAAAGTAGAAATATGGCTAATTCACTATTATGGGCAGGGAGATTAGTCAGGTTATGGAACGGCTGTGACATGGAGAGTGCTAGAACAGTTTTCTCATGAGCTGGTTTCAGTTTTCCTTAGCATTTTGTCTTGTATCAACTCTACCAACTGTGCTTTACAGTCAGCAGTTTTTCTTCTCCATATACTCTTATTATGCATTCTTGTTAAATCTTTTTCTTCTTCTTTTAGCCTTGACTGGGATTTTCCAGACCTGTCCCATTCCTCCGCACAAATTATGTGAGTTGACCACAAGAAAGGTCAGAATTTATTTCCTATTCCAAGCTAAAAAGACAAAGAAACATAAAGCACATGAAAAATCCAAACTTAACAGTAACTTGCTCCTCTTTGATTCTGTTGTACATCTTTGTTCTTTGAAGTCTAGATAACTACACTGTGGCAGAAAGACATGAAGATATTTTTGATAATAAAAGTTACTAACTGAGGATATTGTAAAAAAACCTGACTTCCTTACCATAAAGAGTGTGCTAATAGTTCCTTCAATATGCTGATTTGGTTTCAGTCCAAAATGTCCTAATCATAAACTAGGTGATCTATCAATTAAGAAAGTCACAAATTTCTTAGAATGATCTAACCTCAATATTTTGCATATACCCAACACTGTTAAAAAGGGAGAATCATTTGTCCCATGTTCACTTGAGTGATGAGTTGGAGTGAGTTCAGTGGTAAAGAAGTGTATAGAAGTTAAAGCCTGTCCATTTGACCATCTTGGCTCTAGAGAATACCTAATCCAGGTGGAAATTCATGATGTTGGAGTAATATATTTGCCCACTTCTCCTAATTGCTAAAATCCTAACCTCACTTTTTACAGAAAAATCCATGCTGTAGTTCTCACTATAAAGTCTTGGTTATACATAGGCTTTTAAATATTGATTTTATAAATTCTAATTGTTTATTTAAATGTGACCAAAAATAGTCATGTCAAGAGGTATGAGCTCTCAATTTTTTTTTTTTTTTTTTTTTAGATACCTGTCCTTTGCATATATTGTGCATGGTGGTGGTGCAGCTTTTAAAAGAGTAACCTGAACATGGCTTTGGGTTGCAGACAGTGCACTCATGCTCTTCTGGAATAAATGAGGTGTCACTGCAAAATACCAGCAGCAGCAACCAGGGGCAGTTTTAACCATGTCTGGGGTCTACTGCATGGTGAAAAATTATTTATATGAATATTCTCACAGAGCACTGCAAACAGTGGATGTTACTGCTGACAGATATTCGGACCTGTCACTGTTGTACATTAGTCTAAGCACACCTCTTTATCCATACATATCTAATACACAAAGTAACTACAAGATCCTCTCAGTTCAGATCACTTGTAACCACCGTACACTTCCATATTTCCAGTAACAGCATTTTTTTCTGTTATGAGGTCATATTTAAAATGTGATGATTCAATACAAGCAGATAGATTTTTAGCTCAGTGTGCAGAGATTTAAGTGCCGTTTCTTATTGATGCTAATGCAAGTCAGGTGGCTAATACCCTGTACAGCTCACTGAAGATTCGCCCCAAGATGCCTTGTAAACTGCTTTTCATTGAAAGCACATTCAAAATTCATTTTTCTGTATATGGTTTTTGCTACAGCAGTCTTAGTATAGATATTAAGCTTGTCACTGAAGAGGAATCATAAAGTCAAACAGGGCTTTTAAAGAAAATCTCATGCAATAAAATTTTAAACTCTAGTTGATCTCTTGAACTGCAGCATTTCTCTGCTGAAGGTCGTGACTGGTGTGCATTACAGTTGGCTCTGCACCTAGACTGCTTTGTCCTTACAGTTTGGCCCAACCCAGCTTTATCTGCATTTATAGCCATGAGTATTACAGGATCAGATTTGGTTTCTCCCATTAAAAAAAAAAATAAACTTCATGTGGAGATAAATGACCTCCCAGTCTAGAATGCTCAATTAAAAATAAGTTTGTTTGCCAGGTGGTGAGTGGTAAGCCTTTCTTCCTTCTTCCAACTAGACAGTTCTATAGAAGTTCCCTACCTTTTGTATAATTTCTGTTTCTGATAAATTTAGCTCTATAGATTTCTTGGGGTTGTGTTCATGACTGCTAAATGAAAAAGCATTGTTAATTTACAAACTAGTAATCCAGTGTTGCTCCTTGAAGATGGACAACTAACTTGACTGTGTATCTTTCTGCAGTCCCTATGGCTCCTTCTACAGGAATGCTAAAGAGGAGAATAACAATTTCATGGGCACACTTGACTCTTGTGATGCTCAAGGTCTGGTATTGGATTAAAAATTGCCCTGATAACAATAAAACAAAAATTTCTTTAGGTGTCTCTTTGGAGTGAAGATTAGAACAGGCAGTTCTGTGGTGGTTACTGTGTAACTTGGAGAAATTTCTGGCTTTGGAAAGAAGACCCTGCTTTTTGAGCATCTTGAGCCCAGTGTCCTTGACTGTTCTGAAAAACAAGGGTGCTGCTTGCTAAGAATATTGGGTTGTCAGTCATAGTCTACAATTCCCTATTTTTTCAGTAAAGACAGCAACAGCAGTACAGTACTCTGTACTGTCCTAACCACTTGCATCAGACTTGAGTTAACAGAACCACTTTTGAGTTTTGAGGGGAGTACCTCGAAGATTTTTTTTTTTTTTTTTTTTTTGAGATTTCTGGTGCTGAATTTTGTGGTGTGAAGTTCTGGAGGGGAAAGGAGAAAGAAGTAAGTGTGGATTTCTGTTAAGGAGTTAAATCTGTGGATGATGAAATGCTGCTCCTTTGAGGCCATCTGGATAATCCTTGTTTGCCAGGTCCATGTATCAGCACTCAGCCAATATGTGAGTAGGTTCAGCAGAGGAAACCTTAGTAACCCCAGCCATCAGGCCAGAGGTTCTTGAGAGGTAGTGCAGCTCTTCTGTCTGCTTTCTCCAATTCAATCACTTCTATGTTTTCTGCCTTCTCTTTTTTGACAGAGAATGAACTACCTTTGAATCCTTACACTTTCCTGTCTAAATTTTCCTTTTCAGTCAAGAGCTGTTTTAAAGACATGAGAACATCTACTCAGCTGAACTCTGAGTCTGTTTTTTCAAAGGATCATAGAGAGTTAAGGTGTAAGAGACCTTGAAAAGTTACCTGTCTGGACCTCCTGGCTCAAGCATGGCTCAGTAATATTAAAGTGCTGGGGACATTTTGCATTACTGACCAGATATTAAAAGCCACAGATTTCAAAGGGAAAGGGATTTAAATTTGACCCGATCTGTATCTCATCTATGAAGTTTTTCACCCCACAGAAGGTGTATTTGATCTGCTTGCTCAAATGCCTTACACTATGTGCTTTCAAGACGAGTATATCACTCAATGCCTGTTAAATAAATTTCCATGGTAAACTGTGACTGAGAGGGAAGAAACAAATGACTGAAGATATGGAGGATTCATGAATAGCCTCATTGGCCTAGAGGCACAAATCTCTGAATGAGAAAATGATGAAATGCACGGTGTGGGTCAGTACCTGCTCACAGGAATTACTCTTACATGTGTCAGATGTCCATTTTCTCCCCCAGTCTTTGTTTCTGAAGTTGCCACTGTGAATTAATTCTCTTCCATGCATTTCAAGCCTTAGTCTTGACTGTCTTGACTATCAATTTTTATGTCTACTGTGTAAAATTATGGGTTAGTTGAGTTCAGCAAGGTAGTGTGAGAAGAAAGACTCATTCTCTTTTCACCTTTCAAGGATGTTTCTACTTGCTGGTCCAACTAAAGCCATATTTTATTGTTACACAGCTGTGCAAAAAGATGGATTCAGGAGACCTATTCCAAGAAGTGAACGTAGCAAGCAGACTTTATTTTTCAATGTAAAAACAAACTAAACCAAACCTTATTTGGATGAAGAAATAAATTTTGTCTACTTCTTTTACAAATTGCAGGTAATGGTTTTGTACCACAATTGGCACTTCAGAAGACTGGAGCAGACTAATAGCTGTATCAATGACTCTTTTTTCTGTTTTTTCACTAATTTTGGGACTGTCTCCTTTTTTGTAGAGAAAAGTAAGCTTTATTTTGGAATACCAAGTTGCACAGAGTACAAGCCTATATATTCAGATTTTAATAAAGGCATTCTTTCATGCTTGAAGCTTGTTTAAACCCATCATTGAAGTCTGGATTTGTTAGATGGATGCTGGAATGGAAACTAGAAATAAACTTTGGCCATGATGTAACCAAAGATCACTGGTCTCAGGGAAAGAAATCTTCTCTTCTATATTTGGGCTATGGTAAGCCCACTGTGAGCCAATACATATATACAACATTAATGAGACCTTTCCTGCTAACTGGGGGATTTATAAGTGGTAACAGTGTACTTGGCCACTGTCTATCAGAACAGAGGTCTTTCCTTTACTGGCTAGAGGAAAGAAAAAATTATATATATAATATATATTTTTTTCTGTTCCAGCCCTGCATAAGACAAAGTAGCTCACACAAATGCATATTTTTTCTGTGTAACCACTTCACTATGGTTCCCCTCCTTCTAACTGAACTTCATTTTCACGTATGCTTGACAACTTATTGGCAGTTATAGGTTTAATTCCATGTTACCTCCACAATATGGCTTGTTGGGGGTTCTGCTGGCATCTCCCTCTTGAAGAGATGTTCCAGTGCACAGAGGAAAGAGAGCATCAGGTGAGGCTGTGTGGTTTACAGCTTGGGTGGCTGTTGAGCAAAGACAGAATGGCTTTTCAACAAGGAATGATTTTCTTCCTTGTTATATACTTTGAATAGCACAGTCCTATTTGTTAGATATGGGGAGTGCCCGCAATATTTATCTTTGAGTGTCAACTTTTTCAAAAAATAGACACTTCAGGCCTCATAAACTTTGTGCTGTCTAGTGCTTGTGCATACTTTGTGCAGTGCACATACCTCATAATAATAATTTGCAAACAGCAGTCAGGCACAGGGAAAGGTACCATACATGTCCTCATTTCTCAGGAGAATAGGCTTTAAATAGCTATAATATAGCACTACAACTAGTGTGAAATTTTTCCTTTCCAGAATGTCATTCAAAAATCTTGCTGGCTCACAAACACCTGAATTCCACTGTGGTTTGTCATTAACACTGTCTAGGGAAAAAAAACCCTAAAGGCTGTAAGTGTCTGAAAAGTCCTGTCCTAGGAATATGCTAATGGTGAGATTTTAGTTGGTTCCTAACACTGCATGAGAGGATGCTGCTGCACTGTAATTACTATGAGAACCAGAGCTCAGAACTTCCTGAATATTGTGGGTTTCAATTCTCAACGATAATATGGCATTAGTGTGGCTTTTTGCCCTGAATCTTGAATGTGCAGGCAACTGGTCTTTTTTTATACTGGTGGAAATAGTCAGCTATCTATAATTAGTAACATTCAACCCACTCTCCAAAATACCAGCGTTTCCTTGGGTCTCAGATTGTCAAGGTTTATTGCAGGCAGTCCAAGACCAGAGAGTTCAATTAGAAAATTAACTTATATGTTATTTTACCATATTAGAGAGTTGATTTCCTTCCAATTTGAAACAGATGATACATTGTTATAAGGGGTTGGGGTTGCACTTAATATTCGCCTATAAAAGAGGTAAAGACATACAAGACTTTTCCGCTACATTGGGTTAGGGCTTTAAAAATAATATACTTTTTACAAGCCTAACTGCAGATTTTATTCCTTTGAGTCACGTGTGCTTGGTGGAAACCATGTACTTTCAGTGCTTCTCAAAGTATAAAATGTGCAATAAAATTTTTTTAAAAGAATTTATACGATGTTTAGTTTTGTAAGGGAAAAAAATTAGTAAGTTTAATCTAATGTCATTAAATGTTCTGGTTTTCAGGTAATTTGTAATCCAGAAACCTTTAGTATATTTGGCTAAGTGGTAACAGAAAATTAAGCTATAAGGAACACTGAGAAATTACTGGGATTACATTTGGGGCTAAATATTGACTATTAAAATGTTTGTATTTCAAATAAAGTGGTGTGACTGTTGGCTCACCAGATACCTAAGCTGAAGCTACACCTTTCTAAATGCTTGAATAATAAATTAAATGGACCTCCCACCTAGGTGACCTCGCTTCTGTAGGTGACACCAGGAAGGAACAGATGAAGGAAAAAGAACTCTTGGGCAGGAACAGCATCAGATGGAAGTTCAGTAGGAGCTGCTTAGGACAATGTACCCTCTGGAAGCCTTTCTACTGAGAACAGTCACAACAGCAGTGCTAAATAGCTTCTAGATTGCAGAGTGTTTGCCCACATAGCTCCCTTTTTCTCAAGCAAGTCAGCATTTCTTCAGGGGCTCATGCAAGCAGGCACCCATGGATCTGATACATGCTTGAATGATTTTATTTTGGACGTGTGTGTCTCAGCTTTTTCTGCTCTTCTACAATGTGGCACATCAGCCAGCACAAACAGCACTTGGAATTAATGAATTCATGGAGATTATAAATCAGCTGATTGTTGATGGTTTGCTGCAGGAAGCAATGACACCCATAGGGGTCCAAGTGGATGCTGAGAGGGTGTGGTGAGAAAAGATAAAGTTTTTTCTCCAAGCCATAATGTATGTAAGGCCAGTTGTGCTTATAAAGCAGCTGAGTGGACGAGCTATTTGAGGGAGAGTGCCCACGGTGTTACCTTTTGGGGTCAGAATAAAAAGGTTTTTCTAATAGGAGATAGATGAATAGAGTCATGACCCTTAGTGGAACCCTTCCAGGACAGTTTGAATCTTTTTCTTCATCAGTATTTCCCAAAGGTGAATTCAGTAACAGAGCACCTCATGATGCTGAGCATGCAGCACTTGCTGGCATATTATGAAAATAAAAATAAGTTCATATCTAAACCATTCTCGTTATTATCTCCCACAAGAACGATATCTCTGCAAATTTTATTTCACCAGGGGAGTTCAGGTTACCACCTTTCCAGCACTTTTTGCCAGTTCTATCCAAAACCAATACTGATTTTTATAAGTTAATAAATGGATAAAATGCTTTTAATAGGAAACCCTGAGAAGTAAAAAAAAAAAAAAAACTGCAAAAGGAGATCAGGGAAAATTAGAAGTCTGTTGAGGGTATGATGTTGCCAAATCCAAAGAAGAAAATAAATCTTGATGCCACCTTTTGGACAACAGTTCCAGTCAGATGGAATTCTGAGTAATCCTTCTGCAGGAGTTACTCAAGTTCAATTTGGTGTTTTCCACTTCTCATACATGCTGGAAGCAGGCAGTTTTGAGTAACAGGCTTGAAGTATGCACTATTACTAATCCAAGCAGTTACACATGCACATTAAAAAAAATTAAAAAAAAAATCAGTTACCTCAGCTTTGCATCCAGGAGGGAAAAATTAGATGCTTTTGTCATATTAGAATGGCAGAACTGAAAGGGTTTGAGTTTTGTATGGTTTTTTTTTTCTTCCTATCAAGAAAAGAACTATTAAAAAAGGGAATGGTGTTTCCCTAAGTGCTCATATAGCCATTCTTTTTAGGTTTTTTGGTGAGATTCATGTTTTCCAGCAAGAAAGCAGCAGTGCCTAGTGGCAAATGATATAACCAGAGAAAAAATCTTAAACCTTAGTAACTGAACCATTTCACTGGATAGCACTTAATATATCATATCAGAAAGGAGAACAAAATTTGTTCTGTGCATTTCCTTCTTTCAGGAGGGATTCAGTCATCCCCTACATATGGGAGCCCCCTGGAAATAGAGGGGGGTCTCCTCTAACCCATTGTTAGAGGCACTAAAATGAAATTACTGTGACCTTGATGAGATCCCATGTTCTCTTATTTGTTTGCAATAATGGGGGTGACAGAAGAGGCAGAGACTAGACTTTCTCTGCAGAGGAACATGTGGGGAATTAATCCAACTATCCCAAAGCAAATTGTAATGGAGATACTTGGTAAAATTTCTAATCCATAGTTCCCTATTTTCTACTACTTGCAGCCCACCACAAATGAAACACAGAACAATGATGCAGGAGAGAAAACAGAGCTTTAAACTGTTCACCAGTGGGATCTGTACCTTCAGACTGCAGAACATTCAGTTGCTGGCAGCTTCAGGTTATAGTTGGTCCTCCAGAGAACATGGGATTTCCTTGTTATCTTATGGGTAGGTGCTCTATCTTCCTCTGGCACCTTGCACTCTCAGTCTGACTCTTCTCTCATGACAAAGCACTGGGGAGCTGACATGATTTGAATCATGAAGTGTACAACATATTTATTTCCACTTTCCATTCTTCATCCAAACTAATGTGGCTTCCACCAGCATTTAACATATCTACTCTGCTATTTTCTGGGTTTTAACAGAACAAAATGACAGTAATAACTTTAGCTCTATGTGTAATGTTTCTTTAGCACTATTTAAAAGAGAGAGAGCAATCACATTTAATTTCTTTTTAATTAAAAAAGGGCCAGTGGACCCTTCCAAACTCAACCATCCTGTGATTCTGTGACATTTTAGTAAATATTTTTGGCATGGAGTTATCCTCATGTCAATTAAATCACAGCTCTATTTTCAGTAAGTGTGGGAGTTAGCTGGTTAAGTGTGAGCTACTGAAAAGAAAAAATTTAGTGCAGCTTTGTTGCATTTTCTTTGTAGGCTGAAAAGTAAAATGAATATTTCTTCAGAGCATATTTCCTAGTATATAATGAACCAAATGTTGAACAGATGTACTTAAAGTGTGGAAAAATCAAATGAAAGGCACATTTAGGATTTATAGAGTTGAAAACCAAAGAAAAAAACCCTAATGGAAATAAGAATGTTGATGAACAGAAACTATGCTGTTAATACAGAAATTTTTACTGTAAGTTTAAAAAAAGTTGGCTTACAGGTCCCCAAACTGCAATCTGGAATTATATAAATTATGGTTAAGAAATGATGCAACATCTCTTCTGAAAAAGAGAATTTTGCTCTGAAATATGTTTTTGTATTCATTTAAAATTGACAATGACTAGTGCAGCTTCATAAAACTGTGCTTCTTCCAAGAATCATGAAACTCATAGAGGTCTGAGAGCTACAAAACATTGACTTTTTTACCCCCACGTTTTGAAATCATGCAGTTAAGCATGCAGATGACCAGAAAAATAAATCAGATTTTTAATTCAGCAGCAATGCCTTGTCACAGCTGCTGCTGTAAGGAATCAGCACAGTGGGTAAACTGCCCTGCTGAAGTGTAGTCTCTTCTCCCAGGTATGGGAGCACAACAGTGTGCCATTTATTTCAGTAAGACAGCTGCATATTTCTAAAATGAGCTGTGGCCTTCATTCAGAAAAAACACTCCTGTTCTGGAAAGCAGCCTCTGTAGACGATCACAGTTACAACAGCTCTACTGCAGAAAGCATTTGAGCCTGGGACTTTGGGAATTAAACACATGCTTAAGTACTTGTCCTTAATAGGGATACATTCAGACATGTGAATTGAGGCTTACATAGGCTAGTAAACAAGGGAATTTTCAAACAGTTATCAGCCATCTGTATTAAGTAATCCACGTAATCAGTGGAACTTTGGAGATTTGTATCAACTCATACACTGTCTTGTACTGGGGGAAAATTTCTGACGTGAAGTTCTTCATTAAAACCACTCTGCAATCCAGAAATGTACATTGCACTTAGGTGAAAAACTGCTAAGTATTACTAAGTATTTTGTATTCTTATTTCATGCACCTCAGACAATTAAATTAAGAGGCAAAACAGTTTTGAGAGATGAGAACTGGAGCAGGCTTCGGTAACGATTTGAGTCCTGGCTTGTCCCATTATTTCTTGCCCATTAGACCAATCACTTGTGAACAATTCAAATTTGGGCACCCAAATAGGTGGTTTGGGTTTTCCAAAGTGCTGAGGAACTTTGGTAAACTGCTATAATTTTGACTGATTTCCCAACATTATGATGATCGCTCATATTGCCAGTAAGGATTTACAGTTCTAGACTTTGTTTTCAATACTTGAGGTACAGCCCTTTCCATGGTGACTTAAGAGAACATGGTGAAAGCTCAGTAAAGTACAGCAAGTGTTGCACTTCTGCTAGGAGGAGAATGGGAGTCAAAATACTCCACATCATTTTCTGAATGGTATTTATTCTTCTGTTTGTATTCACCTTCATCTCCTGACTGGATGGCAGTGTGAACTGCCGTCATGGCTGCATCTCTTTCATGGTCTTTGCTATCCATTTGTCTTTTGAATAATGAAATCTTACAAATTCAGTTACTCTTCAGATATTTCTTTTGAATCAGCCAAATCAAGAATCAAGGCAACAAGAGTCTACCCTTTGATGGTTCTGACTCTAAAGTAAAAACATAAAAATAGGTTTGTGTGTGAAGATTCAGAACATAGTGCATCTTTCTGAAGTTCTATAAGATTCAGATACAAGATCTATATTTTATCCCTCCCTTGGGAAAATGCAAAAGATGAAACCAGCAATTAGAAACACAAAGTGGCATATTCAATTGAAAAAGGTCTTGCTGCTTAGCATTCAAGCTGGTTGCAGCTAATTCTAGTTTCGGTAGTAATAGTATCAATCTGCAAATAATACAACAGGGAGTGGTTTCAGCTCACCTGTCAATTCAGACAAAAAATCTTACATTGGTGTGTCAATAACCAGAGGCTTTCAATGAGGTGCCCAGAGAAACTGGAAGTCAAATACTCTTCCCTATGAAGGATCAAGAGTTTGTACTGATTGCACTGCAGAGCATGATGTGATGCAACAGTGGAATCCTTAGCTCTGGATTTCACACTTCACATGAACTTCATTACTCATGTATGCAATTATTCGAAGTTTGTTTTGCTTTATATGTTTAATAGCAGACACAGATAAAAGGTTCTGTGTGATATGACTGTCAGTCCAGCACAATCTCATCAAAATGCTCACATTCAAGCACAAGCATTTCAAACAGTGTAGAGCACAAGGTTTTTCCCTTTGATGATTGAAGTTATGTCAGCCTGTTCGAATAAGGTTTGACATTAATTTGTTCATCAATTTAGAACTTTTCCTAAAATACCATTTAAAAGTATCATAAATTTGGGTTTATATGCTACATTTGTTTTAAAAAGCACTTATGCCAAGAAGTTGATGCTTATATAAAGCAGTTATAACTGCATCCATTTGCAAAGTAGTAGATTAACTTGGGGCAGGTGAAACTATTTATATTGTAATTTTTTATGTTAGAGAAGTGTTGTCCTGCCAGTGATGCTGTCACTTGGAAAAGCCATTGCTGTATCTAATATTGTTTGTCTATAAAATGGGATAAAAAAAGTTGATGACTGGTTGTTAGGTTTAGTGATCATTTATTTGGAACAAGGATTGCTGTCTTGTGAAAGAAATACAAAGTGCTTGAAGTAGGTATTATGACATTCTGGTATGGGAAGTCCCAGTATGTGTCACTCTTGTCTCCTCCCAAGAGGAAGAACAGGTGCTCCTCTTCAAAAGTGTCTCCATGGCACAACCATATATCAGCCAATTTTTAGTGGAAATGGAGCAATAAAAATGGATTGCAGAATTTAGATGTTTTTTGCATTACAAAAGAAAAAATCATAATAATAAATGGAAATTCATATGTTGAAATGCAAAATTAGCTGCTCTACCTTGTCACTTTGAGATGTGTGCTAAGGTCTTTTCTTCCATCTGCAGGGTGAACCTCATAAAAGTATCTTATTATTCTTCTCTTTAATTCCATGCCAGCTGATCATCAGCATCAGTTGTGTGTTTTCAGGGTGAATCTCACCACTCTTTTGATTGCCTTTGTTTTCATAAAAGCCCATTTGGCATCCTGGAAATGGATATACTGGACAAGAAAGTCATAGTGAAAAGATCTGCCAGACAGATCAGAGAGGTAAAATTAGTTCTTAAATTTCAGTTTAATTTTCTACTTGTGTGTAGGTTGATAACTCGTTCTGGATATTTCTTCAGTGCATACTTCCTGATATTTCATATGCCAAATACTGAACGGATGTACTTCTGGCCTGGATAAATGAAGAGACACACATTTAGGATATGAAGCTGAAAATTCAAAAAGCAATTGACAGCCAAACTTTGAGCTAGAAATTGACACTGACAACATATTTCCTGCTATAGTAAAATGTGGCATTCAAATGGCAATATCAGTATATCATAAATATTGAGACCCTAGATTTCCAGTTATCTGAACAGCACCATCACCTCCCTTGCCCTCCAGGCTCATGCATTTGTCCAGACTGAATGTGCAGTTCTCTACTCAGGGAACATGAGGTACCACCAGCACCCCTTGAGGCTGGTGTGACCAAGAATCAGGATTGTGTGACATTTAGTACAAAAACTCCCATTAACGGCTATTTCAGTCTCTTATTCTCCATTGGCACTCCTGGAATGTCTTCCAGTATCACTTTAGCTGCCTCAGGAGCCTTACAACTGCAGGAGAAACGTTTCTTATTGAGCAGGGAGTAAGTGTCAAGTATTACTTCAAGGTTTCACTTGGAGGAAAGGCCATATAAATGAAGCTGCATCTCCAATGTTTTAAATCTCTCACAGGATTACAGGAATTTGAGTTATTCTGTAGTCAATATGGCTTTGCAAAGGCTGGATTTCCAGATCTCCTGGAATCCACTGCTGCGTGAAATCTTTGCTCAAAGAAACAATAAAACCACAGCAGTGTAACACAAAGCTGAGACTAGGAATGAAAATTAGGTAGTATGGTAACTCCCTGAACCCAGCCATGTCATCTCTCACTGGGTCACTTTTATATAGGAAGAGATTTCTACATTTCCTGTGTGCTAATGAATGCATCTCAATGCTCACAAAATGACAGGAGCAAATGTAATTGATCATGAACCACATGGAATAACCACAGTGCCAAGCTGCTGCAAGCTTTCTTCCAGTAGCACCCATGGAATCATAGGGCAGGTGGGGTTGGAAGGAGCCTCAGGATGTTATGTAGGTAAGTCAGTGACACAAAATATGCAGGCATTGACTCGAAACAGGAAAGAACAAATTCAAGGTCAAGTTAAGTTGAAGTCAGGAGGTGATTTAGGTGGAGAGTAAGTCTGCTGTAAAGAGAGTGATCTGAGCAGGGCTCCTTTCAGAAGGAATCTCTGTGGCATTTCTCTCTCCTGGTGTGTGGCACTTGGCACCAAAGACGCTTTCTCATGTGTGGCGTTCAGGCTGCCTGGCAGTACTGCCATGAAATCTGTCACTCCAGGGCTGCAAAGTTAACCTGCAAAGTGCAAGTTATGCACCAGTAGCCAAACAAGTTTTGAGGATAGGACAAAAGGTCTTAGAAAATGATAGCATTGTTAAAAAAATTAGTTCAGGGCATTGACTATTATCTTATATGGTAAATTGAATTGCTTCCTGATATGAAACAAATAACACAGCATTTTTATGGGCTATCTGACTATTTAATGTGCACAGAAATGTGATTTTGACGTGATTAGCAAAAGAAAAAAAACCATTTGAGAAAGCCATCTAATCCTGCTTCCTCCTTTTAGCTCCAGAGAACCAGAGAAACGGTAGCATTTGAAATTGCGATTTCCTCTTTCGTGTAATTATTATGGGAGTTGGAATGATTAACAAAACAGAAAACAAGCACTTAGCAGACACATAAAACCTGTTAAATAGAGAGAAAAAACACTTATGCTCTGTATTTGCTCTGCCTTTGCTCTGCTCTTAGTGGTGCAATTTCAGAGACACTACCTCAGCGTTGCTATTTAACACATGGGTTTTAAAGATTCAAACAAGAGCAGACAGGTTTCATTAATATAGGAGGTCCCCGAAGAAATAAATATTTATTAAACTTTCAGTGATGTAAAAAGAGTGAGTTTTTTTAACCACACTTCAAGTGTTGGTGTACTGCCTGCCAAAGACATACCTGGTGAGCTATTTAGAAACTTCCTGTTCCACATGCTAATTAACAGTCTATGAATTTTAACTTAAATCAGGGTCACATAGTTGAAATGTATTTCAGAGGAGGCCTGCATTTGTCATTCAAAGACATTGCCAAGGTTTTAAGGCCTTGCTATAAAGTGGATTTCACAGCTTGAAAAACTAGTTCTCCAATAACAACTGGGTCAAAACTGGGAGGAACCCTTGTGCACTGAGTCACATGAGGTGCATATAGATGTACTTATATTTGAAATCAGAGTTAATCCAAAACTGGAACATTCAACATAAACCTCTTTGCATCCTTGTGGGCACTGTAGCCTTGGATTCAGATCCCTACAAGATCATGCTTCGCTGCTTTAGCTTGCAGTGACATTCATTGAACACATAGCAACACTGTTGGGCAAAAATGCTCCTCTTCAGTGCATCTGGGCACATTTCTTGGGGGGAACAGCAGCTAAGCTGACTGCAGTGTCTTCCACCCGTGTTCAGTGCTGCATGGACAGTGTCATACCCAAAGCAGTGGTGTAGCATCATGACTCCCTCTTCCTACCACTTGCTCAGCTACATCTTGCAGAGAAATATCTCCTTGATATGTAGATACCTTGACGAGATTATCTTTAGAAAATATTTTTTTACTGTTTTCTAGATGGAGGTGTCTGATTTCCAAATGCTATTTTTCCTTCTTTTTTTTCCTTCCCCTCAAGTACAATTAACCGTGGAGTAGTTATTACATCAAAGCTTTCTAACCAATTTGACCAAGGTCACTGCATAAATTGTTATAACTTACCTATACAAATCTTAATACCTTTGCATCTTAATAGTTTAAAAATAGATTACCTCATATTTTTATAATTTATTTGGAAGATAAGATTAACTTATTAGTAGTAAATATCATTCTATCCTTTCCATCATGTATCACTTCCCATTATTTAGCTGCAGTGTTGATGATTTTCAGCCCTGAGTACGGGAAAATTAGTTTGGTTTTTGCAAATTGCCGGCACGGTTGTCTAAGAAAAGGGCATGTCCACCATGTCTACATTATATGGCTTTTATCCTGATAGCCCAGGTGCATATTTAGCTGTATGTGGGGATCTGGGGAACCAAAGGACACAGAATCAGAAATTGGAGCAGAATGAACAATGGCAATCCAAGGATCCAAGGTTAGGCTGAACTTGAGTTAAAGCCAGTGAGAACAAAGCGAGAAAGATGTGGAGGAAGAGAATCAGGGACTGAGAAGAGAATCTTCCAGCAGAGTTAGCTGAAAGTGTTGAGATTTACAGCTTTTCTCTTTGCCTTAAGTAGGGAGGAGGGGGAAGGAAGGGAAGGGTGAAGAAGGTAAGAGAGGCATGGCAGCAATAGCTGCTGGAAGCTGCCAGCCCTCCTTCCAGCTGTTCTTGCCACACAGCACCTATGATTCCTTCCTTGGCAGTTGTAGCAACAACAGGAATGACTCTTTAAGGCTTATTTTAGTAAAATTTGTAAGGCTACAGTTGTTTTTCTCCTCCAGCATTCTGGAAACTGCTAACCTTTCCAATGGAGAGAGTAGCTCCTAACAGGAAGGATCCTTGGATGTATAGAGTGAAGAATATTGAATAACTATGTGGAAGCTATATTTCCTCCATATTTAGTACCTATGATCACATCTGGATCATGAGGTGAAATTTTGACATACATGACTGAAAAAAAAATTGGACAGAGTTCAAAGAGAACCTACAAGGATGATCCAAAGGGTTGGGAAATATGTTTTCCACTCAGAAAACAAGTTCAGCCTATGTCTTCCATTAAACAAGAAATCAAGTCTTTAGATTTAGACTTACAAGTATGCAAGAAAACCCATATGGTGGTCAAAACTGGTTGTTCTGTCTGGCTGATAACAATCTAGCAAGATCCAAACATTTAATGGTAATTAAATGTTGGAACAGCCTAGCAAGTTCCTCACTATTGAAAATCTGAAAACAAAACTTGGATGCTTTTCTTAAAATCATGTAAACTCATCTGTAGAGATTGGAGTGAGAGCCAGGAGTTAATCCAGGAAAGGCTGCTTCCCCTTTGTGTACAGGGGATTATCCTAATTATCACTGTAGTCTCTTCTAGTCTTCAGAGCAATTAATTGTGTACCACAACCTGTGGTACTCCCTGAAATACAGCTGATGTCCTGTGTATTAACTCTCTTTTAAAATTCTCCACTTGGTGAGTGCACAGAAGGAACTGGGGGTTCTGTGAGCAGGATCCTTGTAGTGATTCCATGTATGGGTTCTCTGGCATATAAGAAGATGTTTCCATTCATTCTGCATCCTCTCTATCTGTGAAAACATGAATAGAGTGGCTCTGTATGTCTCTGCCTGGTACATATCTCCATGAAATTTGCAAGAGCTGGGCATATGGAAAATATATAAACCTGCAAGCCTTGTTTGCTGATGGAAACATCTTGAAAAAGAGAATAGTTTCCCTGATAATCACTAAATATGGTGACACAGTGACAATAAACTGATGGTCTGGTGGTTGGCTGGATTTTCAGTGATATTGCTAAAACATCCCACTCAGTCTCCAGTGTACCATCTGGATCTGTAAGGATTCAGCCAAAAAGCCTAATGTATTTCTTTGGGATGTTTTAATTTTCAAACAGTTGGGGATGCTCTGGAGCAAGTTCCCATTTGGAATTCAAACTGGAAAAATAGGTCAAATTGCAAGGGAGCAAAGAGCCTGTAGAATAGCAAACAAAATTGGATTTTCCCATAGTAGCTGGGCAAAATGCATGTTGTAAGTGTGGATTTTAGGAACCAGCCCATTCAGCTTTTGTTCTGCCTCAAATATATATTGAACATAAAAAAAAAAATCCATGACTTTAATAAGGCCAGTGTTTCACCAAAAGCTTTCAGCAGCCCTTGGCTATGTCTCTGGATGTTCGTGTGTAATACTGATTTCTTTAGACTGACTCAAGGGTTCATGTCAGAAAAGGAAAATGGGTCACTGTAGATCTCACTGTGTTGCCTTGCTGATCTTTTTTGTTGTTGTTGTTGATCGTTTTTCATTTTTTTCTTAACCACGAATTTATAATTTTTAATTTGTAGAATTGATATGCATTACAAGTAGTGTTTTCATTAGTATAACATTCAAGGACAGCTTTATTGGGTGGAACTAGCAGCCTGTCTAGGACAGGATCTTGTCCTTGATATTTCGGGAAACTATTATCAGTGGGATTTTTAGAGTAATCCTTTCCTAGTAGACATTCCTTGCATTGTGTAACTAATGATTTATAAACTGCATGAGATGCCCCACCATGCATCTGGACCATCATGTAACACAGTCATTGATGGACTGTCTTCCATGAAATGGTTTAACCCTTTTAAAATTCTGCTGATTTCTCATGATGTTGTGTGACAATGAGTTCCACACTATAGCTGATTACTGTGACAACAAATATTTATTTTTATTCACTTCAAGCCTGATGTTTAATAATTGCATAGATTCCCACTGATTCCAAGATGATGAGAAATGAAGAGTGATTGATTTCTGTTTGTATTCTCTGTATCAGTCATGATTCTAAAGCTGCGTATTGTACCTTCTTTCAGTTGTCTCCTCTCCAAGCTGAAGACTAATAGTCTAATTTATCTTCCATCAAATGGAAACAGTTTCGTATACTTGTTCATGTTTGCAGATATTGTGCACTTTCTGATTTTGCTGTATCTTCTGTTGCCATTGGATGGATGGATTGGTCATGATGATGATTTCTAACATTTTTCTATTCTTTTGCTTTTTTGATTTGTTTTGTTTTGCTGCTCCTTTTTGTGTTTTAACTCTTGCTAAGCAAGATGCTGATGATTTCAGAGAACCTTTTAAAACAGGCTTATGCCCATACTTAATAATCTTTAAGTAGCTGTTCTCCCCTCACCAACCTGCATTGGACTTACTGACACTGCGTTACATTTGCTGCTCAGTTGCTCAGACTTTTAGTTCCACAGGATTCTTTTGCAGTTACATTTGTTCTGTGACCCTCTGCAACACCAACTGAAGAGTCACAGAGGTCAGCACTAGAGGAATTAATTTGCTAGCCTGAATGCCAGCCAAATGATTATATGTGTGTATCTACACACGTGTGTGTATGCTCATGCACTTCTCAAAGGATGAGGCTGAAGCTCAGGATTGCTTTCAAAGGAGTCTGGTTTTAAATCAGAGCCAGGACTGATCATGGCTTGCTCTTAGGGGTATGCATTCTACATGTTTCTGAAAAATCCTGGCATGGTGCTAGAGTCTAGGAGATCACAAGAGATACATTAAATAGTCAGGGGAAGAAAAGTAAAGCAACTGCAAGGCTGAGGGTACATAATAGATAAGAAGTAAAAAATGCAGCTTCTGGTCCAGTGCCAGGTGATTTGTGCTGTTTATTTCTTCAGGCCTAAGTTTGTGGGTGCCCACCAACTTCCACCTTGTGTCCTCGCATCCTGTGTGTGGAACAACATCCTTCTGGTGAAGGAAGAGCTGACAGGCTGTAGACATCCATGTTTTCCAGGCCAGCCAACAAGCAGCCTGGGGCAGACGTGTTCTGGGGTGATGTATGGACCCTGAGGAAAGGACAAATGTGTCCAGCATACATTTTGGAGCTTTGTAGTTGGACAATAGTGCTGCCATTCAGTTTTGTGAAGAGGCAGGCTGTAAAGCATTACTCTTAGGAGTAGGGAAAGTGGTTGTTGTGTTGTCTTCTCTCCTTTTTTACTGTTACTCATTTTATTTCCAATTTTTTTCCAAATATGATTTTAGAGTAATACTTTGATTTTGAAATCGCTCTGCAGTTTTCAACGGCTTTACTGGAGGAAGAAATACCATTTGCTGTGCTGCCACCTAGTGCATATAGGTGCAGGTTTGATTTTGAGCGCTTTCACTCTTTTTTTCTTTTTCCCCTTGCTTTTTAAGGTCCTCCTTCCCATGAAACGGCACTGGACTTACAAATCAAGCCTCTCTCCTAGATTGGAAAATACAAGTGCAACTTGATGTGAATATCTGCTGCAGGGAATTTGGGAGACAGACAATGAAGAGATAGTCTCCGTGTAGGAAAAAGTTCAAAGACACCTTTTTACACATGAGAGAGGATTTAATGAGGCACAATCCCTACATTTAGGAGAGCTGCTATTCTGAACAGATGGGTTTTGTCTGTTGTTTCTTTTGCAGAATTCTTTAATCTAAATCCATTGACATCCATTTGGCGGGAAAAGAAATGTTCTGGATACCTAAAGGATCAAGCACAAGGGTGTTCAATGACTTATTTTTTGTGTATAATAGGTATGATACAAGCCACAGTTCAAACCACTCCCTGAGGTTAAACAGAGCTGTGGAGAAGAAGTTATAGAAAGGATGTATAGCATGTAACATACAGCAGAGTGCAGTGTTAATACAGTTTCCATTGTGGTCTTTTCGGTTTCCAGGCTTTAATGTTGTTATGGTTCAGGATAGGTAAACTGAATCAGAAAAAAAATAAACCCCAGCCTGTTCTGCTCCCCATCTCCAGCACCAAACCTTTGGGATGCCTGTGAAAGCTGTATGTAGGCACTTGTAAGACCCAGCAAATCCTGCTGAACTATCTCTTTAAAATTTAACAATACACTGGGGTCTAGCTGGAATTTACACCCCCTTGGCCCCCTTCAGAACTGTAAAATCTTGGATTGTGTAAGATTTCTTCTGCCTCCTTCCAGTTTTTGCCAGGAAGGAAAGGTGTGATCCATACATGTTGCAGGGTTTTATGGTCTCTCTGCACTTGCTGGGGCTGGACTGGCCCAGGTTTAGTGATTGCCCTTGAGTGTTCCTGAATTTTCAGTGAAAAGTCTGTGGAGCTAATGGGGACTGATGGCCACTGTCAGTTTTGTTGAAATGTGGAAACAGTCCAGCCCAAAGCTGCCATTTCGTTGGAGTGGGGCAGGTCTGGCCACCTTCTATTTCAGAGGAAGTAAATAAAAGAGGGGAATGTGGTTTTTTTTTAATGACAGCTTTAGCAATTTTCTTGCCGTGTCTGGTGGTTCAGTGATGATTTGAGTGCATTGCCCACTCTACTGGCAGTCAACTCCTTCCCTCCCTTCTTGTACTTCATGCACTGACGCCTTATTCTTGTGAGGATTTCTGTGTGGTGGATCTGAGCCCATATTCCTTTTACATATAAATTGGAGACACAGAGAAAGACCCAGGAGCTTAAAGGACAGGTTTGTATCTATGCAATACCTTGCTTATACTTCTCTTCTCATGGGCAAAATGGATCTAGAGAGCCAATGGGTCTTTGATACTTTAAAATAAAATGTTTTGTCTGCCCCTGATTATTTTTGTAAAAGGAATGGCCATATAAAACCAATATATTTCTACTTGTTATGCATTCCACAGCTACTTCAGACATGTGATTTATCCTTTTATGCTTTAAAAATTAAATGCAATTTATTTTAAACTAGGAAAACTGAGGAGATAGCAGTAAAAGGGAAAAAATCAAGATTTTACCTACAGTCCATCTCAACAGTTTGTAGATTCTTCTAAGGAGGTAAACAGGAAAAAATAAGACTTAAGCAGAAAATTATTTTTGTGACTAAAATATTTCCTTATTTATCAATATTTGCACATTTAACTTTAAATACTTAAGCCCCACCTTTACCCTCAGGAACTGATTCTGCTGCATGTGAACTTTTCAAATCTAAAGGAAAAGAAACATCTGGTGTATCATCTGGCCAAAAAAGCCATACGTGTTGCACTGCAATAAGTCATAACAATACATTTGATCTTTTTATTGCATATATGAATCACATATTCTGCTTTGTCAATATATTTGTCATTATAATATTCCTGCTACAATTAACCTGCAAATCATGCTGAAGGAATGACTAAATTAGTTAGGTGCCTCACTAATAGTTTGACACCTGAACATGAGAGTCGAAGATGTCTGTGTTTGGAAAGTACTGTCCCTTAGTAATTGTTAGTATATCTCAGAAGATGAAAGTGAATGTGTTCCTTAATGCTTTTTGTATATCATCTGTATTCTTTAGTTAATTACTGTATTCTAGTTAGTAACATAACTTTTATGTCAACTCTAACATTTGAACTATCTCATCCCATGTCACTTATCTTGTAAATGTTCTTCGAAGAACAGAAGCAGATTTCAAACTCTTCACGGTCTTGTGGATGAAGATAAGTACCAAAACTTGGGAAACTGATCTGGTTTCTCCTTCCAGCTTCATAACATCCACAACCTGGACCAACACACTGTCCTGTGAGTCAGGGCTGTGGGTCAGGTCCTGTGAATAAGGGCTGATTTGTGTGGGTTAATCAAATGTGTTTCCAGACTTGGACATGTAAAGGATACTGGTGTGCCTGTACATCTGCTGATGTGGCTTTTTCCTTTTTGGGGACTGGAAATGAGTTTGATCAGTGTGAGGCACAACTTTAGCAGAGGTTAAAATGCCTTTGTGTTATCAAATGGGCCAAAGTAAGCATTTCTGTTAAAAAAAAAAAAAAAAAAAAAAAAAAAAAGACAGACCTACTGAAAATATTTATGGCAACACAAAAAAAGTCATGAGGTCCAGGCCTGCTCTCCATCTGAACTGGCTGGGCACTTGCATAAATACACAGCCCTTTGTAAAAACAGTTGGTAGTACATGGCCAGTAAAGGACATTCTTCATGTCCAGAAGGCCCACAAAGATAATTCCATAACTAATGAAAATTTAGGTGCTAAAACATCAAAGTGACAGCAAAACCTTGAAGCAATTTTTGCTGACACAAACAGGTGCAGCCAAGTCTTTCATATCCCTAAGTCATAATTAATTATCAAAGCAGTACCATTTCATTGTATTTAAGAATTTTTATTTATTGAAACTTTTTCTTGAAAGTGCAGTGATGCATTTTACATATTTTTGCATTATTCAACAGTAATCTCAGAAAAGTCACATACAACCTGTATTTATAAATAAACCTTTGCAGAGGTTTGTCAGATCAAGACAGCTAAAGTATACATGACAAATGTCATTTTGTAGTGCTTAATACAGTTAATCCTTAAAACATGGAACCAGGAAACTCTTATTCATACTGGTATTTGAAACCTGTAAGCAATCTCATGTTTCTAATGCTGATTTTCTTTTTATTCCACAAAGAAAACAGTACCTAGGCCCTTTTCCTGGAATATTACTTGAGGCTATTCAGAAAAAAAAAAAAAAAAACACAACAGGAAATTTGGCTCTTTAGCCCTAATAATGGTCTCTTTATTGAATGGAGACTTGCAATTTTTTTTGGTTAAACAGATTTTCTTATGAAAGGGTTAGAAGTGAATAAACGACAAGTTCAAGCTCATCTGATTTCTTTTGATTTATGTCGACCTTGAAAGAGAGGGAGGTCATGCTGTTGGCAGGCAATAAGAACTAATCTGTTACTAAGTGAGTAATTAAAAGTGAGGCCTTATATATTTTTGTAATGAGTTGACAGCAATTCCAGCCCTATGTCATACAGTTGCTCTAATCAACATGGTCATTGCACTTAGTGCCAAATGAGAAGTTTACAATAAGTCAGATGACAAACTCCAAAATATGCAGTTCTTGCAGATGAATAGACTGACTGTATTAAAGATGAGGAAAAACTCCAATAAAAATTAATGTCAAACTGATGTGCGCAATTAGGAACTTTAGATTTTTCTAATGAATTGGAGTGTATGCTTATTAGCATGCTCAACTGAAAGATGTGAAGCTGTGTTTAAAAAAAAAGATAATATGAGTTTTGGCAGCTGAGTCTACCATTTAACTGGCAAGACTTAAAACTGTTCTGACATCAGACATGACAATATTGACTTCCATGTTACCAAATAACCTAAAGAATGGTCCATATTTCAAGATGCATTAAGAAATCTGGTTTTTGATTTCAAGGTAATTTTCTAAATTGATTCAGGGTCTGGATATTCCTGCAAAGTACTGAATGACTTGGCCCTCATCCAGCAATATGTAGTAGCTATATCTTCACCTACCTTTAAGCATGGTCTGAAGGCTGGGGTTGAGGCCAAATTCACTGATCACTCATGCTTTTCACAGATAGGAGAACACTGAAGTCAGGCCTGGAGACAAGTGGGGAGAGAATCTTAGGTTTGCTGTCTTTGTTTCCTATCTGATCTTGCAAAGATGTTACAGAAGCAAAGTAAGCAGGCTGTCCTGGAGCAGGCAGGCTGTCCTGCAGAGTGGGTAGGACAAAGTAATGGATGAGATGTCCCACAGAAGTATTCTACCATTGTCTACTGAGAAGAATGGTAGGATTTACAGGTTATTGAGACCTCTGTAAGAAAATAGTCTGATGGAGAATCTTGGGTCCCTGGCCTCTGTCAGAATCAGTTAACTGAGTGTAATTCCTACCTTGAACACCTGATTAACTGGTTTTTTTTCTTTTTAAGATGGTAGGACTTCCATGCATAATGTGCGCTGGGCTTTCAGACATATGTTCAAATACTTTTCCAAATTTGAGCAAGCCCTGGCAATAGTGAGCCTCCAAAATAAGAGGTATCAGCATGCACTGCAGGCAGATCATGAAAGTACCTAGCAGTTGTACTGGAAACATATCCATTTTTTCCAGCTATACCACTCAGTCTAGTTAAAGTATTACCTTACACAGCAAATTTTGCCTTACCAAAAATAGGGAAGAATGATCTGTCCCAGAAAAATGATAAAAAGTCTTTCACTTTTTATTCTATGGAAGGATCTGTTTTATGTTTATCAAACGTCTGTCTTCTCTTGTTTAAGAAACCACTTAAAGAAGAACCTTTGGAGAAGATGTAATTATGTAATTGTCAACTATGAGGAGTATTTTAGCATCACTATTTTAGCATAAAATTTGGTGCAAAATCTGCCTGTCTTTGAAAGAATAGGAAACACTAGTCTCATTCACAGCTTTGCCATCAAGTTTGACTAAAATATAATTATGGGTCTCACTTGGGTCTTTTAGTTTCGGTTTGTATTTCCTACACCTCCATTAACAAGATGCCCATGCAACTTGGATTTTAAGGTCTCCTGTCAACAATCACACAGCTCATTTGCTTGTTCTCATGTTGCTTATAGCCATGTGAGATCAAATTATTTAAGCTTAAAATCTAGCGTTGCTGAAGGTGGGATTAGATGAGTATCATTGCCCATTATTCAGCAACTCTTGGGGCCACTTCTTTGCCTAATTTCCTTAAATTACTGAGCAGCTTCTCCTACAAAACACCGGAGCTACAAGTGCCTACAAAGCAGATTTCGCATTATCCACTCATCGCTCATTTTGGCTTTAAGTTCTGTTACGTGTGATAAAATCTACAGAAATATGTGAGATCAGTGTGATTGACATTAGAGTCAGGCCAAAGATATTTCCTGCGAGTGGCAACAGCACAATTGTGTATCTCAGCCAGCGTTCGCTCGGGTTCAAGACGATTGTGAAACAGGCTGGAGCTGCTTGTGGATGGACGACTCTGCCTAACAGATGGTTGCACGTAAAGGCAGCCAAGAGACCATTCATGAGCATTGTGCCTCTGTGGGGGCATGAGCTGTAGCCAGAAATGTCTACAAAGAATCTGCCCTAAGCTTTCTGGTCCAAGATTAAGCAGATATGTCATTTCTAATCCAGTTTGGGGGCACACTTCTGAATTATTAAAAAAGAATGTTTCTGCAGCTGTTTCTGCAAAGAAAAAGAAAAAAGAAAGAAAAAAAGATGTCCAAAACACAAACTCAGCAATGTGGATCAGGGAGCTTGAAAGAGTTGGTTTTTTAGAACTGTGTTTTTGTATTTCCTAGTTAGACCTTTGGACACCAGCCAGCTTTCTGCTGAGTAGGTTGGCAGAATTTGGATACACAACAGTCTGCTGACTTCCATACCCCCCTGCCATGTGTAGTGTTCCTGCTGCATAAAGCCATTAGTGACCAGATTACAGAAAATGTAGGGCTTTGTTTCAGAGCTTTTATTTGTTGTTCCATTTCCTGTTTCATTCCTATTTAACCTCTGCTCCTTCTAGTTCAGACATGGTATCAAAGTGAATTTGGAAATGAACTTCATATGGATAAGAATGAATTGTAAACCATACATGCAATATCCAATACCCCTTTTTTTTCTTTTTGGTAGAATAAACCTTATAATTATTTTTTAATAAAAAGAATGTATCCTATTAATTTACTAAGTTTTAATAACAGCAAATTTCCCCTTCCCTCTTCTGATACCTTTTTTCCATCAAAACTACCCTCAAAATTAAATAAGAGCTGTATGGTTTTTTTGCAAAGTCTTTTGGGGCAAGTAGCCTTTGAATTACATGGATAGAACCTGTAATGAGTTGGGAACTCAATGTTTTGATCCTCACTTAAAGTGTTTTTCAAGTATAAATGTATCTCAGTGTTTGGATGACTGTCTACAAGTTCAGAAATCACTTGGACTTGGATGGAAGAGAGCCTTTCAAGAGTTACAATATTGGAAAGAAATACACAGGAGAATGTCTCTGAATATGGTCAGAAGGAAGCACAGCTACTCTTCACAGGTAAATCTTCTTGAGGTGTTCATTTTTTGTAAAGTTCAATTAAATTTGATTGTACCTTGGTGTTACACTGTCGCTGTTGAGCGGCTAGCTGAGGACTGACCCAAGTTCTCAGACAAGCGAAGAGAGGAGAAGAGAACTTTATTGTTTTGAATTCCATATATATAGAGTCTACAGGGGTGCCCCAGATTGGTCAGCCCGAGACCTCCCCCTAGGCACAATTGGCCAAGCCCGAACTCACTCAATACAGAGAAACTGTTTGCAAAACATCCAAACTTTATCTTGTTTATGAAATATAGCAAAATGTTCCCACGGGAAGAACCTGTGCTAGCCACATTACACTTTTATGAATCTCTCTGTTCATGATATTAGGAGTTGCCATACTGACTCAGATTTTAAGTCCAGGTGGATGGCTCTGAGAGTTCCAGATGTTTCAGAGAGCAGGGGAACACCCTGCAGTGGGCAGACATGGCACTCTCTTCCCCATCATTAGACTTTATTTTATTTCTTAGTACTTGAAGGATTAAGACCTGATACACATTGTCTGATATGCTCTTCACACAGTTTTTATTGTTGTGTTATGGGACCATTGCTAGCTACATAAATACGTAGTTGCTTTTTCATGTGACTTCTCAGTGTCATTATCTTTTTGTAGGAAAAACTTCCCAAATCAGTCATTCTATACACAGGCATTTCTTTCTGCTACATTTCAATGTCCCTTAAAAATGTTTTTATTAATATCAAGTTTAATATTTTTTAAAGTATTTGCTTATGTTATTTAAAAACCTTTTCTTGTGTTACAATACATGACACAAAAATCTTGGATATCTGATACTTTATTAAGTTATTGCTTGTTCATCCCCTTTTGAAGATAAAGCAATCCCAGCCTTCTCTATTTCCTTTCATAAGTTTTCCAGGCCCAACCTTATTGCTCATACACTTTGCCCTTCTCCTTCAAATTTTCAGGCCTGTTCTCTCTGTCCTTTTCCTTTTCACCTGTCTGTTCTGCAAGATCCTTTGGGTCCAACATTCAGCCTCTCTAGGATGTGTCCTTGCTGTACTTTCCTATAAAATTGTCTACTTTGTCCCATTCTCTGTGCAAATTTGCTGCTTCTTGTGTGCAATGCAGTTGAATTGTGTACAGTCAAAGCCCATTTCCCTTTGAATTCATAAACTTCTAAGTATGAAAAATTCAAATACAAGAATCTATGTTTTCATTTCAGTGAATATTAAAATTGCATGTTAAAACTGAAATAACTTTTATTGCATGTTTTCAGAAGGTTGAGTATTTTCAAGGTAAAAGATGAAGACTTTGGACTTTAGTGCAGCAGACTAATGTGGCCAGTGAAGAGAAAGGATGGGTCAGATGTTTTTATGGTAGATTGTGCTGTTCATAGGATGTCTTGTGGTATTTTGTGCAGCTGGAGCTTCTAAATAAACCTATAATTTCATACAAAATACAGAGAGCTGGAAAGAAAAGCAGCTCATGATCTTGGAAGTAATGGCTATTCATTGATATTTCTTGTTAGGTGACTTCAGTCTGAAGAAATCCACTCACTCTAGAGGACTACCTGGACTGCTAGTCTCTCTGAGGTGTCTGAGCAGTATTTCACACTGAACTGTATGTACTGCATCCCGTGTACCTTTATGGAAAGAAATAAAACCACATTTTCACTAAAATGTCATCTACCATTTACAGCTCCTGGCCTTACATTCAGCTTGTGCTCTCTGTGAAATATAATCTCACAGAAGGGATTCTGAGTACACACTAGAGCTACCTTTCCTAAAAACTTACTCATGAATGAAAGGTTTGGAGGTTTGGGCCATCACATCAAGGAATGTTTTCCTCTGTGTTTCTTTGTCCCTTGTACCTTTGAGGGATGAAGGACACACAGTCAAAAAACTAGGAGAAAACAATATTCTAATGATAAATAATTATCATATAAAGAAACAATTCAAAAGAGATGCACTGAAACTGAGGGAGAACAGTGTGAAATCTTGCATTTAGGACAGTGAAAATTCAACACAGAGATATAATGAGAAATCTACAAGAAAGGCCACAGGAGGGACCTTGAAAGGACCCTTAGGATTATTGGTTCACAGCTTATATTTAAATCCAATGTGTAACATCTTTGCAAAACCACCAAAACCATCTCTGGATAAATTTAGCAGAAATGTTTATGTAGGAAGAGTAAATAGTTATTTTCCTAATTTGGCGTTCACGAGACCTTATCTGGATTACTGTCCAGTGTGGAATGTTATTCCTTGAAAATTACTAGAAAAATTTTGAGTTGCCCAGAGGTGAAAATAAAAGAAATGAAAGATCTTATCTAAAGTCTTACCCTATGCTAGTCTAAGAAGAAGAACCATTATAAAAGACATTAAAGTTTATAAATTTCTTTTTGAGAAGAAGGCCAACAGTAAACGGTTACCACTGTTGGCTGAGATAAGGCCAGAGATATGCAGCTGATGTGAATAAAAGATATCTGTATTCAATTCTATAAAAGCCTTTTTGTAGGATGCTTTAGCAGTTGGACAGGTGAGGTTTTGTCGATTCTAGCATCTCCATCACTAGAATTTTTAAGAACCCATGAGTGTCAGGGACAGTCTAAGTTTATTCACAGAATCACAGAATGGGTCAGGTAGAAAGGCACCACATCTGGTCCAAGCTCCCTGCCCAAGCAGGACCATCCCAGAGCTCATGGCACAGGAGTGCATCCAGAGGGTTCTGGAATATCTCCAGTGAGGGAGATTCCACAACCTCTCTGGTCAACCTGTTCCAGTGCATGGCCACTGCACAGTAAAGTTCTTCCCCATGTTCAGGTGGAACTTTCTGTGCATCAGTTCCTGCCCTTTGCCTCTTTTGTCCTGCCTGGCACCACGAGCAGGGCCTGGATCCATCCTGGCACCTTCCCTTCAGAAACTTATACACATTGACACATTTGTGTATATATACATTGGTAAACTTTTTCCTACCTAGGCGTTAAAGTAGATCTCTTGTGGTCTCTTGTCATCCAACATGTCTGTGGTTTGGTTTCTATGATCTTAACGTTTTAAAGGTGTATAAAAACTGTGCTTGAAATGCAACACTGGCAAAAGACACAGATGTGGTTGGCCCTTTGAGCAGGACTAGTGGTGGCTTCTGAATGTCAGAGGGAGAGAAATGAATGTTCAGTTCAGACATCTGTCTTTGATAATGTGGGTGTTGAGCTTGCCCAGAAAGACAGATCTTTCTTGAGTATCCATATTGAAGTACCACTGGACTCACATTTAAATTATTTATGTTATGTGACTCTACATTTGATTAGTTTTTATTGCTCAGTAAATGAATCCAGTGGAATTAGTCTTACACAAGGGACCTACCTTTTCAAATGTGATGTTTGTGAAGAAGATAGATAGTGCTGGGAGATGGTTTGTCTTGCTTGCGTGGGGTGGAGAATCTTTGGTTAGTACAAGGCTTGCAATGTCATCTAGCTGGATCTCAGTGATGCAAGCTGCAGTGGATGATTTGTTGCTAATGACTCAGATATTGTTTGTTGTTGGCAGGTCTTCCATTGATCACATTTTTTCTTCTTCATATCTGGTTCCCTTCTGGATTTACTTCTCTATTTGTCCAGAGTTGTATGTGAAGTTAATCTGAATTTTCTGGGCTATTTGTCTAACTATTTACCAAAACCTTCCCTTTGAAATAGTGCTTATGTCTTTTTATGTTATTCCTTTACTGTTGACATACATGAAATTATGTTGTCTTCTACTAGTGGTTCAGATATTACATGATTTGTAACTAATGTGTATTAAATAACTTACAAAACTTATGAAAATCCAGTGTTCTTAAAATCAGCTGTTCCGAATCGCAGTAACTTTGTCTTCAATGTGAGGGCTGTTTTCAGCAGAAGATGGCTGGTTTTTGTTGTGAATGGCTCATTAGGAACTAATTCCTGCTTCACTGTAAATATGTAGTACTTTATTCATGATTTTGCAAGGCTGTGTGAAGAAATGAAAAGCAGGGCAGGCAGAGTGGGATGGTGACTTACATAAGGATGTCAGAAAAACTCCAAGGACCCTGCTCTTGTGTAAAGCAACCAAACGTTGGAACACCTTGACTCAGTTTCAAAACTACTGTAATATAGTAATAGGTAAACATTCATCAGTATTTCAGTGGCATAAAATATATTTACTCAGAAGTCATTAGGAACAATTAAAACTGATTTTTAATTGATCTTCCTGTCTTCACATCTCTCTGGCCTTTTATGGTAGCCGCTTTGCTTTCACACACACTCAGAATTTCATAAAGAGCTTGGGCTGATGCAAGGCCATGCTGCCAACAACATCCATGCCCAGATTTGCCCTGGCCATGTGCTTCTGCCTCTTTCTTTATACCAGTTACAGCATTCAAGAGGCCGTGGGAAAAGCTGCTCATCCAGATGAAATACAACTGAAAATTAGGAAGTGATTTAAATTAGTTTAGCGATACAATCTGATGTGCACTGAAATCGAATAATTGCTAGGGCTGAGACAAAGTATGGGCCAGGACTGCAGTAGGACCTGCAGAAAAGGGTGGGACTGACCCGTTTGCAGTAGCCTGCAGGCAGATCAATTTCAGAGTTGTCATTTTATTATGCCTATGGTGTGCTTAGCAATTTGCGTAATACACTAGGTAAATGACAAAAATTCTGTTTGAATTTCCTTTGCATGTGGGTGATTTAATTGTGGAGTTCCTCTGAAGGGTTTAGCATACTTTTATAATATTAGTCTTGGAATTTGTAAAATAATGTTGTTGGTTTGTTTTTATCAGTAAGGTACATCTCTTGCCATAGTTAAGTCTATCTTGTTTTGAATCTCACTTCCCTCCCTTTAATTCCTATTTCTTCTGTTTAATATAGTTTAGTGTCTAGTTTAATGTTGTTTTATCAGGTATCAATGAAACTTAAGAGGTTATATGAGAAATTGCTCCTAATCATCACCTAATAAGCTGGTGCTTAACCCACCACTGTTTCTTCTCTCTTCAGTTGTGACAAGTAGGATTCATTACTTGCTCCAGAAAGAAAATATATCACAGTTTACGTCTGTTATGACTTCTTGCTGTTCTAATTAGCTGAACTGCAGAGAAGCACCAAAACAGAGAAGACTAAACAAGTACTACATAAGGTCTTGGTCATAAGTAACTTCGTGTCTGAAATTGCTTTCAGCTCCCTCTTCTACATTAAGTGTTAAACATCAATGACATTATTTATTTGTCTGCTATACCTGCTGTTTCAGCAGATAAAAATGAGGTAGGTGCTTTAAAGATGAAAAATGCAGTTATTGCCACTCTTTTTTTTTTTTTCTTTTTAAAGATTTAAAAACCTGTAATCATTGATGTAAAGATTTTCTTTTCCCTGTAAGTTCTTACATCCAGATCTTTTTTCTATCTTAGACCAAAGGTGCAGTATAAACAAAAATTGAAGTCCTATTAATATGCCTAACACCAGAGCAGGTATGTAAGTGCTTGGCTGAGAAGGATCTCAGCTCAATTTTTGCAATTCAGCCATACAAATGCTTACGGGGTAGAAAGTCCCTTAGCGCAGGTCTGGGAAACATCACAGTGAATTCCTCAGCCAGGCAATTAAGCCAGCCTAGAAAGCTCCAGATGAGAACAGCGTGCTTAACAGAATGCAAATTGCATTTCTCAGCTCTGGTTATTTTAATTCAGAGCGAGGCCATCAGTGTGAGTGTTTCCTTCAGCACGCTGATAACTAGAAGTCATTGCCTGTTGTACAGAGACTGGCCTTTGCCATTTGTGGTTTTAACCAAATTCCATATATTTTTTTATGTCCATCCTCCTTTTTGTCAAGTATTACAGCAGAAATATTTTAGTGGTAATATCTGCTCACTTAGAAGAAGAAAGGACCTGGAAACTTTGAAAGGAAAAATATGGGCTCATTTTCCATATCTACTTTCCAACTTACAGCAAGCTTAGTAAAACATGTGGATTATTAGGTATGTAATTGTACTAAAGCATCCTCTGGTATCCATGTGGCACCTCATTTCATGGCAATCATTTAAAATAACTGGTAATAGAAATCAGATGAAATGAAGCTAGTTTCTAAAGACAACCAATCTTAAGGCCAGGAACCCCTTGAATATTGATTATTATGCTGGTCTTTAAGTGAGAACATGAGTAAAGCTGAATGACAATAATTCTGTTATTTGGAAGAATTATAATGTACTTGGATCTGTATGTTTCCTGGAACGGTTGCTTATAGCCCTCTTTGAGTGCATTCTTTAGCAATTTCTGAGTGAGGACTTGGCACTCCTTATGAGTACAGTCAAAAGAACCAGTAAAGTACATTCAAGACTCTTTTGAGATGATTTCCAGAACCTACTAATCTATTCTGAAACGATTTATTTTCAAAAGGTAAAAAGACTTCAGCTTTTCCCAACAGGAAAAGCTGAGACCTGAAAGTCGTGTCTGGAACATTCTGCACAAAAAATGAATACTGCTGATTGAATGTCATGCATGAATAATTGTTTAGGAGAAAGGTTTTAGAGATTGATGTTCTTGAGATGGTAACCTGAAATGACTGTTTCCTGTTAGAAATAGTGGAAGTTGTTCTGTCTATGCAGAGAAATTACCATATTCTACTCTGTCAGTGTGTAAATTATCATGACAAGTGTAAGAAATGGAATATCCTGTTACATTTTCAATTTTCTTTGCCTGTGAGACAGAGACAGAAAGATTTTTCCTATTAAGTTCATTTGAAAATATTGTATATACATGGTTTTTTGTTTTGCTTTTTCCCCCTAATGATCTGATCTACAATCTTCTGTTCTGTGTAAATGACCTATGATTCACTATATGTGCATTTCACAGATTTTAAGTCTAGAGCAATATCTGTATCATGTGATTCTCAATAACTATATGTATTCAGGGAACATGCTACAAGTCTTCATTATTACTGAAGCTATTATGTTGCTTATTTGAAAAGTATTTTGGATATGCTACTTACACCAGTGTTAGGGAATTTGAATAGAGCAGCTGCTACAGGAATATCACCTGTGTCAATTGTGGAGACAGTTCTTTCACATAGTGCCAAAAGAGTAAACCTGAGGGATGTAAAACATTCTTGGTATTTCAGACATTTAAAAATGAGTAATTTCAAACGATCGCATAGTTCATGCATGATCCATAGCTGGAACTGATGACATCTGTGCTCTGGCTGCCCCTTCCCTAAGAATGAGGCTTGATGGTGGCTGACATGTGCCCATCTCTGAAACCTGTGAGGACCAAAGGCTCCAAGTCTGAGCTATCAGTCAGTGTCCTCTTTTCATGCTGGCAGGGAAAATGTCCTGCTCTCACACAACAACAATTGCATATTCTTATTACCATGTGCAGTTCCCAGCTGAAACACAGAGTTGATGTTTCTCACAAGAGGGAGAATGGGGATCTGGCACTGCTGTGTCACCTAGCTTGCTGGCCTCAGTTCTCCTTTGCTGTCCATTTATCAGTTCATTTCCTCAAGTGTTGCCTGGACAGCGCTTAAACTGCAGACAGAGGTGATGCAGATGAAGTGCAGGGCTGCTGGTAGCTTGCACTCACATTCCTGATTTTGAGTATATTCATACTAATTGTGGTCAATGGAAAGTGTGCAGTTTTGCAGTTTAGTTGGTCTCTCCTGCTCCCTGGCAGTCCCACAGATATATGCCAAGCTCAGTTGTGAAAGATTTTTTCCAGCAACAGCATGTGGCTCTCTTTGGCAAGCTCCCACCAACCATTCTGTTGGCAGCCACTAAGTGGCCTCTGGATCTCTAATGCAGGAAGGCTGCTGATGGGCTTCTGATCTACATATTTCTCTGAAAGCAATTTCTTTTGACATACCTTTCAGTTCTGCAAATGCTCATTTGCTTTATATTTATCTATTTGGTTCCAAACCCCACAAAAGCCTCCCAAAGCATATAGATCCACTTACAGTTGAAAGAAAAATTTTACATGCCAGAAACCCATGCTGTCCTTTGCCCCTCCAGTTTTCACTTGTATACCACACTTTCACTGTGCATCTGTAAAAGCTCTGTGTTCTCCAGAACTCATGTCCTTTCCCCTTACTTGCTTGGTTAGGAAATATGAAATTGATGGGATAGATACTGGCTGCCTTTGGATGCTGGCTTGAGACCTCAGTATGGTCCTTCACCTTTTCTTGCACTTCCACAGTGGCAAGCCAGATGTCTCCATGACTATTTGCACAGCTAGCCATGACCAGAGGAGGTGCACGAGACATGCCAAGAGAGATTCCTTCTGTCTGGCTAGTGCTGAGAGAATTGAGCCTGATGGCACTACACCTGCCTAGCAAGGGGAAAGAAGTTCACTTCATACCTTTCTCAGGAAACGCTTTGCCTCCCCCTTTTTGGCACAGGGAAGGCAAATGCAAAGCTAACTGCCCATCTCTTTTAAGTGCTGCCATTTGTACAAGCCTGTCAACTTGCATTTCCTGCTGGCAACGACTGCTCTGCTCTGTGCTGTTACTTGTCATGACACAAAACAGTCACTCCATGGCTGTCTGCTCCTTAGAAACACATGTGAATTAGACCTCAAAACATGTGACTTAATGGAAATAAGTTATATATAAGGGAAGGTGGAAATATTGTGGAGGCACAAAATCTATACTAGACAGGAGTTCCAGAATAAATTTTTCTCTGGAGAGAGCAGAGTTCCTTGTGTTTTCTGGCACTGGATTTTTAAGAATGAAGAAAATGAGGATGATTAGTTACAAGTCTTGCATAGTTTCTGTTAACCAAAGCATATTGACAAACACCCTCATAAAAACCCTGCTGTGTTTTCTACCTCTGCAAGTGCTTCCTGTGTCATTTGTATAACTACTGTACCATACAAGTTCTTCCTGAAACCATAAGGAGGTCTTGAAAGCTGAGAAAAGGACTCCCTTAAATAGAATTTCTCTGTTAACTTGTGCACAAAGTTTGATTAATATTTCTGTAAAAATATTCTGTAAATATAACTCGTATATTTTGAGTTACATTTACCTTCTCCAAAGGTAAAAATAGCTTCTTGGGTGACACTGTGAGTGGAATTTTGCCCCAGAGTCCCATCAGGTATTGTCTGTTCATCATAGCAATAACAATACATGCAAGCATTTCTACTTCCTTTTCATTTTTTCCATGTCCTGGAAAAAGAAACTATGGCTGGTCTCAAAATGCATGTACATATGGGAGAAAATGGGAAATAAACCTCTGCTGTCTTTAAAACTGGGCTTCTGGATGGAAATTACTGTATCTTTCAAACATGGATTTCAAGGTGAGTGAAGTCAAATATTGCTATGCCAGCATTTTTACAGTATTTCACATATTCCTGCTGTTGACTTTTCTCATGCAGAAACAAAGACAGATCTCCATTGACTTTTCATGAGCTATAGACGTGTTGCAGGCAGACAGCAGACCTGTCATATTTTCCATTCATTAGTGTGTAAGTTCGAGAAAGTCATTATGTAATGTGATGCTGTTCAAAGTGATGCTCTCAGTAAAATTCCTCCATTTGGAGCAGTTAGCTTCTATGGTAAGCTTTGAATTCTCATTCACTGAATTCTCTTCCTCATTTGTGGCCTGAGTGAAGATACTGGTAGTATCACTGAAGTATCTTGGTTCAAACTGGGTATGCTTTTGTGAAGAACGTATTTCATTCCTTAAGATGCAACAGAAGTGTGAAGCACCAAGAATTTTCCTGTGGCAAAACAGGCTGAAGAGAGCCCATCCATCAATCAAAGTGAACCCCTCCATCCTATTACCTCACTCTGTGTGGTGAGTAGCATCACACCCTCACACTCCAGATGGGTTTCTATCTGTGGCTTAAATCATGGCTTGAGAACCTGTGAAGCTAATGAATTTCATTAACTTTCATGTCCATCTTAAAGGGAGAGAAGGTGCCATCGAGCAAACCTCTCACTGACAGGAATCCACTGACTGCCACTCACTAACATTACTGTTGCTTCATGTAGACATAAACCACCTTTTTCACAGAGTTAAAAGTACAGACAGTCCCTGTTAGACAGAAAATGTTCAAGGAAATTTTCAAGTGATACCTGTGGAGCTATTATTTAGAGTTTTTCACTCAGCATGCAGAAATATTCTGATGTTGTCTAAATTAAGTGCTAAAAGAGAGGTTTACCCATGGAGCTATCTCCAAAACGCCCTGGTTCCATCAGGAGTATTGACATTATGCAGTGAATATTTCATAAGATTTGTATGTACATTAATATCTACATTGTGCTCAGAGTTGGGACACCAAAATACTGGTGTTTTTTTTCTGAAACAAGACAGTGAATGCACTCAGCAACTATGATGGCAAGGAGGCAGAATATGTATGATGTGGAAAGATGCTTCCTTTGCATTTGGAACTTTGTGTCTCCTGGAAAGAGGTGGGTGCTCTCCGTAGGCATATCAGCTGTATTTATGCTACTTAAGAGTTTGACCTGTTTTTACCATTGCAGCATTCTCTTTACAGTCTATCTTCTCATTTTGTGCTTTTCCAGAATCGATGTTTTTTCTTTTAAGATACAGAGCTGCAAAAGTAAACACTCAGAATTGCTGTTGATGAGATTTAAGCCATGTTCTTCCCTCTCACAGGCAAAGGGTTAGAAACAAAATAGTTCAGGTAAGGCAGTTGAGTGGTGAGTTGTTCAGCTGGAATAATCCAAATACTTTTGATCTTTTGCCTGCACTCCAAGATTATGGGGTCTTAATATCTGAAGTAAAAAGCAACATTTTTGAATTAGTGGTAAAACTTTATTTAGTAGTGGAATAAAGAAATTCAAAGGTAGCATTTGAGACCTCAGCAAGCTGTCTGTAAAATGCAAATCTTGAGTTTCCTTCAGAACCAATAAAGTAAAAAAAAAGCCACACGTACATATGCCAGTTTTTGCAATTGCATGGAAATAAAAAAAGCAAGCAAGCTGTAAAATGGGAAGCTACTGTTACTGTGGTCATAGCATGGGAGTGAAACTACTGGTCTAAATCTGTATTAAGTAGCAATTATCCCAGCTTAAGTTAAAATTATTACATTTAAAATATAGGGAGATCACAGCTGTATGTTTCTTTTATTGATTTTGCAAATCATAAAATCTACACACATGCAAGCATTTCTGGCACAACCCATTATGTAAGTGGCATGAGTAATCTTCTAGGTTACTGTCCTACTAAAGACCAAGGAAACCACAGTATCAACAACATCTAAGCTACGAAAGAAAAATCAAATGAAGCTGAGAATGACATCAGTGATTGGATGCTAATGTCTCAAAATCCAATATGAAAAGTACAATTAAATAGAAGCAGTATTTCCCAGAATCTCATTGCTAAAGGTATTTTCAATTTAAAAAAAAAAAAAAGAAAAATACAGAATGCTTAGCAGACAAACAATTCCTGAAAGACAAAAAAGAGGAGAATAAATGATCACTCAAATGAGAAAAGGTTCAGGGTGCACTGATGGGAATCAGACATCTTGTGCTTGAAATGATGAAATTTTATGTTTAAAATAAAGGAAGTGATATAACTCCAGCTGCCATCAGGAAGACCAGAATGTTACCTATGTGACTTACTAGTCTCAGTCTTGAAATAGTTTCATGTATGTTTATATTTATATTTAAGCATGCTGTAATGTGGTCTCATTTCCCCACTTGGTTGGGTTTTGTTTATTTTTCAGGGTGAGAAGTAGGAGCAAGGTGGAGTGAAGGTTTGATTAATTCCTACATAAAGGTGTTTAGGGTTTTTTTAAGATTCTATTGACCCTTTACAGAAGCTGATCTATGACATCATCTAAAAACCAACCAAGCAGCAGTTCAGATCCATGTCATCCAAAATATCAGTGAGCAATCCAAACTAACAATAGCATATTCTGATTTTTCTGGGGAGGCCATCTGAAGAAACAGAACACCAGTAGAAATGTTTACCTGTCATTTAGAAAATGAAAAGCCCAATGTAAAGAGTTTAGAACTTGCTTCAGGACATACCATATATAATTGATGGCTAAATGGCAATAGCAAACTGTACATCTTCACTGCTGGAGGAAAACAGAGCTGCAGAACTTTTTTGAAAGCCCACTTGGGAGCACTCCTATAGCCCACTTGTTGCCTGCATTATATTTCCCAGCAGCACTTCTTTTGTTGAGTCTGAAGGGATGGAAGTAGAAACCCAGAAGGAAAAAATGCTGCAAGTTTGAAGATTTTTGCAGTTTGTGTCATAGAGAGAAGAATTAATTTGTCGAAAAGAGAAAGATATATCTGCATTGTTCCCCAGAGGTTAAGACCAGGCTGGCATTAATGTCTTTGTTCCTTTTATTGCCCTGGGGCAGCTGTGGTGAGGGTGTTGACCTTTGGGCAAAAAGGTAATGCTGCAATCCAAGTTCTGCTTGTACTAGTTTTCCCACTAAGCTCAGTGGGACTTTCTTGATGCCACTCACTTTACTCAGGTAAGCAGTAAGTTTACATACCCATTTAAAGAGTTAGTTCCAGAGGACCTCATCTAGAGCCAGTTTTCTTCTACCCCAAATTATTCCCCTCTGCATGGAAAGTACAGCTGGACACATCAGACGAATGTTTTCCTGAGCTGCCTGATAGATTGTTCTTTCTATATGCTCTGGCTGTCAGAGTCCAGGCAGGCTAAGTGTTTCTAAACATCAAATCCTTCCAAAAAGGGGAAGATCAGCTAAATATAATTTGAAAGTGTATTAAGCTGGCTTTCTTGTGTTTCCACTTTTTCTGATTTAAATATGATTCACTTGGACACCTGAATGAAGTTGTTCAAGAACACTGACATTTTCCTACTTCAGGAAATGAAAATAAAATGATTCTCAGAGGATCCTCATAAAAACTTTTTGCTGCGTGCTTAGTCACAGACAGCAGGAGGTGCAGAATTCCATCAAGGTACCAGGGGAGCTGCACGTGCTGTGTTTCCTCTGCTCCATGTGCACAGGCTCACAGGCACTTACACTTTCACATCACTTCCTGAGCACGGCACTGGTACTTTGTTATACTCAAATATTCTCTGTAGCAGCTGGGGAGGGTGAAATGGAAACCAAGAGAGAAAGGCAAAGTGCTGCTCTTAACCGTATCAGCTGTTAGATTTAATTATATGTTTACTTTAGAACTGAATTTTCAAAAGGGACATATAATTTTGAGTGCTCAGTTTGAGAGACTTCAGGTATTTTTCTTTTATTCAGAGGTCAACCAGTGTTCGCTGTTTCTGCACATTACAAGTGGAAGTTTGGGGGCTCAGCCAAGTCCCCTCCTTTTTCAACAGAACATAATTTATATCTAAAGCAACTATCCAATGTGTATAGACGCTGGGCCCTGTCTCTGACCCATTAGAGTTTTTAGTGTCTCATTTATATTGAAGCATATTCAAAATTAAAAGCAACATGAGGTCACTTATAAATAATTATCTTTTACCAAGTTACTTACATTGCAAATCACACTTACAGTGACTTTACCACCTCCTTTTTTTTTTCATGGTTATTTCTGCTAAACATGACAGATAATTACATCTTAGTTGATCCCTTAGCTATTGTACTTAAAAATGGCTGGTTTTGCTTAATTCACTTTTGATTCACCAGTTGCCTACAGCCTACTGTAAAAATTACTACAAACTATGTTTAAAAGCTTTGGAAGGCAGATCTGACAAAAGCACCATAGGATTTAGAGACAAAAGGCAATTGGCCACTCCTACCAAATCATATCCCAACTAATGAGAGGGTTTGGGATCAACAGAACTATTCCGTAATTTGGAGTGTTCTGACAGGCAACTAAATCTACTGCTGTCAGAAGCTGGAGATCGTGTTGAAGTCAAGGCAGAGGAACATTCTGGGAAACGTGGGAACAGAGGGCTTGTAGGGTTTGTCTGGGTCATCAAGTCCAGTTTTTCTACTGTTGTAGACATCCATGTTTCATAATCCCTTTCATTAAGTTACCAAGATCTATCTTAAAACTAGTTAGTCTGTGTGCCCCCACCGCTCCCCTTGGCTGGCTGTCACAGAACCTCTTTCTTCTGATGGTTAGAAGCCTTCTAATTTCCAACCTAAATATATTCATGGCCAGCTGACGCCCATTTCTTCTTTCGCCAAAACTGTCCTGAAGCTGAAAAAAAACTCTTCTGCCTCCTTCACTTCCATCCCTTGATGCAAAGATGGCCTGCCTCATTTATTCATTCTGCTGCACTATTCAAGTTAGCTCATTTTGATTGTTCTTTTACAAGGGCATTTCCATTCTCCAGGGATGCCTTTTCTGAGCAAGCTGGTCACAGCTTGAGTTCAGCCTTTTTGGCTATGAATAGTGAGTTTTAGCCACACCATGCCAGTGTGAGATCTTACCAGTGCCTTGTATAAGAGGGGCAGCCAAGCCTCAACTCAGCTGTGAACACCTCAGTTCTGAACTGTGGCTCATACTAGGAACTCAGATGTGTAAAATCATAGCTGCATTTGTCACAATTCATAAGGAGATAGGTAGATCAAGATAAGAAATAGGTCTTACCCAGTATTCAGGCTTACTGGATGAAAATTTTAGTTTAAAAACGTGCCTTTGAGACTTTTCAATAGAATCATAATAATGTCACTTTGATTAAAGCTGCCCATGAATTAGTTTGTCCAACATGGTGTTATCAATCCCCTTCATATAATGTGAGCATAGTCTTCTTTATCAGATAGGGCATATATGAGATTACTTGCAAAGAAGTAACACTTTTATACAGTTAATAACAAAGTGAAAATAAGTTTGGCAGTAGATTAAAAGTACTCAGCCGTTGAAAATCCTTGCTTTACCAGTAGATGGCACAGATCAGCTTGGTTTGTTTTCAGATCATGTATAAAGAGTACATTGAGAAAACGATGAATTGAACTAATAATAAAATTATATTTATGGTATCGAAAGGAGAGCAAAAATTATGAACAGGAGAGTAGCATTCATATATTGTGTTATATTTTGCTGGTGGGATTTTCAGTTAAAATAATTCATCTGCCGATGTGTCTTAAGGGATTTTGACTGGATTTTGGCCTATTCAGACCTAAGCAGAAATGCCAAGGCAATCAGTGGGTTTGGATCAGGTCCTGGTTTCATGAGTGCAAATCTTCTTGTTCTCTGTAGATACTTTGCCTTGCACAGAGAGCAGATTTGTGTTTGTTTATTTCGTTGGTAGGGTGGTTTGTTCTTTCTTGTGAGAGAGAACACAGTCTCACACTAAATCTTTCATTTCAGCTGTTTAAATACCAGTTGGCGAAGAGTTTCATCCATTAAATTGCCAGCTCCTTTTAATTGGGCTGATTTTAGCTCAGGGCATTTGGTATTTTGGAGAATGGCTCTGTATCTTGGAAGGCTCATCCCACACATGTGGAGGAGTGATTCTGACAGAAGTCTTGCCTCATCCTCCACCCCTCCCTTGCCAACCATGTGGCCAAGTTTTTCATGGGGAATCCCAGCCCTGGTGACTGGACAGATTGGCTCCTTACTTTGCAAAACAGGATCATATTACAGAGCAGGAGGACAGTCCCAGATCAGCCAGATAGCTCCCTGTCCTCTCAGGTGTTGCCTTCACCCTGCTGACAACTCATCGTGGCCCATCTCTGTCCCTCTCTTTGCTTCTTCCAGCTCTTGTAGGTTCCTTCCAGACAACATCACAGCACATTGGCTTTGGAATTTGATTTTTCCAAACAAGACTGAGGCATTTGTATGACCAAGTGGAGGTTATGCCCTGAAAATGGAGCAGATTCTAAGACAAAAATGGGATGTGATAATTGGCCATGTTTAATACTTGATTTTGTCAATGTGACAAGATTAATTTGATTCTGTTGTTCAACACAAAGGGAATTCCAGTTCAACCTAGTTTTTCTGTAAAAGGCTATCAGTAATTGGATGGAAAAAATTTATTTTGGTAGGAGGGCTTGGAACAATAACACAAGTTCTTGAAATAATTTTATATTTTATTAACTGAAGGGTTGGTCAATACCTGCTTATTTTTGGGGTAAAAAAATCCCTCTCAGCCAATTTCTTCCCTCATGAACAAAATTTTTAAAAGTCTTCTTTGAACTGTGGTGAGTCAATATTACTTGGACAGACATTTACCCAGTTATGAGCATCTAAATGAGGACATTTTCTTACCAAGAAAAACAGTACATTGTGTCATATAGCAATTTTAAAAAAGGCAAAATAATTACCTTTCTTCCATTCCTTTAATTTCTTTGTATGTAATGAATATATTGCTCTTTGGCCAAGGAAGTCAGTGGAGAATGCAGAATTTAGCCAACAGCATGTGAAAGCTGGGTTTGACTCATAATCTAGCTTGAATGCTCTTTTATTCTGAAGTACTGGAGAGGGCTGTGTTAGGACCTCTGCCAGTGTGTGTGTCACTGGGAACACTGTCCTGGAGGAGCTTAGGTGTTAAAGGAGAGATGTTCATTCAGGAGAATGTTCAGGAGAATGTTCATTCAGGAGCGATGTTCATTCCAGAGAAACTCAAAAATCCCCAAAAAAGGCAACACGGAGGTGAGGATGCTACTAATGCCAACATCCTTCTACTGATGAGTAGTTGCTTCACAGCTCTTGGGAGGTGGCTCTGACTTGGCTCAGGTGTGGAAGAATGGAACTGGAATCAAAAAAATAGATTTGTTTCAGGAGCTGCAAAAGCAAGAAGGCAAAAAAATCGCTTCTCTTTGCTGATGTGGGTGTCTTGGGTGGCTGGTAGATGGCACTAGCACACATTTATGTTGCAGAGGTGATGTGTGCCTGGGCAGGCAGGTTTCTTCTGGGATTTCTGCCAGAATTCTGACTGCGCAGTGTGATGGACAGTGTCTGCACATCTCCTGAGACTGACCTCTGACGTCAGCCCTACTTTTGTCATGGGGTTTTAAGGATGGGAAAACAACTTTCCACTCCTGTAAACAGAGGGTGTATTTCAGTGCTTTTAAAATCTAAAAACACCTTGTGATTCTTTGAGGATCAAGGATTTTGTGCAAATTTAATTGCTATTGTGACACTGCAGAGAGTCTGTCTGCACAACACAAAATCCTGCATGGGCGAAACTGGGCTTAAACATGAGAACAGCCTTTCAGTGCAAGGCTTTGGACATTTTTATGGATTAGACTATTTTTTAAATGTTCACAGCAAGCAGGGAAAATTAAATTCAGTCTCATGAGACTTACTGTTCAAATGGGAGAGAAAACCCATAAAAGGCATCCTGGATGATCATCAAAGCTTGATAATTATTTTTATTAGTTGTGCAGCACCATTTCTGATTGCATTGGCAAGCTCAGTAAAAGGCAGTGTGTGCTTTACAAGGGATTAAGATGAAAAGAAGGTGTCTGCCTTTCCCTGCCCATGAGGTGGAAGGAGTTTTGTGTAGAAGGAGCTGGAGGGAAGTGGAGGCAGTGGGAGTTCCCAAGGAAGCAGTGGTGCCAGAGGCAGTGGCATAACAATGGAAACAAAGAATAAGAGTATTTAAGAATGGAGGCATAGGGCAGGAAATGGATTTGTGCAGGGTCTGGAAGATTCCCTCCCTCTTGCTTCTGCTGATTTCCAGGCAAAGGCATACTCATTTAATCTTTGCTAAGGAGTGTGAGTATTACTCTTAAAATTTCTGACTGCATCTAAAAGTACCACCCTCCTTCTCTTTCCACATGGCCAAAAATGCAAACTGGGCTATCCAGACTAGACAGTAATTTCATTTTAGATCTTCTGCGGAGCACTAGCATTGTTTTTATACATTAGTAATGCATATGCACACCTTACACTTGAAAGGGGAACTCTTGGTACTCATGGTACCCTTGGCTCGAGCGTTGTGCTCACAGCACCATTTGTGCAGTATTATTTATATCAGTGGGGTTAATCCAGATGCAAGCAGCTGAGTTATTACAAGGACTGTGTGGAGTTACAGTGACCATGAACTGAGCTCTGCTCTTTCCCAGAAGCTGATATGGCAACCAGTTTTGGAGTGTGGTGTGCGATTGATGCAAAGACGCCCTTTGGGAAGATTTCATGTTTGACACTTTACTCAAGAGAAAGAACTGAAAAAGGGAACTCCATGAGAGTCCAAATATCATTTAGAAAACTCTTAGGAGTAACCAAGGAGTTTGCCTGTTCAGGTGATGCTGTCTCAGCTGTTCTTTAATGCCTCTCTGTTTCTGTCCAGGCTTCTGCCACAGGGCAAATCTGGGGAAACAGGATGTCTTATAGCACTGCCAGATTTGTAGCTTGAGGCTGTCTGCATGGTTTTGGGTTAGGTTTATGGTAGTTGCAAATTACAACCTTAGTAAAGATACTTTAGGCATCAAGGTGCCAGTTATCTGATCATGGTAGAGTGGATTTCTGCCCCGGATTTCTGGGTGCTTTTCACAAAGAACTGGTCTGGGATTTTTCAGTGACTATTTCAGTAAATTATTTTGTTGCTGCTATTGTCTGACTACAGATTGAAGGGTAAACATCCAAGATGGAATATCTGGCCTGAAATTCTCAATATCTGAGTAGCCAGCTAGTTAATACCAACCAAATTCTCTTCCTAGGTACAGAGGGATGAAGCTTGCTAAACAACTTTCCAGAACCTCCTGGCAGCAGTCACTCTACACCTCTTTTGTTCATAATCCTCATGTCTCAAGTGAAAGCACAAGAGAAAATGGCCTTAAATTGCATCAAGAGGGATTCAGATTAGGTATTAAAAAAATATATTCCCCTGAAAGAGTGGTTAGGCATTGGGATAAGTTACACAAGGAGGTGATGGAGTCACTGTCTCTGGAAGTGTCCAGAGGTCTGGATGTGGCTCTTGGGAATATGGTTTGGAGTGATCATGGTGGTGCTGGATGACCTTGAGCACCTCTTCCAACCTTGATGTTTCTGTGACTTGTTTCCGACCCAAGTTCTACTGAGGCCTGTTAAATGCAAGTCCTGTTTTCAATGTTTTCTCTCTTTCATCTGCCACCAAAATGAGAGGTTTATATGGAACTGGCAGTTAGCAAAAAGTCATCTCCATTTACCTGGCAAGGAGAGAGAGGGAATGCTGGAAACAAAGTTTTGAGATGCTGGCAGGAGTTTTTTTTTTTATACATGTGATCAAAATGTTGAAGGGGAAAATAAAATGTATATTTGGAAGATTTTTCTCATTTGAAATGGTAGATAATAGAGACCTTGTAAGTTTTTCCACAAAATGTTTTTCCAAATATTTTGAATTTTCTGCATTTTGGTATCTGTTTATTTCATATTCTCCTTTTTCTCACTTAGGGTGAGTACTGTCAAAACTATGTGACCTTATCTTCCATCCTTTCCCTTTTTCCCTTTTGAGGGTTTTTTGGGTTTCTTGTTTTGTTTTTTGTTTTGTTTTGTTTTTCCTTAGTTCCTCTCTTTACTTTAGTTTTCTTCTGGAATTTTCTAAAATATTTAAGAATTATTTAAAAGCTTTTCTGATTTGGGAAAGGGTGTGGGGTACTCAGGGGGAGTAATAATTTTATAACACTCACTTCTTATACCTTTTAAAAGTAGTTTCTATTTTCTTTATTTTCCCTGTAATCTTATTTTTTGTGGATTTTTAAGGCTTCCAAACTGAGAAGATATTAAAAATCTTTAATTTGCCTAAAAAGAGAAAATGGAAGGTTGAATCCCCAAAACTCATTTGTTGTATTCAGTGAGCAAAAAGAAATAAGGGGGACAGAGAAAAAATTAAAAGTCCACAGCCTTTCTGAAAGAAATTTGACTACTTTGGTGAAAATGAAATGGTTTCATATATGCAGTATTTTCTTGAATTTTTTGTTTTTATATTTAGGGTTTTTATTTATAACGCTATTGCTTTAAGTTTTAATCCATATATAGTATTTTTTTGGCTATGCTACTTATAGGTATAATTTAAAATTTATATGAAATGTCAAATTTTTTAACGGTCGATTCCAAGTCAGAAGTTGCTTACAGCAGCACAAAAATGTACTTCATCTGACAGCCTCTTACACAACTGTGCCTGATCTAAGGCTCTACTGGTACGTTTAAAACTACACAAGTTTATGTTGTGAAACAAATCTTGTGTTAGACATGCTCTGAATGTTCCCATGGTGTGAGCACACAAAATGCTTCTGCATAGCTTAGCTGTTAGGTACACGCCTGGTCTGTTATTGATGTCTAATCTCTATAAACAATTTTGTCTAATTATGATCTAATCTTAACCTATCTTAAAATATATTTAATTTCCTTTAAACCTCTTTCTTTACATATTATTTTAGAACTTTGTTTCTTATATCACAGCCTTTCTTATGGATTAATTAGGGCAGAAAACTGCCATGCATATTGTTGTGACTGTGGCTGTAAATACTGTGTGCTTAAGCATAAATATCACTATACTTATCCAACTGAGATTAATAATATAACTCTCTCAATGTGCAATACATTTCAATTTAAAAAAGTAATTTAAATATTAATACAGATATTTTACACATAACAAAAGTAGTGCATGATGCTTTTTAAGGTAGTCTGCTAGTCTGGAAATATGTGCTAAGATTAATTGATATACTCTGCCTGCCACTGACAGCTGCACTGCTGACATGTCTTACTGCTTGTTTATTTGTCTTCCTGCCCTGTTATCTCCCATAGTCTTCTTTCTAAGCTTTTTCACATCCTCAGAGTAGTTAGGATTGGAAAAGATCTCTGGAGATCATCTAATCCATCCCCCATGCCAAGGTACCCCCATACCAATATTTGGTACAGGTTACTGCTTTTTCATCGCCTGTATTTGGCACAAGGACCCTCCTAGGTGCAATTGCACTGCTAGTACAGTAATAACTAGAGTGTACAATTATTTGGAGCTAATATCTATATTACCCCCCAACATTAATTAGAAATCAGTCAAAGGCTGTGAATTCTAGTTATCATTTGTGGAAGTGGATGCCTGGAATGCATCCATGTAAGTCAATACTCTGGAGAAGGCATTAGTAAAGACATAGTTGTTCTCATGCTCTTTCTGTATCTTTGAGAAAAAAAAATCGGTTTTGTTAGCTAAAGGGAGTAGATTGCATCATTATTGTTACCTGTTTGTTTGTTTGTTTGGTATAGCAAATGAAAAACTTGCAACATAGAAAAAGGGGAAAAGTTGTTCATGTGAAAAAATCTGTTGGGAGTATGAATTTTTTCCTGGTTGGTTTTACTCACAGTTGTGACAGAGGTTTGTAGTAAACACTGTGTTTCCTTTTTACTGCCTAGCATCAAGAAAAGTTGGCTGTTTGAGATCTGATCACTAGCTGCATATGAACTTCTCATGGTGTGTGAAGAATTCACTGTCCTTCAAAAAGTGAGGAGATATTTTGACATCATACTGGTTATACAAATGCCTTTTAGCAGGATTTAGATAGATACAAAGATAATGTGAAAAAGCTGCATCATATAAGAGGTAGTGTGTGGAACAAGGAAAGACAGAGAGAGAAAGAGCAGGTCAAGGGAGGTTACCCTTCCTCTCTACTCTTCCCTGGTGAGGTCACACCTGGAGAACAGTTGTGGGGTCCCTAATACAGGGGAGACATTGAGCTATTGAGCAGTGTCTAGCAAAGGGCCATGAAGATGATGGAAGGAGTAGACCATCTCACCTGTAAGAAAAGGCTGAGAGAGCTGGGATTGCTCAGCCTGCAGAAGACATGGCTCAGAGAGGGATCTCTTCAATGCATATAAATTGCTGAAGGGTAGTTGTAAGGAAGATGTTGGAGATAATCTGGAGATACTCAAAAGCTGTTTGGACATAGTCCCAGGTAAGATTCTGTTGGCTACCCTGCTTGAGCAGGGAAGTTGGACACAGTGACTTCCAAAGGTCTTTTCCAACCTCAACCATTCTGTGATTCAGAGTAGAGGAAAAGTGCACAAGGGTGGAAAGAAGGGCTTGTTGAGTAACTCTGAGACATGGAGAACATTATATATGGAGCAAGCTAGCAAGCAGTCCTGGAGGGAAAGAGCATGCCAAGTCAGAAGTGCAGAAAGTCCTCCCGTGATTTTTTTATCATCTCAGCCCCTCAGTGCCTCCAACCTCCATGCCTGTGATGGTGCCTATCAAGGGGACAGATTCTCCACCTCAGGAGCTGACCCCTCCCCAGCAACGTCCTTCCCCCATTGAATATATCCAGGGAGCAAGGGAGCAATGCATTTGTTCCAAGTGCTCCTAAAGTGGTGAAGTAAGGTCAAACAGTGCTCGACTTTCTGGTTAGAACGGTTGTGCAGCGGGACACCAAGGAGCCAGCAGCTGCAGGTATGTAAGTCACCTGCAGATGAGCAATGCCAGAGTTTAGGAATCACAGTGATAAAGTCTTGTAGATAATCAGAGATGAGGCTACGCCTAAAGGAGGAGAGAAAACAGGACGTACTGCTGCCGACGGTGTTGCTCCACCCAAAGGTTCCTGTTGAACAGGAAATGCCCAAGTCCCATCTGTGCTGTATGCAACAAAAGTTTGCAAAAGGGAGTAAGAAGGTGAATATTAAAAAAAAATGCAGTAGGAATACATACAGTAGGAATACATACAGTAGGAAGTAGGTACATGTGTGTGTGTCTACAGGTATGCACACATACCTACATTCTGTACAGCAAATACCGAGAGATCTTTAGCAAAACGGAGCAACAGTGGGCAATATGGGTGTGCCCACGAGCAAGCATTTGTTGCAAGATGCAGGAGAGAAGAGTAACCAGAACATGTTTTTGACTGTGAGCACCATAAGGCAAGATATTACACTGGTAAGAGCTGCATAGCTGTTCTGTGAATCCCTTCTCTCCTGGTCTTCAAAAGCAGTAGAAGTGCAGCAATCTGACAATGGTGCCACATATTACTGATTACCAGTGGGCTGTTAGGAGCAAACTGAGAGATACCTTGGTGACAATGTATTTCCTCATGTGGTGTCCTAAGCTTCTATTATTTCATTCATACTGTGACAGTGTGGTTATCCAAATGGCAGTCAAACCACACGCGTGTGATCAGCATCTTCACTATTGTCTCTGCATTTGTATTGTGGTCTAATCTGTCTTGCCAGATCAGATACTGGTTTCACAAAAGGCTGTGTATCACACATAGAATAAGTGGTGAGATAGGAGTGAATTTCTTATCCTCCAGCATATTTTTAAAAGTCTACTTTTTCTAGGAATGCTTGCTAATTTTCTGTTTGTTCAGGCCAGCTCATTCACTGCTGTACACCTTTATCACCTGTAGTTTCATGTTCAAGAATAAAATTATTATAGAAAACCTCTTTTTCACTAATGAGGTCTGCTGTAGCTCTGTGCTGGAGCCAAGTGTCATCCTTTCACCTGATAGTAGCAGATTGTAGTTGTATCTCCTTTTGTCCTCTGGGATGCAAAAGGGACCTTCAGAACATGCTAAGGTGCTCCAAAACTGACCAAATACTTTCTCCTACTGAAGGAAAGACATGAGAACAGGGAAAAAAGGGAAATGCTTCCACTGAAACTTCCTTAAAGATCATCTTTCTTCCTGCTGTTTCCCAATGCACCTCTCCACACACAGAGCAAGGTATGTTGAGTTTCTACTATCCTTATAGCTAGAGAAGAGGTGAAACATTATGATAAATAGGGCATACAAAGTAAAGCATACAGTAGCATACAAAATAGCATACAGTAGATAAAGTAACATACTAAGAATACTTAACAAACTGCAAATTGATTAATCTTAAATTGTTCTTATGCACAAATGAACCTTTGGTTCATTTTTATATTCAGAGTTGATATTCAGTCAGTTCATTTTCTTTGGTAGACGGGGTTCATAGGTGCATACAAAATTTGTAGGTTGATTTTGTGCATGATGGTTAGCTGAGAAGGTCTGTTTGCTTAAATAATTTTGTTGCATCCAAGATAAGCGTCAGTGATGGCAATGATTTGGTGCTTTGGTAACTGCATGGTGCTTCACTAGTGACAGCTCTTATCACCAGACTTGACTTGTTTCATGGCTTTTGATGATAATATCAGCAATGGAGATGCTGAGGATTGCAAGCTTTTCAAGTGGTGTTGCCTGATGCATTTGATGGAAGATTTCAACCCACATGAAAATAAGACTGACTCTTTTTAACAATGTTTATTGACTTCCCTCACGCCCCATATCATGACATACTCTGCAGTCAATTGTTACAGCACTAAACAGAAAAGATTAAAATTTTGTAAGCTGGTGACTGCAAGACTTTTAAAATACTTTTTTAAAATTTTTTTTTTCTTAAATTTCTGAATGTTTTTGCTATTTGAAAGACAAGAAAGAAAGATCAAATTACAGGTAATAATGTAAGGATCATGAAAAACAGCACGCCTGGGGATAATTCTTCTTATTAGGAGCAGCCTGGACAACGAACACATTGCTTGCTTGCAGCTTCCAGTTTGCTATTCTCTGGTAGAGTAGAGGCAGGTGAGACATGTGGCTGACAGCTTTTCTGAGGTTGTGGCAGATAAGAAAACCCTCCTAATCATCCGAGAGGATCACTCTGGCCACAAGAGGTAATCAGAAGTTGTTTTAATGGCTTTAGGTAATTTTTTTTTTCCTTGAACAGCCTAAGGCATAAGACAAAATTTATCCCCTTTTGTTCATAGCCATAATGGTACTCCTGGGATTCAAGAGATTTGCATGGGTATGCTCATGATGGATAAGTAAGGAAATAGGATATGCCAGCCAGTTGTGCATACATGTGCCTTCATTGGGCAAACATACAGCTCCTGTGTGTGCCACATCAAGGTTTTTGAGCAAAGTCATTCTAAATGGGAGAATTGCACATAGCTGACAGTGCATAGGCAGTTCTGAGTGAATTTGTTTGTGACACTGAGAAAAGGTCCCTGCAGAGGAAACCTTTTTTTTCTTTTGCAGTAGCATAGTAGCATGACCTTTCTTGTCACCTGTGTAATCATGCATACACCAGACATGAGGATAGTGTATACAGTGATGACAGCACAACTGGAAGTGTTAGTCCCTAGTGCAGACTGTATCATTTGTATTGGTGACAAATTCAGCACTGAATCACTCCCATTCTCTCCGAACCTTTGCAGTATTCCTTATTTGTAGTTGCTACATCCCACATGAGGTTGGCATAGATTCGCTTCAGGACAGAGCACAGTGACAATACAACACTGTTGCCATGGAGTATAGTGCTTACAGAGACTGTGGTGTTCTAAGTGGATGATTAATTTGATTTGTATTTGCTATAGAGCAATTAGCTATATATAGCTGATTTGACGCAATCAGCTTGGTAACTGAAGAGCCTGGTTTCTTAAAAGTGGTAAGACTCATTAGCTTGTTGGTTGTTTGGTGTCTTAACTGCCTAAGAGAAAATGTACATGAAAAATAAAGGACTTCCCTGGCACAGATGGTCACTGGTAGGCTGTGGTTAACAAACCTGTGCTCTGCAAGTTTCCAAGCACAGGATAGGATTAGTGTGTGTCCTGAATGATGTATGGTTCCTTAATGACCGTAAATCAGTATCTGTGTGATGTGTACAACACACAATAGCCCATCTGTAGATCCCTGTGTGTTGTCCCTCTGTTTATGAACTCCCACAATGAAAGGCTAAAACAACTGAACCTTGCCCTGTTGTCCAGACACTCTTTCTGCAGGTCACAGGTAGTAGTTGTCAGCTGCTGAGTGAAGATGCAAGCTCTTTTCTTTCATTTCACATGTTCCTTCCAACTCTGGATGGAGTTAGTGCTGCCATAAGACCAAACTTTGTGCATAAACAATATTTTCATTCCATCCAGGGAAACAGAAATGGGTGCTTTCTTGGAATCAGAGATGCCTTCATTTTGCTGGTAGCCCCACTGTCATTAAGAGGAGCCTGGGTTTGGCTAATTATGGCATTGTCATTGGGCCTCAATTAATAAATGAATGTATTTGCAGTTTGGGAGTGGGGGGGAAGTGCTACATAAATTTTAACTGTTCCTGTTCTGAGGGAATAGCTCCTGCAGCAGCATTTTATTTGCATGTATTAGTATTACAGCGGCGAGTGCCGTTTACCATTTGCCTGGAATTTGCACAAAGCCCTTGTCAAAAGAGGTGTAAAATATCTGACCCAGTGAATTTGTAAACTAATTTTGAGCAGGTTCTCAAATGAAGTAGAAAAAGAAGTGAAAGGAATGCAAACCTGAAGCTCAATATAGTAAGATCATGTATTAAACAAGTTTTGTCTTGTGTAGGTGGAAAATGTAGGACACATCTGAGAAAATAGTGCTGTGTAGGAAAAGGTTATCATGACATCCCATCTACAGGCATGTGGAAGAGAGTAAAAGTGTAATATATGAAAGAAAAGAGTATTTAGCAAACTACAGAGGAGGAGAAAGTGCACAGACATCAGGGTCCTTTTGGAGGTCCACTGCAGTAGTATAAGAACTTCTCAAGTTCATGCTTCCTTTGACTGTCCTTCACTCACTGTCAAGCCTTAGTGAGGATGGAATTCTTATTATTGTTTGGCAGAGAAGGTGATAATCACAATAGTGGCCTGTAATATTCTTTATCAACAAGCAGGTAGGAATGAATCACAAAGATGCTTGCTCATCTGGATGTTGTTACTGCTTTCAAGTGCTTAAGGATGCCATCTTGCAATATTGGTATCAGCAATTTCCCTTTCTATCTTCAGTGAAATCAGGCATGGTTCTTGTGCCACATGTATTTAACATACTAGCTCAAATTAGTTGCTCCTCAAGTCTTCCATCTTGTACTCTGTAGTGGTATTTCATCACTATTTGGTTTTGACTTCACTAATCACCAATACAAACAAAAAACTGTGCTTAGGAACTTTTAGTTTATTAGAGAAGAAAGATGAATGTAGGCAGGTTGATGAGCAGCAACAGCAGCAATGAGACTCTACTGACCGGTGTGAGTGGCACCATTCTCACAGAGTGAATATTGCAACCATATGAACAGCATGATCTCTCTTCTCCACCATGGAAGCATCATAACAAAGGAAAATATAAGATTTAAAAAAGAATAATTAAAAAACAATTACTTACATTGAAAAAGAACCTTAAGATCAAGTCAAGACAATAAACTAACATTGTCAAGTCCACCAGTAAACCGTGTCCCCAAGTGCCACATCCACACATCTTTTAAATACCTCCAGGGATGGTGACTCGGCCACTTCTGTGGGCAGTCTGTTCCAGTCCTTAACAACCCTTTCAGTGAAGAAATTTTCCCTAATATCCAAAATAAACCTCCTCTGGTGCAACTTGAGGCCATTTCCTTTTGACCTGTCACTTGTTATTTGGGAAAAGAGTCCGATCCCCACCTGGCTACAGCCTCCTCTCAGGTGGTTGTAGAGAGTGATGAAGTCCCCCCTCAGCCTCCTTTTCTCCAGGCTAAACGTCACCATATCCCTCAGGCGCTCCTCATCAGAGTTGTGCATCAAACCCTTTGCCTGCTTCATTGCCTTTCCCTGGAGGTGCTCCAGCATCTGATCTTCTTACTGTGAAGGGTCCAGAACTGAACACAGGATTCAAGGTGTGGCCTAACCAGTGCCCAGTATAGGGGGACAATCCCTGCCCTGGTCCTGCTGGCCACACTATTGCTGATTCAGGCCAGGATGACATTGGCCTTGTTGGCCACTTGGACACAGCTGGCTCATGTTCAGCTGATGTCAACAAGGACCTCCAGGTCCTTTTCCTGTGGAGAGCTTTCCAGCCACTCTGCCCCCAGTTTGTGGGATGCTGTTTTGACCCACGTACAGCACCTGACACCTCACCTTGTTGAACTGCAAACACCTGGCCTTTGCCCATGGATTCAGCCCATCCAGATCCCTCTACAGAGCCTTCCCAGCCTCCAGCAGATCAATATTCACACCCAACTTGGTGTCATCTGCAAACTGACTGAGGGTGCCCTCAATCCCCTTAAGCAGATCATTGATAAAAATATTAAACATTACTGTCCTCAATGCTTATTCCTGAGAAACACCACTTGTAACTTGCCACCAGATGGATTTGACTCCATTCACCACCAAAATTTTTTGGGCTCAGCCATCCAGACAATTTCTTACAAAGTGAAGGGTATGCCCTTCCAAGCCATGAGCACCCAGTTTGTCCAGGAGAATGCTTTGGGAGACAGTTTCAAAGGCTTTGCTAAAGTCCAGGTACACAACATCCACAGCCATTCCCCATTCACTCAGCTGGTCACCTAGTCAGAGAAAGAGGTCAGGTCAGTACAAGCAGGACCTGCCTTTCATAAACCTGAGCTGGCTGGGCCTGATCACCCAGTTGTCCTCTGTGTGCTGTGTCATGGCACTCAGGAGGATCTGCTCCATAACCTTCCTGGCACTGAGGTCAGGCTGCCTGTCCTGTAATGCCCCAGATCCTCCTTCTGGCCCTTCCTGTAGATGGGCATAACATTCACCAGCCTCATGATCTTGGTGTGATTTCACTGGATTCCACACCATGTACACTGAAAAAGACCTCTGAAAGAGAGCTGGTTTCCTAAGAGAGCAATCTTCCTGAAAACAAATCTACTTAAACATACTGTAGGAAAAGACTTGCAAGCACTGAGTCTTCTGGAAGATGTTGTAGATGTTGAACTTTGAAGTTCAGCAGGCTAATGAACTATGGGGATGACCTGAATTGCACAAGTTTGACTGAAGATACAAAATTGAAGGGTGATGCATTGACTACATTCCTCAAAAAAAAAAAGATTTGTTTTGTGAAAGACCAAGTGTTTGTGACTCCAGCTAGCAGTTTGATGAGTAGCCCAAAAGTTGTTCAACGAGACGTAGTTGCAGGATGCTGTCTTTGGGGCATGCATTGAAGGAATAATTAGGGAGCACAGAAAAAAGAACAGAGCTTGTCCTAGAAATCCAAGGAGAAAAAAATGATGTTTTTCCCTCAAGCCTTGGGTGTTTCATCCCTTACATTTTGCATAGTTTGTGCTAGTTTAGGACTACGTTCCTGCAGCTATGCAGAGCACATCACTCCTGCCCAAGATTCCTGTTCATTACTAATGTCAATCTATCCAGCCTCTGAATACGATTTCCTTCCTTGAAGGCCTGGTTTCCTTTGTTCTGCTCTGCATTTTATGCAGAGTAGTTATTCGTCTGGTTTCTTTAGACTTCATCCAACTAATTGTGCCAGAGGTCTTTGAATAGGTTATCATTAAAGTTATAACAACTCATTATTGTGCTTTGTCTGGGAGAGATGTGATGCAGCTTTTGTAAACTAATGGTGGATTCCCCATATAATGAGGTCTTCCTTGATTGAAGAGTTTTTAACAACTGTGTATCAATTAAAATCTATATGTTGTACACAGATTTCCTCCCTCCTTTCCCATAAATCACAGGTAACTGCTGTACCTCTTGGGCTGTAGAAGAGTTATTAAATATTCTGGTAAAAACATCTTCAGTTGCAAAGAGAAGAAACCACACAAGGAGAGAAGCCCCAGGTAGAAACTATAAAGGTTGTGTTCAAAGAGCTTCAGAATGGAATAAGTTGGCTCAAGTGGGATGTTTTTATAATAGGAGTGGTCAAAGCAAGCTCAGGTGAGGGGATAATCCAAGGGAGAGTGGGAAGTTGCACATGGTAAAAGGCAAGTGGTGAGGAAGTATATGATGGAGATCAGGACAGACTGGGCTATAAAAGCAGGTGGAGATTGGAGAACATAAGAAGAGGAAGCACTGCTTTCCAAGCTGTCCAGGTACACATCTGTCTCCACCCAAGACCTATAGGTCTGGAATTATCACTGGAGTTATCAGCGAGAATTGTGCAGTCCTGTGTTCCTTTGTGTTAGGAGGCATGACATACTTCTGCTGTTACCATAACGTCAACAGGCAAGCTAGGGACATTTTCTCCATCAGATGGTATCTTTGGGTCTCACGTTGTTTGTGCCTGACATTGGTTTAACTCCTTTGAAGTCAGCATTGGCACATATTTCAGCCATTTGTTTCTGCTGTGGGCTTTATCTTGCGGCTTGACCTCTTTTCTTAGTCTTTGGGCTGTGCCTTCCCCCATGACAAGGGTGTGGGCAGGCCTGTTAACTTCTGCCATAAACACATTCCTTCAGGGTGGTACTGAGGATGAAGCAAGAAGTTAATAGGAACTTCTTCAAATGGTTACAGAGTTTTGTATGGCGGGATGTACGCTGTGCTCTTGTATCCTATCCTGCCATACTGGCCCTGCATGCCTCACTTAAGTAAATCTCTTCCAGTCATTGATGTGGGTGTGTCTGTCACTCCAGCATGGGGAGGGAGGTAGAGCCAAGCCTTATATGTAGGCATTGCCTGTCTAACTGTAGACCTTGAACTTGGCTCTGTGCTTGTTGCTTTTTGCCCTTGTATTGACACAGAGCAGATGACTGTGCCTTTGTTGAGGTCATGGGAGGTGCTGTTGTCTTTGGCCTTCCACACTACGGATCTCTGTGTAGTTCAAAGTGGTTATTTTGCACTGCATTGTTGCATCATGATGTTTCCTGAACGACGAGACATTTGTTTCCTTTTCAAGCCACAAAATTCCAGCACAAAACGAGAGAGTTCTTGGAGCATAAAAAAAATTAATCTGCATGGAAAAAAAATTCAAGTTAGTGAGTGAAGGTAGTGATGTAGTTAGTCAGACAGTTTAAGACTGTGTGGGCTGGAAGATTCAGGCATTCAAATAAATACTCTTTTACTTTTCTGCTAATCCCTCTCTGCTCCCTCTTACTTTTTTTTCCCCCTGACTTCCTCCTCCTGTGAGCTACTGATTGGTGTAATACTCTACAGGGTATGTCTTTGATCTGAGATATACATCTTAAGTAAGAGGAGTAGCTAAAACATAGTAACACATTGCTCCAAAACCATTTGGAGTGGTTTCTTTCTGTGATTCTACTCTATTTTCTACCTAAAAATATACTTTAAAATTTAAGACAATTCCTGCAACACTTACTGAGATGAGGTAGCTGCTGTTCCAAGGGTAAAAGCTATCTAAAGAGTCATACTGTCAAAAGGCTGGCCACTGGATTTTGATCTTTAAATCTCATCTGCTTTTATAATTAAATATAACTTGAGCTGTGTGTATCAACAAAACATAGCTGCAGGTAAATTCAACTGCAAAGTGAGTTTAGTCCACAGAGGCATGAACAACTACACTGATAAACATACTAATTTTGTGTGTGACAGTGTTAATTTGGTAATCTTTCACTTACAAATACAACTAATTTAGAAAACAAAGGGTTTTTTAGAACCTTGACATTTAGTGAAAAAACATAAGCCTTCAAATCCCAAGCAAGTAAAAAGTACTCTCTGTGTTTTGTCTTTGATGCATTTATGTGAGAAATATATGTATAAATCATAAGAAAAATAAAATATAGTTTGCCTAGTTAACAGAGTTCCAGTATCATAAACTTGATTTACTACAGCGGGTAGTCCTTGGTCATTCAGGGTATAACTTTGTTTAATTTTTGTTTCATTTTCACTTTGTTTTCAATTTTGACATTTATATATGTCAGTTTTATTATTCTGTACACTTCTGAGTCTACAGCAATTTCAAAATCTAACACTTACTTTTGAAAATCAGAATGGGGATTTCTGTTAGAAGATATTAAAATTGTAATTGTAAAGTTTTCAACTGTACAAGAATGGAGAAGACAATATATTGTTATAAGCAAGTTATAAATAGCTGTCTGCCAAGAGCTTAATTTTCACTTATGGCTTCTAACTTTTCACTTATTAGCAAGTGAAGTGTCTTGCACTTTCTATAAACATTTCATTTTGTCATTCATCAGGTACAGTTTCCTTGTTTTCTTGGAAGAGGGAAAGAACATCCATCTCCAGGCAACCCAAAGGATACCTTCATGGACAAATTACCATGAAGCAAGTGAGGGTGTGGATTTACAGCACGTTACCTACCCCACCCAATGGCTTCTCTTTATGGTGTATGTAAGATCTTTGCCACCCATCCGTTGAGGTGCAAACTCCATTATCCTCAATGGGACTGGGATTACATGTGCATCCAAGAGAAGTTGCTGCTATGCACTGTAATTTCACAATCTGTGTTATCTCTTGGCAACTTGTTTGTGTGGTACACATTTGCCACAGCAAAAGGTTGCACACAAAGAGAAAGGGAGCTTAAAAGGGTATTACTTGCAACCCAGCACTCAGTATCGTCTGAGTAAGAGGCAAAGAACATTTGCATGTAGTGTAGCATATTTGTTACTGTGAAACTGCTTCGTGGGGTGAAATGCCCACCAGCAGTATTTTAGGAAGAGATTTTAGTGAAGTAGTATTTTATATTGACTTTTAACTGAAATATTTGTCTACATGAATTACACACATTGATTTATTCAGTCATTGCAAGAAGACAAGGAACATAGTTAATATTATACTTCATTAATCAATGAGAGATTTGGAGAAACTTCTGCATCTAAAACAGAGGGTGATCTTTTTATCTCTTTCTACAAAGTTCTGCATTAGATTTTTAGAAAGAAAACAACAGGACTATGAACAGTTTTAAGTTATTTTGTATGGATATAAAACTGGCTATAATAAGTTCAACATATTGAACATAGTTTTCAAAGACCCTTGCTTTCTGTTTCTCCTCTCCTTCTTTAACCTTATTTTTCTGTTATTCATTCTAACTTTCTGCCACTCAGCTTTTCAATGGTTTCATTTTGTTTCCCCTTAATACATGTTTATAACACTTTCCCAATATTGTTTGGTTTGTCAAGCAGGACAGCAGAAATTATATAATATAATAAAAAAGATCAAATTAAATCCATACCTATAGCTGTCAGTGCTGAAATATCTGTAGATATGGCTTAGTTATTAAACCCTATGGTCTATGGGAATCTAATTACTGAACTGAATTTGTAACTTCAGATTTTCTTTCTCTTTTATTTTTTTTCTCCTTCTGAAAAATAGAAAGAAAATCTCAAAGTATTTTCATATTTGTGAATCCATTTTTTAAAAGCATTGGAACTGCAGTTTTCAGGGAATAGGATTTTGAAAATGTGTATGCATATAAAAATATCTGTCCTTTGCTTCTAAGGGACTCAAATTGGTTACAAGCCTGCATATAGGCTGATGAAAACTTAAGTTTGTTTGTATGGTAAATACTATTGAAAATCTGACATTTAAAACTTCATTCACATTTGAAAATGGGACATAGGCTCTGAAAACATTATTACATTATTGCATTATGCCTTTCCATCAACATTTATCAGGTTGAGACAAACTGCAGAGACTGCTGACAATGGTTGCTCTATCTGGAGAATGTGTACTTTGGCAAGCTCAGGCTTTCTTTTAGAAAAGTGCAAAAATTGAAAGGGTATTTTTAGAGGAACTATGAAGGGAATCCATTTAAGCTTCCAAACCTATTGGATAAATACATTAGAACTGGCTGAGGACAAGAAAAAAATGTGTCTTTTAGTATTTGGAGATATTTAGAAATATATATTAATCATGAATTGATGTGAATAATAGTATAGCGCCATACCTTTTTATGTGTAATATACAGCCCATTTTCTCAAGGAGCCTGTAAAACTAATCCAGTAATCTTGGCAGTGATCTCACCACAAAAACAGGAGCTGCTGTCTGCTTTTTTCCTGTCTTGCATTGTTTGCACTGGAGTATGAGAACTGCTTCATTGGATTCTGTCATATTTATATTTGCATGAGTGACCATTGTCTCCCTGCAATAAATGAAAGGTAACCTGCACTGAAATGAAAGAAAAGGAGATTAATCCATTTTTACTGCAGGACTTGAGCATATATACAGGAGCTTATCAGAGAGTATCTGGTGCCTACAAACTTCCTGCCTTGCTTATCTTGCAGTAACCTGTTGTAATTCCCGTATGCTCAGGAAACTATTGCAATGGGCAAAACTGTAAATAAAGCTTGTTCTACATGATGGAAACTCCCAAAGATTGCAACTTGAGTCCCTTGAAAAGCCTTGAAAAGCTGTAACAATTGGTGCTTTCACTGCTGACTTCAAATTGGTTTAGATTTTGTCCTTCAGCAGCAAAAGCAAGCAGATGCAGCCTTGTAGGTTTTCAGGCTGTGAACAGCTGAGGCAAATCGTAAAGTCTCAACATCATCTTGCCATCCCACGAACCGTTGGTGATCCCACAGTTTGTCCTGCAGACAGCTGGGCAGCCAGGGGGAGTTCAGGAGGAGCTGCAGCAGGAACCCAGCCCAGACCCTGCTGAAATCAGGGACAAGGGAGGACACTTATTGTCATCAGGTTGCTTGGATGAGAACCTCTCCAGCAGAAATAAATTCTCTTTATTTCTCTTTCCGTTCTGCAGTTGCCAAAGCTCCTCCTGCTTTAGTAGATCTTGAAGTGTCTTAACAGTCACTTAACAGCTCTTGAGCAACTGTTGCATTTTTCCTTCCCTTTCCTTTCAATAGGCCAGAGCCCATTATTAAGCAACTTTTAAAATACATACATACATAGATCTATAATACATACATTCTTCAATGACTGGCTTATGCATTGATTGAAGGGGAAGAAGGGGCACGTGTCTGTGGGAGGTTTTGGTCTTATGGCCCAAGGAAAACAAAGCTACTAGATTTTCTTATTATTTTCTTTCTCTAGGAGGTATGTCTCTCCCCTTCTGATACTTCAGAATTCTTCCCAGCCAATTCACTTTTCTGGTATTCCCACATATTCCCATGTGCTCAGGAACACACTTGGCACACAGAGGAGGTGACAGAGGAAGGTGCCCAGCAACACAAGATGGTGCTTATGCATACAGGATCTGAAATACTGCTTTTGGAGCAATGGATATGTTCAGAGTAAGGACACTGAATCCTCCTCCCAGCAGCGCAGTGGGAAGCAGAGCAGCCATGCTGTGCTGCTGATCATGTCTCTACAGAACATCCTAAGCCCCCGAGCTTTTCCGTGACCAGTGTCAATGCAGTTATAATCTCTCTGCAACCAAACAGGTTTAAAGGCATATCCAGCTTTTGAAGATTTTCAAAGATTACTGTAAAAAAAAAAAAAAAAAAGAAGAAGAAACATTTGTGAAATAATTGAGCTGAATCATTTGGAACAGACATCATCTGGTGTGTGTTACATGGCAATTATGATGAAGGCAATTCCCTTTTCATTTAATACCACAGTTATAACTCATATTACTTGTTTGGTGTTACACCCCACATTTTCTGTGTCCACTGAATTTAACTATTATAAGTACAATTTACATCACTAGACCTATTCTCCCCACCTCAGACACATTAGTCATGCTGCCAACAGATCCAGTCACCCAGAAGGGTTTACTAGTTACCTGACTAACCAAGTTCAGTGCACCTCTGAGATACTTTGTCTTCTGGACATGTAACTCCCTCTTCCAATATCACTACTCTTTATTCCCATTGTTTATTGTCCTAGAGCTTATTTTCTTTGCTATTGTCAAAATTGCCTAACAGAAACCTTTTCAGGCAGAGCAGTAAATTCTATGCCCTTTTTTTTTCTTTCAGAATTTGGAGATGTTGTTTAAACCTCAGTATATATGTCTGTCCTTGGATGATGATCTCCATGTACCACTGAACATGTGTTCATTATGATCATTAATTTCTAAGTATGATTTTCATCATGATCATGAAGTGAGAAATACACTCAACATCCCAAATAAACAATGTAACTTCTTTAGAGATGTGCAGAACTAGTGTTTCCTTAGCTATAGCTTAAAGACATTAAAGGCATCCAGATTGTTTGTTTTCTGCTAAATTAAATATCTGCACCTGACAAATTCAATTTTGCTCATTTGCTTGCTTGGTGCTAAATGGTGCAAAGTTCAGATCAGAATTAAACTTTTCAGTCTGTCCGAGCTGATATAATGGAGTTCAGTCTTCTGACTACAATGGCAAATAGTTGCAACAGCATAGTTGAAACAGCATAACTCCTGATACAGTTGGTGTAATGGACCAGTAGCACAACCACATGTGTAGCTGTAATATTTCACCCTAAGGCTATTTCAGAGGAGTGAAAATAATACTTTGGGAAAAAAAATCACATTATTTTTCCAACCAGTGTGAATAAATCTTTAGCTTCAACTTTCCCAAAGGGAAGAAGTTGCTTCTTATGAAGTTGCTTCTTGCTGTCAGGGTTTGACTTGTTAAGCAGTATGTTAATTTAAGTCCAAAGTATGTCCTATAGAGAGGTCAACTCTCAGATATAATCTGCATTCCATGGAGTGTTTCACTCAAGGACACATGGTCATGTTTTTGCTTAGTTGTTTTGTTTTATTTCCCTTTCCAGTGAGTTCATTGCCCTGTGACTGGAGATCAAGATTATTACATATTTTTACAGACCCTGCTTTCAGGAAGGAATACACTTCTTACACTTTTTTCACTCAATTTATTTACCTGTATATGTAATTCACCTATTTCCTCCCTGTGCAACAGTTTGTGGAATTGCATTTGTGTAATTTTCACTCCCCAAAGTTTTTTAATTGGAATTTTAGAGTTTTAATCATCACATGGGTCTATGCACCAGGATCCAATTTACAAAAAGCAATGACCTTTCTGTTTTCTAATTATTCCCATTCATCTCCTGGTGCAACCTTGTCTAGTGCTTCTGTGAAAAAATCCTTTGCATTAGAAGTCAGAAAGGACGAGAACCTTACTATACTAATACATGTGCTGTGGCTTGTAAATTCTTCCAAAGTCATATAATCAATTACATTTTTTCTTCTTTCTTCATATTGTAACATCTGCATTGCCCTGGGCTGGTTGTCACAAAAGGCATCATGAGCAATCATCATGAGCTAGATTTGCTTACATCCCAGAGTATGTTTACTCTGTACAAAATAGCAGTTTTCAGGGATTTCTAAGGGAGAAAGCAACATGCTGTGTAGAGCTCAATTATCACATTTGAGGAGTAGCACAGCCACATCAGCATAATAAACCTGAAGCCTAGAGGCCCGCACCTCTCAGCATTTCACTGACTCAGTTGTCTTGCTTTCACTTTTGGCATCACAAAATGATCTGTTCCACAGCATAGCAATCTCTTGGGTTAATTCCCCAAGTGGGATAATTTACATTTCAGCCCTACTTTCTCACAGCTCATTTCTTAGTTTTATTTTCCCTGTGATCCCACAGTAAAAAGTCTCCTTTTCATGTTTCAGTCCTACATGGAGAGTCGTACTTGCTTCGTGAGACACAGCTTCTTAATTGCCCTAATCAGCTGGTAATCTCTGAGGTGTCACTGCATGTCTAGTAGAAGTAGTTCCAGAAAGTATGATGCTGCAGTCCAGGTTAATCTCTCATGTTTCCCTCCTGCCCCCATGGCAAGTGCAAATGAATCAAACAACTTCAAGTACACTGCATGAACAACTGTTTGTAACTAAATTCTCATACCTGTTTCCAAAGTAATTAGATAATTAATACTTAATGGTGTTCAGATAACTTGACATTTATCCAAACCCTTCAGAACTTGATCTTGTCCCTCACAGACGTGAGGGAATCTCATGTGGTTGAACAAGAGCAAGGTGCCACACCTGGGTCAGGGCAACCCCTGGTACCAACTCAGGCTGGGGGATGAACAGATCAGATCAGCCCTGCTGGGAAGGACTTGGGGTTCTGGTGGATTAGAGGCTGATATGACCTGGCAATGTGCCCTCACAGCCCAGAGAGCCAAACATGTCCTGGGCTGCGTCAAAAGCAGTGTGGGCAGCAGGGCCAGGGAGGGGATTCTGCCCTTGTGAGATCCCACCTGCAGTGCTGCATCCAGCTATGGGGTCCTCAGCACAAGAAAAACGTGGACCTGCTGGAGTGAGTCCAGAGGAGGGGCACCAAGATGATCAGAGGAATGGAGATCCTCTCATATGAGGTTCTCTCACTGAGAGAATTGTGATTGTTCAGCCTAGAAAACAGAAGGCTCTGGAGTGACCTAATTGGAGGCTTGCAGTACCTGAAGAGATCCTTCAGGACAGAGGGAGAGGGACTTTTTGCAAGAGCATGCAGTGACAGGAAAAGGGGCAATCGATTCACACTAAAAGAGAGTAGGTTTAGATTAGATATTAGGAAGAAACTCTTTATTCTGAGGGTGGTGAGGCATTGAAACAGGTTGCTCAGAGAAGTCATAGATGCCCCATCCCTGAAAGTATTCAAGATCAGGTTGGATGAGGCTCTGAGCAATCTGATGTAGTGAAAGGTGCCCCTGTCCATGGCAGGAGGGTTGGAACTAGATGGTCTTTGAGATTTCTTCCAACCCAAACCATTCTATGACTCTATAATTCTGTGATTCTATTCTGTATGAAACTGCTGAATCCTCTGCAGAAGAGATGGCAGGAGAAGTTGGGTGGGATCCTTCCCTATGCCCTCTCCAGGGAAAGAAAGGTACATAGCTGAGCAGGAGGGGAAAGAGCTGCCAAGCCACAGCCACTTCTGCCCTGTTCCTGAAATAAAGTGCTTTGTTTTCTGACAAATGACTTCTGGGTTTGGAAATAGTGACCCAATTCAAGAAAAGCTTGTAATGGTGTTACAAGAGTGTTGCACATATTTACATGCAGGCATGCATTTTCAGGAATAGGTAAGGTATCTCTAAGTGTATCCTTGAGATGTTGAAGAGTAAAGTGTGTTTATTTGTTTGTGTATAGGTCCTTGAAGAGTGAATATAGGCAAAATGTGACTTTTAATCCTGCTGTCTGAGGAGAGGGAGAAGATTGGAAGTTAAGGGAATCACTGAGCAAGATTCTGGGGACAACATATTCTCTCTTTCATTGAGTGATGAAAGAGAGGATTGAGAGATTGAGAAAGATCTGGGGGAAAAAAATACATTGAAAGAAGAGAACACCTCAGGCTTTGGGGGGTCGGGGGTGGTGTTCATCAACTGTTTGGGTTTATGTTTCCCTATAATTTCTTTTTGAGGGTGCTTAAAATAAGCAAATTTGTTCTATTGAACTCAAACGCTGTGGGCCTGTAAGAATCTTGCCCAAACAAATGCTGTCAGGATAAGGCTCTCTCAGGTGGAGGAATGCTTCAGATAGTTGTGGGAAGAGAAATCGTGGATGTGCCAGCCAACTCCAAGTGATCCCAAACTTCGATAGTTTGGTGAATTATTCAGCATGTTTATTGTGTAGTGTAATAGATTTACTGGTAGGAAATCCTGGGACTAAATGAATTGTGAGAAGTTCCATAACTAAACGGAGATGCATTGCAGTGCTTACTATCTCTGTAGGTCATCTCTAGCAGTGCTCTACTTAATAAGCAAAAATTTTTGAGAAATTCCCCAAGACCTGAACTGTTTATAAAAGATTATATTTTCTTTATTGAAAGGAAACAGATGCTCTAAATTAGATTGATCACACCTTACGGTTTACATAGGCTGCACACTCTCCCCTATTATGTTTTCAGGAGAAAGTATTGCTAAGTTCAGAAAACAACTTAATACAAATTTGTTTTTCAGTCCCTGATGCCTCCCTTTTTAATTATGGTTATGAGGAAGTGCTTTAGTTTCAATGAGACAACAAATTAAAAAATTCCTCCATCTCTTTGAAGGTATATACACACCTGGTATCTGTGGTTTAGCATGGGCTGAGGAGTGTCTCTGAGGCCTTGTTTATGCAGTAGAACTCCCTGCTCGTGCCACCAGGGGTTACTATATATAGCAGAAAGAGGAACCTTGCATAAACAAACCCCCTTAAACTTCTTCTGTCAAAGCAGATGTATTTACATCAAATTTTGTCATCTGGGGCTTAAGTACCAATGAACAGTTCAGTACTAGCAGTCTAAGAGCTGTGGGAACCTTTAGAAAAGTTTCCAGTGTAGGGGAGGAAATTCCTTGTTCACTATCTGTATCATATCTTCAACACATTCACCATTACTCAGAAATATCCCAATCTTCTAAACTCAACAAAATGGCTAAACTATTTGTAAATCAATATTCTGCTTATTATTACAATATAAATCCTTGTTTATGGTTGTTGAAGATTTTTCATCAAATACAGATGCTATACAGCTGGGTCTAGACCTGCTATCCTTTCCTTCATCTTTCTTCCTGTCATGGCTTGACACTGGAAACATATGAAAGAAAAATTTGGATATTCTTTAATATTAGTGTCTAGGGATTCACATTATTCATAGAAATTGAAACTGTATTGATGTTTTCTGCTTTCTTTCCAATCATAGGCCAGGCTTTTCCATGTTCAGAAGCAGGCTTTCTCCTGCAAGTATCCTGAGGTGTGGTCTAGGTGTGTTCAAATCTATCTTAGTCATTCATCCGTCACCTTGTCATTAGCATGGCGTCTGTATTTAATTGGGCTTCCTTCCTTCATCAGAAATCAGTTTTTATATACCATGAAAACTGCAGCCCATTATTAAAAGCCAGCTCTAAGAGAGATTCTTTGCTCTTATTTATACAAGAAGCAGTGAAAATAGTATCTCAACAAATAGTATCTCCTTCAGATGAGTGGTGTGTATGAAGAACACACTGTGTGTGAGTCTGGTATTCTGCCTCAAAGCTCCCTATTTCTCACGTTTTACCTCAAAAGCAACTTGGTTAAGAGGGGTTTTTTGCAATCTGTTGAGTCGCTTGATAGGTCATAATCATCGACTTTCACTGGTTGTATCTTTGCCTTACAGAAAATATTGCAGAGTTATTCTTGTTGTGAGCATTTCAATTGTCCTTAGAAACAGAATTGAGATCAGCACTCTATTTGTGTGTAGTAAGGGTGGATCTCCCCCAGAAATGGTTGCATTTTGAAGAGAAAATGAGAGAAAATATTCTGGTTTCAGAAAGTGAGATGCTGTGCATGGGGATCAAAGGCTCCTGGCAGACACCAAATTGACCAGGAGCCAGCAGCAAGCTCTTGCAGGAAATGCAGACAACACCACCGAGCTGAGTAGTGCTGTTGCCACGCCTGCAGAATGGATGCCATCCAAAGGGACCTGGACAAGCTCAAGCAGTGGGCCCATGGGAACCCCATGTGGTTTCATAACACCAAATTCAAGGTGCTGCACCTGGGCTGGGGCAACCCTTGGTATCAACTCAGGCTGGGGAATGAACAGATCAGAGCAGCCCTGCTGGGAAGGACTCAGGGGTGCTGGTGGATGAGAGGCTGGACATGACCTGGCAATGTGCCCTCACAGCCCAGAGAGCCAAACATGCCCTGGGCTGCATCCAGAGCAGAGTGTCCAGCAGGGCCAGGGAGGGGATTCTGCCCCTCAGCTCTGCTCTGGTGACACCCCATCTTCTGCATCCAGCTCTTGTGTCCCCAACATAAGAAGGGTGTGTACTTCTCCAGAAGAGAACCTGTCCACAAAGATGACTACGACATCTCTCCTATGAGGACAGACTCTCCTACAAAGAGTTGAGGTTCTTCAGCCTAGAGAAAATAAGATTCCATGGTGACCTTATTGTGGCCTTCTAATACCTAAAAGGGTCCTACAGGAGAGCTGCAGAGGGGCTTTGTACAAAGACTTGTAGTGATAGGACAAGGCTTTAAACAGAAAGAGTGGATTTAGATTAGAAATAATGAAGAAATTCTTCACTATGAGAGTGGTCAGACATTGAAACCTGTTGCCCACAGAAACTGTGGGTGCCCCACCTCTGGAAGTGTTCAAGGTGAGGCTGGATGGAGCTTTGACCAACCTGGTCTTGCCCACGACAGAGGGGCTGGAACTAGATGATCTTTGTGGTCCCTTAGAACCTGGAAATAATGGAATGGTTCAATTATTCTGTGGTTGGTTCTGTGATTCAATGTACTTAAACTACATTAAGAAGAGCATTGCCAGCAGATCACAGCAAGCGAACCTTTCTCTCTGCTCATCCCTGCTTTATGCATCTGGAGTGCTGCAACCATTGCTGGGCTCCACAGTGCAAGGAAGACATGGACATATTGGAATGTCTCCATTAAAGTGCCATAATGGTCATTGAAGAATTGTAGCATCTGACACATGAGGAGAGGCTGAGAGAGCTAGCAATGTCTAGCCCAGAGAAAAAAAGACCTGTGGAAGTCTCAACAACGTGTATAAACACCCAATTTTTGATGAGACAAGTAAAGAGAGATAGCCTCTTCTCAGTGACATCTAGTGACAAGACAAGAGGCAATGAGCACAAACTAAAATACAAGAAGTTCCATTTAAATGTAGAGAAAACCTGTTGTAATATCAGCGTTGTCAAACACTGAAATAGAAAGATTTCCCAAAGAGCTTGTGGAGTCTCCAGTGGTGAAGGGAGTCAAAACCCAGCTGGACACCATCCTGAGCATGTATATGACCTAGTTTGAGGAAGGGGTTGAACTCTGTGGCCCCCAGAGCTCACTTCTTCGATGCTTCTGTCATTCCACACCCAGGAGTAAAGCTGAGAACAGGATACCAGGCTGTTTGATCTGACCCAGCTGAACTTGGCACATGATCAGAGGGGATTGCTCCCCACATCCCAGATCATAAGATAGTAAGCTGATCTAAAGACTTGCTCTATTTAACACTGTGTTCCTAGGCTTCCACCCCCTGTCCCCAGGCCACGCTTGTAACTGGGATCACCTGTGCTCAATGGCATGCCAGATGCATTCCTCTTCCATTGGCACAGGGCCATACAAAGTGGCCCAGGAGTCAATATCACAGCTCTTGCTGCCAGTGGATTCCCTATCTGGGAGTGGATAGCCAGGTACTCATGTGGCAGCACTTGCTAAGGTGGCAAAACAGTGTTTTAAGCCCTGCAACTATTAGAATCATCATGGGCTTCACCTGGAGACAATCAATCCCAGCCATAGATATGCAGGAGACAAAGCAGGCTAGATTACAAAAAATCAGATTATCTTGGTGCATCAAGCCTTGTCCTCCTGCCTTAGTGGTAGCAATGCTATAGTCACTAGAAATTATGTTCAAAATATTCCTCTGTAGTCACTACTTCTGGTGACTCTCTTGTTCATAAAGTAGTAGATTCAGTCAACTGAGATGTGTATGAATGTTTGCTATTAAGAAACAGTCAGTTCAGTTTGAGGAAAATGGTTTTACATCTAACCAGAGTGATCAGATAGTCATGAATAATAAGAAGTCACGTGTGAAACATATTCAGTAAAGTTAAGTGTCCAGTAAAACTAGTTTCGACATCATACTAATCTCTAAAATTATAATGTGTGAGTCACAGGCCTTAGATGATCTTAACCTTTACTAGAGGATACCCTGCTTTGTGTTCAGCAGCATAAACAACTGAGCAAGGACTCGTGCAGACCTGGTGAATACAACAGGGCCCTTTTGAATTCACTGTAAGTAATGTTTTTTTGGGGTTTCTTTAATGTTGAAAAATTGTCAAAAATTATATTCAGGCCAAAAATTTTTGAATAATCAATTAAGAAATTACCATGTTCATAAAGTTCTGATTTAAAGCTTCTTGTATTGTCTAATTATGATTTTGGTTTTTTTAAATAGAAAAGATAAATCTTGTGTGAGATTGGCATATTCATACAGCATAACTCTCCTTAGGAAAACTGCATTCCTAAGCGTTTTAAATGAAATGAATTGTTGATAATAACAAATGTAGGGCATGAAATTAAATGGAAGTGGGGACTTGAGGTTTGCTTTCTAAAGCATCCAGAGAGCTTGGAAAAAGTTTGGAAAAAAAAGAAACTGTGACTAAAAGAATTAGAGTGATGGTGGGACAAGTCACAAACAAAAAAAAGAGCTTAAATTTAAACGTATTTAGATAAGAAAGTGCACTGTCTGAAAGTGGTTTTTCATGAGGTTCAGGCCTTCCTAGGGGTAGTAGTATTTCTGTGACCACAATATTCACATTGTAAATTAAGGAGTATTTAGAGCATCTATTATTAAAGCAGAGATCAGAATTCTGTGTTCACTGGGTTTTGGAAAAGCAAGATACTGGAAAGTGGAGAACACAAATGTGGGCTCCTGGTGGGAGCTGACAAGGATTCAGAGATTTTACAAGGCAGATTCTGCATTTCTCAGTGCAAGTCAGAAACCTTAGATATTTTTCCCCTAGAGAGAATTTTGTTTTATTAAAGATTCTGTAGGTAAAGTGATCACATACCACAGGAGGATGTTTTTGATTTCCAGATATTCTACATCTTTGCATGATTCTCTCTATTGACAAAAGTTATTGAACCAATTATTTTGATACAGTATTAATTTCTAGAGGTAAAAGTACTGCCACAGATGTGGAATGAATGGTGTCCATGCTGCTCTGGAAAAGGTTTTCCTGTTCTATCTGTATTTTTTAGTATCTTTCTTCCTCCAGAGTTCACTCATTCATCTTCACTTTTAAACTTTGCAGCCTTGCCTGCCAAATTTCCCTTTTCTATCTTTCTGATAATAAAGATTATGATTGTTCTAGGGTTTCCTCTATTTTTTTCTCCTTTTTTTTTTTTTCTTTTTTTTTTTTTAGGTGATTGGTTTCGGTCATTGGGCTGGACATGCCTTTTCTTGCAGCAGGCACACTTATTTCCTTTTGTTGCTTTATGTACATACTCATTTTCCCTTTCTTAATAAGATGCACTGTATTTCCAGGGTCTTGATTACATCTTAATTGCTGTTTCTTTCTTTTGTTATTTTTGTAGAAGTTGTTTTTTCTTTTAGTTGTGCTCAACTGTTCAAGCTTTATAAAATCATCATAAATGTTCATCACTTCCTCATTAACAAGTGTATTTACTTTCTCTTTGGTGCCTGCATATGTGTACACATATAGCCCATCCAAAAATGTATATTTTAACTTTCATGAAAGAGGAATATTGTGCCTTTCTACTGCTTTGATTTTTCATCAGCTAAATTCCCAAATTTAACTGCTTAGCCTTGACTGGCTCCCTTGATTTCTGCTCTATAGACCTGTACTTTTGATTCTTTATCACTTAAAGCCACATTGAAAACAGAATATTGGAAAAAAAAACAGTTTAAAGTGAATTGTAGCCTAACTTTAACGAGGGCGTCTTTGGAATTACCTCATCCCTCTTTGACTTTAATTTTTATTATTTCATAACCTCTGCAGTAGGTTGGGTAATTTTCCAGAGTCTGCTTCCTTGAAATAGAAAGCTCTTTTCCCTCAATTCAAATGTCTCAGTCACTGGTGCTAAGCTAAGTCTGTATAGCGAAGGGATTGTTGTATTGCTAAACACAAGATGAAGAGATTTGTAAGCCAAACATCATTTTTCTTCTATTTCAGAGTCATAGAAACATGAAGATGTTGCTTTTCCTGTGTCTTTTACTTGTTGGAATTCATTCCAACAGTTATTGCTATGACCCTTATGAACAAGGGTTAAGAAACCAGAACCAAAGAGGACCAGGAAACCGAAACATGCCGTGGCAGAGTGTAAGCAACAGTGTTTGTCAATTTGCATGCTGTTTCTACAAAGAGATTTCTTCTCTTAAAAACAATGGGAATGTTTTCTTCTCTCCTCTGAGCATCTCTACTGCCTTTGCAATGCTGACTCTGGGAGCCAGATCAGACACTCTGACACAGATTCTTAGGGTCCTTAGCTTTAACCCACGTGAGATTTCCGAAAATGACATACATGAAGGTTATCGCCAAATCATGCAAATGGTAAACAGAAGGAATCAGGCATTACAGTTGAATATGGGAAATGTTCTCTTCGTGCTTGACCGACTGAAGCCACAAGAAAGATTTTTAAGTAATCTCAGAAACTTCTATGAAGGAGAAGCTTATCCTATGAACTTCAAGAAGTCTGATCAAGCCCAGCAAAAGATCAATGAATATGTAGCAAGAAGAACCAATGGGAAAATCAATGACCTCATAAATAACCTTGATCCACTCACTGAAATTCTCCTTATTAGCTATATTTATTTTAACGGTAAGATATACATATCATGTTTTTCTACTCCAAAAATTATTTCCTCAGGTCAGTTTTGGACTTCACATTTTTTTTCAGTATGTGTTTGCAGATGCACTTATATCTTGTTTTCCTTTTGGCCCTCACTTATATTTAATTTGAAACAAAGCTATTGGAAGTTATGTTCTACTTGACACTGATAACTCCTAGTAAAATGTATGCAAATTTTCTCATATCTTTTAATATATACACTTCTTTCCTTCTGAAGATTAAATTAAATATATGTTGAGGAAGGCATCTCTTGGCAGTAAAGCATCTAATCCTATACAATCTAGTGGGATTCAAGCACTTTCTTAAATGCTTGGCTGAAATCCAATTCTGTGAATTTCAATCCAGCTGCATTTTTGTTCAGCAAGTTCAGAGTTAAAAGCAAAGGATGCTATCAAAGTAAAACTTAGCATCTTATTGAATAGAAAATATGTTTAGTCAACAGCTCTGCTGTTACTCTGTATGTTTATGTATTTGAAACTAAACATGCAACAGTAGCTTTAGTTTTGCAGTCATGTTCTCCGTATTTTTTTTACTAACTGTGCCTTTGACGATAGCATGTCTGTAGTCCTGGTGTGTCTGGAGGCATAGGTTTCAACCTTTTTTTTGATTTGCAGATTCTAATATTTTCCAGTGAAGATATGGACCCACCAGTATCAAATACAAGCCTATTGACAATAAGCTTGTTTTTCCTAATTAACTTGTGCAGTCTGCTTAGATACAGTCTACAGATCTTCCCAGAGCTTTTCAGACTTCTGATCTAATGAGAAGAAGAGGATCAAGGCTGTAAGGCTCAATCAGTGGTCTAGTAACAGATATTGCATCTTATTTTAAACTTCCTCTCTCTTACTGGTTATGTGCTGAAAACAAACTATTTTTACTCAGAAAAATAATATTCTGTTTTCTATCTGACAAAAGTGTCATCAAGCTTGTTAATTGAAATGGAGATAACATATTAGAATTTTTTTAAAGAAAAGCTATCCTTTTAAAACTGTTAATCTGGATGCTTGCACTTTCCAATATCATACTTCCTCTGAAAATATTTAGAATTATATTTCCGTTTTGTTTTGCTTACCATTTCTGCTCCTTGTATTAATATCTGAAGACTTGGCCAAAACTAAATGGAGCTAATTGAAATATAGATGACTGATGTTTCTTTGTTCTCTTGAAAACATACTTGTTTATCTCAAATAGTGTTTTCATTCAGGCTTTTATTAAGCATCAGGTACATCTTTTAAAACAGGCAAAAAACCTGTTGATTTTTCTTTTACTAGAAGGTGTTTGAAGAATGAGCAATACATTTAGTAGCACAATCAGGACAAAAGCTTGAGAAATCTTGTATTAAAGATAACTTTGTATTACAGTTAATTTTTACATGTTCTAACAATAAGGGTTGTTGGGTTTTTTAATTAGATGTTTGTTTTACTACTGCAAAGATTTTTAACCCCTCCAAAGATGGTGGACTTTCAGTTTCAGCTTTCCAATTTTAAAGCAAATGGATTGAAGAAGAGCATTCATAGCAATAATATAATAACAATTTCAATCTTGAAATCAAGAGTAGGTTAACGATCTAGAGCTGGGATTAATCTGAAGAGGATTTCTTAACCTCAGTTAGCTGTCTAACCAGTCTGTACTTTTAGGTTCTTGTTCACTTATTGGTGCATTACAATTTCCTTGCACTGTACTGGTGACCTTTTTCTTTGTGGTGTAGCACAGTACACAGAAGTCCTCTTCCAAGGACAAAAATCTGGCAATATTTTCCTGACCCTGAGCTACTGGACAGGCTATTCCACTATATTACACCAGTCCCTTATCATGCCTTAGTCAAGCTGCTAACCACAAAGAATACCTTGAATTTCATTTTGCCACTTGAGCACTGTGAAGCACTTGAGGAAGGTGCCTAGAAGGGAGCCCCCTAAGATAGAGGTGAGTGCAGGAATAAGAGTCCCTTTGAAACAGGAGGAGAGTATTAGTGAATATCATCTCTGTCTAATCTCTGTGTTAACTGATAGTCATGGTTTGGGACCTTAATGATTGTCTAGTTCCAACCCCCCTGCCATGGGCAGGGACACCTCCCACTGCACCAGAGTGCTCAAAATACTGTCCAACCTGGCCTTGATCATGGCCAAGGATGGGGCATCTACAATTTCTCTGTTCTAGCCTCACCACCCTCATAGTGAAGGACTTCTTCCTTATATCGAATCTAAATTTAAATCTGCCTTCTTTCAGTTTAAAGGCATTCCCCTTTGTCCTATCACTATCTGCCCATGTAAAAAGTCTTTCCCCATCCACAGACCCCCTTTAGGTACTGGAAAGGGCTCTAGGATCTTCCCAGAGCCTTCTCTTACCCAGGCTGAACAACCCAAACTCTCTCTACCTGTCTGCATAGGAGAGGTGCTCCAGCCCTCCGATCATCTTCATGGCTCTCATCTGGAGTTACTCCAACAGGTCCATATCCTTCTTATATTGGAGATCCCAGAGCTGAATGCAGTACTCCAGGTGGGATCTTGCCAGGGTGAAGCAGAGGTGGAGAATCCTCTCCCTCAACCTGCTGGCCACACTTCTTTTGATGCAGTTCAGGATGTGTTTGGCTTTCTGGGTTGCGAGCACACATTGCAAGGCCACGTTGAGATTCTCATCAACCAACAGCCCCAAGTCCTTCTCCTCAGGTCTTCTTTCAACCCACTCCATCATTTTCCCAGCTTGTATTTGTGCTTGGGATTGCCCCAACCCACCTGCAGGACCTTGCACTTGGCCTTGTTGAACTTCATGGTGTTCCAGTGGGACAGTCTCTCAAGCCTGTCTCACTCTCCATGGATGGCATCTCTTCCCTCTGGAGGGCATCCCTTCCTTACAGCATGCTGACTGGATGATGCCATCTTGGTGTCACTGGCAAACCGGCTGAGGGTGCCCTCAATTCCACTCTTCATGTCACCAACAAAAATATTGAACAGCACAGGTCCCAATAGCGACCTCCGGGGAGCGCTGGTCATCTCTTCAGTTTAGAGTCAAGGACGTCATGTGGGACAGTGTGAAATGCTTTGCACAGCTACAGGTGGATGACATCAATTACTATTCCTTTAGCACAACATGCCCTTAGAGAAATTGTGTTGTCTGTCACCAATCACTTCCTAATTTTCCATGTGTATAGTATAGTTACAGCATAGTTAGCATAGTTTCCAGGAGGATCTGCTCTGAGATCTTCCCACTCAAAGAGGTGACATAGACTGGTAGTTTCCTGGGTCTTCTTTTTCTTTGCTTTTTAAATATGAGAGTCATTGTTTCTATTTTTCAATCAGTGGGAATTTCACTGGACTGCCATAACTTCTCAAATATGATGGATAGGGGTTTAGCCATTTCATCCATTCCCCACAGGATCCACAGATGCCAAGGATATGTTCATCTTCAGGTTCTATATAGGATCTTGAGCCCAATCTTCTTCTACAGTGAACAGTTTTTCACTCTCCCAGTCCCTGCACTTGCTGGTAAAGATTGATCTTCCTGATGTCCAACCTGAACCTCCCCTGACACAGCTTGAGGCCATTTCCTCTTGTCCTGTCACTAGTTGCTTGGGAGAAGAGAACGATCCCCACCTGACTACAGCCTCCTTTCAGGTGGTTGTAGAGAGCAATGAGCCTCCTTTTCTCCCCCCTGAGCCTCCTTTTCCCCAGGCTAAAAATCCCCAGCTCCCTCAGCCACTCCTCATATGACTGACTCTCCAGACCCTTCACCAGCTCCGTTGCTCTTCTCTGTACTCGCTCCAACACTTCAGTACCTTTCTTGTCCTGAGGGGTCCAGAACTAACACAGGATTTGAGGTGTGGCCTCACCAGTGCCCAGTACAGGGGGATAATCCCTGCCCTGGCCCTGCTGGCCACACTATTGCTGATACAGGCCAGGATGCCATTGGCCTTGCTGGCCACCTGGGCACAGCTGGTTCATGTTCAGCTGCTGTTGATGGGCACACCTAGGTCCTTTTCCACCAGGCAGATTTCCAGCCACTCTGCCCCAGCCTATAGTGCTGCAGGGGTTGTTGTGACAAACCAACTTTCCTGAGGCCCTCTTCCCTCTATGGCTTTATCCTAAGCAGATCACTGAAGAGCCCAAAGTTTGCTCCCCTGAAGCCCAGAGTAGTGGTCCTAACATCCTATTCAGATTTCAGTCAAAGTTCTCTTTTGAAATCAGTCAAGGTTTTCCCTGAGTTGAGCATCAAATAAGTGTTTAAGTTTTTCAGGACTAGTGTCATTCATGTTTCTGTGATTCATTATGCCTTTTTTCCCCATAAGTACAACAATGTAAAAGTCCTGCCTGTTATATATTTGATGATAGAAGTCACAATCAATGAAGTTTAAAAAGAATATGAAGTACAGAAAAGTAGCAACTTTTCCCTGTTCAGAGGATTGCAGTTGTCATTCTAGGCTTTCAGAGGTCAAGACATGCACTAAAGAAGTCTCATTTCACTTTTTCAAAAAATATTTAGTAGTGCAGGCTATGTCAGATGGTGGAAACAGCAGACAGTAATTATTTCATTTGTAACAAGCTGCCTAGTAATCAACATTCAAATAGAAATCAGAAGTCAAAAGGGGTTGCATCTTGTTTTATGGTTTTCTTGATGCCACTTTATTTACTTAGTATCGCAGCTCTACTTTTGCCCACTGCATTTGATAAAATGTTAGTTTTGCTCTAGAAGGAGTAATTTACTACAGAACAACAACACTTCTTAAACATTAAAATAAAAACAACACAGAAACCCTTCTAAAACTCCACTATTTCCCCCTTTTTAAAAAATTTGCTCAGCCTCTGAACTGGATGATGTGGATACCTGCAATTTGGCTTAGAAATTGCTTTCTACTGAGGATAAGAACCTTACAGAGTTTCAATGTAGACAGCTTGTTTCACCATGACTAAGTGAGGAGCCTTTGAAAATTTATTATGGGGAAGACGAGAGTGGAAATGTTTTCTGTTGTTGTTTTGTTTTTTAACTCAGCAGTCTGGTAAAATTAAGTTATGACTCTATGCATCACTGACTAATGTGAGATATCAACACCTCCCTGTGATTAACCCAAATCCCTTAATTTCTCTGGAGAATTCATCCTTCATGTCACCCTTTAAAAGCCTAGTTTGGTCTGGGAATAAGAAAAGGAGAGAATTTTCTTTTGAGCTTAGGTAAAGGCTCATGTGAGGGCTTTACAGGCTCCCTAAAACTGTTATCGCACAGGAAAAGTGCAAGGTAGAACACTTGATAACTCATCTAGATGAAGGATATTGCAGCCTGCTCTAAGATCTGAGGGAGTGTTTTACATCACATTCTACCTACTGTGTGTTGCTATTGAATTATTCTGAGTATTAGGTAAGATCAAGTGATCATTGCAAGCTGGTTTGTCTTTGAAGCTGATCCAACTGTACCAGTTTCTGTCATCTAAGAAAGTGTCCTGTGGTAATATGTCCTATGGCTTCGTGTCCTCAAAATATGCTGTAACTCTGTCTCTTATATTTCAAGCTGAATGGGAAAAACCTTTTGATCCAAAATACACTAAAACGAGCAAATTTTTTGTGGATGGGACCAAGTCTGTTGAAGTCCCGATGATGTTTGGAAATGGCCTGTTCAAGCACGGCTATGATGAGCAGCTGTCTTCCACTGTGGTGCAAATGGATTACAAAGGAGGAGCTTCAGCATTTTTTGTTCTGCCTGATAGAGGACGAATGAGGAAGCTGGAGAAAAGATTGTCTTGTGAACGCATGTCAAGGTGGAGGACTTTAGTCACAAAAAGGTAAAATTCTGCAGTTCCTTGTTCAGATGGTAGGCAAGGGAAAAAATGTGCTGGGGTGTGACTCAGAATGAGTATGCCATTTTTAGTTCTCCTTTAATCTACAGAAGAAATCCCCTGACCAAAGCCCAATCTGGCTCTTTAGTGCCCGTGTGTTTTCACATTCAGTACTGCATGCACTGAAAACCTTCACAGATTAGGATTTTTGCTATTTCTGCTTTTTTTTTTTCCCCCATCTTCAATCCTCATTAGGCCCAAGTTTTGGGACTTGGACCACTTCTCACTTTTTTAGGGGGAGGTCTTCTGTCTTCTATTTACAAGTAAATTCCTACCACTTCAGACTTTTTGCTTGCCTCTTCCTTCTTTTCTCCCCATTAAAATTAGCAGTAATTGCACAGTTAATGCTTCATTCAGCAGTTGTGAGGACAAAGCTCAATGCTAAAGGTATAGAGCAGCTGGCACATTGCAGAGCCACTTATCCAGACTCTCTGAGGATTCAGGAAGGCACAATCAGAGGAACATACCTTCAATTCAAGGTAGCTTTTGATACTACAGGCAGAAAATTTATATGCTTTCAAAAATTTTAGGGTCTGTATATTTAGTGTCATGTATGGCAATAGGCTTTCACAAAATACATGTACAAGCATAGGTACAGCATGTTTACAGTGTCAAGCCCTTGTATTCATTCACGAATTTGATGTGTCACATAAGTGACCTTCGCACAAAGGCATTTGAAAATCATATTTTGGATGGTCCCTTCTCAAGACAAAAATTATATTCAAATGCAGAAACCCAATACCAGTTTCACGCTCTTAACTCTCATTCACTGTTAAATCTATAAAAAGAATCTAAATCTTTTTTTCATATGGGGGAAAAAACCCCCAACATTTAGAAAACCAGGAAAATCTATGCAATTTTCTGTGCACCTTTACAGTTTTGAAACTTCTGGGAGTAGCTATGTGGTTTGTGACAACAGGACAAATAAGATGGTGAATCAAAACACTCATGTATCATTTTTGGCAAAGAAAAAATTGCCTTTACAATTATCAAGGAGGATGCTAAATACAATTGGGGCACTTACATTTCATCTCTCCATCTTATAACATGAAAAAGAATCACTGTCAAAGACAAGTTTGTTTCATGTTTCTCCCCATTTTTCATGATAACCATTCTCTCCTGCAAGCTAATGACACAAATTCCTCCTTTTCCCTCTAGTTTTTAAAACAATTGATTTCATATGCTATTACTTGGATTCTCTGGGAGGTCTTAATAAATGAAAGTATTAAATGGAATAATTTAAAGGCTTTGGGCTACCTATGTTTGTCCCTTCTCTGTGAGCAAACTGATGTTGATATTAGTGGCAGAAGTGTTGTGAGGGACATTTTCCATTACTGTTGGCTGACAAACAGGGTAGTGCTGAAGTGTCAGACAGCTGAAACCTTTTAAATGGTTGAACTGTAGAGAAAACATCACTTTCACTTCTGGAAAGTGTATCCCACTGCTTCCTTCCTGGTTGCAATTTTGCTGTGTGTCTGTGACTTTCCCTTTCCTCTCTACTGGAGGCAAGTGGGGGCTAGGGAAGAAGTGTCTCGAGGTAAGAGGAAGGCAGAGGCAGGTGATTCAATGATAGCTGCATCCTCACTCAGGACAGCAATCAGCACAGACCTAAATTAGGGAGAAGTAAGAGATCAGCAACCTGTTATCAATCCACAAGCACTCCTATTTTTGGACATGGCCAGAGTCGGCATTGGATGCTGTGCAATGGTGGAAGTATGGGCCTTTTCCTTCCCACCTTTCCCGTGGATGGCTTGCTCTTTGTCTATCTTCATTAAACGCTCCACATCTCCCTGACCTGGAGCCCTGGAGAGTTGCCCTGGTTTCTCACCAGAAAGTAGTACCTAATGTCAGCACTGTCACTAACCTCTGTCTTATTATGCTGCTTCTAGCTGTAAATGTTGGGCTTAACCTTTGAAAAGTAATTGCTAGACACTTATGGGGAAAAACAAGGAAGAAATGAGTCAGAAGCATAGAGGTTTGGTTAATTTATGGAAAGCAGCAATCTAGTCAATTAAAATTGAGTAAATAAGACACTGGGCTTGACACAGAAAAATAATTATCGCTTGAGTATCTATATTCTGTAAATTTGCTTTTGTCTTTTATTTTGCCATGCCTTCTGTCACCACTTACTACTGTCCTGCCTCTTCAGTGGATAAAGTTTTGGTTTCTCTGTCCTGTTTTATATGATAAATACACAAGGCAAATTTTTTTTCCCAAAAGTAAACAGTGAACTTGAATGTGTTGAGGGTTTTTTTGTGCTCAGTTTGAGACACCTAAAGGAATATCTTTTTCACAGCGTGAATCCTCTGCATCCTCATTAATGGCTCATGATGAAGATGCTTCCAGAAGATTGCACAAAAGATCACTAATTTCTGGAAATGTACATCTCCTGTGTAGGCTAGAAAGAGCCTGCAGGCAAAATATCTTTAGGCAGAAAGTAAAATCAGTTTGTCTGTTGTGAGTCTATGTTATTCTGTGATAACTGATCAAATGTTTCACCACATTCTTGCACTTCTTTTCTGGCAGCTCAGTAAATTTGTATCTTCCAAAATTCACGCTTTATGGGACATATGACCTAAAAAATATCTTATACAAAATGGGCATTATGGATCTATTCACTGATAAGGCTGACCTCTCAGGGATCACCGGGCAGCCCCAGCACAGAATTTCCCAGGTAGGTCATACTGCTTTTTATTTTGTGGGCCCATGGTTACTGATGCTTGCAACGCTTCCTCTTCAACTATTCACGGTGCAAAACTCATGTAAAGAGGCTTTGCTTCACATGAAAAGGCAGCTGTTGGCATACAGAGTGTTTTGTACGTGTTATTTGTACTGTGTGTGCAATTGGGTTGGAGCAAGTTAAAAGGCTGTAATTTTTTAATCTAGAAGGCTGTTTTGACCTGCATGGGACAACCTTATAAAACAGACGTGACCACATCCTCGTCTACCCACACCTTGGTACCCTCATGCAGGGTGTTGTTACAGTCACTACATGTCTTCTTCTGTTTGTGTCTGCCTTCTTTAGCCTGCCTGTGGGCAACAGGGAGCTGTAGGATGTTTCACTGCTTGTATTTTATGGAGGTGAGGGGAGAGGAGAAACACTACTTTCTTTTAAACTGTTTGTGGGAAAGGAAAATGCAGTTATTACAAACATTTGGCTTCAAGCATATAAAAAATGACTGCCTGGCCCAGGCAAAAGCTACAGATAGGTCATGCTTCAATAAACCTAGAGTTTAAAGCTGACAATCAGTGCAAACTTAATTGCCTAATGAAGAAAACAGCTGCCCTCATGACCTCAAGTGGACATTAGTGAATCAGGATCTGTCAGTCTCTCGATTTCACAAGGTAAAACTTTTGTGTTTCTCTGCTTTAAGCCTCCATTTCTGGCCCTTCATCTTTACTCCCATTTTTCCCAAAACATGAAAGAATGTAGGAAATGTTATTTCAGAATTCTATTAATTGTGCTAATCAGCATGTTATTTCTTCAACTATACAAACTTCTAATAGACAGTTAAATATGACCTTACTCTCTTAACCCTTGGTCTGGCTGTACAGATCTCCATGAGTGGGTGCAAGGAATGAGAACAGAAACAAAGCAAATGTCCTCACTAGCAGGGACATGCCCCTCCACTGGGGAGTAACTTTCCTTCTCTGGGGTTAGAAAGCTATGGTGCATGTAGTTTGCTGATTTTTTTTTTCTAACTTTGCTGTCTTTAAGCAGCAGACTCACACCTGCCCATCTGATGCTTTTTACTTACCAGTAACTTCTTCAGGCACTTTTAATTCTCATGCTTATTTAGGTGACTAGTTTTGTACTCTCTTGACTTGTAAAATGTCTGTTTCTTCACAGGCTATTCACAAGGCTGTGGTAAAGGTGGATGAGACTGGCACCGAAGCAGCAGCTGCCACAGGCATGGAAATAGTGCCTATGTCTGTTCCATTCACTGCTAGATTTGACAGGCCCTTCCTAATGGTCATAACTATGGAGAACACTATACTCTTCATGGGAAAAATTGTGAACCCTCTGAAAAAAGATTAAGTTAATGTACAAATTTGGTATGTGGTGATGACCACTCTTAAATCAAGTATTAGACCTGATGACAATGGCATGGCTACAGAGGGGCTCTCCACCTCTTAACTGATGTTATTCACTGTTTTTTTGTAGATGAGACTCTTCATCAATTTAAGTTGTCATCATTGCATGTTTGTTTGGGCCTTGCTTCTTTTTTTTTTTTTTTTTTTAAGAAGGTTGCGTTCGTGCAGAACTGTCATTAGCTCTGGGACAAAATAGGCCTGTGTGATACTGACAGCATAGATACATCTTCTAGCAGGGAAGATGAGGAGCATGTGGGTGGAGAGGGTTGTGTACGTCTGCTTCTCCTCTCATGGCTGCCTTCTCTCTTATTTTCTTTTTTTTGGGTTAACTGACAACTGGATACAAGTTACGTCACTTTACTATTTGTGTCCTTTCTCCTACCAGCATGAAGTTCATAACTAGCATAGACCTTAACATGCATAATGCTTATTACCTTGCATAGTACCATTGTTGTCCAGTCAGTCTATTACACCCTTGCCTCTCAGCAGCTCTCCCAGCTTGGCTGCTACTAAGGGCTCTCAAAGAAGGTGTGTTTTTCCCCTGAAGATATACACTGCCCTGCCTACTGTTTCTGTGAAATCTGCAGTCCAAACTCATTCCAGGGCAAACTTTAGAGGTTCTAAGAATTTGATCTGAGAAAAGAAGGGGTAGATTTTATCTCTGCAGTTTGGTACCCTGGAGCCAACCTTTGTGCATCAAATATACAGCTCAGGGCAGCTGGAAGTCTACTTCTAGCTTATGCCTGCACCTGAAGTAGCTTCTAAAAGTTCCCAGGCAGCAGGAAGCACAAGCCATCCCTCCCTGGTTCCAGTGTCTGTACCATTACTGTCTGCACCTGGGAGATTATCCATGGCCATAAGCACCATTCCAGTATTGTTTTTAGGATCAAGCACCCTACCAAAAACCACCAACAGCCCATCAGTGACACTAGCCATGTGTCTTGGTTTAATCCCTTCTCTTCCCAGACTATCCAGTAACACAACATTGGTACTCTTTTTCTCATCCGCTTCATGGTTAGCATAGCCACAATATTATAAAGAGCTGTTTTCACTATTAAGAGACACAATAATCAGTCACATTCATAATGAGCATGCTTATTTTATTTCCTTGTTCACATTCCTATCTTTTTTTTTTTCTTCTGTTTTTTACAACATCTATCATTATTTTATTTCTTTACTCATGTTTCTGGTATATATCTGATCTCTGGTTACAGGAGGGGTAAATTATTGACTAAAATGGGTTAGTCTGTTAATAGGTATTAAGCACTTACACCACTCTTTGTACAGCCTTGAAATATGCAGACAAATGTACTATGGTAGAACAACAACAATGAATAAACATGACATAAAAAAGTTTCTAATTTTGCTATTTTATTTCAATAATTCAGAGTTAAGACCTAAGTATGTTCAAGCAGGTTTATTTGATGAGTGTCAACAAAGAGTTATTAATTTACTGCTCATATACATTAGATCAGCACAGTAATGCCAGTAATGAGTTTCAGAAAGGCCTCTGTCTTCAGCCTGAGCAATAAATAGTACGTTATCTCTGCTAGGCAGAGAAATTTTTGGGGAAGGTTGGGCATTCATTTGATGCAAAGATCTTTATTTCAAAGCCTTTAGAAAGTGTGCTGCTTCTACCCTATCAAGCATGTAGCTTTTGTTTGTCTCACATCTCTCTTCTAAAAAGCTCTGTAATAGCTGTGTTATCAGTCTTGGCATGTGTTTTGAGCAGCAGGTCCTGTTATTCCATAAACAAAATATGGCCCATCTATCTCATACCCTTTTGGTTTTTAATAGATTATGACAAGGAAACAAGAAAAGTGCCTGCAAGCTGTCAGATTTCTGTAGAAGGACCAATTTCCAAGTTAAAATCACAGTGAAGAAAATTTAATCTCTATGGCATTCAAATAAGGCAATAAGAAAAAATAAATTTAGTGTTTCCCAAACTGAAAACTAGGTGTACTGAATTTGCTTATATCACTAGATCCATAGCAAACCTTGACTGGGTACTTTTCTACAGGTTTTTATGGCTATTTGTAATCTATATCAATCTACAGGCACTGCAGATCTTCATAGGTCACAAATAGTTTTCTGACATAACAGACCTTGCAGCTTGTTTTCCTGTAAAAATGTGCAGCAATGCATTTGGAAGTAAATCCAAGAAACCCTAACTTGGGGGGGGAAAAAAGCATATTAACTAGAATTAAGAAGAAAAAATTCATAAATGGAAGTCATTATCAGATCAGGGAATGCCTCCTTGCCAAAAAGAACAATCCCAAAACATTAAATCTAAAACTGTAATAACAAAGGACAAGGACAAGTTTGAGGGAATGAAACTTAGAGAAGTCATGTCACAAAATAATATGTTCTTTTTCAAACATAATTTCAAAGAGCCTTAGGGGCCAGTAGGTATACAAAGTGTAAAAGAAGGGTTCAAGGGGGGCACTGGCAAAACAGAAAAGCTCTATCCATTGCGCATGTGCTTCCTTTGCAATGGTTGAGTTTAAACTGCTATTCCAAGTTGAACTAACAATAGAAGAGTATTCAGGAGGGGAAAAAAAGTAGCCAAAGAGCAAGTAACATCAAATTACCCTGATTGTTTAGTATGCATGCAAGAGCTCTTAGCTGCCTCAAGAAGAAAAACGTTAAGCTTTCCACATTGACGCAACAGTTAAATTGTCTCCGTACAATGATAATAGGAAGTGACAAACGGGATGTTCAATTTTTTAAAAAATATGCATCTAAAGTGCAGAATAGTTAGTTCAACTTCAGTATTTTGAAACTGCAGAACTTGTATTTCTATGAATAAGTATGACAAAATATTGAATAATAAACATGACTGTCATATAAACGTAGAATCTTTTAGATTGGAAAAGACCCTGAAGATCAACTCTAACCCTTAATCCAGAACTGTCAAGTCCAACCATGTCCCTAAATGACACATCCATACATCTTCAAAATACCACCAGGGGTGGTGACTCAACCACTTCCCTGGACAGCCTGTTCCCATGCTTGACAATCCTTTCAGTGAAGAATTTTTTCCTAATACACAATTTAAACCACCCCCAGAGCAACTTGAGGCCATTTCCTCTTGTGCTATCTCTTGTAACTTGGGATAAAAGACTGCCTCTCACCTGGCTACAACTTTCTTCCTTTTCTTAGAGAGTTGTAGAGAGTGATAAACCCCCCCCTCAGCCTCCTTTTCCCCAGGCTAAAAATCCCCAGCTCCCTCAGCCACTCCTCATATGACTGACTCTCCAGACCCTTCACCAGCTCCATTGCCCTTCTCTGGACACATTCCAGCCTCTCAATGTCTTTCTTGCCACGAGGGGCCCAGAACTGAACACAGGATTCAAGGTGTGGCCTCACCAGTGCCCAGTACAGGGGGATAATCCCTGCCCTGGCCCTGCTGGCCACACTATTGCTGATACAGGCCAGGATGCCATTGGCCTTCTTGGCCACCTGGGTACAGGTGGCTAATGTTCAGCTGCTGTCAAATGGCACCTCCAGGTCCTTTTCCACCAGGCAGATTTCCAGCCACTCTGCCCCTAGCCTGTAGTTTTGCAGGTGGTTGTTTTGATTTGCTGCTTTGGGAGACAGTTTCAAAGGTTTTGCTAAAGTCCAGGTACACAACATCCACAGCCATTCCCCATTCACTCAGCTGGTCACCTAGTCAGAGAAAGAGGTCAGGTCAGTACAAGCAGGACCTGCCTTTCATAAACCTGAGCTGGCTGGGCCTGATCACCCAGTTGTCCTCTGTGTGCTGTGTCATGGCACTCAGGAGGATCTGCTCCATAACCTTCCTGGCACTGAGGTCAGGCTGACTGTCCTGTAATGCCCCGAATCCTCCTTCTGGCCCTTCCTGTAAAAGGGCAGCACATCTACCAACCTCAATTTGTCTGGGACCTCCCTGGAGAGCCAGAACTGCTGATAAATGATTGAAAGTGGTTTGGTGAGCTCTTCCACCAACTCCTGCTGTGCCCTCGGGTGGATTCCATCCAGCCCCATAGACTTGTGTGTGTCTAAGTGGTGCAGCAGGTTGATGACCATTTTCCCTTGGATTATGAGGGCTTCATTCTTCCCCATGCACCTGACTTGCAGCTCTGGGATCTGGGTACCCTGAGAACAACTGATCTACCCTGAGAACAGCTATTAACAGCTGAGACAAAGAAGGCACTGAGTACCTCAGCCTTTTCCTTATCAATTGTCACAATCTTCCCTCTTGAATCCAGTAAAGGATGGAGATTATCTCCTTATTGCTAAAGTATTTATAGAAACATTTTATTGTCTTTTACAGCAGTAGTTAGAATTCTTTGACAAAGAATTCTTTAAAAGAGTTGATATGTCGATGTATTATAATGGTAAGACTGGTACCTGTCACAGAATTCTGAAAACTTATAACATTTCTCAGGGTAGGACCTAAAAAAATTAATACACTAGTAGGGAGGGAATACCCTTTATAAGCAATGAGTTCAGACATGCATTATTCAGAGATCCAGAGAGGAGGTGTGACTAATAAATTGTGACCTGACATATTTTGCTGGTGTCTTCACCTTGTTCATTGGGAAGATCTCACAGTACACAGTGGCTGATAAAATGTCAGAGGAGAATCACTGATACTAAATACAAGGCAAAGAACATAAGGAAAAAAGCCCTTGGTTTATATTTGGCATGATGGTCTCAAATTAGTCACTGTCACTCAGGACAGAGACTTTGCAGTGATGCTGGACAGGCCACTGAATATGTGATTTCTGTGCTCAGTGACAATGAAAAATAAAACCAAACAGTGGGAGACATGAAGAAAGGAAGAGAGAGAAAGGAAATCTCTGCGTGCCCCTGTTCCATGATATCCACACAGTGAATTCTTGATATTGAACTACGTGAATCTTAAGTCTCAGCTGAGGATGCCCATTTTATGTGGCTCTTAGGATGAGTTATGTGTATATATATATACACTATATATGTATTCTACTGTGTATCTATAGGCTCTACTCACAGCCAAAGCCTAAGTGTTTGTTTCCTTTTGCTGTGCCCAAGGGTGTCCAAGATGTTTTAGGGCATTTTTATTTCCACAGTTAACAGCAAAACTTCTATCAACTCAGTGGTTCAGTAGAAATAACTGAAAATCTAAGCCAATTCGTATGACTCAGCAGTTTAGGAGCATTCCGTATTAAAAAGGAAAAAAAAAAGGAGCGTGGTAAAGGGTCTTTTTATCTTTGAATGATTGAAGAAGGTGAATTTACATTTGCCTTCATGTTTGCAGTTTTGGTCTTTTTACAAGCACTGATTATACTTCTTTAAATCACATTAATGCCTTGTTATTTGCCAGTGAACCTTAACAAAAGTTCTAACCAGATCTATTTTATCTCTTATTTAATGATTCTGGGTGTTGTTCCTTTATTTCTCTATCAAATGTCTGTGTCTTTTTTTTAAATGGGATTATTTCATTCCTAGTCTGTTTTTCCCATCAGACTCATAGCAAACTTGAATAAAATTTATTTTTTAATGTGAATTAGCTCTCAGTATATCAGTTCTAAAGTGTTTTTCCTTGACATCTACCTTAGATTATATGATAAATCTGGTTTTAGTTCACGCAAAAAGGCAAGTGAGAATAGAACTAGGAGTGGTAAAACAATGACATCCTCATTCCTCTACAACTGATGCAGAAGACTTTTCCATCCTGACTTGAAAATTGAGTGCATGATCCAAACCTTCTTGTAAACAATTTTTTTCTTTCCAGTCAGACTTTTCTACAATTGCCTTCAAATAATGTCCAAAGTCCCCTATTTGTATTATCTTCACATAAAATAAATTACCTTTCTCTACCAAGAAAAATTTCAATACATTGAATTCTTCCCAAGTTGTGATAAAAATCTAAATTCTCAGCAAATTGCATGAAAATTGTTTAGAATTTTCTTTTCCATTTGATTGTGAAATGGTGGAAAAATTGATCACTTCATAATATCTTATAAAAATTAGCATGGAGCATTTTCATAATTTCTCTTTCAAAATGTTGACAAAGTCAAATATTCATGAAGATGTTAAGGTTTCTCTCACTCTGCTTTCTTACATGGAAACTTCTCTCAGACAACTTCCAAGAAGTCTTTCTGAGAAAGGATTTTTAAGTGGAACATTAAGGGCTACAGGAAGAATCTGGGTACTTGTGCAATCTAGGAAAGTTTCTCATGTGTGGAAAAAGGTTGAGCATTTGTGATGAAGGTTGCAAGTAATGAAACACTGAAGCTGTAGCTTGGATATAACCCTACCACCATCAAAGGTAAGTAGGGACCTCCAGCTCAAAGGATTTAGGGATTTCTTAGCTTTAGCTGGCCACTGAATGCCTATGGAGCAGTAGTAAAAATAAAATTTTTAGCACAAAACTGTGAAGGGAAATATATTTAGAACATGCTGGTAAAAATTTCCTCCTTTGTAGGCAGTGAATTGTTTTAGACTTGGCTTTCAGGATTCTGTTTCTGGTGAGGTCACTCTGTTCACTGTGCTTCAGAAATTACTTCAGGAAGGATCCCAATAGTTCAGAGATTTCCGGAGATCAGGGAATGCGAAATGTCATCTCTGCTGTAATATTTGGGTGTTGGGTTTGGAGTTATAGTAATTATGTGTGTGGAGGCGAATTAGAAAAACAAACGTGTTTGTTAAGAGATTAATTCAATCATCATTAGTATGAGAGTCGGAGCATTCACAAAGGCCAGAGACCAGTTCAAACTGGTTTTCATAATCCCCACCCACCTAAGTTCTACCAAAGGCATTAATTTAAAAACATTGCATCATCAAGAAAAAAAATACTCTCACTGGCTGATCAATGAACCTAGGAGCAGGACATTGTCACCTGGAAGCTCTTGTGACCTGATTAACCTTTTTGCACTCTACAGCTGAGCCCCATTCTTGCTGACCCCAGCCCTAGGAGTGCCATAATGCTCTGCTGAGCTATGCAAGAAAACCCCTGGGTATTATGTGAAAACTAGTCTGGGCTTTCCCTGGTCAACAAAGGTTGAGTTTCAATGCAGGCTCTTGCTGTGACTCCTTTGGCAATGCCTTCCTCTGTAATTCTTCAACAGGCTTTATTTGCCATTGCTCTCCAAGCTAATGGAGGAAGCAGGGATAAAGGAATGGTGTGCCAAGGTGAGAGCAGTCTGCAAGTGATGTGGTGTGTGTGATGTGGAGAAAGGCAGGAAAAGAATGCCAGAGGAGATATCGGTATGTAGGTGACAACACTAGACAGGGCATTGTCAAGTTTGGATTGAAGAAGTTTTGTCAAAGTTCTAACAGTTTTGCTGTTTAAAGTAACAGATTTGAGATGCTTGTGTAATGGTTGATTACATAGAAAAATGGCTTTGTTTAACTTGTCGGCATTTTGATCTAGAGTAGGATTTTTAAAAGCTATGTGGTGTTGGTCTAAATCTTCTCCCAACCTGATTAAAAGCAGTGGCCACAGCAAAATTTATTCTACTCTACATCCATTAAAAATAAAATTGAAACCAACCTCCCTTCTGCACATGTTCCCTGGTGGATTCCTTTATATGTACCTTCATTTTCAACAGAGCTGTTCTGTGTGAGTAGGGAGACTGACCAGGTGTAATAAACAAGGTAAATTGACTCTGTGGCTTGCAAGACCACTTTCTGGGTCCTTTCTTTGAGCATTAGCCAAAATCTATATTGTGTGCTTGGGCAGCTGAGTTTCTGAGTCACAGAATAATGCCATTACTGTTTACTTCAATCCACTTTGATCAACCTTACTTGATCAGCTGCATGATTAAAGGTAGACACTTGATTTAGTATCATTCAGTAGTACACAGGAGGTAAAGAAAGCAGTTCAGGTGTGATGGTCCCAGATAGCAGGGTCAGTGGACTAAATGGGAAGGTGAAGAAGAACTTTTTAATGAAGGCTTTCAGAATAATGTTAGTTGCTTAAGTCTTGAATTACTCATTGGGATGGTTCTTGTTAACTACATTTTCACGTTGTATGGACACACATTTATTAAAATTTTAAGTACTATATTGCTCTTGGAAACCCATAATTAATTGATTAATTCCTTTCTTTCTTTAATGCAAGAACATTATTAGGAAAGAAGGACAGACCAGTAGTTACAAAGCATTGGGTTGGGACTTGGGAGTTTCTGCTTCCCTTCCCAGCTCAGTCACAGGTTCACATTGCAGACTTAGTCTCTTGGCTGCTTGCAGCTCCCCACTAAGGCTGACCATCCTTCCTCTCTTAGCTTACATAGTCAGAGCAGGAGTCAGGGGCCTCACCATAAGGAAATAATATGATTTTAAAAGCATAGTACTGAATGGGCAATAGATGAAGATGTTCAGGTGAAACAATGAAACAGTTCCTGCTGGGATGATGCTTGGGTCAAACTGAAAGACAAAAAATATTTCAGTGTGCACAATAGTCTTATCCTGCTCTATTTTCCTGTACCAAATTTGTTTGCTGTAATTGCTGGCAACAGATATTTGCATTTTCTATATATGAAAGAAAAATGTCTGGGAAAAGGATTGGCTTTTGCAGTGTCCTGTGGTGCATACAGATTATTAATACTTTAAATACCTGGGTGTGCTTAATCACCTGTCCCCATGCTGTAATGTACCTAGGTGACTACTGCACCTTGAATCCAAGTGCTAAGCATACCAGGAAAGAAGACACTTTCTGTAAAGTCCAGAGGACTTTTTATGGAAGTTGCAATTGAGGAAACTTTCAAATTTCACTTTGAAGATGTATAAAGCTGCATCCTGTAGACTACAGATTTTCAAATCACATATCACTGTTACCAAGGAAGGTGCCATGGAATAAAGCTAATAAAAAATGATCCTGTCTTCATTAAACTCAATAAAGATCTAAACAATGCGCAAGACTTTTGGAAGTATTTTTTTTTTTTTCACATCATCTAATCTAAGTGAGGAAGTTAGATGTGTCATTTTTATCTTACAGATGAAAAAACTGAAGCCTATTAGTGTTAGTGATGTTCCCAAGGTCAAAACTGAACTGCTCAACAGAGATAGCCATCTGTTCAGAATTTTCAGTCCAGTGGTTCTCTCATCAGGTGGTTCATTCCAACCTAAAACCACTCCAGTACCCTGAGCAGTACTTGGCCAATGGAAGATATTATTGGAGATCTTTATGGTTAATAAGATTATTTTGTCATCTATTTTGGAGGTTAGAAGGAAAAGAAAGCAGAATGCTTTCACAATACCCCAGATGGAAATCATCCAGATATTAAAATCTCAGTAAGCTCTTTTGTTACTAATATTAGTATTACAGAAACATTCAGGTCTGAAAAGAAAATCCCTGGTAAAGCTGTTACATGTAGAAATAATGAAAAATCAGCATTCTTTGGGAAGATTCTGGGGCCTAAATGAAGGTCTTTAATGTTAGAGCAATCTGTCTACTCTTCTGCCCCTTTTACAGGAGACTGTGGTTCCTGTCTCATGCCTGCCAACCTGCACAGCCTGAGGCAGCAATAGGGGGTTCAGTTATTCAGTCGTTATTGGTGCACCATACATGTAACACACCTGCTAAATTTAGTGTATAATTAGCAACTGGAATTGGTTCTCCAGCTGAAAAATTATGATGAGTGTTCACTATTGGTCATTGCTATTGGTAATTTTTAAAAAAAAATTCTCATCCCTGTTCTCTATTTAGTTCATACGAGTGATGCTAATGCAAATAAAAAAAAAAGTTCTGTGAGCAGAACTTCCCTCTCCTTGTGCATGTTTTCTTCACTATATATAGGCTATATTTAATCCTAAATTCACAGTCCCTTTCTAAAATACTGAATTTTGTCTTTCTGACAGGACCATGGAGGAGATTCTCCAAGAAGTATTGAAAGCATGGCATGACCACTGTGAGCAGATTGTGCCTTTATTCTCCATTATATACCTCACCCAGACTAGAAAAAGCATCGTTTACCAGACATGCATAAATCTCCAATCTTAACAATTTTCCCTGCACTCTGCCTGATCCTTCCTGAAGTCTATTACATAACTCAAGACCACCAGCAAGGGAATGGAGGGGCAAGAAATGTCCATTTCCTTCCTAATTCCATGCTCTATTTCCTTGACATTGCTGCTATGTCAATATATTTGTGTCAACATACTTTATATTCTTTACACTAACAAATCCTTATGTAAGTTATGACATAGGAGTTTTATAGGGATAATTTTTTTTTTATATTTGAAGTTAGCCGCACGTCTGTGATGTATTATCCCAGAAGAACTTAGTTGTTGCTAAATAGACACAAAAACTCTAATTTTCTTAAATAGACACAAAAACTCTAATTTTCTTACCTAAGGTGCAGAAGCATAACAAGAACACTGGACAAGTTGAGTTGTTCTGTTGTCATTGAATATACCAGTTATTGGTTAATTAAGAACTCTTTAAATCTGCTTTGGAATGTTCTATTCAAAACAAAACAAACAGTCAGGAAGACGTTAGCAAGATGTTAACAAATGCACAAAACGAATATATGGCTCTATTTCTTCTAAAGATGTCCAAATGTGAGCTGGGGTGTGGTATAGAAACTGACCTACATGAACTATACAGCAGTAACATGGACTTGGGCAATGTAGACTTTGTCATGGTTTTAATTATCAGAAGGAATAAAACGTTTGTTTTGTTATTTCCATATTCTGTACTTTTATTCCTATAAAAAATAAATAGTAGAGTGAAAGATCTAGTTCAGGAGATAAATGGTGAGTGAAGCTGGTTAACATGGTTTCATGACTTAGTTTTAGAGTTGAAACTGTGGTCAGTGGAGAGGTGGGACTGTAATAGCTCGTGGCAGTGCGTGGTACACCTGGCATGTGTGCGTCCGTCTGCTCATCATTTTAGTTTCAAGGTGCTGTAGCACGTTATTGCTGCTGCTACAATGAAATGGTAAGGAAATGCCTTGTTAAAGTTTAGCTTAACATTATTAAAAACAAAACAGTAATTACAAGGCATCACAAATGAAAGAGAAAACAAGAGGCTTATAACCATTTTGTAACGCAGTTCGTCCTTGACCACCATGACCTGTTATTCACCTGGGCTTTGATGAGTAAAATAATCTCTGTGTTTGTGACCTTTACAGCCAGAGTTATAAGGAACAAGTAAAAAAGGAAACGGGGGAGGGTGGAGAGGAGAAATACAGAGGAAAGCAAAGAAGAGGAGTGTCCAGACAAAGTTTATCTATGTTCTGTCTCCATGTTTATCACTGTTTGTAACAACAAAATTACACATGAGTAAACAAGCACCAAGAAAAGAGTCATCACAAATGGGGAAACATATTTCATGTCACCACTCAATGATGGTCTTTGTTGTTAATTGGAAAAATTCAGTCACCTTGATCCGTCAGCACTTTATTCTTATTGAGAAAAGTTAATAGAAACAAGCAGCACTTGTTTTCATTTGAACAATTTAGAAGTGTGTGAGAGGGCAAGGAGAATGAGAAGTGGGTGAGCACATGCAGTATGCCAACGTGTGGGAGTAAACAGCCTGCTGCTTGTATTGCTACCACCTGCCCCAGGCAGTAACTGAGAGAGATGCACACAGAACTGAGATAGATGAAGGGACCACATCAGCCAGGGTGGGAAACCCATCATGGAAACATGTCTGTCACATACCCTCTCTTTGGTATGCAGCTACAGAGTGAGAAGGTGCAGGCAAATACTTTGTCATCCATATACAGGCTGAGGATCATGCAGAAGATTTGGCTCTGGATAGATTTTGGAAGAGCACCGAGCTGATGTGATTCGTGGCTGTCAGCTCCATGTGTGCTTCATCACGGCACAGAAAGTCTCACTTCTGGCAATGAGAGTTAGCATCTGTTTCCAGTGGTTCCAGGCACAACCACCTGGTTTCCAGTAGGGTCTTAATCACACAGCATTTGGGTTTAAGCTCCTCCACATGGTCCAAGGCAACAGAGAGGATGTTGCAGCTGCTATTCAAATGGCTGAAGACTGTCAGCTTCTTTGGCTGAATAACTGAGATGATCCTTGCAAACCCTGTTTCATCAATATTTGCTTTGTTTCCTCCCTTTTTTTGGTTGGCTCTAATTTTTATCAGGCCTGTGTAATGTTTAACAGCTATAATGAAGCAGAAGATGATGTAGCAGTATAAGTAACAGTGTGAGGAATGGTCAGCTGAATGCAAGTGGGCTTCTGATTTTGTAAGTACTTCACATGCATTTTTCTTAAAGACTATGTTTTCTGTGGTCAGTAGAATTTTAATATTAAGTTAATTTCATTTGTCTGCTTGAGATTTGGTTCTGTGTGGATGTTGCAATGAAATATTAACCAAGCAGCTGTGCAAGGGACCAGTGGGACCTGCTGTTCTAGGGGAATATGCTTAGCCTGAAATCAAACTAAAAAACCCTTTGAAGTCATGGGGACTTATTAAGTAGTTGTTAAAACAGAATACTGATGTAATCACCTTTCAGGCTGGAAACAGCCTTCACAGTGACTCAAAATTAATATAATCCCACTAGTGACTGAACAACTAGATCCAATTTATAAACTCTTCTGGTGACTTAATTTATAAAGCAACAATTGAATTGCTAAAGCCAGGCTCTCTAATTAGGACTGGGGTGAGAATGGGGGTGGGTCACAATTTAAATTTAATTGCCCCTTTTATTCCTATAGACAAACTAATATGTGGTCTGGAAGAGAATTATTTTCTGAATTTCCAATTTGCGTAAAAAGTACTGCCAGCTTTAATAAAGCCTTTTCAATTTCTTCAGCTTTGAAATGTTACCAAAAATATTTGTGCCTGAAATTTTCTAATCCCAAAGTGTTGAAATTAACATGATTTTTGTCTCCAAAGAGCAAAATACGTGAGGAAAACTGGCTGACAATATTCACTGTTTTCCAGATTTTGATAGAAGTACTTCTTTTAGATTTCTGTAGAGAGCTGTGATACCTGGAGAAGTTTTTTACCTGATCTGTTATAGCAGAAGTTAAAAACAGACCCATGCCTAATATAGGTTTGCTGCAAAAAAAAAAAGCTCAAAAAAACCCAAACCAAACCCTACTTTTTGCTACAGAAATTCTTTAAAATTTGGGCAAAGCTCTGTATCAACACAGGAAGAAATAATGGACAGGAAAAAAATTATCTTTCTCACTTAAATGTGCAATATTTCAAATAACAAAAGAAAAACAGACTATGACATGTTAAACATCAAGTACTTTTGAAACACCTTTTGTACTATATTATTTATTCTTATTTTCTGCAGTACATAAGGGTTGTTTGAGGGTTGTGCTTTTATTTTTTTGGCTTTTTTTAAAATTTTCTTTTTGGCTGTGAATAAGAGGCAGAATTCTGTGTAAAAAAGATACAAGTAGTTGAATCATACTGCCGTCTTGGGCTATACTCCACCTTTTGGTTAAGGAAATTGAAATTTAGTGTTACTTACCACTTGTTACTGTGGGTCACTGCAATGGGCCCTGGCTGATCTCAGGCAGACTCAGCATACTCAGATCCCAGCAAATATGAGAACATAGAGCTATGTTTGCTATGAAAACAAGAAAGACCATCAATACAAAAATAAAACAACTGGTTAATCACCAAGCATCCTTCAACTTGGGCTGCCCTCAGAAAGTCTAAATCTTTAGAAAGTATATACAGTTCATCTTTCACATCTAGGAATGAATGTAGGACCAAGAGAACTTCACCATGGACATGGGAAAATACATTCCTGAAAGGATACAAACAGGCTGTATTGGATGGAAACCAGAAGAGGAGCCATAACAGTAGGAAAGTTCTAGAAACGTTTTCATGCAGAAGCTGCAAGGGCAAAAAGCTTATTTTCATCTGTAGCTTGTTACAGTTCAGAAGAGGGTTTATAGGAGATGAATTCCCAGAACCACAGGGAACTGAATTCAGCAAACCAGAGATTTGTTCCAGCTCCTGTGGAGAGCAGGGGGTTCATGTGAAGTATATAATGTCAGCTTTAAGAGAACAAGCATAATAAAGAAACTCGCCATCTCCAAGGCATTTTATCAGTGTCCTTTGATTTCCAAATGGGACCAGTGCTCCACCACTTCTTTGACCCAGTTCCTTTCCACATTCCATGCAGGATAACCCATGGTGAGGGACAAACCACCATTTAAGAAGTTACAAACACCTGTTGCAGCTCCCCCAAAAGGAGGATTCCTTCATTCCAAAAACACACCTCATTATCTGATGCACCTCAAACCTGCTGCTTGCCACATGTCATTGTGCCCACCTCTGTGTGCACTGCTGTCATGGCACAGGATGCTCCAGGCTTTTGCTTTGAATTCTGCCTTGAAGTTCATGTAGATTACTTTCTTCCATCACTTACCAGCTGTGGCCAGTAACTGGCCATGTGAATAAGTAACCATGAAGTAAACAGGGGTGTGAATTTAACAAGCACCAGACAGTCCATGATAGCTGTCTGCCCATGTGCTGCTGCCCTGAGGAAAGTGACGGAATTTACTGCAGTTCCAGTGGGTAGTGAGCTGCCTCACATTTCCTTACATGTATGAAATTGCTTTTGGGCTGGTGCTGTGGAGTATTTGATGACTTTGAAACCCACACCTTGTCTTACCTCATGGTAACTTTTTAGTTTAGATGTACCCTATAGCAGACAATGATCATGGTAAGATTTGGTAATTGTTAAAAAAGAAAATTATGAACTGTTAGCTTTATATTTTCATTGCCAATGGAAAAAAGTATTGCCTTTTCAGAGCAGTTACTATGGAATAATACAGTTTTATTATGCCTGACATTTTAATCTATAACCTTGTTGAATTTGTTAAATAAATTTGCCATTGTGCCCATGAGAACTTTAAGCATCCTGTGTACATTAGATACTTACAGTTGAACTATGTAACATTTATGCTAACAAACTATTCATTATTTCTTACTAGCAAGCACATCATTACCATCTGCTCATTTAATGACTGTTTGTTTTGTGACAGAATAATTTGAAAAGAAGATGAAGTGTCTCCTGTGCCTGTGTTTACTCCTTGCTGCTCTTTGTGCTGTAACCCATTGCTGCCCTGAAGACATTTGCCGTGAAGTCAACGGTACTAATCTGCAAGATGGAACAGAAAATTTGTTAAAATATAGCTGTGACAAGCAAGGCTCTAACTACGCAGATTTTGTATTTAGATTTTACAAGCAGGCTACCTCAAAAGGAGCTGATAAAAATGTTTTCTTCTCTCCCATGAGTATCTCCACTGCCTTTGCCATGTTGGCTGTTGGAGCAAAGTCAACAACTCTGTCTCAGATTTTTGAAGGACTGGGCTTTGACAACCTGACTGAGACTCACATACATGATGTACATGAAAGTTTTCACAAAGTTTTGTCAGTACTGAACTGTGCTGATGTTAATATCACATTAAATATAGGGAATGCCCTTTTTACAGCTACTGAATATGAACCAAAGGAGTCATTTTTACAAAATACCAAACAATTTTATGATGCAGATTTTTTTCCTAGTGATTTTCATAAAACAGAAGAAGCTAAGAAGCAAATCAATAAATATGTTGAGGAGAAAACCAAGGGAAAAATTCCTGAATTAATTGATCATCTTGATCCGAGTACTGTACTGGTTCTTGTTAACTATATTTATTTTAAAGGTAAGATATTTAAGATAATATTTCAATAGGTGGTTTTGGTACAAAATAAAAATTTTAGGGAACTTCTGATGATTTTTTACAAGAGTGACTATTTAGGAAAGAGCTAAACTGTACAGCACCTTTGAATTAAAGATTAGATCCAGCCAAGAGCCAGTCTCTAATTGTTGAGAAACACTGATTTCTTGGTTTTGACACAATTTGCTTGAAAGCTATGGACAGAAAAATTCCACTCTAGAGGAATTTCTAGGATGCCTCATAGACAGGGATCCTCATAGTCTCACTGGTCTGAGGCCATGATGACTAAAGATGTGTCCAAGATCTCTGTGCTGACTGTACATGCCAGTCAGACTTGGTGGACTGACATCCTTGCACAGGGTCCCCAGTTTTATGGCAAATCTGCTCTGCATGAAAACCTGGGACATAGCATCTTGAGGGCCTGTGCCTCTGGAGTCTTGCTCAAATGTTAGGACTCTTTAATTGCTGATGATTTCCACACCAGGCAGAGTGCAGTCAGCTTGCATGGGGTATGGCTTAATAGAAAAGGCATAAGAAGGGCTTGTGACTGAATGCTTAAGTGATGGCATTTAAATGGCATAAAAGGTATTACATATGGTTACAGCAGAAGAAGGACTCTCCACTGGTCATCAACCTATGGTTGTTCTTCAGCAAGACAGGACTTACTCATGCTAATTATGCTGAGCTTACTGCACAGCTAAAATGCTTTCTTGTGTCTTGTGCTGGAGGTTGAAGTGATTTAGTGAACCTCTTCTCCTATCAATATACCTCCAGTGTCCTACATTAAAACTGGTCTAATTTAGATGAGCCATTCTTTATGATCTTCACATTTCAGTGCAACACCATCTCTTTTTCTCCATCAGCTGCTTGGGAAAAGGCTTTTGATCCTTGGCGTTCATATGAGGATGACTTTTTTGTGACCCCAAATGCATCTGTTAGAGTCAACATGATGCTGCGTGATGGTGACTCTAACAGTTGCTATGACCAGGATCTCTCCTGTGAGGTGGTAGAGCTGCCTTACCAGGGCACTGCACGAGCTCTGCTTATTCTGCCTGATGATGGAAAGATGAAGCAAGTTGAAGACGCTCTCTCCAAGGAGACTGTTTGTAAATGGGATCGCAAACTTGTGACCAGGTAACTCTCCGTATATGGATTCTATATTTAAGGACACATCACCGTTTTTAAGAGGAATTGCCAATTTCAGATCAACTTCTACTGGACATTCCCTGATTTCATAAAGGGAAGTTTTAAGCAATTCCCCAAATGATTCAGAGCAGAGCATAATGACTAAGAAACTGCAGGCTCTGTGACCTGACAGAAGGGGTCACAGCATTGTAACAGCCGCCTCAAGGTTTGCTTGGCTGCCTTTTGACGCCATACCTCTTCTTTCATGGTGTTAACATGATTAATTTCCTTCACCAGGTCTTAGATTTTATCCTCCTTTTCCCTTACTTTAGGCTTTCCACTGCTGGTCTGCTTACCCTCTGTAACCCTCTCGACAAAAAACTACTAGTTGTGTATGTCACATTGTGATGAAAGAGCAGTAAGGAAAAAATTCATTTCTTTTCCTAAAATCAAAAGAGAATGTACATAAAAGAAGGTGGTGCACCTCTCAGGATGCCAAAATTGCTCAAGGAATACAAAGGCTGCCATCAAACAAATTTGCAATCAAAAGAATGCTTTCAAGTGTCGATGAGTTGCATACTATCCACCCTGCTGGGTGAAACGAGGCTGCAAGGGCTCACTGCTCTTTTGTTTTCTTTGATCAACAGGAGATTAAATCTGCACTTACCAAAGTTTTCTATTAGTGGGTCTTACGATGTTAAAACCCTGTTTGAGGAAATGGGCATTACTGAAGTGTTCTCAGGTAATGCTGATCTGTCTGGAATTAGTGGCAGCCACAATCTCCAGGTTTCACAAGTAAGTGAACACAGAGCTGGTGATGGGGTGGTGGTTAGTTGTTTGGATCAGTTGTGTGTGGGATTTTTAAAGACTTTCTTATCCTCTTCATATTACTGAAGTTATAAGTAAAACTCACAGTGACATGTAGCAGCTTGCTTAGTAACTGTGCTTTTCTACAGAAAGAATCTGCTGGCTCGCTTTTGTATTACTTTAGTATTGTTATTAAAAGGCTGGATATTAAATACATAGAAAAGTTGGACAACATTTTAAATTATTTATTGGTACTGCAATTTAATACCTTACATGAAATTGTGTCAAGTAAACTACAAAAGAGGAGTTCCTTATGGTATTTGTGTTAATACCTCATTGCTTAATATTCTCAAAGTTTTCAGGAGATCTCCAGTTTGCAGTAGCAGAATTTGACCATGTCAATTTAAGCTATGATTTAATGCTAAAGATGCCAAATACTGCCCCTGTGTTAGCATTTAAATAAAAGTCTTTAATTAACCTTGAAATAAGAGGAAGCGTTGCTAGTAGAAGTCCAAACCATCTAAAAAAATAAACTAATTTGTGCATGGGGTATTATTATCCCCTTCTTCTCAGCACTGGTGAGAATGCATTTACAGTGCATCCATGTTTATTTTTGGCCCTTCTTGTTCAGCCCTGGCATAGAAAACACTCCGGTTTCAAACAAACCTCCTGTTGGAGATTCATCATAAAATAAAGTTTCATCTACTGGATTTGTTAATCCTTTCTTCTCCTAAATATTTCATAGGAAGAGAATTAATTTTACTCTTGTCTCCTGCCCCATGTATAAACCGCAGTATTTTCTCCTATTCCCACAGGCAATTCACAAGGCCTTGCTGGAAGTTGATGAGGCTGGAACTGAAGCTGTAGGAGCCACTGGTGTAATCTCTAATAGAGTTTTCTATCCTTCTGTTACCATCAAATTCAACAGGCCCTTCATTATTTTTATCTCTGACAAACAAACTGGCACCACACTTTTCATGGGGAAAATTGTCAATCCTACTAAGGACTAATTACTGGGTTTTTTGGCATACACATATGTATGTATTTGGCAGACATATGAGTTAGAGTGTTTGCACTTGTGGGCTAGTTAGTGCTACTCACTAGTCTCTGATTGAGGGATCTTCAGAAGTAAATGAGAAATTTTCTTATCAAATTAATAAGCAAAAAATGTTGTAAAAATCACCATCAACTGACCCTTTTTACATGTAATGTTTTCCCCAGCTGAGTAATTGTATTGGGTTTGCATGCCAAGGTTTTGGTTGCAGGGGCCTATGGGGGTGGCTTCTCTAGGAAGCTGCCAGAAGCTTCCCCCATACCTGACAGAGCCATTGCTAGCTGGCTCCAAGATGGATCTGCTGCTGACAAAGGCTGAGCCAATCAGGAATGATAGTAAAATCTCTGAGGTAACATATTTAAGAAGGGAATAAAGTTATTTCACATAAGTAATTGACGCCAGAGGAGTGGAGAGTGAGAATAAGTGAGAGAACCAGCCCTGCAGACACCAAGGCCAGTGAAGAAGGAGGGGAGGAGGTGCTCCAGGAACCAGAGCAAAGATCCACCTGCAGCCCATGGTGCAGCCCATGATGAGCGGGCTGTCACCATGCACCCATGGAGGTCCACAGGAGAGCTGAGATCCACCTACAGCCCACAGAAGAGGCCCACATGTGAGCAGGCGGAGGCCCAAAAGAAGGTTGTGACCCTATGGGAAGCCCACGCTGGATTAGGCTCCTGGCAGGACCTGTAGACCCATGAAGAGAGGAGCCCACACTGGAGCAGATTTGCTGGCTGGACTTGTGACCCCATGGGGACCCATGCTGGAGCAGCTCTTCCTGAGGGACTGCACCCTGGGGAAGGGACCCACACTGGAGAAGTTCATGGAGAACTGTAGTCCATGGGAAGGACTCACATTGGTGAAATTCATGGAGGACAGTCTCCTGTGTGAGGGACCCCATGCTGGAGCAGGGGAAAGACTCCTCTCCCTGAGGAGGAAGCAAGCAGCAGCAGGAACAATATGTGATGAACTGACCATGACCCGTATTGCCCATCTCCCTGAGCTGGGACAAAGGTGTTTTTAAGGTTTGTTTTACTTCTCATAATCCTGCTCTGGTTTTGATTGGTAATAAATTCAATTAATTTCTCCAAGTAAGTCTTGTGACAGTAATCAGTTTGTGATATCTCCCTATTTTTACCTCTCACGAACCTTTCATTTTATTTTCTCTGTCTTGTCCAGTTGAAGAAAGGAATGATAAAGTGACTTCAGTGGACATTTGTCATCCAACCAGGGTCAGACTGCCACAACAATTCAACTTATTAATACAGTTTCCATATTTTCCATGAAAGATAACTTCTTCTTAAAGTGTGTTGTTATATTTAAAATATGATATATTATCTCTGCTAAGGAGTTTTGTACAGATGGCTTTCAGTTCTGGGTTTACAGACAGGTAAGAAGTCTTGTAATTCTACTATATGTTCTCCACTATTCACTTAAGCTGGTCCCTACAGAGTCCTTTCCTCCTTACATCATTCTTTGCTGCCTAGGCTGTTGTTTATTCTCAACCAACCTGTTTTTTCTCACATGTTCCAACTCTTTCCCTACGATCTCTTAAGAAATCATTGACCAAAAAATGGAGAATAATTCTCCAAAGAATACACTTATTCTGATGTACCTCTTTTCATAAGTGTCTCTTTGCACTCCACAAGGTCAGCAAAAAACTTTGAGAGACAGTGACATTAGTCATAGCATAAACTGTCATAGAATTTTCTGTGACAAATGTCATCCATGAATAATTGCTGTGTCTGATCAATAAAATACACAATGTAATTTAAATATATCACTTAAGGAACTACCCCGGTCTCTTGCTATCATCTTATAAATCTCTTAAAATCAACAAAAACCTTCAATCACTCTTATTAACATAACAGAATATCTGTAAAATATGTCTTAAAGGCTGTTAAATGAGTACAACTTTTCTCACATGGAGATTGCGATTCTTCACACTCTATGTGCCTATTTGGCTAAAACCTGTTTTCAAGAAATACCTAAACACTTTCTTGTTGTTGTAGGTCTGTAGATCACCCACTCTTACTGCAGTGGAGCCCTGGGACTAAACTCTGTACAAACCACTTATTGCACAGCTGCCGCCTCAAGGAGAGGCTGACTTTGACAGCTGCTCTCTCACTGCACTGCTTTGGTGCCATTGCATATTGATCCCGGATACATCTTTTGCAAGTGGAGTGGAGTCCCCATCTCTAGCAAGATGAGGCTTCTGAATGTGCACTGCTCATTTCTGCAGTGATCCTGGCAGTGTGTTTTGAGCTCTGCAAAGGTAATCAAGTCCCAAATCAACAAATGAGCTCTCCACCTCTGACATCTCTGTGGCATTCTGATATGTCCCAAACTTGGCCCACCTTACACAGAGGTGCTTTACAGATGCCCTTGTAGGATGGGTTGGTGTATGGGGAGCTATGCTTCTGACGCAGGGAGACTTGGAGATTGCTGCCTTGTGTGAATCCCTTTGCTCCAAGTGGCAAACCTCAGTGGCAGCCCTGAGCTACTGCTTCTCATGGGGCAAGATGCCATCACTCAGTGGACTGGGAGAGACCAGACCTCTGTGCAGAGCAGCGGCTTTTACAGAGCTGAGATCAACGATAACTTGCTGTGGTGTGAGGCAGCCTGCTCTGCTGTGCCTTACAAACTCAACAAGAGCTGGGAGCAGTTCCCGTGAGATCCCATCCTGATAAATCTGTGCACCAGGACTGATTAGAAGGTGGGATGGTGAGATTTTAATCAGAGTCATGAGATTTTTATCAGAGTGTGGTGGCAGAAAAACAGGTTCTTGGCCTGTTGCTGAAGGGAAAGATGTTAGGAAAAATCCCATGGTTGCTAAGACAGGGCAAAAGCTTCGGGAAATAACACATGGAGCAACTTCCTGCCCCATCTACCTCCCAGGCCTTTGGTTTTGAGATGGCAGGATCACAGCTGCATTGGTAGTTTCCATACTGGACTGTGCAGAATGGCTGCTGCTAGCAGAAGTATAAAATGCAATACCTCTGCATGCTGGTTTGGGAGTTATCTACCAAGCTGTGGGGCTGAGTGAGTTCATGCTCCAGACCAGCAGGTTGATCTGAGTTGTGGCACGGTCTGGGGGTAGGAAGAGGGATCATCCCAAATATCTCTGGAAGGGGAGGATGCATAGGGGAGAGGAAACTAATAAATCTTGTGGCAAATATACACCAAAAGCAGCAAAATGGCTAGAGTTCATAGTATGAAGATCCATAGAGCCTGGGCACTGAACATACCTCACTGATATTGCTCTCAGCACAGTTCTGATAATTTTCTTTAGGAACTGGGCAATTCTGCAAAGCTTCTGTAGGAAGATGGAGAATTTTTTCCCAATTCCAAGAAAATCTGTCTTATTTTACTTTGCATCATTTGTCTTTGCAGGGATTTTTTTGTGTATGTGTCTTAACATGTGATATGGAACTCTCTTCATTCTATTAGGGTTATTAAAGGTAGAGAAGAAAGGAACAATTCTGAAATACATAAAAAATTAAAACTTTTATTTAGGGACTGTGTATTTAATCTGTGGTAAACACATATATTTTATGGTGTCTCTCATTCATCTTTAGATGTTTTTATTAACACCCTTCAATATTCCTCTACAGTTCCCATTCATGTGTCCTCTCAACCTATGGGGCAGCTGGATACAAACTAAGCCCTGAAATAAAACCAGACCTTTTATAAAGTTATAACCTTTATAACCTAATCCACCTGACTTCCTGCAGTGACAGTCAGCAGAAGGGTATAATACAGTTTACAGTGAGTTATGCGACCACCTATCATAAACATCCAAGGTAAATGGCCTGCTATGAGTCTGTGAGCCATGATATGACACACTTACAGGAAATAAGAGGAAAAGAACTTCCCTAGAGAGAGTGTATCTCAGCTGACAGCCCCTCTGAGGGAAGATGGACCAGCTGGCCTGAGTCTCTGAAAGGCAGCCTAGCTGTGCCCCAGCAGACCCAAGTGCCAAACTTCTCCTGGCAGCCTACGAGCCATGTGGGATATTGTTTGTTCTGTCTGACCTTGTTTATGGTCCAGTGGGGCTCTGCTTGATGACAGGATATTTTCAGTCAGTAACTGTTTGCTTTGCCCCATGGCAGAGTCCATGCAGAATGATGTTACAAAACATGAAGCAGTGGGATTGCAGGGCTGATGCAGTGTGTGCTCCTTTCACCAGTAAGGAGAGGTGATGGCTTAATGCCAAAAGGCACAGAGAATTTGGACAGTTACAGATGCACCAGTTGCTCACACAAGCTCTACCACTAGATGCTACCAGTACTTTGGACTTTCTTGTTCACAAGTGCAAATTATCAAGAGCAAAAAAAAAAAAAAAAGGATGAAGACCACCATGGGCTATGTGCCTCTGAGTCCTGTAACACATCCTTCAAATCTTACCCATCCATACTACATTCCTGGTTGAGTACCACGTCTCCCCTTACCCACATGGGACTGCTGCTTTCATTAGATGTAAACTGAGCATATTTTTTGTATCATTCATTCCCTTTAAATGGTTAGCCACCAAAGACTGATCTGGAAACATCCTCTATTAAGGTCCCAGTGAACAGTGTATAACAGTGAATCCATTTTAAAATAATTTGGTAATTGTACTTTCCTCAGACTGACAGTTTTAAAGAAAACTGTAAGTCATCCATTTAATGTAGACGTTCTTGATTACGATTAAAACCCTGGTTACACAAACTCAGCTCAACACTGATGTTGCTGTAAATGACTTTGCTGGCTTCTTGCAAAAAAGAATTTCAGTGATGAAAGTATCTTTTCAGTTCAGTCCTACTGCTGGAGATGAATTTATTACAAGTGAATGAACCTTATTTATACAAATGAGTCTTTATTTCTCTTATTTTTATTGCATTCAGTTTCTTTTCCATAAGCCATCTGGAAACAAAATTCTTATGATTTATTACTTTACTAAACAAGAATGTATTCTTTATGGCTAGAAAACTGTCAACAGCAATGTGATTCGCATAAGGAAGGTCTGAAGAAGACTTTGTCTAATTTGGGCAAATATCTTATTAAGGAAAAAGTACTGTATTGTTTACTCTGCTTCATACAGGAAGCAGAGTAAACAATACTCTTTCATCTTTCAGACCACATGAAAGATGCTCTGATGAAGAAAAATGTTTGAAATTAAAAAAACACATAAAACATGATCACAGAATCATAGAGTCATTAATGCTGGAAAAGACCTCCAAGATTATCAAGTCCAACCTAACTGTGTTAGTTATGATAGGAACTTTGGCTGCAGCCAGGAAAGAACATCGGAGAAGGAGAAAACATCTGCACACAGAGAACTTACATATAGGAGGGACAGTTACTAGCCTTTATTTTCTGTTCCTCTTTCTTTCAAGTGTGAGCTGTGTCCCTTGGGTAAATCTTACAGGTGAAATTTTAAGACATTTTGCGTCTCAGTTACCCCAGCCAAAGATTACCACCTCGTGCCCATGCCTGTCACTGTGCTGTGTGTCACAGCCCCAATGTATTCACAGTGGCACCAAAAGTGACTGAGAAGAGGCATCAAGCAGAAGTAAATATGCTCCAGCACTTGTGTGCACTTCTAGATGGGCAGGTTGGGAAAGATGCTTTCATGACAAAAAGCTTGTGCAGGTACATCCTAGATCCCAAAGTGTCCTGAGGAGGCATGGACATTAACATGGAGACATGCTAAAGTAAGTCACTGATGGAAATGGAACTGTGCTGACCTGCCAGACTGGGATCTGCGGAGGCTAAGGGCAAACACACAGTCTCTTATTTTGCTTCCATTGAAATTGGGAAGACTGTTGCTGCATTAAACCATCTCAGTTATCTGTCAGAATCCTCAACATTCTAAAATCTTAGATTGTCAAAGACTTGTTCAAGAAAAGGGATATGAGAAATAGAATCATATAATAAATTTCATTTTATTGTATATATTCATTCAGCTAGTTGATCTTCATTTGCTTCTTCACTGAGGCCAACAATATTTATCTACTGTACGATAACAAATTATAACACTTTGTAAAGTTTACCCCTAGTATCTGGCTTTGGAAGAAAAATCTAAAAGTGTAATTCCAAAATATCTGCATAAGGGATTTTCTTAGGTCTTGATTAAGGCCATATTTGCATCACAAGAATAAAGAATGTAAGGCATCAATTTAAATTTAATTTGATACCAAGAGATTTCCCAGGGTAGACAACTTCATTTCAAAATAAAAACTTTTATTTTCTGGTGAACTTGTCACTCTAAAAGTTTTTTGCATAGGAAGGGGTCTTTTACACCAAGAGAAAAAGGTCCACAGGGAAAATTCTACTAGCAAAATATTATTGTTTCGGTATACCAGCTATGAGTGAGATCCTTGCAAGAAGCCAACCTTTTAGTATGGTTCTTCTACACCGTTTTCTGCAGGTAGAACTGTTATGCATGGAGCCTTGAGTTCTGGGGATTTTAGGAAAAGGAGCCCTGTGCCACCATCTCCTGGTAAAATAAAGGAATAGACATGACAAATTCTGTCTCATTTTCAAACCAGAAAGAACAGTAGCTTTCTGTCTTGTTACTCTGTTGATAGGAACTTTGATTTTCTTGCTAAGTTTTAGCTGCAGGTTTGGTGAAATGCTGCACTTGAATGGAGTGCTGTCACACAGAGTGATGGTTTGGTGTTCGGGTAGGTAGTACATATACAGATCAGCTCAGTAGTGGGGGAGGAGGCAAATTAAATATTAGAAATTACTGGGAAAGAAAAAAGAGCAAATCACATAGCAAATTGTCTAAATATCTGGACCATCCTCACATGGTCCTACAATAAGAAGGAGGATGAATGAGAACTATAAAATCTTCAGAAAGAAATAGTAAGGTTGATCAAAGGTCTGGAACAGCTCCTGTTGGAGGTGAAAGATTTTCAGCCTTGAAAAGAGACAACTTAGAGGCCATAAGGAAGGCAAAATCTATTTTTGGCAGAGACTGGGCAAAACGAGACTGTGTTGCATTACCACCCCTGATGCCAGAGCTACAGACCATCACACATAGGTGGCAGGTTCTACGCCAGTAAGAAGAGAGGGCTCTGCACACACAGGCAGTGCAGGTGGGGCAGCACACTGCAGGGTGATGCTGCAGTTCCAAAGGTTTACCAGCACACTACTTGTTCCTTGTGTTCCTGACACAAATTCCAGATGATTAGTACATCTCTTTTTTTTAAAGATGTATCTCCACCCACAATGCAGCCTATAAACCTTAAACATCCTGGGTAGATATTCCATACTGTGCTTTTCCATTTCATATTGTGTTTGCTATATATTCCACAAGAGTTACCCCTGTTGAGTAACCCTTCTTTCAGGGAGCCCAGATGGCTGGTGGACCAAGGAAAGGCAGAAGAAAGGGGCAAATGTAGTTCACTTGGCTGGAGTCAGATGGGGAATGGAGAAGAGTCGGGAATGGGAACTTACAGGAGACAGTGAGGCAGCTCCTCCACGCTGTGTGCATCTTTCAGTGTAGATGCTTCTTTCGACACAAGGAAGAAGGGATTAGGTTTTGCATTTAAAAAGCTGTGACGATGATAAAGGGTGAAGCAACTTGTATTTGTTCCTCACGCTTCTCCTCCTGGTGCTTCCCTGTGCAGCAGACCGGGGCTGAGAGTATTTTCTGTGGAGACTGTTTAGGCCCAACCCAAAGAGAGAGAATAAAAAAAGTCTTTGACCTCTCAACCATCTCTCACACTTCCACCCTCAGGCTTTTCTTATCAAAGGAAAATTGAGCTAATATAACAGGAAAGGTTGGAAAATACCTGTGCTTATGCAGGTGACATGGACAGACTCCCTGTTATGGTCTCCAGAAAACAATGTGTTGTGTCCTTCCACTACACTGGCACTCTCCCTAGAAAGTGCTCTCCACTCATGAGGAACAAGTGCAATTTGAAAATTTTTTTCATATTGGTATTAAGTGACATAAAAATGTTTTAAACATCAAAATCACTTTCAGGTGTAAATGAAATGGTAGAATAGTATATTAAAAGTAAGGCAATGAAATAAGTTGATTAGGCTTTAAATATTCAGGCTGAGAGATATTATCTCTCTCAGAGAATCTGTCACCAGAAAAGAATATGTCCCTTTACATTACTTCATATCAGGATGGAAAAGAACACCCTCATTTCTTCTAGAAAGAAAAAGGTTTAAAACACTTGTATATAAGATCTACCCCATGTGCAATTCTTCAAAGCTTTTTAAATGTTTTGAGATTATTGTTATGTTATCAAAAGGTCATGAGTAATTTGAGATAACATTTCTTCTCTTTTTTTTCAAATCAAATCATAATATATTAATTAATATTGCCACAGGTTCTGATTTAGCAAAGATAATGATTCTCTTTAATGGAACTACTCACACACTGCTCATATGACTAGAATTATTAACAATTCTATATGTTCTTCAATCTGTTGTCACATTAAAAAACAATTCCTAGGGCCTTTGCTTCTTCTTCTATTTGAATTGTTCTCAGAGGGCAACCCAAGTTTCCTGTCTGCCAGACTTGTGCATGTGTTATTAGATTAACACATCATACTTACTAGATGACATTTTTCTACCACTATGAATACTTAGAGGTGTGTGTATTTACACACAGATGAAAACAAATCCAATTATTCACACACAATTATCTACACATCTCACATAAGTAGCTTTAAATTTTATTTGATCTTTAAGCAGAAGATCCTCAGAAGGAAAGCTGTGAATTGTCTTTCCCCTCACTTTCTCATCAACCTCTTGCAGCCCAAATACAGGCCAAGTGGATAACTTGGGTCTGATTGTCTCAAGTACAATGTTTCGAGGGTCTTGTATCCAGATCAATGATTAGTTGTTCCAGCACCTAGGTTAGTAAGCAAAAGATTATCACTGCCAAATTCAAAATGGAAAAGATATGCCCTGTCTTGTTTTGCTGCTTGATTATGCAGCCATATTAGACAACCACAGGACAAGAGCCTTGGTTTGAGAGTGAGAGGAAGAAAGTATAGCTCCCTTTCCAGCTTTGCCTTCGGCTTCCTAAGTGCAGCTCCCCACCAGCATGCTCTCTTTCAGAGGTGTGAAACACCTCCATGGGGCATTTCAATACCTGATTTAGTGTGGGGCTCCTGCTCAGAAACCAAATGCCGGGGAGCTTGCAGATGGGGACATGTGGGCAACCAGATCTGCTTTAAAAAGTTCATTTTCTACCTTAGTTTATCCTTCAGTGATTTGTTCATATATTATATTCAACCCTGAATACCATCCCGTGATGCCAGCACGTCTTCCTTAGCACTAGATGAAAGGCGAATTGACAACCTATGCTGTGTCCTCCCAGGGTCCATTTCAGTTGCAAATGATACAGAAGATTAACCCAAGGAAACGAGATATTCACTGACCACATGTTTCCCTTTGTAGTCAGTGCTGCTTCTTAGCAGTGGGGGTTGTGTTGTGTATTTCCTAAAAAGCCAGGTGAAAACTCTTTCCTCACTCTCCAGATACTCAGTCATGGGTGATGGTCAACAGCAATGTGTAAACAACGGCATTGATTCTAAGTGTCTTACTAGAGTGGTAATGTCCTGTGTTGTTCTAAGAAACTTAGAGAAGGTTCACCAATCACACACAGTCTGCCCTGCACAAGAAAATCCCCAAAACCATGTTTAATGTTTGTGACTGAGGTGTACAGTAAGGCAGAAGGACTTTCTAACTCTAAATCCTGTTTTGAAATCCTGACAGAGACTATCACTCTGGCAGTGCCCCCAGGACAAAGCAAAGAGGTCACCCTGGCAGGGACACTGTAGTCCCTTGTGAGTGATGCTGGCTCAGACAGACCCAGGCAAGGGGTGGCCCTCACACCAAGTCCAGCTTTCAGCTGCAGCCATGAAGGGTTTGGCTGTGGCTCTCCTGCCAGACACCCACAGCAGTAGCATCCTGTCAATCCAGAAGCATGGACCCAACAAGAGATTCAGCCTCTGCTCCTTTTCCTCTTGTCCATAGCCCCACCACCCAGCACTGTTAGCATATGCCTGGGTTGGACAAATTGTCCAAAACATCCAACGTCATTACTGCTTGTTGTGCATCCTCACTGGCAATTTTTATTTGAACTAATTAATGATTAACAGGGTGTTCTGCTTAGCTCTGTTTAATGGTACTGAAGAGAAGAAGGAGCAGAAAAGACCACACTGTAGCAGTGTAAGTACCCTTCCAGTTTTCCCTTGGATTGTTTGGACACTTCATTTTAGGGGGTTATGTTGTTGCCTGGGAGTGGTGCATTTGTACATGCAAGCAAGGGAATATACCTGTTATGAGAAAAGTCAAAACATTTCAAAAGCCAGAAAGAACTGATAGTAAAGAAGGGACTTCACATAAGTGGGTAAAAATTTGGTTTGGAAACAATAGAAATGCCTAAAGACTTTTTTACTACAAAGACTAGTGATCCAGTATTTCATCTTTGAAGAAACTGTAAGAATATTTTGTAATTTTGGTTCTAGATAGCATGATCTATGTTTATATCACATTTTTGTTTAATACAGATTTAATTCTCTAATTATTTGATGAATTGAGGAATGCTAACAGAACCACAGTAACCATCCTGCAGTACTGAGTACAAAACCAACTCATACAGTTAGTCTGGGGAAAAGGTCATAAACTTCCAGTTACATACAAATTTTAAAAGAATATGCTAATGTTGAAGTTAATAAACTTTTAAAAGTTTAAAATTACCTCTTTTGAAAGAGAACTAGACTATATATGTATAACTAGTGAATCAGGAGGTGTATTCTTTCCAGAGAACACTGACACACATCAGAAATGTGAACTATAAGTGTGTGGGACTTTGGAGAACAGATGTTTTCTGAATGCATTGTTTTACTTTACTGGAGGACACAGTATGACCAAATAAATTTCCACAACATGTTTTGTATGTCTATTTTTTTTCCAGAAATGGCTGAAAGGAAAATGAAGCTCACTTTCTCCTTGTGTTTATTGCTGGTTGGTTTGTATAATGTTGCCCTGTGTCATCAGCATCCTCGCTACCGCAATAAGCAGGATGATGCTAAAGGGACATATTATCCAGGACATAGTTCTCAGTGGGAAGGAGCTTCTCCACTTAAGAACAAAACCTTTGTCAAACTAGTTTCCAGCAATGCTGACTTTGCATTTTCCTTTTACAAGCTAGTTGCATCCAAAGCAACGGACAAAAATATTTTCTTTTCACCCATAAGCATCTCTGCTTCCTTTGCAATGCTGGCACTTGGTGCCAAGGCTGTGACGCTGACACAGATTCTGGAAGGGCTTGCCTTTAACCTGAAAAAGACTCAGGAGCAGGAAATACATGAAGGTTTTTGCCAACTCCTCCACATGCTGAACCGTTCAGACAGTGAGCTCCAGCTGAGCATGGGCAATGCCATTTTTATAGAAGAGACATTAAAACCACTACAGAAGTTCTTGGATGATGTCAAAAGCTTTTATGGATCTGATGTCTTCTCTACTGACTTTAACAACTCTGTTGGTGCTGAGAATCAGATCAACAGTTATATTGAGGAAAAGACAAATGGAAAAATTGTTAAGCTAGTGGAAAATCTTGATCCTCTCACTGCAATGGTTCTCGTTAACTATGTCTTCTTTAAAGGTAAGATATATCAAAGGGTGTAAAGCTAATGCTTATTACAGAGAATGAAAAGAGAAAACACTGTACTTTAAATATTTTAAAGAGAGGATATCATGTTCAGTATCTGGAAGGTATTGCTGTAAAACTGTATATTTGTTTCCAGTAAAAATATGTTCACCTGGTTTAGCGAAATTTTAAAACAAATGTCTTTGTTGAGTTTGGTAAATTCTTCATTGTGATTACAGGCTCACACTGTAGTGAAAGATAGTGTTTTCAATATTATCTGTCTGTAATTGTCTTTAAGCACCTAAAAATTATATAATGCTGTAATACCTGAGGATGCAGGAACATGGAAAAGATATTTGCTCTAATCAAAGGAAGGCTGTGGGACTAGGTCCTGTTTTGTTCACTGTGGCCATAACTCTTTGTATTCCACTGAATAAATTTTCTTTTTCTCTTAAGCCCATTGGGAGAAACCCTTCAGTAAATCACAGACAAAACAGGAGGACTTCTATGTGGATCAGAACACAACTGTAAAAGTTGACATGATGTATCGAAAGGGTTACTACAGAAACTACTTTGATGAAGAGCTGTCCTGTTGGCTGGTTCAGATACCTTACAATGGAGATGCTGCAGCATTATTTGTTTTGCCTGACGAAGGGAAGATGAAGCAGGTGGAAGATGCTCTCTTGAAAAGGACTGTATCTAAATGGGAAAAGTCCCTCCAAGACAGGTAAGCTTTTTTGCTAAGGTGAGAGGTGACCATGTAACAGATTAGTAGTGTTTATCTCACCAAGACAAAACATTAAAGGCCAGATTATTTGACTGAACTCTAGACATTTAATGGTCCTTCTGTGATGGACTTCCCTTTTCTTAGTTGGAAAATGAAAATGAAAAATAGCTAGAGCTAGTGAATAAATTGAATGGGTCAATGACAATAGGTCATTGAACTTGGGATTCGTCTTGGGTTAAGTTCCTGGTTCAATCAAAAGTTACTTAACACCATGATGAAGTCAACAGACCCTTGTTTCAAATGAGCATTGGGAAATGACAATGGAGTAACTGTTGAATGTTAGGGTGTTGAGAGCATTCTGCATAAAAGTAGATTAATTCACCATTACTGCAGCTATTTCTGTGGTGGTCTAGGCTGTTATATATTTGAACAGCCTGAGGACAGCTAGCTATGATCTTTTGAACAAGCCATCCTACCTGGCAGCAGTAGTTCTGTTTGCCACTGAGTTGGTACAGCTGTGTCTTCCACTCCACTCCTTGAACCCCACTGCAGAGGCAGGGGATAACACAGGCTTATTCCACTCCAACCCTCCACATTAACTAGCTAACCTGATCAGAAGTGCTATCTGAACCCTGAGAGAAGACTAAATTATTAGAAAAACAAATGTGAAGTGTCCATACACTGAAGCCACTGAGGGTTGTTGCCTAGATGATGATTTGTCCCTGTTTGTGTTGTTTGTTACAGAAAAATACATCTGCACATTCCAAAATTTTCTATTTCTGGTACCTATGATGTGAAAAAGATAGCCAAACAAATGGGTATGGTCGATCTGTTTACTGAACAAGCTGATCTCTCAGGGATTACTGAGGAGCCTGGACTGACAGTTTCAAAAGTAAGTCAGCATGTGGAAGCAACCACAGGGTTTGCCTATTCCCAGGAACTTGACATTAATTTCCCATGAAAAACTTATCCCAGTCTCTCTGAAGCATTGCTCAATCATCAACTGCTGCCAGTCTGGAGGCAAAGGAAGACCTTTCTATCATATACCTGAAGCCAAACAAGGGGTTAGAAGGGCATGGTTGGAGGACAAGAAAGAAGACATACATATAATCAAATGTTCTTTTGGCTACTAAACAAAATTATCTAAATGTAGTGTATCAGCTTTGGTAAATTTCCCCTAATTCCTGCTACACAGGGCAAAAGGTTGTTATTCCTGCCCTTCTAGTGTTCTCAAAAAGTTATTTTTTTCAGCTAGATGACAGGGTAAATTCACAATAATACATGAAGCTGCCAAAGACAAAATTGAGTCTAGGCTAAATTACCAGCTTTCTATGCTTTCAGAATTTCTTGTCATCAGTCATCTTGAGTGGTCTTTGGCTGCCTGCAGTTTGAGGGTTACCCTCTGCACAAGCAGTGAAGGAGGATGGCTTGAGTGGTGCGATGGCTGTTGGTGCTGCGGTGGGAGTGGGAGTGACTGGTGATGACCTTCCCAGAAGCTGCTGCTGCTCAGTCTCGCTCCAGGCAGGGCTCCCTTTGGCTGGCCAAAGTGAAGGGGGTGGCAGGCTGCTCTCTTCTTGCTGGACTGTCAGCTGGAGGCTGTTTTGCTTTGCTCCTTGCAGGTGATCCACAGAGCCATGCTGAACGTGCATGAGAATGGCACTGAGGCGGCCGGGGCCACGGTGAAGGAGGTGACCTGGAGATCTGGGGATTATCCTCGCCCGCCTCGAGTCAAGTTCAACAGACCTTTCCTCCTGGTGCTTCTGGATAAATTCACCCGCACTGTGCTCTTCATCGGGAAAATCGTCAACCCTCGGAAAAAGGACTGATTGACAAGACTCAAGCACATCACTGGCTAAATTCCTGTGATCCAGTGAAATACCTATGTGTGAATACCACTCTGTGCTAGTGCTCATCTTTCAACCATTATCCTTAGAAACGTTATTAATCCCTCAAACACAAACACTATTTTTCCTTGTCCAAGAGTCACTAGGATTTCCTACAGCCTACAGCTGAGTATAGCATGTTGGGTTAATGAAATACAAGTCACTTGTTACCAGTTTTGTAAGAAGCCCTTTCTGATGTGCTCCCATGGGGCTGCTTCAAAGTCTCCAGTTGATGTACGTTTTGCTGTACCATCACAGGGTGTGTATGCAGGTGGAGAAGAGAAACAGGGAATAGGAGGTGCAGGGTGTGAGTCCTGTCTGTTTAATCCACTGATCTTTGATGGCTACCCCTAGATGCATATTCCTTTAATATCAGAGTGAATTTTCATTAATTTCTTTAGGTTTTGTAATAAAGTATGGCATGAAACAGTAGGATCAGTGGCTGGGACACTGGAGGACACACCCAATGTAAAGGGCTGATGAATGCAGCTGGTTTAGTTTGCCTTCCTGTGTCTCCTCCTCAGTGGAAGCCCTCCTCATGGAGACAAGAATGTTGCTTTTGCTTTACAGCAAATTCTACTGCTAATTCCACTAAGGAAGGAATCCATAGTAGAAAAAAGGCTTCTGTTGTATCCTACTAATATAACTATTGTTGCTGATGCCTCAAGATAAAAGCCTGATGGAGCAGTCCATGACATAGCACCAGTTTCCTTTTCACAGATTTGTTGTCACTGTCATTTCTCATTTCTACTGATGCTGCCTTCAGTATTCTCTTTCCAGCTAGACTTGACAGATAGTGGTAGACAAAAGGAGGAATGAAACATTATAGCTCCAGAAAGTTTGTATTTCCTCAGCAGGAATAACAGAGCTTTCCTAGGGACTGTTAACTTGCTTAAAGCTACCATAAACACATAAAAAATATAGAAAATATTTTAGAAGTCACTAAATGTTCTAAATGTTCTAAATGTTAGCAGTGGATTACTGTTATGGAGTAAAAACAGACTGGGAATTGATATTTTTGGCTTTTCTTAACTTTCTTGAATCCAACTACACTAGATAGTTGCATGGAAGGAAAGAAACATAAAACAGTAAATACTTAAATTATTTTATTCTTTTTTGCTTTAGTTTTTAAATCAACATCTTTAGCACAACTTATTAAAACATAGAAAGCAAATGAAAGCATGTAAATTAAAGATTGATTAAATCTTTTGTTACAGAATATCTCAAACTGGTAGGAAAAAATATAAATGGCAATGTTTCAGAGCTTAGTTTCTTGAGATGTCTGAGAAAAATGAAACTTAAAAACTGTGGTGAATATTTCTAGAACACAATTCTTTTTTTTGTTTGGATATCTTTATTTTCTTTCACATTAAATCAATGTCATCAATATGAGTAAGTTGTAGCTGTAAGAATACCAATAAGGAATAGAAAAAACATTCCATGTCTATCTGCAGACAGGCAGATATTCACTTTCAAAATCCTCCTCAAAATCACATAAAGCAATGACAGAAGTTTCTTACTCATAACTGTATTTAGGATGTTCCATATTTAGCAACAAGTAGTTGGTTTCATGCCTCTAAATATATAAGGACTTGGTTTTGGTGTAATACAGATGACCTGATTCTACAGAAGATCATTCAAAAGTTCTTGCCAAATCTCAGGGCTGACTCAGGATAAATTGTCAAAGTCCAGCTTTGCAATGACAAATAACAGTGTAGGCAAATATCAAAAGACTATGTTTGCTGTTCCTCATGGCACTCAGATCAATAGTCTCTGTTAGTAGGGAAAAGAAATCTAAATTTTATTTCACCAGCCACTTCTCACTTGGAGAAGTAACCTTGCCACTTAACTCATTTGAAAGTGGATAGACAAAAACTGAGGCTGATTTACGAACTGGATAACCAGAAAATATTGTGGTAAGGAACCACCTTCAGATGGGTGTAGGAACCATACACATCTTGCCTTGGTTTTCTTTCTGTTTTGGCAAAAAACAGGGCATGCCCCTCACTGCAAATGGGCAGCAAATTTGTGTAAAGAATGAGCACAGAGGGATTGCACAACCCACCCCCCAAAAACTGTCAGCATTAAGGTTGTCACAAATCTATTGCAATCACAGTCATTGTTTGCTCAGGACAGTGTTTGTTCTTTCAAGCTGCTTCTTTTTTGCTTCTTCTTTCATGGATTTTTATTTCTTGGTTGGCTCTCTGACTGAGTGAGTTTTGTGACCAAGAAATCTCAGTGTAACCAAGGAAGGACTTTCATCCCAGCTAGTTGAGAGTTGGTGCTGCTGCTGCATGCAAGTACTGTGATGAGCCACTTCAGTGCAGGGACACTGCTGGAGGATGGAGCTGGTGTGAGGACCAACACGGGGGACAAAGTGTAAAGGACACCTTCCAATGCAGCCTGCACTGGTGTCTACACACAGATGTGATATGGGAGTGCCTGCAACCATGGGCACACAGCAGCTGCAGCCTCAGCACTGCCTGTGTAGACCCTGAGGAAATCTGGGATGGTATGGCTGGAAGCAGTCTTGTGTAAAGGCTGTTGTAGGTTAACAGCCATTGAAGAAAATTGCCAGCAAGGCAGAAGCTGTGGAACAGCACACACTGAGCAGCTCTCTGAAACAAGGAGAAAAGGAAAACAAGTAGTGTGGAAACAGCAGTAAACTGTATTTGTTGTCATATTTAGGAACTAGAAGGGAAACAAAGACTAAAAATGTAAATGAGGAGCTCAGAAACCCAGGCTAACCTATGGTGCAGATAGATTTAACTGTTATCTACAAATGATGTGAAATTCAACAGACACTTGAAGAAAACCAGAAGCAATTTAAAGATCATAAAAGAAGGAACAAGCAAAAGCAGGAAAGTATGTATTACTGTGGGGGCAGAGAAAGAAATAGTGTGCTTGAGGTATAAAAGAAAATAACGTATTTCCAATAGCCAGTGGTTAGTGCCAGTGCACAGGTCTGTCATTGCTCCCAATGTTGTACAGCACCCGCTAGGAAGAAACTAAAAGCAAGTAACAGAAGCAACAGCTTTTCATGGGCTGAAAAGAAATCACATATTCTGCTGGAAATATGTGATACTAATACTCTGTTAAATGCACAGAATTTGGCTTCTTGAATGTGGTGTATTTAATTGTAGCACTGGCTACTAGGAGAGACTGCAAGAGTTGAAAGTCAGAACAAAACAAAGGAATGCATTTCACTCAAACATTTCCAAGCCTTCTTAATGAAAAGCCATAATATTAACTCAGTAATTCCTCTATATATTAGATTCCTGGCTTGTGCTCTCTCATGCCAGGAGAAAAAAAAAATCTGTGGCTATTTGACTCCTGCAGAGGCCTGGAAAGGAGTCATATTTCTCTTCTTCAAATACAACATGGTTTGGTCATTTTTGCAATTTCATCTGGGAAAAAGGGCTGGGAACAAAATAGGTTTACAAATCCATCAGAAGTGGATGGCTTCATAAGGAAAGCATGCTCTAGCTGAGACTGTTGGCTTTCCAACCCATTCTTCAGATCTCTCATTCCCTCTGAGTAGCTGACCTTGACATTGCTTATGAGATTTTTCCACATTAAATGGACCTAAAAGTGTTTGTTATGTGTTAATTGAAAAATGTATATTGGGCTTTTATCACAATACCTTTAAAAGAACTTAAGCCACTAGCTGCCTGCATTGAAAAAAGACAAAAAGGAAGTAATCTTCCTCAGAACATTATTTACAGCCTCCAGGATTGTTTTTACATTCTCATTCAGCTGCCTTATGCTGTGTGAAGTGCAAGCAATAAAAGAAAGGGCCAAGAGGACACCTTGGCTAAGAGGTCATCTTGCAAGTGGTGTGAATATGAGACAAGACTTGTATTAGAGCTCATGTTACCTGTTACTCATGGTACAGTTTCTCAAGGTTGGGTTTGATAGTGGTGATAAAAGTCATCACCCCTCTGCAAAGGAAGGACTGGGAAAATAGCTGCTCTCGTGAAATGGTGAGGAAACAGAAATATTCTTGGAGGTTCTGTGAAGAAACATGTTATGCCTTGAAGAATACTGTTCCTTCCCAAATAAATGGCAGAGGTCTGCGGGGAGCTGGTGTGAGGAACAGGGGAATTACCAAGACAGCCACATTGGGCTGTGAGAGGCTTAAACTGAGGCTCTTCTTGCAGCTGCCAGGACACAGGAAAGGAGGAAAGCAAGAGCAGCCTGACAGTACAGTGGGGATAATTAACTCCTCTGCCTGGGCAGACCACCATGCAATGGGGACTTTGAGTCCTTCTAAGGCTTGACTGTAACTTAATTAGCAGATATTAAAGTTTTCAGCATAAATAAGCCAGAAAGTGATGCCAATGGAAAGAGAAAAAAAGGAAATTATTGTAGGAGAGAAGATTTAACACTGAACTTTTCACCTCTGTCAGTTAGATGTTAAGTCACAGGGCACAGGCTCAGACCCATGCAAGTGCAACTTCACTGCTGCTTCTCCCTTGCTTGGAGTTCAAAGTTTGGCTGGATGTCACATGCTGGCCACATAGGGCCTTTAAGTCTTTAAAACTTGGAAACACTCAGAATAAAGATCCTGCCCTTGTGTTAACTTTCCACTCCAGTGTCATTCTGTGACACTTGCATTTGCATAGTCTTTTATGTACTTCAGAGGATATATAAGGCTTTAAGATTCTGACTCTCACATGTCCTTGAGTCTTTGGAACTGGCTTTCTGAACTTTTTCCCCCAAGGCAAGGTCATGTGTAGGAGCTGGCAGCTGATGTGACACAAACACTTCTTGCTCTTTCCTCCTTATTCTGGGAGTACTAGGGGCTCTCCTTGCACCAAGCCATGTAGCATTTGCAGAGCACTATGGCACTTTCTTTCCTGAGACATTTATATTTAACTACCAGTAATTTCCACCCCATTGTCTGTTCAAAGACTGATCCTTGACAAGCTTAGCGAGGTAATGGCTACTCCTCTCCTTTTGATTTTGTACATCTGGTATGGTAGGGTTAAATCCAGTCTTTAGTTCGGGCTCCAACTCATTCAATACAGTGCTATGAATCATAAATGAAACTCAGAGCCATTCCAATCTGAGATGACTCACTTTTTGGCTAATTTTTGGATAGTATAACATGGAAGTTCCTTTAAGAAATAATTCACTTTACTAAAAAGAAATTAAGAAAAAGAAGAGATAAAAACCACAGCTGGGGTAAACAAACATAGTTTTAATTCTTGTTTCTTTAAAAGAAGTATTATTTCTGTACTTGTATTGTTGTACAGATGAATGCACAACAGATATACATCTTAATTTAATTCAACACAGCAAAATTAAAAGAGCAAGCTAGTTCAGAGGGAGTAAGAACAGTCAGATATAGTCTCTATTTCTATATTTAAAAGTAAAATCTATGTTTATCTAGTTTCTTTCTTTCTGACATTGAGTCTCAAAATGTTCTTCCCTTGATCCCCCAAGAAATCCAGCTCTGTTTTCTTTCCAAGGCAGTCCAGTTGGATGTAACATGTATGCTTTGGATGGAGGTGGAATTTGGGTGGGGGAAGATGATGAAAGGTCAAGAGAAGTCTAAGGGGAAAACAGCCTCTCAAACACTTCAGTATTCATGGAGTCTGGCAACACTGAACTGACCACTGAGACCTGAGTCTTGTATCTCATTTCTATGGGCAAAAATGAGGAAATATTTTTGGCACTCTGTGGATTTTTTGGGTGTTCCAGTCTCTCTTTAGAAACTACTTCAAAGACATTAATTAAAGCTCTTTTTTTTTTCTCATTGTTTTCACTCTGGTCTTCAAGTTCATAGATCTGAACTAGCATAAAATTAACCTCTGTAACAAATATTGATGGCTTTCTGTGCAAAGGTGGGAAATTTTTGTCATGCTTTCTCACTCAGATGACAATTCCCTTCCTATCTTGTAAATGACAGCCAGCAAATAAAAAGTCCACTGTGTGATTGGGTTTCAAACCCATACACTAATTTGTCACTCTACTGAACAGTAGAGTGTAAATTACCCACACGTCTCCTTAAAGCAGCAATGCAGTCAAAACCTGACACTACTCAAGGTAGCCAACAGCAATGCTTATTTTACATTTAGGCTTTATAAGCAGATCTAGGCAGTAGCAGGTGATAAGAGCATTCCATTTTCTCCCTTGAGCCTTTCTACTGCCTTTGTGAGGTCCTCCTAGTGGGGAGAAAGCATCCATGTGGATTTGGCCTCACAAAGACATCCCCTAAGAGAAATGGAAGTGTGGAAGATCCAGGGAAGTTTTCTTCCAATTAATGCTAAGCAAGGTCCAGCTGAGCAAATGCAAAGGCTTCTCTGTAAATGACAGCCCAGAAGCTCCTGCATCATGACAAAGAAATGCATGATGCTGGAGCTGGCAAAAACTGAAGAGAAGATCAGTAAACAGTTTAAATTTAGAAAATTATAATAAGGAACATGGTTTTACCATGAAGTGGTTAAGTACTGGAAGACATGGTCCAGAGAGGTTGCAAAATACCTCTGCTTGGAGATGTGTACCTGAGAAACCTGATGTTTTGAGCAAAGGGCTGGACTGGATGGCCTCTGGAGGTTTCTTCCAATCTAGATTTTGAAATTCTGTTTGATCTGTTGCACAGGCAAAAAACCTGTGGGGAAAACACACTGGGACACTTGTTATGTTAAGTCTGTTTTCCTGAAAAGTAGGATATTTTATATAGAGGGAGAGTTTTGAAACACGTTTTAGTGTCTGATTATAATCCCCAAGTGTTAATCTTTCTCTGCCATTTTGATTATAAGTTTGCTGCAAGAAATCATTGGACAACATAGCTGGACAGAAGTTGAGCAATATTTTATTGCTAAGAACACGTGTGTATTTTATTAGAGAAGCACAGAATGTCTCTCTCTTGCTTTTTCACTTCAGCCTCTTTCTGGCATTCCCAGTTCCCTGCTCTCCACCAGGCAGGTCTGTTTCCAGTCCCTGGGCTGGGTTTCCTCAGATGAAATCACTCCAGGGAGACACTGCATCAGCAACCTCCCTTTACACTTTTACTGCCCAACTTCTCTTCCCATGAAATTTGCCCATTTTCTTTGCAGAACATTCACAAAGACCTGATGAATTTTGCTGGGAAGCACACAGAGGCTGCACAAGCCAGGGCTGCTGAATGTAAATTCAGTTCTTGTCTTCTCACTGTACAGTGGTTATGACTGATTACAGCTGTAGGTTAAACTGTCTGTGGCAAAAAACCTGATGAAACCTTGGCTCAGAGTTTTGAGTACATAAATCCATGTAAGGCATGATGAACATCAACAAGTGAAAAAATATTATAAATAATAAATAATACTTTTTAAGTATAAAGGAAGATGCTTTAAACTTTAACCATTATTATCTCTGTGCAGACCTTATGCTGCCTTGAGCAGCCTGTGTGCTGTACTCAGAGCTTTTACACCCTGAAACAATTTTATGTTGGAGATACTAAGGATTAGGAGCTTGGCTGCACAGATTTTGGTTTCTTGTGTGATCCAAACTTTTGCCATGATTAAACAACAAGAATATGAAATTTATATAGGCATTGCTAATGTTTAGCTTGAAAACAGCCTCTATCAGAACTCAAGCTGAAAAACATGTTAATCTGCTTAACTGAGACCTGTTTTTAAATTGTACAGAGGGAAGCAGAGTCTGTCAGGGAAGACAACTTGAAATTCAACTACAAAATACTAGAGGCAAAAAAAATTTCAAGGAGTGATCTTTATTTCATATGCATACATGCATCACTAGCCAGCTGTACAAACAGTGCCAGCAGCACTGTCAGATTAAGCTCAGCTAATTAAATCTTATTACTTTGTTAGGCACAGCTCATTGAACAGCTACTGTGTAACTGCTTACAGAAATTCAGCAATGCTAACAGTCCTAGCAAAGGGAAAACATGAGGGGAGAGTTTGCTTCAGTATCAATTACAAAAATCGACATGGTTGTCATGCTTGAAAGTATAAACACAATACATCAGATCAGAATGACCTTGCACATGAACTGTGTTTTTATTAGAGCTAAGAGCAAAATTATGGTTTTTTAGCAAGTGTGCTAACAAGAAAAATGAAGCAAATCACTGAGAGGTTTCAGTACATCCAGAGCCTGTGTTTGCATGTCTTATATAACATTTTATGTTGTTTCCAGAGTTTCGTGTAAGCCAATCATTACTACTAAAGAAAAATAAATAAATAATTTTTTTAAAAAAACCAAAAAAACTACTTAGGACCAGGAACCCTTTTTCATGGACAAACTTTGCACTACCATAACTAGAGTTTTCAAAGTTGGAGTTTTAAAATTACTGTCTTAGTAACAGCAGGGCTCCTGGATAATAACATGACTTTGCAAATATCAAAACCCTTTACATTTATTTCAAACATCTGCCAAATGTATTCATGAAGAACAGATTGATTACTAGGACAGTTTTGCTTTGGCCCATAAACATGGATTTAAGAAATCTGTTTCCAGCCATTCTGGTTTAAGAAGTTCACTTTCCACACAACACAGAAAACTCTGTATTTAATGCATAAATTCTAGATTTTCTCAGAATCAACAAATACAATACATAGAAAGGAAAATTTTGAGCGTTTAATGAATGAAACAAAATGGGATTGTCTCTTTCCTGAGGCTTTAATGCTGAATTATTTTCAAGGCTTTGAAATATGAAAATGGCAACAAAACCATTTTGCTACATCTCTTTATACCTGAGGTGTGTTTCTCACTGCACTTCTCTAATTGAGACAGCTTTTTGCATAGATAAATATTAGAAGAAAATTGGAGAAAATATTGAACACGTTTTAAAATTATGAAATACAAAATTTGTTATCCTGAAGTAATGATTTTAATGGCAGTCAGAAACTCCTGGTGTATTGTGTTTGACTGACATGTGAATTATAGATCTATGTTCCTTGTGGATAATTTGACAATACCATTCATCATCTGTAGCTCATATTATCATTTTTTGAAATGGATATGTTTACCTCTCAAATTATGCAAATTATTAAAGACTCATTAAAGTAACAAGTCCCTGACCTTAATCTCCATCTACAAATGAGATGGAGTACAAATAAGCATGTGGGTTCTGTCAAATGGGATAACAGGGCTAAGAAAAATATTAGTGGGAAAATAAATGCAGGAAGGATTCTCACGTGAACCACATGGTGTACCTTGCATGCATCCATCTTCCTTCCCTGCTGACTGGAAGGCCAGGGGTGGCAGACATTTCAGTCCTGTTGCAAGAATAGAAGTTAATGGGAAAATCGAACTGCAACCATGTATGCCTTCAAGACATATTTTAGGTAAGTTCTTCAACCCAACACTGACTATTGCCCCAGAGCCACCACCCCCTGGCTACCCCACAATCACTGCCTCCTCTCAGCTGGAGTCTGGTGCCAGGGTAAGCAATGGTGAATTTTGGTAATGCAAATACTGTCATGTGGACAGGACATGAAGACAGCCTTGGACCAGCCAACAGAGAGGGTTTCACATCTGTGCCAGATATGAGTTCTATAATGTGGATGTCCTAGATCTGGAGTGGGGTAGCGTGACTGCTCTGCAAATACTTCATCCAGGTCCTTCTTCAGCTAACGCTGACACGTTGCTGCTTTGAGACAGTGCCATGACTTTTCTTTCAGAGTGCCCAAAATTACAGGAGAGTTTTGTAACAGCCTGAGAAAATGTTTCTATAGTGAGGTTTTGCATTGCATTCAGCAGGGCGTGGTTGGGGCTGCAGGCAAGGCTTGCTGAGTATTTGCTGATGAAAGGAGCTAGGTAGCTTTTAAAAGAAGCACTTGGAATAAAATAGCAGGAATATAGTCACATTTTTAGGAAGGAACAAAGGTGTAAAATAAAGTAGCAGTGTAGGCATGCTTTACCCATTACTGTCTCCAGAAGCAGGCCCTGGGGTGGACCAGCTGCTGGCTTGGAGAACCTCTGGTGACCTCCATAGCAGGATGAAGAACCTCTTCTTCAGGCCATCACCTCATGAGAACAAGGATAATTGAAGCAAAGAGAAGCAGATTTTGAAAGAGTTTCAAAAATCAATCCATGCTGACTTTCAACAAGAGACTGATACAGATGGATGTCTGAACAGCAAAAACATTTGTGTTTATGTCTCTGACACAGTTTTCTCTCTGTACTGAAGTATATTTTGGTTCACCTCAAAGTCATGCAGGGAATCCAGAATTAGCACCAATGCTTGCATATAATTCTTTACAGCACTGTCTATCTCCTGCTACCTTCTGCTTCATGTGGCCCTGCAGCTGCACGTTGGACTCCACTGCCCTGGGTTCCTCTTCTGTTGTGACCAAACCAAGGCTCAGAGAAAGCCTCTGCATGTAGGACTGTTTCTGAACTGCTGCCAAATTCATTTGTGGGAAAAAACCCCAAGTTATAGGTTAATTACCTCTTCTGCTGTGGTTTCATTAGTACCATGTTGAAGCAGGTGCCCAAACTGCATGCTCAGAAAACAAAAGCCCCAGCACAGGCCATCAGACACTTCAGGAGATGCCTTAGCCCTTGTGTCACTAGCTGGCTGTAAGCTAGGAAGGTGTATCTGGTAGTACAGCTGCTCACGGCCATGGACCTCTCCTCTTCAAAGTGTGTTTGCAGATGACTATTGGGCATGTTTGGGGACAGCAATCATTAAAGCCAGCTGGCCCTACGAGCACTGACTCCTATCTTCTCTTCATGGCTACAGTAGCATTTATCTGTGTCCTCAGACTGTTGTTTGGTGCGGTTTTTTTTTATCCACATAATGTTTAACAGAGGAGTAAATGTTTAACAGAGGAGTAAATGTTTAACCCTGCTCACCTCCATGACTAAAGAAGTGCCCAGAACCACCAACAGCCTGACTGTCTTGGAGCACCACAAGCACTTCTCTCTTTTTCCCTGAAAGTCTAATTTGTGCCATCAGCCATTCTAGCTTATGCATTCATTCAACTTAAATGCAGAGTTTTTGTGGCTGGGAAAAAAATAAAACAGGCTGCTCCATGAAGCCTCACCTGACCTTCACAAGTGCTCCAAGGGACAGCAGAAACTGGTACTCTAGTTAGAAAAAATACAAATTCAAAACCAAAATACTTAACAGCAAACTTTGGCTAGATCTAAAGCAAGCATGCAGAGTTAAGCTGTATTCTGAAATTTAAAAAAATAAAAAAGAAAGAAAAGAAAAGAAAGTGTTGAGTCTGTAAATACTGTGCAGGGAACCTATCTGCATAACCAAGGCCATGGAACCCAGTAGGTAAAGAATTACCTCTGAAAGCAGCACAGTTGGGGACGGGGAGGGGGAGCACCTGTACTTACACTGTATAACAGATGCATTTCCTCGGTTCTCCAGGATCCAGGGGATTGTGCTGTCCTTTGCTGAGCGGACAGTAACAAGTCCTGCAGGGTACAGCAGAGGCATAGAGGGACTAAGCAGGCATTTTCCCTGGCTGGCTCATCAAACCTTGCATCTGAACAGTTCATCCATCCATGAATGGTGGTGAACCTGGTTCACAGCACTTCCTTTGGAAGATTCCTGGGAAATTCATCTTCATAAGGATTAGACTTACTGTTTGAGACTGCCTTGATTTATTACTGGTTAATATTTCTGAATTACTCTCTTCCATCATCCAATAAATACTGTATTTGAGACTAGGTTGCTGTTCATATACATTACAGTAGCTGCATTTGTTCAGTATTGTCTTTGGGCACTTGCAGTGATGGCACATATTTTATACAGCTTTTTAAAGCACTAAAGTCTACATTAAGTACTTTTCAGGTCTTGATAGATTAGGTGGTCCTCAACAGAGATACAGAAAGAATCTGTAAGAAAGAATTGGTTGTGAGGAGACTAATAAATTGTCACAGAGCTAAAATTCACCATTCCTACATGACTAAATGATGCACACTCTTTATTTATGAGGCCAAGAGGACTTGTTGGCTTCTGAGTAGCGACCAGTGGGGTTTCTACTGTGCAGAAATAAAAGACAAGATTTTGACATGTAAGTGGAGTCAATAAGCTGGGCAGGATGGCTGAGGACAAGTGGTGCTGCTTGTAGCTCCCTCACCCTGGACTTCAGATCTTAGTGTGGGGCATAATTGTGTCTCCAGATGAACAGTTATATCCATCTCAGGTGGCACATAGAGCAGAGTAGCTGCTCTTGGCACCAAACTATCATTTCCAATAAATATTTGCTTAGGATTGCATATCCTTTGGGATGTAACACTCTGCTCTACTGACCAGCTGGGCACTGTGGTCTTTGCTCTCCTTTTGCAGGGAAGGGATGTGGACATATTCATACAAGGTCCAAGAAAACTGGCTTCATCAGCATGCAAGCTTTGTGCTTCTGGGTAATATGTGTCTGAAGCCATGTAATGTTTAACAGAGGAAAACAGCAGTACGAGTAAAGCAGCAAGAAACAGCACAACCCATTGAGACCAAGAGTCTTCTGAATGTAAAGTAAGTAGCCAGTTATCTTTGCCGTAATTATTTTGACCCAGCTGTATGGTATTTAGCTAAGTTAGTCATAAAACACATCTGCTTTCAAGGGTGAAACCTGGTTTCTAAGCACTCAAATGACAGCTGAACTTAATTTCAAGAAAAGTTGAATAGCAAATTCTGGGGATTCATGATAGCAGCTCCATAGAGTATAACTCTGCTCTGAATATTTAACCCAAATAGCTCAAAAACACCTAGAAGAAATCTGCTTCAAAACCAGAAGTATCCTGACTTCTCAACTGTCAATTTTATTTATCAATACCAATTTTCCCTAAAGCTTACAACCAGATAACCAAAACAGAAGTGAATGAGTAAATGTCTTGCTTACACCAAGATGGTCCAGACAGAATTCACAAACTGATTTTGCTATTTCAAAGTTCTATGTAACTTCCAATTTACCCAGATCACACAGAGCAAAGCTGCAGAAAGACAAGCTGCCTCCTTTTAACCAGACCTTAATTTTCAGAGTGCTGTTGCAGGGTGAGGAAAATCCCAGTAAACATTGCACATACTCTGCTGAATGCATGTCTTTGGGTCCCTTTACCACTGATTGGGGGTGAGCAGGTAATTTGTGATCTTCTGCCTGAAGCCGTTCTGTTTCAAGTAGGACAATAGGTGAAGGTTACTTGGAGATTTTCTAGTCACTGGTATCATCCTTTCAATGGGAATAGCTCTTACCTGGTTTCTGACAAGTTAAGCACCTTAAACACCACAAATCATCCCAGCATATTCTTGGTCTAACTGGAAAAAGAGAAAGCAGTAAACAAAGAAAGAAAAATTGTTATAGTTACTACGAATGTCCAAGGTGCCCTGATCCAGGCTTGCTGCTGAGCACTACTCTGGCCTTAGGCATATTTGCCTTACAAAAGGATACTTTCCTGCTGGGATGAAGTTTGGAAAGACTGGAGAGGCCAAGTCCACACCAATGGTCTCACCTTTCCATAAAAAGATGTGCGATACACACAAGGAACCCATCTGGAAGACATATGACATGAGTGGTCATTTAAAAGAAACAAACATACTATAATTGAATCAATTATTGAAGCAGAAAAAATTTACCAGCCCTTATGATTAGTCACTTTGTAGGTTAAAATGAGTCAGGAATGAGAAAATAGATCTTTCTTTTTTTTTCATTCTGTCTACAGAATGCTGCAGTCTTGTATTGTTTTCCATTGACATAGCACTGTAGCACTGTTATTTAACATAAACCTCATCCAAATCCTAGAAGCATAATAACCCTAGGAGTTCTTAAGACATAAACATAAAATAATTAATCAGAATGCTTCTGATGTGTTGTTTTGCCATTTAAAAAAACAAAAGCACCTTTTCACTTCTTCTCTCCCTTGGACTATTATTTTTCTTTATTACTCACATGTTTCTTTTCCCACTAACAAGGGCCTTTGGTAGCTGGAGTAAAGCAGAACTGAAGTAGGTAGCAATGGATAGGAATTACAGGTAAACTCAGAAGCACAAAGATTTAAAAATCCATTTCCATGGCAAAGAAGGAGGTCAGGGGATAACAGTCATTACCCCTTGAAGGCAGTAGCAGACAGAAATAAAAGATGAGATGTCAATACAACCAACCTCCAGCATCCAAGACCTTTTGTTCTTTGTCCACACAGTAGCTGTGAAGAATGATGAAGGCCACCCTCACGCTGTGCTTGCTGGTGACCATGCTTCACCTCAACGTCCACAGCCTGACCCAGACTGACCAGTCAGAGGCAACTGACCCCCAAGAGAAGCATTCCCATGAGGGAGATCCTCTTGAGTCCTGCCAAAGGATAGTCCCCAGCAATACAGACTTTGCCTTTCAGTTTTACAGGCAAGCAACCACCCAAGAACCCGGCAAGAACATTTTCTTTTCCCCAGTCAGCATCTCTGCTACCTTTGCCCTTCTGGCCCTGGGCTCCCGAGGCACTAGCCAGGCTCAGGTGCTGGAAGGGCTGGCATTTAACCTCACCAACATCCAGCAGGAGGAGATACACGATGGCTTTTATCATCTCCTCCTCTTGCTGAGCCGCCCTGGTAGTCAGGTGCAGCTGAGCATGGGGAACACCCTCTTCATGGACAAACATCTGAAGCCAATGAAAACGTTCCTGAAGGACATCAGAAAACTGTACAGAGGAAAAGTTGTCTCTAGTAACTTCCAGAATTCTACTGAAGCTAAAAAAGAGATCAATGATTATGTAAAGAATAAAACCCGTGGGACTATAAACCAAATACTTGAGGACCTTGATCCAAACACTCTGATGGTAATTGTTAACTACATTTATTTCAAAGGTAAGTTACATAGAATAGATGCTATTTACTGCAGTATCTGTTTCACCTGCACTAAAACAAGCACTCCGAGTTATTTCTGAATAATTTTTAAATGAAAGTGTTTATATGAGACTATTATGAAAAAACCATTGAAAGTTCTCAACTTTGACACCTCTCCCACATCGAAATTTTTCTAGCATATATTTAGACCTCTAAACACAAAAGTTTATTTACTTGCCATCTTCAGGTTCAGGCAATTGCCACAGCACCACAGATTCATGTATTGTTAAATCTTCCTGTCACACTTCATCTACTTATTTTAAAAATTATAATGTTTTCACATTGTATGTGCAAAGTAAAAAACGAAATTCCAAAGATGATGATTAACAAAAATTGCCAAAAACTTCTATTTACTTACAGTTCCTGATTATTAAATGGGTAGGTACCTCTGGAGTTGGAGTCCAAATTTCTACACCTTGTCATCGTATTATATATATCCCAAGAGATATTTGAATATATTGCTTTGGAAATTATTAACTTCTTCTTAGGTGTTATGTTCCTTTGTAGCAGCATGCAGGACATACACAGAATTTTCCATCCAGAAAGGAATATTTGAAAATGGATGAACTTCCAGCAAAACAGACTTTATTTCAAATAATTTATTAAATTTGGGTGCCCTAGCCCCAGGAGCCCTAGTCTGAGTACCATACCAGAGTATATTTGCTTTCTGGAGGGCAAGGGGGAAGGCTTAAACTTGTAAAGTAACCAGAATACCGTGGAGTTGACATTCCATTATTTATTTTTCAAATTAGGTGATTTTTATTCAACACACAAAAAAAAAAAACAAAAAAAAAAAAAAAACCCCCAAAAAAACCCACTTGCAGAATGGCAATTGTAATCCTTGTCTATATGTTTGGTGAATTACCTGTTTTAATACAAATTAAACTATAATAGAAAATTCAATTGAATAAACATCAAGAGAAAACTATTTTGAAGGCTAAAGACCTTGAGGCCTGATTCCATTTACCATATTGCAGTTATGTTCAGGTCCAAAAGTTTGTGTTTCTCTAGCATGTAAGCTTTTCCTTAGTGCTACAAGATGTAAAACATATAAAAAATGTGAGGAGCTTAACATGCTACCTTTTAAAAGGAAGACATCTGCTGTGAAACTTGCTTTACAAGCAATAATATGAAAACAGACATCAAACCACCAGATTCTGGTACATTTTCATTTGCTTCAAATGAACATATGGTAATAGGATGAAGTTACTTCATTTAATTTATCTGACTTAGATGTTGTACGAGTTCACGGAAAATTTAACCTGGGATATTTAATTGTTACGGAACACAGTACAGCAAAGATGACAGAGAATGAGGTCTTCAATAAACTTGGAATACTTTTTATCTTCAAATAGGAATGTAAATCTTCAGATACAGGTTTATTTATTGTACATTAGTCTGGACTATATTAATATATCCTCTATGAAATAAGTATTCAATTCCATTCTTTCTCTTTTGTTTTTAAGCCTACTGGGAAAAGCCTTTCAATATTAAAGGAACTCACAAGGACTATTTCCATGTGAATGCAAACACCTCAGTTGAAGTGGATATGATGGTTCGAGATGGATTTTATAAAGCATACTCTGACAGGAAGCTGTCATGTGAGGTGGTGCAGATTCCTTACAAGGGAGATGTTGCAGCATTGTTTATCCTGCCCAATAAAGGAAAAATGAAACAGTTGGAACATGCCCTGACAAAAAACACTGTGTCTAGATGGGAAAGATCTCTTCAAAGATGGTAAATACAGAATTAGGATTTGATGATTTGAGGTAGTTGGAATCCAAAGTCTGAATGCTATGGTCAGGTTTTACAGTTGCTGTCCTGTATTTTTGATGGGAGGTTTAAACAATGGAATAAGTTTAAAGGGTCAGACCAAATGATCTGATAGTTCCAGAAAAAATTAGGACCAGCATCTTCCCATCTTCTTCTTCTTCTTGCCATCTTTCTTAGATGAAAAGACTAGCATTTGAGCACAGAAGAACCACCAAAAAGTCGGGAATCTTCAGTCCAAGGCATGCTCTGACTGCAATAACTACAATAATTTTCTTTTGAATTAACAGGAGGAGGGAATTGCACATTCCAAAACTATCAATTTCAGGCACCTACGACTTAAAGAAGATCTTAATGGATCTGGGTGTAACTGATGTGTTTTCTAATCAGGCTGATCTGTCTGGAATCACAGGAAACCCTGATTTGAAGGTTTCAAAAGTAAGTTTGTCAGCAAAAACAACAATCTGTGGATTCCTTAACACCCAATTGCCTTACACTAAGCTCACCTGTGAAATTTTACTTATTGCTAGGGTTGGCTGATACTCTGAAATAGAACACTTAGCTGATAAAGTCCCTTTAAATTCCCTCAGACTTCTCCAAGATCTGGAGATAAGGATATTGCCTTTTGTCTGACCAGCAAAGGTGGAGGGTGGGTGGAGGGGTGGGTTTAGCATTTGACCAGGAAACTAAACACAGCCTATTTTCTGCATGTAAAAGAAGTGCCTATGGGTAACTGAGTTGTGGATGTCTTGCATCAGCATATTCACCACAAAAAGTGGCCTTTTTCTAGCATGCATTCTGTAATTTTAAAGGATTTAAAAACTGCTGTTACCACTGAAGGTTCTGTTGAGTGCCAACAATGTAAAATGGACCAGACTTGAGGAAAACATCCCATTTAGTAGAGATAATATGAAGATACAGACTAGCATTGTTACAGCCATTCTGAAAACAGCACTTAAAATTTTCTAACATTTTGGGGCTAGTAAAAGAAAAAAAAAAAGCCCAAAAATAATTAAACAAAAAATCTGGTATCTGGTATCAAGGTTGAATCTTTACCTGATTAAACTGGAATGCATGTGCTGTTAGGAATACATACAGAAAAGTTCTGGAGCCCCATTTCCTTTCACTTTGAAACTGACATTCCCTGTGAATTTGCTTGGCTATTCTACTTTCAATTAATTGTTGCTAATTAAGTGCGCAGTTGCTAAGGTCTGCATTGGATACACTTGTGGTGAAGAACGCTGAATGTCTAAATATTTGCTTATTGAGACAACATCGCTGAAAAACCCACAATGGGCTGTAGCACCCTTCTTCCTGGTTCCTGGCTTATCAGCAATTTTTGTGAAAAGCAGTAGTTGAATTAACTTTGTGTTAATTTGAACAATTTCACACCACATTGTCCACATACATTAATTCCTGCTGTATTTTATTGTAGGCTACTCACAAAGCTCTGCTGAAGATTCATGAGAATGGCACAGAGGCTGCAGCAGCCAGCAGCATAGATTTTCTTCCTCATTCTGCTCCTCCCATCGTTAAATTCAATCATCCATTTTTGCTGTTGATAGTTGATCAATACACTCGGAGCATCCTCTTCATGGGAAAAATTGTAAACCCAACTGAAAAATGACTGCTCAGACACTGGTTTTATTGATTTGAATTGCACTTTATGGAATTATTGTTCAGTGTGATTAAAATTATATCACAACAGTTACTAACAATTTTCTTTTTCCAAAAAATTCAGGAAAGAGTGTGGTCATTCTTAGAAACACTCTTTTTGCTTCGTCCTTCCGTAGAAAATAACCACTGAGATATACCTATTAGTGAATTATGAAGAATTTTATAAATCAGCCTTTTAGTGATCAGTGTCATCTCTGAAAAGCAAGGTAATATCCAGATGAGAGACTCTGTTTAAAACACTGTAAGCAAAAAAAAGTGAACAAAGAGGCCATGCCTGACTTGTGGGTGGGAATGAAGGAAAGCACTGAGGTTCTTCAGCTGCTGTCAGTGCTCACCAGGCTCTGGTGCTGAAGGGTTGACATGGAAATTTAAAATACAAATGCAGTCCACTCACTAATACCTTAGCGCTTCTCTTCTACATGGATGCCATTGATGAAGAAAGGTCATGTTCTATTTCCATGAGAAAATGATTGCTCCCCTCTCTGAGGATGTCTGTCAATTTTACACCTCTCTCCTAATGCAGCCTTATGAATCCAAGTGAGTGTCAAAATCCAGAGCCAAGACTTGGCACTTGGGAAGATCTGGGGCCAGAAGAGATGCATGCTGACAGAAGCACAGCCAGTCTGGTGTGGTGTCACCCTGGGTTCCTCCCTCTGGGATCAGCAGCAGATGTTTAACAGTGGTAAACCTATTTAATACTGCTCAGAGGTATAGCATTATAGACTTAGGTTAAAAGAACCCAGACCCTTCTCAATGGGTTGAACCTCATCCAATTTCTTTAAATATACTGAAATAGCTGATCAGGAGTTTAGTATTTTAAATCAGAAGTTTGAGTCAATAGTGTCATGAGGTCAATTTGATAATAGAGCAATCAGTACTCAAGAAGGAGCTGCTCTCTAGAAACTAACCTCTCCATAGCAACTGTTGCCTGCCCACACCAATGTGTGCAGTCAGAGCATTTGCCTTGGCTAGAGGACATTTAGGAATATTCATGGTCAGACATATCCCTTTCCTGAAGGCAGACAGTCCTGTACCTCCAACAAACATCCTAAACTTCAGGCTGGTCAGGCCCTAGCACTGAAATGCTGGCAAGGATTTTTTCCTGGAAGATGAAAATACAGGCCTGCCCTTCCATGGATAGAGAATGAGTTTGGTGGATAAATCCAAATGAATTCTCTGCAAACTACAAGTTGGCTTCTGACATTGGTAGGGTTTCCAGTAGAAGGAAGGCATAGCTGCAAATTACACACGGGGAGAGTCAGTCACTTTCAGAGCAGGCATAGACACTTCCTTTGAAGGTCAAGTCACTTGCCATACTCTCCTTTATGACATTCACAGCTGATGGCATACAGCCACATTGTGTTTTTTCCTTTGAGTCAGCCATTAATGTAACAAACTCTACGTGAACATCCTATATGGAAGCAGTGCTGGGGAAAGTTTTAGTTGGCTAGGTATCCAAAAGGTTCTACTGGCACTGCGTTAGAATCTTGTGTTTCTTGTAAATAGAAGTTGCTTGTAAATGGAAGTTCAGAAGGGTATATGAATACCTGGAAGGGAAGAAACAAACATTGAGATTAATCCTATCTCCATTCTTTACATTTGTGCTGGTAAATAAAATGTTCCAAGGTCTGTTCTCTAACCATGCGGACAACTGGCTCATCACAGGTCATATCCACATTGCTTAGCTCTGACCCTGCAAGTCATCCAATCTACTTCTTGGAAATGTCCCTTGGCCTACACTAAGCAGAATTAGCACTGGTTTGGAAGAATCATATGGTGGCATGTGTCTGAAACTGTACTAAAAGTATATGAGTGACTGCAGGCTGATGGCCAGGTCTGCTCCCCAGAACTGTTTGTTGTGCCGGGACAAGTGGAGCCAGAGTGAAAAACAGGAGTGGGAAAGTGTCACTTTCTCTGTCCCTCTGTCACTCACCCCTATAAGCTCCCCCTCTGCTGGCAAGCTGCATTTTTTTGATTGACACTAATTTCCAGGTCATGCTGCTAGGCCTTCACAACTGCTTCTCAAAAATGAGGGAACGGGGGACCCTGATGTGGAATAAGACTTGGCAGCTCAAGAAACACCCTTCAAAACTACTGCAAGCCACAGACTTTGAGATTCTCATGTACTTAGCACAGATGTGTTCGGGTGGTCTCTCCTGATTAGCCCTGTGCCTTTGCTGTAATTGTGTATGCTTCTTTTCACAGTAATTGTGCATGCTTATTTTCAAAAGGCTGCTCCTCAATAAGGATTTGTGCTGGTCCTCAGGTGATACAGCAATGCCTTGATAATGCAGATACTTGAAACACTTCACAGCTGAGCACACAGAAAAAATAGAAAGAAATAGAAATAGAAATAGAAATAGAAATAGATAGAAATAGAAATAATATGAAGCATAAAATATGAACGCTAATTCTATTACATTGTAACAAAAATGAACTCGAATGCAATTTAAAATGTGATACAACTTACTGTGGAAGCATAGGCATTGTACATCATCTATATCCCCTTTCCTCCTTAAAAAATATTGAAACCAAGATTTTTGTTATGATCCAGAAAGTCTGTCACTAGTTCAATGACCTAGGTGTGGCCTGACACTGCAAACTGGAACGACCTGGCAGAAAAAGGCCATTGGAGAGTCTTCCTTGGCAGGTGGACCCCTTGTTGAGAAAAGCTCAGCACCCAAGGTCAACATCTTGCAGCTATCCTTCCAACAACTGTGCAGAGGCAGGCAGAGATGGAGGTGATAAAGTGCAGAGCTCCCCACTCCTCAGATCTGACAGTGATGTTAAGTAATGCAGACCATGACTGCAGTAATACCACTGCCAAAGTAGTACTGAGTCAGAGAGATATAACCAAATCCCAGGTGATCAATTCATTCTCAAAGACAGTGCCAGACCAAAGGGAAACCCATATTTTTTGACTGCTAAAATTTTTTAGAAGTTATTTTACTAACAAATCAGAATGACAAATGTAGCTATAACCTGATAAAGTAATAACTACAGAAGTTCTCAAAGGGCCAGATGGATGAATTTAGGAGTTGTTTTTGACATAGTACCCAGATATGAAATCTATTTACAATTATATCAAGAAACTTTGACTTCACTTTTTCTTTGTCCATGACTGCATGCAATGTTCCTTTGCTGCATGTCAGCCTGTTGTCCTTGACTGTCAACTGCTCAGTGGCCACAAGCAGAGTAAGAAAACTGAGCTCCACAGGAGCAGCAAGCCCACAAAGGCATCACTTTTGGGTCCTGCCAATGGATAGTCCTGAGAAACATGCACTCTTCCTTACAGTTTTTCAGGCAACTGACTGCCCGAGAACCTGGCAAGAGTGTTTTCTTCTCCCTGGTCAGCTTCTCCACTTGTTTTCTTTTGCTGGCCCTGGTCTTCACTGCCACCAGCCAGGCTCAAGTGCTGGAAGGGCTGCCTGTGAACCTCACTGACATTCAGGAGGGCACACCAATTTTCATTTTCTCGTTTGTTTTTTTTTTAATTCTGGGAGTTACACATGTCATCTCTAAGTTCTTGTACCATTATAATTAATTAAGGGGTTTGGTCTGCAGTCTTAACTGCTTGAGTTTGATGTACCTTTTGAAAAAAGAAATTCAAGCTAAAGTTCATTTTGAGAGCAAAATTTTGGTCTTGAAGTACACGTACTATTACTTATTTTCACCCCTATTTTATTTGAATGTTTTTTATAAAACTTCTGACAACTAGTTTTGAAAAGCTTTGGTAATGTCAAGTATGTCTACAACTCCACTATCTTCAGGTGGGAACTTAATGGAAAATATATCAGGAAAATCCGAGATGAGCAGTCAGAGACGTATTACCCATCTTGAACAGTAAAATGGTGGCTGATGACCCCAATGGAATTCACATGAGGCCATAAATGTTTGTGTGCTCTTGGAAATACTTTCATTCAATGCTAGCAGATTAGATATGGACAAAGTATAAAATATAAAATATTATTTTCTGAACACTGATTAAATAATCATCTGAGGTTAAATGTCTGTTATGAGAAAAGGAATCACACCTGATGATAAAAATAATTTTATTTTCTTCTGAGATATAATACAGAAAAAAAATAGAGTACTTAGTTCTGCTTATACAGCTTTCTTCTAGCACACTATGTGTTTATATGAAAATTCAGTTAAAAGATCCCAATTGCACTGGCGAAAGAAGCTGAAAACAAAGTAGAAAAGGTCTAGTTTCTATTCCCAGTTCTGTCACAGGCTTTTGCTTAGCCTTCAGCTTTTATTTTTTAATTTTTGTGTTAGTCATGCTGGTTTTTGAAATGAGAGCCTAATGTGCTTTCTCTTCATTTGACGTGAAAAGGATAAATATTTGTAAGACATGGAGAGCATATTTGGGATGGCTGTGGCTAGCACAGGTTCTTCCCGTGGGAACATTTTGCTATATTTCATAAACAAGATAAAGTTTGGATGTTTTGCAAACAATTTCTCCGGATTGAGTCAGTTCGGGCTTGGCCAATTGGGCCTAGGGGGAGGTCTCGGGCTGACCAATCTGGGGCACCTCTGTAGACTCTATATATATGGAATTCAAAACAATAAAGTTCTCTTCTCCTCTCTTTCCTTGTCTGAGAACTTGGGTCAGTCCTCAGCTAGCCGCTCAACAGCGACAGGATGTCCTTTACAGAAAAAGACAACATTACGAAAAGGACTTGATTTTTATTCTACTTACACCAGTTTTGCAATGATATCAATCTCCTGATTTTAACGGAGTTACATATGTCAATAAGTTTATCTAGATCAACTTTTGTAGATATACCCTGAGTTATACAACTTTATAGGGAAACAAGAAACAGCTGCATGAAGCTTTATCATGCAATGTACATATTTGTCAAGCTCAGTCCTTATCTTGCTGGTGTTTTGTTTTATAGTCAGAAATCCTTTGCCCTGGAAAGCCCTCAAATATAACTTGCAAAGCTAGCATATAATAATCAGATGACCAAGCAGCAACTTAAATATAAAAATCTGATGACCAAGCAGCAATAGAAATAAGTTAATGATATGGGATGAAACTGCTCCTGTAAGGAGGAACCAAGACACATTGCATAACTGAGCAGAGTCACTGGCAGACAGTAGGGAGAGAGATAATGAAATTATCCCTTAATTCCTTCCATATAGACCATTATCATGCCAATGGGAAAAGCATGTTTGTCAGTCCTTTTTATGACTCCCATGGTTCCTGGAGCAAGAGTCCCCCTGTCCCAGCCACTGCTTATTTCAAAGCATCCAGGAGCTCTATACTCTCTTCTGTACAAATCTCCTGGAGAGCTCTCCTTTCTGCAAAACTGCACAAATTTCCAGTTTGGCCTGGCATTTTCCTGTGTTCTGGAGACACAGCCATTTTCACCAACAGGAATGTGAAGTAACAAACTGCCTTCCTCTCCCTGGGCTCTCACAGCCCTGCCACCTGGCTGGCATGCAGGTGATACCCATGTGTGGTGATTCACCCTCATTTTCCATTGTCTTCAACAGAAGCCACGTATATCATCCGGGAGTCTCTATTTCTGGCACCTATGACCTAAGGGTAATTTTCAAATGACTGGGTGTGACTGATGGATTCATTGACCATTCTGTTCTGTCTGGAATGCTGGGAAGCTGATTCTTTGAAAATAATCATTTGTAGGTCTGCTGTAACTGCTGGTCTTAACCTTGCCTGTGAAGAGACTTGGGCCAAGGTCAGAGGATCTGGTTCCTGGGAGTTTTGAGCAGAGACAGAAGAAACTTTCCACTCTCTCCCTGACATGCTGAGTGCTGCTGCATCTCCTGGGAGAAAGGAGAAGAATCACTGCAGCAGTTTTACTGTTCCCTGAAATTCCTCTCTGGAAATAGTAGCATCCTTCAGATGGTTAGCCAAGCATTGGGACTGGGCTGAAAGATTAATGCTATTTACATGGGCAGGCCTAGGCTTGAGAAGAATATCTTGTCTTTGCTAGAGTTAAGCAGCAGCATACTTGCTACTCCTGAGACTTGGTCATTTTACATAATACTGCAATAAACTTCCTGGGTACTTGCACATATAATGAAAAAAATCCTTCTCTGTTGGAATATATTCTGACCAGCCCTGTCTCTACCTTGTAAGAGAGATTAGTTACATAGCAATTAATATGGTGGTTGATTCCTAGGTGTAGGTAAATTGTAAATTTACCTGGGGCAAAATCATGTACATTCAATGGAAATAATTAGTCATTGCTGATTAGGATAAGTGCCATGTGCCTCACCCTTAATTAAACTTCTAAATAGCTAAATTCTGCCTGTTTCAGCTTCCTCTGAGAAGGATCCCAGTGTAAGACACATATGGTATGTATGTAATTCATGCTTACCCTATGCATACATAGCTCAAGACCTCCTCTCTTCTCCCCAGCTAACATTTTGTCATGGAAAAGTTTCCCGATTTCATTCATACATTTGTTTCCTTATTTTTGTTATTTGTCAGGCTGTGTTGTGCTTTTTTTTTTTTTTTTTTTTTTTCACTTTAATAGTTTGTAAAACTCTCATCAAAATTCCCTCAAAAAGCTAACCAGTGTTCTGGTTAGCCCATCACCAGCCCATCAAATAATGCCATTTAGGGCAGGATGGAGTTGTGCCTGAACAAACTTGCTGCTGCCTTGGGTACTCAATTAGATGGCATTGTTGCATCAGGATATCCTGTGCAGAAAGTTCAGTGGGACAGAACATCCATGGTTTTGGCTTTTTCTTAGCTTTCCAGTACTTGTCATGTTCTGTTTCCAGGAACTCATTTACCATGGTTATTCCAGACTACCTTGCAAAGGTCTTTTATTCACAGTTTAGTTCAAACCAAGACTAGCAAAATCCCTGGTCTTTCTCTCCCTTTAGAGCCCTAGGTGCTGGCATCTTTCTGCCTCTGTGACGGGAAAAATACTTGAAATGTTTGCTATCCAGAAAAAACGTTTACTTAATCTTTGCTTTGCAAATAACTCTTATTTGCCCTGTGTAATATTTACCAGTGGACATTAACATAATAAAAGGAAGCCAATGAATAAGAGAGAAGAAGCACTGCAAAAGTCCAGCACAGTAAGTACCATATTATACTTTCTTAGAAGTCTTTGAATTTATGTTGTATGTGATCCCTGCTATTTATTGCTGAGGTTAATTTATATTGTACAGTAACTGGAAATTATTTTAGCTCTTGAGTCTTGAGCTTTGCAACTTTATGGGTAGTTTATGTGCAATAGAGATTGCCAATAAACTTTCTCAATTTATCCTCAACTTGCTGAAACATTTAAGGTAAAATCATGAAATAATATCGGTCTTGAGTCAGAACTGTTATATAAGAGGCAGAAATATATAAATAGTTTAAAGGCTGAGAATTTAGGTGGATTTTATACACTGCTGTAACTGACTGTATCACTGCAGAGCTTGAAAACCCAAGTCATAACAAGACCATGGGTTCTACAGAAACATATCAGCAAAAGTTGGTCCCTCTGCCAAAGAGCTTACCAGATACAGGGGTGCCAATACAGGAACTCAGCCACGTACCCCAAAGCACTTAGGAGTGCACTGAGGCCGTGCTGGACAGAAGCAAGAACTATTTCACTATAATACCTCACAAAAGCTGATTCTTCCCTGGAAGTGCCACATCATTATCTTATTTCCTCTGCTCATTGGTCACAAACTAAGAGAACTGACTAGAAACAGACTGTCCAGAGGCCAAGTAGAGGAGTATTTCTAAATAGAACAGTAGCTCTAATAACTGACATCTGAAAAACAGAATACAAAATCTTTTTATGCAGGAAAGAAAATCTTCTCTAGATCTAAGAGTTCCTCTGTTCTTTCTTAACAGAACTATTCAGAAGGACAATGAAGTCAACATTGTATTTGTGTTTGCTGCTTCTTGGACTTCAAGTCCATGGTCAACCGCAGGAACAACAAATACGTCATTCCCCAGAAGAGCAGTCCCAGGATGATACTGGAAACTTGCCTCATTGCAAGCTAGCCCCCAGCAATGCTGACTTTGCATTCAAGTTTTACAAGCAGGTCAGAGAGGAGGCAGGCAACAAGAACATTTTCTTCTCTCCTTTGAGCCTCTCCACTGCCTTTGCGATGCTCTCCCTGGGAGCCAGAGCAAACACACTCAGAGAGCTGCACAAAGGCCTTGCCTTCAACCTGACAGAGATGGAGGAGCAGGAGATCCATCAGGGATTTCAGCATGTCCTCCAGCTGCTGAATGACCCTCACCGAGAAGTCCAGTTGAACATGGGCAATGCCCTGTTCATAGACAGTCAACTGAAATTGCTTCAAAACTTTTCGGATAGTGTCACAAATTTTTATTATTCTGAAGCTGTTTCTAGCAACTTCCAGAATCCTCCAGAGGCTACAAGGGAAATCAATAAGTACGTGGAAACAAAAACACATGGCAAAATTGTTGATTTAGTCAAGAGTCTTGATCTAGAAACCGTGATGGTTCTCATTAACTACATTTTCTTTAAAGGTGAGTGACACACATGGGTAACAGCCATACACATAATCTCTGGAAGTTCTAAGAAACAAAACTTTTTCACATTGTGAACACATCCTATCATCTAATTTAAAACATATCTTTCTATTTTTAAATTACATAGGCAAATATTTGAAAGACAGGTATGAAGAATAATTTTCTAGATGAGAAATTTAAAAAATAATGAAAAAAATAAAAGAACCAGCAGAAGAACTGATCAATGTCATATAAATTTTAAACCAGGTTCAGAACTGAAGATATGAAGAACTTATGATGATTTGTTGAAAGGCACAGGTGTTTGGCTATGCAGGACATGGTCAAACAGAGATGACACTTCCATCAAAGGAATAAGCCTGAAGCTTTTATAGCTGGAGTCTGTGAAAGACTTACCATCATCTGAACAGGCAAAGGCTCATCTCTTTTCCACTGCAAGCCTCAACCTATGCTTTTCTTTTGTGATTTTTATTAAGACCATTGAAAACAGGTAAAGCTTCTTTCCATGGCCAGGGAACAAGCATACTTAAATTGAGATAGGCTTTTGCTGTCTCTACTGTCCAAATATATTATTCTAAGCATCAATTAATGTGACACGCCTTTATTAGTCCCTTTTTGTCAATTCTATACTCATTCTTTTTTCAAAAGGCTCCTGGGAAAATCCTTTCAACAATTTCTACACAAGAGATGATGACTTCTTCTTGGATGCCAAGAATTCTGTTCAGGTCAAAATGATGCATCAACAAAACCACTTTAATGTCCACAGGGATGAGAAGATGTGTAGCTGGGTAGTAGAAATCCCATACAAAGGAAATGTTACTTCATTGTTTGTTCTGCCTGATGAAGGGACAATGAAAAAGGTGGAAGATGCTCTGCTAAAAGAAACAGTGTCTGACTGGTTGAGATCACTTGAAAAAAGGTAATGTTTTAATTGTGGCTTTGTTTAAATATTGAACAGCCCAAAACTACTCATCCAGGAAGGGTAAAGCTTAGGATACCATGATGAATTGTGAAGTACAGTTCTGAGGAACAAGCACCGTTCAGCTTCTTTAACTCAGACAAGGTACTGTGTGATTTCATACCAAAGGGGAACTCTCTCACCTCCCCAGTCACAGCTCCCAGTTGTGAGGATCCTGCACAAGGGTACATTGTCCTCAGAAACCTGCCTTCAGTAGGAGGACTACAGTTCAAAACAAAGTACAATTTCTTTTTCTCCACTCTGGATGATACTTTCAAGCCAGTCACTTTCATAAACCATCACTCTACCCCTGCACCACGGATCAGACTGTGGGACAGGTACCTCAGTTTCTGCTTCCCTAACAGAAAGCCAAGCCTTAACTCCACGGGTATTTCGGATGGATATATACCTGCAATAGATAATGCTTTAAGGGATCTTGCAAAAACAAACTCTTTTTTTTTTTTTTTTTTTTTTTTTTTTTTAAGAGAGATCCACCTGGACCTTCCAAAATTCTCTGTCTCTGGCTCCTATGACGTTAAGAGCCTGTTTCAGAAAATGGGTGTGACAGAGGTGTTCAGTGATCAGGCTGATCTCTCTGGAGTGGCAGAAGATCCTCTGAAGGTTTCCAAAGTAAGTATGCAAACAGGGATGGTAATCAAGAGATTTTTCTGCCCTGCTTGTATGCAGGTTTAATCCTACAGATAAGCTGATCCTACTCCTGGATAGTGTAGTCATTGCTTATTGGTGGTAATAAAGGGAGGAAAAGGTTAGGCATTAAATGGCTGTTGTTCATACAGTTTAATATTAAATTGTTTACTGCACAGTGATCCTATAAACTTAGCTGAAAGTCTCTGAGGAAGAAAACAACTGGAAAGCACATCAGGAATAATTTCACAAAAAGCTGGTGTTAAGGAAGCAATGCATGACAAAAATCATAGTTATGATGTATGTTTGGGAATAGTCATTCTTATACTATATATACCATGAGGGTGATCAAAAATGGTGGGTTACTTAAGGGTTACTAATATGGGTTACTTATGAAATTTAGGTCCTTGAAAATACTCAAACCCTGACTGGATTAGATCCTGAGTTACCTCACCTGGTGTCAGAGGTGACAGTGCAGGGAGGTTGGAGGCATTCAGTGGCCTCTAGAGGTCCTTCCATCACATATTATTTGTGATTCCTCACAAGTAAATCAACAAAGAGTAAGCAGAGATTTATGAGAGGAAATTTTAGATGTTTAGATGTTTTGTGTTGCAGACCATGAGGGAAGACAACAGAAGGCTGTCCAAAACCAATTAAATAGCTCATGTGAATTCCCAAATATGAATTAGATATAGCTACCACAGAAAGCCCTGCAAAATCTTATTTGTGGGCTGTGTTACAGGAAGATATTCTATAAAGCTTGTCACTATTGTCTTTGCAGAAAGAATTGTTTTGCTTACACAGAAATTGATGCAAAATGAGAAATTTCTTTTTTCATGTTCAGTATTAAAGACAAAATCTTACTGTGAGAAACAACAGAACGATATCCTTTGTGTTGCTCACTCTCTGCAAGCAGTCATGTTTGACTCTGACTGTTGAAGAAAACTCTCCCTGAGCTCAGACCAAACTTTGCTTGTCTAGGAAAGGCTGGACATTAGTATTTCTTTCACACCAGTTCTACATTTATTCTGTGTTTTCTTTTAAGAATTACCTTCTCACAGTGTGAAAGCAAGCAATTTTTTTCCCCAGTTGCTTCTCTCTCTTCTGTGCCCAGATTGTAATCTCTGTTTTCCTTGCAGGCAATTCACAAGGCCACGGTGGATGTTAGAGAGAATGGCACAGAGGCTGCTGCAGTGACCAAGATAGAATTTACACTATACAGTCTACAATTCCCTCCTCCTCTTCCGATCAAATTCAACAAGCCCTTCCTAATGATGGTTATTGACAAAGCCACCGACAGCCTGCTCTTCATGGGGAAAATTGTGAACCCAACTGCTAAGGAAGACTAGGCCAGAGCACTTATGCTCTGCAGTGCAGAAAGGCAAGCTTGTGCATATCCCAGGAATATCTTTGCAAAATAGGACTGGAATTGATCTGATTCAGAATTAACAAATAAATAAATATTATGTCGAGTTTTCCTTTCCTTCAAAACAGACAGTTGGATATAAACATTATAGGTCATTTTTACAAAACTATTCACCCCAAGTAGTCAGCCATCAGGGGATCCTCAACAGATATACATTTTCCGTGTAGTTATCATGGTGTCAGGGGGTTTTGGATGCAGATACAACTTCCGACTGTTGGCTGAGACACTTCCTGTGTCTGCCATTTCCTATCCTCACCTCACAAGCCACAAATCTATCCCTTTCATCTGGGAAACCCTTCTTTCCCTCCCTCTCATTCCGCTGTGAATCCCAGGAGAAGCTTCTCCAGGGGCTGCAGGGGAATCTCTCCTCCAGCATCTGGAGCACCTCCTGCCCCTCCTTCTGCATTGACCTGAATGTCTGTGGGGCTGCTTCTCTCACTTGTTTTTTTAAGTCCTCCCCCTCACAGCTGCCACAAAATGTATTTTCCCTTTTCCCAAATGTGCTCCCCAGGGGTGCCACTGTCTTGGCTGAGGGGCTTAGCTGTGTTCTGCTGTGGGTCTGTTGGAGCCCTCTGGAATGGGCTAGAACTGGCTATGTAACAGGATTTAATAGATGGGTTCATTAGCACTTCAGTTCATTAGCACTTTGGTGGTGCTAATGAGCAGTCTGGAGCCATGGTGGGGTTCCTGGACAGTGTCCTCTCAGCATCTTCAGCTGGAGGGCACTTCTCCATCACAGCCTGAGCTGAGCCTCAGGACAGCTCAGGACACTGCTTCCTCCCTGGCTTTCCAGCCTCAACTCTGCTCTCCTCTGTAGGAGGAGCTGGAATCAGAGTCCACTGAGGGGGTCTGGGGCTCCCTGACACTGCTGGAGGGCATTAGCTTCTGGCTAGGCTGGGTCAGAGCTGCTAAATGCTTCTGCAATGTGGTTTGGTTTGGGAGAGCCCTGGCAGGTCATGGGGTGGAGAGAAAACTATAGTGTGCATTTTTGCAATGAGAGATAATAAAGCCTTTTTACGTGAGCAAGCACAGACCTTTCCACAGTCCTATGGGAAAAAAACCCCAACCTTTAGCCAACCTATTCACACAGGCATAAAGGCTTGCTTAATGCAAAATATTTTCTTTATAATCATCCCCCGTCTCGATTTTGAAGAAAGAAAACTAGCAATGCTCCACGGAAAATCTGAGTCAGCTATACCTGTCTAACTCATTTTCTCTCTCAGGAAAATAAAATCAATTGTTTCAGCATTGCTGGAAGGGGCAAGCGTCTGTTGTTGGAGGCCAGCCAAGGATTTTAGCTTTGCACAGGACTGCCAAGCTACAAGTCTCTTCATCCACAGCTACTAACACAGCTTGCTCAGTCATTGCTCCCCTGCTTTGGGAGGGGTGAAGTTTAGGGGAGCAGTTAACTGTGCACTGCTTGAGACACATTAAAGGGAAGGCAAGAATGAAAGTAAATAGGAAACTGTTCATATTGCCTCATTTCTTCCCTTCCCCTCTGCCCAGTTTGGAAAACGACACCCAGGAACAACCCCAATTTTATTGTTTAGTAGTAAATACTAGATGAGTGAAATAGAAGCCTTTGTAAAAATACTTAATTATCTTCTTATCAGAATGATGAGATTTTCTTATGGGAAATAGTGTAAGTTCGCTTGGTGCCTAATGGGTTAAATGCAGTTATTTAAAGGTGGAAAAATTATTTCAGCTGAGAGGAGAGTTCCCAGCTATGCTTTTGCAACTTCCCTGCAACTGCAAATAAGAACAACAACTCAAAAAAAAAAAAAAAAAGTTTTCAAAGGTGACCAGTGATTTCTCAAATAAGCAGTTAAGTTCAAAGACTTTGTTGGAAACTTATATGGATTTTGGAAAGGAGCTTAAAGAGTTGGAAGAGAACAGGAGTGTTGAGCTGATTTGCTCAGTTATTTTAGCTCCATGATGGAGCTAGGGGGAGTATAGCAAGAACATGATGATTTAACAGAAAAAGTGAAAGCTTTACAGATGTTCAAAAAGCCTGTCATAAAACCAAAGGCAACACAGTGTCCCAGCTGTAGATACCCTGAATCAGCTCTGGCTGAAACTGAAATTCTACCAAGAGGAAAACATATCACCCTGAGCCAAGATAACTCCGGCAGACCACTGAGTCTTCATGTTTTCAGGAGCAACATGGAACGGAGAGAGGTGGGCAAGTCAAATCTCTCTGAAGGACAAGGAGCCCTTGGTCACTCTTCAACATCCCAATGCCCCTCACCCTTAAGACACACTGACCCAAGGGAGAGAAATCTTGGAGCTGGCACATGGAGTGGACTGCCCATGTGTTATCAGGGATAACTAGCCTCACCTTATCCTCCACCAGCACAGCACACACAGACAACTAGTTAAAATCTCAAGGATATGCATTTTGATCCTTGATGACTTCTGTTGTTAACCAAAAAAGTAGCATCCACCCCTACCACACTGGAATATTGGGCATAAAGGATGCACAATGAGGGGTAAAACTAGACTGCATTAATTTTGCAATGTTTGACCTCCATTTTGCACAGATTTTAAGAGACAGGTCTCCCTGTGCCTTCATTAGCCATCTGCCTCTGCTACTTTTGGTGTCAAGCCCCTGCCTGAGAAAAAATGCATTTCTGAAGTGCATAGAGACAGCAATGCTGTTGCTGAAGTCACAGGGAGCCTTGACTTGGCACTGCCCCCCAGTCAGCCCTAAGTGGAGAAGGAGATTATCTGAACAGTGCTTTTATTTTGTATTTCCAAACAGTCTGACCTGACATCCAACAAAATTAAGGCTTTTGAGAAGCAATAGGGAATGTTGCAGGCAGCAAGCTGTCATATTTGAAAAGTAGCATATTACACTTCCAAGTTACTGTGAGCTCTCTTGGTTTGTCTGAATCACACCTATCAAAATAAGAACCATAAATAGCCACCAAATCGGAAAAAGTCTGAAAGAAAACCACCATGATTTTCCCTTCGTTAACATAAAATTGTACATTAAAGATGTAGTACAACATCTTGTTATGTTGGAGTCTTTTTCTGCTCGATCTCTTTTTTTGTAGGGTTGAAGTACCTTCCAGTTTACTAAGGTATCACTTTTACAGCTGCCTTGCAAGGAAGGAAATGCATCTGGGAATCTCAGGTCTATGTGCATTTAAGGAATTCAACAAGATTCTGGAGAAGGCCAATGCACTTGACTTCCTTGCTTGGAGAATCAGGTAGTGCTACCCCACTTGGCATCCATTTCTACTAAATCTGGAGCTCCTTGGTGACTGAGAATTCAAGCAAAGATTTTCTTATGAGCCCTTGGGAAAACTGCTGGCTTAACCAATAGCTATTATATGCACAATCAAGTGGATATTCTTGCCAGCTATATTTCTTTGAAGATGTGCCAGTACAGGCAGTATTAAAGGGGCAAATCAAGTTTTTAGTCTTTTAAGACTACAGCTCTTGCTAGCTCTGTTAATGTTTTCCATGAAACTTGTTAGTTCTCCTTTGTAAATCTGTGAGTCTTTAGGCAAGTACATGACATTTACATCAAAATTTTGCATGCCTACATGCTGTGTGGATGCCAATGGGAGGTGTAGCCAGCTGAATTGACTGTCTGTACCACAGGTAGGATTGATTTTAGCGTTTAAATACAGCACTGAAAAAGGAAACAGAACACCACAACTTCTGTCCAATTTAGGAATGCAGCCATTCCTTCCAAATCTCTGCAGGGTCTGTGGCACTCACTCACGTACAATGCACTTACACTGCCCTTTGTTCAACTCTTGTTCAGGAATGAAGTGCCCAAAACTGAGCACTATCTATTCTGTTTTGTGAGGGACACTCTGCAATCCTGGACATTCACCTTAAGACCTAAAAAAACCAATATCTGAAGTGTTGTAAAAGTGCTGTGGAAGTCCAGAAAAGCTGGTAAAGCTGATCCTGATGGAACAGTTCAGATGGAAGAACCAGGTCCCTCCCCACAAGAGTAGATGGCTTTAGGTCAAGCTTGAGATGCAGCTTTCCCTGCTGAGGCCCACATGTGCATATAGATGTGAAAGTGAGAAAGCAGGATTCCTTCTTTCTGAGAGCATCACTTTTGAACCATTTAATTTCCCATCTTGCAGACTGTTTGGTGTGAGAATTTTTGGTAGCCTGTCTGTAAGAGTTGTAGGTGGGGAGTAGGTTGTGTGAAAGTCCTCTCATAACTTTTAAATTAGTTGGATGATATCAACAATTCCAAACTAAAAAAGAAAACCAACCATCTTAAATAAAATTCGGAACGCCTGTCACTTTCCCATCTACGTCTCTATCTCTTTCAGTCCCTGTGCTATTACAGAAGGAAAATAAATTAGATAAAAGCTAAACATGAGCCAGCTCTCTGACTCAGTCATTGTACCACATGTTGTAAGGGTTTAGGGGAAGAATTCTCAGTTGTACCAAGAAAATAGAAGGTTTATTATTTTCTACAAGTTTCCAAAAATGAGACAGTTTGATCTGGAACTGATTTGAAACTCTTGCAAGGGCCTACGAAAAATTACAGAAACAACTTAGAAAAACAGTTTAGAAAACTAGCTTTCCTAAAACTGCAGACTTACAGAAAATCATTTTCCATGTCTTTCACCAGAAATATTATTAGCTAGTAAAACTTTCAGAGCACCAGTAATTATGAGTACTGCTTGGTGAATCCAGCCATCTGGTTACAGGGTAAATATGCCATTGCAGAAGTAAGATTTCTGTGGTCAAAAAAACCCTAAAACAAACCTAGCTAAACAGAGGTTCATTGAATATTTCCTAATGATTCCTCTTTTACTTCTTTTAGCTTCATTTTCCACTGTTTCTCAAAGGCCTCATGAACAAAGAATTTCATTATAAAATTACCCAGGATCATGGCAAAATATCAGTTAAAGACCAAATGAAGACCAAACTAAGTAAATATTATAGTGAGCCTTATAAGCACTGAGTGGCTGCCTGCCTGGGTGGTGAAATCCCACAGACATAGTAAATCTTTTGTTGTTTATCTTACAGAAATGAAAATGAAGGAGGAATAGAAGGCCCTTTGGAATTATATGCTGCAAATACAAAGAAAAAATTCATGGAACACAAATTTTTATTGGTTGCTATGCTTATGTACACTGGAGGCCAGAAGAGGACAGAAAAAATAAGCCTTTACAATACAAATGTCTTGTTTTTCATACAATATGAAGGGCAACACGTTTCTCACTCTCCTTGGAAAAAGTCCTTTTGCCTCTAAAGGTCTGCTCTGAAAGGAAGAAGTGCTTCTTCCCGAGTTTTGCTTGAAGCTGAATGTCATATATGGAATGGAAGCTTTCTCTTCCCAGGGTATTTCTCCCCATGTGCTCTGACATCAAGGTTTGCAATTCCTTCAAAGGAGACAACTTCAGCATCTTGTACAATTGGTGGGAAGGACCAGGGTGAATCATTCTTTTAGCCTTTCCTCCAGAGTGGTCATGTAGAAGGAACCTTCATACCCCAACTGAAATTAGACAATTGCCTTCTCTTCTTACCAGAACAGAGCCTGATAATTGGCTCTGTTCCAATATGGAAACCTATAAATCCCCCTAATTAGTTTCTTCAACACTCTAAGGAGTAGATTAATTGTGAAATAGTAATGTTTGGGGGGGGATTTTGTTCAAGAGAGATTTTGAAGGAATAATTAGATTATCTTAAAATAGATTTGTAAATCAGTGAATAAGGGGTGAAAAATAAAGTATTTGTTTGGCACTACAAATTGAAATTATCATAACAGATGAATCAAAAAATGGGAGTTGACCTCTTCATACCAAATAGGAGATGATAGAAAGGTCAGAGTTTGCAAAGAATTTGGAAACAAACTCTTGGGGTTTGCATGGGGAAGAGAATAAAAATGACTCAGCTTCAAAGGAGAGATTGATTTTTCAAGCATGAAATGCAATTTAGCAAAGACGTCTCAAGAAGAAATGTTGCATCTGTCTTGTGCAACTAGCACTATAACTTGTTAGGATTTATGAAGAAAACAACTTTACTTGATATGTCTCAATTTGGAGCCACGATGCTGTTGGCTTTCCTCTCAAGGGCTTTTTCTCAAATGAGAAAAGCTATTTGCTACATCCTTCCAGCCTTTTGCAAGAGAAGCTGTGTGAAAATCCCATTGCCCTTCATTTCTGGTATGAACCTTAGGAGACAGCAAGAAAGAGTAGAGCCACTGGGCCCCAGGAGTGCTCAGTGTTAGTTTTGCTCTCTTGTGCTGGCATGCAGCTGTGCCCAGAAGAGCAGTGTTGTCACTGCTTGGTCTACAGCTGCTGTATTAACTTTATTTGCTCTGTTTAATGTATAACAGTGTGCTCACTGTGTAGGCCTGTTCAAACAATGTCAAGACAGTGCAAAAAGCAGTAAAGGTCAGATGACTGTGAAGGGGTCCTTCTGAAAGTGCCGTGGATACCATTAAATTTTAGTAGGTAGGGACATTAAAATCACATTAGCTGTCTGTGTCATAGATTAACTCACTCAATTTATTAATTCATGCCCAGCTGATGGAGCTCACTGGGGCAGTGACAGTCTACCCTACACAAAGAAGCTCTTTAGCCAGCTGAGAAGGCAGATGAGATTTTCACTACCGTGAAGATGATTTTTTAATTAAACTTCTAAAGAAAAAGCAATAGGGAAAACATGGATCATTGAGCAAAAATTGTAGAAAGATGCAGGATTTTTGGGAAGGACTAATCCCCATCTTTAGTAGATAACTAGGGCATCTCTTTCTTTGGTACATAGATGATGGCTTCCATAGACTTCAGCCTGTCAGAACAGAGGCGTTCATGTAGTATGAAGTAGGTCCAGGAAGTCTCATAGCAGAAAACCTGAAGAGACAATCAGAACACTCAAAAGCAAATCTGCAACTTCCAATGGTCATCCTACCTCTGGCTCTTTTGGGGTCAGAGTGCAGGGGTCTGAGGGGCATGAAAGCATTGGTGCCAATGTGGAAAATGATGACCAGGGCCTTTTCTGTGAAGGTGACTGAGAGGCAAGGAGGGACAGGAGGGGCCGGGGGGGAGATGGAAATTTTTAAGGGATAAAGATGCTTTGCCACCTCTGAGACCATTTCACCCTTCCAGGAAGACCATCTGACACTGCAGAGGCAGCTCAGCTAAGGGAGAAGAGAGTTTCTTTCCCTGGGACATCTTCCTAAGGTTTCTGCTGCAGATAAGGGTCCTGCCACAGTGCAGCTTTCAGCCACTACCCATCTGCCTAAAGCCACACACACAGATGCACACATTGCTCTTCTTAATACTTCCTCACTGGGTTCAGACCCACTGGCGAAATCAGTCCTCCTTCTGACCACATCTCCCAGACCCCTTCTTATGCCTAGCTCAGAAGTATCCATCCTAAAGACCCATCCTCTTCAGGATGAAAAAGAAAAGCTGCTTAGCAATAACTGCACTTTTCTGGAAGAATGATGCATATAAATATCCACTTTCCACTCTCAATTTCTTTCATCATGTATCACCTGGATTTGGGATCACTAGCTGAGAAGAATTGAGAACATATGGCATTCTTAACTGTATATAAATTCATGATACATACAGGGCACAGTCAAGACAAAAGTCTCAAGAGATTATATATGATTTTTGTCTCTCAAGAGACACTACTGGTAGCTTCTTCCTTTACTGCTGCTATCACCTGTAAGTAGTTTCCCATTTTGTGCTTTGCATAACCCTTCTACTGCAGGAATAATTACCTGCATTTGGACCCAGAGTCCTTCACAGTCACCTTTTCCTAAAGTAGCTCCTATTCCCAATGCCTGTGCAGTAGTGTGCTGACTGGTAGAAACATGGAATATCTGGACAGCTGATCTGCAAATATTAAAGAACAGAGAAAATAGGAAAGAATAGAGGGAGCCCTCATTGGTGTCACAACATGCTGGAACAAACACGTGGAAATTCCTGATAGAGTTCAAGGTGAAAAGGTTGACTTTGTGGTATCCTCAATATTGTAAATGGTTGCAGTTCACAATTACTCCTTACATCTTGAGCTTCTGGTAGGAAATAGAGTCTGGGTGAGCAAACAGCACCTACAGGAGAAACAGGGGCTTTTAGCTGACAGGTTAGAAGGTTGCCAGGTAAAAAGGCACAAGGGGTCTAACATACTTTCACCAAAAGGGTGAGGCAGCATGAATTACAGTTCCACTGGTCTTTCCCTTTCTCTTTGCTCACAATTCACCAACTGCAGGAGCCCTACCTGCTGGTTATTACCAGGGATGAGATGGCAACTGTAAAAAACTGTTATGTTTCATGTCTAGGGGCAAAAAAGAATGTAAATAATGTGCTTCAGACACCTACGGAGTCCACACTGTAGTTCGTCATCTTATGGACTATCTCTGGTATCTTGCTGTTTTTCTTCCACTTCTATTTTACTGGAAATTTCCCTTCTTGATCCTAACCAGAAACACAGCCTTCTTCCTGCACTGTTTTTTTTCTTTTTTCCAAATGTAAATTCAATTTCTTGGGCAAAAAACCTGCACATTTCACATTACTAGATCACCCTCCTCTGCTTATACTGCCTGAGTCCAAGAGACACAGGGCCTCCTCTGACTGACTGAGGTGGTTGATCTCCATCACAGACCTGGGACCTGCTGCTCTCTCACACCCATCAATATTGTTCTGCTTAAAAACAACTGAAAATAACAGGGGAAAAAACCAAAATGCAAACAGGTTTTGTAAGAGCAACACTATTAAAAATATTTCATAGCAATTGGTTACTAGAATTTTGCATGCATCAGTTGTGTCAATTATTCCTTGTACTTTCATAGCACTCAGGAGTTTCAGTCACTGAAGCAGGACTCAGCTCTGCTGAAGTGAGTGTGCGTGGGATGGGAGCCTCTCCCCTCGGAGGCAGGTTGGTGCCTGTACATAGTTCTCCACACCCTTCCCTAGTTCCCACTGGTCTCATACCCAGATCTGCTCCTGAGCGAATGAAACACCATGCCAGAGCAGTTCTAACAACCAGTTTCAGATTTGCACTTTGGATGAAAAACATTGTCAGAAAACTACTTTTCATTTTCTCAGTAAATGAGCTGAAAGTTTCTCCAAGAGATCAGCAGGTTTTGCCTGACCCCAGCTGAAAAGCAGCAAATTACTGAGCTGAGGGAGGTATTGTGAGAGTCAGATGACATTTTAAAGAAGCTTCTAAAATATTGTTCCAGTGCAGAAACTGTTAAAATTAGATGCTTTATTTTTTCATCTAAAAAGCGTTTGGGAAGAAACTATTCAGCAAATTCAGCAAAAGCTTCAGCAGCTGCTCTGAGCAACTTGACACAACATGTTTGGATGAAGATGAGTTTTGACAGGAGTATTTCACCCTGTCAGAGGCTCTTCCCTCTTCACCATGCAGCTGACCTGCCCCTAACTAGAAAGTGCCCCAGCTTTTGTGAAAAAAGAAATGCAGGCAATATCTACATTATTTGCTGTTCCTCAGGAATCATTATCTGTCCCTGGTCTGGTTAATGTTTATGACAGAGTCTGGGTTTATAAGGTTGTTCAACAGCTCAAAGAATATGAAGAACAAGACAGACCCTTTGCACTGGAGATAATTGACTAGAGCAGGAATAAATATCTCCAACAAATGGCCATATTTAGAAACAGCTACTAAGCATCAGATCTTTCACAAACTAAATCTTCAGAGGCCAAAAAAAACTGGCTTTTCCTTTTCGCTTGTCACCTCTCCAGTCATCTCCATGCCACCACGTCCCAAAAGCTGTGTGAGTTTCTGAGAAGTAATAAAGAGGGTAGAAAGTCAAAATAAAACTATAAAAGTCTTCTAATTATAAGCATAACAAGGCTCACAACAAAACTTGGCATGAAAATGTATTTTTACCGAGTAAGAGATACTTCAAGCCATTTTTCTTCACCAAAAGACATAGGATAACTCCTGTCTGCTAAAATCAGTGTACTATTTCCCCAGATTGTTTTGGATGTATCTGTATATGCCCAGGTTACTTGTGGTGATGGGCAAGACAGGCTGGGTCTGTTTGCTACATGTCCATGATCACCATCATGTAAATAGTTGCAAAGTATACTCAATGCCAGCTAAAAATGGAACTAAATCAATGCTGAATTTGCACAACTGTCAGGTATTAGGAAATACAGAAATTCATGTGGCATTGACAAATACATCTCAAGACCCTCCATGCAAATATTTTTATATTTTCCTTTGGGAAGGCACCTTGTTGGAAAAAATGCTGGATATTGCTTTTCTCAAGTATATGAATATCTGTGCTTGGTAGTGAGACTGAGGCCTCAGAGTTTTACCTCTGGAGAAAGGCAATGTCAAATCAGTGTCAATGCAGCAGGACTCCACCAGTCCTGTCTGTCAACAAAAAGCACAGCACAGCCACCTTCATCCTGGCATTTCTTAACTGCAGGAATTTGCAGTTACTGTGTCTCACTGTGACACATTAATTTCCAAGAATTCCAGGTTTTATCACCTGCAGTATCCCATTTCTGAGGTGTCCAAGTGCATAATAATCACTACATATGGTGGATGAGACCAAAAAATGAGATTCTGGGGAAAGAGAAGACAGTGCAAATGCTGGAGCAGTCAGCCTAACACTCCTAACAGGAGATGGTAGACTTACAGGGTTTAAAGTCAAGCTAAATAGTAAGCTAGTTTTCAGTCTGCTGGGTCTTTCTGTGTCTCCAATTTCTGTAAATCTCCAGTTTCCTAGCCATTTCAGAGACATCGAAAGGTATCTGAGCAGAGGTGATGTGCTTTTTAAGGAGAGATTTGAAACCAGAAAGCGTTTCTGCAGGGCATGAACAGAGGTTGACACCCCCTGAGCAGCTTCAGGGTTTAAATCTCTTATGGACCAGGTCTCACAGCTCAGGGCAAAAGGTGTGCAGACATTTTATACCTAAAGAAACCTAGGACCTTCCTTTGGTGAAAGAACCAACCATTATCAAAATAAAGATCTAACACTGATTATGTTCAGACCACGTAATTTTAGAGCATGCAAGCAACAGTTCACTGATTCTTCCTCTCCCCTGTGGCTCTCCAGAGGGAGCAATTGCAAGCAGACACAGAGAGGAATGAGATTTGTCCACATAAAGGGCAGAGAACTGACAGCATTTGTTCTCAGACCCACTCACCTATATAGTTTATTCATGGCTCAAGAAAGAAGAACATAAATCTACTCAATAATACATGTATATGTGCAAGACAAATTAGTATATACTTGAACATTTTCCAAACTCTTTTCTTCCGTGCTAAAGGACTTTATCACTAATCAGCAATAGCTCTCCCCACTTTAATCACAAAACTTCATCTTTGGAGATGCTTTATGTTGTCCGGAGGGCAGACAGCAGAGTCAGGCCTGTTGAGACACCTGCAGTCAGGCTTTTTGCACACATGCTTCTTGCACACTTAGAAAGTGAATGGAGTTAAATCCCAACTTCTTGAGCCCCCCAGTAAGGACACATCTGAAAACATACCATCTTAATGGACATATGTGAAAAAAAAATGGCAGTATCAAATGTTTCTTTCAAAGCAACTTCTAATTTTGAAATAGCCCATTCAAGTTTGCCTGTTCCAAGGTTCACCAGTTTCCTTCTCTCCACTACTATTAGAAAGTGTACCATTAGCAGGCCTGAATTACAAGCACATCTAGAGAAACCAAGGCAGCTACATGGATTCCTACTGAGATTCAACCAGTGTTGGGAACCGTCAAAGTCTCTGGGGAGGAAAGCACAGTCCAGTGCAGTGCTGCAAGTCTGCACCGTGGAGGGGTGTGAGCTACCTGCCATGGCTGTGGTGTGCTGGGAGCACAGCAGATGGCCCAGCAGATTTGTTTGCTCTCAGTGTGCATTCTGTGTGCTGAGCTCTGGCAGAGCCTGTGGCTGGGCAGCCAGGAGGGAGCCTGTCTTGCACTGGCTCTGCCGGGGCATGCCAGAGGACAAGGGAGATGACACCTTCCCAGGGGCTATGTTTCAGGGAAAAGCCTCTGGACTCATGTGGTGAGAAGCAGAGGGGAGTTTCTCTGCAGGATGAAATCCGAACCTGCAGTGCAAGTGGAGACAGGGACTCCTGAGAGCATGGTTTCACTGTCATTTTTTGTTAGAAAAGCAGAATAATTTGAAGGCACCTCTGGAGGTCATCCAATCCCACCACCTGCTCCCAGCAGCACCAGCCTGGAATCTAGCTCAGGTTGCTCAGGGCCATGTCCAGCCAGGTTTTGGATGTCTTCAAGGACAGCAGTTTCACAGCCTCACACAGAGATGTGCCCTTGTACTTCACCTTGCTGTGAACACTCCTTTCCTTGGATCTCACTTCTGTTTCCCTTGCTGCAGCTCACATCTCGTGCCTTGCTCACTGCCACTGGGCACCTCTGGTTCCGTCTGCTAACAGCCCACTATGTGGGGAGGGACAGCAAGCACAGCTTCTCCCTTGGCCTTCTCTTCTCTCCAGGCTGAAAAGAACCTGTTCCCCCAGCCTCTCTCCACTTGTTCTGGGCTCCAGCCCCAGAGACCATCAGCCATCCTGGAGAGATGGCAGGGATGCAGGGGGATGAGACATCTCAGGCAGCAGCATCCTGTACTTTGGTCAGGTTAAAGCAATTGTGGAACCACAGCCTAAGAGAAGAAAGCAGACCCCAAGCTAGGTTTTGGAAGTGACAGATCAGAACTCTCCTTGGGACCCAGAAGGTCTTTACTGCATTGCAGAAAGAAACTCATGCTAGACTGGAAGTAAGGAAAGGAACTCACTGCAGTGGCTCGGGGAACAGTACTGCATGTGCATTCCCTCATCAGAGCTGGAATCTGTGTCTGAGCAAGGCACCCCACTTGGAGTGAGCTCAGACCTGCTGTGTGGGGCTGGCAGGGGAGGACAAGACCAGTGCACAGCATGAAAGCAAAGAAGAAGGAACTTAAAGGTGGAGGTCACTTGGAATCACTGGAACAGGCACTTGACACAATTGTACTTGAGCTGTATTGGCACTTGTTCCAGCAGGTCACTGCTGAACTGTTCCATGTAACCATGAGTGCCTTTCCTCTTGAAACACTGAGCTCCACAAATTAAATATAGCCTGGCAGGGGAGAAGAAGATGCAATTTTCACCAGGTCCACGCTGGCATTTACTCGCAGTGCTCTTATAGGAGGGACTCTGTGCTCTCAGTACTCCAGAGGGCATCATCAGAACAGCAACAACCCATTGTGTTTTAAAACGGCTCTTAGGGAATAATTAGTTTAATATTTTAAAAAGATGAAAGTGTTTCTCTACTAGAGAAGCAAACATACATTTCTTCTAATATAAATAATTAATTTTTTTTTTTACTACTGCCAGCCTGTTTTCAAGGGAATGCATACTGGATGACTCTTATTAATGTTGTCAATTTACTAAAAATTGAAACAGTATTATTAAGATCTTTCAATAATAATAATAATATTTTAAAAACACCAAAGTAACATGGGGGAGGGGAGTTCAGAATAATAAGGCACCTAGTATTGCAGACCAAGAGGACCAAATGGAAGGATTCCTGTCTTTCAGAATACCAGAGCAGTGCCTGCATAAGCCTACTGCCTGCATAAAAAGAGAGGTGCAAGTGCATATGCAACATATTCTGATATCAAATATTGAAACAGTCTCAGCAAATTTCAGGATGGCTTACGTGATTGGATGAAACTGTTATATAGATGAGAAAAAAGAGAATATCATATTGGCTATGACATGGGAGACTGTTATAGATTAGATTTTATTTATTTCATTTTCCCTCTTTCACTCCCATACAAATGTCAGCAGGTGAATGGCACTTCCAATTGCAAGACTAAATAGCTCTTAAATGAAGTCATGTTAAGTTGATTAGTTTTTTCCTCACTTTTTTTCAGTAACTTTATTCATAGCTGAACTTTTTCTTTAATTGTGGTCTAATTTTTCTCTCAGTGCACATGTTATTCATCTCCAATCTGAATATGTTTTAGGTAAGCCTCTGTAACCCAGCTGCTTTTTTCAGCCTGTAAACAATTCAAACACATTTTCTAGCAGTCTGAATCAAAACTCCTTCTGAACCACTTGCTTACCTTTACACAGATGAAAGGTACCCACAGAAGACAAAGGGGTAGAAGCCAGGAAGAAAGGATTTGCAGAAGCTCCAACAGCCCTAAATGCTTAGAACCTTCTGTACCTACTGGTAGTTCCACAGGTGCAGGCATACAGGCTAGAAAAGAGAGGAGAAGAAATGCTTCCATTCATTGCTAACCCCCGAGGAATGGCCCAGAGGAAGATCCTTCTGAAACTTTTATCTTGTTACTGTAAAGCTTTTCTTTCTGAAAGATTCTTCCTTTAACATGCACTACAAGAAAAGGCATTTTCACTACAAGAAGGACATTGAGGTGCTTGAGCACATCCAGAGAAGGGCAACGGAGCTGGTGAAGGGTCTAGAGCACAAATCTTAGGAGGAGCAGCTGGAGGAGCTAGGATTGTTTATCATGGCTCAGGAAGACCTCATCACTCTCTACAAACCACCTGAAAGGAGATTGCTTCAAGGTGGGTGATGGTCTCTTCTCCCAAGTAAAGAGTGATAGGACAAGAGGCAATGGACTCAAGTTGTGCCAGGAGATGTTTAGATTGGATATTAGGAAAAATTTCTTCACCAAAAGGATTATGAAGCACTGGAACACGCTGCCCAGGGCAGTGGTGGCATCACCATCCTTGGAGATATTTAACAGACATGTAGATCTGGCACTTAACAACAAGGTATAGCGGAGGAGTTCTCAGTGCTGGATTAATGGTTGGACTTGATGGTCTTAGATGTATTTCCCAACCTAAATGATTCTATGATGTATAGCACCTTTTCTCCCCTGATTCTCAAGGGGATGCTCCTAGTGGCTGGAAGGTGCTTACCAGGGCACTGACCTGTGAGTCTGCCCAGTCCCTCAGCCATACCCAAATTAGCACAGTCCCTGTGGCTGCAGGAGCACACCCTTACAGGTGTCATGTGAAACACAGGTGACCTGACCATGTGGGTCCAGCTGTGTGAAATCAGGCTCTGGTGTGTGGCTTGCCCTTCCCTGCCTGCCTTTTGGCAGAGCCTGCACCGCATGCTAGCCCACACTGGGAGCACAAGGCAACAGTTTGTCCTTCAACTCCTTGCTGCAGGAGGCACTGGGTGACACCAATCTGGCTGAGGTGTGCTGGCTGCCATGGGGTACTGAATGCTCACCTTTGCCATCGTTCTGCCATCCCTGTAGCAACTCCCAGACAGTACAAATGTCAGTACTGCACACTCAATTTTAATTTTATAAGTGATGTCCCTATAAATTGGCCTTTATCAATGGCAATGTAGGTAATTAAGAATTAGTGCACCATTTAAAACAAATATGCCAAATAAAAGCTACTAAAATTCTGGTGTAGAGGAAGCAAAATATCTCTGTTCAAAATACTAAATTGTAATCTGGCTGCAGCATGCATCCAGCTGTCTTATCCTTAGGCTCATCTCTAGTATTATGCATATGTTTCATTTTACTCACTTCAGTACTTCTACTGTATGAACTCATGCAGTTTACAGAAGTTAATGATGCATGTGAAGTATTTCCTAGAGTGAGTAGCTGGATTCCCAGCAGGAGGATGTGTAAAAATGCAGGGGATTCTTATGACTGTTCTAAGAAAAGGCAGGGTTTGGCCATGCATATACAGCAAAAATCAGGTGCCTGCCCAGAAAAATTGTCTTCACTGTTTACTCTGCACCATTCCTAAAGTAATAACGCTTGTCTGTCCTGGTTAATGTTTTCTAGAGGACGGTTTTTTTTGCTTTCATAATGCTTTTTAACTGTATAAATAAGAGAGGGAGCTGCAGGGTAGTCCTGGTGAGGACAGCAGGATCCTTGGAAGCTGCTGTAAGTAGTGATTTTTTTTGCTTCCTGTAGAGACATCAGAATTGTCTCCCCTTGTTGCAGGCAATCAATTTTAAATCTTTTCTAGGGTTGTATCTTACATGGAAATCTGTCCTAGATAAAGAGGGTTTTATTGTGTCAGCTGGATATAAAGGACATGGACATCACAACTGAGACACTGAGTTGCCTACAAATTGTCAAGTCACTGGCAGAAGGAGTAAGAACCTAAAAGCAGAGAAGGGTGTCTTGCCAGAAAACAAGGTGGTCTCTGGAGCAAGGAAATCCTAAAAGTGGGACTCTCCCTGATGTATCTCCTGCTAGAAATGGGCCCTGATTAATTAAAAGCCTGAGGATGTGTGCTTAGAGCTTTTCTTTTAATGTATTGGTGATTTTTTTTAAGTAATTCTGATGATTTTTATACTGAAGGTCTACAAGAAATACCACTGCTTAGGGAATGGTATGGTAAATCTAAAGTCTGCTTCCCTTTTAGATGAGACATTATTGAGGTAATCATCAGATTACAGGCCCATTGAAAGGGAAGGGGAGGAAACTGGTGATTTTCATATGTTCAGAAGATCACAGTGAGGTCAACATTTTCAATGAGCCAGGAACTGGGCTGGGGTCAGGTGAAACTGAGAACCTGGTCTGATCTGTTCTTGCAGAGAGAAGAAAATCTCCTCTGTCCCACCTGACTGCCCTAGCCACTGCATTCATTCTTTTTTGTCAATTTTTTATTCTCTTGGCCTCAGTGATGCTTCATCCCTGAGTGTGTGCAGTAACTCAGCTTCAACAGCAAATACTCATGGTGGCCTGGTAGAAGAGTGAGAGCTCATGTTCACCTGTTTCCAGGTCAAAGGAGGCTTAGAGGTGGGTGATGCCACTTTCTGGGTGAGTTCTCCAATGCTAAGCTGGCTCACAGAAGATAGAAAAAATACTAAAACAGTCACATACATTTCTAAAAGATAATGTAAATTTGGCTTTCACATTTCTGCTGCAAAAGGAATTACTTTTAATGAAATATTCATGGTGGTTGGATCCTCTGAAGAGTCCAATGCCTTTGCCTTGTGTTTGCAATCTCCTCAGGGGCTCAGGCATAGAGGTATCAAAACTCTGAATGACAAGAGAAGTGAATGTCTAGATGATCAGTCTAGATTAGGCCCTGAACCTTTTCAGGTGCATATGATGAAATGTGCAGAGCTTTCTGGCCAGCCAGGAAAGCTGAGTTTCTCGTGCTCCTTTGAATAGGTGGTCCTGGACAGCAGGCTTTGAGGTCATGTTCTCACAGACAGATATGGCCAGTCAAGTCCTTCTTTTGTGATTTTTTTGTGTGCTTGGGTGGTTTGGTTTTTTTTTTTTACAAGTCTCTGAGTAGGTGATAGTAGTTCAGCAGACACCCCTGGTGGTGGTGCTCTATCTTGATGTGCCTGGTGCCCCCACAGTGCTGCTTTCAGGAAACAAATATCTCAGATGTCCTCCTTCAGAAACAATCAGGAGGGAAGCAGCACCATCTGGTGAGCAAACAGCTTTTCTATTTCATGCTTGCATAAGTTTTTGGGTAGTGCAAATTTTCATGTTGTCTGAAATGAGATTATCAGTGAGGACCCCTTATGGGAGTAGTATGGGAGGAACACTCATCTCCTGGAACATTACATGGGACTCTAAAGGCAGCAAATTGTCTTCAGACTCTTCTCTTCAAATCACAGAGATAGAAATCAGTCCTAAAATTGACAAAATAGCTATATCCACAAAGAAGCAAGTTCTGTCACTCAGAAAACTCAGTCCAGGTCACTTCCTGGTTTTCTGGTGGAATTATTTTAAGATAACTTCAGCTAATCCCTGTGTTCTCCATTTTCTTTCTGAGTTGCATGGTAGAGACGATTGTGTGATAGGGAAGAGGCAATATTTCAGCAACTGTTATCACCAAGTCTGCTACAGATAAATTGCTGAAAACACTGTCCTCCAAGGGCTGGCATGCTCTTGTATCATTATCTGGTTTGACTGAAAGCTCCTTCTTTAAAGCAGCCTATTCTTGAACACCACAAATATATTGTCATTGCGTAACACATGCAAAGAAAAGAGGCAGAGGTAAACATGTTTCCTTCCAGGCTATTCAACAAGTCAGACTAGATTTGGAATTAGAATTGAAGTGCTTTTCACTTCTACTGCCATGTTGATGGATAAACTGTTTTTTCTGGAAATCATACAAGTAATGGTCTTAAAGAGCTTTCTGTAAACTTAACTCCTTCAGGTTGGGAATTTCTCTAAGGCTTTTAGCACAGGTTCTCAACTCTTTGCTTTTTAATAAATCATTGGCAACTATGCTCCATAGGAAAATCCATCAATCTTTAAGACCATATGAGAATCTTCATCTTCTGTTTCATGCTGAAAGGGTGTCTGTTGTCAATTTGTCATTGGATGATCACTTGCTAACCCAGAAGCCACAATAATATAAAATTAAATAGTAAGTATCAAATATGAAGTAACAATTCTAAATCATATTCTGAAGGGTTAGAGGGTGCAAATCTCATTATAAAAGTACCTTTAGGTTTCAAAAAAGGGACTAATGGAATGGGCCACTTGCATCTTCAAGGCTTACACAAAAAAAGACAAACCACAGCTGCTATGTGTTTTATAACCTTATGCCTTTAAACCTAACCATTATCAAGTTTTTCTGAGGTCTGATTCATGAGTCTTGGCTGGTTGTGATTGGCCACTACTGAGTAACAGATGGATGATTCAGATTCAGATTGTATTTAATTATCTGTGAATTCAAAGCTGTAATAAAATGAAATTAATTAATCACAAAATGCGAACATGTTTTAACTACATAGAGAAAAAATATCAGGATAGGGAAAACAGGATTCAGAAAACTGTAACCAATATTCTACAGAACCCTTACAGCAAAACCATTTTATATCCCTTCACCATTATTTTGAGGTCAAGTCAGTTAAACTCCCTTTCTGCTTTGCATTCCAAATAAATAGAATTGGCAGTTTGAGGTGTACATAGAAAAGTTCATCTATCAAGTGCTATATTTTGTAATAAATATTAAATGTGATGAGATAGAGAACAGGTGGCAACTTATGTTTAAAATGAAATGTTTCTTTTTTGGTATTCATGTTATTCTTAATAAATTATAGCTGCAGCTGAGTAAATAGTTCATAGTAAATAATTTATCCACAGGCAGCTTCTGAATCAGCTTGCTGGATATGTGGAAATATATTGGGTTTAGTTCTGATGCTTTTGTTTGGGAGTTGATTTCTTTTCAAAGTCTGACTAATACATTGGCTCACTGATAGCAGTTTTAAAAATTCAGACCTGGAGCTCTTATGTTGAGTTACAAGTATCTACATACATCGAGAAGTATCATTTCAATGTCAAAATCAGAGGAGACCAGACTATAATTTAAAACTACTGTGTACATTAATTGAAAATGCAGCTACAAGAACCCTTGTAGTTCTTACACTTGTCAGTAACACTGTTATTGCAAATAGGCCTGCTTTTTAGGATTACTTATAACAAACCTATAAATGTTTGAATATTTGATTATAGCTTGAAAATGTTTTGTTGCTCTCATGAATCTAACTGTAAGTGGATATTCAAATACTAATATAAATTGCTCTCTCTGATGTTATAGAGAAGGCTGGACCATAAGTGTAGCACTTTCTGACAAGTCTCTCAAGCTGAGTCATGCCAGAGATGAAAGGTGCAATTGGTGTAATGTATCTCTCCGTGCACAATTTTAGCAAATCTGGCTCATTATCGCCTCAAATCCTGTGCAACTCTTGCACCATTTCTTTGCCCTAGATTCCTCCTCAGAAATCTAGGCCTATTGGGACATTCATACCCCCATTTCCAAGGTCTCTTTTTAAGAGCTTACACAGTGCAGAGTGTCAGCTCTGCAATGAAATGTGGCTACCACGGCCAAGGGTAACACATTGATAAATGCACTGCCCTTTGGCCAGTGGAGCAGCTGATAAAAATAAGACCTTGTTCTTTGTTAATGACATTGACTGCTTCTGCTGTGCTGAAAATGAACCCACTCCAACAGTTTTGTTGAAGAGACAACATGTTGTTTCGGGTTCTTATTTAAAACATTACATTATTTCTGTTCAGAAAAAAAATACAAACAACAACCACCTATTCCTTAGAGAGGTAGGGGTTTATATCTGGTTTGCTACTGAAGAACAGCCACCACTATTTGTCCTTTCTTTAAATAGGGTGCCTTACAAATCTGACGAGAAGTTTATTTAAAGATCTCCTTCCTGCCTATTTGCTCAAATTCTGTTTCTATGTAGCCACCAATTGCTGCTCACTTGCATGAATTTCCCCTTTCTCCCCTAACTCACAAAACATCCAGACTTCTGTGGTGAACTTCCAAGGAATTATTCAGACCACTAGTGTCAAAAGCACAGTGGTACCACAGCCTTTCAACAATTAGCCACAAGGTGTTTCCTGATGGGATATGCTCCATTCTCCAGCCTGCTGAGGGTGCTGTGTATTCAACTAATCCATGCTGAATTTTGTCTTTGCAGGTATTTAGGGTGGGGGTGGCAGAAAGAGTTGGTGGAAACTTGCCAGGAGTCCTGGGAAAATAGAAAAATTTCTGGCAAGAACTGGAGAACACGGAAACTGAGGACAAAAGAAAGAGATAAGATTTTTTTATTCAGTGCTAATGACAAAATAACTATTTCTACTTAATTAATTTACTTACGTTAATAACAGCATCTCCTTTATTTTTCCTATAGGATTTTTATACAGGAACATGAAGACCACCTTGTACCTAAGTTTGCTCCTGGCTGGATTTCACGCTGTTGCCCACAGTCAGGTCCCACCCAGTGACCACAATGGACATGACCCAAACGAACCTAAACACCACCTACATCATGGAGGTGAAGCCATCGCCTGCCTCAAACTCGTGCCAAACAATGCTGACTTTGCATTCCAGTTTTTTAGGGAGGTTGCACAGGAGGCACCTAATAAGAACATTTTTCTCTCTCCTGTGAGCATCTCTGCAGCATTTGCGATGTTGGCCCTTGGGGCTAGGTCAGCCACAAAGTCCCAGATCCTGGAAGGACTCGCCTTCAACCTTACAGAGATTCAGGAGAAAGAGATACATGAAGGCTTCCACAACCTAATCCACATGCTGAGCCATCCTCAGGGCGGGGTCCAGCTCAACATGGGGAATGCCATCTTTGTAACAGAAAAGCTGAAACTTCTGGAAAAGTTTTTAGATAATGCCAAAACTCTGTATCAGCTGGAGGCTTTTACCACTGACTTTAACAGTCCCACAGAGGCTGAAAAGCAGGTCAATGATTATATAGAGATGAAAACACATGGGAAAATTACTAATTTGGTCAAAGACATGGACCCACAAACTGTAATGCTTCTGGCTAGCTTTGTTTTCTTTAAAGGTAAGTCCTCTAGGGCTCACATTCTCACTATTCATTCTTATCAACAGATCTGGTGTTGGCTACCTCAATTGAAAACTGGTCTAGGGAAAATTTCAAATGCTCTTTGCTGAGACAGAAGATCTCCTAATGGCAGAGTGGAGGTGCTTGAGACGTGACAGGATCCCTCCTGGCATGGGCAGGCAGCTGGAGGCCACACAGGCTTGTTTCTCTTTGTGACAGCTCCAGGAGCTTTGCTCCAAGCCACAGCCTCCCGTGCAGCCTGAGCTGGTGTTCCTGGGTTGAACCAGAACTCCAATTGCCCTACATTCTTCTAATTTTCAGTGAAGGTGCTGAGACTTATACGTGACCTAATGCCTCTTTTTAAAATTATGCATATATTTATATGCATTATGTAATTCATTAATATGATGTGGGTTAGAAGACATGCTCTGAAGCCTGATATAACACCACGCAGATATGAGATCCTACATTAATTTTATCTACAAATTGAGGCTTATGATCAAAGTCAATAGAAATTAAGTGCATGCAGTATATGAGTATATAGATGATGTCTTCAGAAACTCCACTTAGATCAACAGAACAGAAGTGGTAGGTACAAAAAAAAAAAAAGCCTTATTGTTTCATCACTGGCACCTGAAACATAAACAAAAGCAGAATCCATTTTAAAGTGTTATGATTGAAAATTCTGTAATTAACACATGGAGAAATAGGTGAATACTATTTCTAGGTATAAAAAAGTTAGTCTATGATGGGATAGAACATGGGATATTCTGTTAAATTCTCCTTCTCTGTATCAGGCAGCTGGGAAAAGCCTTTTAAACCAGAGCATACTGAAGAAAGGGAGTTCTTTGTGGATGCTGAAACTACTGTGAAAGTCCCTATGATGTACCAGATGGGCAGATTTGACTTCTATTTTGATGAGGAGCTGTCATGCACTGTGGTACGGCTGCATTATAATGGGAGTGCTACTGCATTTCTGGTTCTGCCAGCAAAAGGGAAAATGAAGCAGTTAGAGCAAACTCTGGACAAGGAAACCATCCAGAAATGGTCAGACCATCTCTTCCTGAGGTAATCTGCCAGTCAGCTGCAGCAGCACCTAGATTTATAGTATTTTTTTCTTTTTTGGGGATGCAAACATGATGAATTTGGTGATTCTGGGAGCTAAGTGGGTTTTTTTTGGCTTGTGTGCCCTAGCTGTAAAAATCTTGCAGCTGGTTGGTATTTAACTATTCTTTTGTTGATGGCTGAGTGACTTGCTGCCCTCCTGACCAGAGCAGAGACCATCCTGAATAGCAAGCCTAGACTGGTGTTTCTAAAACATTCCATGGACTGAGTGGAATGGTTGCAATTTTAAGCCAAATCTTCTATAGTGGGAATTCAGCTAGTGTGTTTTATCTCTCATGTGTCACTGATACACCGTGACTCAGGCACAAATCTAAACCTTAAATAAAGCATAACTTACACAGTTTGTAGTAGTGCTTACAGACATAATATGTCCTACCCAAATATCTTCCTTACAAGAACCATTGCAGCACTCAGTGGTTGTTAGAACAGGCAAGTGATTAATTGTTGATGTCCTGATTTTCTGGCATTTTGTTTTGAAACTATAAAAATCTAATGAGTTTCTGTTAGCTTCAACCATTGACACCAACATCAGCTAACGCATTTTACAACCTTGTTTGTCTGGGAGAGAAGAGATCTTAGCAACAGTAGATGAGTAATATCAAGTTAATACATGCTTAATTTACCAAGCTCTGCCCTAATTCACAACTAATAAGGCTGTGCAGTTCACACCCATGTATCTCAGTGCATCATCACAGAAATACCAGCACAGTTAGTAAAAACATAATGGGTAGCAAACTAGATATGAGCTAATAATGTGATAAATAAAAATGTATCATTCTCAGCTGCAATATCCAGAAAACACTTATCTAAATGAGTTTGTGGTGCAAGGTCGTTCAGGCAGCAGGGAACAGACCTTTCCCGGGGCCATGCCAAATGCCCCAGTTATGCCATAAATACTTCTTTGATTTGAAATGCTGGGATTTGCCACACTTCTCCCCAAGCAGACTTTGTCAGGACTTTGCTTCAGCTCTCCACCTTCCAGTGCAACATGGGCTGTCCCTTGCCTCTGCCTGTAAAGAGGGGCTCTTGTTACTATCCTACTTAGCAGAGTGCTCTCAGATTTCCTGATGCAAAACACCAGATAAATACTATTATGATTGCTATTATTATTACCAAGAATGATAGTGCTTATATCACCATGAGAAGCACCAGCAATTGAATTAGTGCTCATTGTACATTCAGGGTCCAAACCCCTGGGTTTTGACATTCATAAGAATTAACCTTCTCACCATCATTTATGCTGGTGAAAAACACTTATCACTACCCTCTGTGTTTCTCTTCTACCTAACAGGTCTATGAGACTCTACTTCCCCAAATTTTCTATTTCTGGGAGCTATGAAATAAGTAACACCCTTAGCAAGATGGGAATTGTGGATGTGTTCACCAACCAAGCAGATCTCTCTGGCATCACTGGCACCCCAGAGCTGAAGGTTTCCAAAGTAAGTCTGTGGCTGTTGGCCTTTTCCTTTCTTTCAAAAACATGCAGGAAAACCCATCAGTGGCAGCATCCAGAAATGCTAGGTAAATACAGCTCCCAGCTCACCTGCAGCTGGGTCACCCAGCCCTCAGCTTGCAAGCTTACAAAAGGAGTTTGGCCCTCAGTGACACTGGAGATCAGATTAGATTGCTGCATGACTGTTTTTTCCAAGACTGGTATTGGCCAAGATTTTTTGGGCAGTAACTGAAACACGAGAGGAGCATCAAACCCTGGCTCCTCAAGGAAAATCACTAATGCTTCCAGACACAGCACAACCTGTCCTTCTCACCCTGGAGACTCAGTTCTGGAGGTGCAGACAAACACAGGTGGAGCCTCTATCCTTCATCCAATCTTTTGGAACTTATTTAGGAAATTTCTATAGCTCCATCCTAGCCCTCATGTAAGCAGCCATAGAACCATACAGCTCTTCTGCTCCTTCTCGCTTCTCAGTGGATCCTCAAAGCAGGGCTGCTTTAAAAAGGAGTTTGATTCATCTCTTAAATGGCTGTTGACTGCCCAAAGTGACTATTTTCTTTTTTTCCTAGGTTGTTCACAAGGCTTCTCTGGATGTTGATGAGAGAGGTACTGAGGCAGCAGCAGCAACTGCTGTTGAAATAATGGCAATATCTCTTCCTCCAACCATTGAATTCAGCCATCCCTTCCTCATGCTGATTTTTGATAGAGATACAAACAGTACACTCTTCATAGGAAAAATAGTTAACCCAACTATCACTAGCTGAAGTGACATATGAATTTTGTTTGCTACTGCTAATTAAAGATGTGAAAATGCATTACATGATTTATTTCCATTTGTACCAGTTTGTATATGGGTTTTTTTAGCAACAGTTTTTATTTCATGGTATCATCAAAAACTGACCATGTTTGACCATGTATTGACCACCACAATTGCTGAAGAGGAAGCAAGGAAATTGTTTAAAATTCAGCTAGAAAAGAATGCCTTTTTTACTTGGCTGAAAGCCAAAGAAAGACCTAAGCTTCGACAGCATTTGGAGACAAACATTTCTATTAAAATGAAAGACTCCTGCCTAGTATGAGGTAGTCAACCAGAATAGCAGGTAAAATTATGAACATTCTTGCAAACAAAGCAGAAGTGGTTGTAATTTACCATAAGTAAATATGAGATGGGAAGAGTTGGATCAACATTGCAGGGTCACAGGAACCTGAAGCTTTTAATGGAGACAGCACTGGGAATGTGAAAAGCTGCCTTAAACAAAAAAAAACCTGCTTTCTTTACCAGAAACCTTTTATCATTCTTAGTATCGATCTAGCAGCAAATCTTCCTGAGTTTCTTGAAACTCAAAAGAGAGCAGGAGGATCAAATCTGCCTTGAATCTGAAGATTTTTACCATGTGTTACCAATTTGACAGATTTAGGTGGAGTTACTGACTTCTCACACATGTATCCTTCAGTGAGAAGAAGGATGTAGCTGAATGGGAAGGTGTGGTATTTGGATGGCAATTACACAAGCAGTCTGTCAGCTGAGATTTGTGGAAAACCAAAAGGCAGCTCTAGAAAATTACTGATATTTTCAATGCTGTCCTTTTACAGCTAAAAATGTAAGTAAGGAGCACTCAATAAGCAAATCATCTGACCCAGGCAAGGGTGACAGGCACCTAGGTAGGACATAGGGCAGCTTGACGGCTGGCTGGGAACCACCTTCAATGGACCTGCCTTGGCAACTGGTACCAGAAAGAGTACAATTGGCTTTGTTTTCTCTAAAGTTGTGGGGTTTGGAATGAGGTGAAATGGTGTCCTGTCATTGGCAATGATGCTGGGAGCAGCCAAATGGCTTGGGAAGCAAACACAGCCTCAGCAAGATCTTGTGTGCCCCCTGCAAAATTGAGAGCAAGTGTGATTTTATTAGTCTGGTGCAAACCCCTGTCTCCCCTGTTCAGTCTAAAGGAAAGCCTCCTTTTTGCCTCATGTTCCTTGTAAACACTGTCTCAACACAATGCTTGATGGTGTGTTTTGACTAAATACAGTCTCAGTATAGATGACTATATCAACAACTCATAGCATTGAAGGCAGGACTCACCGTGACAGAAGAGCATGTATTTTTCTGGCACCTCCCTGCACACTCCTCCATCTGTTTGGGTGGCTTTGTGGCCCAACACCCACACAGGAGTCATTAACACGGCCCCCTACCTTACTGCAGGTTTTTCATCTCCCTGAAATACAGGGTGCAGCCTCAATGGGGTCAGTCTCAGCTGTTATCACTCCTACTGTTAACTGCTGTTAAGCAGTGAGCATCCAGCAAAGCAACAGTAAAACCTTTAGGGGGTAGAGAGCTCAAAGAGGTGAGATCCTGAGTTATGTATTGAATTCCCCAGAGCTGCAGATGAAAAATGGACATCATTGATTTTAGTAGAGTGATTCTCAATTTACATCAAGAAGTGTGGAAGAAACAGAGGCCACAGATGCACTAAATGTTGCTTGCTCCCTTGTAAACTACTTTGCAGTGGATGAAGACATAAATATAGAAATACAGCATAGTAGGAGGAAAGTTGTCCTCATGTGGTTCTGGGAGAGATTTGAAAATGAAGATAATTTCTCACATAAGCTAAATCAGCTTTTGCAGGCTGTTAATCCATATTTTTGGAAGGAGATTCCTTCCTTTCCTACCCTTAGTACCTTGGTGCCCTCACAGACGTGTGCCCCTTCACAAGCAGGATACTGGAATTCTGTTTTCCTCATATATTCCAGGGAAAGGAGCCCACAGGGCAGTAGGAGGGAGGCACAGGAGCAGATATACTGCTGTGAAGGGCTAGCACTTCACAGTTTGTGCTTCTCCTCTCGCTGCATCTCTTATACAATCTCTCCGTGTTTGTAAAATGTGCTGGGGAGGTTACAGGGACAGTGAGTGGTGCCAGCCATGGGAGGACAGAGTGGTGGTGATGAGGGGTGTCTGCCATTCCCACAGGGGATTTCCTGTCAATCAGGATCAGCATCCAGGAGCCGTTTGCTAGACTTGCCTCATCAGGCGATAGCTCCTGGTGTATAGACATCATGCTGTGATTTTCCACTGCAGGATTTGCCAGAGACAGTGTTAAGATGAGGCAGGCACCACACTTAGCACAAAAGAGCAGCAGACAGCTTGCTCCCTGCCTACATCCATGCTGTACTGCGCTGTTTGTTATGTGGCCCCTTCTCATCTCTCCCCCCAGCCACCAAGTCCTACCCTCTTAATCCTGCTCTCGTCGCTGCAAGCAACAAAACAGGTTTTCCTGAATACACTCACTCTTCTCATTTCCTCTCCAGACCAGCTCTTTTTCACAGCCTCCCACTCTCCCTCCTGCAGACTAACATTTTATCCCTCCCACTCGCCGGCACCGTTTGTTCATGCAGGAGGTGAACGCTGCCGGCTCAGCTGTGGCGCCTGCTCCACCAGCAGGTCCTCCTCTCTCCTTCCCAAAAAATGGAGGGTGGGAATAAGCAGGGCTCTCTGCCTTCCACAGCCCGTCTCGAAGGCCCTCACAGCACAGAGAGGAAGGCTGGGCAGAAAGGCAGGGCTTCATGTCACTGGGCTATTGCCATTTGGCGTGATGGGCAATGTGGGGATATAAATGAGCCAGAGATGCATCTTGGGGGCAATTAATGACAAGGTTCATTAGCCGCTGCCACAGCTACAGAGTGTGAGGTTGGAGCTCACAGCTGTGCTTGTGGTGATCCCAGGTTTGGGCAGCCTGCTTGTCCCTTGTCCAGATGCCAAGCTCTGTTTCACAGACTGCACCAGGGCAATGCCAACAGCTTCCAAGCGCCACATCCCAAGACTGCCACAGAGTCCTGGGCTCACACACCGTTTGTTGAAGCAGGCTTTTGGGGTTTTGCTCTTTTCTCACCATCACTAAGGGTGTACCTGGAGGAAGGGAACAAAAAGTCCCCTCACTTCCCACCCCACACCCTTCAGCCTCCCTACAAATGGGAGTCACAGGAAAAACTCCCTATTTACTCTTCAGGCAGGTGTGATCTGATAGCTCTTGCTCAGCAGGAGGAAAGACATGGGTGAGTATAACCTCTAACTTTGCAAGTACAGCAGTGTTGTTGTTGCTTGTAATGCAGTGACCTGGTTTGTGTTAAACTAACAGCACAGGCCTCAGGTCTCTGCACTTGTCAGGCTTTGCTTGGGCCTGTCCAGGCCTGCCTGGGCTTTTGTTTTAACTTCTTTGCTTGTAACAGTAACTATCCAGCAACACACTGCTATTATCTAATTTGTTTTAATTTTTCCTTAGCTTTGAACGATTGTATACAGATATTTCTGTAACCAGGAGATATTAAGAACAAGGAGTTCTTCTGCACAGAATGAAGTGTCTTTGGCCCTAGAATGAAAAATTAGGGTGTACAGACAGAGTGGGATGATAGCAGGGGGCTGGAGAGTACAAGCACAGGGTGATACTGACCTCAGAGCTATAAACATCTCACCAGTGCTGAGTCACTGGTCATCAAAGCTTGGGAGCTCAGTGAAACTAGTTTGGGGTATAACTAGCAGCTAGGAGAACAGAGATTGAGTACGGAGTGTGTGTAAAACAGACCACAGGTACTGTGTCCAGGTGTACTGTGGACCTGTGGAACAATGAAGGCAATCAAAATGAAGAACATGTGAGCAAACGTGAGCAATGATCCCAGGCAGACCCCAGAGCACAGAGTTACATCTGCCCCTTTACTCCTCCTGGCAAGAACGTGGCAAGAATCCCTTTCCTTAGGGCTGAAGCCATCAACCTGAGGAATGCGTGGGACACAGAAAGGGTGAGCATAAGACAAGACAATAGGGAAGGTACTAAAAAGTTTGCATGTATAAATTTTAACTATACATAATCTGAACGGTAAGTTTCAGTATTGTAACCAGGGTATTAATGCTTGGATAAAACTGTTAAGATTTTAAATACAGTATCGATAAATTCTCATCTTTGCATATAAGGCATGTTTTTCCATGATAACAAGATTCCTGGAGGTTACTGAGAAGGGAAGAGGGGAAGAAGCTCATGAAATATGCAAGAAACTCACACACTGGGTCCAGAAAGGAAATAGTAAAGCTTCCCTGGATGCCAATTCCTGTAGTATTTGAAGCAGGAATACATCATGGGTTTACTCAAAAAGCAATGTTTCACCATAAGATCAGCTTCACAGAGTGATACAAGAGGTTCCTTCTCTCAGTCACTGATTGATGGTAGATGAAGAACTGGTGTTTCAGAAAGAAAACATCACCCCCAAAACACCCCTTTGTAGTCAGTCGGTGAGCTCTGCCAAGTGCTTCAAACCTTGTGGACCAATGTTGGACAAAAGGCAGAAGTTGGTGCAACAGGGGGAAGAGGAATTAGAGGCAAGGAGACAGCCCTGGGTGGCAGTCCCTATTCTCTCCCAAAGACCTTTCCCTGGCCTGCCCTCCCATCAAGCCTGCTGCTGTGTGTCGGGCCACAGGACATTCAGCTCTTTCCCACAATTGGGCAACAAAGACCATGAGGAAGGCTGGCAAAGGGCCACATCACGGAGGGGCAAGGGGACAGCCCCAGGCAGTAGGCTGTGATCGCAGCCCAGGGACCTTTTGGGTGACTGCTCTGGCGATAACAGGCCCAGAGCTCTGTTGAGATCTGTCCCACAGACAGAATTTCAAACTGCTTTATTAGTCCAGAAACCAAAGAAAGCAGTACAACAGGCATCAGGACACCTTTTCCTGTGCCTCCTTATCTTATCTGATATACTGATACTCTGTTATTCAGTTACTAGATGTTTAGCAACTTGACCAAAAGCACCTTTTTTCTTTTTCCCCTGGATAGCTATAGGAAATAAGATTTCATCATTATTTATTCTGTCTTATCTTCAGTAGCTGAGCCAGTCAGCTACAGATTAGTGGAAGGCATCAGCATGCCTCTACTCACCCACAAAGGAGAGCCGCTCACTGAAATGAGATGAAACCACAGCTTAAAACTGTAGTAGTTTGTTTTCTTCATGGTTACATGGAAAAATTATCTTAAAACAAACCTTCACCGCTGTGAATGACTGTCTGTCCTGTGACAGCAACACAGAAGTTGCTGTGGCAAAACCCCTGTGTGCTCATCCACATGCATCACAATGCCCACCATCAGACCAGAACTGATGCTGAAACATACAGTGTTGTTGGTGTTGGGGCAATAAAAACAGCCAGCACTTTTAAGGACAGCTTGTTGCAGGCCACATGTGAATGTGGTTGTGCAGGTTATTGGCTGTAGGAGACAAGCATGAGAATCTCATTGTGTTTGTCATCACTCCCTAGGCAATCTGAGTATAATTTGAAGCACTCATATTACAGCTTGATCTAGTTCTATCCATTGTTTTATATCTCGGGGTTGGCTGTGGTTTTTTGCACAGAGAAGCTATTTGCCTGGTAAATGGTGCAGCTGAGAGATTATCAGACTACCTGCTGTGTTGAAATAGCTGGCTTCAAAGCACAAGAAATAACTGTTTAACTAATTTAGCATGTTGGGCTGCAGGTAAAAGTCTAGCATGATTTAATAATTGTATAACACTTAAAAATTTAACAAAAGCTTGGAAGATTTATTTTATATTTTATTTTATTTATTTTATTACTTGAGGGATTTAATTTTCATTATTCTCAAAATATATCCTGAGTTCCAAATACAGTCATGGGGAAAAGACACACTTCTGGAGTGGCTTTGCAAGGGAAATGAGCTCAGCCTGTCATGCTGGGCAGTGAGGGTGATGCCATCCCATGGAGCCCAATGGCATCAGCCAGGGAAACCTGGCTAACTCAGCAGTCTTCACAAACAGGCAGATTTTGTATGCATTTTTCCTTGTCAAGTTGGTGTCCTTTGGTCACAGAAGAAAAACTTCCTAATGATTCCAGGCTTTAGTAAAATATAAATGCAAAGTTCAAGAAACAAAGGGTGTGTTTAAGCTGCTGCCTGTGAAAAATCTCAGCCTCCTTGGTTAGCACAGGAGATCATCTCGCTCTGCTTCTGCCCATAGACACCAGAACTGGCAGCACTGGGGCTGAGTCTGGCCACGTGTGAGGCCACTTGGGCAGAGAAAACATGGATATCCCTGCAGGGAGGGCTGATGATTAACAGGAGTTCAGGTGGAAAGAGCCTTGGCGTTTCAGCTCTCAGCCTCACTGCCAGGCAGAGAGCCACTGACCAAAGTGTCATCCGTCAGGTGTCCCTGAGTGTGCTGTCCTTCCCTGGGTAGCACAGACAGGGACAGCAGGGGAAAGGAGAGACTTCCATGAAGCTGGAAGTCTGAAGTCAGGAGTGTAAGTCGTATCTGTAGGCATGATCTCCGCAGTAGAAAGAAATACCAACTTCCAAATGCCCCTTTTAACATGGTATGAGCAAAACCCACAAATTTTAGGATATGACAGCTGAGATCACTTTATCACTACCGAATCAAGAATAGACACTTGAAGATAGCCAGGGTATTTTGTTTGGGCTTAGCTCTGCCCACCATGTATTGTAACCAATGCAGGTCATATTTACCAACCCAGAGCATATCTCCACTGCTCCTGAAGTGCGTCAAGAGGTGAGCCTCACACCCAATGCAGCTAGGGAAGTGAACAATACCACACATCAAGCTAGCACAAAATCTGGACATTTTTGAGATTACTGGGAAACTGTGATGACAGCACTTTATAATACAGATTTCTCCCCAACTCAAATGCATCACTGTAGAGATGACATGAAGAACAGTGGGGTTTAGGACTCTGCTCTCTCCTAGCTGTTTTCCCACACAATTGAGCAGTGATGGTGTTGCTTGACATGCCAGCAGGACTCCCTAGGTGGGCTGTGCTCCACCAAGGCATGCTGCCTTCTCAGATTCTTTCCCAAGATCTGCTCTCAGGGTGACTGCAATTTGCCACCATTCCTAAGCAAACCCTGACTAATGGGCAAAGGGACACAGCCCAGGTCCTTCCAGCTCTGCACCTGTTTGCTTAAGTCCTGGCTCTTCGCTCTGCTCAGTGACCTATTTGTTTCCTACAGATGCATCTTACACATACAGATACACTTGCACACACTGACACACACTGATCTTTAGTGTATGGTTTGGGGACATCAAAGTGTTAACCATTATTAGTATAATTAAACCAAATTACTGTAAAGGAGATGGTGGCTAAGGCACACTCAGTGCACAGAGGAGATTCTATGAGAAAATGCTTTGCTAGCTTATACCTTTGTTTTCTGCTCTCTCAGGGCAAATTTAAGATAATGCTCATGTTTGCATTGCAGTGAGCATGCTGACTTTGCATTGTTCTTCCACCCCCCTCTCCCTCTTGCTTGATTTTAAACTAGGAGATAAAACTCTGGGCAAAGACTCCATTGCACAGTTCATTTTTCTTTCCAGCAGAACTGAAAAAAAGATGAGGCATTTGCATTTCATGTGTGCTTAGGACAAAATTTCTAGCCTGGCTTCAACTTTTGCTTTTGCAACCTCATTTGTTAGAGCTTATTTGCTTGCAGGCTTTCAGGGTCGTGCTGTGGACTGGCCTCAACACCTGCATCTATCACATCTCCTTGAACTAGACACGCTGTTACCAACATAAACTAAAGCATGTGCATAATTAATTGCTAGAACAGTCCTTGCCTGAGCAAGGGCAGTTAAACCCACAGCCTGCTCAGCGGAGTAACGGAGTTATTATACAACTGTCTCATATGGAGACTGTTTATGCCACTTCCCCTGAGCAGCATGAGCTGCACTGCTACAGGCACAGCTGTATTAACTGCTGCTATAGGGAGTCTCTCACTGGCTCAGCTCCCAGTGAGAACTCAAAACCCAGGACACCATGGCAGGTCTGGGAGTAAGAGCTGCTCTGTAAGCCAGCTAAGTATGGGAGTCACACAGGCAAAGGGGGACAACAGACCTACTCCTGTGGTGCTAGCTAGCAGTGGAAGCTGTGAGTTTTGCAAGGCTTCCCACGTTGAATTTTGGTCAAAAAGGCAGAAAGAGTTAAATCAATTTCCAAAAGTTATATTCAGCGATGTGCTGAATCATTCCATCTTCCGTTACACTGGATTCCATCTTCCGTAACACTTCCGTTACCAAGGTTCTGCTGTGATCTAAAGGATTGGTTTACAATTCTAGATTGAAAATTTTCTGTACAGAAACTTTTGTTCTGACATAAGAAATCTTTTTTCTGCCACCTGCTGAGGAGTTTAACAGTTTACCCTCATCCAAGAAGTCATTCATGCTGGAATGAAAGACCACACAAGGATTTAGGATAGTAACACTTTCCCATCACCGTTCCACTGCATTATTTCCTCAGGCAAACAGCCCTATGTCTGTTAAAATTTACTTATATAACAATAAAACATATCCACACTGAAAGGACTGGTAGTTTTCCTCCCCTTATTATTGCAATAGCCTGTATCTTATAGGTTTCTTTCTTCATATGGAAGAGCATCAGTTCTCTATTTTTGGAGTTCTTTTTAGTGCTCCTGACCTGCTGCAGCCCATCATATAACACATTACCTGGGAGGAGCAGGTTGATCTGGTACACAATAGCAGGAGGCTGTGCATCTGAGCACATTGTCACACACGATCCACGTTACTCGTACTAAGTCTAAGAAGGAGTTGAGACAGGAGGTCTGACGCATGTTCAAAGCAAAGATGTTTGGCAGACCAACCTACAGGGAGTACAGGCAGGGTGGATTATCATTGGGTCTGACCTCCCACAAGTATCAAAGTAGGTGCAATAACTATATTCTTCCTTTAGAATGGGAATGTTTTTGTGTCCAAGCATAGATCTTCCAACTCATACTGTAGCTATGTCATGCCTAAACTGTAAGATAACTATGATCAAGCTGAAGACACAGATTTGGATGGCAAGTGTATGAATCATGATGTTAGAAACTAAAGTCTCTTCTCTGCTAGTCTCTTGATAGAGTCCTCAATTCTGTGCTATTACTGCACTGCATGTTCACAAGAGCACTTGTTTGCTTGTGGGTCAGAGAGAGCAAAGTCTTGTAAAATATAGCCACTTGCTCAATAAAATGTAGCCGAAATATCATATTCACCCTACGCTTATCTTCTACTGAACAGAAATGTTGGCTGACAAGAAGTCTGACCACAGGACTGGCTGTCCTTTAGAAGGACAGTGACTGGAACTTGAAGACACCACTGCTCACTGAAGAAGAATGGGTGGTGGCTTGTAATTTAAACCTCCTGTCAATGCAAATGCTTCCATGCTCATTACAATGCCAAAAAGAAAAATGAATACCTCCATCAAAAGCAAATTATACGATGCAGAAATCTCATCTTCATTCTATAATCACATGCTGACCAAGGTTACTATCATTTACTATAGAACAACTTCAGTGGGATCCAAAAACTGTTTCATTATATAGGGAGCAAAATAGGTGCTTTCAATCAAAAATGACTAAGAAGGGACAAGTGAAGATGCTAGATGAGGCCTTCTGGGAGGTAAGAAGGATGTCTTGGATGTGTTCAGTCACTTATTCTGATCTGGCCACAGCCCCAGGAAGTGTCTGAAGTAAGGCTGCTCCCACACTGGAGATACCACTCTCTTTAAAGGAATATATAATACAGTGTATTATAGGCTTTTAAATGCTTCAGTTTGGCACAAAATCCTGACTGGAGGAGGTTGGGAATCTTTCCAAGAAGAGGCATAGAGAACAGCGCTGATATTGTAGTTATGGCCGTAGCACAGAAAAGCAAGACTAACCTACAGCTGAATCTCCACTGGGGTCCTGACAGTGAAGGTGCTTTGAGCTGATCCACGGTCCCCATCCTGTGGGAACACAACTTTCTACTCCAAGTGAACCAGAGAGTTCACTGAGAGACTGCACTGTCCATGTCAACCACATGGGAAAATGCTGTTGCTAGCCAAGGAACAGATCTCGAATGACCAGTTATGTTTCATGGACTGATGGAACCTTGGGCCAGGTTTTGAGTGCCTACAAGGTTACTTTTTCTGAACTCTGTTCAGTAAACTCTCAGCTTTCTGCAACCTTGATTGTAATCCTTTTCTTCTTTCCTCCTTCCAGCTGTCCTATCACCCTGTGGGAATGGATACTTATATAAAACTGGTCATCATGAACATATCTCACTACTCTTTGTTATCCCAGAAGTGAATATTAAGGTTTCATCTACCTCTGACACATTGATGGAATTAATTTACCAGCATAAAAATAAATATTTGAAAGCAAACGTATTTTTTTGGTACATGCAAAGAGTTATCTGGCCTGCAGAGTCAGTGAAACCTGGTTTCCATAACTTCTCTGGTATGTATTATCTGATGTCTGGCGAAAATGAGCTCATCACTTCCTCCCACAGTACAGGCTCTAAAAGTGTCTATCCAGGATCAGGTCATTCAGCTTCATGAATTTGGTATGTTTCAGACCTTTATCATTTTGTCACAGTGGATACAAAAAAAATAATACTTTCAAATATATAAAATGCAATTGAGAGAAGGAGAGAGAGAGAGGGAGAATAAGACAGAGAAAATATAATCTAAATCTCAAAAGATCTGAGCTGAAAATTCACTGACTCAAAGTTCAGAATTGGATGGCATTTCCCAGGAACTGGGAAGAGCAACTAAATCCTGTAGTGGCCTAAAAGATACCTCTCAAAAGAGCTTTACACTTAGCACCTGGTTTCCATCAGGACTGAAAGAGGTTCATGCATTTGCTCCATTTCCCATTTATTTTACCCATATAAATTATATTCTCATTAGCAATGTATGTGCATCCTTAAGAAGTTCCATTTCAAAGATGAGTAAGGTTGCTAAGTGACATTATCGCCTAAATCAAGGAAGTGAAAAATTAACACCTCACATCTGGCACTGCCCACATATTAAATGCAATATTCTTATGAAACATACAGAAAGCCATATTTGAGCCCTATACAGGTCATAGACAGAGGTTGCTGTCCACTTAATTATTTCACTGTCTAAACAATTTTCCTCATGGGAAAGAAACAATAGAAATATTAGTTACAGATGTTCAAATTATAGTAGATTCTTAGTTTAACACGTCTTTTTCTGGAATATTAATATTGTATATACAACTGAGTGATAGACACAAGTGTGCAATGTCTCTGGCCTTACATTTGAGACTGGTCACTATGGATGCCCCTTGTTTGTAGCAGCATGTAATTTATTATCCTTTTAACTCAAATTCACAAGAACTGTTTTGTTGCTATATAAGAGCTTCACATGTTATTTGAAGAAAATATTAATGTCTTAAAGATTTGTTTACCTGCCCTTGCTTCTCCACTTTTGTTTTACCTTTTCCGGTAGATACTGTCTTTAAAACATAGATACATAGATCACAACACAAATACTGTCTTCAAAAACCTCAGGAAGAGCCTGGTCACAGACCAGCATGTAGAAATGAGTAGAACCAGATAGACACGGACATGTCTCATGGAAGAACACGCAGTGTAAAGTGCTGAAGTTGCTTAAACAAAGACACCAAGTCCTGTATGAAAACTAATTCCTGCTTAAATACTCCATGAGAGCAGGTTGATACACACTTTATTGAGGAAGGATTGTTGCTTTTGAATATCCACCCCATGCAGCCTCCAAGAGGAAGAGCCTGCAGCAGGTTACTGCATTGATATTTCTGTTCAAATGGAAAAACCCCAAAGAAACACAAATACCCAACCCCATAAAGCAGAGCTCTTTGCCAGCCACTCTGGACAGTGCAGGTAGCACTAACTTGCACTCATTTGGTACTCAGTATCCCTTAGCACATTTCACAAGTGCTGGAGGGCACCTTTTGCATGTCTGTTACAGAGGCCAAAGGGCAGAGATTTCTTCATTACATCAGGTAATTGCTTCAGGTCAGACAGTCAAACACTGCAAGTCCCAGGAACTCAGATTGATTATCATAGCAGTAAGGAGATGCATGTGCAATGCATGTAAATGTGGAATTTGGTAAGAAATAGTGGGAAAATATACCATATTTCAAGTTCAGGTCATCAGAGGTCATTGATTGTAAAATTTTCTGCCATTTTGAAGGTGCAATAACAAGGGGTTTTGCCCTTAGATATACCAATCTCTTACACACTTTGTAATTCCTGCCTTTCAAGTTGAATTTTTCCCAGGAATTTAAAATAGAAATGCACTTACATTTCACATCTACTGGAGAAACTTTGAGATGCCCTCCCTAGAGAAAAGAAATATCTACCAGTGCCATTTTTTCATGTTTGTGTCTCTTGCCTGCTTAAGTCCTGTCTCATGACACAAACTTAGTAAGGCACAGAGAAGGCCAGCTGTCCAAACACACAAAATTATCCTTCTTCCCATCTGAGAACCAAAGGTTCTGATGACACCTGCTGGCTCCATGGGGACTCAGCAAACACCAGCCAGCCCCTGCTACAGCTCTTCAATACTTGCGGGTAAAAATAGAGGATAAATTAATTATTGTGAACTAAAATTTTTCATTGCTACAAGTCAGAAAATCACAGAAAACAAAGCCAGGAACTTTAAAAGGTCATTTACTCCATCCCCTGGAAAAAAAACAAGGTTCATGCCACTTCCATCAGACATCATGGATGATTGTTTCACCTCTTACTGAAAATTGATAGTACTTCTCTGGACACACTGTTACAGTGTCTCATCATTTTTGCATTTCCTATAAAGCATTCCACAGTAAGATTTCTTATTAAGAGACAATTATACTTTTATTTGTGTGCCTAAGGACAGTTTGACGGCACTTGACTGTGAAGTTGAAAGCACAATGGAGATACTTCAGCCCTATTTATGAGATACTATGGCTTTACTGTTTTGTCCCCCTTGTACACTAACACAGCCATCCCACTGCAGTGAGATGCAGGAATAGGTACCTTCCAAAGATGCTTTCACTACAGGAATCCTGTCACATGAACAGTGCCATAGTTGTACAAAAAGGGTCAAGCTTGTAAAAAGTGTAGGCCTGGAGTCACATTTGCATCCTGATTATTTCAATTATATTGTGCTTTCTTGGAGTGGAGAAGCAGCAGTCACCTTGATAAATCAGCTTGTTGACAAACTAAGTATGTTCAGGAGACTGTATAAAGAGTTGTTTTGTAACTGTTGGAGCATGTTGGTTTATGTGTTATGAGTAATTTCACAGTGAGACTTCAGAGGAACTACAGATGCCTTAAAATCATCCCCTGCACTACTCCTCACATTTTGTTTAGTCTAAGAAACATGGAAGAGATTAGATCACATTCAGCCTAAGTATTTTCCTAACCTGGCACATTTTACCTTTATCCTTCTCATCAGACTCCAGTATGGTCAGTATTTCTGACTGATTTCATCTAGACCCCTCAAGACAGGTGTAAATAGACTGTGTCTGCCCTTGAGAAACCAAATGGGTAGCCACTTGCTGGGGACAGAAAGTTGCAGGGCATTGAATGAAATATATCTGTTTGGTTACTACCCTGTTTGAGCAAGGCAAGAAACTCAGTTCCAAAAAATCTCTTACTGGCAAGCTGGTACAGACACAACTAATTAAACCACCCGTCTTCTTCCTGGAACCTGCTCTCAGTAGCGCAATCATGCCCATCATATCTCATAGCCCACTTTGAATTTCAGCTGTGGTTGAGTTACAAACTGCTAAAACGGGTCATGGCATGTGGAACAGAGGCATTACTTACACAAGCACTATTGCTGTTCCAAGGGGAACATAATGAGGAGGAATCATAAGGGAACCTAAGCCCAAAAACCTCCAATATTAGGATGACTGGTTGCTTCATGGTCACAGAACGTTTCCTAAAACAGACTGAGGAAATTAAGTAAGAGGAAAAGCAGCCACTGAAATAGAGGTGTTGCTGATGCCTTTAGAATTTTTAGATTCTATTATTCATGTATCTATAGCTTTCGTGTGTAGTTCTAGGCTTCATAAAGTGCTAAAAAACCCTGTTCCCAGCATTTTAGACAAAACATTACATCTCATTACTCAGTGCCCATTTTGGATGTAGTCTCACAAGTAGGCTCTGTCTGCCCTAAATGTACCTAAAGGCCTGTAATAAATTTGTTTGCTTTTTAATCTCCTAACTTTGGCCTGTGTTTCAGGTAAGCCTGGTTAAGGCATCATTGCCAGCTCCAGAAGAACTGCAAAAGGATGAAAGGGTCTTATAACAGAAACTTTCTGGCTATTTGGAACAAGCAGCTAAATCTGCCTCTGCAGTGTTTACTCCCAGGTACTCAAGTCACAGGGCTTTGCCAAACAGGTTGGTGAGAACCTGGACTGCATAATCACTGCCAAGTTTTTCACAGTTGCATATGCATCCAAAAACAGTTGTGTATTAGAGAACAGGCAGTCTTTAGCTCAAATGCTGGCCTATAAGTTGCCTGTTGCCCAGCCTCAGCACGGTGCTCCCAGCACAAGCTCCCAGCAGAGATGCAGCTGGGCAGCAGTGTACATGTATTGGCCTTGCTTGTTCTGGTCTCAGAGGTGGTTTTGTCCTAAACGGTGGAAAAGTGCAATCCTGCCAGAGTCACACTGGCAATCCTCTCCCAGTAAATCTCTCTGTGAACATATATAGTTTGGCAGAGTGTTACCCATATGCTGTGTGGAGTTCTACTGCTCAGAAAGCTCTGTTGAATCCAAAGGGCAACTGACAATATAAATAGGAGTTGGTGGGAGGAATATGTTACTCCTGATAGTGTACGGAGGATACTCTCAGCAAGGTGTTACCCAGCAAAAAAAGCTAGCAAGGACTTAGTGAATAACTAGACAGGAAGACAATTCTCTCAAAACAGCCTCCTTTTTCCTCTGGGTAAAACAGGATTGATACAGGCTTTGTGGTCCAGAAAATATTTAGCCTAGAGACTCAAAGACTTCAAGATTTCTTCAAACCCTTCTTTTCAGTACCATCCATAAACAATCTTGATCTTTTGAATATTAAACATCAATACTGCGTGTCTGAACTCAGCTTTCAGCAACAACCATATGTATCAGGGTCCTGGTGCAAGGAGAAAGAGGCTTGGTTGCTGCTGTCGTTGCAAATAACTGCTGATTTTGCTGAGCACAAAAGCCAGGCTCTGAGTGCATCAGACAGGTTTTCCTTGTACTTTCTTTTGGGCTATGATCACAGTACCAGAGTCTCCAGAAGACACACAGATTCAGAGGCAAACCACAGTAATGCAGCTTTGTTCAACCGTATCAGATGCAAATTTCCTCCATGCAACGAGAAGACATTTGAATTTCAAGTTCAACTGAATAAACCACACATAAATATAGACCGAGAAGTAGGAAAAAAAATGTCCAGTCACCTGGACAGAGAACAGAAGTTCTGAAGTCACTGGGGCATTCAGAATGGAGCTTTTCATGTTTAGGAAATAGACTGCCTGATGTTAGAGCAGGACCTTCACTTGGTAACCCCATTTGTTTTCCCATGTAATTTAATACAGTGCCTACACTGGGGGTCTATTATGATCAGGATTGCTTCTAAAGGAAAATATTTTTAATTAATTTAAACCAAGGAAGCATTTGAGTAGCTAGAGCCTGTGACCCCCTCTCTTGGACTTCTTAAGTGCATAAACCCCACAACTGCCCTCCAGAAAGGTGTCTTTGCAATGAGGATACAAATCTGGTAAGACCATGGAGGGGCTACCTTCAGTTCTTAAGCCCTTCCTAATCAAATCTTTCTAAGCAAACACTCTTGTCCCTTTTATGGAAGCAATACCCATCAACAACAAAAAAAAAGCCTTTTTTCATTGAGTCCTGGATGCCCTAATCCTTTACGGGCTTTCTACTATGTCCAATAATTCCATTTAAACTGCATATAAAATTTAATTTTTACAGTTCATTCAAGAACTGAACATTAGAGACTAGTATGCTTATCTCATATTTTAAAGCTGTATTATTTTTCTTTTACAATCCAAATCAAAATTAAGTGACCTGTTTCATTTGGGAGTATTTTTGAAAGTAACTTAGGAGTATGAGAGGAAGATTGGGAATTCCATGTTTATGTTTTATCTGAAATTAGGCCAACAATCAAACTACTGAAGAGTTTAGCTCATGCCCATGCTACAGAAATTGATGAATAAATTGTGTGTCTTAAAGAATGTACCTTGCCCAACTAATAATGCTGAAGACCCAAAGCCAGCCTGCAAATCTGTTCAAGCAAAACCAACTGAAAATTCAGAAAGTTTATTAAATACCTCCTATAGCTCTGTATAACTTTTGCAGGAATGGCAGCTTGGCCCACTTTGTATTTTATGGGAGAAACATCCCTCAGTGGTTATCAGGCAGCTGATGTTGGCAGACTGATACGTCACTGAGTACCTGGCATGCTCTTCAAAGAGGGAGTGGTGCCCTGGCCTTGCCTCTCAAAGGTGGCCAAATTGCATTGTGAGGAAGCTGGTAACACCCCTACAAATGTTCTGTACCTTCTCCCTCCCTCCCTCCCTCTGTTGTGCTCCCCCTGTGTCAGTGAATATTGACATATTCTTTTATGTAAGGGGGTAATTTAAGCAGGATTGGATACCACTTCCACCACTGTGTAGCTCAGAGCCTGCCTGAAAAATAATTCTTATGGGCTATTGGATGTGTGGGGCCACATCCTGATAGGGTGCTGAAGGGCTAAATGCAAAGAATTTATTTTTCTCTTGTTTCTCATGAAAGACAAAACATATTTACTGGAATATAACCTTCCCTTATTATGCCATTTATGGGAAGCACAATATTCAGTGTTTATAAAGCAGTTAATTTATAACAGACAAAACCAGATTATCAGTCTTTGGAAGAGCAAATATTTGTTCAAAAACTTCTAAATGGGACAGACATCTTCTCCTCATTTTTAAACATAGCTGATTGAGAAAAGTAACAGAAGAGCTACCTAATAGGTAAGGTAAGACTTATATGAAGCTTTTAAAGTGTAAAGGAAATAATATATGTGTGTGTATATATATATATATATATGCAGTTTTATATAGTTATCATTGATTCTCTAGATTTGATGTTTTAAATGGTTGTAAATCTTAATCAACTTCTAATATATTTTTCTCTTGCTCTAATGCCTTCAGAAGAAAAAGGCATTTGCACAAGAAACTTCTTTCTTTGATACTGATACTACTAGAAATAAGTATTTCTTAAAATAGAAATAATGTTCACTGTGCTCTAATGTTTGCACATTTGTTAATGAAATGTCTTTTCTACACATAGAGTGAGTTGTCTAAAATTAGCAATAAGCTTCACTCAGGTCTAAAAATACGAGTCTATAATGTACATAAATTTCACTTTATTGTTCCCAGAACTTTTTCTAGCTCTAGAGGACATGCTCTATTTCTAACTGTTAGTAAAAGTGAATGATACAGCTGCTGTAATGTTAACTTTAAGTGTTTGCAATCTCAGATTTGCAGTGATTACTTAGTGGAACTGCAAGGTTCTTACTTCCATGATGTTCATTACACCCAAACCAGTAGCATTTGTGTCTGTGTTTGCCTGAGGATGCAGGCATCTTTTCTTGAGTGTTGAAAGGTTTGGGATATACCTGTAAACAAGAGCTTCTGCATTTGTCCTGCCCTTTTAGACAAAATCTGTGTTGGGAAGGCAGAGCCCTCTGGAAGGCAGCTCAGTGCTTTGCCCTCTCAGTCCCTTCACGTCTCCTGGGGGGAGCTGGTGGCCACTTGAGCCAAGTACTGTGCCAGACCTCCCAGAGAGAGACGCAACAGAGACATCTGCCAAAGGCAACACTGCCAGATGCTGCGCAGGAATTGCACTATGCCTAGAAAAGAAGAGCAAGAGTTTGCACTCTGCAACGCCTAGCGAGCAGTTAGGCCTGACGCTCTTTCAGAGGAGGGACTGCTGCTGCAGAAAATCTTTTCCCCGTGATTGAATATGATCAAAAGCAAAATTTTCCAATCCCTGCCTCTTTGCTAGAGCTGACTCTGCAGTGTCCAAGGATGCTTCTTCAAAGCAGGGATGATTCCCAGAGGAAGGAACCTCCTTCTTTGCTGCCAGGGCAGGTGCAGCATTGCGGCAGGAACAGGACCTCTGTGCCTGTGTTACTTCCCACAGAAGTGGGTCACTACATAAGCAGAAGGAATGCCCAGCAGTTACTGCAATAGCTCTGAGCTGCTTCAGCCTGCCAGGGGACACTCAGCATCCCAGCACTCCAGAAATCACAAGCACCACTTGACCAGCAAGGCAGGAGCTGAAGTCAAGTCATCCCCTTCCCTACTCCAGTCCTGCACAATCCAGACACAGAGTCTCACTAAAAATAAATCAAGGGTTAATGGGAAAGGAAAATAAAGAAAAAAATATTCACAAAATACTTGCTGCACATTTTACTGTGTTCTCTGTCTGCCATGCACTTGAGAGGAGGCATAACATTCAGGGATTTCACTGCCTCACGATTAAGTCATGACAGCCCATCTGTGTTGCACCAAGTACAGAACGTGACCTATTATCTCAAAAGAAAATAGCACACCACCTGACTGCCAAAAGCACCCCGTGACTTGGCACCCAAATGTCTCAGTACTCACATCAACATACCTTTTCAGGACTAACTCCCACAGCCTGAATCAGCCAACTGTGAAATTCAGCTGAACTCTGAATAAATAAGACAAAACCAGCTTTCCCATATGCCAAATCACAAATTATACAATGACCGTAATTTGCTGTTACAGATCCTTAACTTAAAAGGAGTAGTTAACAGTTGCCATGTGATTTTAGACTGTTGAATCACTTACTACTTTAATGATGGGCCATATAATCCATCTTTTCATCTCGTTTATCCCTTTACCCACTGGTATCTGAAAGGAATCTGTGCAGGTTTGAACAACCTGTGTAATTTATAATGGGAAAATGCATCTCCAAAGATTGTGGCTGTTGGAAATTTTTCTATAAGATGCAATTCAACACTGCTGTATGGCAGAGAATTCATATATTGCTTTAATGGAAAGACAGATGATAATCATGTTTGCATTTTATGTCTGAAAAGTGCATTTCATTTGCAAATTTATACGATCAATGTCTGATGTTAAGGTTTGTCTGAGGTGTCCTGGAAGATGTGCCTAGTTTTCTCCAAAAATTTTGCTGGCCAGATGAGAGACCCTTACAAAGTATTAACTTTGCTCTGAAATCAGAACTTGTGTAAAGTACTGTATTTTTAAGCATAAAACAAGTGCTTCATCCTTGTGCTATATGACTTTTAAGCCTCTGTTTTTAAGGAGGATATGGCATTTATAAACCTACTTCAGCATTTGCAGGAGAGCAAGGTAGAAAAGAGCAGGGAATGCTACGGCATGTGATCAGGAGAGTGATCTGAAGGTAGTAATAAAAAAGCTATAGCAGAAGGATGAAAAGTGAGATGAAATTATGAAAGGCAAGCATGTTGTTTCCACCACGTGCTGCCTAGAATACTTGTGCTTAGCAATGACATCAGTTTCACAGGAGCAGAAGCTTCAACACAGGTCTAGCAAATCCATTTTTCATCTTTGAGCTGCATATTGTGCTTGAAATCTGGGTTTCATTTTGTAAAGGAAATACAAGCGAGCAAGGGAAAATTAGTGAACTACTCCTGATGTGAATCACCAATGACAGAAGATCACGATCTCTTTTCTAGATCATTTAATGATGTTGGAAACTTCTCTCTTTCACTGATCTAAATCTGACTTTTCAGATAGGAACCAGGTCTCAGGTTTAGAGTAGATACCCTGAAGATGCAGAAAGACCACTTCACTACATCTATGAACTTTTGCATTGGGAATGGAAGAGCAAACTAAAATGTCATTGTGTTGCCTTCCTTTTTTCTAGGAAAAAAACCCAAAAACCCAAAGAGGTCATTATTGGATGTCAACATGAAAACAGGAATCTACATACTTCTCTTAAGTGAAGTATGTTTTGAATTCGTCAAGGCTGGTATTAAACCTAAATTTCCAAAGGAGGAAAATGAGAATAATTTCTTGGAAAGAAATAACAATGTCAGTATTTCCAAAGAGTGGTATCATCACGAAAATAACTCTAAGCCTTTTGAAGACCAAGGTTTTGAAGACCAAGGTGTTGAAGACTTCACTCTTCACAACTTCACTGAAAAGACAGCAAATTTCGGATTTAACCTCTACAGAAAAATTGCAATGACACATGATAACAATGTAATCATCTCTCCCCTTTCTGTATCAGCTCTCATGAGTGTCTATATGCTGGCAGCCAAAGGAGAAACATACAGACAAATTGTAAAAGGTCTAAACCTCCATGCTGTGAAGGACAGAGTCGATCGCCAACATTTACCAGCTTTGTTTAAACAACTGATAAGTAACATCACAATGAATGAAGAATTTCTCCTCATGCAAGGTGCTCTTTCTTTTATCCAAAAGGACTTCAGACTCAAGGAATCTTTCCTGAATTTATCTAAGCAGTACTTTGACATGGAATTCCTGACAGTGGACTTTGAAAACTTTACCCAGGCAAAACTTTTCATAAATCAACACATTAACAAAAGGACCAAAGGAAAAATCCCAGGGCTTTTTGAAGAGCTGGACCGCCATAATAAACTGGTGCTTGTGGACTATGTTGTCTTTAAAGGTAATTGCTGTTTTTATTTTGCAAAATAATTATTTATTAGAAGAATCAAGACTCTAACTTAAGTTATATTAGGTGGAGTTTAAATTAATTTAGATGTCCTGTTTTCTCTATGTCTCTATCTAAATTTACTTTCTTCTATTAAGCTTATTTAAGAGGAAATTATTTTTCTTGATAGGGAACCACTATTCTTCTATGTTTTTTTCCATACAATACAGTCTCTAAGAGAAAAAAAAACCCCTGTATCAAACTATCTCAGTCCATCTCCAAATTATCCCTCTTTATGACCAGAAACCATGTTTTATTTTCATCCAGCCATTAAAATGGAACAGCCTTAATCACAGTAGTCTTGAATGCTGGATTCTGGGCATAAAATCATGGACTGATTTAACATAGTACACAAAATCATTGCAACAAAAATAATTTCTCTACTTCCATCAAGAATCATCCCTCCCAGAGGAACCCAAGTACCCCATTATATTACCTTTCAGGGGGAGGGAAAGAAATACCAGTGATGGGCAGCAACCATTCTGTGGAGAGGTGGAGAGGTCAGTGCACTGCTGAATTCCCATCCAAAATATTAGATAATTAAATTAAATACAGGCTATTGAACAGCTGGCAGAGAATTTCAGATAAGGTTACACGTTACTAAAAGTCAGACGCTCACAGGCATTTAATAAGCAAAGAGAACACAAATTCTCAACTTGAGTGGCAACTAACCAACCTTAGAAAAATATTTCCCTACTTTCTGTGCAAATGAAGAAGTTTATTTTGTGGACAACTTTGGGTTTTTCTGTGAAAAAATATATACAATAAATATAAAATATACTGAAATTGTCATCCACTTATCCCAGACACAACTGACAACCACTTCAACTAAATACAGAAAATATCCTGTAGTTTTTTAAGCTTTTCAGAACATTTTTCTTAACAAATCCAAATACAAAATTTTTTTTTCTCTCTTTCCTCAGGCAAGTGGGTCTATCCATTTAATTCGAAATTCACAGAAATTGAGACTTTCCACATAAACAAATACAGAAGCGTGCAGGTACCCATGATGTTCAAGTCAGATAAAATTAATTCAACTTTTGATGAGAACTTAAGATGCACTGTGATAAAGATACCTTACAAAGGGAATGCCCACATGCTGATTGTTATCCCAGAAAAAGAGGGAGACTACATTTCAATTGAAGATCATTTGACTACAGAGCTTGTGGAATCCTGGCTTGGAAACATGAAAACCAGGTATTGCTTTGACACCCACGGGGCCCTAATGTCTTTGATGTCTACTGCAGCAAAGAAACAAAGCCCAGCAAAGATTAGCTGGTCTTCCTAAGCCTTTCACCATGGTAAAGTCTCTGTGGCATGAGGTATCTACAGAGTAGAAGTCTTTTAATGGCCTCTCCACAGCCCAACTGGCATGTGAAAGTTTTGACTCTGAGGAGACAAATCTTTGGCTCATCTCAGTTAAAAGTCTCTCTCTCTCTCTCTCAGGGTACCTAGTCTTTCCATATTCTTCCTTAGGTCTTCTCTCTCCTTAAATGTAGCACTGCCAAACAAAATCCACGATAAATCTAGACATTTATTAAAGATTTCTTATCAGGGGAAACCCAGAGTAATGGATAAATCTGAATATAAAAATGTAAACCCAAATGATTTCTGTGAAACGTAGTTCCTGAAGTGACAATTCTTTTCACTGGTCAATAAATTAGTGTGTCACCCTGGTATCAGGACACTATAACTGCTGGTGGAAGTATTTATACAGAGAAGGAAGTAATTTCTAGCATCATTAGCAGTCAACAGGTTAGAAATTATTTTCTGCCAACCTAAACGCCAGCAGAGACTCTTCAGTTTTTGTCCCTTCTTTTTCTGTGGAAAGCTTAATTCCTGAGTAGTGTGCATTTCAGCTGTCAAGTGACCTACTGTTTGCTTTGAATTTTATTTTTTTTAACAGAAAAATGGATATTTCATTTCCAAAGTTTAAACTAGAGCAAAAATACAAAATGAAGAAACTGCTTTATGGTCTTGGAATTAAAAAGCTCTTCACACGTTCAGCAGATCTTAGTCATCTGACAGATCACGAATATGTAGCAGTTTCACAGGTAAGCCTTCGATAATTATTTGTTGTTTGGATTATGATAGTATATGAATGGCCCAGCCAAGATGGCTATATAAATTTATTGGGACACTAATAGCAAAGCACCTCATCTGCCAGGTATGTATGTAATCTACACACCTTAATATCAGGATGGATCCCACTATGAGGTGTGTAGAGGTAAGGGGCAGTGACATCTCATAGGTGCTCAATGCATCCCAAAGCTAACCCATCACAGGAGAAAAGCTCTGCCTGAAGAGGAATAATGCTGGCAGGGAATGAGCACAGTTTCACAAAAACTGTGAACAAGAGAGACATTGTAAATGACAGTCAAATGGCAAAAGGACAAGGAAGGAAATTCAAGGAGGGAAGTCCTCATACACAGTCCAGAGACAGGTATACTTCTCAAAAAATAAAGAACTTGAGAAAGTTTAAATAATAAAATCTCAAAAAGGCAACAGAGAGAAAAGGAAGTCAAAGCACTCCTGCTTTTCCTTCTGCATGCCATGGAAAAAACAGAATCTCACAGCAAAGGATTGGCACAACACAGTTATACTTCAGCCCAAACAGATGTTCCTCTTCATATGCTGAAACTTTTAAAGAGCTTTTAAACAGGTAAAGGCAAGGGCAGTGAACAGCCAAGAAGACAGGAACACAGCCCCATGGAAAAAGAGTAGGAGGAAGAGGTATTTTGTACCACTGTTTAAGGGAGAGCACAGATGAATTTCAGAAGACTGATAGAAAACAGGGGCAGAATGAGAAGCATAAGAGAATGGAAAACAAGGACTTGTCAACCACATCAATATCAAGAAGGAACAGGTCTATCTGACCAGAGATGTCTTAAGAAGAAGAAACATCTAGTCAATAGAAAAGACAATTTGCTGATGGTAGAAAATTAAAAGGCATGGTCAAAGAAAGCAGATGAAAGACATAATACACAGAGAAACTTGTGCCCACAACTATGGACTCTGTGGAACAAGATGAAAAGCAATTTTTCATCTGAAAAACAAAATTTCTGAAACAAGATGAATTTATAAACTAGCCCCAAATGAAATTAATCTGGCACAGGATTTAAAAACATAGCTTTATAAACTCATTTAAGGAAATTGTAGCATGCAACTGCTTGTGGTTGTAGAGTCTTGTATGGCACTGACAATCCAGGACAGTAACTCCAAGAAAGGCTTCCCATAATCACAGAATGGTTAAGGTTGGAAGGGACCTCTGGAGGTCACCTGGTCCAAATCCTCTGCTCAAGCAGGGTCACCTAGAGCAAGTTGCTGAGGACCATGTCCAGACAGCTTTTGAATATCTCCAAAGAGGAAGAATCCACAACATCTCTGGGCAACATGTTCCAATGCTGTCACCCTCACATGAAAAATGTGTTTCCTGATGTTCAGAGGGAACCTTCTGTGTTTCAGTTACTGCCCACTGCCTCTGCTCCTGTCACTGGGCACCACTGACAAGCCTGGCTCCACCTTCTTTGCACCCTCCCTTTGGGTATTTGTACCCTACAAGAGAGAATTCTGGTGCTGCTCTTACAAGTCTCCCTACACCAAATCCTTGCAGAAGCCTTTGTGATTAGCCAGTTAATTGGGTGGTATAATAAACACTTCTATACAAGTTTCAAAAACTGTAATGCTTGACCTACAGGTTTTCAAAAGTGTGGTGGCTTAAAAAACAGTCTTTCTGGAAAAACGTAACATCCCAAGAATAAATATTTAATGGATAAAATTGCAATGATTTTCAGTTTGGTATAAACTATTTCACTGTTGGGAAATATAATGGCAATTTGCAGCACTTTTCTTCCTCCTGGTCATATAACTTTCATGCTTATTCTCAGCAGTTAACTCTATTGTGTTATGAAAAAATCACACTCTAACAGGAGCTGCTAACTGATATTAGAAGCAATATGTGCATCAGCTACAAAGTGCCAGAGGAGCATCCTGTCCCTGTGAATTGTGAAAGCCAAGTTTATTATTTAAGAATATGTAGCAGAAACTCAACACTGGTGAAGTCCTTCAACTGTTTTCACATAAGTAATTCCTAGAATAAGTTCAGGAGCTGGAAATCCACTAGCTGACCAGGAAGTTCACCAATACAGACCCAAGCACAGTGGAAGCACTCAGATATAAGCACACTGAAAGAACAAAATGGAACAGATGAAAAAATGAAAAATCAGATTCTGCCAGGCTGCAATTTCAGCGGGAAGGGAAGATCCTCACACCACTCCAGGATTGTACCTCATTGCTATACATATTTAGTCTCTGCTACCAAATGTGCGAATAAGAAATATACACAGGAAAAAGCCAAGATAGGTGCATTTCCCTAAGCTCTCACAAAATCAACTGTGAATGACATATCCAGCTAGTCAGTGTTTGTGACTGGTGAAAACACACTCCCTACTTTTGAGAAACTCTCCCTTGCAGTTAGGTGTCAAAAAGGAACACTCTATATAAATGCAGTGGCTGCTTCATGCAAAAACTCCAATCTCTAAGTGAGGTCTGTGCTCAGAAATGTGGCAAAGTGCAATGACTCCTGCACTGGCATCCACACTGTGAGTATTGTGGGCACAGTGGCTGTGCTGACTCCTCTGCTCCTGAAGGGGACAGCACATGGGTCTACCAGTCTAACACAGGCAGACTGCACGTTTTAATCCTGCTCGTTTTCATCCCTAATAGAGGGCTACTTCAACTGAACACCTTCACCTGGAAAAATATTCTTCATGTTAGTATTTATTTCTGTCACATATTTTATTTCTACCTTGCACTCCAGGTTGTCCAAAAGGCAGTAATTGAAGTGGATGAAGAAGGAACTAAGGCTGCAGCAGCCAGTGGGTCAGAAATAACTGCATTCGCGGCGCCTTCTGTCATCAAAGTGGACCGACCATTCATTTTCATGATTTTTGAAGAAACTTTTAAAACATTACTGTTCATTGGCAGGGTGGTTGATCCAACAGAAATGTGAATAAAGGTAATAGTTTCTATTCTTTGGTATGTAAGAGGCTTTATTTTTATTTTATTAATTTATTTTAGAATAAAAAGACACTGAAATATGAAATGTGAAAACATGTTTTGTCTCTCCAGCTAGACTAGGTCATCCTAGCAATATTTTATTAATGCCAGGGAACAAGCTAACTTCATTAAGGCTCAAAGCGACAAAAATGTGACTCCTAAAATCTGCCTTTGCAATTAAAAGAAAACCCAACAACCACAGAACTGAACTTTCAAAATTAACATTTTCGTGAAAAATCTGAATAAAAAGCCCCAGGCATTCACATGCCAAAATATTCAGGAAGCTCATTCCAAAACACTGCAGGCTGTGACCTCAATGTTAGCAGAATTTTGCCAGATATAAAAACAGAAGCAGTGTCAAACCCTAAAAGAGAATTTATAGGCTCTGTCCAGAGATCTTTATTTTATTACTGCAGAAATTGCGCTGAGTCTATCATGAGGTCTACACTGTGAGTGTGATCTCTTTCAATGTGTTTATGCAGACTATCAAAGCACCTAATTTTCTCACAGCACATGATGTGCTTTAAAAATATTCTTTGAATTAAAAACAAAATAGTTCTGAAAAATAACTTAGGTATTATTTCAAACCACAAAGCTAGCCCTCTTCTAAACCCAGAATTTCTACCTGTAATATCATCTAGATATCAGGGTGAACTATGTAACAGGACTCTATGACTGAACTAAGGCAGACTTTGGTAGGGAAAAAACATGCCTACATAAAAGTGGAATAAATCTCTTCACAGAGTTGATCCTAAAATCCAAAAGGTGTTGCCAAGATGTTTCAGAAAAATATTCCCATCACCTAAATACAATTTCCTTTGTTCAAGTAAAACAGTGATTCAACAGAATGACAAGATCTTAACATTTAGTAGATTTTAATTAGCAGAGTCCTATATATGAAGTATGAAATAACGCAAAAAACTACTTCTAGGTTTATGGAACTAACAGATCTCAGTGTTATTCTGCTTGCTCATACAACATTCACAAAAAAACTGCCCAAAAGGAGCAGAAGACTTTTCATTTACCAAAGAACTTCACAGGTATCTATCAGTAAATACACATGAACAGATACATCTGCTAGAGAAGCTACAGAAGATACATTATAGGATAAAGCTGGTAAATCTCTAACAATCACCTCAGTTACCATTTGATGTCTGCCCACAACAGCCCAGACACTGGTGTAAGGCACTCACAAAAGGCCTTAGGATGCAGGCTCTATAGTCTATCTGACTAGACTATGAAGGTGCCATCTAACCTAACTCCAGACTGCACTACAAACTACCCAGAAAGAGACTCACTCCTTCCTGGTCTATATGAAAACCAACCAATTCCACAGCACAGCTGACCTTCAGCTGTTATTCCAGAGCTACAGATGACCAGCAGGTAAAAGCAATGCTCTGAAGGGTTCAAAAGCACTGGTGCTGTTTAACAGAAATAGCCCAGAAGTGAGTGGCCCCTGAAAAGACTGCTTGGATAGAGGTCTGCAGTGTAAAGGACTGATGAAAGTATGCATAAGACACCAGAAGTATTGCACAAGGAAAATGTCCAGTTCAAAAAATGTCTAAATAGAGCATTTAAAGATTACATTGAAGGAATTTAATACATCATAGGGTTATTGCGCAGACCACGTGTTACCAGCTTTAAATAAATTAATCAGTTTAAAATTACAGACAAGTAGAAGACAACCAAGAAGAAACAAAAGACAGGCTGTTTACAGAACTCATTACATGCTTATTACAGGGAAAAATACCTTGGATTCAAATTTCTGAACTTACTGGTTGTTTTGCATTGCTTTAGTAAAGGCAGTGAAAGGGCAAACACAGTTTTGAGTCCTGTTCTACAGCCGGCTACTGATGATCTGAGTTTGGTCCCTGGCAAAGGTCAAACTAAGAACAGACTGAGCAGTCTCCTGTGGCCCACGGGGGAGCAGCTGCAGCTGGCACATTGAGCTGTCCCTGGGGAACTGAGAGTATCTGTTTGCATTGATGAACCAAAAGCACAACTCAGGAGGAGCCAGTCCAGGTAATCTGTACATCTATAGTAATACTGAATGTCATAAAACTTGAAGAAGCTTTTAAAGAAACTTGTGATTTACTAGACCCTATGCCACACTGCAGAACAAATTGAAAGGTTAAGTATTTCCACAGAACCCAAACAATGCCTGTGATTTAAGACAGAGAATACAGCTAAATCCAACTGCGGTGTAGGAAGCTTAAGAATTTAGACAGTGCTAAATCCAAAGAAACATTTTGTACTTCACGTAAGACAGCATACATCCAGCATTATTACTATTTTAAATAAATACCCTCCATAGGTAAGTGCTTTTATTTATTTTAATTATAAAAGATGCCCTGAGAATCTTTTTTTCAAGAACATGCATGTACAGCATTGTCCTAGGTTTTATTTTGAGTAAATCATCATTCACGTTTGTACATTATAAAAAGTACCACACACGCATATGCATATACAGACCAGATCACCTTTATCATACACCAATACATTTTAAAAACCATATATTTCTGATATCAATAGATTTATGCTGCCTCCATTTTGAAATAGAGAAGCTGACAATAGCTTCATAATCTCTCTCTCAAGTATTGGCATAAATAGAACTTTTTAAAATATGACTGCATGTTTTTCCACATAAATTTTGATAGAAACATTAGCATTAATACAAACAAATGCAAATGACATCACTGAACTATGACAGCTTGCAATAGCAGCTGATTAAAAACTAGATTCATTATTATAAATTATTCAAGTGAAAATACAATTTGAAATACTAAAAATTAAAACAAGTATTTATACAACAAAACTTATGAAATAAAACTTTTTTTTTACATCATCTGGAGACATTTGCTTTTAGATTGCTTTGAAACTTACACAGAATTTTTATGAACTTAGTACTTGTAAAAACATTAATTCCAAATTCACAGCACAATGTTTCAAAAGTCTACATTTTTTTATAGACTGATCAATGGTTTTGGACTTTGGTCTTAAATTAGGTTTGCAGATTCTTTAAAATGTCGGATTACTTCTTCATATGCATAACAATTCCTTCTATTTCTTGCTGAAAATACAGAAGCTAAGAGTTGCTAAGATTGTAAAAAAGCCAATTAAATAATGGGTATGTGCATTCTGAATCCAAGAATTCAAACTACAAAGGCATAACTGAAGAAAACAAAATCTCATCTTTAGCTGCAGCAGTTAAGAGCACATAGCTGAAGTTATATTTCATATCATTTCACTATGATGCTAGAACTCTGCAACCATTACATTGTTTATCAGAATGTATTTTACAGCTTGAAATTTTATTTAAAAGGTTTATTTTAAAGTTTTAATATTGCAGGATGCATTTTATTCCATCCAGGCATTAGAGAGTCCCATCTGCTGCTCCCACCTTATCTCATCAGAACGTTCCTCCAGTCTCTGGTTCCCTCATTTTTCTGTCAGATGATCTAGGAGTTTGATTTTCTGTTTTTTCTTCATACAAAAGAAGAAACACACATAATATATTGTTACTGTATGATGAAATAACATAATAAACTGCTACCATGCACAATATTTTAACATAACTCCTAGCTGCTGGACTTTAAAAATTACAAGCTGTTCTACTGCACCCACTGAAAAAGCCAAATGGACACATTCTGAGCACATTCTTCACAAGAACCACGAAGTTCTCCACTAAGTTGTCTTCAGAAGGTCCTGCAGAGATCCATCTGAGTGAGATGGTTAAGCTACAAGCAGACCAGGCCACGTAACCCATGGCTACAAAATGTGCCAGAAGTCTGGCACATTACATTACAGCATGCTTTCTAGGTCTTCTGTTGGCCACAAGGTCATTTGGGTGATTTCTGGATTTTTCATGCCTTAATTTTTTAATCTTTAAATATACTGGTTTTCAGCTTCAAAGAGTTGTAGCTGTGTCAATGAACAACTATTTTTATCAGTCAGAAATATTTCAAAGATTGGGGCATAACTTTTAGAACTCTGCGGAAATATTAATTTGCACCAATGTATTACAGTAGCATTTACAAATAACACAATATATTGTTCTCTTTCACTGTTTTAAAACCACTGAATATTTTAAAATTGCATATAATATATAATATATCAGTGTCAGGATACCTAATACCTTCATCATAGAAATGGGAAGCAAAACACATGCCAGTCCCACTGGAACTCAGAATTCCCAGCATCTTAAACGTCATGATGAAAACATGATTAAAAGCCATAAGTAAACCAACACAAAGTGTAGTAGATCAGTGGCAGAACGATTTACTTTTGTGCTTAACTTTCTAAGTAATTTATGACTGGGTGAAAGACATTACTTTAAGATACATATCTTAAACATATAATTGGCACATCATGGTCATGCACCAAACTGGATGTCTTAAAGGTCAGTTGTGGACATCTTATGAAATACTGGTATTTATTTAGATGTATTGTTGCATAAAAAATAATTTTCTAATTTATTATTAGAAAATTAATTTTTATGCAACAATATATCTACTCCCTGTTTTCACAAGATGGAAAGCCTGTACCACACATCCTTGAAGAAAGTTTTAATTCGAAGTGAAATAAAATCAGGCAATATCTGTATGTCTACAGGCAAGATGCAAAATACTGAAATGCTGTCTCTAAAGTGGATATATTCACTGATTAATCTATAAAGTTTCTAGATAGTTTTAAACAATTGCAAGTTGAAATCAGTCATATATTACAGCAATGTTAACTCAAGATGAAAACAGCTCATATCTAACTTAATCTCATAAAGCTGAAAACATTCAAAAGAGCATAATAAAGCTACACAGCATAATGATACAAGATCAGACTGCTCAACAGAACACACTGTTCATGAATTATGTCAATGTCTGCACTAGGATGATTCATGATCTAACTGGCAACTCTTCAACAGGAAGTCAGAAAAACTTGTCTACTCTGCAAGTTAAGTAAGACCTCTTGTGAGACAAAGTACTCAAGCAGTGCTCTTTCTGATTCTTTCCTATTCCATCAGGTACTTAAAGCAGGTAGTCGTCTTTTTTGTGATTCCCCCAGTAAGATACGCAGGTGCTTTTTAGCATAATTCTTGCATTTTCTATTGCCTAAGTATTACCCAAGATCTAGCAACTGACACCTATACTAAAACAATACTTTCCTGTCCCCTGCTTTTATAACTGTATAATTCCTGTCCCCTGCTTCATAACTGTACAATTTCATACATTCTTGGGTCTTGACTGGTTCAATTATTCCAGTAGTATTCTAGTCCCCAAGAAAAAGATTTTCTTGTTTATTTCCAGTGGTAGATCTGACTGGAAGATTCTATTCTATTTTTTTCTAGTAATTTCTGTGTAATTAGGGGAGAGAGAACACTGGGTTTGCTTTTACGTTTCTCTACAGTTTTAAATTAAAAACTGTAAATTTAAATTTTTTAACTGTAATTTTAAATTTTTAAATTAAAAACTGCTTGTGAGCACTGGATCACGATTTACTGACTTTTTTTTTGCATCTATACTATTTTCAAAAAGAGATAGTGTTTTAATTGGCACATACTTCTGAAATGGGACAAACCAAATGTTTGAATTTATTAATGTGGTAAGAACAGACCTCAGCCCTCCACCAAAGTAACTTTGAGTTTTGAAAAATTCCTGGAGCACTATCATATATGAAATCAGAAACTTCATCCCTGTAAAATGCTCTTGTCCTAGGTTACACTATAGATGTATTCAGTATTCTATTACCACCAGCTGTGGGCCGTTAGCTGTTATCTCCTGCTATGACTCACCCCTGATAACAGACAATGAGCCATCAAGAACCCACTGCATGACTCATGGAATTATCTCATCCTATTGTGAGATGCTCCACCCAGGAGGGAGGAGCCAAGCATTCCCACCTGGATATAACCTGGCCTTGGAACTGCCCAAGTCAGCCCTGTCTACTGGGTTCTCAGAGGACAAGAGCTACCACTGGACCTTCAGGTGGAGACCAGACCTTCCACAGGATCACTGCTTCAACTGAACTACTTCACTTGGACTGCTACCATCACCCTAACAGGGTGTCAGGTTGTATCTGACTTTGTTAGTGCTTTTCCTTGTATTATTGCACTTATTTTTTAATTTTCCTATTAAATTTTAATCCTGACTTGTCATCTCCCACTGGTTTGTTTTCAAATTAATACAGCACTATATTATCAAAAGTGAACATTTGCCAATATTCTGTAGAGCAATTTTATAGATAATATTAGGCTTACACAATTAAATAATACTTTTTCTAAACATACATCACTTCAAACTAAGAATCATTAATTTTATCTGCTTATACTTTAATTATTAAATGTGCTACTGCCCACATAAAACACATAATTACTTAGGAAGATACATATTAGAAGTTACCTGACTCAAGTTGCTGAGCCAGAAAACTAAAAATTAGGACTCGCCAGAATTAAGATTAGATAGCCAGTGCAGATTTTCACCAGCACATATGTAAAGTTACATGATGATACAGTCAAAAAAACCTCACTTATTATTTTCTCACAAGTTTTCAGCCTTAGTGAGCCCACAAAAGGTGACACTCATTCATGAGAGTCTATTCAATTGTACCTCTCACTGTACAAGTTTCAAATTCTTCTCTCAGAGTGATTTCTGTCAGATGCTTATATTTTTGGATATCAATTTTTATCATCATTCAACTTAGCTTCTATTTCAAGGAAACATTTTCTAGGATTTTGTTGTTTTGGTTTTTTTTTAAATTTTAGTGTGTGTATATTTAGCACTAGGCCTGACTTCCTGAGCAAAAGAAATACTAAAAGTACAGCTAAACATACCTGTGATTGAATGCATTTACCCCTAAACGTTCCTGTAGCTGTATCTCCTGATAGAGCTGATTCATTTTCCTATATAAACAATTAAGTATTGGGTCAGTTTACTAAAGAGAAGTTGAATCTACAGCACAGCAGACATTAGGCCAACTTGAGAAGTGTGTTCTCTCATAAGTACACAGAACATTAAAATTCTTATCCAGAACTAAATGTAGGACATCCTAAGCCTCCTCTTTCTCCAAAAATGTTTTCATTCCCCTGGTATATCCTCTTGGCTTCTGACACTATGCAGTTCAGGGACTTTCTGAACCAGACAAAGCATCCAGATCATTGTGTTTGATCAGATACCTACTTTCAAATACTCTGCTCTTAAGGTATTCATTTGGGAATGGTACATTGAGACTTGAAACTGTGTCTCTTACACTCCACTCCCCTGCCTTAAGACAAAGGTACAAACTGGTCTGTGTGAGCCTTTTTCTGTCCTTTTGTATTTAAACAAAAGACATCATTTTTATGTGACAGCTAGAAAAACCTTTGAAATCTGGAAAAGTTTTATGTGATATAAAAAATATGTCTAACCAACCTCTGCACCTAACTGCTTTGTGAATATTAATCCATTCATTTTCCCCAAATCCTTGTGGGACAGCTAATAATTGGAATTTCTACAGATTGCTAAAAATATTTACAACATATGAACCAATTTTCTGGGTTTAAAGCCAGATACAGAGGCACACAGTGATTAGGGTGAAAGAAAATGAGGTTTTGAGCACACCTAGTTTTTGAAACTATGTAGCACTCCATGACATTTTATGTTCTCAAGATATATGCCCCATTTACTTTATAGACAGCTGAAATGTCAGTGTGTCTACTCATCTAACTGTTGACTTTGAAATGGTGCACTTTGAAATAAGTGACCCCCTAATGATCACGTGTAAAAAGTCTGAAGTACTGTATTATTAAGAGAAGGTATTAAAGACAGGGACAGAGGGCAAAGGGATTTGGTATCTTAAAGTACTATTCCTGCGAAACACTTACTCAACACAGCCCATCTGCATTCACAGCTTACCTTCCAACCTTTTCCACAGAAAAAAAATGCAGCTTTAAAAGCAATAGGTCACTATGCAAGCTTGAGCTCAATCTAGAAAACAATTTATCTTGTGCAGCGAAGATGGTAGAATTCCAGCAGAAAAAAAAATCAAGTACACAAGCAGCTAAATGAATACCCTGAGAACTTATTTTTATGTTTGTTAGTTTTCTGAGTGTTTTATTTTAAAATTTAGGAATTTTATTAAATTAAAATTGTGAGTAAAGTTGGGGAGATGTTTTGGTTTGTTTTTTTAAAGCCTGAAAATACAGAAGTGGAAAAATTGCTCATATAAATATTTAATTCACCAAAAAAGACTAACACTATTGTTTCCTGTTTATACCTGGCAAACCAATATAAGGTGTTTCCTCTTTCCTATCTTAGCTTCCAGTCGTAGTTTCTGTCACATCCTATTACATTCTTGCTGTAGCTGGTTCCTTTCCTTTCTCCATTCTGCCTTGGCTAAGAATGCAAATCTCTGCTAGCAAAGACAAGTCTCTGAGCACACAAAATTACAGCTAGTCCAATGACAGTCATTTACAACTACAAGTTAGAGTCTAAAAGGAATCCGCAGGGAATTTGCTGCTAGACTCTACAGAGATTTGGGTGAGTATATGTCACAATGATTTTCTGTGACTTTATCACAGAAAATTTTTTATCACAGGAGCAAACAAATGCATCTTTGATTTTGTTCTTGCAAAATGCTGAACAGCATAGGCTGATGTTTAAAGGAAACAGTGTGAGGGAGATGCCTAGCTTTGAATTTTTTAAATGGCTAAGGTAAGGCAAAGAAGGCAGCATTAATAACAAGCAGTAGTACCAGTTCATCATAAGCCCCAAGATTCATAGTGAAATTGTTACATAATGATACATAACCATATATAAGCGCACAAAAAGAAGGAAAATTAAAAACTAAGTCAACTAAAAATACTTATTCTATTCTCCAACTACAGGCAGCTAAATCATTGTGACTGTAGTTATTACATATCAAAGGCACTAACCTTCACTTTGTCCCATTCCACCCTCCCCATAATGTACCAGCTCAATGCAAATAAGTGCAGGAGAAACAATGTGAAAGACTAATTAGAAGGTAATGCCATCTTAGAAACACTTATAATTGCACACATCACATTTCTAGCCTGCTATTTTAGCATTTCAAAATCTGTGTGCAATAAATACAGGCTTAATTTTACATTGCTCTTTTGAGTTCCCTTTGAAAACATTAGCCCTAGGCTCAGTTTAACCTCTTGTCAACAGCTTACATGCTCATCTTTCGGCACTGACTCTCCTTATTTCCATTGTTCTTTTGGTCAGCTGAGTTAAATAAGTTGCGAGAAGAACTAGGAGGGAAGGCAGCATTCCCACTGTTACCAGCAGAATGAGTCCGGAATGAATCATCTGAAATGAAGAGCTGCAGCTTAGACAAAGAATTTTGGTTGAAAAATGTACACAGAGAGTAAACAGAATGAGCTGTTTTTTCCTGTGGCAATAGTGGCATATTTCCTATGGCACAAATCAAAAATTTTAATGGAATGGCTTCAACTTAATATTTCTTCAAGTATTTTTATGAAAAAAAACATTAAATAATTGGAATATACACTTTGGAAGAAAATATTAATACATTTAATGTATGAAAAGAGCGTGATTCATTGGGCCAATCTTCAGCTGCTTAAAATTTAGCTATTTAATTGTCTAGTGTCTATTGGCAGAGAATGGAAAGACAGGTTTCTCTAGAAAGCCATTAATCTCAATCTTATCTTTAATCATTCAAATTCTTTAAAATTTAGTGGACAGAACTGCAAACAGCAGTTTCTCTCCCTTAATTCAGTAGAAGTTATAGATAAAATTTGTTTTCCTCATGTAAAATAGGTGGGGAAAAACTGCAAACCCAACCTTTTTGTGATATCTGAAATTCCAACCAGGACACGACAAACTCACTTTATTTTTACTATTTGTAAACTTAACTTTCAACAAAGGCATAAGGAAAAAAAATCTGAAAAATACACTAATTATATTAGCACTTAAATGCTCAATGTATTGAATACCTATTATTTTGCTTTCTTTAGGAGAATGACATCTTAGAGTATGCCTGTCTAACTGGGCCCATAAATTCAACACCCACACAAAAAAACTGAAATAAAATACAGTATAATAACCTACTTACCAGTAAAGGACAACATACAACTCTTTCCCATTCCTGACACTGAAGATGTATATCCTGTAGCAGAACTTTTACTTAAAAAAAACCAAACAAAACAAAACCAAGTTGGTTATTTCTGAAAGTGTTCCTCTCAATTCTATCATCCTGCAGTTTAATAGAATTGGAGGTTGGTTCTGAGTGTATATGAAAAACTTAAATGAGAAAGTTATGCTGCAATTTCTTTAAGAAATGTACAAAATTAGATTTAGCAATTAATATTGAACATTATTTTTAATATATATAATAAAGGTGACATATATTAACTTAAAAGGAATTCCTAATCATTTGTATGCTTCAGCATGCCTGAGATGGTATTTCATCCCTCAGTTAATCAATTAAACAGAAAGCTGAAAATGTAAGTCACAATTCAGTGATCACATCACTTCTTTCATTGACTCATGAGGATAATTTTATAACAACTGTCTATTAGTAAACATTTGCCTGTGAGGAAAGCAATGAAGATCATAAAGATACTTAGGGCACTTGTCTATGTTGCTGTATTTTGGATGCAGTACTTGAGTACTGAAAGATTGGCTTCGAACCAGCTTGGATTTTTTTTCTTCTTTGCCTAAAATTATAAAGAACATTTTTTTAATATGAATATTGCACTTCCTCAATAATTAAGAACACTTTAAAATATATTTTTCTGTCAACCTATGGTAGATGAAGGAACTAATTTAAATACTTCAATAAAAAGAAAAAACCTTAGGTCATTATTTATATAATACAGAATAAAACAAAACTAAAAACCATAGAAAATACATTCAGTTCTAGAAGAGGAATCTTTTCCTCTGTGCAGTAAGTGAAATTTAGGCCACAGATGACAACAGCAGCTTTGATGGGGTTTAACCTGATGATGTGAGATCAAAGTGTTCCATGTGAGTTTTTGAACAGTTCTTACCTGCTGATGTACCAGAAGAGCTTCCAGTAACAGAGAGATTGATACTTTTTGCCAACACTGATGACATTTTACTGTCTCTACCTACAAAAAAAAAAAAAAAAAAAAAGAGTCCTCTATAATCCCTTCCCTCTTAAAACTTAAATTTATATAAGAGAGGACATAACATATCACAGTCCTGGAGCAAAGAGTAACAATATAATAATATAATGAATACTAGCACTTCAGAAATACCACAGACAAGTGCTTACACTATATCCCAAAATTAAAAATAACAGAGAACTAAAACTGTAATGTATTTTATTAATAAAGACAAAATAAAACATATATATTATTATATATAATAGGACAGTTTTCATAAATAACTTCAGAAAAATATACAAATTTTATTTCCAATTTCTAAAACCGTTTACTGTATTGTCTCTTTTCTGCTTCTTTCTCTACTACCTTTGTAGAAGAGTAAAGCATGCATGAACAACATGTACACAATTAAACAAACTTACGCTTCTTTTCAAACATTTTATCATTAATATTTGTAGATCTTCCTTCACTTTTCTGCTTCTCTTTTTCTAATTGTTCCTAAAAGAATGAATAATTTGCTTAGATATTACTCAGGTAAAAGTAAGTAAGTTGTGTTTCCAAATAACAGTTCATTTCTACTTTCTCCTGCTAGTAGAACAACCCCTGTTTAATATCCAGAGAACCAATTATAGAGTCAGAATGAAATCAGGGTACATATCTCATTTAAAAATCAGTCTGAAGAAAGCTCAGCATTGACGTTCACATCTATATCTTATTATTAAAATTATGCCTGGCTTTTAAGGTTTTTTATATTTAAAAAGATACAGAAATTGGCAGCTGGCAATGTAAAAATTTTCTGTTACACAGACACTTTGAGGGAAAAAAAAAGGGGGAATATTTTTATTTCATACATACAATTCAACGAAAATGTTTTTCTTGAATTTTATTGTGTGTCACATATACTCAAACCTTATAAAGATCTAAAATTAACATCTACAGTTGATAAATCTTTATGCAAAACAAAATCAACTACGTAAAACTGTTCAGGTTCACAGAGTTTATTTGCCCTTCTGTAATTATACCTAGCCTGAAAGTATCTTCCATTTGCTGAATAGATACCACTCCAGCTTAAAAAAACTATACAGTTTTAGCTTATTTTCTGTACCATTTTCATAATAAAAAGTGCTAACTGAACCATAATTGTTCTAGTTTTTCGTGAAGTTCTAATTACTACCCAATTAAAAAAAAAGAGAGGAAATTAATTCAGGTCAGGGTTGCTGGAATATAGTTTCTACAAAGTCAGTTACTAAAATTAAGGCAACAAATTAACATATTCAGTATTAAAATCTTTAGCAGTCAGATGCTTTTAAGTGGGCTGAATGGCTCTTCATCTGTTTGGGACTGCAACATGTCAATTTTCTGTGCCCATCTCAGGTCCCCAAAAGCATGCCTCTCACAGACAATGCTTAATGAGGCCTTTGTGGTACAGAAAGGCTGCACATATCAGTGGTCTCTATCATAAAAATTCATCTGTTCTTCTAAAGTATAGCTGTAGAAACAGGGTAAAAATTGATGTCATCACACAATACACAGCAACCCAGAGCATGCTGGAGGCTATTTTGCACCACTCAAATGCTTTCACTATAAAAGCATTAATTGTTATCTACCCAAAGAGTGCTAGAGCTTAGTTCAAGACTTTGAATGTGTGTATGCAGGTCCTGAGAACAAAGCTGAACCACTGGCTTAGACAAAATGGCAAGTCTGTGGGTCAGGTAAATTTGCTCATACTGACCTGCAATACCTATTGACATAAAAGTGGACCACAAACATAGGAAACAATGACATTTTTGGGATTCTCTTGAATCAGTTCTAGTTCACTACAAAGAAGTTAATTTACTACAAGTCAGAGGAACCACGTTAATGATATCAGGATCTTCTAGATGCTATCAGCTGCTCAGCTTCCCCCACCTCAGGCTGGAGGGAGGCAGCAGAACAGGGGACTGCAACGCTCTAATCTGGGCTTAGTGGAGATGCAGTATGTGGTGAAAATGTAAGCTCTGTGCTGAAGTGCCTACTGCAGCTTTTGCTTTTCTCTTTTTTCTGGCTAACAGGAAAGCCTGTAACACAGAGCATCCTTCAGCTTCCTTAGGAGGAAAGAAGTTACAGCATTCATTTCTTTGCCTCGGGAAGATGTTTGTGAAATCTGAGATGTTTCGTAAATCAGTGTATAATGTTATACATGGCATTTCTCAATAAAATGAAGTTTGCCTTTCTAATTGATACAGTAAAATTTAGATGGTAATGAAAAAATGTTACGTGTTACTTTGAAGAACTTAACCCTATTGTAAAGTGAAACCACACACAGATTATGAGCCTATCAGGTCTCTCCACAGTATGCATTTCTCCTATCTTAAAATTACTGCCTTGTTAATATCTAGCTACAAACTACTTAAAAAATAATGACAGTGTACTGATAAAATATACCATTTCCAAAAGAAGATGCTCTTGTCTCTCTTTTTCTTGATCCAATAAATCATTTTCGTAAAATCTTTTCTGAAACTTCAAAATAAAATTAATAAAAATAAAAAAATCACTACATGAAAATGAACACTAAAAGTAGTTGAAAAATATTAAAGTTAGCAAGTACTTACAGCATCTACAGAGATCTCCATTCTGTCCAATTCTAACACTGTCTATAAAGAAAATTAAAATGTTATTTATTATTACTTGATGGCATGCTACAATTTTAAATAAAAAATTGTCTTTTCTTCCTAAATATTTGAAGCCTATGCTTTTATTTTTATGCTACCAATGCAGTTAAAAAGTGTCAGAGAGCATTCTCAGAGCCCTGCTGAGACTCACAATGAATAGCATCACAGACTATTTGTATGGAACTCAAAATACACTCAAGGAAGCACCAAAGCAAGAACAGCTATAGCTCAGGCTTAGGAACCAGGACTGCAAAAAAACCAAGTCAGGAATCTGTGTGTAACTCAGAAGGCTCCATAGAGGTGTTCACCCAGTCTCTCCTGCTGACTGGCCCTGTAAGGAAGCCACCCACTCGAGCTATTTCACTTCATGGTTTCTAAATTTGAGACTAAGCACAGGCTTCTTAAAGATGCACTTTTTTGAATATTCACACTACAAACACATTTGTAGCATTTTAAAATCCTTTGTCTGTATATGGTAAAATATATAGATTAACAAGACCTCTATCTCAAAGACCTGATCAGTTTTACTAAGATCAACATTTAATCCTATCTCTAGTCATCTGCTATTTTTTCATAAATGGTCATTGAGCCAAAATCTGAATTTCAATCACTACAAAATAACTGCCATATAAGTAACCAAGGAAACACCAGTGCTCCTAAATTTCACAGAATGTACTGTGCTACATCATCTTTTAATTCTTCAAAATTACATAATAGACAATGGAATTTTTTAATTTCCTGTTCTTATGCTGAGAAAATCAACAGAAAGCATAACTTTAGTCATCTTAACTTTCAGTGATAATCCCAAGATAAAGTGCTGCTGAAAAAGAAAAATGCTTACTCTTTTTACAATAGTCAGGACATCTTTGTCTTTCTCTTGACACAGAAGTTTCCTTATACATAATTCCAACTGCTGAAGTAAATGTTTATCAGTGGGAATCTTCAGAGTAGATTTAACTTTTGGCAACAAACAGCATAGCTTCATTCTAGAAAAAAAAAAAACAAGAAAATCAAACAACTCCAATACTCACCTTTTGATGCAGATGTTTAATAAATACTATTAATTTCTCAAGGTATTGCATGCTAACATTTGACACAAAATAATTAGGTTAGAAGGTCTTATTTTTCAGAAGTGAATGTTGCTTATGTTGTTTCCAGACACACTGTTTTCAAAAACTTCTCCACAGATCAGGACTACAGTCCATAAACATGTCTTTGGTTTGTTTTTGGATTTTTTTTTAACCTAGAAAACAGGCAGACCTCTGGATTTTCCAAGTGATCTGCACACCTAACTTTATCAGTTACCAAAAATATCCTGGAAATCTGGTCCATTGGTACAAAGGAGCCCATGTCTCACCCAAAATCATGTTACTGCAACTCCATACAACTGCAAGGATGAAAATATATCAGATAAGACTAGGACAATTTAACTATTTACTCTGTCCTGAAATATGAAAGCCCTTCTTTCCCCTTTCTTCCTGTTTCTGCCTGGAGGCTGCCCCTGCTTGTGCTGTTCAACAAGGCCAAGTGTCAGGTCCTGCCCTAGGGTCACAACAACCCGACAGCACCACAGGCTGGGTGCAGAGTGGCTGGAAAGCTGCCTTATGGTAAAGGACCTGGGGGGTGCTGATCAACAGCAGCTGAACATGAGCCAGCTGTGCCCAAGTGGCCAACAAGGCCAATGGCATCCTGGCCTGTATCAGCAATAGTGTGGCCAGCAGGACCAGAGCAGTGTTTATCTGCCTGTACTGGGCACTGGTGAGGCCACACCTCAAATCCTGTGTTCAGTTCTGGGCCCCTCATGGCAAGAAAGACATTAAGGGGCTGGAATGTGTCCACAGAAGGGCAATGGGGCTGGGGAAGCATCTGTAACACAAAGTCCTATGAGGAGCAGCTGAGGTACCTGGGGGTGTTTAGCCTGGAGAAAAGGAGGCTCAGGGGAGACTTTATTCTCTTTACAACCACCTGAAAGTTTGTATTGTTGGGTTTGGTATCTCCTCCCAAAGAACAAGTGATAGGACAAGAGGAAATGGTCTCTAGTTGCTCCAGGGGAAGCACAGATTGGTTATTAGGAACAAGTTGTTCACCAAAAGGTTTGTCAAGCACTGGAACAGGCTGCCCAGGTCAGATGGTTACAGTTGGGAGTAACCATCCCTGGAGGTATTGAACAGATGTGTAGATGTGGTGCTTAGGGACACAGTTTAATGGTTAACTTAGTAGTCTTAGGATAACGGTTGGATCTGATGATCTTAAAGGCCTTTTCCAACCTAAACAATTTTATTATTTATTCCCTTGATTCCTATATATTGTTTCTAAACCGTTTATATAAAAAAGGTGTTTGTTGCTTTTTATTTCATTAACAACAAAATACTCTGCAGATTAAATTAAAAATATTTCATTCTATTAAGGAAATAAAAATTCCTTCATTTGATCAGACTGTAATAGGATGTAATAGTGACTAGTTTTAATCTATAGAAATAGATTAAAAGAAGCACCAAGAACAATACATGGTGATATTCTCTGTTGTACTCAGAATAAACTGGCTTTGGATCAGAGACAATCCTTTGCCAGACACGGTAATTCTGTGATTATAAAATTTTTTTTTAAATTTCTCATATGAACTCATCGTACCATTTTTATACCTTCAAAATATTTTAACCATCACAATTTCCCATTACCAAGAGTTACACCACACTGCAGAAATTCAGAATATCATCTCCCTAAGTCTGTTTTAAAACCATCAGCTAACAACATTTAACCTGTAAACTTCACTGGAGACAGTGCATTTCTTTTGTACAAAAACAATCCAGAAAATAATTAAGACGAAATTAATTTTAATGTCAGCTAAAGGACTGCAAGTTAGTTCAAGCTTCCATTAAATTTTAATATGGTATCAATAGAGCTTTTAATTAAAATATTTGTTAAAAGCAACAAGCCACTTCAGATTATATAGAATATTAGTTTATTGTTTTAATATAATCCCCTTAATTTAAAATGACATGAGACATGAATGTTAGTCTATTTGCACAAAATGGCTTAATTTTTAGGAACCTGCTGAGTTGAGATGTGGTAGTTATACTAAAGAAAGTGTCTGTGTAAACAGTTTCACTTGGTAATAAACAGTTTGTGGTGAAGCGTCTTGAGTGCATACATGTATGTGCAAATTATGCTTACATGAATCTCTGTGCAGCATTAGTATTAGATCTTCAGATATGTTAATGATGACAACATGAATGACATAAATCAGAAACAAAATCAAAAGCATAAAATCACACAAAATACGTGACCAAAAAAAAAAACCAAACTACTTTTCTAATGGTAATAACTGCCACGTCCCTATCTGTTTAGAAAACAAAGAAAAGACAGTCACTACAAAAATAACAGAAAAAACACTGTATAAAAATGAGTAACAGATCAAATTCCCTAATATTATTCTATTGTTTCTCAATTTCCTTAATAATGAAGTAGATATACTTTTCCATTTTCCAGGTAAAACCTGTTCTAACTCGTTTAGTTCAGACCACTGAAAGAATTGCTTCAGTGTTTTACTTTACATATAGTGACAATGAAATGGATGGAAATTAATGGAGATTGAAGGTTTGTTTCTCTCTATACTCATGAAATAGCATATTACTTTCTTCCCATCTATTGCTAGCTCCTCTGCCTCACTGTTCCTTTCACTCCCAAACCCCAACGCTTTTGCTCAGTCTCTCAAACATTCAGAACTGACCTGCTTTTGTGATTTTCTAACATCATTCCCACACTCCCCTACACCTTTAATAATGGTCATTCTGAAGGCTCTTTACCTTTTTACTCAAGTCCCGTTATTTAAACAAAACATAAAACTTCTAACAATATTTTCTAATGTATTATTTAAAGCTTTTTTTCCTGTAAACTGCTAAATATTCTTCATACCTGACATTTGCCACTGGGTCATGTGTAAGTTCAAGCACAGGTAAAAAGAAGTATTTACAGAAGAATGATTTTGAAAACAGTTCCATAATGAATTCACAAGTATCTAAAAAGCGAAGTCTGTTCCAGTAACTTTTTCCTTGGCCCAGTTCTGAAAAAAAAAAATTTGCAGATATTATCTGTCAAGTTTTCAATGTCAGAAAACATTTCCCAGGTTGACCTTTGACTTGAAGATGATAATCACAGGCATAAAAAGGCACAACTGCTCAGCCTATCTCAATTCTTTCTTTTAGTGAAAAACTTACATTCGGAGTTCAATTAATTCTGTCAGCGAGCACTTGATAAAGCAAAAATAGCAAGTGAACTATGTGTAACTTTGTGTTAAACAAAGACCTGTATGCTTTTCAAACCATGTCACAGGAGTATCAAAATTACTGTGTAAACATTAAGGGATGTTAATGGGAAGTGTTAAAACTTCTAAACTGTCTTTAAAACACATAGCATACACCAAAATGTCAACTGATTAATAAATTAATTTCTGAGATTTATTCAGTACTTATGCTGAAGCCTCTAGAGAATTTTAGCACTACAGAGGAACTCTGCTTTGTATATTGCTGCACCAACAGCTTAGTAATTTTGGGTACCAAAAGTAGGGCTGGAGGGTCCTGGCATATTATGAATTTCCTGCATTGCCTCTTCCCTAGTCCCTTTTTATAAGCTTCAGATATATTCCTCACATATGCACAGTACATTCTCCTGGTGATATTATGAGCAACTGAATGTTTTCCAAGTATAATTCCTCCATCCAATGATGGAAGGAAATTACACTGAATAAATATAACTATACACAGATATTCAATCAAAAGTAACTTTTATTTCTAAGTAATCAAGTAAAAATCATCTTACGTTCAATCAGTTTCTGAATAACCTCGTGTCTCTGTTCTTGTTTGCGATTGTAGCGTAAATAAACACAGAGAGTCCGAGCAGCTGCTTTTTGGACTGGCAGGACATTCTTGAAAGAAATTAAGGCAACACAATCAAACATAGCTGAAAGAATATGACTGAAAACTAGTAAAAATTCTAGAATTAGAAAAAATAGCTAAAATACAGCCTAACTTTTTAAACTTTTAAATAATTGTCATAATGTAAGGAAGAATTAAGAAGTTTGGCCAATTCATGAGACATCTACTTCTTTATTCCTTCTGCCCAGCTTGTAGATTCAACCGTTTTATAAGCACCTTAGAATATCCCAGGTTTGCAAGGCACATTCTGTATTGCAGGTATTAGAAAAAAGACTTACAACATCTTCTCTTACCATTGTTTTCTTCTTGAATTAACTCCATAAAATTTAAGAGTAGTAGCTCTAAAAGATAGTTTGGTTTAGAAATACAGTGTTCTTTCAAAAAGAACAAACGCAATGTAATGTATGCAATCAGGAGGAAGAAAGCATATGTCAGAGGAAAAAGTTTTGGTTTAACTAGAAACAAACTGATAATGAGCGCAAGAAAAGGAAAGAAGTCTTGGGTAGAAGGAAAACTGTCAATCCAAGTTTTGTTCCTCAAATGGGGGCAAGTTTTCAGAGAAAATGCTCAGACTTACAGAAAAAAACCCACAGCTTGATATACCGTATGAAAGGGACAGCACTTCAAGATTAATATAACACAGGAAGTACTACACATAGCAAATATCCAGAGGCCGTTTCTCTAACTCTCATAAACAAACAAAAACAAATGAGAAAGCAACAGGTGGGCTCACATTTGTCAAAATGATTGTTAACATTCTGTGAAGAAAACGGTAATAGATCTGATCGCTTGATATGATATGAGGGAGACATGCATATTTTTGTAGTAACTTCTCATGAGTTCTCCATTTTAAAGAAGTCGCTGCTCTCTGTTCTGCTGTTGTTAATGCAGGAATCAAGTCAGGAATAGAGAGTAACTAGAAACAGAAATATAAACATTAATTTTACATTTTCTAACTGCGTGTCTTGCTACTACGCTTAAAAAGCATATTACAACAATGTAAGAAGGGAAGACTAATCCAAAAGCTATTCCAGTACCTAACTAAATACACTTTCATCTCCACCCCCTTCTCCTAACAAAGGAAAACTAAACAGTTCTCTTTGTAACACCCTTTTACAGATATTAAGACCATTACACCAACTCTCCTCAGTATTCTCTCTCTCAAATCAAATGAATCCCATGTTTCTTTTATACTCTTAATCTTTGCAGTTATTGTTCTCAATCCCCTAATTAGTTTTAGTAGGAATTAATTTTAGAAGGAATTATACACCTTTTCTCAGTAGGAGGCAAAGAATTTACAGTAGCCAAGCTAAATTCCCTTTAGCACTAAGAAAAATGAAACAGACTGTCACACCTGACATCGCATTTGCTGTATGTTATATATATTTACAGCTGTAAACACCTGACAAATTCGAATTTTTTAATTATACTGTCAGTTTCAGTCCATACAAGAAAATAAATTTCTTCAGTTCTTATACTGCTGCAATATCAGAATTTATCCATACATTTAGGAAGACTGCTCAAAACCAGCATCTTTTCTGTTCCATCTTAGAGGTGAGGAGTCATGGAATAAACCATCGTCCAGAGCCACATAAAATTACATTTAAAAAGTCAGGAGCTGAGTACAGATCTCTTAATTCACTGTCTTTGCTTCGGGAAATAGATTTCCTTCTAGCAGAAGCTGTTTCTGAAAATGGCAATTGATACATCAATATGGAAAAGGTTTAAAATAGCTATTAGCTATCATTCCCTTAACATAAAACCAAGTTTTGTTCACTTAACTGTGGTTAATTAGAAAAAGAAGATGTATCAACTGTTCATTTTTATATTAACTCTAACCTTTCAAAACCTTTTTTTTTTATGTTAAATTTTATAAAGTCAACAATCAAAAAAAAAACCCTAAACAAACATAAACTTCCTAGCTCTTCAAAGCAGAAACAAATGATGAAAGACTTTTCCTACAAAATTTGTCTGAAATTTGCTACTACCTTCATTTAGAAAGAAAATTTTAAAAAAACCCGTGAGAATACTCACCTTGCTTTCTGATCCATTGTTTTCTCCTCCATTAGTCATTAGTTCAAGGATTTCAGGAAGGTGACCTACCAGGGCATCTAACACCTATTTAAAGAAAGGATGCAAGAAAGAGGTCTGTAAATGAACTCAACTCCATTTTTAACTCTCACCAGTGTATCCCTGATGACATCTCTTAAGTTACTGCTCTCTCATGTGGAAAAATAAAAAAGGAAAGTAATTGCATTGATGAGGACCAGGACTTAAAACTGGTATTTTAAAGTAGTAAGTAATATAAGCATTATAGGTCTCAGTTTTTATGTATGTGATCACACAAGTTTTCTAACCTGTCCACAGAATTCAGTATTTTAAAATGAAAATTCATCCTTAAGGATGATCTGTGTTTCATCAGGACTTAAGAGCCTCAGCAAACAAAAAGAAATGGTTTTTTATACTTGTCAGTTGTATCTTAAAAGCAATTTTTCCTGTGTTAAGAAAAAATGCAGTTGATAGACAAATAGAATATATAGCCTACATGAATAGACTAACCCTACTTTCAAACGTTTGAGACTTTTAACTTGGCTAGGAAAGTAAATAACTGATTATTTTTTGTACAAATTTAGACTGAGGTGGTATATAAGACAAAGTTCAATGTATTTGTTATTATTCATATAAACATACAGAGATCAAAACAAGGAATTCTTCAAGATCACCAGATGCTTCTAAGTCTCAACTTTCAGGTGTTCAACTTGAGGAATCTTCTAACATGGGTCAGAATTTCATAAACTGTAAATAGATGTTCTACAAACACTATTAATTTCCTTGAAAACATCCAACAAAAGCTACTGAATGAAAAAAAGAGCACTTGAATGCAAAACTCATTTTTCCATGTTATATCCAAAGACCTCACAGAAAACAAGAAAGATCAGCTACTGGAGTGACTGGTATGAGACCAAATGGTCATTTTGTCCCAAACATAAATATGTCTCTTTTTTCCATCCAAAAAAGTCTCACCATGTTAACTGCAATATAACTGATTCATGTTCTATGCAGGTTACTTTGGATCAAAACTCTTTCTATAAATCTTGATCTTTGAACCACACACAGCTTCTTCATCTCCTCTTCAATTGGGCAATAAAAATAAAACAAAGCAAAAAGCCTTGAACACTATCAACTATTATTTTAATGTAGTACCAAACCCAAAACTTTTTAGAGTTTGTAAGGCAGTAAATAATACAGCAATTTTAACTATTTAGAATTAGTATTTTTAAAAGCTAATAAATTAAGTCTGGGTTTACTAAATTCAAACACCTTCCTATTTTTCACAGAAGGCTGGCATTTTTATGCAGCCTCTGTACAACAGAAGTAAAAGCTGTTAATCATTTCAAATTGTTACTGTACTGTGCTACTGAAGAGTTATTAAACATGAAGATAATCTGCCTAGATGTAACAAGCAAAAAGAAGTTCCAATAAAAGTGTATTACCTCCAGTGACTCATCCTGTAATAGCGTAACCAGCTCTTTATGTATTGTATACACATCAGAATTTAAAAGCTTAGCAACCTAAAAAATGACAGTAAGACAGCAAGGTGAAACATTCTTTAGTTCTATAGCACAACACTACATCTGCAAGCATGAAGAGACACGGAAAGAATTGTTTAATATCAGCCTCCTAAAGTTGTGTACTTTCCCACTGAACACATTAAAAATATGCTTATATAAAGAACAAGTCAAGAAACAGGTCTATTATCTAACTATAAAACATGCTTTTAGAATTAACTCTATTTCACATCTACCAGAAATGTTTAAGGCTGCACTGCAAGGCTAGAAATTTCCTAGTGGAATATTCAAATGTTGTAAATTAGGAGAGTTAAGAGTCAGCCTGCCGTATAATTTACAGAAGATAAAATGCAAAAATTTTCTTAGCCTGTGCAGGATTTTAAGCTTCCCCAGCCTTCCATCTGAAGTTTTCACTCCTCACTTCTACTTGCTTTTGACTGTGACTTATGTGATTCATGTCTCATGTAAAATTTTAAAAAAACACTAGCACTCCATTACCATGCAACTAAAAAGGTTTTATAGCAAACATAACACAAATTTGAGGAATGAGATTTTTTTGCCCCAAGGAATATTTAGATGATGTTTTTTAATATTTTTTAATGTTTTTTTTTTTTTAATCCAAGTGAAAATAAGAGCTTATTTCCAATCAAGATGTAGCTTTAAGGCTACAGGCACTTTTATTTTTTAAAAAGTAATCCACCTAGCAGTGAATGACATAAATTACTCATTTTTGTCTGTCACATGGCTTCCTAGTTATGCTGTTAAAATTAAATCAACGAGAACTAAATGTCCATTTAGACCAAGGTATAATTTTACAGGACTTTTTAAATGATCTAAAATACTTTCCTTATATTCAGGCAGTACCTTAATGGTGTTATACTTCTAAAAAAATATTATGTCAAATTACATGCTAATTTTACAACTTCAACCATTATGTTGGATTATCATTCATTAAAAAAAGGCATCAACAGGTAATGAGAACTGGAAATCCATACTTCTTTCTTATAATGGTGGAAATAAAGGCATTTTTTCCTCTTTAACTCATTTAAATGTTTTCAGCAAAGTGCTTAATTTACCAATTTCCCCAGCAACAAAATGGGATCAAAGCTGAGCTGAAGCACTGAAACACAAGGATTTTCAGTAAAAGAAAATGAAAACATTGAAGATTTCCCTATATGGGTTTCTATACTCAAGAGAGTGTATTTTAATTTCTGGCATTCACCCCAAATATCTTTTACTACCTATGCATTGGTACATTTTTAAAAGTCTAATGAAAATAATGGAGTAGAACTTACATAAGCCAAATGGAAATATAAAGACTGCATACCCTGCTACATCTGCATAAAGTTCCAAATAGTTTCATATTAAATTGAGCATTTCATTTAGATTTGTTCCACATAAATACTCCTCACAGAACACCAGCACACACCAGCAAGCTACAGTTCTAAAGGTTTTCAGGCACAAATGGGGCAAGTTCCTTTCTCCCATTTGTCTATTTTCTGATAGCACTGAAAAACTTCAAATGCTGTAATTACTACATTTGTTTTTTTGTGGTACTATATTATTAAAAGTTTCTTCTAGCTTGTGCTCATTAAAATTTGACCTAGCAATAGTCTCTTGTAGCCAAATGTCACACAACTGAAATAAAAAAAGCTATATGCAGGGGTTGGAAGGAACTGAACACTGTTGACAAACTACATAATTTCACTATGTTTTCTCAAGTCTTTTTATTTTGGTTGCACAGTCACAAATGCAAGCTTAAAGAAGAAAACAAAATAAAATAAACCCATGTGAGCAACAACAACGAACCATTGTAGACTTACTTCCAAGAAGCTTGTGGCCATGGTATATCTGACAGGAACTTCGGGGTCATGACAAAGGCAGAAGAATATAGAATACAGTTCTAAATGGAAATTCTTTGGATCCACAAAAACAATCATGGCCTGTGGAAGGATAAAGTCCTTTTTTAGCTACACAGCTGAAGGATCACACTATCAGAGATTATCAGATGAGCTTGAGAGATAACAGGTTGTTATTTTAAGGAGGAAGTGTGGAGTTTTTGTTGGCCTTGTTAAAACACAGGCATCAGATGAAATCCAGAGCTGAGAACTAAACTGAATTTACATATCTTCCAGACATGCTGCAGGCTTTTTTTTCTTAAGATAAAGACTAAAACCATGAGATATAAAACTTCAATTTCATAAATATTGTTCATGTTTCTGCGCTCTAGCAAAAACTGCAACTGGATACTTCAAAAACAAGGAACATTTTAACAAGCAGTAAAGCAAGAATCTGAACTTTTCTATGATTGTGTTTGTACATATCTAGGGTTTGCTCAAATAAACCAACAGATGTCTACCTACATACAGTGTGTTTGCCTTTAAAAAGCAGAAGAAAAAATAGTTCTCTACTGGCTCTTGGTGCAAACATGTTTTCATTGAATACAAATGCAGAATGTCAAAATACAAAGTGAATTTACAGAAACACGACTGATATATTTAAAGGTCTCACACAAAATTGAAAAGACCTTCTGTAGACAGGCAGGAACACCACTAAAACATCAACCTAAGCATTCAGTTTCAATCTTCAAGTCCCCAGAATGATGTGACATGCAGGGAGTGTGAAAGTGTAGATTCAAGTGGTTTGAAACAGGGGACTTTTTAAAAGACATTTTCCCAAATCCTTTGTGCCAAGAGTTTGGAGAAAACGTGTAGGAAAGAATAAGATCAGTAAACTCTTAGAACACCATTTTCTCAGTCAAAATTTGCCAATAATTTTCTGAGGCTCTGCAAAGGATAGTATTTCCTGCTAACTCTTTTGGTCAACCTCATTAACTGAAACTTTGCAGGAAAGAGCTAAAACCTAGCTAACAATGAACAAATTGGGAATAACTCCTCTATCACTCATGTAGTCCTATTTAGTGAACTATATGCATGATACAAATTAATATTAAGACTTAAAATATTATTACTTACAGGGAAATTGTAAGCACAGTTCTTCCTCACTGAAATATACTTCTTTTCCTGCTCCAGAGTTTGCAGATGTAGTTGATTATCATTGTGTCCATTTTCCTGCTGTAAACCCAGGGTGGAAAGCTTCTTATAAAATTCCAAAAACCGCAAGTGCTGTTCAGGAGTAAAAATGCCTCAAAAAAAGAAAAAAAAAACCAAACAGAACAACAAACTTTCCTCATTACAAATGCTATTAATAATGTACCCAAACAAATCTTATTTTAAAATCCACCAAATATCTTGATTTTACCCCTCCTCTCCCTCCCACACCCTTGAATCTAGAAGAGTACGATCAGTACAGACAAATACTCAGAACAAACTGGAATGCAACTAGCAAGAAGAATTCAAAATCTACTAGTGCATTAGTAATAAGAGAAAAATCAAGGAAAGGCTCCATTTTCTACTTCAGAGAGAGAGGAAAGCAATCAGTGATTGGTACCAAAGAAGGCTGAAATGCTTAGTAATTTTATTTTCTTTTTCAAATGCTCTAGTATCATCAGGCTGAGTACAATTAATAACTGTGACAATGATTCAAGCTTTAAGTAGAGAAGCAACAGGTCAGTGGACCTTAAACAAGGTTTTCAAAACATGCAGAGTCAGATGTGCTTCATTCCAGTATTCAAAATACTTAAGTACTAGTTGCTGAAATCTTAAATAAGTCAAACAACAGAATAAAAAAGGGCTGAAGTGGCACTGATATTTAATACTTGGATAGAGAAAGGACAAGCCATATAATTAGATAAGTCAGGTTACTTGCACATGTTTTAAAAAAATCGAAACAAAAAAATCTACTACTAAATACCAGTGAAAACCCCCCAAAATAGCAGTAGCCAACATGGCAAAAGAAAAACTTGTCAAACTGATTCAATTTCCTTCTAGTATGGGGTAACAGGACCTTTGAAACATAAGAGGCAGGAAAGGTCATGACTTTCACAACAAGGGAACAGGAATAAGAGACTAAAAACTCTAAAGTGCTCCAGAATTGCTTGGAAAAACTACTAAGAGAAAGCTACCCATAGAAAGCTGACAAGATAGGCAACTGTATAAAGAAAGCTCTACCCTAGCTGTGGTACTGTTCATTGATTTTCTGGATGCTGGACAAGAGACTTCAAGTATTCAGTATTCTGAAAGCATTAACCAAGGACAGAGACTGCTTATTCTTCAGAAGGCAGAGTTTTAAATGATTTTAAGTAACTTGACGTATGGTCTTAAAACTTTTGACTATTATTCCTTTAGGACAGCAGTAAGGTGCCATGCTTAGCCTGATCTGCATCACCTGCACAAGGCCAGGAAAGACAAACTAGCTGCTATATCTATTTTTTTAAAAAGGCAAATTTTCATACTGAAACATGTGAGCAACAATATATCTGGCAAGACACTTGAAGTAACCCTTTCACTTCGTTCAGCTCTCCTAAGGCGTAACACTTCCAGAAAAATATGAATTAGTCAGATGGAGTTCAGAGGTGAAGAAAGATCAGGAATTAGTCATTCAACCTAGAGAAAAGAAGACTGGAAAAACATGATAAATACAGGATGGACTGTCCTAGCTCTCTGTTTGTGAAAGTAACAGTTTGGCTCTGTGGAACAGCCATTTCAAGTAATTTGTAGTGAAGCAATGGTCACTTTGACAGTCTCTAACATAATCATGAATGATGATTTTAAAGAGCTTTAGGACAGATCAAAGGTTTTAAAGAGCCTAGGGGGAAATTATAATGTAAAGCCATGATTCTGTGCTGCTCCTCCACTGGTAACATATGGTGGGCAGAATAATCAAGGAAAGATGTCCTGTGCTCAAGTGAAAATTCAAGCACAAATTATGGGTATAAAAATTATGAGTACAGATTTGGCCTCAGCTGCCACTGGGGAATCCACAGGCCATTAAGTCTCCTTTCTCCCCTGAAGTTCCTTATTGACCACACTCTGTACTGTGCCTTAAAAAGGAGAGCAAACACAGAAATGAACATACAAAGCTAACATCATACTGTTTTCAAAGGTTTCTAGTTTCAAAAACTCAGTCATCCAAATCACAAGCTCTAGAATACAGAAATAAATCAGTCAAACCAATGAAACACCATGTTTCCATCTTTGACCCTGTCTAAACAAAACAAAAACAACAAACAGTAAGCAGATGGTCACCCTAAGAGGAAATTTCCAAAATCTAACTACCATTTCATTTGATACACTCGAATCTGGATATTTTCCAAGGGGTTTGAATTTTCCAATCTTCCCTCATTTTTAATATTTTTAAAAGAAATTAAATCATACCATATAATCCATTACACAGTTTCCCTAAATGGAAAGATAAAGAAACTAGGATAGATTCATCTGCTTTGAACGATTTTTCACAGAACGATTTCACTAATGGGAGAACAGTTTGACTCCGATCATCTGAAAAACAAAAGAAATTTTTAGTTAGCCATTTGTCAACATTTTAAAAAGAGCAGAGACCGAACTTCTGTAATAAATTAAGAAAAATTTCATTTAACATTCTCAGGATTACTTCTGGCAGGCACTCACTGAAGGTACAAAACAAGAGGTAAAGAGAATGATGAACATGCTAATATAATATAGGTTCTAACTTTAACCTATAATACTTTAACCTATAATATAGGTTTCTACCTTGCCTGTTATGTTCATTTGTTTGTTGTTAGGGAAAAGGCATCCCCTAGTAAAGGATGAGGCAGAGAATAAACAGTCACTACCTCCTCCATTCACCAAGAATATAGAGAAAGAATACTGCAGTACTCTCTGTGTAAGATTTCCTACAATAGTAGGAATACAGGGAGATCAAGACTGAACATGACTGTGACAGCAAATAGAAAAATCTGGATATGCTCCAAGTTAATTTTTTAAACCTACTGAGAAGTGTTTCAAAATATTTTGGTATACAATAAATTCACAGAGAAACAAAATAGTTAAGGACACAAGAAAGAAATTAAATAATCTAGAAACTAAAGTCAAATCAAACACTCTGCCTCCTTAAAAAATAAAGGAGGAAATGTTTAAAGAAATTTATATATTTTTACTTATTTTAAATAAAATCACTGTATTAAAATTTTTGAGTTTTAAATGGAATATGATTTTTTAATGGTAGATCAACAGCAAAATTCAGTAAATAATTGTGGCTGAACAAAGTTAGGTTGGCCTGAAGAAATATTATGACGTTGTGGGAGAGAAACTCTAGGATATAATTTGGGGTCATCTACCTTCAAAAGTGTTCATTTCAACCATGAAAGCAAAACCCACAGAACCCAAATTTCTAGAAAAACATTCCTTACAAACCTGTAAAGAACCCAATTGCTTTCTCTACATTTTTTACAATAACTCAAAGCAGTAGCTCTAGCAGGGGTTGGGGGAGGAGGAGTGAAGACTGAGAGGTGCAAAGAGAAGCATAAACTTGACAGCATCAATCCAAAGGCTCAAGTATTAGTAAATTAACCTACTATCACACTTACTGATATAAACCCTAACTGCTAAAAAGTCCTTTTACAGTACTCTTCTCAAAACTGTATTTTTTTCCTTTTCCCCTCCTCTGCATGGCTTAATTATGACCACATATTGTGGTAATTCATCACCAAGTTCCTGTACAGTATATATTTGTTGAGCCAGCATTTTGTATTCTGTGTGTTGATAGCACTGCATTCATTAACTAAATACGAGCAACACAATATTCCTATAATTTATACCGTAATTTTAGTCATTCCATTTAGGCACATCACATTAGAAACTTGGAATATGATAACTGATTTCATGGACAACTAGTTCACCTCCCTTAAACCTTTCTGCATATAAAGCACTGCAAGACATGAAAGATAAGGAAATATAAAGGACAAAGCAATAAACAAAATAAAATCAGAAATGTCTGAATAATGCAGACAGAATCAAAAGCATTTAAATACAATCACAAGATGCACTAGAGCACTAAGAATTGCGCCAGTAAGCCTAAATTAAATTCTCACCTGCATCAAACATATCAAGCAGATTCACTAAGGTCTCAAAAGCTGCCAGGCGTACACTGCTGCCCTCATCTCTTGCCAGTTCCACTAACTCAGGGAGCACCACAGTTTTTGTTAGTTCTGTCCTGCAACATGAAGCAAGCAGTCAAAAGAAAACTTACAATGCAATAAGACTGCCACTGCAAAACAGAATTCTTCCTTGAAATACTCATTTAGATATTTTTGGATAGACAAGAAGGAAAAACTGACAAAGTTCTGAGGATATTAAAATTAAATAAAAACCTCCAGTCAATCTCAGGACTTTTCTTTGTCAACCAAAGTAACATGCAAATTTAAAATGCGAAACTTCATCACTAAAAAGGCATTCAAATTAGCTCAAAAACAAATTAGACAAAATTACTATGTCGCTAAGAAAATTCTTATGATCAAATATGCTCAATATGATGGTCCAAAGCCAAAATTTATTAAGTATCAGCCATGTTGGACTGAAGTGTCTGGAAATTTTACACATCAAAGATGAGCCTTCTTTACAGAGAGCATCTACTGCTCAGAGAAAATGTGATTTCCCAATTAGTCCAAACACTGGTTTTTAGCCTTGGTTTAAAGTAGTAAAGAAAGGGTTCTGCTTGTCCTTTTTTTGCCCTGGTGGGTACTGACCTACTAATATACTACTAATACTTAACTCCAGGATGCTGAAACAAAAATGCTCAAAATATCCCTTCTGATCAGATTGAAGTAGTAACAGCTGCCCCTTTTGTAAGTCAATATCAATATCAATCCTATCAGATGTTTATAATTAGCATCAAAGTGATTTGCACCTTGCAGTTTATTGCTATCAGCAAATCAAGAGGTAGCTTAACAGTATTGTTCCAAGCAAATGATTAAACATTCAAATAAAATTATGAGAAAATTATAGATCATTTATTGGCAATATCTCTAACTAGTAAAACTAAGCATTTGGAGTATTGTCATATTACACCTTCAACATTTACCTAAAAATTTGCACATATCTGTTTAGTTATTTGTCTTTATTTACCTGCTACCTATTCAACCCCAGTATGAAACATGGGAATAGCTTCCATACTGAAAATACTGAATGTTCACAATTTCTTATGAGATAAATAATCTAAAGCATTGAGAATGGATTAAGTAAAAACTTCAGACAGAGAACAGTCGATACAAATATATTAATGCTAAAAATAAAAGTTGGTGAGGAAAATATCAAAGAAAAATACACAGGACAGACCACTAATTGATAATGAAGTATTTAGCCCTATCAAACCCGCTATTCCAAAGCTGGGTGAATTACCAGTAATGTTGCCATTTCCACTCCGTAACACCTAGAATTTTTTTAAACTTTCAACTCCCACGTAGAATTAATGAAATTTAGTTGATTTTAAAGACACTTAACAGAATTAGGAAAATTTCATTTCCAGTGTGGTTACTTATTAGTATAAGATTTAGCCACCTTGTAACACTAAAAACAACATGTCTTCGTTCTTCTTTCACACTGCTTAGTGCAAGTTCAACTGCATTTGGAGGAATGAAGAAAATTACACAAATGTTCACAATTTGAATTATTATAAAAATGAATTATTATTTTAACACCTAAGTGTTCATAAACCTATTTTAAGTGTAAAATAAAAATGCTGAAAGCAAAGTCATACAGTCATACAAACTGTGAGTGCTTCCTAAAGGCTAACACCAAAATAATTTTCTTAGCTGTAAGAAATATTCTCTAACTATATGCATATCCCAGACTTCACTCAGAATAACATATTTGTACTGCTTTTAAAAAAAATTCCTGTATTATGCTTCACAAATCATTTTCAAAGCCAAATTCATATGCTTAATTCTCAGCTCTTGACTACAGCAGAGATTGACTGAGAATGCTAAAGGAATCCATGGAAATAGAGACAAATATCTCAAACTTAAGACACAAAAAAATCTCATGGGATTGAGCAAGAACAAAGGAGATAGATGAGAATAGACAGCCTAAGAATGACCAGGGTGGAAAAGGGTAGGACTACAAATTCAATAAAAAACAGAAATAGGGAGAAAGGGGAAAGAAATCTAAAAGCAAAAATTGCAAAAATTTCTGTGGGTTTCCAATTTGGTGGCATCAAAAATCTTCCAACTAATATGACAGATAGAAATATCTTTCCCTTCAAAACACAGTAGTTATGGAATAAAAACACCAGGCTACTCCCTGGAGATAAATAGGACCCTCTCTTTCTCTCATCTTTAATCTCTCACTAAACAGAATTCAATTTTCTGATACATAAAGATACCTGAGACCCATGCATACAATAAAAATAAACACGCGTTCAAATTATTTCAGTAATTCACTTTAGCAAACTGCATGTTAAATTCCCAGTTTCGCATATATCAACAGTACTGACAAATAGTACCTTTCTTTTCTTAAATCACAAGTTCTTTTATATTGAAAGACATTTAATATGGCAAATGTTAGAATGCTTTATCATGCTAGCCTACATTTTGATACAAAAAAGAGTTAGTACCAAAAAAAATGAGCAACTTTACTGAGATGAGTAATAATGTTTTCAATATTATTCCTTTGAACTTTTGCAGGACAAAGACCTTGCAGAAGAAGTGCCTAAAGCACACAGATAAGATTATTTTGTGTGCAATAAAGACAGTTTTTCTAGGAATCTAGAAATTACTAACCTACATGACCTTACCAAAACAAAGACAAATTAAGTACATAACAGCAATGCTTAGCTCTTTCTGTGAATTCCCTATATCTCTGTACTCCCTAACCACACTGCTTCAGGAGTTTCTGGTGGTTTGGTTTGGAGGGTTTTTGATGTTTGGTTTGTTTTTTTAATAACTCAGAATCTAAACCACAATATAATTCTCTGTTAAAAAAAATCATTCCAGGAAAGCATCCTTTCCCTGAACACCTGTACTAACAAACTCAAGTACACACTTAATGTATCTTTCCACTTATATTTCAATTTCAGCTTCATCCTTGAATTTGCTCATAGATTTACAATTTTAAAAGCCAGAGGGACACTCAAGATCTAATCCATCTCCGCTGTCTAGCACTGGGTAGAGAAAGTTACTTGACAAATTTTCAAGTCTGTAAAAGAAGTTACAGCTTTTTTTTCCTCCCTGACAAAATAATACGCAGAGAGACCTCTAATTTTAAAATATTTTAAGTACTCAGAGACCAATCCTTTGTGCAATTAACATTTTCTCTTAATAAAGTTCCAGACTTTTTCATTCCTATATGTGAATATTGAAGGCATTCAAGCTTTGAGTAGAAGTTGGTACTGAACTGAAATTGGCTTACAAAACCCATTTAGCATCCTTTCTCAAAACACTGCACAGTAATTATTGTAACTGCTAATACTTGCCAGAATTTTAAAATAAGCCAAATACCACCAATGGCTAATCGAGATGATTTCAAGAAGCTATAGATGAAGTCATTATTTACAAAGTACTGTTGGGTTTATGGTTCAGCAATTTTCCTATAAAAGAGAACGAAAAATCTAAAGTGGTAAAGAGAAAACTGCCAACAGCCAATTCCTAAGAACACATCTGTACACTCCAAATTCATTATTAAGTATGCATGAATTCAGCAATTTAAAAGGGAGTTTTTAGGTTACCACTTTAGAGAAAAATTTTGCATTTAAGATCAGTTAGGCAAATTGTACTCACCCTATTCCTCGAGCTACATGTTCCAGTTGCCGACACATGCAAGTTCTAACTTCATATTCCACATCCTGGCACAGTGATTTTACCAATGGAAGAACCTCTCTTTTGATACTAAAAATGTGAACATTTTTTATAAATATATAGAACAAGAATATACAAAACCTGTTGAGTAGTACTGAACTTTACTCATGTATTACTTGCTTATCCCATATATCACTAATTTATCACATACAGTAAATTATTTCTCTGATGATTTGCAATTAGAATAGTGTACATTGAATGCAAATATGTGCTACAAAGAAACAGGAAAAGGAATATTTACTTTCATCATCATTTGCTCATATTTCATCTATTATATCTTATAAACCACAAAAATAGTAGGTGGGCTACTGCAGTAGCATGCTGTCCTCATTTAATAACCATCTTCAGTACAATTGCTGAAAAGCCACTGAAAGAATACAAAGAATTCTATAAATGGAAATGCAAATCCCAATTAAATGTGGTAATACCTCATCTTTGATATGCAGGTTATCACCCAAGACATAATTGGGAAGAAAGGAGAAAAATAATTTAATATTAAAAGCTTGAATACTGCAATGCCTTTATGCAAGTAGACCAAGTATTCATGTTAAATCAATGGCAGACACAAAATAAAAATTTTGGTTTCTATTTCAGTAAAAACACATACTACAACTTGGCAGAATCAGCCATTGTGTTTCCTTTCACTGATTCTGTCACGAATATTCACAAAATACCTCTATACAAATCCTTATGTTATTGCAAAACTCAAGATAAATAATATGTAGACACAGACAAGCAAAATTTCAAGCCAGCTTGCACAGCCTCCATTCATTCTAGTGAAAATTAATTTACTTCTTAGAGAAAAATTTAGCCTCAAGTTTCAAAAATTGTACAGTCTTGGAAGTTTGGTATTTTAGAATATTCTAAAGTGGGGGCTACATGAAAAAAAAAGACTTTGTAACTTGGAACACTGCTTTGTAACTTGGAACACTGGAACAGAGGGTAGAAAAACTAATGTTCTATGACAAGGACAGGATACTAAATAACTTGGGAGCAGAATCAAATGCGAAGTTTTTAATTACAGTATAAATTTTGAGGAAAAACTGTGCCATTCTGAAGAAGAAAGTGAAGATATGCTTATATATTGCCTACTCCTGAGGACAGATATGTCTTCTGGACCTGTACCAAGAGCCCTACTGAAAGGGGAATGTGAGTGTGTCCTGTGAGTCTGCCACATTCCAAACCTGGAGACCCAGCTCTCTTTTGAGGCCTCTGAGCTGCACTCAAGGCTATCAGATGAACAAGATGTCCCAGAAAATTCTCAGTTATCTTCTTAAAATGTAGCAGCTGTGCACAAAAGGTGCTATTATCAGTTTCCTGAAATTCCTTACTGAACAGCAAGGAATCACGTTACAGAAACACAACAAAAGATGTGATTGTTATGGCTACTAATTAACACTACTGTATTTTCACATAAGATTCCAAGTGATCTGTAAAGTCTCTTATTTCCATGAGAATGTAACATCAAATAAATAAATGCAACTGCTAGGACAGAGTCGTAGAGATTTGAAATATAAAGAATTAGAAGGTTTTGGTGACATCTCAAAAATACTACTCCACCACATTCACTAATTTTTGAATGTCCAACAAGTATAGTCTAAACAGCAAATGAAGATTTAAAAAATTTCCTTTTGGCAACTACTAGTTCCTCTTTATTGAAGAAAAAACTGATAATCTGAAGAAATTAATTCCTAAATATCTTGTCATGTTGTCCCATTCTTCTGTTCTGTTATTCTGAATTCTTGCATTTTGGGACAGATCAAAATCATAATTAGAGTGGACTTCCTCAGCTAGACAGTTTCTGTGCATTGAGCAGCCCACAGTGGATTTCTGTTGTAATTCAAAGTCACATTGTGTCAGATTGCCCAGAGAGGAAACACATTTGGTGAAGTAGCTCTGCTATTCTAAGCCTGGGTAAGCTCTCCAAGGAATGCTGGAATACCAACAGCTTTGGGCAGATGAGTTACTCAGATTTACTTTCATCATTGCACCCTCTTCTGTCCAGACTAACACACACTGAATATAAGGGCTAGATAATATCAGGGAACAGCAGTAGTTCCTGATATACCTACATTTTTATTAGGGATGAAAAAAACCAGATGTAAATACTAACTTTGGTTACATAATAAAAAGTTAGGAATGGAATTCTTCTGTTTATGACAAGAAACTCTAAGGAGATAAAGTTGTGTTTTGTGTCTGTAAGTTGTAGAGAAATCCACTGTGTGGTTTATTTTCTAGCAAGAAAAACAACATGGAAAAATGGCTTGAAAATGGTATCCATTGAAATCTGTGAAAAGAACACACAAACTCGAGTTGTAAAATTATGGACATCAGCAACTCTGAACATGCTAGTTAAATAATGAAAGGGATCTGTAAAAAGAGAGCATTTAATGTTGGCAATAAAGTCTACTTTTCTTGTACCAATTTTTGTCCACTAGCAAAGAAATACTGGTTTACACTGTGGAACGAAAATATATTTACAGTCTACTTACATATGAACTTCAAATTTGTTAGCTACTTTTCCCATGATTTTACAACTCACTAAGCGGGACTGAAGTGTTTGAGAAAGCTGTGCTTTGGAAACAAGTGGATTCAGGATCTACATGGGGAGAAAAAAGAAGAAGAAATATGAGGAAAACAATTTGAGCATTAAAAAAAAAGTATTACTCTCCTTAAAAAAAAAATGTAGAAAATCATATCCCAAATGTCATTAACCTTTTCACTGAATTAATTCAGTACTAACAATAATGGTGCCTATGCACATTAATATTCCATTTTGTTTAAATGACATCTTTAAAATTACATTGCAATTAGATTTTGGAGGTGACTAGAATGATTTCTCTGTGTTTCTTCCAACCTAATGTTTTACCCTCTAGAAGTTTATTTTTTAAACAGTTCTGGATTTGACTCTTATTTAAATGAGAATGTTAATACTACACAAACAATCATATATTTAAATCTCCATGTTGTTTTGAACTATAAACACAGTAAATATGCCTGTTGCAAAGCTTTTAAACTTAACAAAACACGAATACTTAAAACGAAAGTGAATAAACTAGCTGACTAAAGGGAATTGGCATTATAACTTAGTGACAGATTTTCTTCTTTCTTGAGCTACACAGTGAAAAATTAAGAGTGTTTGCAGTGCATTGGGGTTCTGGTACATCAAGAAAACTGAAATACACTAAAGAATTGATCTTCAGCATTCAGTTTCATTTAGCAGGTATCGGAATTTTAGTCCAATAGTAAACAAAATACAGTTTCTTCATGAAGACATAGGGTGAGATACTATTCTGTAAACCAAAACAGGATACAGGAAAACACATGACTGAGAATATAAAGTGCAGTGGAAGTGTTACAGTGGAGTTTAAGTAAGTGTTGCCTTTATTTGCTAAAGAACACTACTTTTTTTAAGATGACTTTCCTGTCTCGCCTTTCACACATTCATCTCTTACAGTGTGTTGCACAACCATTCCCAGTTTTACAGGTATAGAAGTGCCACAAATCTTACTGAGGTGAATAAAACTTGAAGGGAAACGCAATCTTAGAATCTTAATATTACTTTTTGTTGGCATAAGTGAGAGATTATTATTACCTCATGTCTTACAGTTTCTTTTGGTAAAGCTTCTATTACAGCAAGAAGAGTTTCTAACCATGCATTGCTGACACCTGTTTAAAAGAAATTAATGATATGTGATATTGTACATACAACAGCAAACACCAAACATATATCAGTTTTACTTGCTCTAAATTTTTACACACACGGCTTCAAGCAGCTATGTATCTGAAAGCCACTAAATCAACATTCAAGACTTCAAATTAAGAAGTAGGATAGGTAAGAAGCAAAGTCTGTCCCCATTTCTTTTCCCTTTCCAATTCCTATATAAAATTAATAATGACTCTGATTGCTTTTTATAGCTAACATCCCTCTTTTAGAACGACATTCTTTTCTTATGCCCACTGACACTTTGTCATTTCACAAGAGGCCCCTTTTTTCCTTTGTGTTCTAAAATTAGTGTCAAAGAAATTATACAGAAGAAATGTCAACCATCCTCCCTCCATTTTCTCAGCCACAAAATGTTGGTACTTCAGGAGAAGCTCAGACATAGTAACAACTATGGGATTTATCCTTCAGACAAAGTGAGAGGTTTTGGGATTTTCTTTTGCTTCAATCAGAATTACATTTAAATATCAGTATAAAAGTGGTCATCATGCAAAAATCTTTTCATTCATGCAAGTCTAGATACAAAGTCACAGTGACTGCACTCCCTGCTGACACAATATTGCAGGGTCACTAAGGAAACAAAACATGTAGAAGTCATCAGACATCAGAGTAGCTGCACAGCCCTGACCTGCATCTCTGTGGTCCAGGTTCTGGAGAATGATGTGTAGGAAGGAGTGGGAGTACGTGTGAATGGACACTGACTCCTCTTGCAGAACAGTCAAAAAAGAAACAGCAGCTGTTAACTGCATTTCCACTCCTGCAACATGCAGAACCTCCTGTACAATTACAAATTACAACAATTTAGAGAGTGAGGCAGAAATGCACTGAAAGAATATCCAAATTTTTACATTCATTTTTAGAATTAATACGCAACAATCTGGGTAGACTATAACATTTGTTGTAAAATTATTTTCTCTTAACAGCAATTTATTTCAGACATTAAATTTTCTTATAATACACCATGAATCTTCTCAGAAAAAAAGTTTGTGATAATATTTTTTAGGTCTCATTAATACATATGTGTGGATATTTCTACATTACAAAATGAGAGGTAAAAACTGACCAACAATTGCACTTCTGCTGTTTATGCACATGAATTAAAAAGAAGTTTTTAATTCATTCAGTGAGAGGCACTAAAATAGCAGAAGGCAATTTAAATTTCATCCTTTAACAATAACATGGGATGCAAATAAAAAAGTACATATATATTACATATATAAGCAAGATATACTAGAATATTTATCTAGCTAACTGAACATTTAGTACTTCTGAGCTTTAACATACAAGAATGCAATTAATTAGGTTGTCTTTAAAATCATCCATTCAAAAGTTAGATAAAGATAATATGTTGAAATGAAATGAAACATTACTATTTTTTTAATTTTAAAAAAGGCAATTTAAATTTTAAATTTCAGGTTTATGCACAGACCTTGCAGGATGCAATCTATGATAGCATTCATTGTAAGTATTAGCATATGTAAATATCTATCAACTACGTAAACATTCCATTTGTTTATTTTTCTAAACTTATCTCTCTATTACATAAGAAAATAAAAAATTCATTATTCTACTACTAAAGCATTACACTTATTTTACAAGTGATTCCAAATTCAGTAAGAGTTTAAAGCCCATACTTCCTACTTAGCACTTTATCTATATGGGTTTTTTTTCTTTTTTAAAGTGCTTGAGATGATCAGTGTTTTCTCAGATCACTGGCCAAAATTCAAAAAATAAGCTGGTCTTTTAATTTAAAATAAAAATAAGCCTGGATAAGATAAAAAAAATATTCATTATGCACCTAAGTGCATGGTTGCTTATGGATTGGACAGGTGCACTCTTCAGTGGGATACAAACCAGCTGGATGGCCAGGTCTGAGGAGTGTTGGTGAATGGACCTGCATGCAGTTGGCAGCCAGTCACAAGTTGGGGTCCCCAGGGCTCAGTGTTGGGGCCAGTCCTGTCTAATATCTTAATTAATATCAAGGAGGAGGTCAGTGGTCTGAGGTTCAGCGAAGGCTACTGTCAGGTCCTATACTCGGGTCACACAAACCCCTTGCAGTGCTACAGGCTGGGGGCAGAGCAGCTGGCAAGTGGCTTGCTTCACTGAAAGGGTGGTCAGGCACTGGAACAGGCTGCCAGAGAAGTGATGGAATAATCACTATTCCTGGAAGAGTACAACAGGCATGTGGATATGGAACTTGGGGACATGGTGAAAATGGTGAAATTAGACTTAATAATCTTAGGACTTTTCCAGCTTTAATGATTCTGTGACTCTAAGTATTGTATAGCTGAGACATTTTGATGAAAAAATAGTTTGTAGAGAACATCTGAGAAATTACTACTTGACTTGATAAAAACCAAGTTTTCATTCTCATTCTACAAATGTCAAGCAGATTGTACATACATATGTACAATTCCTAGTTTATCTTATTTCAAGAAGAACCATAACTTATCTCTCAAGACCTTTCCCAGTTTACAGCCATGTTTCTTTCTAAAAGGATTCTCTGTAAACTTGCTCCCCCAACTGAAAAAAAAGAAACAGCACTGTGCTGATTACCAATGAAATATTTGCATTCAATAGCCATGAAAATCTTATTTCCTTATAAGCCTTCTTATTTCCACAGACTATGTCTGTCCTTGTTCCTCCCCTGCTATTACAGCCACAGCCAAGAAAGAATAAGGACACCTTCCAATTTTGTATTTTGAATATTTTTGGGATCAGAATACCTGCCTGTACTGTTCTGGCATTCTGGCTTATGCTTGTTCAAAAAAAAATATCCCCAAGAGAATCAAAAGCACTATCTACATACTGTAGATGTTAATACAGCAGTGCAGACCAGAAAATAATGGAGCAGTGCCAGGTTAACAGTTGGACTGGATGACCTTAAAGGTCTTTTCCAACCTAAAAAATTCTGTGATTCTATGAATTCAGTTTTCTGTACATATTCACTTTGTATGCAATACAAACAGGGTTACTTACCAATAAACAAAGTTTCCAAATAGTCTCCTCCACTGATCCACACAACTCTGGATAGTCATGTGTGAAAACACATTCTCTGGATGTGCCTCCTCATGGACCTCGGGAGACATTGAAATATAAATTTCTAGACTGCTTACACACCTGCCTGCACTGATGTTAACACTCAGAACTGTACAGTTCCTCATTTGGAAATGTATGGGTCTCCCTTTCCATTTTCATAAAACCCAAGTTGAGTAACTTAAATTTACTTAATATACATTTATTTATCTAGAAAATAATGTATTTTTCTGTATATGGATACTCCACAAATCTTCATTCCACATCTCCCTGTTTATCTAATTCATTAATCATTCAATTTATCACATCTCCCTGTTTATCTAATTATCACATCTCCCTGATCTTCATCTCCCTGTTTATCTAATTCAGCAAGCATATTTAAAGGCATTTAAGGGTATTAGTGTGTTCTTAACTATTCTAATGTCTACAAGTTAAACTCAGGCATCAAAACTTAAAATATAGAAAGCCTGGTTTATTCCATTAATTGCAAAAAAGAAAATTCACCTCTAGTTTAAATGCACATTTTGTCCTGCAACAACAGAATTCTCTTGAAAGAATGCTGCAAGCAGAAACATAGTCAGATCATTTTAGTAATTGCATTGGTGAGATAGAAATTTTCATTTAAGACTAAAAGACACAGAAATAATAAAGACTTCAGAAGCTCAAGGATACAATGAGAACAGACCTTAAAATCAATGTTAGGCATAAGGAAGGATGAAAATCACCCCACCTTTTCTTAAACTATAAAATCAGCTATGGAAAAGAAAAGCTTTCAAGAGGAGGCTCATATATTAGGAAAATAAGTAACTGTGAAAATGAGTTTGGAACTAATCAGACAACACCGAATAAAGCTTGATGTATACACAACAACAATAAGCATAGTTTGCTGCAATCACAGCATTTGGAAAAATCTTTTATTAGCCAATCAGATAGACACCTGCAATCTCCCTCCATCACTTTCAGTTGCAGAGCCCAAAGATGGAAAGGAGGAAAAATACTGTTAACATCATTTGAAAAGATCCATTTTGTGCACAAAGAGAAATGCTGGCAAGAATGTCTAAGCTTTCCCTAAATCTGCATTTCAATGACTTCCAAGGTTCATGAGGAGGTGCATGCAGAAATCCAGAGTGGGGGTTCTCTATGCAAAAGAGCACATACAAGGATGCCACTTTATTTTAACTGCAGAATTAAAAAAAAACCCAATTCCTAGCCTCATTCCTACATTAACATCTAAATTATATACTGTATGTTTGCTTAAACAGCATAACCAAAATACTGACACTTAATTCAATAATTACTTACATATGTCACATTTATTAATGTATTGATTTTGCTCATCTCAAACCTAAAACACTTGTGTTCAATATATAGTGTCTTTTATATAATTTTAATTTAATTAATTTCACAGAATGATAATCAATTTCCATATACCCATTTCCATACTTCTAGAAGGAACCAGGTTTGTCAATTTTTCACGAATGAAATATAAATTTGGAATGTATCCAGACTGACCATTCCTTACATTTACTTCTTTCTTCATCTGCTTTACCCTCAGCTCTAATAAAAACATTATTTATTTTTGCTTTGGGTTTCTCCAAGTATGCTAAATAAGTACACTGGTATCCTTATGCAGTTATATGGTGACAATACTTTCAAACAAACAGCCCTCTGAAACTACTACACAATTCATTTTTCATGTGCCAATTTGATTTCACAAATGATTACTCCCAATCTAAAGAAGTAGAACCAAGTGCAGTAATTTAAATTAGCTTATTTCCTTGCAATGGCAGATTACATTTGCAAGACTCTTAACCACAGTTGAGTTCAATTATGCCATTACAGACAGTAAAAGTTTCCATTTAATGGTCAGGATGATTCCTCCAATAAAAACAAGGACAAGAAAAAAAATAGGTCAAGTTAATGATGCCAAATAGTGTTTTGCAGTTAAAAGTGCAGTGCACATGGCTACAATGGAACTTTACTTCTATTACAGATAAATAATATTAGATAACAGAACACCATTGAAGAACTGGCCTTATTAGAGCATTGCCACAGAAAGGAACTTAATTCTTATACATTCCACAAAATTTCAGTTTATAAAGCTTAAACATGAAAGGAATGCTTGGATTTAGACTGACCTCATTATATTTTACTTTTTTACCTCTGTCTGGAGCCCATTAACATAGGTTTCATTTAATTTATCATCTAAGAAGGCATCCAGTTTGGGTTCAAATGACACTGTAAGATGAAAACCACACTACTTTTCTCAGTCATTTGCTCAAAGATTGATTGCATTTATTATTAAAGTTGTCTGCTTCATTTCAAATATTTCTATCTTTAATTCCTAATGCTTCTTCCTTCATACACTGTTTTTAGTTAAATGTCTTTAATATTATACAGAAAGATACTTTTACAAAGTAACTAAGTACAGCCTGATCTAAGATCACACTGAGATCCAACTCCCACTGTACAAATACTTTCCAGGCTCTAGGCCCTATTCATGCAAATGATTGTACTTTCAAATATTTTCCTCATTCCTATTAAAAAAAAATTAAAACTATAATCAAAAACTGTATTCCCATATTAGACATTTTACTGAAGACAGGCCAAGACCAGCACTTCTCTACAGCCTGAAAAATAAGGGTAGAAAATCCCCAGTGTTACTTATTCCTCCTTAATTTCAGGAAGAATTCTGCTCTCAAAGTAGCAAACCAGAGGCAGAATTGGATTCAGTACGGTAAGCACAAAAAATCCAAACCAACTTTTCTTGAAGCCAGTAGTTTGGCTCAGAAAAGCTGTGTTACATATGTCAGAATAATGTGGTAATGACTGCAGATACTTGGTGTAAGTTGAAGGGTTTCCATGCACTTTGCAACTTCCAGTGATTCTGCTCAAAGCACTTTTACACTCATAGATATTTAAGCAAAATGCCTCTTGACCTGCATCTTATAGCACAGAATGTAACCAGAAGCATTTTAATGTTTTCTTAAAAATCAGTGAGTCTACACCAGTCCTTAGTCCTGAGGAGAGCTGTGTCTTGACCATTTGCTGAATTTAAACAATCAGAAAAAAGTTGGAACAGCTGCTCTCAAGAAACAGGAATTTCTTGAGATCGCAGAGGTTTTGGGATATAATATGAAGTTGAGAGGTGATACCTGATATTCACGGAATGGTTGAGGGTGGAAGGGTCTTCTGGAGGTCTTTTTGTCCAATCCCCCTGCTCAAGCAGGGCCAGTTATAGCTAGGACATGCCCAGATTGCTTTTGAATACCTCCAAAGGAGACTGTAACAACGCTGAGCAACTTGTGCCACTACTCAGTCACCCTCACAGTGAAAAAGTGACTCCTAATGTTCAGAAGAAATCTCCTGTGTTTCTTTGCCTCTACTCCTGTCATGGGGTACCACTGCAAAGAGCCTGACTCTGTCTTTGCTTTGTCAGGTAATTGCATATGTTGATAAAGCCCTCTCCAACCCTCTTCTTCTGCAAGGGTCCAAGGGGTCTTTAGTGTTATTAAGTTTTGCAATTGCATTTGTGATTTAGTTTGTTCTTATTTGGCTAAGGCTGCTCCTTAAACCCCTTAAATGAACTTGTGCATTTCATCTAGGCAAGGGTTGATATGGGAGCAGAGTGGAAATACAGACACAAGTATCTTCTCCACAATCACAAAATCATAGATTGGTTTGGGTTGGAAGTGACCTTCAAAAGTCATCTAGTCCACCGCCACAGCAATGAGCAGGGACACGTTCCACTAGACCAGGTTGCTCAGAGTCCCATCCAGTCTGATCTTGAACATTTCCAGGGATGTGACACCCACAACTTCTGGGGACAACCTGTTCCAGTGTTTTACCATCCTCATGGTAAAAAACTTCTTCCTTATACCTAGTCTGAATCTATCATTCTTTAGTTTAAATTCACTGCCCCTTGTTATATCTGAAAAGACACTGCCAATAAGCTTGTCCTCATCTTACAAGTCCCCTTTTAAGTACTGAAAAGTCACAATAAGGTCTACCCAGAGCCTTCCCTTCACCAGGTCAAACAACCCAAATATCCTTTATAAAAACATACCTCTATAACATCATATGGTCAGCATGCATCTATCACAGCTAGCAGTGATTTACTCCAAATGTGGAGGGTAGCATGTGAAATTTCGCAGACAGCTAAAAGCAAGCTATATTGTTCTGGACAGCACCATGAAAACCTTAACGTTTGGATGAAAGGAGATTGAGAACATCAGAATGAACCATTATTACTGAATGGTCCTCAAAAAGAAATCTCAAAAAGCTGTCAAAACACTGGTAACTGTTTAGAACTTGCAAGTACTATTAATTCTGCTTTTTTCCCCCCCTGTTGTAACCATTTTTAAAAAAACATAATACCTATAAGACTTTGTAAATTCAGTGAATTAATATGGAAGACCTATTGGACATAAACCTCCTAGAGAGTGAGTTTGTAATAAAAGGTTTTTTTTCTTTGTTGAAATACTTAAAACTGGCAGAAAAAGATACATTCAAGCCTCAATACACAAAACTTACTCTGATTTTTGGTAAAACCCGACGAAGTGTTTCTGCAGGATTCTGTCGCATGAGGACTGGAAGATTTGCCACCACACTTGTTCCTCGGATATCCTGACCAGAACTTGCAAAAACATAAACATATAATACATTATTCACAATGATGATTACAAGCTCACCGCTTTCATTTAAAAAAACCAAAACGAAACCAACAAGAATAAACCTACACTACTCAGGTTTTTCATGTAAGTAAAGAGAGGCATTATTTTTTTCTATAAAATGTGGTAGAAGACAACATTAAAAAAAATCAAGCATGGAAGCTATTATAAATCATTTCTTACATGAAGTGTTTACACTTCAGTATGCAAAGCTACTAAACTACAGTTTACACTCTAGTATGCAAAGCTACACTAAAAATAAAATTTTTAGTGTAGCTTTGCATAAAGATATGAAACTTCTGAAAGATCTTTCCAAACCAGATGATCAAGGCAGTGGTCTCATAGAATCTTTGTATTGCATCAATACAAGGGATAAACCATAGGAAGGGGCAAATAGAAGATACATGAAAACTACATGTTGTACTCAACATACAACATCTTAACAGAAATCTACTCTTATTTCCTTTTTGTAGGGAAAGCAGCAACATGTATAGTCAGAGGCATACAAACATGATTAAAAAAGCATGAAAAACTTGGTTAAATTACAGATCTTGTACCTTTCTCCTCATTTTGTCTCTCTCAATGGTATCCCACAATTGACAGGAAAAAAAAAGCAGGATGGGAAGGAAATGGTAGGCAGCATTAAAAAAAGCATGAGGTGAAAACAAAAGTTACTTAAGTGGAAAAACTCCTAGAACACAATCAGAAAGCAAAAGGGTCTGGATGCCAAAATTAAAATTAAAATTGAACATCAACACATCCTTTTCTTTTGGCAAGGCATGCATACCTTTGTGTTATCCAATAGTAATGCAAAAGGCCAAGGTAACTTGGAGAAGCTATTTAATTGAAAATTTTATTCATTTTGAATCAAGATGGAAGAAACCCTAACTGCTAAAAAATGAAAACAAAATGCTGCCTTTGTCTATCAAAATGTAAAGAAAAGGGAAGCATTTCCCTTTAAAGCAGAAAATCTTAGTATCTGGCTTACTGCCAATTAAGAATGTGAAGCAGGAGGCATTTCAACACCTACACAGTCTGTAATTTTCCAACTGCAGAGATTTTTCTTCTATTTCTACTAAAAGAGCTGCACCATAGATTTTCCTTAAATATTAAAGACTTCAGAATTATAGCAAATTATTGCTAAATGCTTGGATGTACATATTTTTGTACAAATAAACAAATTAAAATAAATGCTAAATCTTTTCTTCAGAGTCACAGTAAGCTCAATGTTATGAAGCCAATATTCCTTTATTAACAGTGCTAACTATAGAAGAACACAACAGAACCCTATACTTAGAAGCAATTTTGCTCAACCTCTTTTGTGCTAGCAAAATCCACATACCATTTAAATATAAAACTTCAGGACTCATCTTCTGAGTTCATCCTACAGGAGATCCCAGCACTTTACAAGGCTGGGAATCCTCATACAGGGAGGGAAGCTTTCATGCCCCAACACTCCTGTCCTAATACTTCCTTCCTCCGTGACAGCAGCTCCTTGCTGCTGGCCAGTGGTACCAGACCTGGTCTAACTGCAAGACTCATTGCAAAGCACTTTTTCAACACTTCTCACAGTGTTTCAACACTTCTCACCCAAGCACAGCACTAAGCCTCTTCCTCTAGCCCCTGCATTTGGTTTTACTTTTTTCTTCTTTTTTCTTCTTTTTTTCTTATTTTATAATTTCTTCATAAAATAAAATCCACATAATACTTGGGACACCTTGAGACTGAAGCAAATCCTCCGAGAAACCATATTCAAACATAAGAAGGCCAAAAAAGTGCTTGGTAGTAGTCAGCCTGAATTTGTGAAGGGGAAAGCAATCCTGACCAGCCAACTTGACAACATGATGATTGGCTGAGATGGTGGAAGTTGTATAACTTATTTTAGCAAGGCTGTTGACATTTTACCCCATCATATTCGCCATAGCTAAACTGATGATGTACAAGCTGGACAAATGTAAAGTGATGTGGACTGAAAACTGAGCAAACTATTGAGCCTAAAGGGTTGTGATTAGGGGCAAGGAAGCCAGCCACAGGTGGTTTACCTTACTGGGGACAACAGTTAAGTTTTCATTAATGGCCTAGGTGATGGGACAGAGTGCACCCCCAGTACACAGAAGACACAAAACCAGCAGGAGGGGCTGACAGACCAGAAGACTCTGCTGACTCAACAAGCTGGAGAAACAAACCAACAGGCATCTTATGAAGTCCAGCAGCAGGAAATGCAAGTTCTGTAGCTGTGATAGAATAGCCTCATGCACCAGAAGAGGCTGGGGCCAACCAACTGGGAAACAGCTTGGCAGGAAAGGACCTGGAGGTCCCACTGGACACAGAGCTGACCAGAAGCCAACAATGCATTCCCCCAGCAGCTCAAGGCAGGTGATTATTCTTCTCCATTCAACACAAGGATTCCACAGACAGGCAGCAGTGAGTCCATCGCAGTATTTGAGCAGAAGCTTAGACAACAGGGATTTTTAATCTTGAGAAGAGAAAGCTTGGGGGCCATATTTGACATGTATAAACTCTGATGTGAGACAGTAAAGAAGACAGAGGCAGACTCTTCCCAGCGGTGCCCAGTGACAGGATGCAAAGCAATGGGAACAAATTCAGTACACAGGAAATTCCACTTAAACCTTAAAAAACACACAAATTCTTGTATGTCAGAGTGTTCAACTACTGGAATGAGTTGCCCACACAGGTGGTGCACTCTCCCTCTGTAGGATTCAAAATCCTGAGTTCAGGACAAGACTCTGAATGTATTGCTCTAATTGAAACTACTTTGAGCAGGGATGTGGACTAGATGATCTCCAGAGGTCCCTTCCAACAACTGTACTATGATTGTGTTCAGGATAGGTGTTGCTAATTTTGCAAACTTTCATGAAGCTCAGGGAAGACAATAGGATTTATTACATTAATTTTAAAGCATTTTTAAAAACAGATTCTACAAGATAAGAACAAAGAAAATTTTAAAAGTCCCCAGGTACTCAATTAGAAACATTGGTGTCTGGAAATGGATGGAAGGACTACAGCTCCTTCTACAGCATGAAGAAAGAAGATTAGGTACTGAATGTACTGCAAGACAACATTACCACAAAGGATTTTGATAAAGAGAAGGCAGACTTACATCTCTCTCCTGCATTCACAATAGCCTACACATTCGACAGGAGCAGAATACTGTATTGTAAAGAACAGTGAGGTACAATGTTTACCCAAGCTCTAAGTAAAGCTCTGTTTGTGAAGGGGCTCTACTTTCACACTGGGGCCAACTGTACCAGTTCAGCAAAAATGATTTGTTAAATAGCCATTGTTGAATCATCCACTGAAGTCGGTGTTCTGTGTAACCAGAAGTTCTGATGAACAGCTGCTGGGAATTATAGTGTTAACACCCTGTAAGTGACATTATTTTCAGTGCAAGATTCTATAATGGTCTATGTTGGTCTAAATCTGCATTTGTTGAAGACAGAAGTAAAAAGTTTGCAACTTCATGGAGTGAGGGATTAGAATAGCACAATTAAAACAATTAGTAAAAGTATTCAGTAACTAATTGGGTATTAGGAAAATGAAATCCACAAACAGACTTGAAAAAGGGTGTCCAAAGGTTGTGGGAATCCTTGGAAACGTTCATAACTCATCTGGACAATGTCTTGACCAACAGGATCTAACATGAAATGACATCAGACTTAGAAGTTGGCTCTGCTTTAAGCAGGGCATTGGACCAAATGACTTCCAGAGGTCCCCAACCACCTAAACTACTCTGCAATTTGGATTAATAAATTCTGGAGTCAATTTCCTATTTGTATCAAAACTCAGTATCTGACAGGATTTAGCCTATTCAGAATGATTCCATCTCAATTCTCCCTCCAGAATTTCTGTTCTCCTGTACAATCTACTGTTGCCAAGGCAAACTAGAAATCCAGATAAATATTTCTGTCAATAACATAAAAGTATGTGGCCCATAATACTTCCTTCAAGAATCATCTTTAGTTTATTTTGAAGATTTTTAAATAGCAATCTTTCCTATGCAGATGGGTAGACACAGACTAAAAATGTGTTTTCTAGGTACTGCTCTTGCTAATAAAAACTAACACTTTCATAAGGGGGGCTTTTGGTTGTTGGGGGGGGTTGTTTCTTTTTTTAGTTTTGTCTTTGATTGAATAATTTTAGCGTTTTAGTAAAAATAAAAGAAAAAATCTAGAAATTAGAAAAAAGTCTTGAAATCACAAATATTGATATGTCATTTTATGACCAGTTTTCATTTTAGTTTAAGGTGAATACCCCTTTGATAAAATAAAATCTGGTATTTTCTGTAAAAGTACAACCCTTCCTTTTCACTGGTGTAAAGCAGTAACTTTCCTTTTATTTCGTGTTCGGTATGCTTACATTTCAACTATACATCTTCAAATATAAATTGTGTACCAGGACTGTCTGAAATCTATTTGGCATTTATTGTAGTAAGTATATTATACACAGACCCAGTTCCATGGAAAGATCTGTCATTTTGTTAAAATAACTTCCTTTAAGAGCCTCAGTTGAACAAAGACAGAGAATTATGAGCAATAAAATTATTAACACAGTTTTGAATCTATTTATTACAAGGGAGTAAATCTGGAGTAAATCCAGAGTAAATTAAAAGAGACTTTAAGAGACTTCTTTAAGAGAAGAAACTTTATTTTCAGGTTTCTATAATTATTCAGAAAATAAGATAGAATAAAATTAATCTGAAAATGTAACTCCATAATAATGTAAATTTTCAAGACAGAAGTCCTAATAATATCATAGGCTGAACATCTCCTTACAATTGACATTCTAGCCCTTTTCTAGTAAAATCTAATTTTCAAAACCACTTTCTCATCTTGATTTTCTACTTAGGATATATGCACCCATTAACATTTTAGGCGACATCAGAATAAAATCTATACGGTCTATATATTAAAAATAAGAAACTACTCTGACTTTAGTACATAATTTGAACATGCACCACTACATGTGAAATTTCTTCTGTAATTAAAGTAAGAACTGAAACCCCAGATTTAACTGCACTGTAGTTTTGTAGTCGTAGTAACCTTGTTTACCAGGATAGGTTTGGTCAACTGAAGTCTCCTATTTCTGTTTCCTTGCTGAATATCTGTCAAAGGGAGAAAGGAGAATGTCTAACTCCTACAGATACTTTCTGTTCCTTAACCAAAACAAATACATTATGACACAATAATTTCTTTCTTCCTAATATCATCACTTTCTGTGAGTTTATACATTAATTATATTGAGTGAACACTGAACTTTTTTCCCTTGAATTATAAGAAAATTTCAGGAATGTAAAAAGTCCCTCAAAGGAACACATTTTCCCTCTCAAATATTACCCCACTATCAACATTACAACCTCCCAGAAGATAAATGTTTCCTCTTCCTTAGAGGACTTAAAACATATATTGCATTTTTTATAGTTTCTGGTAGAATTCATTTTGGCATTTTTTATTTTGAGTCTGAATTTGAAAAGTCAAGCCAGTCTTTTTCCTTCAAGATCAAGATAATGCCATTTCCCATTCCTAGGTGATATAGCAAAAATTAGCTAAGAGCTGGTATTATTGTTCATTCTGCCAGTCCTCATTCACTGACCCAGAATTTATAATTTTCACATTCAACAAGATTTGTCATGTTCACAGCATGCATTACGTGCTATAGGAAGTCTTCTGAAAAAGTACAAAGCCTGTAATTTTTCTATACTGAAAGTGAAAAGAAAAAATCACAGATGCTAACCAAATTCTAGAAGGGTAAATTACTTCTGTTGACCTAAATTTCTCTTATAGTCTAGTTCAGACAGAGAAGCTATCTTTTCATTCTCCAGTCTTGTTTTTCTATCAGGGTATTTCATGCACACAGAGCAGAAAACTTTAAACAACCTAAGAGGTACTAAAATCTACTTAAAGTCTTCTTGAGCTTGTGGGTATTACCTGTGTGAAGTATTATAAACAACAGATGCAAAAGCTCCCACTTTATTACTGTGTGTTTTTCTATCATGCCTTCCCAGTCTTTCTGACCATAGCATATTCCGTCTTGTATCAATTCCATACTTCTTTTTTCATAGCAAAGAAATTTTAATTTCTAATCTAATAGTTGTGGAAGCTGATGAGAATTTTTAAAAAACAGCTGTAGCTGAACATTTCAACCTCTCCTTTTTTAAACTGACTCACAGGTCTAAAAAACATGTTTATTTTTTCAAGAGTTATTGACAGCTCCAATAGAAGCTGCCACTTCACCTCAACCCTTGCTATGAGTCTTTTCAATCATTTAAAAACAAATTGTGCTATGCTAAATCCACTTGCAATTCCTCTGCATGTTATTAAGAAAAGCAAATTAAAGGTTAGGAAAGGAACTGTTAACTGGTCTTTTTTCCTATATCTGCTTGTCTTCCTAAGACCTTTCTGTATAAGCAAGAGTTGAAGACTGTGGTAAAAGCCTGCAATTAACCTAGTCTTTTAAGAATTAAAGTACAAGTAGAACTTCTTACCAATCTTTAAAAAAATTCACATATTTTTTAGAATAGGCTTATAAGCCCCATAACAATAAAATCTAACTAACAGTAAAAGATAGACAAATGGTAAATAAAACATACTTTGCACCTAAGTTGACCAGCCCTTTTCAAAATCACAGAGGCTGGATCAAAAGACAATGAAAATGTAAAAGACCCGCAGAGACACTATAAATAATGCCGAGCACAGAAGAAAGTACAAGGTATGGGTACAGCGACTGAATGAAAAGCCACAAGCAAAATAAAAATAAAAAAGGGTAAAGAGACCAAACCCAAGGGTTTGAAGTTCCGATCACAGCGTTTTCCCTGATATGCAAGAGAAACACACCTAGATATCCCAGATATTTTATACAGATATATCTAGGTATCAAGATATTTTAAGTAGATAGGTATCATATCTAATAATACAAGCTAAGGTGACATTCCAATTTGAAAAATACAGGAGTAAAATTGTGAGCACTGAAAAATATATCTGAAATTTTAGAAACCATTTGAAATTTAAGCTCTAGAAGCAGCTTTATTCTCAGCCAAGGAAATCTAACTGTGGGCTCAGAATTACTTCAAACAATTCATATTAAATTTCTAACAAATTATTGCTGTTATACTCAAAGGGTCTAATGACTCAAAAGAAAAAAATAATTAGAAAATTAACACAAAACTGTGAACTTACTCCTCATATGAGCTAGGTTTTAGACAACTCAGAAGTGGAAAGCTTTGCTGGTTCACCTTCTATTCTTTATTCAAGGAGTATTCATAGCAGTAATATTCATATTTTCAAGTATATTGGACAGCTACTTCATACTGACGCAGTTACATGCATCAGCAATACAATGTCAAACAGCTGACTCTAGTGCTGCTTTCTCATATATCAAAAGCAACCATAGATCAAAGGCAGCTTTCTGAGGTAAACACAAGTAACTAAAAACTGCTTCAATTTCAAGCTGTTCCTGATTCATGTTCTGTCAAACAAAAAAGTGCTTTACTTGATTTATCATCACTTCGGAAAGTAGGATAAAATTCAGTTACTTAATGAAAGAGAAGAAAGAGAGTCATGTCTCTCAAATATGCGTACGATTTGCGCTCTGTCGGAGTGGACAATCAAACCAGGTAATACAATTAACATAATAAAAAAATTAAAGTGATGACACAAGTCTTTCAAAGTTCCAGCTCTATGATAGAATAATTTCAAACAGTAGATAAAAATGAGCATGCCATATACAGATAATCCATATCTGCATTCTTGTTAAAAGCATTATCTGCACAACATCAGAATCCTCCTGCCTACCTGTGCTGGTTTTGGCTGGGGTAGAGTTCATTTTCTTCCCAGTGGCTGGTGTAGGGCTGTGTTTTGGATTTGTGCTGAACACAGGGTTGATGAAAAAGAGATGTTTTTCCTATTGCTGAGCAGGGCTTATACAGAGCCAAGGCCTTTTCTCCTCTTCATACTGCCATGCTAGGGAAGAGACTGGGGGTGCATGGGAGGTTGGAAGGAGACACAGCCAGGACAGGTGACCCAAACTGACGAAAGGGATATTCCAGATTCTATGGCATCATGTTCAGTTTATGAAGTGGCGGGAAGAAGGAGTAAGGGGGTAACATTTGGAATGATGGTGTTTTTCTTCCCAAGTCACCATTACACATGATGGGGTCCTGTTCTCCCGGAGGTGGCTGAACACCTGCCTGCCCGTGGGAAGCAGTGAATTCATTCTGTTTTGCTTTGCTTGTGTGCATGGCTTTTGCTTTCCCTACTAAATTGTCTTTATACAGCCTACAAGTTTTCCAGTTTTTACCCTTCTGATTCTCTCCCAGATCCCCCTGGTGGGGGAATGAGTGAGTAGCTGTCTGGGGCTTGGCAGTTGGCTGGTGTTAAACCACAACAATACTCAATTATGTTTAGGTAATTATAGTCCTAATAACATTCCTTATCTTCAAAATCTCTACAATAATCCTAAATAGCCTTTTGTTACACTGTTTTTTCCTCACACGGTCATATTTATATATTTCTAGAGGTACAGTTATCCCAGAAAGAGTTCAACATTCTGCAATGGAAAGAATAAATAAAAGCATTTACCAGTAATTCCACCCACATTTACTAAAATTAGTCCAGAAGCATCTCTGAAGAAAAGAGTATCTCTTTCCTTTGAATGCATGTCAAATATGTTCATCTGCACAGATCCTTCACAGCATATATTCAGTGTTAACCACAGGAATTTCTGGCTCATCTATTTACTACATTGATATCAATATCGTAACATGGAAAAAGAAAAATTACAGTAAAAACCATCCATTGATACAATACTATCTGCATGCCATTCATCCCCCTCCTCTCTATGGTTTGTTTGTTACTAAAAAATAACCGAATTAATTGATCACTAAATATTTGGGACAATAAATTTTTAGTCTAAACTCGTTAACACAATATATTATTTTCATGAACAAAACTTTTATTAGGTATCTGAAGAGGCATCCATGCAAATGGATATCTGTTGGCAGAATCTACCTTCAACACAGCCCACAGTGCTCAAGATACCAATGTTACTCTAGTGCACAAAGAACTTCAAAGGTCTATCCAACTCCCACAGGGCCAATGTAGTCTTTACAGATGCCACACAAACCATCTCAGTTGGTATCCAGTGTGGAGTCCCCTGAAAAAAAACGAGCTTAAGGCAAACTCTCAGTCACAGCAATGAGTGCAAAGAAAAGGAAAATAAGATGTATGCACTTGCAGGGGAAGGAATAGCCTTTGGGGAAAAATACTCGCATCCTTCAGCGAAAAGCAGGTAAAGTTAGTCATGAACATCTCAAATGACTTATCCAGTACTAAAATCTACTTAGAATCTTTTTCAGCTCATGGGTTTTACAGGTGTGGGGCATTGTACCCAATAGCTCCCAAAGATGCCACGTTCCAAATGTTCGTTTAAAAAGACCAAAACCAACTTCTTCATTTAATAAGGAAGTAAGATGAGACACTGAAAAAGTTTTTACTTAATACCCTCAGAATTTGCAATAAATATGTAAGACACAAAAATCTGTATATTAGTTTTATTGACCTATCTACACTCTAACACATTATTTTCAAATAGGTTGCACAGTTTAAGTGATCAAAGTGCAAGTGTATTTATCTGCAATTAGAGTTGATTTTTACATACCAGTATGCATCTAATAATTTATTACAAACTCACGGTGCAAGTATTTTCTTGCAATACAACAAGCATACATGGTTCAAAAGAATTTACAAGTAACCCTTAAAATACAACTAAGTTGGCTTTATACGGCGATAAAAGTAAGATGAAACAGACATGCTCTTGGGGTAAAATCTGTAGTAAAGAAGCAGTTTAATTTTTAGTAGTCATCATTCTTTTCTCCATTGATTTAGTGGCTATTAATTGCTTTAGTTGGAAAAAAACAAAAACAAAATCAACTCTTGTCCTGAATCTAACTAATTATAATCTCATTAACTCTTAGCTCCCAAAATGGCAGACAAATAGGTGTCCTAATCCTGAGGTTTGAAATTAAATAACATAAAAGAGATTAACTGTTTATAACAGAAAATTTTGGTGCAAGCAGCAATGAGGCAATGACTCATGTTTTGCTATTTAATATGGACATAAATCCTCCCCCTCAAAAAGCTCAGTAACAATTTCAGCAGTGAAAATGGCATCTTTTCTGTTTCTCCCTTTAAAGACAGGATTTTTATGTTCAAGCCTGCCCAACAATCTAAGTAGTATTACCATGTAAAAGTGTATTAAAGGAGATGCCTTTCATATTTCCCTTTTACATACGTTTATTCTGCCAGAGGAAATACAATCAATTCCTACATGCAACAAAAATACAATTAGCATGCTTAAAGCATTTTCTTTCTGTCCCTAGTTGGGCCTTCTCAATAGACTCTTGGTAACAGAAGTTACCAAGCAATTTCACTAATGAGGAGAAAAAAAAAGCCAGTAAATACTACTTTGGAAAATGTGACCACAAGCTGGTCAGTTGCACTTCTCATGCTGCACAGACAAACAGTAAATCATCCCACTTTGTAGACATAAACTACTGTAAAGAAAATGCAATTTATTATTGAGTGCAACATCACTTCTGCTGTGCACCTCTGTTAATACCAATTGAGTTATCAAATGCTTTGATCCACCTTGAATCCAACTCTCTTGGTCTACTCCAACTGATAAAGAGAAATGTTTTGAAATTAAACAAGCAGCTTTGAACAACTTTTATTCAATTGTAGCATAAAGTGGTGGCTCCAGTGCTTAATGTTGCTCATCGTTGTTCAATAGTCATGGGGAGGCAGCAGGCGTGGGGAAAGGGAAAAGCTAATTGATACCCTCCCAAATTAATTTACTGGTTTTACTTCAAGAAATGTGGAACTTTTACTAGAGGCATAATTGACAATTTGGACACAAAGCTACTTCCATAAACCAAAAAACCCAAGTCTTCCAAGATTTTCTCTTTGTATCTTTTCTCTTGGATTGTCACATAAAACCCTGTGGGAACTTTCGTCATTTTATTTAAAGTTACAGTGCTTTGCCCAATCAAATAGGAGATTTAACTAGAAAAACTTATGAGAAAAATGCCCTAGGAAAAAATGCTGTATTGGTCTATTTCCAAAGCCAGAAGTATTCTCTTAAATTGGATAAAAATGGGTAAGGACAAGAAGAATGCATAAATTACCTTTTTCCCCATAAGAAAGAATATAAGACTTTGCTCTTTGAGACTACAGTCTTTCTTCACCACAATACATTATATTGACTTAGCAATATAGGTCACCTTCATTTATATGATCTTACAAGAATTGTCAGATCAAAAAAAAAAGTCTTAAGTCCTACAACAAACTCCTGTTACTATACTCAGCTTGGACTCACACACACAAAAAATGATGCAATTCCATTCATGCCAGTTCATTTATCCCTGCTTACACACTGTCTGAATCTGACTTTCCTATGCTATATTAAATTTAAGAACAGTGGAAGAACATGAAAGTAGGCATTACATAGCAACACTGGGGCTAAATTCACATTGTAGCATGTTTCTGTAAACAAAGCAACTGCAATTTAGAATTATGCAATGACTAAGAAGTACTGTCTGTGTGCAGTCTGTTAGGACAGGTAGTGTGTAAGGGATAAATGGGCAAGAGATTTCCAACAACAGTTAATGAGTTTGGTAAAGCATAACAATTTCCCTTGGTCCTGCTCTGAATTGATACAACTGACAAGGAATGACTCAGCTACTCGGTACATGAGAGTTGTACACATTCTCCAAACCCACAGTCACGTAACATGGAATAAACAAAACTGCTGCCGGAACAACCGCTACCAAGCTACAGAGACATATTCACAGCCTGGGATTTTTATTTCTTAATATTAACCCCTCATAAGGTAAAGCTTTGCAAAGAGAATCATGCAGAAACATTTATTTGAAAGCGAAAGAAGCTAAAGGGAAAAATTTAAATAAGAATACCTGCACCATCAAGAGTACATTCAAATAATAATATGGATGTGAAACATCTGGTACCTTCTGCTTGCGCAGAAGTATCAGACAGAGGCAAAAAAGCCTCAGACAGATGTATCCAGGAGATCTAGCAGTTTTCAAGTGATTCTTTGTCTCTTTCTTCATTCTGTTTAATTATTACTCTTAAACCAGAAAGACATTTTCCTTCCATATACAGGGGTGGAGAGGCCGTAGGGAATTAGCATTCAGGGGGAAAGATTCCATCTTGTCAAAGTGTCTCCATGAGACATCAAGGCTATCCATGGAGAGAGGAGCAACTTCAAACTGCAGCCAATGAGATGGCCATGTAAAACTAGTTTTAACAGACTGAGGCCTAGGAGTTAAAAAAACCCTGGTTTTCAAAGCCTGCAAAGGATACTGTTACTGTTTGGACTGGAAAGACACATCCACACCTTGATCTAGGAAGGTAAAGTTACATCGAGGGGAAGGAGAGGAGAATCAAGACATAAGGCCAGTGACACATTAATCCTCAAAGGATGAATTTCAAGAACAACTCAGTTATGAAAAATTCCCATCATTGTGCTTTTGTATTACTGGTCTTTTTAAAAAAATCTGTGCCTGAGGACATAACTGTTTGGCCACTTCTGGCCTCAGTTTTGGAATCTGAAGCAACCCTCTTATTCAGGCACAGAGTCCTATAATTCTGTATAATTAAATCAGTTGGTTCTTTAGCTGTAACATTGTTTTTGCCAGACTATTTCAACAGAAATCCTCGCTATAGAAATCACTTAAATTTCCTTTTCTGTTTGTCCTCAAGAAATAAACAGAACTTCTCTTAAACAAACAGCTGTCCCTAAAATATTAAGTAAGATGCTTCTACCAATGTTGGAGGACTTCTCAATGAATAGTGTAGACCTCTTTGAGTTGCTTAGTCTCAAGGACTGTCTACATTCCCTTTCTGTTTTCCTAGTGAAAAAAAAATTCTGTCTAAGTGATTAAATAATTCTGGTTTTTTCCTGTGACATAAAGCTTCGGGCTCCAAGGCTTGACAAATCCAGGGTAACTCAGTGTTGGCATTTAAAGTACCAGCTGGTGGAACAAGGACAAAAACATTAATATTACTAAAGTTAACTCTAAAAATAGCTAAATGAACAGTTATACAAGTTTACCCCAGAGAGCAGGATTAATTTTAAATCTCAACAAAGCTATTTCTTGTCTCATTCCAAATTCTTCTGTCATACCATATCTGCTAAGGCACAGACACAGGCCCAAGACCGCAGTCCTAGTTCCTGAAGTTCTTAAATTATAATCAGAATTTCACCTCAGTAAAACAACTTCCCTTCACACAAAGTTCACAAGGTGTAGCAATATGAGCCAATATATAATACAGTTTTATCTACCTTGCCTTGTGGAGATTCAGAAAAGCATTTAAACAGCCCTAAATGCAAAAATATGGTGCGTATCAGCACTAAGAATCATTCTCCTGAAGACTCTCAGAGTACTCCGATTTTTGGGACCGGTAGCTGTGCATGCTACTAAACTGCTTTTAGGGAAAGAGTAGCTGGATCAGTACTAACTGCTGTTTCTTCTTTGTGTCAGCAACATATGGAGTCAGAGTGCACAGCCATGGAAACATCATATCATGACATGTGAAGCGCTTCCCACACCGACAACAAAGTAGTCCTCAAAACACAAGAAGGTATTTGCAAGAAAGAAATGTTCAGTGAATAAGGAATTGGTTGGATGTTCCCATTCAGAGGATAGTAGTCACTGGCTCCATGGACATCACTGATGGGTGGTGTCCCTCAGTGGTCTGTACTGGGACCAGGGTCATTTAATATTTTCAGGGTAGTTAAGGCTGCCCAGAGCAGTGGTGGATTCTCAATCCCTGGAAGTGTTCAAAAACTGACTGGGCATGGCACTTAGTGCTATAGTTTATCTGGCATGGTGGTCTTTAGTCAAAGGTTGGACTCAATGACCTTGGAGGTCTTTTCCAACTTTAATGATTCTTTAAGTCCATTTTATCTCAAAGGGCTCGTTAAATAAACAACAGCTGATACTTTCTATTCTCTGGTCATTTCAACCAGTACTTCACAGATGCAAAGTATACATTCAAAATTAAGAGTAAAAAGAACTAAATCTGGTTTGCTATTGACAGGAGAGTCATCTACCAGCTGTGACTTCTTGCTCATGCTCCCATTTATAGTAGCACGAGCAGTCGCATTTTGTTGGAAACAGGCATCTGAAAAATTTGTTAGAATTAGAATCCATTCCCTTATCTGACTGAGATTGCGTGGTTGCAACAGCATTAGCAGTGGTACACAAAACTTATCAGTAACATGCAGTCACATAACAAAATGAGAGTTCCTCTCTGATAGCAGGAGAGCTTCTTTCAGCTGAACTTGACTGTGAAACTAGAGACCAGAAAACCACAGCTTCATAAATACCATAAGCCAGCCCAATGCAGTGCTAAGTCTCAAAGACATTTCACCCCCTCCCAAGCATTGTTCCCATACTGCTATTCAATTCCTTTGTGCTGGCACAGTTCTTTTTCAAAGTGTACAAAGTCCTGGAACACACAGCCGATCAGTTTTAAAACTAACCATCATTTTCAGGGTTTGCCTCAAATAAAGTTCCCCATGTGCTGCGCAGGCAAAAGGGCAAACGTAGCACAAACACTAGAATAGGGAGAGGACTGGCACTGCCATCTTCCTGCACTGACTGTAGCCTGAGAAAGAAAACTAAAATATAGACTTTTCTCTTCCATCTCCTTTTTTTTTTAATGCTTCTCAAAGCACTATATTAACTCTGCTCTGTACATTCACAGCTGGTTCCTCAGCTGCAGTTTCAACTCAGCAAATATGATTAACAGTAGTATTTGTACAAATCTAAATTTAAATAAAAGTATGCGACTTAGCAACACTTAAAGAGTCTACAGGTACACCTTTTACTTTAAGGTGACAGAATCCATTTTATACTCATTAATTTATTTGCATAACACATTAAAGGTCTAGAAAATAGTTTACCTGACCAACTAAGTGAATCAGAATAAAACTTTAATAACATTTAAGTTGCAATTTAAAAAATAAAAGATGGGCAAAATGAAGAAATACTTTTTACATTAATATCTGCAGCTTGGCAGTACAGATGGAAGAACTATTTTCCTATATGCTGAGCATTATAGCTGGATCATTCAGTACACCGTGTATGCAGCAGGACCAGAAACTGTATAATCGGAATAGAGTAGCCAGTTTTCATTATTACATAACACACACCAAAAAATGATAGAATGCAAAAAATCAGCTCCTAAAGTTGTATGTAAACGAATGCTTTCATTTAAAAATCAATGACGAGTTGCCTGTACCTACAGAAAAACGAGATTTTCCAAAACTAACACAATCACTAATACCTAGATAAAAAAAAAAAAAGACCCACAAACTTTTAAATACTAGTGGTTTTGACATTCACAATTTACAACATATAATGTATTGAAAGATGCTTAGAATTTGAGAATGCTCTAACTAATCAAGGATAACTGCAATAAAGTACAACTTTCCTTCTTGTTGCTGTGGGGTTTTTTTAAGTCATCCTAAGTTGAGGCACTGAATTCTTTCCAATCTAGATAGAGTATCTATTGTGTCTTCAAAAACTGTGCTAAATGTTTTAGAAAGGGATTGTGTTGTTTTCTACACTGATAAGATAGGATCTCTCCAAAAACAAAGTATACTATGTTCCCAAAAGGGAGAATAATTCAATCTCCCACCTTGATAACTCATTATTACCCTGCTATTTTGGTTAAGACACAAATGTCAAGGTCTGGAAACTACAACACTAAGCAGGTGCAAACGAAAAAAAAAGGTAGCTGAATAGAAAATCATACAGTACACACAACAATGGAAATTACCTAGGGAGATCTATCTGTGAAGTCCTTAGAAAACAAAGCACTCTGCAGTGCACACGCTAGTAAGCATCCAGAACCAGATTCTCATCAGGCAAAGAATACCTACTTTTAGCTACGTACCATAAAAAAGTGAGCTACCATAAGACAAATTAATGTAAGTAATATCATGAATCAAACATCAGAAAACACAGAAACTAAGATTACAGCAAAAGTACACAGCAGGTAGAAAAATTATAGTCCCCAAGCTGCTTATTGCCACTGTCCTGGTAGAGGTCACAGTGCCCTGAGGTGGAATGAAACTATTCAGTTGCTTCAATGTGGTCTGGCAGCTTCTCTTAATCTGCTGATGGTTTTATGATAAGCCATCTGTTGCTGTTGAGCTGCTAGCAGAGAAAAGGGCCCGGGTTCTCAGTGTGGCAAGAAAAGAGAGTTTTATTATTTTGATTCCAACTTATATAGACTTTTCAGAGGTCACCCAGATTGGTCAGCCAGAAACCTCCCCCTAGGCCTGACTGGCCAGGCCTGAACTGTCCAAATCTCGAGACACTGTTTTCATAACATCCAAGCTTTATCTTTGTTTATAAAACGCAGAGGAAAGTTCTCACGGGAAAGACCTGTGCTAGCCACAGCCATCAATCTTGACACTGACATGGTTGAGATGCACAGCTATTTTGCTGTCCTTGTTCTTCTGTTGGGCCAGCAGTGTGCAAAGCACAGACAGAATACAACTCTACAGTGATTCCTGTTAGACCCTCCAGAAATCACCAAAACCACAGGCTGAAGCTCTAAAAACCAGATCTGAGACACTCAGATCCCTCTCCCTCCATAAGTCCCTAAATCAATTTGATTTCAATGAGAAGTTCAGAAATATCCTTGACAGTCTGGTCTCAGGAAGTCCACTTCCTTAGACCAGACTGTAGGTTAAATGAGATTAAAACAAATCACAGTCCACTTTGTTACCACATTTTTATTAAACTAGAACTTGCTCAGTCTAATTGCAGAATGTTACCTAATTAAAACTGAGTACCCTGTGCATCAGTGATTTAAAGCAGAAGTTCATTTACACTCATGTATTAAAGTAACCCTAGCCACCAGGAGAGCTTCTCCTTCTGCCTGCAGAACTGTTTCTGTATCTACATGATGTAGCAAATCAAAGAGCTGATTTATCTGCAAACTGATGTGACTAAAAATTATCAGCTTTAGCTAGATGATCTTATCCATCTACCTCATTACATAGTTATCTAAAAAACAGTACTAGCAGAAAAGAAGAAACTGAAAGCAAAGACTTTCACTAGAAATAATAATGATGGATTAACTTCTTAGGATTATCAAAATTACAATTCTCAGTTTAGAATGTGAAATTATGATAGGTAACAACAAAAAAACAATTACAATGAAATCGTGTCCCTGTGGAAGCGAGATCTCACAGAGGATCAATCTGTCAATGTACTAACCATGTGCTAAAAACATTTGTGGGTATGTAATTATGTCATACCTAAGAGAAGACAATGAATAGAAATTTACAAAATCTGTGACCATACATCGTGGCTGACACAGACAAGACACTGTGGAAATACAAAATAATCATTAGATGGTTACAAATATATACCAGATGAGCAAAACAATTAGCTCTACAATCTCAAAAAGTAAAAGACCATGTCAGAAACTCTGCAGTACTATTGGGAAATGAGAAGTGAAGAACACAAGAAGTGAAAAGAGAAGAATGAACTGATGAAACTCAGAGCGTTGGGAAGTTAATACCTTCCCATATACACAGCAAAAATCAGTCACTAGGAAAAAAGAAAACCTATCCTCTCCAACTCGGATGTCAACGTACCCACTTTCAGACTGTAACAGCAGAATACTTCAGGAGCAGAAATCCTCTAAAAACAAGTATCTAGTAAACATACAACAACTCTGCATACAAACAAATCCAGGTTTAAGGGTGAGGAGAAGTTGGGGACAGATTTTAGAGCGAAAGGATGTGAAAAGAGAGGAAACTTGTGGAGTTTTTTTTCTTCAAAATGAAAATCTTTGAAATGTGAAGACTCTGAACTTTCCCAGAAAATAATTAGTAAATATTATCTTCGCTGCAGCATACAAAGGTTTCACTGAGTTTCACTGAAATCAGCTCCATTGCACTGTACAAGCAACACTGAAGATACTCTGCTCTGTAAATACAAAATCTTCAGCTTGCATATTCGGGTGCAGTAAATAAATGACAATATAAAAGACATTGTGACAGAAGTAGTATTTTGATGTTATCTGTAGATATTTAAGTGAGAGATTTGCTTTCTATTATTGTTCTTGAATATTTTAATGTATATTAAAAATTTTAAATACATTTTAATGTATATTAAAACAGAGGTGTCATTAACAGTTCATTTCAATCTCAGCAAAGCTATTTCTACAGCCAGATTTTCAGAAAAAGCAGTGGCTTTTTGCATAAGACCAAGGAGAGTCCTACATAAGGAACAACCTGAAGGACAGTGAATAATGCATCTGTGTGAGAAGATGAGGCACAGAAAGACTGGACTGCCAATATTGTCAAATGAAAACAGGTGGGGATATTGTATTATAATAGATGAAAAATTCCTGACAAGCCAAAAGTCCATATTCTTGCGTATCATATAAAAGATAATACCAGGGTTACAGGCAGCTTTTCAACTCTGCTTTTACTCCACTCAGTACAGGGACAGCAATATGCTATTCAATAGCAAAAGCTTCCACTGGATTATTGTATTAACACACCTGGACAGTAAGATTGCTTTACACAAAGCCTATCAAGCAGAGTTGAAGGTACCTTTCAGCAATGAGAACAATGCAGAGGAAGAAATGAAAGCTTCATTAAAAGGAAAAGAATGTTATGTCTCAAGAACAGCTGGTCAAGTTGAGAAAATCAGATAATGATATCAGTAGAAGGTCAAGGCCAGGTTGAAAAGCAATTGATAAGATGAAAGACATGAAGTAGAACCTTTTCCCATTTAAAAAGGTAATGATCTAGTTAAGACATATTGCTGGAAATGTGATCTTTAATTAGAAAAAGAGCAAAGAAAATTGCTACTACACTGGAAAAGAAACAAAAAAACTACACTGGTTGTTGTGAGATAAAAACCAGAATTGATATGCATCCTTTCAGTGTATATGTACCACATGCACACAGTTTCCTCTGAATTTCCCTAGAGTCAACAGACTGCTTTGATAACAGAAACTAAGAGCAAAGCAAGTTTTAAAATCCTCTGTTTTGTAAATTTCAGCATAAAAAAAAAAACTCAATGAAGAAACAAAACAAAACAATCAAACAAACAAACAAACAAAAAAAACCATAAACAGAAGTCAGTATCAAAAGCAGTTATCAGTGGACAAAAATGCTTACTCTAAAAATAATGCCATACACCCCAAAGCGAGAAATTAAATCACCAAAAATATCTATTCTAAATACTGAGCACAGGCATAGACTAGAAAAGCACTTTAAATAGCAGAATAAGCAAACTGAGAGGGAGCTGCAGCTGGTCCTCCAATTACTAGGTATTGTTTAAAAATGCATATTCAACTCAAAATCCCCCAGAACATTTGTACTCTCAAAGATAACTCACACAGTAGTTGAAAGATCCATATTTTAAACTACCAAATTTAAGTTATTCAAGTAGCTGCAAATAAATACTTTCAACAAGAGGAAGGCGGTAAAATGAAAAAACGACAACAGAGGGACGTATTAACACAGTATCTTCTACAGTCATTTCTAAGGACTATAAAACTAATCTCTCAAGTTTTCTCTTCTGAAAGTCCAAACACACACAGGATGCTAGAACAGCTCTGTTATCAGCCTATGGCAACTGCCCATGAGCGAATATTCACTTAGAGTATGAACTTCCCTGAATGATTGGTGTTAATAACATTAACACCCAGGGAATCTCGCAAAATCAATTTCAGGGGAACAGATGATTAAGTACAACTCTGTACTGGTGAGGACCATATCAGAAGCTCAGAAATGCACATACATGTAGAAAGACACCCCATTATACAGTAATTTTTTTTAAATTACAGTAACTATTTTTATGTTGCCTATATGCTTAACATAGTTGAAGGTAAAAAAAACTACTAATAGAATATTAAAGGAGTGAAGAGTAAAAGACTAAAAAAGCTGTATGTAAACATGACGGTCAGCAATGTTTCACAGCAACATTTTAGGAAATACCTGAGTAGATAAACAGCCCTTTCAATATCACTGAGTTCTTCATCAACCGTCAATCTTTCTATTTCTTCTGGCGTCTGTCAAGTATGAAATAGAGATTATGAGTTTACAATGCCTTACTATTTCACCATTTTTATTTTAAAAATAACAACCCCTTCCTCCCTAAACCTCCCCACACAAGGTATATAGGGTTACCTTCGTGAGTGATTTGAATTTCTTCATGAAATTTCTAGCCAACATTTCAAATTCAATCAAATAAATCTTTCACCAAGACAAGACAGAATGTCAGACAAGTACAGTTTCAAGTCACTGTCACTGTTAAAGCATAAACAAGTGGCATATAAATTAATCTAAAGAGCCAAGTTAGTCTATTTGCTCCCAGTTTAATATTCTTATACTGAAAACATTAAGTCCCTGCTATACAGAATTCCAGACTGTTTATTCTAAAATTCGCATCCTGGTGGTGTAAAATAAATAAACTGTCCATTCATTTATTTGTGTATAATTAAAACAGACACAATTTAAAATGGATTTTAAAGCATCGTTCTATTTCGAGGTATATACCTTCAGGCTTCTGCGTACTGGCCTCTCTATAATAGTTAGTTCCTGCAGGTCTTCTATGTATCCAAAAAGATTGCTATGACTAAAATCCATTTTGGAGAAGATTACTGGGCGCATGTAACAAGTAAAGCCTTGGGCAGCAGCCGCTGTCGCCGAGCCTCGCTCACATCGCACGGCGGGCGGCAGGAGCGAAGCCCGGAGCGCTCCCGCCGCCGGCAGCAGCCCCGGCTCGGCGCACACTGCGGCAGCGCCCGCCGCCCGCCGCCGCCCAGCCTCCTGCCGCCAAACTTTCTCCGCTCGGCCCGGGCGGGCAGGCAGCGGGGCCGGCGCCGGCAGCCCCGAGAGCCCGCCGCAGCCGCCGGTGCCTCGGCGTGCGGGAGCTTCCAGCCAAGTTTCCCCTCGTCGCCGGCCGCCCCCGTCCGCAGCGAGGGCGCGGGGAGCGGGGTGCCCCCGGGCGCCAGCAGGGCACGGCGGAGCCCTCAGCCGTGGGCTCACCCCTCACCGGCAGGGCGCGGCGCGGCGCGGAGAGGAGCGAGCAGCCCCGGCGCGGAGCCCGGGTGCCGCCTCCCCGCCCGCCCCGGGAGGAGGGACGGTCGCTGTGGTGCAGTGACGCTCCCCGCCCCCGTCCCGCGGCGCAGCCCCCCGGCTCCCTCCCCGGCGGCGCGGGGGTGAGCGCCACAGCCCCGGCCGGGGCAGCCCCAGCCCGCAGAGCCGGTCTCCGGGGCGACGCAGCGCTAGCGCGGCCTGCGCGGGCAGGGCAAGGGCAGGGCAAGGCAGCGCAGGGCAGGGCAGGGCAGCGCCGGCGGAACGCGCGGGGGGCGCCGCCCCCTCAGCGCCCGGCCCTGTGCCAGGGTGCCAGCCCCGCCGCGCTCCCCTGCCTGCTGCCGACACCGCGGGGCGCCCCGGTGCAGCCCCGGCCTGCGGGGGCTTCCCCTCCAGCAGCTGCAGCACCCGTCCGCCGCTCCTCGACCCTCCCCTGGGGAGCACCGCGTTCCTCGCCAGCTGTGCTGGGACCCCACCAGTGTCGCCCCTGTGTCACAGCTGGGACAAAGCAGAATTACACCGGAGAAACCGACAGAAGTGCTGTCTTTAACTGAAAGTCCAAAGCACGTTTCTCTCCCAATGAACGCTGTTATATAAATGTTTAAAGAAAAAAAATAACTTCTTTGGCAGTAAATAGTGAATCTCTGCCGAAGACATCACTTACACTGTTCATAAATTCTTATTCTTCACCTTATGTGTTCTAGACCCAGGTTATACACCACTCACAGCAGAAGCACAGCTTTCCATACAGATAGTCCTTCTGATATATGCAGTTAGGCCTTGCATGCCTTTACCATTTTGGCTCATAAATGTGGATTGCCTTGGGGGTTTAAAGGAGAGTATTGATTTCAAAACAAAGGTATGCTATTTACCTCTGATTCAAAGACAAATAAGCATGAATAATCTTCTTTAAAAACTTAGAGAGCTTCTTTTGGGATGGGATAGTGATGCAAAATGCATGCAGGACAAGAATCATCACACACGGTTAGACTCAGTATCTACTGAGACAAGTAATTTACCAGACCTCTAGATAGAGGCCTTTGCAATGCTTATATGAACTAAACAATCACACTCAGACCAGGAGTTAAAAAAACTGTAAATATTTCTCAAGGGCTTGTTTGAGTGGGTGCAATGTTTTTTTATTCTTGTGAAATGCCCACATCACCTAGCAAGTTTTTTTGATAAAGGTTAAAAGTAATTCCAAAAACTGTAAAGATTATATAATACTATGTAGTATATTGCCCAGAATTGTATTAATTTTTATTCTATGACTGGCAAGTACCTCAGCGTTTATCTAGCAAAAAATAAACATGGTCCCCTACGTGTTACTCCTCTGCCTACCAGTTAGGCCAAATCCTGTGCTCAGATAAACCAGTAAACCAGCAAAAATTTAAAGCATTTCCATTAATTTCAAATTTACAATAGAATTATTAGCTGAAAAATCTAATCCAATATATATATAAATAAATAAAGTGTTATGTAATAAGAAACAAAAACCATTTGGCATTTTCAAGGCATGATGATGAATTAAAATGAGAAACACTACTTTGAACATCTCCTTTGCAAAATCTTTTTAATCAGGGAGCATCATTAGACAAGAAATACAATAATTGTAACTGAGCCTAAGCCCTCTCAGAGTTGTTACAGAAATAGCTCTAGGAGACGAAATAGAAAAATTGTTTTATATAATGTTTTCTCTTCAAATTCAGAATCCTGGCATGCAGGCTTCTGCCAGTGGTAAGTATTAGGAAAACACACTGAAATCCCAAACACAGCCAGTTAGGAAAATCCTTTTCCATGTTCTTTCACAGCCAATCTGTGGTCATTTTACTTTGCAAGTAGTTCTCATGAGTCGTAGAGATGCTATGAGACCAAAGATATTTTCTTTTGCATGCCTTGAACTAGGAACTCAGTGCAGTTTTCAAACCAGCAATTCCAGAATTCGGTTGTAAACACGGAAGAACATGGAGTTTAGATATACAATTAGGCTGATTTCTCATGTTATATTTTTCATAAAATTTGTAAGCCACTAAGGAAGAGAGTTTTTTATAAATCTGTAAACATTTATAAAATCATCTCTTCCTTACTGCCCTTAAAAAACTGTCCTTCTCATTCAGTCTAGGAAACACTGAGCAGACATGACTCCCATTAATTTTAAAATCAGTAGATAATGTCAAAGAGATCTACAAATATCCTGGAAATGTGAAAAGCCAAGTAAAAAAAAATTTTTTTTTTTTTAATAAATATAGTACTGGAGTAGTTGGAGTAGAATAAAGATCACAGAAGGAATTAGAATAAATATAAACTATCTCCTTTTGACCCATACTTTTGACAGAAAAAATAAAGCTTGCATATTTTGTTCCAAAACCACATACATAAAAATTAATCCCCTCTGACAGTAAATCTGCAGGCAAGGGGTCTCTCATTCTCATCTGGGATTAAAGTCACGTATGACTTCCCTTCCACTGCTGCTGCTTTCAGCTCCTCCCTTTTCCACTCCTCTCTTCTCTCAAATAAAGCACTACTCTCAGCTTCATTCTAACCTTGTCATAGCTATTGTATTAGAATCAAGAGCTATTTCACGCTGCCTTAGTGAAATCCAGAGTGAACTGGAACCTTCGTTTTACCACAGGAGCTGTGTAACCTTGCAAAGGCAGTACCAGGTTTCAAATAATCCTTCCTTGATAGAGACAACTGCAGAGCACCTGAGGAAATGGTACCTATACCTAGTGGAAGAAGAGAGAGAGTTATTCATGCCTTCTAAAGCAATGAGCTCTAAATGCAATACAGGTGAAGATTAAAAAAAATAATAAAGTAGATGGAAGAACTTTGTACCTGAAGGATTCTTCTGGTACTCTGGCTCGACCTAAGGATTCTGGGGTGATTTGTCATGTTGGACAGATGCACAGTTCTCCTTTGCTACCCAGCAGTTAGGTGTTTGCCTTCTGGAAACTGCTCTGAAAAAGCCATGTTTCTTACTGTACCTGTTACATGTACCAAAAGAATTTACCTGTAAATTAAACTATTCACAGAGAAACTGAAAATTTGTATAGTCTCAGCATGTATTGCAATACCTGAATCAGCTGAAATATTAAGGAACTGGTTTGGGGAGTACAAAGAGACATGCCAAGAAATGCTTTCAGCCAAAATGTGTGTGCTTCTAATTAAAAGCCAGAATTTTTTCATGCAATGGCCAAACCAAAAAAAGAAGGAAAAATTCAGCAAAATATTTTAAAATTATTTTGGGGAAAAAAAACCCCACAAAACAAAATCATTCTTCATTTCCAATTTTCTCTAACTTAATACTCTAAAGAAAAATAAATACCATTTCATAAAGTACACAATGTAGGTTATAAACTGTGTAATCACAGTTCTACTCAGGACTGAGCACCTGAACTGTGCAGAAGTTCAATTCAGAATTCACCACCACAGAGACAGCCAAAGCTGTAGCAACAGTCACTCACCATTTCCAAATGAGCAGTCTCTGACTGAAATTGGTTTCTACAGTCCACCAGACTCTTAAAAAATGCCATTTTGATGCTCAATCTAATCCCTTAGCCTTACCAAACAAGATTGTTTTTATTCCATTTGCACTTCAAGAATGTAGCCACAAACAGTGGTTCTTCAGAAAAACTTCATGTCAAGGCAAACCTGTAACAAGATTAATATAAAAGAAACATGCACAAAAATAGGAAACTACTTCAGAACAATGCCTGGAATGTAGCATACACAAACCTCAGCAGGAAAAAAAATATTAGTGTATTTTTCAGTTTGTTGCTAAGAAACTGTTGCTTCATATCACTATTGTCATTTGCAGAAAATTTTTGATTGTTCTTTTGCCATTTCGGTCATCTCACTGTAACAGCTGTATAAATAAATGGGTTATAAGGGAAAAGCACTGGATTGTATTCAGTGTGCTTTCTTCTGTAGCCTGGTCTCCCATATTCTTTCCTGTACCTTAGTTCCCTCCAGTAAGACCTAAAAAACCAAACAAATTATTTTATGAGAACACACAAAAGACATTTAAATTTCTTTGTATGTAATGTATAAAATCTGTAAGATTGCAGTGATTCTGTTCTCCCTGTCTTTCTCTAAGAACTAGTAATGTTCTCCTGCAGTGTCTAATCTGCTACCCTCTGTCCAAAAGTAGTTAATAGCACATGCACAAAGACAGAATAACAAAGAGAAAACAGAAAGTGCCATTTTCCACCATAACTTCCAGCTATTTGTATGATTTTTTACCAGGCAGTAGGACCTAATAGCCAACTACTTTAAAAAGTTTAAGTGAATGATTTTCTATTGTAAAAACTGGCTCTGCTGTATTCATAAGATGAAGCTGATGAGTCCAGTTCCTTGCTATGACAACCATGAACACGGTCTGTCATACTCATGTCAAATATTATATTAAAGCTAACAATTTTTTGCCATCAAGTATTCTTTACTTATTAGTTGCCATAGAAACTTAAGATTTCCTACCTAAAATTACTGTTGGCCAGTTTACCAAGTTTCTTCTTGTGCTAGTCTCCTTTATTTTCCCTTTCCTGGTCTGGTCTAATCCTGGATTAAACAAACTAAGCTCAGAATTTAGTTTTCACTTCTAAAACAGGCTCTTCATTCTCCTGATCACCCTAGCAGTTCCCCTGGCATCTACTGCAGTTTGACTTCACCTCTCTTCAATTAAGGTGATCGGAATATAGTATTGAAAATAAAAATTTCCGGGAAGTAATGCCTCTTGTGAAGAATGAGTATCTGTACAGGAGTTAGTTTACTAAATATACTACATTGGCATCTCACAGTTATCTTGTGGTCAATTAATACTGTCATCCACAGCGACCTAAAATTAATTAAGTCCCATCTTAACAGTATAAATTTTCAGTATTAGCTTTAGCTGAATGGTGCTGTACTTTCAATTGGCCTTGATATAATAATTTCCCTCTGTATTAACAACTGTGTCATCAGCAAATTTACAATATTAAATTGTATTTAATTTAAGGGGTATATATTTTCAAATGAGAATAATTTAACAATAATTTAACAATAATTAATTAATCAATTAATAATTTAACAATAGAGAACCAATAAATTGGAGAAATACTGACAAGTATTCTAGAATACTGCAGAAAACACAAAGAGGATTCCAACCTCAAACGCTCTTCCAGTTAACAACCCGTCTTGCAGAGTTATTGTTTTTATGGTGCTATGCCATAAGATCTTGTCAGTCCTAGAATGATATTCCAGGACTTCTGAAGATGACAACAAAGGCCGTCAATCTGGGAACCCAGACTTTACCTTGCTACTTCAGGACCAGGGCAAGCAGCCCTGTCTGACTGCATGCCAGAAAAGACAGAAGAGCAAATTCCACAGGCTGAAATGCACAGGAGGCATCAGGTCCCCCACTGGCTAGCAGCTGCACAGTGCACTGTAAGTATTAATATAAATCACAGTACAGTGACATTCTTTTGTCAGCAGAAATAGCTATCAAAATCAGTAATTAAGCATATTGTAACATTCCTGTAAGGAAAAAAAAAAATAGAGAGAGAAACCAAAGAATTTGATTACTAAGTGAAACACTACATCAGCTGCTCACATGCAGATTCAACTGTTTCTGGTGCTGAATTCATCTACATTAATCACAAAATTAAAGGTATTGGTCAAAACAATCTCTGGCTTAACCTACCTTAGGAGAACTCTTCCATATTTTATAAAAAATCAAAATACTAATTGAAAAAAACATATAGTATCTATTATGTAATACTGTGGATTAGGGACCAAACCACAGTCTCTGGGCTACTGATCTGCAGGAACGTAAATTTACAGCTGGGAAGAACAGGGTCTGTTATCAGGTAAAGTTCTGTAATGAGGACATCAAACCCTTCAAGTTCTCTTGGCCTCTCAGACATACTGGCTTAAATACATTGGAAATTATTGAGAGAATAATGAAATATGTATGTACTGACATGAGTTAAGCAAGCAAATGACATGACTCATTAACTTATTAATATGGGTTATTATCGTCAATTCACAATTTCCTGGCATTTAAATAACTGTTGATCTAAAGAAGTCCTAGGGGGGTAAAGCAGACTTGTTTCATTTGTCATTGGTATTTTTACTAAGAGCTCACTCGGTACTGTTGATAATGGAACCGTATTTACCAGGAGTTGAACAGCTGACACTCTGTCAGGACACAAAGGTGAACTTCTCACTGACAAAGCCTTGTCACAACATACCAAAGCTGTGTCTCTTGCAGGTCACAAAGGCTCAGAAAGATTAATGTTACTGTAATGCTAAGCAAATGTTTCGTTTCCTTGGTTATCCCATTTCAAAGCAACTTAAATAACCAATGCCTCTTGTACAACCAGTTCACACCACAGCAGTAAGAATAAGAAAGTTACCATGTCTGTGTAGCTAAGACTGTTCTGAAGCTTATTGCTTATTACAGACAACACATGTCCCTTCTTTCAAATTGAGATTTAGAGCCTCTAATTCTCAGTCCCTCAGTCTATAAACTGTATATAGAGCTCAACACTTATCAAGAAGAAAAGTCAGCTGCACCCTCACATGAATTGTTACTGAAAAACTCAGAAAACTTCTATCTCCTGTAAAAACATGTCCACAAGTACATTAAAAAGCATAATTCAACTTAATTTGGCAAGCCATTTCCATGGTAAATCTTTCTTTCAGAACAAAGCTGGAAATTCTGAAATTACATATTTTATTATACCTAAGAGTAACAGCCAATCTTCTGTTCCAACTTTTCTCTTATTTTTGTTCAGCATCTGTGTTCAGTCAACCACACCAGAATTTCAGAGTAATGTTTCTTTTGCTTCTGCAAACTTGTTTTTAGTAATATGCACTAAAATAGGAGCTAAAAGAGAAAAATTGTAAACAAGCTCTTTTGTCACTTACAAATTTCAATCTAAACAACCTGGAAGAGAAGATACTTTTAATGAAGGAATGCATAGACTGCTGAGACCATTCATTAAGGTTCAGAGCAGCCCCAGGTTCATGCAGTCCCAGCTCCTATCAGTGAGACAGTTGTTGGCCATTGCTGCCTCCAGCTCAGTACTACATAAATAAGGTTTGATGGTTATAGTGTTAAAGGTACTATATAAAACTCTGCTCCCTGAAGTCTCTTTCTGTCACTGATTTAAACTCATCTCGTACAGAACATGAGGACCAAGCATCAAATGCTCTTTAGCCTTGCTCACGGAATATGAACTGGAAGAAACTCCTCATTTTGTGCATTGGTAAGTTATTAATGATGATTACTTGGAACTGAAACTGTCCTTGAGAACATTTAATATGCTTATTTCAGTATATGCTTATTATGTTTAGAATATAAAAAGCAGGGAAAACAATCCTCTGTTTTCCCATCTTCTCACAAAGCCAGGAAACATCTGCAAATACCAAAGAGAAGAAATAATTCTCGTTGTTCTTGTTGTGATTGCCTTTAACCTACGGTCCTGGTCTATCACCTAGAAACCTCCTGGTTATAAGTCACTCATAGCAAGAGGCTCTTCTGAACATCAGCCAACCTTTTAGGAGAAACAAAACTCTTCCATTATTGTACGATTTATGACGTCCTCTTCCTAGGGCAAGACGCGGCTGGGAAGAGCATGTGATCACACAAGAGGGAAAACACCTCGCTGCGCATCACCGCGCTGGTGTTTGCTCCTTTTCTGTGGCTATTGGCAACTTCTCTCCCAATTGCATTACTTGGCCCGTAATAGTCTTTAAAAGAGGCCCACCCGGGCACCCAAGCAAGGGTGAACAACAGCCCATTTTCCCGGGCTGAGCAGTGCCGCTGACACCCAGCCGTAGCTGCCATTCCGGCGCTGCGGCTCACAGGCCTCTCGGCATTCCCTCCGCCGCCGCCCAGGCGCTGGGCTCTGACGTCAGGCGGCGCCGGCAGGTGACGTCAGGCGACAATGGCGGCGCCCGGGAGCGCACGCGGGGAGTGGCGGTAGCGGCAGCGGCCTGGCAGAGCCGAGCAGAGCCGAGCCCAGCCCAGCCCGCCGTCCCGCTCCGTCCTGCTTTGTCCTTCTCCGTCCCACTCTGTCCCTTCTCCATCCCGGGCTCCTGGGCGCGGTAAGCGCAGAGCGGGGCGGGGGAGTCGGTGCCCGGAGCTCCCGCGTGTGGCAGCGCAGGCCGTGCCGAGCCCAGCCGCGGTCCGGCGGGTGCTTCCCGGGGTGCGCAGGGCTGGGAGCGCCCTGCAGCCTGGGGGGATTTGTCCAGCTGTTCTAGTTTTATATCCGGAGCTCTTCAGGAGGGACGCCGTAGGCCTGGCCTGCTGTTGTATTTAGTTATTTTACAGTTTATTAAGCTATATTTTAGCTATACGTATATTAGCCTGAAGGTATGTTTAAGTTACGTTACTGGTATACTTTAAAAAGAAGTAAAATAATTATTCCATGGATTCCCGTTTGCTTAAATATCAAGGTAGTCTTCATTCCTTGGATCTAAGGCTCTTCTTTTTTCTCTCCCTCGGTTTCCTTTGTAGGTAAAAAATGAAGGTCAGAAAAGGAGGGAGATTTAGATCTTCCTTTAAATTGAAACGAAAAGGCATTGAAGTAACAGGGGAATGGAAAACCGTGCCGATCGACCCCAATCTATTTGCTGAGGAGGAGTTTCGAGATATAGTATGCCTGGAGGAACTTACAGAGTACAAGCTAGTAAGTTCTTCCAAAGTGGGGAAAGTGACAGAGAAGAAGAGAAAGGCTGAGAGTGCTTCAGAAGAAGGCAATGAGGAGCTGGAAGAACCTGTTGTCCCTCCGAAAAAGAAAAAGAAAAACAAAGATTTGAGAAGCCAAACAGATAAAGGCAATACTCTAAATGCAGCAGAAATTGATGTGCTGGTTGATAAAGAGGCAAAGCATAATGAAATAGTCAGAGAAGCAAATTGTGAAGATGATGGACATGTGACTGAGAGCATGACAAGCAGAAACGACACTCCAAAGAAAAAGAAAAAGAAGGTACCTAAAACCAAGGCTTCTCAAGCACAGGAAGCCCTTCCATCAGTCACTACATCTAAAAAAGGCAAAAACTGGACAACAGAAGTTTTATCTGCCTCAGCTGATCAAAAAGCTGATGTATCTGCATGGAAAGATCTGTTTGTACCTGAGCCAGTGTTGCAGGCCTTGAGCTACCTGGGGTTTAGTGCTCCAACTCCAATTCAAGCCTTAGCCTTGCCTTCTGCCATTCGGGATAACATGGATGTTCTTGGTGCTGCAGAAACAGGTACAAATCTGTTAAACTGATTGTGTTTGCTGGGAGCATCCTGTTTCTTTTCTTTAAATGCAGCCCATGGTTACAAGTTTTCATATGTAAAAGAAGCAGCTTTTATGTATTAGAAGAGCTTTTGTCTTCTGCACATCTACATACTAGTAAAGCTTTAAAGCTTTGTAACTTACAAACATAGGAACAACCATCTTTAAAAAGGATGCAGACTTTTGAAGTCTCAATGAGGTTTTATGCTTTTGGCAAAAGTCTCTTTTCCTGTTTCTCAAATTGCTTCCTGTTTTGGGAATGGTAAGGGGATTCTCTGCAAAATGCAGAGTTAATGAAACAAACAGGGTCGTTTCTGCAGCAGCCAAACGTGCTCCTGGCGAGGCAAACAGAGAACTAGGTTCCTGTGGAGATAATTCATACTAGTGTGGAACAATGAATAAACATGGCACAGGTCATATTTGTAGCAAAACAGGCCCACCCTGTGCTCTGTCTCCCGGCTTACCTGTATGTGGTCACCAGCCCTTCTCTCTGCTTCTGCTTCAAGTGTGTATCACATCAATTTTGACAGGTAGTGTCTCATCCACCTTGTGATCAGCTCGTGCCTTTGAGCATTGCTAATCTTCATTAAATTTGTTATAGCTCCTTGTTTACTTAAAGCTATGAAGTCTCAGAACATTATGTTCCCTCAAACTTCCTTTGCTGTTCATAACTTTGAAGTTTTGTCTTTAGCACTGCAACATTTTTTTCCCTAAAACACCTAGAGATAGGAAGCGCAGTTGGAAGCTGCCTTGGTTTAAAGGCTTCCTTTACACTGTTTTCATCTTTTCCAGTTGCTTTATCTCACTGCTTCTCTGTAAAGTCATTTACTGCTCTTGACCAAGAAGGTATAGTAACTAATAAGATATGCAGTCATTTGCATTTTTAATTTAATTAAAAGCTGCATTGATGCTATTAGCTTTAATAAGATTAGAAAGCCCCACAGGGAGTGTTTTTGAAAAAGGAACTGAAAATTTAAATGGTGTTTTTGTACTGCAAAAAAGTGCTATTTTGGCTGTGCTGGTAAGCAAATTCCCCTCTAGCTGCAGAGTGGAAAGAATGGTTGGTGGCAGGCTGTATTGTTGCTTTATAATTTTGTATAACCCTGAGGTAGTAGGACTGTGTTATGCTCATTTATTCTTTCATAAGAGAAATCCAGATTCTCTCCAGAATGTCCAGTGGATCATCAGTGTTCTGTAGAAACTTGGGAGATGTGGACAGCTGCCTGTTAGGAGGTGCTGCAGCTGGGAGAGTTTAAAATTCTCGAGTTCATTTTTTCTGCACCCTGCAGCACCCCTTAGCATTGAGCCTGAAGGCTCAATGTGTGTTAAGTTAAAGAAACTATTACTCTTCCTTTTTTGGTAGCAGCATTGGGAATGGCAAGATTTTGATATGGCAGTAGATCCATGTGGAGATCTGATGCAGGGGATGTCAAGGCTTGTTTTTGCAGTGGGTCTAACCCTTTCTGTTCATTACTACATAGAACTACTGAAGTTTCTGGTTAATGAGCCAAATCTATGTAAAATTATACAATCTGAAACTGTTTAAAAGAGCATGAATTGGCTTGAGCTGTAGTACAAATACACACTTTCCTTCTGGTTTTGCACGCCTGTCTATGGTATGTGCTCTGTGTTATAAAGATAACGTGTCCTGTGAGGTGATAATTTGTTTAATTTGTGGGTGAATCTACTGCCTGCAGAGTAGTCCTGATTATCACAGCCATAATCTATCTGGGTGCAGTACTGACATTTGCACCAGTCAAATTACATTATGTTTAATTGAAGATCAGCAGTGTTTTAAGTTTCACCTTAAAAACAGATGTTCTGGTAATACAGAATCTTACTGTATAAGTGCTCTAAGTACAGATTATAAACATTTTCTGCTTCAAGTGCAGACAGAAGTCATAAAAGACCTCCCAGATATGCAGAAAGGTGGGGAAGTGGATATGAGACTTTGCAGCAGTGCTGGTCAGGAAAATGACATTGGGCTTAGCTGTTTATTAAATCATATTAAGGTTTTCCCCTAAACAGGTAAAATTCTGTGTTGCTGAATTTAGCAAACCTTTACTGCTTTGTGATCTGGACAGGAACTGAGATGAGATTTCCAGAGGACTGCTTTCCAGCAGTGGCCTATTACAGGAATGGTGTAATAGTGTCTTGTACTCTGGATGCTGATTTCATGATTAGTGAACTGCTGCAAATGAGAAGCTTAACTGGAGTGGATGTGCTACCAGACTTTTCCTAATGTCTTTATTACTGACAGATAGTTCAGAAGGGAATACGTGGCAGGGATGTAACTTGCAGTTTGGTGCAGTGAACCCTTGCAATTAAATATGCTTTTGACAAGCCCCATCACTCCAAAGTGGATTCTCTCTTTTAAATTAGATGTATGTTTTATGATTATAAAAATGTGACCTGGTGCTAGATCAGGAAATTAGACAGTGGAGTATTTCAAAAAAGTTTTTTAGAAATTTATAAATACAGAGCTATAAATTGAAGATGGAAGCTGATGCTTCAAGTGCATTCCAGTTTGTCCTTGGCCTCATTTGCTATTCCTTTATTTGGAGAACGTTGATTAGAACTTTCAATTAGGGCATGGTATTGTCCTTATGGGCATACAGTTCTTTAAAAATATCTTGACTGCAACTGCAGCTTTTAAGAAACACTTTCAGGACAAATAAATCTGCCTGACCTGCTAGAGATTGGAAAAGTACCTGTTCCCCAGGAAATATGCTATTGGTGGTGTCGAGGAGATATATAAAGGTAGCAGGAGAAAAGATGCTATTGCTGCAAGTTTCTGGTCTTCTAAAGATCATGAGTTTGCATCTGTTACAACAGTATGTTTTAAGAACAGTGTGTGATTGGCTGTTGCTTTTCTCATCTTTTCAAATAAATGACTTGTCAGTCTATGTTATTATTCTTGTTTGTTTTTTTAGGAAGCGGCAAAACGCTTGCATTTGCAATTCCAATGATTCACTCTGTGCTGCAGTGGCAAAAATCAAATAATTCAACAACCAGAAATGACAGTGTTTCTAAAGAGTCCCATCAGCATCATGATGAAACAAGATGGGAAAATGAGGATGAAGCAGAAAAAGTAACCCATCAGCAGGTTGGAGACAGCGGAGATGAAGATGATGCATCTTTCACAACAGGCTGTGTGAAGGTGCTGGAAAATGTTGAATTCGATTTTGATGACGAGACACATGCTGTTGGTTCCCATAAAAAGAGACCTCTTTTAGGACTGGTCCTTACTCCTACACGAGAATTAGCTGTACAAGTAAAGCACCACATTGATGCAGTTGCAAAGTTTACAGGTATGTAGATCCCCAGGCCATGTCTCAGTTTACACTGTGTTTGGATCTTGGCTTTGGTGTTGAGCCAGAATGTGTGCTGCATTTTCTTCCATAAAATCATAACATTGGTGTATCTTTTGAAGGGTTAGAGTTTGTAGTCTCTGTTACGTGAGAAATGTATGCAAATTCTTCAGTGAGAAGCATGTGGAAGTAAGCAGTTAATGTGAGCTATTTTGCTTTAAAATGTGTCTTCCTTCAAATAGGTGTTGATTCATGCTCTCACAACAGAGAATCAGTACTAGATACCTGGCCACAGCTAATTTTTTTCTAGTTTTGGATAGTGTGGGCTATATATAAACAGTAATTCCATTATATATGAAATTTTGATTATATATAATATAATCATTTCATTTTTGACAGGTATATCTATCTTTGTTTATACTGTATATGTGCAACTTTGTTCTATCTGTTAAAAAGGAAAAGGAGTTATGGCCATAAATACTTTGGGTAGATGGCATTGCTGGATTGTCTGACTTACCTCCTGCAGCAGTCAAGCCACAGAAGTGTTACTGAGTAACATACCTGACAAAAGCAATCCCCCCTCTTCCTTTCCTTTCCAAACCAGAAGTCAGTGCATCTGTTAAGTGAGTGAGGACATGAAACTGTTGAAGGTGGTGAGTTTTTCCCAATTCTCTCCACTTCTCCAGTACCAGTAATTGTTTATTTATTAAAGAGGATAAGTAGTGCAATGCATTACTTGTAAGCCCATCTTTCTTTGGTGTCTGTATGTCCTGCTGCGCTCATCAGTCTGCATCTGATTACAAGGCTTATTTTAACTGCTAGGCTGAAATAATCAATTTATGTTGTACGGTTCTGATAGCAGCAGTGCTATTTATGTATAAAAATCTGCTGCTCAACTGATAATACAGTTGCTGCAGCAGGAGAAGAAACGTTTTGATGTTGACTTTCTTTATTGCCTCAAACTCACTTCGGGAAAAAAATCTGCGCCTGGAAGCATGGTGTTCCACAAGTAGTCTGGAAGAGAGACCAGTGGGAGTTTGGATACTGGAAGAGTCTTGCACAGCAGCATTGAGTTTATCATGGGCCAATGTATTCTTTGAAGAAGTAGGGTGAAATAAGCTATGTGTGAAGTCTGCTTCCAAAGATAAACTTCTTTTAGTACCTCAGCAGACTACTGAAAGCTAACAAGGTCTGTGCTACGGTGCAAGAATCATTAATCAGGTGGGAGCTTACTTGGTAGGATTATTCCATAGCAAATGAGCAGTTATTTAGCAAAATAAGCATTTCTCAGTCTTACTCATGAAGGGATCTTCTGGTTATTCTTAACAGGAATATACTTGTTCATGCAAATACAATTAAGAAAACATGAGACTTTGAAATATGTGTAATCAAAGCTAGCAGCTATGGATGTGATTCTTCATGCTGTTACGAGACAGGTGCACTAATTCTTGGCATTGAGCTATAATGAGGATTTTTCTGTAAAACTGAATGCATTGCTTTATGCTCAGTGTTACATAAAACCCCTGAAGTTTCCTGACCAAAATGCTTGTTGAAAGTTGCAGTATAGACTGTATAAAACACTTCATGAAGTAGAAATATATAAAAACATACACTGATAAATTAGTGAAAAAAAAAATCTGTTATTTATATGTTCTAGGCATTAAGACTGCAATTCTAGTTGGAGGCATGGCTGCGCAGAAGCAAGAACGTGTATTGAATCGAAAGCCAGAAATTGTAATTGCAACCCCAGGCCGTCTGTGGGAGTTAGTTAAAGAGAGACACCCACATCTTTCAAATCTTCATCAGCTCAGGTAGAGGTGCCTTTTCAAATAACTGGACACTGAACTGGGCAGCCCTGCAAAATTAGGTTTACTAACAGATTAAATAATTTAGACTACATAAGATCACCTATTTCTGTGTCAGTGTTTTTTAAAATGGAGGGAAATGTCAGTTAAAGACAGTTGTAAAAACCTGATTTTTCAAAAAGAAATGCAGAAGGCTACTGTAGCTGCACCAGCATACCTGATTCTTTTCGGTTTTATATGCATAACATCCTTTATGTGTTTAGCAGAAAAAATTGTTCTTAAATGTGTCAGGTTTGTATTTAGCTGCACAAATGTATTTTTACTGTGTGTTTTCCACTTGACAGGTGCCTTGTGATTGATGAAGCAGACCGAATGGTTGAGAAAGGTCACTTCTTAGAGCTGTCACAATTGCTGGAACTCTTAAATGATTCACAATATAACCCTCGACGACAGACTTTTGTTTTTTCTGCCACTTTGACTTTAGTCCATCAGATTCCCACAAGAGTTTTACAGAAAAAGAATGCTAAAAAGATGGACAAGAAGACCAAACTAGAATTGTTAATGGAAAAAGTAGGAATAAAGGGCAAACCCAAAGTAATAGACTTAACAAGGAAAGAGGCTACTGTTGAGACTCTGACAGAAACCAGAATCCACTGTAACACAAATGAGAAAGACTATTATCTTTATTACTTTCTTCTCCAGTATCCAGGAAGGACCATGGTCTTTGCAAACAGCATAGACTGTGTAAAACGCCTCAGTTCTCTCCTCACAATCCTAAATTGTGATCCTCTTCCTTTGCACGCCAACATGCACCAGAAGCAAAGGCTGAAAAACCTGGAAAGGTTTGCTGAGCGAGAGAGGTGAGTTGATCTTCAGCTTCCTTGTAGAGAAAAACAGCAACTGCATAAAGGGTAGTGGGGAGTGGAAACAACTGTGTTTAGAGTAGGAGCAGGCTGGGGAAGTTAGCAGAGGATGTGTCCCCTTGTTCATGAGCCCAAGATGTTAACAGTTAAGGATGAGGTTTCACAGGCTAGTTAAGGTGATGAACTGGAGCAAGTGCAGTAGAAGGCCACCAAGATGCTCAAGAAGCACTGTCTCTGCAGGAGAGGCTGAAGGCACTGGGTGTTTGCATTACATTTGATCCTCTGTAAGTTACTGAATCTCCCTAATCCATCAGAAAACTAACCACTCATTGCTCATTTGCAAGTTTAGTTGCATAAATTAGTATCCTGGGGGTAAAAGTATCTTGGAGCAATGCAAAAGAAAGGGCAGTTGTGCCTTTCATCAGTAGTGGGCAGCCAGGGCTTGCCCAAGCAGACCTGTCCTGCCATTTTAGGAAACACAGTTTTGGGGTATCTTTGGGGTGGCCTTTAGGAGGAGGTTTTTGATCCCAGTACTCCATACTCCAGAAGCCTCACAATGTAGTCCTGCTGTGAACTGCTGCATGCTGTCTGGGCATTTGTACCTTGTTAATAGATTCAGGCAGGGAGAACAGTGGTTGAATTTTTCTCACGGAGCTGCAGCATCCCTTGGCAAATGTATTGACAGCATTTGTGTAGGTCAGGTGAGGTGTTTTCAGAGACTGCAGATTTTCAAGGCAAGAAAAAAATCTATGAGACCATCTCTCACAGCCTTCTGCAGATTGCAAGCTGTACAATTTTCTCTTGTTAATTCTGCTTTGAACCTTGTAGCAATAGAGTATGCAGTCAGATGCCATAAAATCTTAACAAATTTCCATTACCTTGAAGTAATTAATTTCACATTCTGGGAGATGTTTTTAAAACAAATTGTTCCATATCCTAGGGAGGCTTTTGTCTCTGTAGTAGACTGTTTTTATAAAAAACCCAACTTCTTTGGGTAGTTCATCTTGTCTAGGGATAAGGAGAAATAGTAATTGTTAGAGCTGAACTCCCCCTTTATATATCTAGCTTTTAATTTACTGAGAGAGCTTATTTGAGTGCAAGTTGGAAGAAGATATTTTGCCCCAAAAAACCTGTTATTTAAATAAATAATGTTAATAATGTGATTATTACCACATTTTAATAGCAGCTGATAAAACTTTAAATAACATGTCTGTACTGCCAGAGGATCAGCTGTGTTGTTAATGGTATGGTCATAGCAAGCTAAAGAAATTCTTTAAAACCTGGACAGTGCACTGAAAAGTGCAATACAGGGGCACATACCCCCCTTCCTCATTGAGTGGCAATTTTTCCTAGCATTCTTGTGATCTGAGAGAGAAGAAAAACATAGGAAAATAGGACCCATCAAGGTAGTGAATTTGTTTATTGGAAACAGAATAGACCTGCTGAAGGCAACATTTGCATTTTTTAATTTTACTTTAAGAATTATTGTTTCAAGACTGCCCTTGAGGTAAATTGGGTATTGTTTCTGTTAGGGCAAACAGAATGCATATTTCCAGCAGATAATATAGTATAAATCTGTTTCTTAAACTGCTGGGGTAGAATTCTAGGCTGCTGTATTTTAAGTTCCTTGGCAGATGATTTAATCTTCAGTTTTATGTTCATTAAATTCTGTCACTTTCTCAGCTCTGTCCTCCTGACAACAGATGTTGCAGCTCGTGGTCTTGATATTCCCAATGTCCAGCATGTCATCCACTACCAGGTTAAGTATTTTAATGGTTTTGCTTTTACTGTTTTGGTTTTGAAATAAGTTTTTTGCTGATCCAAATCCTGAACACTGTAAAGCTGTAGTTCCTGGTCCTGTGTATAGTATACTCCCAAGTATAGAGATTAAATCATTTAACTCTCCTTAGTGCTTTGTACTTAAAGATCTCATTTCTGCAGTGACTGACTGCAGTAGGTAGCACTTAATGAATGTGTGATTATATATCAGAAATGACATAATAGATATGATCCTCCTTGCTTTTTACTTAACTTTGATACCCAAAGGTGTCAAATGACTCAGCCTTATAACTCTTCTCTGAGGACACATAAAATGTTCTTCTGCTTTGCAAACAGAATAACAGAGGGTCAGAAGTTAGTAGAGACTCACAAAAGATTATGCAAGGAACAATGCTGGAACAGAGAACAAAAAGTGTGTCAAGACATCATCTTTTATATTACTTTTGTCTGTGTTGCATGCAATGTACCATGTGATTAGAGAAGCTGATTTTCTTTGGCAACCTCTTGTCCAAGGCATGCCAGGCTGCTGTAGCTGTCCATGCCAGCTTCATGGCTGCTCTGAATCCTTGCAGGTCCCTCGTACTTCTGAGCTGTATGTGCACAGAAGTGGCCGAACAGCCCGAGCTGCCAACGAAGGCCTCAGCCTGTTGCTGATTGGCCCTGAGGACTTGATCAATTTTCGGAAAATCTATAAAACGTTGCAGAAGAGTGAAGAGCTGCCGTTTTTCCCAGTCGATAGCAAGTGCATGGCTTCAATCAAGGTAAAGAAACAGCAGGTTTTTTGCAGCCTGAGTAGTTGCTTGCTTACTTGTATTACTGATATGATATTGACTGTCATTTTCTTTCCAGGTTTCAGATTAAATTTATTCTTGGGGATCGGGATTTGAAAATTAAGTTAATCACACTTCATATTTTTTTGAGCAATATTTATGATTTCTCCTCAGTAAGCGGCCCAAGAAGGGTGTTCAAACATAAACATCACTTATGTTTTTCCAGAAACAGTATGGGGTATGTTTTGTAGCTGTGGGGCTGGGATGGCTGTGCTAAGTACATTGTTTAAAGCTTCTTAGGTTAGGAATAGACTAGAGAGCAGTAGCAGGTCCAGGGATGTTCAGTGGTCTTCACCTGCCTCTTCTTATCTGAAGTAGTGAGTTACCTGCTTTTGTAAAAGTTCCTGTACTGTGAGGCCACAGCTGCCACTGAAACCTGTCAAACTGAGTGTGTTTCCCTGTTCTAGGTTATTGCCCATTTTAAGGAGAATTATTCACTAACTCACAAGATAGACGATGTTTAGGATTTACAAAATAATGTTTAAGAAAGCATCTAGTCACTGCAGATTTTCTACTTCTTGAATAAGAGGCTATTTCATGTCTCAGCATTCTCTTCACAGTTTGGATGATGTCAGTCATGTACAAATGGGACATATTTAAATACTGGATTTTACAGGAATCCAGCTGGAGTGGAAATGTCTGAATATTGCACAGTCATTGAGAACAGGGAAAAATGCAAGCAGTCAGATAATACAGCAGGTGTCTTCCTTATGGTATTCTGATTCAGGCTTACCTAATTGGCTTGGACTGAGCCCAGCATCTACCCCAGTGGCAACAGCAGTATCCTCACCTTGGGAATAATGACAGCAAGTTTCAAAACCCAGGCTTGCTGCAAATAGGTTATTTCTTTCAGGAGATGCAGCTTTCTGGAAGAGGAAAGAAAATCAAATAAATGCTTCCACAGATTTTTTTTTCTCCTCTTGATAGTAGCAAAGAGAATCTGATTTCCACCCTTATCTCCCCCACTGCCCCCTTCCACCCACTAAATGTTTCTAGTTACTGAAGAAAATCTCTGGTTTCCAAGAGTGTTTCTTCAGAGGTTCCTTCTGTGTTTCTTGATGAGTAGTTCCTGGCTCTTATCATGCTCTGTCAATTAATGGGCAAATAAATACTGTTTCTACACTTTCATTTTCCTGTCACCATCTCACAGTGATCACTCCTAGCTGTAATAGTGCTCCTCTCCCCAGAAGAGATGTCTTTGTAATTGTAATTGCAGAACTGCAACCTCATAAGCCCTAGGAACAGTCAGGTATTATTTATGCTTTGTCCTGGGTTTAATCACAAAGCCACTGTAGTTGGGACTAATAGTGCTGCTGGTTCTTTATGTCTGTCCCTTTGGCACACTCATTCCCTCCTTTTGCATGCCTTCATTCATGGTCAGGAAAAGCCTGAAGGGGTTTCACACTTGAGAGGAATAGAATTGTTGAACCACAATAGACTTAAAAAGGACTTAAATTTTACCGAGATGGAAAAACTTACTTGAAATTTCTTGTAATGATGTGAGAAGTGACTGACTGAGTAGTCCACTGCAAGCGTAATTTCTTCTCTCTCTCCGTGGTAATTATCCTGGCAGTCCTGGCTGGTGCCATTACTGGTGTAATGGTGTAGCAGTCTGGTGTAGCACCAGACTGTTCAGTTTCCTGCCCAAGGTTTGTTTTATGCAACTGCAGGCACATTCCAAAGAGCAGAACTTGCTTCTGGTTGGTTCATATTTACTGTTAGTGCAGATTTTCTTTCCACAGCAAATTAAGCTATTTGTTTGGCACAGCTGGAAGTCTGCAGGTCAGGTTAAGTTTGCTGGACATCTTTGTTCCACCTGTCTGCAGCTGGGAAGAAGGACAGGACATTCTGTCCTGTGCCTAAACAAGATCCAGGTGCATTCCTGAAAGCATGAGCTGTTCTTTCCATATAGCCTGCAGCAGTTTACTTTCTTCAGAGTGGGATGAAAGTAGTGGCTGCCCCTTACTGCTGAGACTAATAACTCTGAGATCAAGCTGTACTATATAAATATATAACTTGGAAATTATTGATATCTGAATCAAGGTTTATTCCTGATGTCTCTCAAGTGTTTATAATGATTTGTTCACAGAAGGTTGAGTCAACATTCAGGTATGTTTCGCAGTTGAGATGTTGTAGAAGTCAGATCTTATTTTGGGTCTGAAGAGGGAAAGCTCTAGCGAATGATGATGTCTTTATTATGTGGCACATCTCCTGGGATGTGGATAGGCAACAAAAGCATCTGCGTCCCCAGTGCGTGCTCTCAAACACTTGTTCTGCTTAAGTATCCCACATTTAAGTCTGATCATAATGTCTAAATGTACTTCTGTTGCAGGAACGGATGAATTTGGCAAGGCAGATTGAGAAGGCAGAATTTTTCAACAGTAGGGCAAAGCAACACAACTCCTGGCTCCAGCAAGCTGCAGAAGCTCTTGAGGTTGATCTTGATGATGATATGTTGATGGGCAAGTAGAAGATGTTTTTTCTTGGTTATGCTCAGTAGGTCCCATAGTGCTGGTGTCCAGAAACCTGACCATGGCAGAGAAACTTCAAAAGCTGCAGGGCAGAAATGGGGGGGAAAGAAAGGAGTGTTGTTGATGCATGGTGTTAGTGGTGTTTTCAGGATGATCATGCAGCAGACAGTGCTGGAGCTGAGGGAGTGAGGTGTGACAGTTCTGGCAAGTTGCAGACAAGTCTCCATGTTGTAGGACAAGAACTGTTGAGCTTCTGGCAAGCATTTCAGAGTAATCTAAGCAGCCCAGCGTGTCCTGATTCAGTCTTATCCCCTCTTGTCGTAGAGAAGGCTGTTTCCAGACTTCTGCTTCTCTCTCCCACTCCCTTGTAGTCAGGCATCAGGACAGGAGCTTGACAGCTCTGTGTGGGAACACCCAGGAAGTGCTAGGGAACACCACATATTATGTGAGCCTTAAGTAGGTTGAGTTGTGTGGGCTAAATGGCCAATACATATATTCAAGTTGATAAGGCTTTTGGTGGTTTGTTAGAAGTAAGTAATTTCTTATATTTTTAAAATTAAATATTTTGCAGGCTGTGACTTGAGAGAATGTGTAGGGCTGTACAACTGCAAGTGGCTATTAGTTCAATGCCATGAAGTTTTGCAAAGCTTAGATGCACTGTAAAATGCCACATTGTGTTCATATTATAGGAGCTGAAGGTATGATTTCCTACCAATTCTTTGAAGGCAGGCTGAATAGGGTTGCTGCAGGGGTCACTTCAGATAAATCTGCCTCCAACCTGCTAGCAGGCTAATTACGCCAATACATTAATTTTGAAACATGTTTAGATTAATGTCTTTATTCATGGCTGGACTAGCTGGTTCTCAACCACTTTGCAAGCAAACACTAACCATCTCTGTCTAAATTGATCAGGAGTGCTTTCAGATAATTAGCACTCTGCTGTCTTGTTTTGACATAATCTGACTATGCTGTGCTTTAGAATGAGTTTCCAAACAGCACATCCAGTCCAACTAAGTTGTGACTCTCAAGTGAAACACTTTGTAATTGCCATACAGAAACTTGCCAGATTTATGCTTTAAATGTACTCAGTCTCTAATTCTTGTGTAGCTTGTTGGAGACCAATTAAACTCTCAGTCATTCCTCCTATAAATGAAGTGCCTCTTACACAGTTACCAAGGATTTAGTAATGTGCTTTCACTTTTACCTTACATAAACCTTGATTTCTCTATTCAGTTCAGGCCTTAACTATGATTACTCAGTAGTTAGGATTCTTCTCGATCTCATTACCTTTTGAATAGCCTGGGTAATCTGATAATGTCAGAGATGACTGGAAAACTGGGAGTTGAATGACCTTGTTAGAGAGAGAAAGCTGGGGTTAGCATCTGCCCCTCTCACTACAAAGGCCTGCAAAGCAAGGCCTTTTTCTCTTGTTGTAACATTGCATATCTTTGATTTCTGCCCCAAGGAAGAAAAGCTGATGAGCAAGAAGAAAGCCAGAAGCAAAAGATGCTGAAGGGGATGAAAAAACAACTGAAACATATGTTGTCCCAGCCACTGTTTAAAGTCCTTATGAAAACCAAGTACCCAACACAGTCTGGAAAACTCCTCCTGCCTCAGACATCAGTGGACGTTTCAGCTCTAGGTGCTGTGTCCAAAAAGCAAGCCAAGAAGAAGAAATCAATAAAATTAAATTAGGTAACAGCAGGATCATTCAGTGTGACACAAGCAAGGATTATCCTCATCAAGGCTGTCAATGCTTATGGAGAAACCCAGCTAGAAGACAGATAGTATAAAGATGTTGTTGCCTGTGTATTGGCTGTGCAGGCACAAAACAAAATGTTGATTTAAAGGGCTCGGTTAACATCTGGTTCGTTACTGTTGAATCTTGCCTTGGATCTTGGTTTTTTATGTTCTTACTTACTTTTTTCTTAAATCTCTATATTAATAGAAGTTAATTAGTTTTCACATAGTTCTGATAATTACTCCATTTCGTGAGATGGGTAAAAGTTACTGGGTAGAATTCACTGTGGGCATACTTCAATGATAAAAGTTGATTTGAATTTTAATGTCTTTGAAGGACAGGGGAAGGTCAGCTATATACAGTGCAAGTACAGCCTGAGCTGGTGGCAGTGGGAGGTTTGGCTTTTACTGCCTCCAGCCCAGTGCGAAAGGCAGCAAATACAGATAATGTTACCACCAAGTCTGCAAGTCTGGTTATGGAAATGTCCCAATTTTCTTTCTCCTCTGATAATATTTCTCTGTTCTGTTCTCCACCAGGTTTAATTCCCTTAATCCTGTGTTAATATAGTTTGAATGTGCAAAAAATAGTTAAGGTTGTAATGGGCCAGGACTGACCTTGGGAGATGTGTAAATTTTTGAGGAGTATGTGTTGCTACTCAATGTTTTCTTAATTAATCTGTGAAGTTAAGCCTGTATTTGAAAACATGTTAGAACCATGATCTTTGCTGTAATGGAAAAGATGATGTTTTGAAATGTCACTTTTGAAGATTGCTCCATGATAATTACGCTTTTAAATAATTTTAACTTGATCTGCACAAATATTTTTTAAAACTATTTTTAAAAATATGTCAGAAAAATATATTTTGAATTTTTGTTAAATTATATCTGCCATAAACTCCAAAGCCTGTGTCTGGTTTCAGTTAACTTGAGATTTCTAAATCCCTCATAGCGGATGCTGTTTGCACGTAGCAGGCAAGGAGAGGGGAAAAGTGCCCAAAAGATAAGACAGTGGAATCTGTAGTGGTGGGAGGACAGGTAACCTTCACCTGTTAACTCTGGATGAGGCTTAGTTTCTGTGTCTCATGCAATATGCAATGAACCAGTGTCACTGCCATGACAGGAAACACCAATTTACTCAGCTACTCAGGGGAATTTGTCTGTGGAGTTGAGTGCCCCCTCTAACCACTGGCTAGTTATGTGAGAATAACAAACTCTTTATTATTTCATCTGTGTAAATAATTGAAGCCCCCCATCTCTGGAGGGCTTTTCTTTTATTTTCATGCATTACTGAAGAAGAGCTGTGACAATGTAATCATAAGCATACAGAACTTACCAATTATGTATGAGACTTCCCGTGCAATGCACTGTTTGTCTCATGCCCTTGGGAGCAGAGGGGCAAGTTTTGGGGGAGAAGAGTTCTGTTTCCTCACTCATGTGAGGAGACACATCTTTGGAGTTAATGTGACATTTGAAAAGTAAAAACAATTTTATGAGAGTTCCTTATAAGGAAGGCTAAAATAAGGAATTGAGCAAAGGTCAGCATGCCCTCACTTCCTTTCTGTGCCATTTTAATCAGACTCTTATATTATGAAAAGGAAACTTGAATTGATTTTGCATCACTAAAGGGTTTGAAGGCCAGGTAGGCCTTTTCTGCATTTTATGATGCATTTCTGTTTCCATTTCATCAGCCAAGTCAAGGCTGGATCCTGACAATAGAGCTCAGCATCATCTTGTCTGAATCTTTCTGAGGCAGGAGTTCTGGCAATTTCTAATTCCACAAGATCATGAGGAGAATTGGGGGACAGGAAGAGTATTGTTACTTCATTTCCATCACTGCTGTGAAGGTTTTCAGCTGCTTCTATTTCCCTGTGTTTAACAACCCAGTTGTCACACTCCCAACCCACTGTCTGGCCAAGTCTCCCCAAGACAGAGCATGGCACTTGTGCCTTCCTTGCTGCCTTCATAGAATGGTGAAACCTAATGCCACTAAACCATGTAGCAAAGTGCCTCATCCTGTCGGTTTTCGCAAACTTCAGATGATGGTGATTCTGCCACTTCCCTGGCGAGCCTGATCCAATGCTAAATGGTTCATCTGCCTGTGGGACATGCTCTGGGGCTGGTTTTCTTCTGCAGCCTCTGATGTGCTCTGCATGAGCTCTCAATGCTTAAATCTACTGATGCTGCACCCCCACAGGAGCTCAAGCAGAGCTTGGACCCTAAAAATACCGTAGTGTCTTGAATACTTCAGACATGTAGCACTCTGAAAGCTCTCTCGTGGCTGCCTGTTTTGCCTTGTCATTATCTTACCAGGATACTCTGAGTCTTCTGGCTAGAGGAAAAACCTTTTATTTCATTTAGCTAATTTTAAAAAGTTGTTAAAGCAGTAACTGAAAGATATTGTCATTTAGCTGCCCCACTCCTTTGTGAACGAAGTTACTGCAGAAAGAGAGGACAGGAAGGCAAAATGTTTAACTCTAATTTGTACATATATTACTGGTGCAAGTAAGACACGAAGAATTTTACATCAAGTCCATGTGGGCAGTGTAGCCTTAGTACTTTTATCAAATATGTGGTATCAAATGGTTTCTGTAATGCTCTGCTGGCTCAGCAGTTACACTGAGGCCTCAAACAAGTAATCTTGTGTTTTGTGGCAGCTTATGTCTGCTGAAATACCCATTAATTAAAGGAGTTACTAAGTCTATTTAAGCTGTCAAAGCAACTTCCAAGTAGATTAATAAAAGCATGACTTCAGCAGAGTGGTGGTATGGTACAAGCTCATACAGAGCAACCAGTACCTCGTAACAGAAAACTGAAACAATACAATAGCTTCTGAACCTTCATTTTTATTTTCTGAATGCATGGGGCCAGTTGACCTCATCCCTGCCACAGAGTTCCTGGTCTGTCATACTCCATAAAGAGAAGGAAGAGTCCCTGCAGTTCAAGGCATCTGCTGAGGAGATAGTTTGGACAGGATCTCACATATTAGACAAGAGAGTTTCCTGACATTCCCCATGCCTTTTCTTTCTGTCCTCCCTTGTATGCTAATAAAACAGCAAGTTAGCAGAGCAGAAGCTGGAGTGGTGCCTTGCCATATGCTAGCAGCCCAGGCACACGGCTGGCCATGTGGCTCAGGGGAGGCTAATTCACACCTCCAGGTATCACAGACTTACTGCAGTCAGTCTGTCAGGTCCCTGAGGGAGAGAGGAGGTAGGAAATGGACACTTCTTGACAGCCTCACCTCACACGGCCTGACACAAGCAGGAAAAGCTGGTAAGAAACGCTGTGCTTTCCTGGGTGTTAAAACGCCCACTGCTATGTCCTGTGCTAGCAGGATGTGGTTTTTGGGTGCCTGAGCTATTCCAGGCTGTTTGATGAATGGCTTGGTGAAGGAAGGAGCTCAGAAGACCATGAATTGAGTGACTAGTAAGAGACTGATAATATAGCAAGCAACAATATGTATGTAATACCCAACAGTCACTGCAGAAAAGTAGAATGTTGTCAGTAGTCACAAGTTTGGGAAGAAGAAGTGAGAAACAAGGCAGAAGGGTTCTCTTTAGGAAAATGGTCCTGGTTCTGTAACCCTCTACAGATCCCTTCTATAGCCCCATTTGACACTCAGGCAGATGTTGACTGATATTGTTCTAGCCTGTGAGAGATTTTCTATTTCAACTTATTTTTTTGAAAGATGTTTCAAAGCTTCAGTGTTTTCTCAAATCAGTCACAAGCTTCTCCTGGGTTTGGCCTCACAGAGTGAGTAAGAAAGAGAAAAATAATCTGTCACTCCTGTGGCAAGTTCATTGGCCTGGGGAAGCAAATGAATAGAGCTTGCAAATGAATACAATTCTTTGCCTTGGAGTTCAGCAGCTCTTGCTGTGAAGCTGGAAGAAATTGTAGCCAGTTTCCAGAGCAACCAATTTTAGATGGTACAAATTGCCAAATTTCTGTAGGTGAGAGATGCAGTTACAGATTACAGACAGAAAACCTGACGGAAAAGCAGAACGGGCACTACAAAGTACATATGGGCTTTAGTACCACTGGGTTAATTAAAGGTATGATTATTTAATATTATTGATGTAATTGTATCAGTCTAATCACTGGGGTGAATGGTTTTCCAGAAGTAAAGTTTATTTTCCTTTCCTTGTGGCAATATCTATAGCAGTATAAGATGACAGGCGTTATGTATTTACACACATTGGCCATCATAACAGGGTCCAACTCTAGGATCCCACTGGTCAACATAAAGTCCAAGTGAAGGTTTCCAACTCCTCTTTTGTTAGTTCTCTGGTTACAGCTGTGTGCCTACCCCAGATCATGCCCCTCAGTTATACCTGTACACCCATCACCCAATCCACACGTCTCATCACCTAATTCTGGTCAGCGGTATCTTGATTTCTTACTGGTTTTCACTATTGCTGGGCTGGCCTTCTTAAGTTACCTCATTCTCTTGGAACTGTTTCCTTGGTCCTTGCATTCTAGAAAACAAAAGAAACCAAAACATCTATACAAGGAAGAGTTTAATACCTGGATTAACCATTCTAGTATCTTAAGGTATAGAAGACAATCCAATAGAAAAACTTGTTGAAACCATCTGTCTTGTGCCTTTTTTTCTTGTAGATGTATTTGTGTCCTGGGTATAAATTTGGTAACCTGTTCCTCTCCATCTAAGAGGCTGGTCATAGCAGGGACAGAGGTAGCAGATACAGCCTGCCAAACTCTATTTCTGCTGGTGGCAACCCCAGTGAGTGGCACTAAGTATTTCTAATATCCCATAGCTCTATTCCTAAAGGCCATTTCAAACCTACCTGACTACAAATTCAAGCAATTTTATGTTTGAGAGTCCTATTCATTCTTTCCCCCTCTCCTGCGGCCTATGATGATACTGAATGTGTAGTTGTCACTGTGTTACTTAAGTTTTATAGATGTTGTTCAGTGTTCCTGCTGGAAAATGAAAACCTCTAGCAGATTCTGTTTTCAGGTACTCCATATCTGGTAAGGATGCTTTAACCACTCCCACAGCAGCAGTTTTCCTGATGGGAAAAGCTTCTACCCATTCTGAGAGCTGATCCATGATTACCAGTGCTCGTAAGAGGCATATCAGCATAACCACTTTGCAGTCTTTGAAAATGGGAAAGATTATTGTGATCATTCTTCAACCTCTTGTTTTTGTTTTTCATTGGAAAGCTTCTAACATGTGGGACAGGAACTCACAATCCTTTTTATTGCCAGATATATTCCAGGGACTGCCCACATTTTTCAATCTGGTTAACAATTGCTATCATCTCTCCATGTATTTTAACATGAAACCACCTAGCCAAGTCATTAAATACTTTCTGTAGAATAGGTTATCTCCCAATAGTCCAAAATCCAGTTTCATCTTTCACAGCCTCCCAACTTTCCCATTGAGCCCACTATTCCTGAGTAACCTCTGCATATATTTGGGATGGATTATTGATCTCTAGTCAACCATCAGCAGAGGGAGTGATTATGGTGGCACACGCATTACAGGTTGTTGGACAGCAGCTTCAGTTTCTTTATCTGTCGATCATTGTTTGTTCTGCTTTTGCTGGATCCTTTGATTTCAGCTGGACAGTGCACTACGGTCATTGCCCTTGGAAGCTGAAGAGCTTCCAACAGCATTCAGATTTCAGTTCCATTAGAAATATGCTTTCTTGCTGAAGTAAGGAACCTTCATTATTTCTGTAGCATACCCATTGCATGACACACTCCAAAGACTTACTTAGAATAAAAATAAATGCTGCTGATGTCCCCACCAGGCTGCTCTTGCTAACACAGTTAATTCCTCAAGGCTTGTAGAGGTTCTGCTTCAAGTACCTCCAGGTTTCTCACCACTGCATAGCCCATGTATCATTTTCTATTCACATAGCATAAAGATTTGTCGGTGGTGAGGGCTGGATTTGAGTTCTTTAGAGGCTGATCCAGTAGATCTTCCTGTGTGCAGGTGGAGTGAAACATGGCCTTAGCACAACCATGAGTGGGCTCCTGGGCTCATCATCATAAGGAGCAGGCAGTAAAGCTGCTGGATTCAAAACACCACATCTTTTTAAAATAACATTATTCTCATTTAAGATCATTAAGTGATTTTAAATCACAGTGTGTTTGTGGGGACAATGCTTGGGCAGCGTGTTGCTTCAAAATCAGTTTTTCTTCCTGATTCCCCTCAAGATGCAGGGCACTGGGGGCTGAGGGATGCCCGGGGTGATGTCCTGCTGCTCTCCCGCGGCTGGGCTCGCAGGCAGTTCTCTCTCTCGCGCAGGATGCCGATGCGCTGAGCCGCGGGGCGGCGGTGTGGCCACGCTGCGCGGGGAGCACTGCGCCCAGCACCGCCCTGCTCTCACACACAGCTCCTGCAGTAATTCAGCGGTCAGTCCAGTGCAGGAGCAGAACCTCCTTCTGTACTGTGGAAAGCCTTTCCTCTCTCCGGACCCCACTGTATAAGCGCCACTCCCTCTGCCTTTGTAGCTTCTCCCCCAATATCCAGGGTCTGCAGTATCCATCCTACTGTGCCTAAAAATCCCCACGAGATCTTCAAGTTGTGTTTAGGCAAACTGGAGAATGTCGTCGGAGAGCCAATGAATCCTTGGGGCAGGAGGGTCCGTGTTAGTTGATTTTTTCACATAAATGCAAACGGATGCTGGCTGCCTTCTGCTGCAGGAATGCTAAAACCTAGAGGGTTTTAAAGCCCTGGCAGGACCCCTACCCCAAATCGTGCCCCTCAGTTATACCTGTACCACCCATTACTGAATCCACACGTCCAGGCACTTAATCCTGGTCAGTGGACTCTTGATTTCTTACTGGTTTTCACTGTTGCTGAGCTGGCCTTCTTCTGAAGTTACCTCATTCTCTTGGAATTGTCTCCTTCATCTTTGTCCTTATCTTCTTCATTTCACTGACATCTGCTGTATTCAGCTAGTTCTGTGTTGTCAGCATTCCTTTTCTCAAAAAACTTACTCTCAGTCAGCCCTTGCAGCCTAGAGCTTCAAGTGCTTTAGTTACCAGTGCTAAACAATTAATGCTAAATGAGTCTATTTAGAAAGAATAGTTAAATGTCTTCCATAACACACAAATAAGGTATAAGGTGCAGCCATTGCTGTTTCTTATACTGCTGTTTCTAAACTGGCTCAAGTGAGGCCAATCTCCATCATCTCAGTTCTGAGATGACCTCACAGTGTGGTTTTCTTAGCTAGTTAAAAAAGTTGTGAGAATTAATTTGCTGAAATATTTCTCACTAATTTTCTTTCTTTTCCTAGGTTCTCAAAATCTCCTGAATTCCAGCTGGGAAAAAAAAGTTTATTCTTGCACATATATACATGTATAAACATGATTGGAAATTATGTCCCTTTCATCATAGAAGTTTTCAAAAGTCTATTTTCTAGTACATCATTCAATTATGTATGTGTATACACATGCACACAATATGACTTTTTAGCTAATTGAAGTACTTATTTTTATATAAGAAAAAGTGTTATCATTAGCTCCACTCTCTCAGGAGTTCCCTCATTCATTAAAAAAAATGAAGTATATGTTTACCAAATGATAAATGAAAGTGATCTGGAAAAAATGTTGCCATCACAGATTTCAAAAGAAACAAGAAAACTTCAATGTCCTATCTCAACTAATTCTTAGCCAAAAACTGCAGCTTTCATTACACCTTGAAACATGATTCCTGATACCATCTTACCTTTTTTCTTCCTATTTGCCACACAAGGACAACAAAAATTACATTGATTTATTGGCAAAAAATCCCCAGGAATTAAGATCTGATATTTGGCGTGTAGAACACCAAGAACAGGTTTATCAAGCTGAAATTTCATGTTGTTTAAAATATGATCAATGGGAGCACAAAAATAAACACTGGGTAACATTTATCAGGAACTGTTTAATTAGAAAAGGGAACCCTCATTTATCACAGCACTTTTCTATACACAAAAATCTTGGTGTTACCCATAGCCAGGGACAACTGCCTGTTTCCAATAAAGAAAATGTTTGCAGTTTCCATCATGTGACATTCATATTTTACTGAAATGCCTTGTTATTTAAAAACAAAACCAAATAACAAACCAGAACCCTAGACTGAGAAAGGTTTATCTATGGTATATCAAAGGAAGCTGTCTTTGTTATTCCTGCATTGTAATTAATCTGTTCCTTAAGGACAGATGGTGAAATCAGAACTCAATTCATGATGAATTATGGCCTCCCAGAGCTGAGTTATGACTCAAGAGCAGATAGCCAGACACTGATTCCACTGCTGGGCAATCAAGGCCATAAACTAACATTTCTGCTCCTTGGTGTACTTATATTTATGACCATTTTATATGCTCTGAAAAGCAAGTCAGGCACCTGTATATATGGTATTCTTTTCCCAACAGAGGCCTAATGGACAGGACACAGGTAAACACAGGGCTGGAAAATACGTGTTGCTCTACAAAACAGCCAAAGCAGAGGACTTAGGGAGGAGGCAGCTCCAGAAAAAAATTTCTGTGACCTTGCAGTTACTTGAACTTCATGTTCTTCCTCTCTGCTTCGTTTTTAAGCTATTAGCATAACTTTTCAGACGAGTTAATGTGAAAAGTAAACACTCACTTAGAAAAATGTATTAAACACCTTAGAGTGTGTGTGGAGGGAACTAGATTTGAGTGACAGCTTTATAAGTGGTGCTTATAAAGCCTATAAATGGTGATTATAAAGCTTATAAGTGGTGCTAATTCCTGACAGCTCTCATTAGTTACTGATCCAGTACTATGAATACAACCAGAACCACCAGGTACAGAGCAGGTTCCTGTGTGCTTAACAAGCATCAAGCAAAACATTGCTCATGTCCCCAAAGTCAGATCCTGTTTGGGTGCTAAACCACTTGTCATTTTAAACCCCCGTTTGTTCAGCAGGCTGTATGGTGTCCAGGGGATAGACAGGCATCTTCCTCAGTTAGTATCTGGTGACTGGTGAATATCAGGCATTGTGGCTGTGTGGCCTTTGCACAAAAATTCCGAGATGCTTAAAAATCTTTTCTCCAGTTTTGAAAGGAAATAATCAAAATCAAAAGGCTGCTGCTGATGTGAGTAGAAAACAAGTCTTCTCTCCTCTTTAGCCGCTGGTTTTATACATTCTGGCAAATCTGGTAGTATATTTGCCCCTAGCTGTCGCTGTTGAGCGGCTAGCTGAGGACTGACCCAAGTTCTCAGACAAGGAAAGAGAGGAGAAGAGAACTTTATTGTTTTGAATTCCATATATATAGAGTTTACAGAGGTGCCCCAGATTGGTCAGCCCGAGACCTCCCCCTAGGCCCAATTGGCCAAGCCCGAACTGACTCAATCCGGAGAAATTGTTTGCAAAACATCCAAACTTTATCTTGTTTATGAAATATAGCAAAATGTTCCCACGGGAAGAACCTGTGCTAGCCACTCCTAGCCAGCACAGAATTTGAAGTAATCAAATTCCCTTTGGTGTTGGATTATAAATCGCATAGGACATTGCAGCAGTGGATACATTGAGGGGTAAGGGTGGTGGTACAGTGATTAATTCCTGTACTACACAGAGGTCACTTACAGACAGACAGTTTTGTCCCATGTACAGAACTTAACCAGGGTGATGCTGCTGCACAGGCAGTGGCTATCCTCCTTGTGGAATCCTGCCTTCTCCTTGCAAGAGGAAAATGAAATCCATTAAGATGAAAGGAAGAGCCTTGCTCTCCTCCCAGTTCTGCTTCAGCACCTTGTATCTCAAGGTCCCTCACTACTGCCTCTAGTTACCACCCACCTTTCTGCCTTTCTTCCCTGGGCATTATCACAATAATAATCGCTCTCTTCTTTTTATATTTCCAGCCTTCCTTATATTGATTTGTTCAGTTATTGCACTAAAACCAAATCTTGCCAAGTGTTGTTGCATTGCAGTGATTGAGAATAAAAGGAGAGGTCCTGAAGGATGATAAATACTCATAGCAACAACATTGTTAATAGTTCACCTCATGGAAAAAAGAACATATAAGATGTTATCTCTTGTTAACATGATTAAAAAAAAATTATAAGAGGACAGTGCTGTTTGAATTTAAGTCACTAATGCTAGGGAATTCCTACTCTGGGCAATGTATTTTCCTTCAGTGTCTTCCTCTTTCAAGCAAAATGCTCTGTACCCGTCTGTTAGGTCACCTCTAAAAAGACTCCCTTCCTTGGCCCTTTTCCCAGCATGCAGAAGCACCCTAAAAGAGGGATTAAGGTTGGCCTTTCTCCCATTAATCCAGCTAACACAACAGCTATTTATATTGCCCAAACCTCCCACATTTTATCTCCTGCACAGCTGGCATCCCTTGCTGCTAAGCAGAGTGAAGCACCGGCTGCTGTTCCATCGCCCTCCCACTGGCAGTGGCTGTGTTTGTGCCTCTGCCAGCACCTACCTGTGCCTCCCACAGCACAGACAACCAGAATGGGACAGGACTTGGGACAGAACAAAGCACTGACAGAAAAAGAGAAAGGAAAGATTTTCATGGGACAGTTGGGTTTGTTTCAGATCTACACCATGCTACACCAGCCGCAGCTGTAGTACAAGTAGGAGAGTTTCCTGGAGTCTTGCTGATTTCTTGAAGTTTTACCTTTGCTCACATTCTGCCTCATTTTCTGCAGCTGTTCATAGTTCCTTGGCTTGTTTCCCCACAGGGAATACTTTCTGGTCAAGCAGGTGATCCACCTGGCTGTTTGTAAGCCAGAGCTGCAGCCTCATCTGGAGGTGCAGCTGCAGCAGTGCTCAGCTTGGTGTGTTACCGTGTAAGGATGTGATCAGCTGCTCTGCCCATAAACACAGCAGTCTGGCTGGGCTGGCTGGGGCTTTTTTTCTGACATACTGAAGGCATCACATGGCAATAAAGATGTCTCAAGCTGCTACAGATAGCAGCTTTGATATGCTCTTTAGGTTCCCATCAAAACATCGGCACTGTTTGCAGTTTCACTTGGTGGGTGAATCTCTGGGTCTGCCTGTGTCAGGCAGAGCTCAAGGACAGCTTCTCTGGCCAGGTCACAGGGCTGCCTTGGCCACCACCCTGTCTCCTGCAGGAGGCAGCAGGCTCCACATTTCAGAGTGTACTCATCCTCTGCAAGCATCAGAGAAGGACTGTTCTGAAGCCCTTAAGCCTTTTTGTGTCTTCTGAAGTCATACAGATGTGATGACAGATAAAATGCTCTATTCTACTGGATTGGAAAAAGGGTTCAAAACTCTGGTGTCTTGTTTAAACAGTTAATAGTAAAATTCAGGCTAAATGAAATTGATTAACTGGGAGAGGGAGAGTGGATTATTAAGGGCTGGGGTTTTTGTTTGTTTTTTTTCTTTCCTGTGTTGTGGAGTATGATTACCTTTTAGGTGAAAATGTAGGATCACAGAATTGCTTGGGTTGGAAGAGACCTTAAAGATCAGCTAGTTCCTGCCCTCCTGCAATGGGCAGGGACACCTTCCACTAGAACAGTGCCTAAAGGGGCCTAAAATAAACCTTAGATTAGCTATTAGGAAGAAATTATTTCCTATGGGTGTGGTGAGGCACTGGAACTGCTTCCCCAGAGAAGTTGTGGATGCTCCACAACTGGAAGTGTTCAAGGTCAGATTGGACAGGGCTTTGAGCAACCTGGGCTAATGGAATGAGTCCTTGCCCATGGCAGAGGGGCTGGAAGAAGATGATCCTCAAGGTCTCTTCTGACTCAAACTGTCCCATGATTCTTTGAAATAACATCTCTCCCTGGTGTTTACCATCACAACGATCGCGTGCCTATGGGTGCAATGGAGCTTGTGCAGCTGTGTCTCAGATGTGTTTTCACGCAGCTCAGCTCAGCTCATTAGCAAGTTGCCAGCTCGTTCCAGGCTGCCTTTCCCGCAGCCAGGGCTGCTCGGCGGGACATTCATTCCGGCAGCGAGCGGAGCAGGCGCTGGGTGGCACCGATGCTCTGGGAAGCAGGAGACTGCGGGGCTGTGTGAGCCTTTGCATCCTCCCTCCGCGGGAGCCAAACCTGAGCCTCTGCAGTCGAATAGGCATAAAGGACTGACCAGAGTCAGTGTGACCCACCCGTGTAATTCCCTCTGCTCCGTTAGCCCCGGGAGAGGTGTCCCTGGACAAGTTTACGTGTCTGAACATCTCCCTCCTTTCGGTTCATCAGTGAAATGAGTACTGGATATTTGCACTGCCCCTTTCACTTGGCCCAAACCTGCATTTTTTTTAGTACCTCATTTATCTCAGCAGCAAAGATGAAGCAGAGTAGACTTTAACCTCATGTAAATCCTCAGAGTCTTCCATCCATTTTATTCTTCTGCCCTCATGTTGATCCGGGTATGTTGAGTCTCAGGGATGACAACAATCATGGTTGCCCTTTAAGTCCTCCCCAGTGAGGCAGGCTGAAGGAAACTGGAAAACTTCTGAGTAAAACAGTGGTGTGAAGCAAGCAGATGTGGGTCTAGACAGCAAGGACTGGCATTTTGTATTCAGATGGACAAACCCAGTTGCTATCCCAAAGCTGTCGAGACACAGCAGCTCTGCATTGTTTTCCCCATTTGCTTCCTGCCTGAAACAAGAACTGCTTAACTCTCCTCACTTTTGTTCATAAACAGTCTCAGCTGATGCTTCTTGTGGGTTTGTCTTTTGGAAATCCCACTCAGATACTTCAATCATTATACTCTGTAGACTCCTTAATGCAATGCTCTCACAGTCTGGGACCAGCTCTCCAATTAAACTGGTTAGCTGTGAGCAGATCTTGGTGGGGCAGCAGCAGGGCCATGGGAATCTGGGTGCATGCAATGGGGTGCAGTAGGACAATCCACAGGCACGACTCAGAGGTGACATTGCTACCCTCTGTTGGGCTTCCCCCAAGAAGGTGGAGTAGCTGAATGCCAGTTTGCTCAAGTGGGTAATGAGCTGGGCTAGATTAAATCCTGTCCCTTCAGTGGGCAATGGTGAGAAACTGAAGGCAGGAATCTCGATGGGAGTTGGAAGGAGCTGCTGGGGGACTGTAGGGGAGGAATAGAAGCACCTGGTTGCCACTGCCTGGTACCCAGAGCTGCCTGGGGCCGGTGCAGTTCCACTGCATTTTTCACTGCACAGGTTAAACAAAGGTTTAGGAGGAGCCTGAAGAGGAGGAACGAGACATTCCCGAGTTTTCTGAGTTCATTTAATTGTCAGAGCTTCTGATTTCCACCAGAGGAAGTTTGTCAAGGTGAAATGGGCATGGGCTCCATTCTACCTTTGCAGGCCTGTCACAGAAATAAAGACCACAGCAGCTCCAAACATTTGGTTTTCTTATAGAAAAAGGACTTAGTATGGCCTAAAGAAAAAGTTAAGAAAATAAAAATTCTATGTGGCAGTTTACAGTTTTTATTGAAACCCTTTTGAGCATTTTGGTAGAAGAGGGAAAGCCAGGGAAATTGTTGCTGAAATAGAACATTTCATTCAGTGGAAAATTCTGACTTAATTTCCGAAAACATGAAAGAGTACAGTCAAAACAGGAGCTGTCATGCTGCTGAAAAGTCACATTTTACATTTGCAGCTGTCATTCTTGTCTTAGGGCTGAGATCCCGAGGGGACCCCTCAGCTTCCTTTCCCTGGGAGGTGCTGCCCTTGCTACTTGCCAGGGAGAGGGTGATCCTGTCCTCTGGGAAAGCTGAAGGATACAGGAGCAAAGTGCAACTCCAGTCTAAAGACCCTGTGACTTTGATTTCCCAGGTATTTACACATTTCTTGTAGTGTCTCAAGGGTCAGTTTCATTTTCTATTAACCCCCACCGTTTCAGAAAGTCTTGTTTACATTGAGCAGTTTCAGCATTAGCAGTGCCTATTAGCAGTTAATGAGTTAATGAGATTCACACCAGGACTGGTGCAAAACAGCCTTTTCCACATGCCTGATGCTTTGTCCTCTCTTCTGCACACTGACAAACATGAGAGGAGAGACCCACAAAACAGTTTCAGGTGAGGACACTCCCAGTAAGGAGAGGGGGCTGGGAGAAGGACAAAGGCAGCCAGAAAGTGTAGGAAGCATCCAGCTACTTTTAAATCCTGCTTTTTAAGTCCAAATTAAGCTGATCACATAAGATGTGATGCTCTTCTTGGTAAAAAAAATCTTGCAGAGCTCTGTGGCACTGCTTGTCCCTTCCTAGGAAATCATGCTGTCCCTCAGCTGACTGAACTGGACAGAGTTACTGGGGTCATGTTTCACATGCACAAACTGTTCTTCAATCATTTCTGTTAACACATTAGCAACAGGAACACTTGTCTTCCTCAGGTCTTTAAACATGTTCTTACATTCTTTTTTATTTTACTGTACAACTTAATTTGCAGTTGGTTGATCTCCTGACTTGGTCCTGGTTGGTTGTACAGCCATTTGTTTTAAAGAGGATGTCTTTTAAAGGTTTCTAAGCTGTGAACTGAGCTTTGATAATTCCTACTTATCAAATAATATCAGCTTCCAAATACTATTGAATTGAGCCTCTGACACCAAAGGAAAATCCATGTCCTTCTCCAAATGAACACAGGTGATGTAGTTTCAGTGATTTTGTTTGGGTTTTTATTTATATTTGTACAAACCCCAGGAGTACTGGTTCATTCTGCATCTGTAGCCACAAAGCAGCACTATATGTAGTAACTATCATATCATAAAATCATTCAAAAATCTGAAATGTGGAACTTAACAGAATCTGGGGTGATGGAGTCGGGTTGAGGGAGGTGACTCTCCCTCTCTACTGTCTTGAGACCCTACCTGGAGTACTGCAGCCAGCTCTGGAGCCCTCAACATCAGAAGGACATGGACCTGTTGGAGAGAGTCCAGAGGAGGAACACAGAGATGATCAAAAGGACTGGAACACCTCTCCTGTGGAGACAGGCTGAGAGAGTTGGGGTTGTCCAGCCTGGAGAAGAGAAGGCTCCAGGGAGACTTTTCCAGTACCCAAATGGGCTCAAGAAAGCTGTAGTGGAGCTTTTTACAAGGGCATGTAGGGATAGGACAATGGCTTTAAACTGCAAGAGGTCAGGATTAGATTAGACATAGAGAAGAAATTCATCCCTGTGAGGGTGGTGAGGCTTTGAAACAGGTACTCTAGAGAAGCTGTGGATGCCCCATCCATGGAAGTGTTTAAGGCCAGGTTGGATGAAGCTTTCAGCAACCTGGTGAAATGGAAGGTGTCCCTGCCTATGGCATGGGGCGTTGAAGCTAGGTGATCTTTAAGGTCCCTTCCAAACCATCCCATTTCATCCATTTCATTCTGTTTCATTCCCTTTCATCCTATGAATTAACTGCTACATCACACTTTTCTGAAAGAAGCAATTATTACTCATTTACCTGACCGGACATGGGGCTGTAGTACAACTGGGGAAAAGGTGTTACTTTCATTCTCGATGTGATCAGAAGAAATTTCATTCAAAGCATGATTCAGTGCAGTCCAGTGAGCAGCCCAGTTCCACCCAGCCCATTATCCCACGATTTGGAGGAAGGGCCACATTTACCACACCCCATTGGAGAGCATGGGGGGACCAGAGGCAATCCTCTTACCACAAGTGCCTACCCAGGTCCCTGTCAGGCCAAATGACATCTCATGGCAGTGCCTGTGCAAGAGCAAGGTGGAAGCAGTCACAAGCCCTGCTTCAGCAGCTACCCAGGGCACAGCTCAGGATCCATGAGGTGAGGGGGAAGCCGGATCTGCAGCACAGTGTGGGACATTTTGGAGAGCATGTGTGAATCTGCACTCTTTGCTCTGGACACAGCTCCACACCTGCCAGCTGAGGCACCACTGCAAGCTCTTACCACCACTTGCCTACCTGTCCTAAAAGTTGGCATCCTTGGCACCAGTAACACTCTTTGTTCAGTTTGGCAATAACCAGGGAGCATGAACTGTTCTCAGCTGCTGTCCCACAAGGCTTTTACTAGCTGGGGATAATTTTTTGTGACTCAAGGAGGGCTGGTCTTGATGAGTGGTTTGATGCTAGAGCTATTAAAGCTGATGCTGCCTTTGGACTGAGACAAAAGACAAGGAGTTTGATGCTAGATCTGAAAGAACTTTATGCTGCCTGCAATGAGTGCCTCCAGCTTCACCTGCTGGTGAGTCACTTAGGAGTGTCTAATTCCATGACTCCTAGGAAACAAAACTTCACCAACCAGCTCTTCTGTTTAGAATGGTGTGAGGGAGAACTCAAGGGCTTGGCTCCCTGCAGCCTGGTGCAAAGCAGTGTCAGATGCTTCCTTTCCAGTTTGGTAGGGTCTTCTAGCAAGCTTGCCACAGTGTAGAGGTTTGGCAGCTTGCAGGAAAACTGAATGGAACACATTGCTATATCACTGGAAATCCTGGGCAGAGGTCAATAGAGCCCCTGTGTTTCACAGGTAGTGAATAATTTGTCATACAGAGTGACGTCTGCTGTGATAACACAATGCAGAGTGTCTTACTGGCCAGGACCAAAATACTGTCATAAGATCAGTGATTCTGGGTTTGCATCTTTCCCTTTCTTGTTCCTCCATTGCTATTCACATCTTCTGGCCCTGGAGAGCCTCTGCTCCTGATGCCCTCCTCTCCTCCACCCCGAGCTGAGGAGCCCCACAGACTGAGAGTTTCATCAAGGAGGGAGTATATGAAGGAGGATGAGTGAAAGAGAATTGCGCCCCACTCTCCTCTTTTGGCTGCTAGTGCTCTTGGGGCTACTGGGTTGTCTCAACCTTTGAAGAATTGACTGGGGAGGGCACTGTGTGCACTGCAGAGAGCACAGTGAGGGCCAGTTTCAGCACAGCCTTGTTCAACTCCAGGTTCAGGAGAAATTTCAAGGGATTAGTGTAAATCTAACGGGCAAAGTGAGCTAGAGAGGAGCTAGTGTGGGGAAAATGAAGAGCCCAAAAACCTCTGAACCCCACAGAAAATATTCCACCTGAAAAGATTCTGAAGTACCATGATATGGTACTGTCACTGTGAGAGCTTCCAGTAATACTTTCTTTTCCCCAGAGAAGAAGGAACTAAAATGAGGGGTTCTGCACTAATTTCAGAGTGGATGCCCTGAATCAGAGTGCACCAAAATGTACATTAGTCCCACTAATGATTCCCATCATGATCAATGTAATGTCAATATTTCCTATTACCAGTGTGTTTCCACCGTACAGCAGTTAAATGTATTTTTACCAAGTTGAATATGCAGGGAAAAGACACGAAGAAGAGCATTAGAAGAACTAGTTAAGAAAACCAGCCAGCCTAATGCTGAGGTTCTCAATTTTAAAAGCAGCAGTACATTCATCTAAAATAGTTCCATGAGGATGCTTTCCACTTTTTCTCACCACATTGTATTATTCCATCACTACTCACTGGTAACCTGTTTTATGCCTTCTTTGTAGCATCCTGCACTGAGTCTGGTCTCCAACACCAAATGGAAACATTGCAGATTCATCAGTCTAAATGGTTATGATACAATTTTTTTTTCTGAAGTAAATTCTAGGGATGAAAAGAAGAGGATTCCTCTGCAGGAAACCATAAATTGCTTTAAATACTCTGCTAATTTACAGGATTTGAGTTACAGCTCTGCTCTCCTCAGCCTGTGCCCTCACCATCGTATTGTCATGGGGCTGTGCTGTCCCTTGCAGGCACATGCTGTAGCCAGGAATGCAGGCAGAGTGAATCAGAGTAAGTTAGGGAGTCTGTTTATAACACTGTTAACTAGTCCTGGCCAGTACTGGGATTATTTGTCGTTATTAGCATATCCTACCTTTAGAATTTCTTGACCTTGCTATGAAATGCATGTAGATACAGACTAAGTCCACAATCTGAGATTTGAGACCAGAAAGCTGAACTGATTTTCTCCTTCCTCCTTATTTTTGCAAGGTAAAATAATTTGTCTTGTCTCAGTAGGGCCAGGATTTCAACGGAAGATTGAGAGACCCAATGCAAGGTTTGGAGTTAGACCCAAAGGGGTGACATCTTGGGAACTGTCTGGATGCTATTCTTGGCCCTTTCCTCTGACCAAGCACTTCTTCATGTCTGTTACCACTGTTAAAACAGGATTATTCTGCTAAAGCACTTTAATACAGGGTTTTGAAAAAGGCTGCAGAGAAATCTTGAAATACTGATGGGAAAACTACAGCAGTTCTCACTTTCTAGAAATGTCCATATATAGCTAAACTTAGGCAGTCTCCAAGTGGATTTATTTATTCTAGCAGATTGCATGTTCTGTGGCTTTCTCCAACAATACTCTGCTCCCCAGGTTTACATTCCCAGGGGCTGAATCCTGAAAAATCAGTTTTGAAGAACATGTTGTGACATATCTCGGCCAAAAAGTACAAGTCTCCCTGTCCTGGCTTTTTGGCCTGTCTGTTGTCAGATCACCTAAAAGGAGCTGAATCCACCAGCACTCTTAGTGCTGCAGACTGGCAGCAAGATGAGACTAGTTAAGTGCTTTGTGCATCAGTGCATGTGCTGCAGGTGATATGTAGCTCTTTTTAGCACACTTCCCCCAGTATTTCTGTTGTTTAATGTATCCATTAATTTCCAGAGAAAAAGCAAGAGGTGGAGAAATACCGCTCTTTGTGAGGAAATTGAAGCCTGGCATTATATCACCTTTCCCCAGTCTCTTTGTAGCTTTGCTGGTGGAGCTGAGAGGCAGTTTGGAGCTCCTCGTTCCTGGCTCTTTGTACTCCTGCTGTCATCAGCAATGCTGCTAATCTGAGGGCTACTGCATTTGCCAGAGTGCTTTGGTGAGCAGGGCAAATCCCAGAGGGTTTAGCTGACATGGGGGTGTGTGTAGTCCTCATGAAGGAGTGCCACAGACATGCCATACTCTAAGTTTATTACTTACCTGTCTCATGCTCAGGCTTGATGAAAATCCCACCTCCTTGCCGGGGCTGCATGTGATGGGTGCCTGAAAACAGCCTGGCTTGCTCCTGGTTCTGCCCTGGCACAAAAGCCCTGTGTGAATTTCTGCCCCCTGCAGTGAGTTGAGGATTGACAAATTCCCAGAAAAGGCCATTCTTCCCATGCTGACAGAGCAGGGCTTCAGCCCAGTACAGATCCCTTTGGGAGATCCTCTTTTTCCTCTGCCAGCTGGCTAATGTCACTGATGCTTTTGTCCCTGTCCCCATTTCCTCCCTGTGACCCTGGCTGGCCTTGTGCAACCTGCTCACCTGCTGTTTGAAATGACCTTTCTCCTGGGTGGTGTGTCGATCCAGCTCTTTGGTTTTTTCCTCAAGATTCTGCCCTTCTTCTGGAGTGGGAAACTCCCTCATCAACATGTGGATGAAGAGAGCAGAAAGCTAACTCACTGTTGTGCCTCTCAGCCCCAGAGTGACTGCTGGCCTGGGTGGCCCCAGTGACCAAATGGCTTTCTCAGTGACTCCAAGAGTCTTTGCAAGCTCCCCAGTGCTGCTCCTGGGGCTGGGCAGGGACAAGGGCAGGCTGGGCTGCTCCACAAGCACCAAGGCTGGGCACGGGGCTGTGCAGCTCTGTCCTTGCTGGCAGGACCAGCTCCTTCTCCCTCTGTCAATGCCAAGGGAATCCTCGAGCAGCTCTGGCATCAGCACTCAGCCTTGGCTGAGCAGATAGGTCAGCGATGAGATTAGTGCCACCCAGGCACAGCCCATGCCCAGTGGGCACCACTGGAGCCTCCCTGGGACCTGGCCTGGAGTATTGATCAGATCCTAGGCAACAACACAAGGACAGGCTTTTTGGGACTGCTTTCTCTCCCAGTGAGGACATGGTTTCTCAAGTTATCCCAATTAAAATAATAAATAAGGATGACTGACTGAACCAAAAATATTGTGAGTATGCTTTTAATCATAGAAATCGGCCTCAGCAGCAACATTTTGTAAACATGTCTCAAAAATAGGCTTCAGTCACCATGTTTGTGTATCATCGTGGCCTGGATTGCACTGGGCCTCCTTCCAGGAACCCACTTGATATCCATGAGAGATTCCAACAGGGAGGGTATCCAGACTGTGCAGTGGCCACTGACAACACTCATTTGACAAAAGGGATTTTTTTCTACCCTGTTCAAATGAGAGAGATACATTTTTATTTATGGTCAGCAGCAGCTGAAGAAATGTTCTCCCGTTCAGCTGTTACATGTGAGTCTAAAGAATTCTTGCAAGAAGGTGAAATTCAGCACCAGAGAGCATTTGATTTTTAGGTGGTGTGACTCGACCTAAATACCACCTTATAAACCATAAATAACTTGCTTAATACCATTACAATTTTTGTGGTATCATGTTCCCATGGCGTGGCTTCAGGGTCACGCTGGTTTATTTTTGTGGTCGTCTGACAGGATGACTAAATTCTTTATCAAGATCTGGTTTGTAGGTGAGTCTTGTGTTTCCTGATGATAGCTCTTATCCTGGGTTCCCAAACATGTTCCAAATAATCGGTAAAGAACAGAAGGGAAATGAACCACAAAGTGGATAGAGGTGCCACCTACCATCCATCATAATATACATTACGGTCCTTTTGTGGCATGGTAGGAGCCAAATCCTACTGATGTACAGACTTCTTCCTGCAGGATTCTCATGGACCTCTCAGGAAGTGACTGCACCTTGCAAAGTCCGCAAAGGACCAGGACCTCTGCCTGACAAACTAATCTCACTCCTGGGGAGTGCATCCAGTAGTGTGAGGCAATTCAAGGTGACTAATTAGGAGCACTTGTGTCTCAGATCTCACTTTGCTCCCCTCTATCGCTTCTGAAGGTCATCTCAACAGTGAAGAATTCCAAAACTGGAAACTGGAAGTGATTTGTGCTTGCCAGTTTTTAAATGTGGGCGTTTCACATTTTCAGGTGCTGCTGCAGGTTTCCCTGCTACTTTGAAGAGGCTTGAAATAGACTCCTGAGGAAAAAAAGCCACATTGTCTTCTTTCCCACCCCCACCTGAACAGGGGGAACGATGCTTAACCTGCTGAGTACAAAGCATGAACTAGATTGAGGGGTGAGAAACTTATGTAAAGTGCCTGTGCTGGTGAAAGTCTGACAAAAGGAAACAACCCTGTTCTACTCAGAGAATGTTAAAGGTATGAAAACCAGGCAGCTGAAGTGATTTCATGTCAAAGTTTTGTGAGGGAAATGAATGGGACTTCATACCTCTCTTACTGAGGGCTTTAAATTTCTAATCCCAGGGAATTTAATTTCTGTAAAGCATGGTGATAGGGACAGAAAGAAGGAAAACTCTCCACCAAGTAAAGTGTTGCTCCATCAATAGAGAATGAATACAGTGGGACTCAATAGTGATCCAACAAGGAAATCAATCCAGTGTGACACTTCACATCAACGAGTGACATGGGTTTTTAAGAAAAGCTGTTTGGTTTGGATTTTGGCTTGGTTTCTGTAAATTGAGATTTTTTGCTGTTTTGATGGTTTGGGTTTTTTTAAAGTCAGCATGGGTACTTCTGTGCCCTTTAAATAGGCCACTCCTTCAAACAGACTTGACCTGACAGTGAAAACAAGCCAGTGGCTTTTCTTAGCTCAAGGTCCAATGTTGCCAAGAGATAAACTATTTATAAGCTTAACACCTGACTAGGTGCTAAATAGCTCAGGCTGATAAAGCTTTTGGTGCAAAATTATCACTCCGGATTAAGGCTGGACTAGAAACCCAAAGACCTGGAATGCTATAAAGGATTCAGGTAGGATTTAAGATGCATTTAAAAATATGTATTTAATATATCTTTTCTAGGGCTGTGTACCTCAGCAGGATTAGGGAGTTTGGTAATGATAGAGAAGTCCTTTGCCTGTATGTAAACAACACAACAGGGAATTTATTTAAAAGAAAGTCACCTAAGTGTTTAAATACAGCATTAAAACATGAATGGGTTTATCTGCACCTAATGAGCCTTCTGCAAGCTGGATCTATGTTTAACAGCCTCCACTGGATGGTGGCCTCCTCATTCTAACACAAATATTCCTTTGACCCCAGTCTATTTGTTATAAAAGCAAGAGAAAAATAGTATCAAAGCTTGTTGGACTGATTTGCTTGTTTGGAGAAGCTGACAGAGCACAGTTGACCTTAGACATGGTGGGGAGAGGGTCAGGGATCAGGACTGTTTTCATTTTATAGTGTAATAAAAGTTTCAACTTATCACAACCCTCTTGTGTGGGGCTACAGGGGTCACAGCCAATTTGCTGAAAAACACTGAGCTATAAAACAGTCTGGAGCCTCTTCTACTGCAGCCCTAATCCTCTAATAAAGAAGTGGAGATAATCAGACTGTGTCACTCACAAAAGGGCAGATGTAGAAGTTCAGGGCTGTCTCCCATCCACACTGCTCCCATGCAAGCATGTGCTGTGGAGCCATTTCAGGGCAAGATTCACAGTCACCTGGAGGAAGGGAATCCAACCATTGTCAAAACTCACATCCTGGGGCCTGAGGATGTGCCTGTGGTCTGAGAAAAGTGCTGAGCAAGGCCACATGTAGGTTGCAATTTGTCCAGGGTGTTTTCTTCAGGCTGGCCCCACCTGAGTGTTGTATGATTGTGTGGAGCCAGGAGAAAAACAAAACAACAGCCAACGATGGATATGAGAAACAAGGGGGTCAGGAGGCTCAGGATGCTTCTAGTCACTTTCAGTTCTGTCTGTGCCTGTAGGGATAATGTGGTGTAGCTGTCCAAGCTACACCAAGCATCACAGCCCACTTCTGCAGGCTCAGCAGACCTGCTGCCTGTGGTGAATGGTTGGAGTTGCAGGTCTAAGAGCTTCCTGTGCAGAGGCATGTGTTAGACCCCACCTTCAAAAGCAAGCTCAGCATGGCAGAAATGAACAAGACACTGTGTAAATCCTTTCAGCAACTTCATGTCACCTTGGTCCAACCCAATTACCGAGTGGACATCTGTGGTAAGACAGGAAAAGGCTGTGGGCAACCTAGACCTAAATAAGCTACAGCTGTGTCCCTAAACAAGAGAGACAAACAACTGTGTTAGAGAATGAAGCAGAACATGCAAATGTGTATGACTAATTAGAAAAGTTAGTTAATAATTTGCAAATAATTTGCTAACCAACTATAATGTAGTAAGGAACACCTGTTATGTATGGGAAGAAAGGATATGAAAAGGTGTATCAGGGTACAATAAATGGCTGATGCCTGCCACCATCTAGAGCGTCAGCCTTTGAGTCCACTGTCAGACATCATCAATTAATTGTGGTGATGTTGCTGAGCTGTGCTATGTAGTCCTGACTCACTTTCTTCCCAAGCACAGGTGTATTAGTAAGCTGAAGAATTGTGCTCCTTGTGCTGGTATCAGCTGGAGAAGTTTGTGCTCCAAGTTCCCATTCATGAGGCAATGCAGATCCCAGGATCAAGCTGGGCTGCTGCTATTACTGAAGGGATCTGTCTCTCTCTTGCTCTACCTGCCCCCTGGCAGTGCTGGCCAGGCACAGAGGCTCAGCCCATGAAGTGCTCTGACTCGCTCCCTGCTGCTCCTGCCATCAGCTGCCAGGTGCCCCCAGCACAGCCCTGCTCAGCTGGCTGCTGGTGAGCAGACCCAGATCGTGAGCAAACAGAGCAGTGCCACTTGCTGTTATTACAGTAAAGGAGACAGCAGGTGCCTTAGAGTAACACTGCCAGGCAATTTGTTGCTGTTTTTCAGCAGGAAACAGGCATATACTTTGTATTTAGCAACTCTCCTCTCTAGCTGTTGCAGCCTGCAAAGAAAATGAGGAAGCACGCAAGACTATTCTAGAAGAGTTAATTCAAACAATAAGAATGAAAGATGTTGTTAAAGAGACCTTTTGGTGTCAAAGGAGCTTTTAATTGTATTATGCCTCATGAAGAGAATTTCCATGATGTTGAAGGAGTATATAAAACTATCCTTTGAGGGGGAAATCCAGCAGTTCTGACAGTTCAGCCTCCCAGTGGTCTCCTGAAATAATAAGAATGCTAATAACTGTAATGCTTAATAGCAGCAAGTATTAATGTCCTGTGGTACTAGACATTTATGAGATCTACTCCCAGATATGGCGTGCAGTGTGCCCAAAAGGCAGACTCAGACCACACAGGTGCAGCAGGGAGATCTGAGCAGAGCAGGGGAGCTGAGAGCCTGCCTGGAACAACGGGAACTTGGCTGGCTCACCGCTACTGAGAAAGTATCCCGGAGTGGATACCAGGGCTTTCTATAAATAAAGCAAGGGCATAACACCAGGGAGAACGGAGAGCCAGCTGAGCTAAAGGACAAAGTTGGCAGCAAAAGAAATAAAGGACCACGAGTCAATTAGAAAAAATCATGTAATCAGTGGAAAGAGGTTTTGAACAATATATTACTGGGTGTAACAGGAGCTGGGGCTCGAGCCACATTGGACATCATCTCTTTGCATCCTGTCCTTGCAAGTTACAGCCTCTTGAAAGCCCTCTAATGCTAGGTGTGCCTAAATCACTTAGCACTCTCCCATAGGCATAAAGAGCCTCCGGGGAGCTGCAGGCCCTGTGTCACCACATGCCCAGCGCCGAGCAGCTTCATTCATTGCTCATCCCTGAGCTGCATCACAAGTGGCTGATCACCAGCTGATGTCCTGGGGGTTAAACCTGGAGGGCTTCTCACCATGGTCAAGAGCCATTGTATTTTAACCCTGAGTGGAGGAGGGGGAGACAGTGCTCCATCACCCATATGTTTTAGACAGCTGCTTTATTGATAAATAGGCTAGGTAACAGAGGTTAATCCCCACTGACTGCAGAAGGAACCTGAGCTCCCAAATTTCAAGTCCCCTTTGGGTTTAAATCAGTATTTGTCTTGTCCAGCTCAGCAGTTCTTGCAGCCTCTTTATGTGTTTAGCCCAGATTTCCTTGCTCCTTTTTGATGGGTCTCATTATATTCTGAATGAAGATTGTACATAATGTTTACTAACAGCAGGGGACAAGACTTAAAGATGCAATGAGTCCCTTTTAGTACCTTGCTCCTATTACCAATACTGCACTATCATGCTAATTTATTTTATTCACTGAGTAGATGGAATAACAGAGTTGCACAAGGTCAGATGAGACTGTGTGCAGTCAGAGGCAGCCCTGCATTACAGTCTGATATTGTGGCAGAGTGAGCTTAGCCCTACCTTATTCTCAATTTTTTCAAGCTCTGCTACCAGTTTATTTTTCTCTCCCTCTGTCATTTCATTCAATTCTACTTCTGCTTGGTAGTTTGTGCTGCCTCATTTCCTTTTCCCACTGTTAGTCTTTAAAAAAAATATGAAAATTAAAAGCTTGATTCCAGCACAAGAAAAATTAAATGCTGCATTGAACAGGTGAATGAGGCACCCCACACAAGGACTTGGCAAAGTGCTAGATTATCCAGTGTCCTGGATAGATTTACTAGCTTCCAGCACATCAAATCCCAAACAATTGAAGTGTTCACACTGCGAATGGAGCATGGGGGAAGACTTCCATGTAATAACTTGTGGCTAGCACAGGTTCTTCCCGTGGGAACATTTTGCTACATTTCATAAACAAAGATAAAGTTTGGATGTTTTGCAAACAACGTCTCCGGATTAGGTCAGTTTGGGCTTGGCCAATTGGGCCTAGGGGGAGGTCTCGGGCTGACCAATCTGGGGCACCTCTGTAAACTCTCTACATATGGAAATCAAAACAATAAAGCTCTCTTCTTCTCTCTGTCCTTGTCTGAGACCTTGGGTCATTCCTCAGCTAGCCGCTCAACAGCGACAATAACTGACCCCAGTGCCATTGCTAAACCCAACCCAGACGATTTCACAGCATAAGCAAAGGCTGCAGTCCATGCAGGCTGCAGAACTGGCTCAAGTGTCACAGCAAATTACAAAAGTCACTCCTGCCACTGCATGTGGGATGTCCCCCAGAGAGACAGTGAGCACTCTGCTCTCCCTTGGAGAAAATCTATAATTTGCAGCAATTCCCCTGCTCCAATGGACTGTGCCTGCTGCTTGAATTTCCTACTGATTGCAATGTGTGTGAATGTGCAAACGCTACCTGTGAACAGCCAGAAGAGAGTCACCAAGGGAGGAAGCAGGACTAAGTCCTGATGCCAGGGTTCTCCTCTCCTAGCATGGAGAAGAAGGAAGCTTACATGCTGATGTGCTTGGTGGTCAGCTCTGCTGTCTGCTGAGACAGTTTTCATCCTCACCCTAATTTCTTACCTCTTGGCAATGAGCTCTGCTGTGACACAATCCACTTTGACCTCTCTTTAGAAGTGGAGTCTTCTTGAGCTTATTTGCCTTGATTTCCAGCATCTTGCCAGGAGCCTACCAACAAACTGGCTTTGCAACCCAGTAAAGGTACACAGCAAATCCCTTGCACCTGCAGAGTCGTCAGGGTACAGCACCTCCTTGTACTAAAGCTTGCCAAGAGGTCAGGTTCCACACCCTAACCCTTGCAGTACAGTCATGCACTTTACATGGTGACCACAAACCTGAACAGGAGCGTGACAGTTTTAAGAAATCCCTGCTTTGATGAAGTAAACCATGAGACTTCCTCTGAGCATCCAAGGAGCCACCATGAGTCTATTGTAAGTCACCTTGGCTATCTTCATTCCAGACTTAGACTCTCTCTGCTGGCACAGAGCACCACAACTGTGGGACAAAGTGTTTGCATCAGCCAGGAAATCACTCAACTGACATGTTCTTTAAAGATTACCATTACTTATTTGCCATCAAAAACTGACCAGGCACAACTTTGCTCAGATTTCTTTCAATGATATTTCTTTTCTTTCAATTACATTTATTTTCTTTCCATGATATTCCTAGTGACAGATGTTCTGTGGAGAATCATTATTTAATTTTTTTTGCCAAGTCATAAGCTCAATGGTGCTGTTGCAAATGAAAAACGAATTGTTTGCATTTGTTGGTGTTATAATCAGGTTGGTTAGAAGAGAAGAGGGCAGGATGCATCTACTTGTCTCTACATTTGTCTTGAGCATACTGAATGCAGTGATGGCTTGAAAAAATCTTTAACAAATTCTGAATTGATGACAGGCGAAGTTTAATGTTCTGATTTTTATATAGCTTGGTTGGTTTCACAAGTAATTACAGGACTTGGAAAGTTTTATTTTATGAAGTAAGATAATTTCAGTGGTTTCTGTTATTTCAACATATCTTTTAGATTAATATTAAGTAAATGCAAGTGTAATATGAAATCTGATGTATTTTATTAGATTTTGCTTTTTAAATAAAGATTACACTGCATATTTGAAAACAGATCAAGAATTTGCTTCTGGAATCAGACCTTGCATGCAAAATACCAGCTTGCAGTGGTAAGATTTTTTTCCTAATACAGATTAGCTCTGTTGGTCAGAGCATGGTGCTAAATAATGCCAAGGGTTTGGATTATATACCTGTGTGGGTCATCCACTTAAGAGTTGGACTTGCTGATCCTTGTGGGTCTCTTCCAACTCAGAATATTCTGTGATTTTGCAATTCTTGATTCTGTGATCCTGATAGTAGCAATGATATGTGGTGCATTGTCATGGCATACAATCACACAGCTCTGCTTGGTAGTGCATGATTGTAAAGATGAGAAAGGGCTGTGTTGAGATGAAGGAAAAGGTCTTTCTTTGCTCTGGCATCAGTGGTCTTTGCGCCAAAGGGGTTTTGGTCTGAGTGTTTACAGAGATGACTGTACTTTGAGATGTTCTGCATTTAAAATGAATGGATGCTTTTATAAAAAATATATCTACATGGGCAGGCTCTTTATGAGGACAAAGTGGACTAAATACAGACTGAGGGAATATAAAACACACCTGTCCAGCTTCCTGACAAGTTGGTGCAAAGATTAAACTTCAGGATTGCACACAGGGGCCAGGCAGCAAATAGATGGCATCATATTGCACAATGGAGAAAGGTGAGATTTCCAACAGAAGCATTCAACACAGAAATTACCAACATGACAACCTTTGAATGGCACTTTCCTTTAACATCACTGTTTAACCCTGAAAATTTGAAATTTTATAAATCTGCGAGACCAGGTCCTGTAGACAAGATTGATATGTATTTATTAGTATAATTCAGTGTGATGGTCTTTGGGATGGATATTTCGGTATGGATGGATGCTAAACAGCTTCTGAAGATTTTCTTCAAATGAAATGTTTGTCCTGCCACCTCTGCAGAGATTAATTAAACAGGCATGACTGTTGGAATACTAGAGAAAGTACCTGGTCTCACAGGATTTACAAGAAGAAAAACAAGATGTGGGCCCAGCTGCAGATTTTCCACTGAGCACAGAATCTGTTCCAGAATTAGTGCTATACAAAATGTCTTAGGTGATCTTATGCATTTGATGTCTCTCATAGTTACAAAGGTTGGAAGTCTGGAGGGTTTTATTACTGGGGGTGAATATCTTTGAAGGCAAATTGCAAGAGAATGGTCTTGAAATGTGCAAAACGAATGGGCATGTCTGGTAGGTTGCTGATCCTTTTGAAGAGATATTTTATTGGAAATAACTGCTGCCAACACACGTGGGAAGGACAGTGCCTCTCAACCCTTTTGCACCATTTTGAGAAGGCTGATGGACAAGTCAGCTCAATGTAAGCAGCCAGGAAGCAGGTTTGTGCACAGCTTGGATAGAGCAGATCAATGCAGGTATTTGCCACAGCTCTGTGCTGTGTAAACAGATCCCACAGTGGTGGGCACACCATAGCTGAGGGGTGGATTAGATGGACTCAGTGAGTGAGCAGCAGCTGCACATACTCAGTTTCCCAGACCTGTCCTAAGCTTTTCTGGGGCTGAGTCAACCAGTTCTGCACATATGTGTCCTATTATGCATGGTGCTGCTCTCTCTTTTTATTTTTATTGACTCCATTTTATTTGCTATAAATTCTGATTTTGCAGTGATGAATCACCTCACTGCCTTCTACAATCTCCCTTGCCCACATTGCAAAACAGATTTAACTTCAGTCAGTGCCTACTGACATCATCCCACTTTGCTTTTATGCTCTGGGATGCCACCCATGAATGTACAACACTAAGTTTACAGATAGAGTGTACAGATAGAGGTCTTTCTGTGTACAGGAATGTTGCTGCTCAGTCATTCTGCTGAGCAGAGGGGAGCTGCAGGGAGCCACATTCCTGGCCACAGCCACAGCCCCTGTTCCTCCAGCAGCCTTACCTATGTCCAGGCAGAAATGGTGGCCAGGTGACCACAAACCTCAAAAACCAGGCAAATATTTCTTCTGCATGCTACTGTGCAGAGATCTGCCAAGTCCTGCTAACACCCTTATCTGGGAAAATGTCCATTCCTTGCTGAGTGTAAGACCTTGGGGGAATTTTCAGCCTGAAACCTTCTAAATCGACTGCAAAAAATTCAATATAATCAGTTCCGAGGATAGCTTCAAAATACAAATGCTACAAATAGAATTGGAGGGCTGGGGTTAGACTTCTTTAATTTTTCAGAAGGTGTTTGGCTTTCTTGGTGCTCTCCTTTTTACACACAGATCCTAGTCATCTCTTTGCATATGTGGTGAAATTGTGCATATTTACTGCAGCATGTGCAGAGGTACACAAATCTTATCTTTTTTTTTTTTTTTTTTAATCTTCCTCCCAGTGGAAGTTGTCTCAACAGTATTTTGTTTAATTTGCACAGCAAAGTGTGTTTTTCCCATATGAAACAAGTGAGAGGTGCAGAGTCCCATGCTTCTATCTGATTTATGCCATTTTAGTTATATGGCATATTAGCTTCATTTTGATGTAATTTCATTTGGTTCTCTGATAATGTGCATACTGTGCTGCTAACCTTTATGATGATCTTTTACTGAGGAGGATTAGCCAGTAGAGAATTCTGAGCTGTGCCCTCAAGATGGTAGAGAGACAGAAGCGTATACTCTCTACAATAAACTCTTTCTCCTGCTTGCTGCAATGCAGCCTAACCACCTGCAGAATGTACACCTATTTTTTATATTCCATCAATGCCTTCCTCAGAGAGAGTGGTGGACTCTGTGCATCAGGTCCTTTCCAGGTCTGGTTGCAATTGTGGATGTCAGTGAATCACCCTGAACCATATGGGATCAGCGAAGAGTTTTTTACTCACCTCCAAAGAGCCTGAGGTCTTATTGCCTGTTTATTATCCAACATAGGATATTGATCTGGAGCTCAAACAGGAAAAGTGTTAATGTGTCGTGAGAACTTCATATTGCAAGTCAGTGTGCACCATTTGTGTGTCATGTTATTCCACAGATCTGAGGACCAGTTTTGAAAATCTCTTGATGGAACATACCTGCCTCTCCCTCAAGTGATTGTTGTGCTCCTTGGCCTGAGCACCACTTACTTTGGAAAAAAGTACAGTTCCACCAAAATAATCAGGAAGGTACTGATTTATAGTACCTCGGGATCTGCTTGTTCTTCACATAAATAAATGCAAAAATCTGTGTTCCCTGCCCTTGTTTGTCAGTTTTCCAGTAAGGACAGATGGAAATTGTCTGGAAGTAGAGTTTTAACTATATGAACAATTTCTTTATAAGAAGAAAGCTGGAGAAAGCCCATATCTTCCACATTATTTTCCCCATGTATTCTCTTGCCACACTAATTTGTACCTGTAATGGATATCTCAGGTAAGGGACTTCACTGTCTTTACCCAAGTACAGCAGATTTCTAGTAAGATATCTGTTCCTCTGCACATATATATACAAAGAGAGAGAGTCTTTATTCATGTGTCTGTTGACAGAGGGTCAGAAGAGACAATAATAGATTTTCATAAATAACAAAATATAATGCCCCTAGGGAAAGAAAGGTTGGTAATGCCTGGTTGATCTATTCTTTCTTTGCATGTTTATGTGTGTTTTTTCCAGTGTGTTATGAGACTTTTGGGGGTTTTGACTGATGGTTTTGTCCTCACTTACTCCAGTGTGACTCCATCAGCTTCCCTGGTATTAAAGCAGTATACCTGAGCATAGCACTAAACGAATATTAGTTCCCATGCTTTGTTACACAGATGTGGTGCAGAGCAGAAACAAACTGATCCTCAGGCCAAACATGTGGTATGGGTTGAGATTACAAAGATCAGTTATGAGGACAACACCCTTCACTTACTCCAGTGGTTTCTGGTAAATTGTCCTTTTTTCTCTCATTTAAAAAAAAAAAAAAAAGAAAAAAAAAAAAGAAAAGAAAAATATTATTAAACACTCCATTCTTCTTCATATCCTGAGCAGTGAACCAATAGCCACAGATGTTTCATAGAGCTGGTGAAAGTTTACACTATGAATCACTTCTTTTTGAGATAGGAGTGTTTTGGCTCTTGCAGACACAAATGTGTCTCAAGCTCTGCTGTTGCCATGTGCTGCACAGGCTGCCCCAGTGAGTCTCCTGGCACGTTCAATAAGAGATGCTGCCTGAAAAAGTGAAGTCTTGATGTGTGTATGAGGTTCGGGATTTTTTTTCTTTTTAAGCTAACCACAGTTTCCTGTGCAACCTGAACTCTGTGTTTCCAGCAGGCCCCAGTGTCACTTCTGTGTGACTCAAAGCTGGGCTGGTGTTTGCAGCCTGGCTTTCCCCTTGGGCCTGATTCACAGTGCCAGCATGCACCAGGGGTGAGGTCCCTGCTCCTGTCTCCAACCACATGTAGGTCTTCACTGGCACACAGCAAGAGGCTGTCAGAACTTTGAAACAATAGCACAGGAATGTGATATTTGAGGCTCTGGGACTCGTTGCTTCAAAATGTCATGGATATAAATAATTTAGCAAGATTCCTATTTGGGTTCAGTGTTATATGGAAAACAAGGCTATTGAGGAGTACATAATCAAAATAATATTTGAAAGGTTGCAGAGTGCCAAGTTTTGAAGATTTAAACCAGTCATCATGAACTGGCAGGATGTTTCTGAGGGTAACTATTTATCCTGACCAATTTCTTGCAAATGCTCTTGAGATACCACTGTTAAGGTTAGCCTACAGGGTCCACTTAAACTGACCACTGACCTGACTGATTTTTAGGTGCCAAGCCACAGAAAATAAGATTATATCAGAGGTTAATCCATGACACATAATAGTGACCACAACTGATGTGACAGACATGATGTACAACTGCAGCAGAGAAAGAAAAACCATTTTCAAGAGAAATAGAACGTGCCAACCAAGAAATGACTCAGTCTTCACAGCATTTCACGGAAAATATCTTTGACATTCTGCATGCACCCACATCACTCCTATATAGCGTGAACAGTTTAAGACACCTTATCTTGTCTCACCATCTCAGGTCAAAAGGAAATCACTCACTAAAAGAAAAAAATGGTGAACATGGTTTAAGCACTTTTGAAAGGTGTTGTGCTGGCATGCCTGTGCTTTGCTATCCGGAGAGCAAGCACAAAGCAGATGGATACATTTCCCTGCACTGACATGGTGTTGCTCCTCGTTCTGGTCCCAAAGGACTGTCCCACCTGAGGGTGAGAGTTTTGGCAGAGGATAGCAGACAGTACCCACTGTAGGCTGTGATGTGATTGATCATCCTGTCCCCAGACTGAGCCTGCACAGGCTCCCATCAGCTACTGGGCAGCTGTCAAATACCAGCCCCCTCCACTTGGGCTGGACCAGCTTTAGCCCAGTCATTCAGGGGACTGTCTGCATCCCAATTCTAGTGCCTTGAAACAAAATCCTCTCCTTGCTCATCTGCCACAGGCACTCCCCCAGTGCTTACTCAGCAGCCCTGCTCTCTGCCCTGGTGCTCTCAGTGCACCCTGATTACCAGCTGGTTGCACAGCTGTTGGCCTCTCCAATCGATGGTCAGCAGCATTCCCCATTTTCTGTCTCATCCTGGTGCCCTGCCCTCTGCCAGGCTGCAGCTCCAGGAGCACGAGTGGAGCTGGGGCTCTACAAGGATGTTCCCTCAGCAAGGAGCCACCGAGGCTGCCTGCTCCTGTAACTGGAGGAGAGCTCAGCATCACCCATGCATGGCTGAGGCACCTGCAGCCCCACCAACCAGGCCTGGTGAAAGCACCCTAACCTGTCCTTACCAGCAAGGTGGGTCTAGATAAATGCTAAAGGACAGAAACGTGGCTGCAGCTCAAGTACCGAAAATACATTCTGCATATTGTTACAGTTCTCGGTGACATCGAGGCAGCTTGGCTGAAGTTCAGCTCTTTACTCCAGCCCTCATCTGTGCTGTTGTGCTGTTCTCATCCATAAAGGTGTTAAAGAGATTTGCCATCTCACTTTGTGGTTTTGACACTTGTACAACAGGTGTGGTTTTTCATGGAGCTATGATCTCCAAACACAGCTCAAGGAAGACAATGATGCTTAGTTTGGAGATCTGGGTCTACCTGACTCAGCCACATCAATTGGTGTTATGTACCCCTGTTGTAGCTGAGTAAACCATGTATGTACCAAGCTGAGATTTTACTGTGAAAGAATCTGTCCCCTTCTAGGTGGGAGTTTTAACAGCCATTTAACTCTGCTTTTAAGGAATGAGTGATTTCTCACTTCAGTGGAGAAAAAACTCTTTACAATTTCACTCTAAATTACTTATTCACATCAATTTTTAAGATTATCTGGACTGCCATACCTATATTACTATCCAACTGTACTCCACTACTTGATTTAAAAAAAGAGAGAACAGAAACAGAAAAATATTTTTTCTGTCTTCTTGCTTTTAGTAATGTCTCTTTCCACAGTATACTTGTGACTCTTACTATTGCACTGTCTGCTCACCAGCTCAGCAGACAGAGTACAGAAGTCTGCTCAGTTAGGTAAGTGTATGGTTATTTTTAACTGAGTTGAACATTACATATTCATATGGCATGTTGTGCAACAGATATACACTGGTGTCATGACATTCCGTCCAGACATTTGTCCTAAATTTAGCTCCAAATTTAACCTGAGATGTAGGGAAAATAATTAAATGTCAGTGGAGGGTCCTGCTCTTCCTTGCTGCTCTGCTAGCAAAGCATATAGGGAGCCGTAACTCCTTGAACTTCATTGTGATAAAAGTTATGGACATTACTGCAAGCTGCTGAATTTAGGTAGGGACATTTTTTTTTGGTTTTTGAGGTCTGTTAATCTGTGGCAAAAGTAAAGCGAAGACAGATCCATATGTAGAAAGCCTCTCATGTTGTTGCAGGAGAGGAAGGAGAGCAATGCTATAGGTCTTATTGCATACAGCAGGCACAGTAGTTAGAAACAAATCAGTCTGAAAGGAACTAGAGGGTACCACAGAAAAGCTTGAAAAGAGACTTTGTGAGTAAACTATCATAAGAGACTGAATGGAGAGGGAAACCATTGCATATATCCAAGGACTCCTTTAAAAAATCCATTAAAAAGTTGTTTTCCATAAAAATTGTTTTCACCTTTCCATCAATTTGGAGACACTGTTTTTCCCAGGACCTTTGCTATTCACAGCAGCTTGTGTCTCAGGTTGCCATGCTCATCCTCCTGCTCCCCTGCAGGAGCCTCAGAGCACTGGGATTGCAGTGGTATCTCTGAATTTTGTGGATTTTGTAAAGGTCAAGGGAAAGGCAAATCTTTCATTAGAATTCTTACTGACATACATTATAACATAAGATAAATGATATTTGCACAGCAAAGAGAACTAAATGATAATGTTTATGATTTCCCTCTTCCTCCAAGGAGCAAGTATTTGTTTATATAGTCTTTGGGTTGTGTTCACTTCATATTAGATTTTCATGTTCTCTCTGACTGATTTGTCTTTTAGGTTGAGTCAGTGGATGTGACCTTATGGTGACATTTGCAGAGTGGCATTGACTGTAGTAGCTGCACACTCTTACAAAGCTCACTGGCAGGGCTGAGTCATTGAGATACCTGAAATAGGTCTTAGGACCTGGATACAGGCTATTCCCTTTTGTGTTCATGTCACGTTTCCAGAGGAGTGAGGACTTCATTTTGTTTGGATTTGAAAAGGAAAGTTTTTCTGTGAGGAGCCACTGTGCAGAAGTGGAAGTCATACACTGAGCCAAAGTCCACCCTGACTTGGGTTGTGTGTCAGCAGCCAGTGAAGTGGGATAAATTCCTCCTGAAAGAGGAATTATAATATTGGTAGAGTGATCTCAAAACAGCTACATCTTTCCAGCAAAGAAGCATTTAGGCAGCAAAGTTAGCAAGGAATAATGTATATCATATTCATTACCTCTGGGCATGCATGACATCCTGCACCTTTTCCCATACAAGAGCCTCTGGCTCCTTGCCTCTGTCAGGGTACTGTGGCCAAAGCAATCATTAGCTCTTGCAAAGGAAATTGAAACCATCTTCCCTTGTGGGAGTTTCTATATTCTTGTTATTTGAGCGTGGGTTGTGTAGCAGGAGGCACAGGAGAGGTGCTTGTGGTTCTGGTGTTCACATTTAATCCTCAGGACTGTCAGATGGAAGCACAGCATGGCTCTGCTCACTGGATATGATGGTAAAGGATTTGTACTCTAGATCTATGCTCTCAGGGAAATATGCCACTCAAAACACCTTGCTGTCTTTCTGTAGTAAAAAATTCAGACCAGATCTAAGTAACAAGACAACAGTTACAGGTAATTGGTGCACAAAGAGAGAGATATGCTGTCCTGAGGCAAAGTATTACGAGGATTTTCTGTCCAGGAAGTGTTACTGTCAGAACCAATCAGTATTTTCTTCCTTTCAGAACAGCCACACGTGTGCCAAGTGTTTGGATACAGCACAGTTAGTCAGCATTGGTAGACACAGGCTATGGAATAGAGTTTGTGCTAATTTCCATTCTCACCTGCACTTCATCACGTGATGGCACATCTGTGGCAGCTCTGCACTCAGAATGAGTCAGTAACAAGCTCAGTGGTCTCCTGGGATGCACAAATGAACTTTGTTTTTTCCTCCAGCCTCAGCTGCCAGATTTAGCTGTGTAGCTTACTAGAGCTGAAGGGCTTAGTAGTGATAACAGGCTACTTAGTTCAACTAATAGAAGTAGAGACAAAGGAAAGAAATTTTAGATGTGCTTTCCTAACCTGGCTTCTGCTGGCTATTTTGAGGAAATATGAAGAAGAAAACACTCTTCCTGATTATTTTGTAATTTATTTTCACATGGTCATCCTTCTTCTCCCAGACTAAAATGTCTTTTACTGTCCCCTGTTTGTGAGACCCTGTCTGACTCCCCCATGAGCATGACTTGGTCATTTCCATCACTTCTATTTAGAGAAAGCAAACAGATCTAATATGCAGTGTCTGAGTTTATTTTTGCAGGTGACATTTATAATCTATTGAAATATCTCAGGGTTAAGCTGAAAATGCAGATTTGTAACTTTGCATGCCCCAGGGGAAATATTAGCCAATCTGATGCAATGCTAATAAATCATGACTGTTATTATTATGCTTTGGATATGTTGTAATAAAGACACAATATTGTTTTATTGGAAAAAAAATCAACCCCCACATGTATGATTTCATTTCTGTGTAGTATTATTTCTGTAATTAAAATTCAAACTTATATGAGGTCTTCCTCTGAGGATTTCACAGATACTAATTAAATAAGGTCTTATTCAGCAGTCTCTATCCTTATAAGTAGTCCCATTGGCTTCCCATCTGCAAGGAATTTTGGACTGTTCTCTGAAGTTAATGCATTTGATTATTTCCACTTCACTAATGTAGAAAATGATACACAGAGGAGTTAAATGATTTACTCAAGACAAAAGGGAGAGTTAATGACATCTGAAAATAGATCTTCTGAAGCAGAGTCCTGTGCTTTTATTGGAAAACGGTGCATCAGCATTCATAGCAGCTTCAAATACATCAAGGGTGCACAGAGCTCTGCAAGGAAGCCCAGGAACATGGGAGGGAAGGGAATTGCAGTGTGCTTGCTGGGAATGCCACAGAGAGCCACCTGCAATGTTCATAGCTTATGGCACCTTGAGCCCCAGTGTCTCTGTCAAAATCAAACAGTCCCTCCTGGAAGACTCAGACACCTCTGCCTTTGCAAAGCAGGAATCTGCATCACAGTATCAGCAATTTTTCTTGAGCTCAGTGATGAAGGGTGAGAGATTGCCAAAAAGCAAGCAGAATGGTCAAATATGGGAGATACTCTTGGTTTTAAGCCAAGGCTAGTTACACTCTTGAAATAGTATCAAGGAGAAAAGCGCTGGGTGTAGTTTAAAAGTCACAGAGGGCTGGCTGACATCTTGTCAAGGGTGTAGGAGTTTCACACACCCTTGGTGATGACATCCAGGGCTCCTTTGTCTGTCACAGCAACTGCTGAATGACCTTAATTTTGGATAAAACAGTCTTAGCACTAGTTATGAGGGGCAGATAGTTTTTCAGACAGGAGGGAAGGAAGATACACCCTGTACTCGCCATCATGTCATGCTGGAGCAAGATGGATTCAGGAGCAAGCATGGAGAGGGAATGATGCTGGTCCTGAAAGACTCTAAAAACAATGCAGATGAGTTGAAAGGAAACATGTATTAGTGGATGATATGGTCTTGCTACATGTTTTCCTTTCAAGATTTCTCTTGCTAAGCCTGAGATGGGAGTGTTCATGCATTGACAGGGTGCCTACAGTGAACCTGAGCCTCCTCAAGAGGATTCCAGAAAGGATTCCAGACCCACTTCCATCTAGGCTTTTTTCTCTGTAAATTCAATGTTTTGCCAAGGGAATGAGTGAGACAGGAACTGAAGGAAAAAGAATAGGCATAATTTTGATACTCTATTATAGTTTTCCTTCATTCACTGTACTAGCTGGACAAACACATGGAAACCTTCTCATAGTGAGTATTATTATCCCCATGATCCAGACAATCCAGGTGTCAGTTCTCCTACATGTGCCTGACTCTTTTCTTCTAACTCATCCCTGGATCAGTGCTATCTCCTCCTTGGCCAGCTTGCCCTCTTCCAGATGTGGGGAAGATGGGTACCACTTCACATTTATCGCCTTGAGGAGTCTGAAAGAGAATCTATTTCTCACATTTAGGTGGTGTGAGAGCAGTCCTTTCCCACTAGTAAGCTCTTACAAATACTACTTGGAACAGGTTCACAACTGCTGTTGTCATCTTTTGGAATCCTGAAGTCTCCAACTTGCAGCCTTAAAAATGTATGAACAACTCTAAAACATCAGCAAATACCCATGTAATGTTTGGCTGTTTTGTTTAACAAGCATCAGCTGAAACAAAAGTAAATGGAGATCACTTCTCCCCAAGCAAATAAAACTCTCCAGGACAGCATATTTTACTTCAAAATTATATGGCAATTTTTTTTTTCTTCTTTAGGTTCCAGAAACATATCCATATATGGTCTACTTGTCAGGGACAATAAATAATGATGTAATAGAAAGGTCAACTTTGTGTCATTTAGCTACAGGATGTTGATGAAGTGAAGTTCTTCAGATAATGCAACAAAGAAGAACTTTAGGACTGATACAAGTTTCTGCCGTGCATCTTCAAACAGGAAATCTGAGATTGGGAACAACTTATATTTTGGCTTGTATTCGCTGATCATGGGGTGATCCAGAAATAAACTCCAGGCTTCAAAGCGAGCGTGTTTCAAAGCTGTCCTGCAGTTGATCGAAACATCCAGGCAAAGCAGAGAGACAAATACCAGCGAGGATTTTCTGAATTAAGACTTAACCAAGGAGATAACCCATTTCAACACTATTATTACCCTTTTATTTCAGAACAAAAAGGTAATGCAAATATGCATGTTTTGCACTTATTTAATGCTTTCAATCTCTCAGTTCACTATGTCTATGCAAATATTTATTCCTACAGAAGTTTGTAACCTAACACCCTAACACAGTCTTGGGAGCTTTGTGATTTGCTTTTGTTTGTTTATAGCTTCATTTTTTTTTCAAATATGCCATAAAACACTGTCTGGTGTTAAGCAGAACAGTAGCTCTGTGATTTCCTTATTTTTCTTTTACTTGCAGGTGGTGCTTGTATCTTTGTCCCTAGAATAACTTGCTCAGAAATCAAAGCTGAAGTTACAACATACTAAGGTAGAATTTAGCGTGCAAGGCACCGTGTGAAGGAGAAAAATTACATCAGCAAATAATTTCTTCAATTTTTAAATTTCTAGTTGGTTTGCCATGAAGCTAATATTGCACTGATTGCTGTGTGAATTAATATGTTCTGAGAAGAAATAAAAGCTTGCAGGTGTATGATTTGCAGTAAAAAACTTGCGCAGAATCATGATTTGATGGCATCAGGGCATATGCCAGGCTGATAGGTGACCTCTTTTGACAGCTGGGGCTGAACAAGGGGATTTGTTTGCTCAGAGGATTCCTTTGGGAAGCCTGGCTTTGCTCCTTCAGCACTGGGCTAGAACTTGAGTGGTTTGCATAAGCTGTCACTACAGAGAATCCTTGCCTGTTGGTGCAGCCGGACAGCATGAGGTGTCATTCTTCTGATGTCTTAGCTCTGGCAGATCTGATGAGCACTGAAATCTTTCTGGTTTTAAAAACTTATTTTTTCCTTATTATCCAATATAAAATCCTTGGAAAACAGCAAAGATTTATGTGGAAACTGACCCAAAATGCAGCAAAAGTGTGAGCACTTTACGTGCTGCAGGTTGGTCTGGTTTCCATTGCCCACAGAGGATCTGTCCTGAAAGGTGCTGCAGTAGGAACTGAAGCAGAGGCTCGGTTTGCTGTGAAGATATCCAGCCGTGTTTGCCTTCCCCCATGTGGGCTCCCCCTGCTTTCAGAAGTAAAGACAAACATGTGGAAGGCAAACACAGATCTACAGAAGCAGGGGCTCAACCACTCCTTGCAAAAGGCAAAATGATGAAGCTGCTCCTCTTCTCTCTCTTTTGCAGCCTGCAAAGACTTGTTTATGTTTTTAGAAATGTGGTTTATTGCACCCTGAGCCATAAATAACAAGGTTCTGTATTCAGTTACAAGCTGACTGGGATAAACTCAGCGCAAAGGCAGGCAAAGTCTGGCTCTGTTCCCTTAATGACCTTGTCACTCACCTGCCATCCTTCTCTGACAGAAATAAGTAATTCTGCTAATTCTGCTGCCTGGGATCTATTGAGGTGGGACAGGCAGCCTCGCTAAGCTTTTCTTTAAAGAAGTGCTATCAACGGGGACCAGTTGTTTCAGATGCTAATGGTATTGAATTGCCTGGTTCTGCATGTTCAAAGCCAGCCGTAATCCTTGTTTATTTATGTTGCATCAGGGATCAGAGGCCCATTCTCCTAAGCACTGTATGTTGACAGAGCTGGTAGTCCAAACATAATAGCAGCCTAATTGCGTTTGTCTCTGGCTTTTGCCATCATGTAAGTGATTACCAGTAGTCCCAATTCTGAGTTGTACCTTTGGCTTCAGAGATCTGCCAGGTACAGCTGCTCATGAGCACAGGTTAGAAGGTGGCAGCATGGTCTTTGCACAAGTATTTTATTTCCGACCTTACCTTCTGGTCACTGGATGCAGCTAAGTTGCCTCTGTATGGCACAGGCCTGATTACTAAATCTGAATTAACAAACTCTCACTGAAATCAGGATGGCAAAATTAAAATCAGGATCAGACTCTATGTGGAAAGAGTGGTAAGTCAAGATTCCAGAAAATCTTGTCAGACTGATCTACCAAATGGCAGTACAGAGAGCAGAATCTCAAGACATGTCTCTGCCAAGAACGATCATTAGTGAAGCCATCCAGACCTGAAAAGAAATGACTCTCCAAAGAATAATAAGGGCACTATACCCACAGCTTTAAAAATCAGGATCTGCTGTCCCAGTAGATGCTGTGTGCTACCTGCATGTGAGGGTGGGCTCTTGGGCTGCCAGAGGAATACAGAGTACAGCCAAATGTTAAAACATCCCCCAAAATCCGAAGTTAGGATAAAGAATAAACCCAGCATTTAACTTTTAAATCTAATTCAGATACTTTAAACCTACAGTAAACCGGCTTAGAGCAAGGATATAGATTCAAGCTGCATTTAGAAAGACCACTTTGGCCAGATCTTACTAACCCAAACTTGTTAAAGATTTCTAGCAAAAAGATTGATTTTTTCACACCTTCTTTACAGAAGGTGGAAAATAGTTGATAGCACATTAGCCTAGTGAGCTTTCATAAGGCTGTGGTTGGCAGCTCACTGATGGTCTCAGAAGGGGTAAACATAGCCCTGCTGTGTCAGCTGAGCTAGGGCTCTGCCAGGTGATGCCACTGAGCTCAGCCTCAGGGACAGAAGGGTAAACTGAATCAGGCTGTGGTGCATCAGCCTCCAGCCAAGGACATGTGCTCAGCCTGTCACTGCAGCTCAGCTGGCTCACTGCGGCTTCTGACAGACAGAACTCAGAGCAGTGCCCCTGTCCTGCGGTCCTGCAGCTTCAAACGAAAGCATCCTCAGCTGGAAGGGGAGGTGGTGGCTCTGCTGTGCTCCACTCTGCAGGGAGCTGGTGGGAAGAAGGCAAGTGCCCTGCCTCCTGCCAAACTCAGTCCCAGCACACAGGCAAACTGCACACACACACTCGTCTGAGCAAGTGGAGGCAGGCGGGGGATGCAGGAACAGCTTCCAGCCCAACTAGAACACTCTCTGCAGGGGTTCAGGGCAGCCAAGGCTGTCCCTGGCTCTCAGTAAGAACCCAAAAGCTCCTGCAGCCCCAGGATGTGACCCCCACACCTTCGTCGTGTTTGTGCAGTGTGATGAGCAGAACTGAAAGCTTTCTCTGTTTTGAGCCGTATGAAGTTTCTCCCTGCAGGATGAGTCAGTGATGGGAGCTGCAGCCAACAATGTTGTTTCTGCACTCTATGGAACTCCTGTCAAAATATTTAGATTAGTGAGGCTCACCAACATGCAGGAGAGGTTCTCCCTTTTCTCTGTGAGTGGGTTGGAGCCAGTTAACCCCTGCAAAGGATAAGATGATGAAATAGGACTGAGCCCTGCAAATTTAAAATTCTCCCTTTTGCTCCCTGTGCCTTAAGGATGTGTGAAACAAAAGGAGGGAGGGGAAGACATCCAATAGTGGCCTTTATACCTAAATCCATTTGGGATGGGTGAAGTAGCTATCAGTTATCTCCTCTGTGCCAGGCTGTGGAGTTGTGTTGGCAGTGGTCTCCTGTGCAGCCCTTAAAGCCCAAGCTGCATCAGAAGGCACAGCAACACCTGGCTCACAAGCACAGCAGTGATGGATTCACTGCCATAAGGATGCTGGCAATGGGACTGGGGAGGATACAGAGGAGGGATCTGTGTCCCAGGCTGCACTGGTGCAGGTTGCCCTCAGAGAGGAGCAGTTTCATCTCCATTCTTGCCTTCTCCAAGGATTCACTGTGCATCACCTCCATTAGGAGCTTAAGATCAGATCCTGCCCTCTCTGCTGACGGCTTTGTTTAGGTTTCTGAGTCACCACTGGGGCCAGGTCCCTACATTCAGGCATTGCAGCGCTGGATGCTGCAGACGAGCCTTCCAGCTCCAGCCCGGGGATCACACACATCTGCAGCTCACCAGTTCCTACGTGAGTTCCTAGGCTGAGCGACTATGTGAGTACTGCCCAGCGTGCCAGGGGCTGAGCAAGCCGAACAGCAGCAGAAACTGCTGGAAAAACGAAGCTGTGTCATGGTTCTTGGCCAGCTGCTGGCTGGAGAGCAGCCAAAGGCAGGTACTGGAGCAGCGGGGGCACAGGGAGGCTATCAGCAGTGTGACGCCTGGGCTTGGATCTCTGGGACAGCAAGGGTCATGGCAGAGCTGAGGCACCCACTGGAGAAGGGAAGCAACAGCAGCCATGAGAGATCTGGCTGGAAATAAAGGAGAAAAAAGACAGAAAAACCACCAAAATTTGATTGTCTTATTTACAGCAATTGAAGGTTTCGTTTTGGCATTTTTCATGGCTGTAAAATACATGCTTTGTTGTTAAAAGTCATACTGTCAGTCTGAAATCTGCTGGGCTTCTCTTTACCTTGAAGTCTTCCCACTTCTGTTGGAGTGGGCTTGGAGCTTGAGGTGGCTGTTGATGTGGGAGTTATCACCATTTCTGAAGTGAAAAGCCTAAATCCAAGATTTTAAGTTGATTAATTTTAAGTTGATTGATTCAAGCTCTTGCAATTTCTTCAAACAGTATTTGGGGAACTGCCATTTCCTCCAGGTCAGGAGTGTCTCTTGGCTGTGCACACAGCAGCAAGGGCTGCTACAGCAGGGCACTTTCCTGGACCCTTCTGCCATAGGAGTAGGTGTGACTGCCCAGGAAACCAGGCTGCCCCGGCTACCTGGTGGAGAGAGCAGCTGTACGGGGAAAGGGAGCTCACAGCTCCCCTAGGGCTGTTGCTGAGCCAAGTCCTGAGCAGGGGGAAGCTGGGTGGTTCTGCTGTCCTCATGCACATGGCACTGCTGGCTGGCCCAGATCAGAAGCACCTGATCCTGAGCAGAGCAGGGCTGTGTGGAGCTGGAGAGCAGCCCTGCTGTGGCAGTGATGGGTCAGGGACTGGCAGCCACAGGGTGGGGGCAGGCAGCTTTTTCGGCAGCCGCATCGGTGCACTGAGGCAGCTTCTCACCTCTCTGCACCTGGGGAACATTCCTCCCCAGTCCCCTCCTCCTAGGTCCCTGTCCTCCCTGTCACATCCATGTCCTCTGGAGCAGCTTGTTCCTATTGCTCCTCATCCCAGTGCTCCCCACGATTTTATGCAGTTCTCACTCAGTGCTTATAAAACATTCCACTGTTATCTTCTTAAAAGAGGCAAGCTTTTCCACTTCCTCCCATAAAATAAACCCTTGGCTCTTGAACAGTGATGGCCAGAGCTCTCTCTGGCATCCAAATGAGATCCTGCTAGAGCATTGTACCATTCATGGCATTAGTACTTCCCTATCACTGCTGGAAATTCCGCAGTATTTTGGATTGTCTTTGCCTTTTAAAGTCCTGCAGTGGTGGTTCACAGTCATTCTGTGATTGCTGAGCGTGCCCAACGTTTCCCCCTTCTCTTGTTTCCATCTCACTCATGAACTTTGCACTTTGTTCTGTGAAAAAGCTAAAAATCAGAAGTGAAACAGAGCAGTGTGGTGTTGCTGTCCTCGCTGAGTGAAACAAAGTCACTTCAAAGCATAGCTTTGCATGTTGCTTGAGAGATCTCCAGATAAGGTGGAAAAAATTACAAAGCCTCTTTGCATTTCATGGTGGAGAACCTGTCCTTACAGAAAACCAGCAAAGAGACAAACCACTTCCCTTAATTTTCTGCAATTACAGCAAGAAATAAAACCAATAAAGAGAGCTATCCATTGGTCTTCTCCTAAACAAAATTCAAAAATGTATCTTTTTACTCTTAAGGGGATTTCCTTTACCTAGTTTTCCCTTGAGATGTGGTAACCAGAATAAGCAGATAAAAACCTGCCTTGCTTGCAGAAACTCCCCTTTTTTCAAACACCAGCTAAACCAGTTATTTCTGTGTAATTGAAAGGAGTTAGTTCATTAAGTTTACATGCAGATTTTAGCTGATAAAGTCCTCTTCCCTGATGAAGGGTTTTTGAAGGGTTTTCTGGTCAGCCTAATAAAGAGGCAGACCTGAATGACAGCACAAGATAGTTGTTTTCCATTTTTCAGATTTTGACGATCACAACTTCCTTTTACAGGAAAACAAAGAATCATAAAAATGGCTACGACGGCAGCAAATACTCAAAGACAAATTATAGGCTGTGAGGAGTACAGTCTGTACAGCAGCCTGAGTGAAGACGACCTTATAAAGATGGCCATCCAGCAGAGCTTGGAAGAGGACTCTGCAGGTCAGCCGGCGGCCCAGAGCCCCCAGAAGTCGATGGTGGCCCGTGCTGGTGAGGTGGCCACCCCAAGCCGTGCCAGCCCCCACAACCCTCCCTACCGCATCTACCCCTGGCAAAGGTAAGCAAGGGCCAGCCCGAGCTGCTCCCCAGAGAGCCCAGCCCAGGAAGGGAAAACAGGCTCCCTGTCAGCACACGTGCTCTCTAATTAGCTCTGTCAGGTGGCTCCTCGGCGAGTCTGTCATTAGTGTGGAAGTTGGAGTCTGCTATAAATCCAGTGAGGTCAACAATTTATGTGCTTGCAGTGAGAAGAGAATTTGCTTGGTGTTGTCTGTTTTAAGCAACAAATAAAACAAAAAAAGAGGCATGGCTTTCCTGAACAACAGAAGCCTTCCCAAAGCCAGCTGCCCTTTTCCCCCACTGTATGCCAAACTTAGGTATTGCCAGAGAGGGAGCAAAGGATTTATTATGGGAAAACACAAGAAAGGCACAAAAAATAGGTATATAAAACAGTGTGAGCTGACAACCTGTTAAACACTTCAGTTTTTAAAGGATGTGGTTATTTCAGGTCAGTCTGACTTCAAGCACACCACTCTCAGCCAAGAGCAGCTCCAGACACCAAATCGTGGCAGCATCCCCCTCCCCTGCAATGCTGGGCTGTGGTCACAGACACCTCCTGACACTTTCAAACCCAGACATTGTTCCCCTTTCATTTTATAAAACACAGATTTCTCAACGGGGAAGGGAATAGATTCCAAAGTCACCTCCAAAACAAGGATAAATATCCTTTTAATATTTTAAGTTACTTTAATTTCCTTTTTTTAACAAACTGAAAGCTACCGAAGTTCTGCTCCTCCTCCTTTTTCACAACTCCAGCACCCTCTCATGCCTTGCTCATTACCACCTGTGGTTTGGTTTCCAGGGCTGGGAAACTGGGGACAGTGTGATGAGCAGCAAGCATGTGCATAGCTGTGGAATCAGGATGCTGTGCAGCCAGCAGTCCTGCTCCCACCAAAGGCTGTTGTTTCTTGGTGTGGTTACTGTGCACCTGCACAGTCAGGTCTCCCGTAGGGACCCCATGCAGGGGAGAATAAGGGCTTCCCTGGCCATTTGGTCCTGTCCTTGCTGGAAGTCCTTCAACACCTGCTATTTTGGCAAAAAGCAGTGTTTGCAGCTCTGTGCACTAACCTGTCCTGCCTTTGCCTCAGCCTAGCAGTGTTTGACCTCTCACTGAAGGGAAAACCTTTGGAGCTTGTAGCACCAAATCCATAGAATTGCTGAACTCTTCTGCCACCGGGGAGAGCCGAGCTGGAAATGGAGCTGACATCTAGTGGCTCTGGTCCTCCTCTGCCCCCACCTCTGACCTGCTTGCATGGCACTTCAGAGGTGATGAATGTCACCTCACCTCTCTTTGTGCCTGCTTCCTGTGCGGTGGTGGCAGGGTTAACCACACTGTTGTCTTATATGGTCATTTGAATCCCCTGACGCTTCCTCAGAGGGCCAAAAATAAACTCAAGCCGAGCGAGCAGCTGAATCCAGTGCAGAGCAAGCCGTGGCCATCTGCTTTTATTCAAAGCCCTGACCGGCAGGCTTTCTCGCTCCGTCTCTGTGGATGTGTGTCTCTGTCTCTGCCTCAGCATGACCTGTTTCTCCTATTCGGAGTATTTCTCCTTATTCCATTCATGTCATCGCCACTCCAGATTGGCGGCCCAGCAGACAGGCCGTGCTCAGCCATCCAGCTCGGGGGCAGCCTGGGGGGTCAGGCGAAGGTACGACAGCAGCCTCAGCACATCCCAGTCTGTGTAAGTGTCTCCCTCTCCCTCTCCTGCTTTCTCCTGCAGTCAAAACAAGCCTTGCTGCCCACTCTCTCCCCGAGACATCTCTTCTGGGTGGTGATGGTGCCTGGTGGGGGGAAATGGTGGTGTTCACCTGGAGGTCTCACTGACACCTGCACCTCACCCTCACTGCACTTCCCTTATTCCTTCCAACCTCACGGCTGCACCAGACCATGTGCATGCTCTTGCAGGTGACCCACCTCAAATATCTCTTGTTCTCTTCTCCCCCTTCATGTCCCTCCATCCCCCCAGTGCACATGTCCTGGGGACTCTGGGTCAGAAGCTCTGAGAGGACACAGACAGTGGGGAAGGGATGACTGCATTTTATTTATATAGGTTTATTTATATAGGCTGGCTCACTTATCAACAGGATAGATGAGGCAGGCAGGTGCTGATAGTAACTGCACTGGTATTAAGTTCAGGGTTCAGCAATGGGGAAAAGTAGGGGGGGAAAATGTATCACAGTGTATAAACAAGATGAGAAAGTCCAGTCCTTCAAAGTGGGTATTTTATACATGATCCCAAGATGCCATGCCTGTTCCCAGCCATACCTGTGCTGTCCTGCCTCACTGAGGAGGGCTTACTTGTCCAAGGAGGAAACTGGCTTGACTGACTGATCCTCCTGGCCGTGTTTTGCTGTTGGCAGAGGCTGCAAATCAGCTTAGTTGAACACAGTCATGGATGAGAAAAGCAGAAGTGGCCCAAGCTCTGTCCCAGTGCCTGTGTGTAGTGGAAATGTCTGGACCATGATGGGTTTATTACAGCTCTCTGCAGGGCAGAATAGATACCTGCACCTGCCCTTAGCTGTCAGATGACAAGAGGAAAGTGTTACAGCCAGCACTTCCCTGTGTCCTGCAGAAAAGAAATTCCCTACCTTTTCTATCTATTCCATTCAAATCTTGTTTAATCCGTTTTACAAATCCCTCTCTGGATGTACAGGTGCAGTGACTACCCTTTCACCACTCTTCTTCCTTTCATCCCTCACCCAGCTCTACAATCACCCCCACCTCCCCCTGCATCCTGGGTGATCCAGACTCTGTTCCTGACCCTCCACTAGCATTGCACTCCCTGACATTGTGAAAACCTCTTCCTGATACAGCATGAAGCTTGCCTTATCCCTATCGCCTGCCAGCTTCCCCTGGCCACACTGAAATCACATCCTCTCACTAAGTGCTCTGCACTCCTTGCATGCCTTTCTGATGCTCTGGGTGCAGCAGAAGGCTTGAGGGCAGCCTGCTCTTCAACAGGTAGCTCAATAAAGTTCAGTCTACAAGAAGGCTGATAAACTAGCCCTCCTCTGCTGCCAGCTAGAGCAAAAGTACAGCTGGGAAGTCCTAGGAGAGCATGATGGCATGACTGTTTTATAGCCCTAGTCTCAGAGCTAGGCAGGGATGATATCACCTGGGCAAGTGTTGCTTCATGCTGCCTGCATCTCTCCGGGCTGTCAGGAAAAGGAGCTTCTTGAACCTTTCCATGCTCCACTGAACCTCTTCTTCAGCACTCAGAACTGACTTCACTGTACATCTCATCTGCAAGGAGTATTTAGTACCTTGCCTACTGGTCTTTGAAATGCAGTAATTCTTTTGAGTTTCCTATAAGGTTAAGATTTCATCAGATCTTCAGACTTCCTCCATAGTTTTAATACTTGTATTTTCTATATCTGATGAAATCCAGGCAGCAGAATGTGGTGGGTTTTCGTAATAGCCAACTATAAGCCAAGCAGAAAACAGGGATTTCACATGGAGATTCATTAAACTTTCTGTTCTGATCTGGAATTTTCTTGGCTAAAGCATCCGCAGCCTTGTCCAGCAAACCCCCTCATCTTACTCAGGAATCATTTAAGGTCGAGGAACCCAACAGAAGTTTGCTTCATTCAACATCTGAGAGCTTAAGCAGAATAGTAACTGATTCTTCACACATTTTTAACCCTAGCACAGATCCAATGTACCCTCCTGCTTTCACTGAGGTCTCAGATAATGTGATTTACCTTCCATTTGCTGTGTGCCAGCCCTTTGCACAGCCTGCTGCCACGGCCCACCTGGCATGCAGTAATTCATTAAGCACCAGTAATTATATCATGTGCCCAAATCCTGAGGTCACAGCCCTACGTGTGTAACATGAGCCTTTGCACACAACAACAGATGGCTTCAGCAGTCTTGTGCCAGAGGTGTTGAAAGATGAAGATCCCCCACCTCCGCCTCCCCTCCCAGCCAAACATGCCAATAGTTGCTGTGAGCTGACTTCAACAAAATACTCAATTTCAAACACCTGTATAAAAATCTATTATATGTACACAACTAGCAATCTTAGGTTTAGTCCCCAGGGTACTCTAAGCAGTTGGAGATACAGCAGTGTCCCTGGGACATCCGGCCAGCAGTTATCAGAAGGTCAGTCAATTCCTCCTGGGAGGGCTGTGGCCAGGACAGCAGCTGTCTGTTCTAGCTATTATCTTCTCAGGAAAAATGCCTGGCCTTGTGTCCCATATCTCTCCTCATTCCAGTGTTGCTATTTTCGTGATCCTACTGTCTTGAAATCACTGCTTCCAGCTGTAGAGAAGGACCAAGTGGCACCAAGTATTATTGCACCTGTGAAATGGTGTCTTTTGCCATTATCTGGCACAAGGGTTGAGATCACCTGTTCCACTCCAGGCCCTGAATTTATCCTCAGAAAAGCAGCCTGGTGACTTCTTTCAATGCTAATGTCAGTGTTTATCCCATAGATTGTGTACCTTTGGGCCAAGTGAAATTAGTGAGGCCTGTGTGAGTTTCAGGCTGTTGGTCTGTCCAGCCCCTACAAGGCAATGGAATCCAGAGCTGCTCCTGTAATTCCCACTAAGTGCGGAGGTTGTACCAGTATACTGCTTTGTGAGGACGCCTGTGCTGACCTGCCCATATTTTGCTGTCTCTGATCTCACTCTATTGTGGTATTTTAGGCTTTCTTCCTGTCATAACTGGAGTTTCTGGTTGTTCCCATCATCACTAGCCAGCATGACCTCCATCACATGCTTTATTCCTGCCCTGGCAATGCTAATATTCTGAGACATGCACTTCTCTCCTGCGTCTCTCTGGCTTCAGGACTGCAAGTTTTTCTCTGCAGAGCTAGTTCAAACCACAATTGCTCCTGTGTTTTCTATAACTTCTTGTTTTCTGTCTCTGAAACTACAGGCCACATCCATTTTTTGCAAGTCCCCATTAGAACTGGTAAAATGCTTCTTCCTTTGCTGTATTGGCTGTGCTGAAGCTCAGTCATTTAGTGCATCCCAATAACAAAGCTGTGGCTGCCTTATCCCAGCACAGCTCAGCTGGAGCCCAAGCAGATGCCAGCTAGCATGCACAGAGCTGCTGCGCACCACGGGCAAGGGTCCTGCAGGGTATGAGCTCCCCAGCTCCCTACTTCTGCCACGCTGCCACGCTGCCACCAGCCTCAGACAGGGTGGAAGGAGGGTGGCAGTCCCTGCTCCAGGGCACAGTGACTGTCAGGCAGTGCTGGGACTCCTGCTGCATGGGGAGACTCACAGGAACTGTCACTGTTGCTCTGCAGCAGGATCACTGTGCCCAGGGCAGCCCTGCTCTGCAAACACTCAGAGAGCTTGGAGAAATGGGTTGCTGCCCAGAGTGTGAGGAATGCATGCTTGGCAGAGGCATTTGGGTAGGTGGATTTTTTCAGTCTTCCCTAGATGAAGAAAGGAGAGCCAAGACCAACACCCAGTGCTCACATGGTCTAACCAGAGCTCTCTCTTCTTCATAACTGGGCTGGCTAAACTCTGAAAACAGGCTTGTGTGAAGAAATATGAAGGTATCTTGAAAACACAAGAGTAAGATTTATTGATAATTTTTTGTTAAAGCCACCTGCAAATCAAATCTAAAAATTTCTTCAAGGATGAACAATAATTTTCTTCAAAGTTCATCTTATTTTAACAGATCTCATATAGAAGCACCATGCCACATGGGATAGCAAGCTGATATAATTATCATAGTCATGGATACTTGCAATGTATAGAGCAATGTCAGAGCCAGTCCTCCACAACTCCAGATATCCAAAATATAAGTGTTTATGTCAGACATTAGTTACACCTACACTTTCCTTACACTCTGAGGAGAGAGGTCAGTCCCTCCAGGCAGTGATTCTTCTGATCTGCTGACAATGACAAAATTAGAGAAGACAAATTTTACCTTCAGAGGCCCTATGGTGTCTCACAGTACACATACTTACTATATAGGCTGCAGGGGTTCTCTATTTTGGCCAAATGAAACAGTGCTGTCGCTGCAGAAAGCTTCTCAGTAATGAAGGAAGCAATAACCAACTTTTAATCTTGTTTTAAAGAGAAATTGACCCTGTAGTGGCAGCAATCAGGGATGGAGATGAAAAAGCAGTATGCAACATGATGAAATCAGGAAAAAACCTTTCTCAACCTAATAAGGATGGCTGGATACCCCTCCATGAAGCTGCATACTATGGCCAAGTGGGCTGCCTGAGCCTGTTGCAAAAAGGTCAGTGAAGTTTAAACTAACTAATTATAAAAGGGAAAAGAAGAACATGAATAAACTAAAAGGCCAAATTAGCAGTATTTCAGTCCTGGCCTGGGGCTGTGTGTGAAGCTTTTTACCAACCTCCCTGCCTGTATATTAATTTCACCTTCTCTTGGAAAGTAGGTTTCCAGACTGAAGCCTCTAGAAGTTAGGATATTTGGAAGAAAGTGATGTTGGGATAGATCCTGCTAAACCCCCCTGGATTTCTCATGCTAAGGCCTTGAAGCTGAGCTCTCTACTGTTGTGAGCTGCTTTGCTGCTGCAGCTGACAGAAATATCCCCACTTTCCCCTGGGGGGAGATCCAACCCAGCATCTCTTTGCTGGGGCTTGAAGGTGGTTAATTACTGTAGTTTCCAATCTGCTGCTGAAGAGCAGTTGCTCAACAACTTTCTGCATCACTAGTAGCCAAAGCTGAACATTTTAATCTAAACTGAAGACAGATTTAGATACTCAATCTGAGTTATAGTAACATTATAATATATTCTTTACTTACATTGCTTATGGAAAAGGAAAAGAAATAAACAATAAAAACTCACTTAAACCCTCGAGGATTTAGAAGGGTGATGGTGCTGCAGATAGTTGTGCTCCACATGCCACAGTGACTTTGGGCTCACCATTCCTTCACAGCGTACCCTGGCACCATCGACCAGCGCACCCTCAATGAGGAGACAGCTCTCTACCTGGCCACCAGCCGGGGCAACCTGGACTGCCTGCTCACCCTGCTGCAGGCTGGAGCTGAGCCTGACATCTCCAACAAGGCCAGGGAAACGCCACTCTACAAAGGTGAGCAGCTGCTATTTTGGGGATGCCAAGACCTTCGGGTACCACTGAGGCAGAACTGCAGGATCACTGGTGATGAGGGGCTGAAAGTCAGTGATTAGCTCTCCTGTTTTCTACTTCCCTCTGGTAGTCTTCTATCTCCTATGTCTGAGCTGCCATGCCATGGCCTTTTATCTCATCCACAACAGAGACAAGAATAGCAGCTGTCCTGCAGGGTGCAGGTGTGATGGGGAGCTGAGGGTGAGGGGTGAGATGCTCAGTGAGGCCCTAAGCATGGGATATCTGCACAATGTCCCAAACTTATAGAAAGCTGGACAGTGAAGGAATACATATGCTTTGCTAAACAGTAGGACCTAAGTAGCTGTTAGATGTACAAGTGCAGTAACTATAGACATGCCAGTGATTCATATACTGTGCAGGTCAGGCCAGGCTGTGAGCTAGAAGAGAGTCATAAAATTATAAACAATGCCATGAGGTAGATAAAGTATTCAACACAGACACATTACTTTGCTGCAGGTTGGAAAGAACACTTTCTTCCTTTAGCAGACTAGCAGTACATCCATGATATCACAAACATTTGGAGGAGATGATCTCTCACACCTTCATGTCCCCTTTGCTCCTGCCATGACAGTTTTTAGAACTCTAAAACATTAAAAACACATTCTCTTCTTGCTGGTAAAAACAGCAATCTTGCCTCCAATTTTGGATGCCTAGCATTAGAGCTGTTTTTAAAGTGCTTTTGGTTTAAAAATCTGGCTTTTAGTTGACCTGGGAAAAACTGTTCAGCTGTGCATTAAACACACAGTAGTGGTTATAGTAGTAGTAGTACTAATAGTAGTAATAGTAGTAGTGCTCACAGTAATAATAATCACAACAAGGATATGGAAACACACTTAAGACAGAGAACTGTTAGTAAAAATGGGCTAGCCTTGATGCAATATCTTCTAGCCTGTCCTCAACAACAACAAAAAAAATTTTTTAAAAGAGTTAAAAAACTGTCTTACAAAATAGTCATCCCTCATATGTAAGCAAACTAAACTCTGCAGAGCTATGGGTAGGTAATTACAGAACTGTCTAACTACATAGTTGTTTCAGTATATATGACTGACACTGTTTATGGGGGAGGACAGCATAGAGCTATCACAAGGAAAGAATCAAAACCAAAAGGTGGAACCTCTGTGAGAAAAAGAGACTATTATTTCATAATAATTATTTTATTAATATTATTTCAAGGAAAAAATGAATTGCTATGAAATGTGCAATTGGCCTCTCTTCTGTATATTGTACAACAAAGGTTAACTGGGGTTTTTCAATGTAGCTACTCATCCTATGTACCTTTAGGCTGGAGTCCCACCATTAAGGTGCATGGAAAGCCTCATGATTTGGGATTCAAAAAGCTATGGGACAAATTGGTAGAAAAGAATCAACAAAATGCTATTCATTATTAAGAAACCATCTTTAGCTTAGGATGGTCCTGAACTATAAATTGTTTCAGGCTGAGAAAGTGCTACTGATTCACACAACAGTTGGTTTGAGCTTTTTTTATTTTCTTGTCTGTATGGAGTTTTATCTGCAATCCATGGCAATAAGATAACGAGTCAGTTTGCACAGAATTTGGAAAGAAAGTGTTCAGGTCATGTGATTTCTGCAGCATATTTGTTGTTCATAAATTCTTTCCTGCACCTTATCACCTCACTGTGTCACTGTGGTTTCCTGTTGGTACAAATGGTGCTGGGCCAGATTCCCCCCAGTCCCAGACTTGGCACAACCCCTGCACAGGACACTTATCCAGGTCCCAGCTGAAGACTGGCTTCACTGCCACATCCTTTCTGAGCCTCAGATGGTGTCACTCGGCAGCCTTGGCCCTCATATAGACCTAAGTGCATCTTTGGTCTTACTATGGCGTCCTTGTACTATATTGCCTGGGGCTACATGAAATGGATACACAACACCCAGAATTATTTTCAAAAGCCTGTCCTAGTCTCTTCCCTTTTTTCCAAAACAGCTTGTGAGCGCAAGAATGCAGAGGCTGCAAGACTCCTGGTGCAGTACAATGCAGACACCAACCATCGTTGCAATCGAGGATGGACTGCTCTCCATGAGGCTGTCTCCCGAAATGACCTGGAGATTATTGATATCCTTGTGAAAGGGGGTGCCAAGATTGAGTCAGCAAATGCATATGGGATCACTTCTTTATTTGTGGCAGCTGAGAGTGGGCAGCTGGAAGCTTTGAGATACCTTGCAAGATGTGGTGAGTATGGCTTACACGACACTATTCATTTAATTCTTAGTAATTCAGAGTTTCCCAGTAATTCTCCCTGGCTCAGTTTTTCTGTCTCTGGAGGCAAAGCCTAGCCTGCAGAGGCACTGAAATCTGTTCCTCCTGATGGTAGAACTGGGTAGGGCCTTTCACAGAGCATGGTCTAGACACCTTCTTCTTCAGCATTCATTCATGGCCAATACTTTTGGAAGTAATGCAGTGCTGACTGACTGCATTTCCTAACAGCTTTCTAAACCCCTGTTGCTGCACACATGTAGCCTAAAATCCAATCAGTCATAAAAGACAGCTGTAGGTGGTAATAGATGGCAGCAATTGAACTTTAGCCAACCGCATCTGCTCATGAACATGTGCAGGGATGGACGAGGTTAGCTGTCCTCCTCTTAATTTGTCCTGCTGAAAATAGATAAAATGCTACTGTAGAGTTGATGGGTTTATATCAAAGAGAAGCAGACTCACTCTCCCTATGTGTAAATGTTCAAACATATAAACAGAGTGAATTTTGAATCTAATTTACACTAAACCTTTACTGCTCCACTTGTAAAAAAGCTTTACAATAAACACAACACACTTCACTACTATTCTGAGGCATACTTTATTTTCACAGTGGACTAATACCTTCAATGTAAGTAAGATTTGGGTCCCACACTTGCAAAACGAGCTTACCAGTGATTAAGATAAGAAAAACTTTTGAAAAAATTAGTATGATTAAGAAAGGTATGAGAGTTGGGAAACAAAAAATGTGTTCTGGTGCCCAGCTAGTCTTGTCAAGAGAGTTTTGTATAACCAGTTAGTCCATCATGCTGCCTATGACTTAAGAAACTAAGCCAGAATATGATTTGTGTTTCAAATGATATAGATACTAAGATTTCCTAAAGTTCAATTTTGAGAAAAATACACAGGAAAAAATCTAATAAAACTTTCCAATTGTTTCAAGCCCTGAAAATCTCTTCTGAGAATCCCAGGAATGGTATCATTCATCGCTTATGATGAGCAATTTTCATCATAAAAAGGGTTTCTTTCTCATTAGGAATGTAGTCCTGTGTTACGTTTTGTCACTGTAATTCTCCTAATGTTTCCAGCTACATCATCCTCAAAGGGCCAAGCACAACACAGATGTTTCAGCTTAGGGTGAGAGCCCAGGGAAATGTTCTCATTGGCAGGGAGTTTTCATGATCAAACAGAATATTGATTGGTTTCTTTATAGGAGTTTAGAAGCAAAGCTCCAGTGAACTGTTCTTCCTGAGAACACCATGGTACAGTATATGACTGTCAGAACCCAGGCTTACGGCCTTAAATATCTACAGTAGAAAAAGCTAGATTCCAAATTGTTTATGGCAAAAAAGTATTGTCTTCGTTTATACTTGCATGTTATTTATTAAGTCAAGTACACATTTGAGCTCAAGAAAAAGATTGCCAAATAAACTATTAGTTCATTGACAATATTTATCTTTTTTGTAATAAAACTTACCGTTTGAAGCCTAACTCCAACCCTCATGCAATATTCATTGATCAAGGCACACCCAAATAAAACCTGTTTAGAATTGTTGATCAGCATCATGCAGACATCATTTTATAGAGTATTATTTTAGCCTGAATATGTACTAAAATTAAAAAGGAGTATAAATACTATAAATGTACTTACAGTGTGAATATATAGATTATAAATGATAAATAGAAATAAATATACAGCATAAATAAATATCCATAGAATTTTGCAAAGCATCTATTGAGATAATCTAGTCCAAACTTCTGCTCAGGAACAGTATATATACAGAGTGTAAACACATAAACATTAACAGAATTATTGTGTTTGAAGGAAAGACCATGCCATATAAAGAACAGCCCATTTTAAATTTTTTTTTAACCTTTGAGCTACAACTGAATGGAGCCTGGATTCATGATTGGGACCTTATGGTAGCAATCCACAATAAACTGTTCCTCATAAAATTCCCATCATATTATAAGCCAATGTAAATCTATAATATAACAGTGTATAACTGATATGATTGTACCACCTCTGATATGACTGTGTTCACATCCCCATCCAGCACATTTGGTAGCTCCAGTGTCATGGAAATATATGTGTTCATTCAAAGTATGTTCCTCCCATCTAATTTTAACCTTTGGGTGCTAAAAGGTTTTCTTCCTTCCTAGGCGCGGATATAAATACACAAGCCAGTGATAACGCCTCTGCTCTCTATGAAGCCTGTAAAAATGGACACGTACCTATTGTGGAATTCCTTTTGTCCCAAGGAGCTGATGCTAACAAAGCCAATAAGGATGGCCTGTTACCTCTTCACATAGCAGCCAAAAAAGGGATTTGCGAGTAAGTTTTAGCTAGTTTCATGGTTTCATCTTTTAGACAAGAATCCAAAGTCCTTACGAAATGGAGAATACAATGTCCAAGATCTAATTCTGAGCATTGTGAGCAAGGCAGATACCAGCTGAGAAGAGCCTTTCTGCTTGCAGAGCTCAGGCTAGAAGCTACACACTGAAGAGTGTGTTTGGAGGTTGGGGTGGGATGGGGTGAGCAGGAATATGGATGAAAGATTCCTTTAATTTTACCAAGACATCACCTACTACAGCTAAATAACATCATGTATCTTGGAAGAGGATTAAAAAGAAGTCCTCAAAATATTCTTTAAATATAATAGAAAAGGTATTGGTGCAGAGTGTTTATCCTTAACAGCTTTTGCAGCATAGTTTGCAATCATTTTCCTACATGGCCCCATTGTGATTCTTCTGCACAAGCAGAAGATGCTGGATTCATCTCTGTTGTGTTCAGGCTTTAATAACAATAATTCAGTTGCTGACAGCAGGAAGTGGTTAAGTGAATCTCTAGGGCATTAGTGAGATTGTTGCTAGAATGTGGTGTGCAGTTCTGATATCCTTCCTTTCAGAAACCTTTCAGGAAATTTGAAAGGCTTCAGAAAAGGAGAACAAGAATTTCTTATAGTCTGGAAAATATATTTTATTAGTGAGTGATTAGATAACTCTTAATTGTAACAGACAAATGCATAAAAAGACCCACTGGTTTCTTTCTGAAATTAAATGTGTTTGGGATACAGCTGAGCATATTCTTTGAACAGGGACAAAAGTAATTAGTGGAAAAAATAAGCAGGAATTGGGTAGAATTACCAGTCCTCTGAAACAGAGGTTTTTCTAGGAAAACAACCAACTGTAGTCTGTGATAAAGAATATCAACTTAGAAGATGTTGTCTAGGGATGGGATTGTTGCACTGTCACGTAAATAGTGTTTACCTAGCTCTTTCAAAACCTGGGACATTGCAGCATGCTTCTGAGCCTGAACTTCATAGCTTCTGATCCTAGAGCAAGTTTTAGTTCCTGCTTTTAACCCCTCATTGCTGGAATAGTGAGTCACCCACAGCTAATTTTTTATTGCAGTAACAGACCCCTTTGGTGACTGCAGAGAACTCTTCCGACTACCACAGTTTCTATCTAAATACTTATAGCAATAGGCAAATGAGAGAGTCTGTTCAACTGCAATGACTGTTTCTGGACAGTACAGCTACCTTTGCAGAGAACTGCTCAATTCCTACATATTTCACAGCATCTGTGGAATAAAAGCTTTTAACATCGCTACACCTTCCCATTTTTTTTTATTATTCTAGCATTTAGATTTTCTCTGGAATGCCAATTAAGCTTCTCAAATCTCTTTGATAGACCAGAGGATATTAATTGTCTGTAGTTGGAGTGGGCCCAGTTCCTTGTGCAAGCTGTGTATTCTAGAGGGCAGCTCAGCATCAACTTATATAACAGCTTTATACACTTACATCGTGTACATGAATACCCTGCACAGACTCACATAAGTATGATTCAAAATTTTCTCCAGGGTTTGAGTTATGAAGTCATTTTCTTGTGTGAGAAATAGAAGTCAGCTCCAGTTGCTCACTTTCTAAAAAGTTTATCTGAAAGTACAGTAAGTTGATCTGAATCCAATTTGTATATAGAGTATGGTCCAGCTCTCTGAATCTCTCCCTCCCCTCAGTACTTCCACACTCTGACCTGAAAAGAAATTTACATGGAAACTCCACAACCTGAATTCACCCCTGGGTTATGAGAGCAAGGGCCTGATTCAGGCTTATATCTATTATTCCCAACAACCAGCAGCACAAATGAGACCAGAATTTAGTTTAAACTCTGCATTCCTTCACTTGCAAAAGACTGAGCACAAATTCTGTGCACAACTGCTGCTAACTAAGTGGAAAAGAAAGACAAAAGAAAAATATATTCTCTTATAAATATTTATCTAAATGACAAAGTTTTAGCCCAATTGGCTGATCATTCTTAATTCCTTTGGTATTCAGTAAAATAACACCCTTCACTGTGACCTCTGTATTCCTGCAGATTTAGTACGTAATTCTGCAGGAATTCCACACTTCAACTTTTTGCCAGAGGACGAAGGCTCCCTACAATCAAAAAGCCAAGAATGTGGTCCCAGGGCTCAACTGTCAACTCTTGGTGTTGCTTGGTGTTTGTGTATTTTAAATGACACCTTGTCAATAGTGACCTGAAATTCATAAGGGTCATCTCATAAGCTGTAGGACAATCACAAGCAGTCATTTAACCCTTTCCACCTTAGAACTGAGATGCTGAGAAGGGAAGACTTTGTGAAGCATGGGCAGATTTATTAAGTAAATACAAGTCAGTAAACTCTTGGCACGCTCATACTAAGGATGCTCTGCCTCCTCCTCTATATAACCTCTAACAAATAAAAAACACAGAAGCAGGTGTCAGGGATAAGGGGAATCTTGGCACTGTTTCAAAACTGTACATGAAGCTCATCCCTGTGGCAGACATGGGATGTGGTCTGACTTGTCTGGCCTTGGCTGCCTTCACTTGAGTTGCATTCTCCCTCTACTGAAACAGGAAGGGCTCCAGATGCACCATATTACTGAACTGACCCACTTTGGAGGGTGAGAAAGGGACCCAGGTTCAAGTTACACAATTAAACTGATAAAAATTTGATGCTTCCTGCTTGCCATACCAAAATGAGTGTGGGGTACAGGGACTGGACTGAGCTCTAGGACAGTGCAGCATTTGGATGCAGAACCTCAGCATGGCACCCCTGCAGCAAGGTTCAGGTTCCCTTTGCAGACAGAAATGATGCAGTGCCTCTTTAACTCAGATGTGAAGAGCTGGCTGAAGCACATATGCTGGAGGGAAAGAACAAAACAGACCCTTAAATCTTCAAAACATTTGATCACGGGATGACTAATGCTGGTACTTGGCGTAGTGTCCTCAGAGTGCTCTGTGCCCTTTTTGTTATTATGCTCTTACAGAACATTTGCTGAGGGTGGGAATTTGCCAGCTCACTAGCACCCAAACCTTCTGCTCCCTGGAGAGTGTCACAGTGCTGGAAAATCAGTGTGACTGCCTGGAGAAAAAAAAAGTGCTTAATTTCCCAAGATATTTACATAATTTAAAAAGCCTTTTTGTTTAAAAATAAGATGTAGAAGTAACTTGGAGACATCAACAGTCCATCACGTAGATAGGAACATAATCCTGTAAAGTGCTATGCATCTTCAACTCTTATTTCAGCTCCTGGGAGCGTTGGAGGCTCAGTCTTTCACAGGATCACAAGATCATCACAGACAAAGGTTTTACTGGCTTAGTTCATTATGTAAATATGTGTTTGAGGGCCCAGTGCTGGGACCAGCCATTGCAGTCAAGCTGAAGATATGCAGCATCTTAAAGGAGACACATTACGTGGTAGGAAATTGAGCTTTGCATGTTTGTGTGTCACCAGAGCTGTTGACTGCTATAGAGTAGTCTGCATGGGAGGAAAAGAGGAGGAGGTGTGTTTGGCTTCCTGGCTCACACAAGTTCCTATTTTAGATATCCCTCTCTCCACAGACATTACACAGGGAGTGTGGCCAACTCCTGAGACAGCAGGCAGACTCAGGTTGGATGGTCTCTAGTATTTTTCTGAAAGTAACTTAAGGTGATTTGTCTATATCTACAGAATCAACCTAGGGCCTTGGCTAAATCACCCAACTTTATGAGCAGGAAATGAAGGTTTAACCCATACAGTTGGTCATGCAGCTCCAATGATGCCTATGCAGACATCACAGATTTGCAACTGCAGGGCTCCTGAGCATCATATATTTGAAATTCATATTACATATTAGAACAGTTTGATTTATGTTGTTGTGCTTAAGGCCACATCAAGCTTTCCAATAGTGATCCCTCATAAGTGGGGTTTAGGACTTAGCTGTACAATTTTTCTCCCTCAGCTGAAACATGGAAACCAGCCTGGAAATTATTTCTACTTCTTTTTCTCTCTTTTACTAATTGTCTTTTTGGCTCCCCATGATCTGGGATGGACATTGGTAGCCCCATGGATTTGCCACAGCCAAAAGCCACACACTGAGGGCCTCCAGGATAGGAATTAATGCAGGGAATTAATTTACTGAATTGTAAATCTGATAGGGAAGGCCTGGGAACCAAATCTGTAGTTTATCCTAGCTCAGTCCTGTAGAGATGGGGTTTCACCTCCTTTCTGGTCTCAAGCCTATTACTGTGGCTGCCACAAGATCTGCCAGCACTGTCTGCTGGCATCCTTGTCTGCTGAGCAGTAAAGCAAACCCTATGAAGGTGGGGAAATACATTCTCTCTGCTGGCACCTCAGGCTGTAGGTTGTGTGCCTTTTCCTCCAGCCCTACCCACAGCACGATGATGAAGGTGCAGAATATCTGGTAGTTCCTGGCTGGTTGTCTGCCACTTTGGCTGTAGAATCTAAGAGAAGTTGCAACAGGGTGGGTGAGTGCCAGTGTGTCATCTCTTCCATTGTAACTGCCCCTGTAATTGCCATTACATCATAGAAACAGGGTGATAATACCGAAAAAATGTGTTCCTCCATGAAAAGGGGGGTCGCACAACTCATTTTGGCAAAGTAGGAGCACAGAGAGTTGTTGACAGGTTTGAGGTTTGCACTCTGGTTTCTCTGAGTTGTTCCTGTGCCTGAGTTAGCAGGCACTGCCTAACAGATATAATCATCAAGCTATGATTTGCTGTAGGGCTGTAGATCCCCTAGAGCTCACTGCTGCTCACTGGGTCTCCTCCTGGCAGGATTGTGTCCATGCTGATCCCTGTGACCAGCCGCATGCGTGTCAAGCGCAGTGGCATCAGCCCCCTGCACCTGGCGGCCGAGCGCAACAATGACGACGTCTTGGAAGAGCTGATAGAAGCTGGCTACGAGGTCAACAGCACCCTCTCTGATGAACGCTCCTGCCTTTATGAGGACAGACGCACCACCCCACTCTATTTTGCTGTTTTTAACAACAATATCTACGCCACAGAGCTGCTGCTGCAAGCTGGAGCCAACCCCAATGTTGACCTCATTAACCCGTTACTCATCTCCATCCGCCATGGCTGCCTGAAGACCATGAAACTACTTATTGACCATGGAGCAAACATTGATGCCTATATATCAAGTCACCCCACCACGTTCCCAGCTACCATCATGTTTTCAATGAAGTACCTTTCTGTGCTGAAGTACCTCCTGGATCTGGGCTGTGATGCAAGGTCCTGTTTTGAGTGTCAGTATGGAAATGGCCCACACCCCGCATTAAATTACAGACGGGAAAGACTCAATGACCCTCAGCTGAACAGGGAGCCAACCATAGTACAGGTAAGCACTGCTTAGTCTATCTGCAAGACTTATGAGGATGTCTCCTATCCATGGATCTTGACAACTTTAATGTATTTTTTCTTCCAACTTTTTTAATGAGAGAAGATGCCATTATCCCTACTTTATTTACAGAAAAAAAGGCTCAATATTAGTCTGTAAACATTCCAAGTTTGACTTCAATGACAGCAAGAAGGTAGGCAACAGCCACTGTGGCCATAGCTGGAATTTACAGTGAATTATAGCCATCTTGACAGTCTTACCCACAGCTCTACAATATCCTTTTCCTCTGGACCTGAGGTGCCAAGAGTGAGGCATATTTTCCTGACAAATATGAATGGTAGCATATGGGTGGTAGAAACCTTCTTTTTTTATTTGCCCTGTAGGATTTTTTTTGTCAGATGCAGAATGTTAGCTACTGGTTACATTAAAATAGTCTAGCGCTTCACTCTGTGAGGGTAAACCAGTGAATGTAAACAACTGCAATTTCTGAGTCTACTGCATAGGCAACCATAGAGAGAGAGAGAATGAATTATTACATTAGCTATATGACTGAATTACATTTGAAGTTTTCACAAGAGTTTAGGTGATTTAGGTCCATGATTTCATATTTTCAAAGCCACTTATAGACTTTACATACCTATATTTTCTATGTGTATCTTTGCAGTCCTTTCTAACATGTGGCTGGGCTCAGCTTCCATTGGGCTGCAATTGGAGTCTCAAGCCCTTAAAAGGCTTTGCAGAATCTCAGATTGCACTTTCTTTCTGATTTCTGTATGTTCTCTCCTTCCAGTGTATCTCAAAACCTAACGCTCCACTCAAAATCTGCTCTCTTTCAACATGCTACATAAAAATGAAATCTCAGCACGGCAGTCTTTCTATCTTGCAAAGAATCAGGGAAGAAATAAATCAGCTTCTATCTAGTTTAAGTGTAGCTTTGAGGGATTCAGAAGAATCCATAAGACATGGTTACCAAATATGTTCTTCAGTGGTGGAAAGAATGAAGGAAATTATTAAAAGATCCTAGGAAATCTAAACCTTTTTATCAGTCCTGTCTTCCAAAAGACTTCATCTCCAGCTACATATCCCGGGAAAACAAACAAACAAACAAACAAACAAACATCTTATAGAAAGGATTTAAAGAGTTCGTAACAATAATCTCTTATCTTAAACAGGGCTTTACCCTCAGAGTCTTTATCACAACCAAATTCCTCCAGGATTCCATATTCTTTTGTCAAGAAAAAATTATAAAATTTATCATCTCTAGTTCTTGATCAGTGATATGGTAGCAGGTCAAGTGAACAGAGAGATGGAATTCCAAGACAAATAGAGAGGGTTTGTCTGTAACTCTCCGTGGTATCCTAGCCACTCAAAACCAGTTCCTTCTGGATCTCACCTGAAACTATTGCCTAAGAAATTATTCGGTTGCTCACAAAGAGTCATTGCCTCAAAGGTCAAATCACATGAGGCAGAGGTAGCAAAGGCTGTATAAAATTTTATCTGTGCCTAGAGAGAGAGGAGTGAGGACAGATGCACACAGAAAAAAAAAATTATCTCTAATATTGTTTTTAATTGGCTTTTACTGCTAGGATTTTGGCTAATAAAAGTGAGGCTTGTGTGGTCTAGCTTCCTGGTATGTAGTTACAATATGGTTTATATTCTGAAATAAAAAGGATCTTACAAAACTATAGCCTTCTCCACATAAAGGATGTTCATTTTCTATTTTCTTGTATAGATTACGTAAGGATAATAAATCTGAATTATTAATCTTTGTAAAGACTATGAACTACTGTAAGTGGATTTGGAAAATGCACAAATATAAATCATCACTGATGCTACTAAATTAATGTGTCTGGGAGAAAGTGAACACAGAAAAATGGTTGCTGCTTTCCCCTCATGTTTCCAGAACTGCTGTTGATCCCGGGAAGGTGGGGACAGCAGTACTGTACTGTACTGTACTGCCACGAGAGGGCATTCGGGTGTCTGCTGAGAACAGAGGCTCAGAGCCACCTTGTCCCTGAGTCAATCCCACTGCCTGCAGCTGCAGTTTTGCATTATTTGTCTTCATTTTGCTGTGCTTATTTTCCTGCAATGTGTTTCAAAATGCATTTATTCCAGAAAATAAATTTATTCTTTTGTAAGCTTAGCTTGTGAACAGGGAAGAGACAAAAAGGCAGGCAAGGTCTCTGGGGGAGACAAGAAGAGAGTAAGTTAAGATCCAGCCTTTTATTGCCCTACACGTCTTCATTTCACTTCTAAAGAAGCAGTTACTGCAAGGAGGTGGTAGTGCAGATGTCCAGTCTGTACATCCCACGGGTAACTGCATGGCAGTGACACACACACTGGAGAGTGACAGCCAGATATACAAAATACACTTCCTATAAGCAGCCCAGGTAGGAAACTGTGGGTTGTCCACTGCAATCCTTCTGACATTATTGTCTCTAGTTGTCCTGGTAAACATCACACGGTGATGTTCAGAGAAAAATAAGAGTCAGAAGAGTAGTAAACACCTCTGTGAATGCTCTCACCTTGAACAAAATAACCTTGTTTTCTGCAGCTCTATTGTTTCTTAGGTGACCTAATATAATTTTATTTCTGAATAAGGGTATCCACACAAGAGTTTAATGATTTTGAGTTATGACTCATGCATGTATAATCAAATTTGATATAGTTACAGGAGCTTAAATTGAGAGAGCTTTAACCTGGTGCTTTTTCTGTCCTGTTTAGTGTGGGCTTGGAGGGTGTTTGCACAGTCTTAGTGACTAAGTTGATGGATGGTGCTTCAGCCACCATCATTCAGTAGCGTTCAGCCATGTGCCTGAGTTCTCATCCACACAGAATGATTTAATTCATGTTAAACTTTCTGACTGCTCACATGCCAATTATGTCCACAAATATCTTCATCATAACGCAGAATCCTAAGAGAGACAGATGAAGTTGACTGGTATAACATACATATTTGATTAAAGTAGACAGGAAAGTCACTATTTTTTTTAAATGAGACTGCTAAAAGTCATGTCCTGAAGTCTGTTCTTCAGTACCTTCATAAGTAGCTCTCCATGCAATGGATCTGCAGCTTGCACTGGGGACAATAGAAAATATGCATGACCCAGGACTGAGTAAAGAAGGTTTCCCTCTGTTAGGCTCAGGATGATTTTCACATGAGTGAGTAAAACCTCCTGGGAACCATCTGTGTAGAGATTTCTCCAGACTTGTTTCTAGTAAGGTGTTTGGTCCTCCAAAGCTGCAGATAGTAAGTAGTGGGTTCCCAAGAAGGAGGAGCTGTTGCCCTCTGCAGAATCTCCCTCTTTCCCTGATTCCTTTGTGGCCCACAGAGCCCCTGCCAGGAACGGAAAGGACTCAACATGCTAGATCACAGTGCCCTAGGCTGCATGGACCTTTCAGGAGCCCCTGAATGGCTTGGGGCAAAGTTCCTCTGCCCTTGTGTTTCTGTGGATGTAGGGCCTTAGGACTCGGAAACAATTCAGGATTATTCCATGCTCCAGAGCTGGGACTTCACCAGGGATTTTTGTCATCCTGTGATTGCAAAGAGGGGTTTCTACCCTCAGCTGGAAAAGAACAGGCTTTAGTTTTCTGAAAGGAAACTGGTGATTGCTCTTACAGCTGGTAGAAGGGGGGACTGTCAAAGCTTGTCAGGGCTATGATATTGTTGCTGTTTCCACAAGTGCATTCAAGTCCCACTGATGATAGTCAATCTGTCTTTCCTTGAAGTTTTGTGAAATGGTGTCTACTCCAGAGATAAGTCGCTGGGCTGGGCCGATCATTGATGTTCTTCTGGACTATGTGGGTAACGTGCAGCTCTGTTCCCGGCTCAAGGAGCACATTGACAGCTATGAGGACTGGGCTGTCATTAAAGAAAAAGCAGGTATGGTCTCCCAGGAGAGAATCTGGCACAACTAGTCCCACTGTTGGATTCAAAACTTCAGTCACCATCTCCTCTTAGTATTCATCCCATAAACTTGAAAGGATTTCCCTGCTGTGACTGATCAGGTATGAGGGTCAGAAGTTTCTGGGGTGTCACTGGCTCTGCAGTGAAATGCACACCAGCCATAGATCTGACCCACTGGGAACAAACATTGCAGTGCAGACAGGCCCATTTGGATGTACCTGGGCTGCAGTCAGACCAGGACATGTGGGCAGTGCAGCCATCTCCACAGCAGCCTAGCAGGCACCAGTGGCCTTTAAAGCCTTTATTAATATTCCACTCTCCTAAATATCCTTTCCCTCAGGAAAAAGTCTTTCATAGATATTATCAGAATCAGTTTTCTAGCACTAAACTAAGTTTGCTACCTATTGCATTTGTTTTCAGCAGGAAGGCTGAATGCTTTGAAATGGCTTGTTTAAATTCTCCTAGAAAGCCCATTGCTATGGTTGAGATGGGTAAAGCACCCCATCCTCCAGCCCCAAATCCTTCCCCATGTCATGCCTCAGAATAGATGACCTGCCACCAATCCCAGACATTATCCCTTCCTTACAGAAAAAAAAACCCTTTTTTCATTCTTTCTTCTCCCATTTTCTTCTTGACACTGTCCCATCCAAGCTGAGCTCAAGTCCCTCAAGTTAAAACCTGTTCTGCTCACGTTTCTGATCTGCCTGTCTTTCAGAACCTCCACGACCTCTTTCCCATCTTTGCCGCATCAAGGTACGGAGCCTGGTTGGAAGAAACCGCATTAAACTCCTTGACACCTTGCCTCTCCCAGACAGACTGATCCGCTACTTACAGCACGACTACTCTCAGTGACCCCAAGCACACTGGATATGCAGCAGCTTCCTGGTGTGGCACCCAGTGTCACCACCGTGTCACAGGTGCACACTGGGGAGCAATTGCTGCTGGCTAGGTCAAGCACCCTCCCGTGACTAATTAAGAGAAATGTGCTTTTGAAGCATGAGTGAGAAGAAAATGGAGGAGACAGAGAGCTAACATAGGAGATTGTTGTTAGGTTTTTCAAGAGAAAACATGTATGATTCACCTCAGACCTTAGTCTGCAAAGAAGAAATGAAAGCCAACACTGACAAATGAGTAGTGCTGAAGCAAGTATCAGTGAGGAACTCAAAAGTATCCTGAAGCTGTGGTGGAACTTAGCATCCTTGCTGTGGTAACAATTCAGAACTTGTGAAGAGTCAATATATTTGGGAAAACAATCACATGACGTTCACTGACTGAGATTTTTATTGTAGTTTCTATTCTATTGTTTGGATTTCTGCTAAGTGTGCTGGTTGCTAATTCTCTGGTATTTTGACACCACCTTGCTAACAATTTTACTTCTTTTTTTGTACCTTTCTCATTGAGTACTTGATTTCTGAACATTCAAGTATCAGAACTCTTTAGCAGGCTAAAATCCAGAAATGCTGAATCCTTTAAAAGTCAAGGAAAGGTTTATTTAAGGAGAATGGCAGAATTACATTTGCACATAGGAATACAGTTCATTCTGTATTATATTTGCAATAGGAAGTAAGTGAACTTCTGCTTGAGAGAATTTCCTAGTCTGGGGATTTGAAAGCAACCCTGAGCTCTTTTTTTTTTTTTTTTTTTTTTTTTTTTGGTGTAAATTAGAAGTAGCTGCACTGTAAACAGTAGGTTTATGCTTTCATGAAGCTGGTGTCAGAACAGAACAAAGCCCTAGAGGAGCGGGAACAGAGAGTGATGTGAAGGAGAGAGGCAACACTGCTGAACCAACTTATTCTCTTCCTCCCCCAGAAGATCTTATCTCTACAAAACCCAGCCTCTCCGACCTTCTTGGACCTCTGTGGCTATAACACCACCATGATTGGAAGTAAGAGAAATTATTTCAAAATTATGGAAGTCAAACTTCAAAATTTATGAAAATGAATACCCAGAATTGGGTTTCCAAATACTTATTCAGGTACCTAAACAATGCCAAGTTGCTTGCACCAGGTGTAGTTCCACTTAAGCCAGGGGAATCATATTCAGTATCAGATACTACTAAGGCAGAATAAAAATCTCAGAATTTAGCCCTGAATTTTCTGATTTTGGAAGTTTGAAGTATCTATTAGCTTCCTTTGACACTGATGAAAGTTATTATCTCAGCTTCTTTGAAAATTAGGTCACCTATTTACAGCTCAGATCCACAACTGATTTATGGCAGCTTAACAAGTCACCATCTATCTGCTGAACCACTATAATTGTCCGTGAAATTCTTTTATTGAAGTTTTTAACAAGTCACATTCCCTCACAGCTGGGGAGGCCAAGGAGCCCATGAACTGTTATTGGCAGTGACTACAGCTCACTTGACAGGTGTGACTTGCTGAAATGCTTTGATGAGTGCTTTATTCCTCACTAGGCACCCAAGAAAGTATGGAAGAACCTAAATTTGGAATTACATCTTTGCAGATCTTATGCTAGAAGCACACTCATCACCTTAGGTGAAAGAGGAGCTTTGCACCATGGTCTGCCTGGACTCCCCACCAGAGACCTTACAGATCTGGTTTTGTTTGTTGGTCTGCATACCATCCATGGAATATGATAGAAATGTAAGTAGGGAAAATACATTGCACTGAGTTTTATTTGTGTGGAGTTTTATACCTTAACACAGGACTAAAGTGTGTTGCACGAATACAAGTATTACAAATCTGTCTGGGCAGACAGACTATGATGACTTTGTGTGAAATGTGTTCATCATTTGTGGGACAGGATGTGAGCAGAAAAAGGATTGGTTACTCTGTCCACTACTGTCCCCTTTATAAATGCAAAAGTCAAAAAACCAACAGTTTCAATTTACAATGAACACTGATCTTCTGGTAAAGCTTTGGAAAGTCAGGTGAGATTCCTCCACTGCTGATGTTTCATCCAGTGACTTCCTTTACTACCAGTTTAGGATCTATTCCCTTGTCTTCTGCAGTGTGAACAGGGAATTGCTTCAGGTTAGAAAAACTTTGGGCAGATAGAAAAGGATGGGGAACAAGAAATAGCTATATCAGTTCTGCCAGTGAAGGCCCTGTATTGGTAACAGTACCTGGAGAGACAGAAAATCACTGTGGAGTTCATATATCTATCACTTTCTGCAGCTGAACAACAAAGGTCTGGGTCTTACATTGATATAAATCAGAAGTCTTTGAAATTAAAAAGTGTAACAAAGCAGAGTTGTAGAGAGTGATGGATACAGACAGAGCTTGGTGGAGACCACTTCTTTGTTTGGTGTGCAGTGACTGCCCTGGAGACCCTGGCAGGTAGAAGGGTTCACAATCACCAGCTTCATGTATGACTGCAGAAGTGGGATTTCATAAGCTTTCCCAAACTAGGAATTTCCCCTAAGCCAACATTCTTGTGTCCACAAAAGTCTAGCAATTTCTTTTTCATTCATGACCTTGGAGAAGCTGAAACTGGGTTTGAATGGGACAAATATGGAAAGCCCATTTCTTCTTTCAACCAAGAGACCTTCATTTCTACTGGGAGACCCACGTCCTGGTTGCTGTCAACTATCTGTCCTGAGCAGGAGTCACTGAGCCAGAGAGCCCTGGTCTGATGGGAACATAACACAGCTGTGGGAAGGACAAGTGCATGCTGTGCACAGAAACTGAGGTGAGAAGAGTCTATCTATTAGCGGGGGAGTCTGGTGATTACAATGTTATTAAGTCCTTTGTGCTTGATCTTTAAAGCAAACCTTCACACACTCAGTTTACATTTATTTGCACTGAAATGGAGCCCACTACCTCTCCACTCCAGTCACTGACATACTATTTTGTGCACAGTACTGAATCTGGACAAATTCAATGTGCCTTTAATGCATCTATCTAGAAGTTACTGTGAAAAGAAAAATACTCCAAAACCCAGGCAAGCCAGGCTTTGTAAGCAGATTGGTAATTCTAGTGCAAGGTGAAGTGGCTTGTTCTACTGAGTGTGATAGACAGACTCCTTCAGAAACAATGACTTTATGTGAAATGTTCTAGGAATATTTCATGACCAGATTACTGTACCTTTTTTTACTGCAACATGTGCAATTCACTTGATGTTCTTGTGCACTTTTTTGATTCTTTTTATTTCATTTTGTATGAAAGCTTTTTCATTTACCTCTCCTTTCCCGTTATTTATAAAAACTATTGTGTTTTTAAAAGTTTAAATCTGCATTGTTCTAGTAAATACCAGCTCTCAAATGTTATGTTTCCATCTTTTAAACAAAGTATGAATAAACAGTAAGATTCTGAAGGACTATCAGTTGTCCTGAATAGCAATGTCAGCCATCGACCAGCCAAACACAAAAATATCCAGGAAAATTCTGAATCAATCCAAGCTTGAACAATTAATAATTCTAATGTTAATCTCAGGGATGAGAGAACAGTAAGTATTGCTAGAGACAGAGTTGCTATTATTTGCTAACCTTTTGGAAAGTCTCACACATCCCCATTCAGGGATTTTGAATATACTTAACAATTGTCTTCTGTTCGTTTGTGTTTTACTTCACTGCTGCTCCAGTTCAAAGCCCCAGCAAGGGCCACTGCCTGCCCTGGGCTGGGGGTGGGGGTGGATCTTCCATGTCACAAAGGATTTTGAAAAAGTAACATTAGTTTAAATCTGAGTGTAGGAGCATAAATATTTGAGTCAGAGATCATTTAGAATGGTCTGTTCTAAATAAGTTTAAAACACACTATTCTACTACATGGAAGATGTGCAGCAATATACATTCAAATAAGAAAGACTTGAAAAGAAGAAAAAAAAAGAAAACTAGGAATTTAATATTCAAAAGATAGAAACTTGGTTTTAACTCTCTTCTTTGGATTTCTTCAAAATAAAATTTATACAGAGGCTATCCACTTTGCCAAGTATTTTAATTTTTATAGAAATCCTTATTCTGGTGTGATCCACAGCATTTTGAAATTTCCCTTCAGAACTCAAGGAGGAACATTTGTGCACAGCAACCACTGCAATACCAGTAGTTCATTCCATGACCTGGTCTGGCCACCCAGATGGAAAACCAGACCAATACCAATACCAAGGAGGCTGCTTTGCATTGATAGTGCTGAGACAGAGTTCAGCATCTGCCTGCATCTGGATTAGAGCAGCAACACAGAGCTATTGATGTGAGGAAAGCCCCCCATTCCCACGTAAAAAAATTCCTTGCCTACAGGTCTGTAAATTAAAAGCCCTTGTTCTCCTATCCTTAACTTCAATAGCTCAGGTTTCTGTTACTCTCCTAGTGGGCAGGGACAAAGTTTCCTCACAGATTTTTTCCAAAAAAGGGAAAGGCATCTAAGTATGTTCCTATCTTCACTTCTGGATCAAGAGCTAACCTGATGTCTTTAATTCCTAGATTAGCTCTTTAGCACCTCCCACCTTGTGTGTAGTTGCAGGTATGTGCTACCAAAGACATTTTCTGCTCTCTCTCCTATAGATACAGTCTATACTGGCTTTATACATATATTAAGTGCCATAGTAGGGAGAAAGCAATGAAAGCCACCTCCATTTCTACTTTTTACCTGCACTACTAACACATTACAGATATTGTTCCCCTAAAACTGAACATTGGTGGGATATGTGAGGTTCAGGGAACACGTAAATCGCTTTTAGCCTGGGAGTAGAATCACAGAATATTCTGAGTTGGAAGAGACCCACAAGGATCATCAAGTCCAACTCTTACGAGTATGGCCCATGCAGGGATCAAATCCACAACGTTGACATTATTAGCATGAAGCTCTAACGGAGCTAATCCCAGTGGTAGTTCATACCCTAACAAAAGTTGCAACCTGGTTATGTAATACCAAGGCCATCAGAAGATACAAAACGATACTCTACAATTGCTTCATATGATAACTTTTTAATGACTGCAATGCACTCAAATGAAATGTTTCCTGTTTTTCCCCTTGTAGAAATATCAGGAGTCATAGAGAGCTATGCTAGTCAGAGACCAAACCAGTCAAGGCCACTTTTTATTGAATCCTGGAAGAAGTTCCCATTAGCTTCAGCAACAGCAGGTTCAGGCCCTGGGAAATCACGGGTGTCCATTCTCTGGCCCTTTTTCCTCTCAAAATATACTTCTCTTGACTTCAGTGATTTACTTGAGTAGAACCAAATAGATACATATACCTGCAATATTAAGCCTTTCCTATCTCATGTTTTGTGTCTTAGTACCACTTTCTCCATGGGTTTAAGTGAAACCTAACTTAAAAACACTTCCTATTAAATTCTCCAATGCCAATTTGTTTTAAAAAATCAGGAAAATACTAAGCAAAACATTTACATCCAGGTCTTGTGATAACACCTTAAAATCAGGCAAAATAAAAGATGTCTCTCAGCCAGAAATCAAGGCAGTCTATTCTTTACTTTTTTCTTCCATCACACTTAATGGTTTTGTATTCAACTAACACAATTCCTCATTTTTTCTGTTGATCCAGAGCAATTCCTGATGTGGAAATTCATCCCACTTCCATTTGCACCAGCTTAGCACTAGCTAATACCCTCACCCCAGAAGAATTACTTCTGATTTTTACCAATCTGAATAGGCAGAGATTTCAGCCCTCATCTCTCCCCACCAGCTGCAAATCAAACATGTGTCTACCCAGTGGGGCAAAACTAAACAGACTGCATTTGCAGAATCACCAAAATAAAATTACCTTCTTTCTCCCCTTATTTTTTTCTTTTAATTCTCTCAGTATTTACATAAAACAAGAGCTTAAATCAATCACAAGTGGTTTCTATATCAAATACCATCCTTCCAGCCTCTTGCATGCAGAACGAAATGACCTGAATATCTTGACTTCTCTGGAATTACTTTAAAGTACAAAAACTCTTTGAATGCGTTTAATTCATTCCGTTTCACTGCTGCTGCCGCAGGGCAGCCCCAGAAAGAGGCTCCCACGTGGAGGAGGTCTGCCAGGTGTTCCAAGCGCGGCTGTGAATGGCCCGCAGCCCCGCTCATCGCGGCTCAGAGAATGCCCATCGCTGAAAGAGACCTGGTTTGCCTCAAGCTCCATGCCACCGGCTTGGCAAGGTTTATTCCCGATTTACACCCGTGTACTGAGAGCACAGTGCAGCCCAACAGCATCCCAACAGTTCCTAATTCCCTCCAGCCCGCCCACGAGGCAGAGGGTGTGATCACCGGCCTCCTTCCCTGCCGCTCCACGCTGCCAGCAGCTCATGCCCGGAGGCTGACCGGGCGTTCCAAATCCCCCTCAGGAGCTGTCGTGTTCGGCGTGACTCCGACAGCCGCCCCGCTAAAGATAGCCAAAAACATTGAAGATGGGTGGGGGGATGGCGGGCTTGGTGGGGATGGGTTTCAGAACCATGGGCCTGTAGAGTTTCTGCCCCGGCCCGTCGGCCTCCTTGCAGAAGTGCGGCACCTCCGCCGGCAGCGCGGCCGCACTCTTCCTCCACAGCCCCAGCCCCGGGAAGGGCGACGGGGGCAGCGTGCCCGGGGGCTGGAACACGCCTGGCCCGGGGCAGGGGAAGGGACAGCAGGTCCAGGCACCCACCCGGCCTGACAGGGCCCCGGCAGGCTCCTTCTCCCCGCCATGTGGCGCAGGGTCAGGGGGGCTCTCCGGGCCGGCAGCGTCTGGGCTCCTTCTGCTTTTCTTGCCCTCATAGGGAGGAGGGTCTCTGGCGGCTTGGAGCCCCTCAGGGCTGGCAGGAAAGGCCCTGGCCGTCAGGCTCTGGGCCGGCCGTGGCTCTTCCCAGAAGGAGGCGGGAAGCTGTCGCTTCCTCATGGGCACCTGGTCCGGTCGGGAAGCCTCGGGTTTTTGTTCCTGCAAAACCCGTTCCCCAGATGAGGCTCTCCTCTGCCTCGGCTGTGTGCATCACCCTGTCGGCGGCAGCCCCGCCGTGGGCGCTGGGCTCAGGTGCCTCGGGCTGGGCGCCCCGGGCCCGCTCCTCTGCCGCCCTGCGCCAGCCGCACTCGGGGGCTTTGCCGGGGTGACACCGCGGGATCCGCGAGTACTTCTGGGAAAACCGCTTGAGCTGCTTCTGCAGGTATTTTCTGTGGTCAACTGACCGGCGGCAAGGAGCTGATTTATCCAGAGCCGCTTTGATGTCGCTCGAAGCCAGGTTAACGAAGTTCAGTAGAGTTTTTACCTCGCTGTCCGATGCCATCTCACTGAATGCACTGTGCAGAGTTTCCCATGAAAAGTTTATAATCCTTCTTCAGGCAAACCTCGGCAAACCTGCGAAACATGATGGGCAGACTTTTGAGCAATCAGCTTTGGTTCAAATAGCATTAAGCAAATGGAGGGAAGCTAGGGGGGCATGTCAACCTTAGCCACGCAAACAAGTTGTTGGTCAGCCCGCTTCCACGCAGGGAAACTGCTGTCGGAGCGGACGTGTCGCAGCCCACCGCCCGCACTGCTGCCCCAGCACACACCGGCACGGGGAATGGCTCTCAAGTGCCAGCCAGCTCTGCGCCCAATCCTGTTAGATAGCGCTCAGGTGGGCAGGAGCCGGGGTGGCCGCCCTGTAAGCAAGCACGGACACTCACCCGGCGTGCGGCAGCTTTTCTCACCGGTGCTGGCGGCCGCGTCGCTGCAGAGGAGAGCCCCTTCCCCGCTAATCTCGTTAGGCAGGTTACACACCGCCAACCTCGACGGAGGCAGCCGGGGCCCGCCAGTGTTTGGATGCAGTTTAGCAAGCACTTGAGCAAGCTGAATGAATATCGACTCCGGCGAGTTCGGGGCTCTTCCAGGCCAATCAGAAGCCACTTTGCCAAATACAAAGCATCCCAATCAGGCATCAGCCTCCCCTCCTTGCATTCTTTGCCATCACAAATTGTCTCCATGGGGACAGCCACAGAAAGACAGCTAATAAATACAATCATTTCCCCATGATTTCTACCATTCTCCCTATCCTCTTCACCCTGATGGAAACCTTTCATTTAAAAAATTCACAATACGAAGAAAAATGCTGAAGATGAGTTAAGAAGGTTTAGACACCCTTTTCTCTACATTCTCCAAAGCTGTCTGGGGGCTGATACTAAACATGCTTCATTGGCACAGGACAATATAATACGGGGGACTGGACTAGCCTACTTTTAACCGTTCCCCATCAGAGCATTTTTTTTTTTTAAGGGGAGGATGATGTCAGAAAAAGGTAGGAAAGGAACAAATCTCTAAAGAGATGTGCAGATATCCATGGAAAGGGAGCTTGAGCGCTCAAGAATCTTGTCTTTATGTTTGCCCCCTCAACTGAGTTACACAAAAGCTGAATTACCCATTCAAACTACCCGAACAAAAGGATGGAGTTGGATAGTACTCTTGCATCTGTAGTCAAACAGTTAGAGACTTAAATCGAGTCGTCATGATGGAGAAAGAGTTAGACAAAGCCCATAGAATTGCCATCAGCAAACATTTTCCTGTGTCATATTAGTGGGTCTCCATGACTCCCCCTGGCCTGGGGACAATAGCACAAGTTTGCACACTCGACTACTGTCACCCTGCCAACGCTGGCAAGGAGCAGAAACAGGACAATCCTTTAAGGGGAAAGCATGCCCGCTGCAGGGAAGGTAAGAAGAGAGGGAAGAAAAGGCGTGTGAAATGCTAATTGAGCTGCTTCCTTTACTGATCCAGAGTTATGCGAGCCCTCTGCCTTCTCGAAGGCTCGTCCCTAAGGGATGACAATTACTTAAAAGCACAGTAAAACCTAGAGCTGGAGGAAGAGGAGAGCAGAAGAACTGCCCTTGGTGTGCACTGATGACACAGAGCTGGCAGCAGCCTGTATGCCAGCCAGCACCCACTGCCTCCCACAGCTGAAGAAGCTTTGCTTGTGCACTCCAGTCCACAGTACCCTGGGGATGGGAAGACTGGATAGGGGCACAGGACCTGTGCACCCATTGTCAGGGAGATGCTGCCGGCTCTGAACCAAACACAGATGTCTGCTGAGAAAAGCAGGGACTGAAGTCCAAGACATTTTGGAAGTGTCTTACTGATGTGAGGCATCAAAGGTCTGCACTGTGGGATGAAAATAGCCACATTTTACAAGTATTTTACTGTTATTTTACTTTATTCCTATCCATCCAATTTTCATCAGAGGAAGCCAAGATCCAGACTGTGCCATTATACAAAACTCTGGGCAGAGGCCTCAGGGATGACTCTTCAGTATCCCTGTAATGGTGCACTCATCCCTATTCACACCTTTTCTCTCAGTCTGGCCTGAGCCACATGTGGTGGTGCCCAGGCTGAAGTGTTTCAGATCTAGAGAGACCCCGGGGTCAGGACATCCTGCAACAGAATGTGCTACAGAGCTGTTGGCACCACGGTGGGCTGTAACACAGTGGCTGATTTGCTACTTGCAGGTGTGTCTCTCTCCTCCTAGTGTTTGGGTGGCCTGCACAGACACTTCTGTGCAGCTGAGGCTACAGGGAGAGGTTTTGTCTGGCTCATTGAAAGAGATGCACACCAAGTGATCATGTCTCTCTTTGCAGGAATAAACTGCCTCCTGTGCTTGAGCTTTCAAACCCAGCCTGGACACCACATTTCATGGTGCAGTCTCCCACTAGAGCTAGTTGGTTTCCCAAGGCAGGAAAAGGGAAAGATGGAGAGACAAGTGACAGGTGCCTGGGAGTCAAAGATTATCTCAGGGTGTTAATGAACTGTGTCCTCAGAGGCCTAGGAAACTCATGTCATGTATTTTGAGACCTACATCCAATCATGGGGACTCCAGACCCCTGGGCTGTGCTCTAGGACTGAGGGCTAGTGGCTCAGTTAGATTGAGGAGGGTGCATGTGGCTTGCCTGCATGCTGGGGAATAACAGACCTGCATGCCTCCAACACACTCACTGCAGAAGCCCTTTCCAAGCTCCTATACTACAGCTGTGCCCATCCTCTCCCAAAAGGATGCTCGTGCAGGATGTGACTCCTTGGGCACCACATGGCAGGGGTGGAGGAGCTCCCCTTTCCATGCTACGCTCGCTGCTCTAGCATCCCATTCCCCTGCAGCTGCTAACAGTGGGGTGCCAGAGGGGAATGAACCAGCAAGCGGGATTTAAAAAACAGAGCAACCCACCCTTTCAAGGTCAGACTCAGGTTGAGCTGCACAGGGTTTTCTCTAAGAGGCCACCGGAGCCCTTTTGTTCCTCGCTGCTCTCACCATGTTCATCCCAATGTACATGTGAAAGGAACAATTAACAATAGGGCACTCCTCTACGAGGATCCAATGCACTTTGAAGTGTCCACCAAGCAAAGGCTCAAGAATGATACATCATTTTCCACTGTGAACATGTCAAACTAGTACAGCAATTGAAAAAATGTCTCCACATGCCTTCCCAGCATGCAGACAGGGACCAGCTGGAGAGCTACTTCATATCCGATATGTTGCCTCCTGACAGCTGTCTTCTTGGGAATTTTTGGTATGTAAAGTTTTCTAACTCCTTTTTTTAAGCAAAGTACAAGAATAAATCCATTCACTTGAAAATTGCTGCCAGGCCTCTCCTAAAATGAAGTGTTTCCTTTGTGACTAAATGAAGAAGAGAGGAAAGAAGGTTTTCTTGCACAAAAATACCTGCAGAGTGTTTTTAAAGTGTCACTAAGTGTAAGTGACGTCAATCTTTAATTACTTCTACACTAAAATCTCCCAAAGTTTATTCCAGGCAGAGGGGCCCATTCAGCAAAGGTATTCCAGCCTTAGATTATTCTGGACACCCACTAACCAAAATGCACACCATTAACTGAGGCAGGGATCCCTCCCCCTTTAGTGCCATGAGCATTTCAAATAGCAGGAACACCCAAATCATGCTGGTAAAGCAAAAGGCAGCTCAGTGAACAACTCAGCAGTACAGAGATGACACAGAAGTCACTGTTTTGATACTAGATAACTCAAAACTCTTTTTCCTTCACTGAAAGGAAGCTTTCCATCCTAACCTGAGCAACAGGTGTTACCGCAGAGTTCATCCCACTATCAGGATAAGAACTGTGAGTATCACATAGTACTTTCTGGGAAGGCCTGGACTAAAATCAGCTCTTGGTGGCTGTATCTGCCTGTCTTAGGTACTACACAACTGAATGATAAGCACCATTATCCTCTCTTCCCCATGGGTGTCAAAACTAGGCAATCTCTGTTATTTACAAAGAGAAACCCTCAAAATCGATCAGATTTTTATTTGAAAAATAAGGCTTCTTAACAGCCATAAAAATATTGTTTTAGAAACTCCGTAGAGGTTTGCTTGTTTGCTTTGAGGAGAGGAGAAAATAAATTTTCATTGTTTTGTAAATTTTGTAAACTCTTTTTGCTCATTTGGGTCATAGTCCTGTAACTCCTTGTTGAACCTAATGGATGTGCACTTTGGAGCAAAGAGAAAATGGGGCTCCAGCTGTTTTGAAATGTTAGACAGTTAGCTGGAACATCTCAGATGGGCCATGTGTGAATTGTTCCTTTTCTTTGTCGAGTCCACTATGGGCGGTTAAAAGCAAAGATAATTCAGTTGCGTGATTTGTTTTCACTCGCCTGCTGCCTCCTGAGCCTCTGCTTTGCCTTCACAATTGAAAAAGAGAGCCAAGAACCTGAGGGGAGGTGATGATGATTTATGGTGAAACCAGAAGTAGCGGCCTGGAGAGGAGTAATATTGGGATGGAGGAAGACCACTAAAGCTCTTCCTCAGGAATCCTGATTTTAGATTTCATGTTGACAGTGACTGAAGTGGAAAGATGTTAATGATGCACTGACAGCATAAAAATGGAAGATGTTATTTAACCTCATACTGCAAGAACTGTGTGCCCTTTAGGGTGAATGCAATGGGAGAGGAAAGGATTGCAGTAACTCTGAGCCACACACCTCAGGAACTGATAGCAGGAATTTCTGTCATGAGGAAAAATGTCATCATTTGGAAATGAGAAAGAAAATCAGGTCATAAGATAAAAATGAAACTCCCTCCATCTAGTCTGACCTTCAAAATGTGTGGAGGGGAGAGGGGTGAGGGAAAGAGGTGGTGTGGTACTGATGGCGTTCAGGACCCCAACAGGCTTAAAGCCTGGCCCCAGCCTGGGATGGGATCTTGTCCATCCCAGGTCTTGCAGGTTCATTTGAAAGGGATGTCTGACAGTGTGTGCATAGGAGTGCAGCCAAAGGCCTTAGCATCCCTTCCTGCACCCCAGCACGCAGGCACTGCAGACAGCAGCAGAGATGTCTCTCTCTGGCACTGACCCTCACACAGCCTGGTCCTGCCCCAGAGTCCACTTAAGCTCAGGGAAAGCAAATATGGGATTTTTCCCCATTGTTGTGCTATTCAGTTGTCACCTTTCCTCAGCCTCCACATCTTCTCTTTGAAACTAACACCTTTGCTCCCAGGAGAACAGCAACCTGGCACTCCAGCAGATGAAGATTTTTGACTCTTTCCCCATCCTCCTTTTTTTTTCCCCTCTTGACAGTTTGCTTTGACCTGAGTGACATCCTCTCTTTGCTTTCAGTCCCTGATTTTCTGCACTTGGGGACAGACTTTGAGCAGGCAGTAAGTGTTGAGGCCATGCAGAGGCAGCACGGGGGGGCTGCTGCTACCCCACAGCCTGCCATTCAGGCAGATGGTGGAGGGGGCCGATGTGAATAGCTCCTGTCACTCTCATAGAGAGAACTTTACAATTGTGCTACGTGTTGGACTGCACGTGACTAATGCCATTCTTCTGCAGCCTGCAGGCAGGACACAGCTGTTTCTTTAAGGAAAATTTTGTTTTTCTGGGCAGGAAAAAAAGCACCCACGACAATATTGTATCCATGTATCCAATATTATACTCCATAATTAGGCATGATCAAAGCCCATCCTGCCTTCCTCTTTCTCTCTTTCTGGTAAATAAGATAATTTTTTTTAAAAGAGCATGGCTTTGGTTTGATCCACCTGAAGGTTTAAATTCTACCTCTCCACATGGCAGGTATGCATTGAGAAGAAGCAAAAGGGCCAAATATGGTTTTTTTACATAATTCTGGAGTAATTTAGTACTTCAAGGGCAGGATGGACTCCATGCCAAATGCTACAGGGTGCGTCTGTTGATAAGAAACAGTGCTGCAAAAACAATTTAAAAAAGACATTAATAGGAACATGTGAAAGGGTGACGACCTTAATTAATTTTTTTATTAAAATTACCTTAAAAGCTGCAAAATAAGAAATACACAATAGGCTCTGGAAAGGGAAAGAGTCTGGATCTTGAGCTTACGGTATAGAAGAGCCATGCCAGACCAGAAGGGTAGTGTTCCTCCTGCCCACATTTTGGCCAGGCTCACAGCCCTGTTCCCCGCCCCACTCTCTTAGGCAAGGCAGAATTCTCCACACGGGTGTTTCTGCTTGCTGAACACCTCGAGGCTAAGTGGGTATGCCAGGCCTGCCTCTCAGCGTGCTGCACTTGATTCTTAGGCTGTGTAGACACAGGTCCGTGGCCATCAGCTGGGGCAAACGCCCGTCCGCCGCGTCCCTTCGCTGCAGCACAGCCAGGTCTGCCCGTGTTCTTTCCTTCCGCCCGGGCTGCGCTGCGAGAGCTGAGGCGGGGCCGTGTGGCGGTGGGGCCGCGAGGGGGGCGCTGCGGGAGCCCGCGCCGCCCCAGCTCTGCGCGGTGTCACTGCTCTGTGCCATGGTACTGCTTCCCCGCTTCCCTGCCTCCCTGCTTCCCTGCCTCCCTGCTTCCCTGCTTCCCTGCCTCCCTGCTTCCCTGCCTCCATCCCAGTGCTGCTCTCGGCCCGGGCAGCAGCAGCCTCTACTTCGGCCAGAAAAGCCGACAGCAGGGGTTAATTGCTGTTTATAACAAATCGCCTCCCTCTCTCCTCCCCTTCTCCCCTTTCACACGGTGAAGCGGGGTGCGGTCGGGAGGTGCTCCCCTCTCCCCTCGCGGTGCTGCTGCTAAAACGCACCAGGAGAGTAGGAGAATGCATCGCGGGCGAACAAACGAGCCTGTGTCTCCAGGAGTCGCTTGCCGGGCAAAAGGCTCAAAGACCCCTGAGCAAAACCCTGTGCAGCCTCAGAGCTCCCTCAGTTCAGTGGTGCCTGGGCGTGCTCAGCACCTTTCAGGTGCTTGAGTCCAGTTCTTCAGCACCAACCCTGCCTAAAGCAACAGGAGGATTGTCAAAGGAAAACGGGGTCTGCGGAGCATATTGCGGTGAAGAATTTGAGCAAATCACAAAGCCAATATTAATCGAAGTATTTACTGGTGATCAGAATCGGTATCTGCTGGAGCTCACTATTTGCTCCGCGTGTTTTGGGTTCATTGCTACCACTAAAGCCAAATTTTAAATGAGCATGGATTTTTACAGGGACCAAATTAGGTTCCACCGTGAGTTTTTCATTAAAAATACAAGAGCTGGGTACTTGGAGCAGATTAGCACTCTGCTTTCCTGGGATATAACAGTGTTTACATCCATTGGGATCCTATAGTGAGTGTTGTTGGGAGGCAGCAGGGTTTGGTATGTGCTTCTGCAAAATGTAAAGGACTTGGAACACCAATATGCTGAAGTTAAAAAAAAATTATGTATATTGCCCTTAACACAATCTTTTCAACCATCTTTTGCAGAGAGAATGTTAATAAAGAAAAAAACAGTATTTAATAGTTTATGATAAATAACAATAAGAATACATTGTCCAAAACCTAATTTTTTCAAGTCTGATATTAAGTCTGTTATTTTTCTTTTTTTTTTCTTTCTGGCCCAAATTAATGTGGTACATAGGAAAGTCTGTCACAAGCTCGATCTGTGCATCCAACTGCCAGGCATGAGCAGAGCTTCACATGAGAGACAGTGATATTGGGGTGCCTGGTCTGATCCATCATGGGGACCACGGAAATTAATCCAGACGGATGATGCTTTTAAGTAGTGCTTCACTCACAATATTCTATAATCAGTAACTCATGGTGAATGAGGAGATTTGTAGCTATTTCTGAGAGTTGCTTAAATGTCTGTTACTTGCAGTGTGAATTGTACCTTGGCAATGTAATCTAATAGACTTTTATATCTGATGAGACTTTTCTATCTGAGGAGGCTTTTATACTTAAAATCCTTGCCAGAGTTTGTGTTGTTTTCTTCATGAAAGCATATTGTAGAGCTACAGCAAAGACAGCTGAGAGTGGTACAAGCAACATTTTGGCACAGCTTTGGCAGTCCTCAGCTTAGTGACTGCTCTTTGTTCTAGCACAGAGCAATGACACAAAGTAAACTAGAAAAGACTCACCAGTTTGCCAGCCTGACTGAAGCCAAGCTCTGCACCTGCTTGTCAGAGAAAGACCTGTAGACTACAGAGATGCCTGCATTGAAAATAAATGGGAAAAGGAGGGGTGAAAATGCAACTTGCTGTCCTGCTAGAAGTCTCCTTCTCACTTTAAAGAAGAGGTATAAACGTATTATGTGTGTTGCTACAGATCCCAGTTCAGGAGAAGACATGAGCACATGTGCACCATACAGATGTCAACACAAATTTATTCACAGGAACTCTAGTAAATTACCCTTTGATTAGCAGCAGTTCTCCCTAACCCACTTCATTGGTACAATACTAAAGACTGCTCCACTGCATTCCCACGCTCAACAGGATGCTAATTCTTGGATACTGAAGGCGTCCCCAGGCCTGAGCTGGTGGAGAAATCATACTCAGCTTAAGAGCTTAACCAAGGTGTACAGGACCCTTCTTTTAAGGTTTAGTTTTGCTGGAAAATGCAAAAGGTTGACATTTGTGATAAACAAGTCATTACACCTGCATTGTTCCCAGAGCTGAAGCTTTGATGGCAGGGTAGAACAACTGTGGACAAAAAGAAGCACAGGCTCCAGAAAGCAGACCCTCTTGGCCAAATCAACCTGAGCCAAACAATAAGGACAAAATGGCATTCAACTAAGTGTGCTGAAAGAGCTCAGATATGAAATTGCTGAGCCACCAAAGCAGAGCTTAGACCAACCACCATCTCAAGGAACAAAGGTGAGTAATGGGATAGGTAGTTGTATGAATAACAGAATAAATAAAGCAACATTTCCTCTGAACTGGTGGTAAATTTACAAAAGGAGTGTCCAAGGGCTTGTGCTGGGATCAGTGCTGTTCACCACCTCTGTATGTGGCATGTCAAAGCAGGTGAATACTGGCAAAGTTTGCAGATGATACAAAATTATTCACAATAATCAAAGCTAAAGCTGACTGTTGCAGAAGGAGCTTATAATACCAACTGACAGTGATGTGCCAGATGAAATTCAATATTGACGAGTGCAAAGTAAGGCAATTAGGGAAAAAATAGCTCTACTTATACATGTAAAGTGACAGTCCCTAGATAGCAACACTTAAAAAAGATCTTGGGTAACTGAAATTAAGGTATGAGGTTTCTGAAAACATCACCTAATACCCTGCAACAGTCAAAAGGCAAATTGGATAGTAGGAGTTGCTGAATGAGGGAACACAATAAAGTAGAACAGAAAATAGTATTACAGCACTGATCTAATAACTTTGGAAAAGATATAAAACAGGTAGCAAGACTAGTCAGAGTTTTGTGACAGTTTATTTTCCAGGAAAGACTAAATTAGACCTTCTCAGCTTGGAAAGAAAGCTACCTGAGGGGACTTGATTTAAGTGTATAAAATCACCAATGGCATGGAGAAGGTAAACAGGACAAGGTTGTGTTTCTCAAATGCAAGAATTAGGGGTAACAAATTGAATTATCCTACAGTAAATCTAAACCATAAGGAAGGAATTTTCCACATGATGCATTAACCCATGTGACTTGTTGCCAAAACAGCCACTTGTTGTTGCACAAATATATTTTAAAAAGACTTGGACAAAATCATGTCATATAGGACCATTATTAAGATGAAATATCCACCTTCAACCTGTAGCTCAGAGACTCCTAAAACTATTGATCGTCAAAAGCCAGAACAGTACAGATCACTGTGTACTGCCCCTGTCCTTGTGCACTTCCTTAAATATCCACATGGGCTGACATTTGAGGTCAGGTTCTGGACTATAGAGACCTTTAATCACAATCACTAGACCATTTTCATGTGAGGGAATGGGAAAATACATCCTGGACGTATTATGCAGTGAGAGGCAAGGAAAGCGTATGCTGGAACCATAAGAAAAACAAGGTCCCATTTCCCTCCCACCTACTATTCACAAGTTTGTTTGGGACTATTCTGCCTTGATAGCAATTTTGTTTTGATCCTCATAAAAGCACATCTACAACTCAGAAAGATTTAGTAATGATTTCTTTAGAAGATTATGTTGTTCTAAGGGGAGCTAACATAATTCAACATGTCATCCATCATGAAAAAAATACTCTTTTTTTTGAGAAAATTTGTTTCAGTTGATGTTGTGTTATGGTCTCAGTCACAGCATCTTTCCTTACACCAGAATATACAGTACTAAGCCCATCAAAACAAAAGTCCCAGTCCAGTTCTGAAAGCAGCAACATGCCTGCTTACCTCTGAAGCCTCTCTCCAGCACAGCTGGAAGTCAGGATGGCCATTCATTTCCATGCACTTGAGTGCATGTGCGTGCATGCAGATTTGTGGCACAGGCGAAAATCCAAGCCAGAGAAAGAGAGAAAATTACATTCTTTCTTATTTACTTGTTTGCAGGTCCCATCAGGGGTTCAGATGCACTAGTTCAGCAGCACAGTATTTGCATGCAGACTGACTGTGGAGTCTAAGACATAAAGTAGGCAGTTGTTCAGGGCATCACACAGCTGGCAGCAACCAGATGTGGGACTGATGGCAGGAGCAGACAAGCTCCTGGGGCAGCACAAATTCAGTTTTGTTCAACTTGCTGCTGAGTCTCACGTTGCACCGCCTGGTTTGCAAACACAGGAGGCATGTTCCCCATGGAGCTAAAACCATTGAGATGGAGCTGCTTCTGCTGTCCCACTTTATCACAGATTTCATGACCACATTTGAAGACATATTTGACACCTAGACAAAAGTGAAAGACTTCAAGATTTCCTAGAAGCGAGACAAATACTCATCCTCAGCCCCATGAGCCTTCAGATACTGCAGTGAAGTGTTTGGTAGAAAAACTTTGGTTGCTTTCTGTTCCAAACAGCTCAGCTTTGATAAATGCAGCAGGATTGATCTGTGCTGTGCATCCCTTAACTGAGTTACATGTATAATCCTCCCTGGAACAGAACATTTACATTCCACTGACCTAGTTGAAAAAATGCATTAATTTTAATTTATGCAAAATTCTCCCAATAGAAAAGTGGGAGGAGAAAGGCGATGTCTTATTTGCAGTCCTTGCCTGCTTGGAGCTAGAAGTGAAGCCAACTTTTTAATCAGGATTTTTTGAAAATGCTGAAGCATTTCAATGGGTGTCTTCTTCATATAAATCCAGACAGAGCTTTTTTACCTCCCATATATCTCACAGGATCACGAATACAAAATATGCCATTAACCTGTCTCCTCTCCGCTGAGTGGTGCCTCTGCCTCTGGAGACCCTGGGGCTCCAGGAAGAGTTGAACACAAGCTGCAGCCAGACAACTCATTTCAACTCCCCCTGTTGCACACCTCCATGGAGGCTGATCCCACATGCAGACAAGAGGGAACTTCATTGTTGAAGAAGGAAGTTAATGGTGCATATTCCTATATCATCTGACCTGAAAAGCCCCGAGAGCATGGTTAGCCCACAGTCCAGCCCCAGTGCTGCAGCTCTCTCAAAGGAAAAATGGCCACTAATGTTTGTGAGAACTGGTTGTGTAGCCCAAAATTTGTCTTTAGGGTCACTTCATCTGTCTCAGTGAGTCAAACACAACAGGTCCCTGTACAAAAGGGACTGAGTGGAGGGTGGTTTTATATTGCTTCAGCATGGAAAATCAAAGGGATAGATGCCCTCATGTAAAATTCCCTTTATTAAGAATTACTTCGGGGTCTTAACTCAGCAATGTTGCTCCTACTGCAGTCAGCCAGCCCTGTTTCCACATGTGAGGATGTCAGAGCAAGAAGCCATCATTATTTGCTCAGCAGGCTCTTTGGCAGCTACCAACATCGCTGTAGTCAGTGCAAAGTAAAACCAATTAAGGAGCTTTTCATGCCAAAATGGCCTAGGAAAAGGAGAGCACCACAATGTCTGAGTCATCTTTTTCTTTATTCCTGCTTAAGGAGTAGATTTGAGGCAGGTGAGCATGAGGTCCTTTTTCTATCCCTGGAGGCTCAAGCCTGGCCCACCTTACTCATGATGATAGCCCAGCTGTGGCTGAGGGGGCTCTTCTCTCTGTACCCAAAGCAGGAGCTGTGAGTCTGAGCAATGCCACAGCTGTCCACTGGAGCCTGTATGCAACCTGAAGGAGCAGCTAAAAACCCACTGATTTGGGGAGATGTTCAGATCCAGACTCTGCCATGAGTCCTCACAGAAACATCAAACACAGCGCATGCTCATGCAGTGTTGCTGCACAACATGTTGTCTCAAGTAGTCCTTGACAGTTACCATGTAAACACAGAAACCACAACCTGAGCAAGTGAGAGGAAAAAAAATAAGCATAGAGGTTTCTGGAGCTGTAGTTCTTAAATCTCCTTATCATGTAGTACCCTTGCTGTTTATAGTCTTGCCCCTTTGTCTCAAAGTCACCTCTGTTGTGACTCTAAGAATAAGAAAATCATCCCTTGTAGGTGCAAGTAAGCATCTGTTCTTACTGGAGTATCACAGGGATGAGTTTTATTACTAATGTGTAAGGGCAAGAGCCACCATGCTTTGAGGAGATTGCTGCCCACCTGACACGGTGATTCTTCTTGGTTGCTGGTATCTTTAGCTTACAGTAAAGCTCATTTCAGATGGAAAGTACTGTAGATGTTTCGCTCATTACCAATGGAAATGAGATGGTGTGTTCTCAGTAAGGCTGTGAATGTGCTTATCTCCAGCTGTTTAAGGATACGTATCACTGAAGAAGGGCAATCCCTGCACTAGACTGCAGCTGCTCAGAGAGATATAGTATCGTAAAATGCAGACAGTGATTTGTGACATTAGAGAATTTTTTCTTCTTTTCCCCAGCCAAAAATCAGTCATTTTGCACTATACCTTATGCAGGATGAGAAAACCTTTATGAAAAGTAACCTTTTCCTGTTTTCTAATAAATGAATACCAGTAACATCAGGGGTATACTATTAGGCAGGTATAAATAAAGAAAGGCAAGGAAAGCAGGAGGAATAGTGTCCAAAGAAAGTACCCCACCAGCTCCCAGAACATTTGCAAAGATTTTTTTGGTAATTAAATCAGCATTATTAATTTCAGATATTAGAACCCAATTGTCAGCTTTTCAAGCCTAGATAACTCACAAGCTGTCATATCTCCTTCCAAATACACATGCACTCTCCCTGTGGAGGTTCACCGGTCTGAACCGGCCGGCCCGGAGCCCAGGGCTCCAGTTGTCAATGTGGCGCAGCTCCCCAGAGGGGATGCAGCTTCGTCCAAAGACTCTGAGGACGAAGTGTAACCTCCCGCACCTCGCCCCCTGAAAGTTCTCTCTTTGTTTATTGGTTAGAAGTTTAGTTACCCCGCCCCTGTTACCACCCCAACTGCCACCCCTATCTAGAATGTTCTGTTTCCCTCGCTCCCTCATTGGTTGGATTGTATCCCTCCCCTGGTTTTGTATCATTTGCTACCCTGCTTGTCCGTTAAGGCTGTACCCGAGCTGATTGGCTCCGCCCCTGCTGACCCTCCCCTGGAAACCCCGTACCCCCCTTTAAAACCCCCCAGCTGCCGTTGCTCTGGGCCGTTTGTGCCTCGTGGGTTCTGACAGCCAGACCTCACGTCCACGGACAGCCTGAGAGCCTCCAGGGTGCCTGCTTCCCTGCTCTCCTGTAATAAAGCACCTTGGAACTCTCGCCCTCTGTGGTTCTTCGCCTCTCGGGGACTGGAAGCTGACTCGACTCCCCGCCACCAGGCCTGACCCTCTGCCACAGGGCAGCCTACTCCTCCTCTCCCCATACGGGGAATCAGGCGGTGCTCCCAGGGGCCGACTGGTGCTAGTCCAGAGGGACGGAGCCGGAGCCGAGTGGGCTGAAGGCCGAGCCCAGCTCCTGCAACATCTCCCTTCTCTTTTTCTGCAGCTTGACTTTGGAACAGTCTTATAACAATTGTTTAAAGACAGATAAATGGCTATACAATGGTACAACTTTTGCTAAAAAAAGAGTAAATAGAAATAAGTGATGTCAGTGAAACAATGTGTATCTCTCTGTACAAATTAAAATTTGGAGAACTCTGGCAGGACAAAGGGAATTTCATTAACCATTCTTCTAAGCAGGGAAGTGCTGAGAAGAGACCAGAATTGTTCACTAGCATGAGTAGCCAAGGCTTGGTAAAAGCAGTCTCCAGGTGGAATTACTCTTTCATGGAATTTCTTACGACCTTCAGGAATGTGATTAACTGATAGTTTGTACGGATTTGCTATTATTAATATGGTTTGTTTTAAGAATCAGTTTGTCATTCTGAAATGTCACGCTACAGGCAAAGCTGACCAAATGTTTTCTTGAGAGAGAGGATTGTTCCAAGGTTTTGAACACACCTGGTGTTTTGTGCCGTCGCATCCAGACACTTGTTAAGAAAGGCAGCACAGAATCATAAATTCTCTGTCACCAGGTAGGATTGCTTCAAATAGGGGTAGTCCACTGTGTCCTACCATGGACTAGACAATATTCTCTACACAGGGTCTCTGCTAGTGCAAGCAACTTGGCAGACCAAACTGGAGGCGCTGGTAAATGTGTTTTGAGGGAAGAAGTGATTTGTCAAGAGACTGGCAAGGCTTTCTACATGAACTGGACTGGCCTGATGTTATCCCACAATATCTAGGAACAAATCTATCCCTGAATATGTGTTTTGTTTAACTTTTATTTGCCACCTTTAGGACAGGCTTGGTTTAATACCACAAGGGTTTCTGGCATGGTAGCCTCACTGGCTTGGTGCAGATGCATTAGTCACTTCCTTCCCTTCTTGCTATTCCTTTAGTTCATATTTATGCAAGCACACTTGTCAGAAACTCCTTGAGACTAAGTAAAGCTTTTTTTTTTCTTTTTCATTTTTTTTAAAGAATAAGAATTAATCATTAATTATTCATTCATTATTTCCTGGACCATTTAGGTAACCCACATTTCAGCTAATGGATTAATTCATTTTATGTCAGTTCAGCTGTGTCACACTGTTTCATGTTTCTTGATTGGCTGAATGAAACCTTTAAAATGGGATGTAGCAAACAAATACCATGTTCCTTGGAGTACCATAGTAGAGTAATACTTGGGTTTGTGTGTGACTGGCTGTGCAAACGATTACATCCAGGCCAGTGCAGCCAGCCACCACAGGGTGAATGCAGCACGTCAGCTGCACAGAGAATAAGTGGAGTTTGAAAATGTCATGGCAGATCTGGTCCCACTGCTTTGAATGAAACATGCCCTTTTTACAAACCTTTTGTAAGAAAAAAGTTAACTGGCCCTACAAAATGATCAGCACTATCATCTGCTTGTTGGTTTTTGTTCAACAATGACTTTCTAAAACCTCTTAAATACCTATTGTCACCACTGGACTGTCTGATTTTGTTACCTGAATGCACTTCCCAGGATATCTGCTACCAAAAAAAAAAAAAAAAAAAAGGAGCAAAATTAAAGAAAACCACAATTTTCCAAAAACCAAAAAGAAATTTAAATTGAACAAAGTGAAAAATTGCAAACGAAACTGATTCAGAAGGGGTTTTTTTCTAAAATCGTTTTTGTATTGTAATGCACAGACATGCCCATCAACCATTCAGCATTATTTCTGCAAGTTTAGTACACAGAAACCTTAACATGCAAAGACTTCATTGTCCTTTGCTTTAGTCTTCTGTCCAGGCTGAACTTCAGCTTCTCCTCTTTATATTTTCCTCCATTATAGATTCATATTACTTCTATCATCATTTTGCTAACATTTCTTATTTAGAAGTAGAGAAAAGTAGAATCTCTCACCAGTACATTTATCTTGCTACTGGGAATTATCTGAATAGAAAATGAGCACAAGCAACACTCATTTACCATGAAAAAGCAAGCTGGAAAGTGTCAGAGAGATGCAATGAATGAACTCCTCTTGCTAATGGCTAGCTGGCCTTGTTATTAATATGGTTATAATAACGTTAAGCTTCTCTATTAAGTCAGCAGACAGGGGCTATTGGTTACACTTCATTTCTAAGAAACAGGCCCATTTTTCAATTATATTCTAATTCATGGTGCCTTTAAATGCCTGGAAAATGCAAGTTCAAGATCTCACTGAGGATGCTGCAAAGTTTAACTAAAACAAAAACCTCTATTTAGAATGACCACATTTGCTGGCTTGTGATTCACTTCTTCCCTTTTCCTAGATGAAGGGAAGAAATTGATTACCCCTGTGCATATTTGGAAACAAAATTCATAACAAATAAAACTGAAAGTAAGTGAAGATCATCCTGAGGACATGACTGAAGTTATGTCCTTAAAACCCTCTGCCAGAGGGTAACTCCAAATGCTGAGTTACCTGGTTGTGCTCGGCAGTCACATACTGGTGTGCAGCTGCAATTTTGGAGTGCCTGTCAGCATCAGAGGACAGGCATTAGAACACCTTCATCTCTTCCTCATGCCTTTGTGCCCCTGGTGCAATGGTCCATTTTCAGTCCCTACCTATTGCTGGGGCATGCATATGGTGCAGTCTATCCTGGGGCTGTGGGCCACCCAGGGGAGCAGGGCAGCAGGATTCTCATGTCTCTCAAGTTTCTGGGTGTGCAGGGAAATAGTGTTACCTCAAGGATGCTCCTGGACAGTGATGAGAGCAATGATGCTGTTTGCATCTGCATCACTATGCATACACTCTACATGTCTGAGCTCTCAACATTGCCCAGGTCCCAGCAGCACTACTGCCTCCTCCTGCTGTGCACACCACTGTGGGGACTGGCTCCAGGTACAGCCTGTGTCACCATGCCTATTTGGGAAGGAAGCAGAATCTTCTCTCTTGGTGTCCTTGTCAGTTGCTCTCTGTCTCTTTCTCACTCTCTTTGCATTGCTCCAATGAGACAGCTCAGCTCCTGCCAGCATGGCAGCAGTGATGTACTGTTCACATGGTGGGTAGGGACAGGGCCTGAGACATGTCCCTTATTCCCCCGTCTCTTGGTCTTTCAACTCCAGTGACTTGCACTGCACTGTGGACATTAGCACACCTTTGTCTAAGGCCCAGCTAGCAAGGACTTATGGTAAAAGCCCTGGTCCTAGGCAGTGGGGGCTGTTGTTCAGCTAGTAATCCCCTTTTCTTTGGGGGTGTAGGGGTGTCTGTAATAACAGCGAGCATTTCTGACACTCTCAGGACAAAGCACTGGCTCCAGAGAACAGCCAGTGACATTTCACCTCCCTGTTTAGAATGAAGCAGCCTTTTTGAATTTGAGAGTGACTGATATTCATGACCTTTTCCTCTCAGAAGTGAAAGACTGTTGTTAAAATATGCTCTGCCTGCATCTTGGGATGTGCAGTGAGTTGACCTGCCCTTGAAAACAGGACTTGAAAGGACTTCACTTCCCAGGGTCTTGGTCCTGCAAAGGGAGGAGAGTTGGGGGTTTGATCATTCAGGGTAAGAAATTACATGAGGGATCGGGGGTAGGAGACTTGAAATCCCCTGAGTGGTCATGAGGTTTGGAAAACTGAGAACATGCTTTGTAGATCCACCAAACTGTTGCTGTTGGCACAGCAAGAGGAGGAACCCCTGTGCCTGATGCAGGGAAAATGCTTCCTTAACAGGGATGAAAAATTAATTTAAGATATGAGCTATCTCCCTGCACAGACTTATAAAGACAAAATGTCCAAATGAGCAAGAGGACTGAAGTGTTTCAATTACAGCTACAGGGCTCTTGCTTAATTTTCTATAAACCTGAATACAGACAAATATCTAACAGATATAACAGGGGGTCTGATTCCGGTTCCTTGCAAGAAATAGCATGGCCAGGATTGTTGCTTGCAGGCTTATCAAAATTACAACCATAATTCTCTATTAAATGATTGAAAAAACAAAGAAAAAAAAAGGAACCAAGGAGTCCGAGAGAATGATCATAGCAATCTTATGATCATAGTGAACCTTTTAAGCTTTAAAATTATGATAAAATAGAAAGGATATTATTTTCTGTACAATAAAAAAATGTCTGCTCTTTGCAAAGCATTATTATTTTCATGATTACTACTAATGCCTACATCAAGGCAGAGTTTGTTTCCTTTCTACACAGTGGAAGGGAAGTTCTGAGAATTGCAGACCTGCAGCTGAGAGTTAAATTAGGCTGACGATATTTTTTCAGCTTTTGGCTTCTTTTAGTGTACCTCCTTTTGCATGAATGCTCTTTTCAAACTGGAGCTCTGCAGCTGTACGTAGGCACGGGGAAAAAAACTTTCTCAAGTATATGCATTAGCAACCAGTCCTCAGGCTCATTTGAAGCTGTTGTACCTACTTAGGCAGTGTTTGAAGAGCTTTCAGATCATAATGAATTCGTGCACCCTACTTCATTTAAATACATGGAGACGCCATTTTTAAGTGCATAATCCTGAGCTCTCCTGTTTGGTTTTGCACATCAAAACAGAAGGCGCTTGGGATCAGTCCCTGTTCACACTGCCATTATGAGGAAGTAATTACTATTTCAATGAAGTCACTGCAGGGGTGACACCTCAGGATGGACTGTTTGGTGCAGTGAGCAGCATCCAAGGGATTAATCCAGGGACCCTGATGCCCAGACCAACTGGGGAATTTTGAGTACTCTGTTAGCCCCTAGACAGGGTCCACACCTGAAAGGCCCAGGCTTTGGAGCATTTTGAACAGTCTTGAAGCCATGTTGCCCATAGCTTGATCTTTTGCCCTCAGCAACCTGCTTGAAGCTTGTCTAAAGCACAGCAGATCTCCTTTCCCTACATGTGTCCTATTACTCATTTTGAGCTAGGGGCATCCAAGCCTTCCCAGTGCCTTTCAACATGCTTTGTCCCATCACAATGATGAAGGATGAGAAGCAGAAAATGCAATTTTTCTGTACACTAAATAAGAAATGAGTAAAAACTAAGTAAAAATTAGGTTTAAAAGTACAAAAAGTAAAATGTACATCTCAGACCTAGGTAGACTAAAGTAATCATGCTCTTCAGGGGACAGATACTGATGAAATCTCATCCATGCAGATGAGGCTGACACCTTTTCTGTGATCTGAAGGGGGAATAAGGCTAGAAGATCTCCTGTGACAGTGACACAAGGAGCTGGCAAAGCAGCAGCAAATCTGGCTTGCACAGGAGTCTGCATGGTGGCAAGCTTGCCCTAGCAAGGTAGTTCAAGCCACCTTGGGTACCCCTACACAATAGGGCTGGCATGCCAGGAAGCTTCAGACTCTTTTGAAATTGTAGTGATTTCAGCTTGCCCCTCAATCCATACTGTGGTTGCCCTCCTTCTAAAGGAGAAAGTCCTTTCACAACCCCCCTGCTCCCCTCCCTGACACTGCCCCTTGCCGGTAATTAAATAATGGACTAATGGAACATGTCATGATGGTAAGTGCTTAAAAGATTTATCTTTCTGACTTCATTTGAGACATTTTAGTATCAGCCAGCAGTTTCCAGCCATCATGATAATTTATTTAAATGATTTATGTGGAAAAACAAGACATTCCACAATACCTGTAAGACAGCTCCTGGAGTGTGGCTGCTGCTGGCTAACACTGCCTCTGGGAGCAGAGGTACTCATTTACACCTTGTACTTCTTATCTCTGCGGGGAGGTGATTACCCCTGACAACAACACCTCTTGCCAGGGATTTTAAGCATTTCTGCTTGAACAAATATGAAGCCACATGGAATTTAAAAAGCATGGTGCACAGGAACAACATGGGAAAGGATTATTTCAACAGCGCTCAATACTGCAAAATAAAATTAAAATAAACAAAAAATCCCAAACAAACAAGCTCAAGGAATAGATTTCTCCAAAGTAAAACCAAAACATATTTAAGGACTCCAGAACAAAAGCTGGGGGGAGACAGGGGCTGATCAATCTGTGGGAATAGCCAGACACTAGACACTACCCTGTTAAAGCTTTCAGAAGCATTGACTGAGAGCAGCTGCAGAAAGTACATTTTTGACCATAAAACAGCAGCAAGCCATTCTGCAAAAACGTACAAGCAATTTACGGGCTCACCACTGCCTCTAGAACTGCCTGGTCTATCCATTGCAAAGAAATACTGCCAGTTAAACAAAACTGCAATGTACTAAAGTTGACTTATCCAATTTCTGAAGCTCTTCAGTGAGCAGTGTCATTCGTTCCTCTCTGGACTCAGTGATGTCCCTGCAAGTTACATTAATTTGCAGCCTCGGAGTTCAGTCCCAGTCACCTTCAGCTTTACTGCAAACGCCTTCCCAATACCAAGGATGTGATATGACATATGACTTCCTTGCCTACGTGCACAGGGCTAAGGGGATTTTGAGACTCATTCTCCTGCCACTGTGAGTTGGCCAGCTGAAATCAAAGCTGTGTTCAGCAATTGCTGCCTTGCAGACACTGGGAGCAGGAACAGAGTGCAGTGGGCAGGCTCTCCTGGACCTGGGCAGGGAGGTATGCTGAGTGGAGCAAGGGCAGAGCTCAGGGTCAGGATGCTCAGCTCACACCAGGGCCTGAGGGAGCTCTCCCATGCACCCACAGATACGTGTGTGTGCAAGCTAGCTTCCAGTATGGTTGTGGTGACACCTCAAACACCACATCAGAGGGCTTTGGATGGACTTTACTCAGCTCCTCTCTAGGTATATGTGTTTTCCAAAAGTCAGTGAGTAAATTAAGACCTTCAGCAGGTCTTATTTTACTTTACTTATGTACTTTATTAAGGCCTTGAGCCTGTGCCGTTAGGGTAGGAAAAGAGACAGACAAGAGACACTCCTGCCTGCATGAGGCATTGTGCACCCCACTGGCCGTTTTCCCAGAGCACCAGTTGCCTGGCCACTGGCACACAAGTCATTGAGCCGGGAGGCAGAAGGGAGCATTCCACCTTGCTTTGTGTTTGCAGTCAGAGACAACTATCAGGGCTGGGCAGAACATATTTTCATCTAGAAAGCAGGAGTATTTATAAGTCTAAAGAGCAAGTTATTTTCTCCCAGGGACCATGAGGCTTGTTAAGCGTTACAGAGGGCACAGCCTGTCAAGTCAATCAGCAGACACAATGCCTTGCCACAAGCTCTTCCCAAGCAGGGGGTCCCCACACCACAGAGAGCACAAGCCTGAGGGGAGCCTGTCCTTGTTCTCCTGCTCTCTGCTGGTGTAATGGAACTATCAAAGCTCTGCTGCTACTACCTGAGCCAGCCCTACTGGTGCTGCCTAGGTGGTAACATGCCCTGAAACTTCAGCAAACATTTGCCCTGTCTCTCCCCCCTGTCCCCCCACCCTCAACCCTATTTCTCCATCTCTGAGAAGTTTCAACAAAACCAGCAGCAGTATCCTTGCTAGGTAACATCTGTTTCCCAAGGCCAGTGTGAACAAAGTTAACTAGCCTTCCATCTAACTGGGTACTGTCTCTGAAACGCTCAAAGTTCAGGCATTTGCTCTCGTTAGCCTGCACTTTGTGGAGTGCTTCTCAAAAACAGTAGGTTTTTAATAGACTCCTTAGCTTTGATGGAGTGGTGTTTTTTGATAAATAATAAAATGCCCAACTTAGAAATAGCTATTAATTATTCACTGAAATAGCAACTGCAACCTCAGTTGCCTCACATCCCAATACAATGCTCCATTGCAGTCTAGAACCTCCCTGTGAGGAGAAGAGGAGGGGCAGACACTGATCTCTTCTCTGTGATGACAGTGACAGGACCCAAGGGACTGGCCTGAAGTTGTGTCAGGGGAAGTTTAGGTTGGATTTTAGAAAAAGGTTTTCACCCAGAGAGTGATGAGGCACTGGAATGGGCTCCCCAGGGCAGTGGTCACAGCACCAGCCTGACACTTCAAGAAGTTTGGAGAATGCTCTCAGGCACAAGGTCTGACTCTTGGGGATTTTTCTGTGTAGGGACAGGAGCTGGAGTCAATGATCCTTGTGGGTCCCTTCCAACTCAACATATTCTTTGATTCTGGGAAGAACTGATCTCTCTATAAACAGACACTCCTCAGGTAACCGGATCATGATCCTGTTGATTTTGTGTTTTCCCCATTTACTTCAACAAGAGCAGGAGGAGCCACTTTATTCACTTAATTTACACTTGCAGACAGATCTACTGACTCCATGGAAGTTATGTCAGTCTCCAAAATCAGAAGACTGGGCGTTTGATTTTGTGCATGCTGGCATCACTTACTTATTCAGATTATTGCTGAGTTAAGTCCAACTTATGTCCATTATTTGCAATGATAAATACCTGCATTATTTGTCATCAAAACCCTGATTGCTGGTTTATAGGCTGAAATGGGCAAATCACTTGCAATAAAATATCATTAAGCCTCTAGCTGAAAGTTTGATAGCTGATAGGCAGTTTGGAATATTAACTGGTGCAAATAAAAAGTAAAGAATACTCTGAGGAGATATCCAAAGGACAACTCTGGACAGACACCAAAATAAAGTCAATAAATAGGTGTCAAATTGGTACTAAGCAGGAAAAGCAACAGGCCTTGCTATTAGTAGAGTGTTTTGATTCAGATGCACTAATATAATGACATTATTAAGAAGATGGACAAAAACCTGGAGTTCTGGAAGAGTATCTTATATAACAGAAAGGCTTTTTGATTCCTATAAGAATCATATTCACCTGTAAAATCTACCATCTTAACATTGCTGGGTTTTTTTATTAAGAAACACAAATGCTTTTTTACATTTTTAAACAGAATTAATCTTTTATCTGTAAAGTCTAATGGTGGAAAACTGAGTGATCTCTAGGAATATGGGTGATAGGGAAGGTACAGAAGGTAAACCAAAACCATGATTTACAGAGCTGAAAGTGCTAAGTATTAGTCTTCTGTTTGCACATATGGGCTTAACTGACTTTATCTTCCTTTAACACACTACAGCCTGCAAGATACAGCACTTTCCTCTTACCATGCAATCTCCTGAGCATAGAAAACACTGGAAATGAAGACTCCTAAAAACTATTGACATGGCCTAAATACTTTGGAACATTGTATTTACTTTGTCCAAACCAGGCAGGATTGAAGCAAGTTGGCATGTCTGGCTGAGGTGGGGCGGTCCTGCTCATGGAGTCTGGACTGACAAAACCACTGAAGGAAAGCCCAAGTAGGAAGCATGTGATAAATTCATACCCACAAAAACAGTATCAAATAACAGCAGCACTGCTGTGTTCTCCAGTTTGGAAGGAAACCATATAACCACAGATTTGATTGAGCTTCTGCTGGGAAGTCAGTGTAATCATCACCTTCAAAAACAGGTCTGTTGTCTGTCACATAGAGACAAATTGCTTATGATACTTTGCACTGTTCAATTATTCTTGCTCAGAACAAGATTGAAAAGAAGTTCCTCAGGGTGCTTTTTATCTTTTTCCTTCCTTTTGCAGCACTAGTGAGGGTGCTTGGCTTTAGCATGTATTTTTGACTCCCTGAGTTGAGGAAGTTATCTTTTCCAAGCAGCTGGGCCTGAGGTTTTTTCCATCATATGTTGCTCCACAGGGACCTTTGGGAGCTGGCCACAGGCAGGTCAACAGGAATAAAGATGGCAGAAATCTGCACGATGTCATTGGCTTCAGCTCTCCTATCAGCACATATTACACAAAACAGAATTTGCCCTTAATATTCTTTTGTTGTTCTTACATCAAAGGGCTAAATTATGCCCACTCATATGTGTAAGAGGCTTTTCAGTTACCTTTCTGATGCAAATTACATCATTTTGCATCATCCACTGATTATCTGCAGTTTGAAAAGTCCCACAGATGTGAGCAAAGCCTATATGTCAGTTTTTTCCTCCTCTGAGAACAGCGTCCAAGTAAGCAAAATTGAAACAGTCCTGTGGGAATTCTAGTTTAGCTGCAGCTCAAGAGTGAAACCAGTAAAAAAGTTTGTCAGGTATTTGATGAAACTGTGATTAAAGGACTGGGTGTGCCCAGCTCAGCACCTGGATGTATACCAAGTCATCTCCAACACATATATCCTCTCCCCTTGCTAGATGCCCGTTTTGAGGACAGTGCACTGTTATATTTAGCAGGTGCTTCAGGTCCATTAGACGACAGCCCAGTGTGAGATCTGCCCTCAGCTCTCATTGCACAACATGGAATAAGTTGTATTTGATTGTGGCAACATGCTGACAATGCCAAGGCTAATGAACTTACAAAGAATGCTTAATGAAGTCAAATTATGAGTGATTGTTTTACTAGGTGGCATTTGAGATTTAGAATAATCATTACAAAGTAAATCCTCTACCCACCTCTGACTGGGCTCTTGTAGAGGTTCACAGCATTTCAAAAAGCAATTGAGTCAAGAAAAAGCAGGTACCCAAAAGGTCTGCAAAGCCACATCAACCAAACGTGATATTACTTATTGTTTTTAAGGAGCAGTGACAGGAAAGTATGGGGGCAAAGACGGAACTATATCATGACTCTGCCTTGTGTTATTAATGTGGATAGACCACCTCACCAGCTGTGCCTGTGTTAAATCTCAGTAATCATTTGCAAGTTCAAGCTTTTGAATGTCTGTTATATAGCCTGGGACTGTAGTCTACATTTATTAATTTAATGGTGGTTTCTGGACCATCTCTTATTATCTAGTCAGATATATTAAATTATGACAGAAGACTTCTCCAGAAGTCCACTGAGGGCACTCACAGAACACTGCCAGATGGTCAAACACCCAAGACAAGAAGTAAAAGGAGCCTTTTCACTCAGTGCCATCTATCCTGCTGAAGGTCTGAAGTTCTGTCAAACTTACCCATTTCTTAACTTGTGGAAGTTAGGGAAGATGTGGCTTTGTAGGACTCTCCTTTCTCCTACACTGAACAGCCTACAAGGTTGCAATGGGACCACAAACAAGCCTTCATCACGCATCGAAGGGCACAGTATGAAAGGCAGCTGCCAGAGTTGGAAGCATCAATGTCAGCTCTTTTTCTTTGCCAAAAAGAGTATTGATTCTCTATACTTACTCCTGTAACTTGGCTGACAGGTTTGTAGGACAGCAAGAATCTCAGCTAACAACAGTGCTGCTTCAGCCAGTTGCTCTTAATAACCCTGCCAAGGAAAGATTTATAGACAGGAGCTGAACAAGGCAAGAGAATACTGGTTTTTTTAAACATAAGAACATATTTCAGGAAAGTTTGCTCGGGTACCAGTTGTCTCATTCTTTTCCACAAAGCTGCAAGAGTACAGTCTTTCTGGACTGTTTGATGGGTAAGAGGTGATATATGAAGTAGGGTAAAAGGATATACATAAAGCTGGTTGGCCTGTCTGTTCCCTCATATAGCGGCAGCTATCCAATAGCAAAGGTTCTTAAATCGTGATCTTCTAGACTCACAACTGACCCATTTCCCCTTGAAGTTAATTAGAAACCTCTTGCTGATCTGTATGCAGACTATATGCTTACCACAGACAAGATTTGTCTGTCCATACATCCTCTTTCCCTAAGGTCATCTTCTTGTTCGGCTATGATTGCCATGAGCACACATTCTTCTTCAAAATTAATAACCAGGTCTTTCCACACGGCCTCTCTGCTTTGACAGATATCTATATCCTGACCTGCTGTTTCAGAGACACTACCAAATCTGGCACAATGCACTGGCAAATAAAGGCAATACCATAAAAATAGGAATTAAGATAATTGGTTAGATATTACTGCTGTGGTAGAATGTATGTCAAAAGAAGGAATGTGCTGTGCTGACTATAGGATAGCTCTGATTTACTATACTTTCAAACCATACCTTAAATGCACTGTGGTTTTCAGGATGGCTGTAACTTTTTCTCTCACCTTAAAGCAGTCCCTTCTATCCATTATCTTTATGTACCCTCTGTCCTCCAGAGAATATCTGGTGGAAAAACCAACCAGCCCAAAGCACCTTGCAGGCTGGCAACTTGGGCTTTATAATGCCTTTTTGGGAGCTATAAAGAAGACACACAGCAAATATAGATTGATACATGAGATAGTCTGTGCATGCTTATGTGGCTGATTGACTGTGACAATGCCAGATGATGGAAACAGATATTTCTCGAGCTTTGCTCATCAAAAAGAAGCAGAAAGAAGCACAAGCTTCTTTCATTGTTTTGTTTTTGTAAATCATGCTTTAGTAAAACACAAGTAAAAGTCTTGTTTATATTGAACTTTAAGTCTTAGCTAGTTGTTGAACAGCATCAAGCAGGTAATGTTTGGAGGACTTCTGAGGACTCAGAGCCTCTCACTTTGGTTTTCCAGTGGAACAAAAAGCCAGCACCCTTGGCAACAAAAAAGAAAAAAACCAACAGTCTTGTAAAAACATTAAACCTCTTGGATTCTTGCAATGCACTGAATAAGAATGAGCTTTGAACTCTGAGATGACAAGGTGTGCCTGGTTAGCTTTAGTGCCAGGGTGAGGAAGTCCCCTGGAGACATGTACTGCAGAGGAAGAATTCAATCACTAAGGTGTTTCTAGGCTGAAACAGCTGGATGGTGGATTAGACTGAAATATATTCATAGAATGTGCTGACAGGTGTTCTCCAACTCGGAACCAATTAAAGAAGAAAGGACATTTGTTTCTGTAAGTACAAATTTTTTGTCCTTCTCCTGAGTATACAATATAGAAATTATTCTACTTTAATAGATGGGGATGAATTCTAAATTGTGCCTGAGTCTCTCCCAGTACTAAGCAATTATTTCTCCCTTTTTCTCACCCAAAAGCCTTAGGCTAGTTTACAAAAAATAACTATCATTCTAAAAGATTTGGCTGTCACTTTGCTGAACAGTGGTTTCTGGCTAATAGGACAGAGTTTACAATCACTCTTAAAAGGCCTGTGGTAGAAACTATTAAATACCCCAGTTGGGATTGAGATGGAGCAGTCCCCAAGGGACCTTTGTGCACTGATCTCACAGCCACTGGGAGAATAAATAAGTGCATAGCCTGTCACCCTGGCTAATAACTCCCAGAGACAGAGGTTGGCATTACGCAATGGGAGTTAGCCTATGTTTCAATGATGTCTTGCTACTAAATTTGCCTCCCTGAAAGGCTTTTAATGACTACAAGAAAAAAAGAGATGTCAGACTGAAGGCTTATGACCCAGCAGTCTGGGTCTCATGACAGCCAGCACTAATCAGGCACAGAAGAATATTTTTTAAAATAATGTATCAGTTGCTTTTCTTTGGAGTGGAATATGAATTGTAAGTGTCCTGTCCACAAGGAGTAAAATGATTTCTTGACCAAGCAATATCCTGGACTGTACAGGACACTGCAGGAGGTCACCAGGTCCCCACTAAACAAAACAAGGAGGAACCAGAGGAAGGACAAAGATTCAGCATTGCAGTGCCCCATGACAGCAGACTTCACATGGGGCATTTGAACCCCTACTCCTTTTACTAGGATGTTCTTTATGAAGCAGTCTTGTCCTGCTAAAATTTTGATAACTGCTTTATAACCACTCAGATTAATAACTGATCTCCAATGATTAAAACAAAAATTCTGCATCCTCCAAAACTCATATTTAGATAAACATGAACAAAACCAAGCGCACTAGAGGTACTTTTTCAAGGGGAATTAAAATTCGTCTACAATAACAAAATATGTCATGTTTTAAGACCCCAAAAAAACTCAATGAAACTTTTAGAAGGGATTACAGTTGTTCATGTACTCGGAGTTAGATGTGTGGGAGAAATACTGACAAGATATCCTCAGGAGCTCAAAACAGTAAAAAAAACCTTTACTGGCAACTTCAGACAATAAGAGAAATTTGGCAAAAGGTTTAGAGCGGCATTCAATCAACATAAACCACTTCTCAAAGCATTAACCTCATAAACTCTAAGCCTGTTCAATTTTTAATTACTCAGAAATTCTAAGGAGAGAATTAGAAGAAAGACAGAAAAGAACAAACATAGCTACCAACTCCTGGGTACCAGCAGTGCTCAACTGATAGAATATCCAAGAGGATATAGGGTCAAGACATGTGCTTATCTCATGTTTGACCTTAAATACTCCTTGCCTTCCTGGGCCCTTCCCCCAGGTGAGCCTTGTGGTCATTTGGCCACTCAGGAGCTGGGTTAGGAGCTCCGGGGCAGGTGGGGAGCATTGCCTGTGATGTGTCAGGGATTGGTGGCCACTACAGGGCTGGGATCAGCGCAGGGGGTGTATGGGGCAGGACACTGCCTCCCCAGGGCTGGGCCTGACCTGCCTCTTCCCCACATACATGGAAGGTTTCGAGCCAGCAGTCCTTCCAGTCTCCCACACATGTGCAGCAATTTGGCTTCAGAGATGCAGAATACTTAAGGTGGAAATTTTGCTGAAGGGAGAGTAAGAAAAGAAAATTATTGCTGGAACCTGCAAGACTGGGAAGGGTGATATGTTTAAAATGTTTATTACTTTTACAGGTTCATCTGTACAAATCAAAGTCAGCTAAGAAGGCAGCAGATGTTAAAGTCGTTAGTGCCAAATACTAGTTTAAGGAGTTAAGAAACAGCAATGGAAACAAATTATTTTGGACTTTTAATGCCATGAGAACAAATGGGCTACAGTGCTCATGAGAGTAGCCAGTATGAAGGATACACTGGTTTAGGCAAGAATGGAGAAACACTGGTTTTCTTATGAAGTTTTTAATTCTTTACCTTCATTATATGTGTTTATCAACTTTAAAGTAAAAAAATGGAGCTGGATGTTTCTGTAGGGTCAAAACTGCAGCAGAAATAAATAGAAAGGCAGCTTTACAGTGTGCAGGAATTCCTACTAACTGACCAAGAGGGCAGATTTACAATCTCTTAAAAAGCCAGATCTGAGGTTCTGAGCCCTGCTTGGGAAAAAAAAGTTAGAAATAATTGAAGTTATAACACTTCTCTAACACCTTTCCCATTTGCAACCCTCAAGTGTTTTACAAACGTTAATTTAGTGCAGACCCCAGGACAGCTTCATTACTTTTCCCTCAATCTCTATTTTACAGGTGAAAAAACAGTGCAGAAGTGAAATGTCTTTCCAAAGATCATATACCTTCTGCCTTGCAACCACCAATTTTGATGCTCCTGCTCATACCACTATATCACATTGGCAAGTTAGTGTGATAGTCCCCAATGTGAAATGGTCTCCTGGGAATGAAATGTGTAACCCGTCAAATATACAGCTTGTTTACATTTGCTTATGTTTAATGTACCCCTTTAAATAACATGTTTTCAGTGAGCAATTTGACCAGTTCATAATTTACTTTACCATTAAATCATGCTAAGGTGTTTTTTTGAAGTCAAATCTAATTAAATTACTGTTAACTTCAAACAAGAAGTTGAGCCAGTGATTCATTGAAGGATTTATCTCTGTCAGATTCGCAGTTAAACACATAAAAAATTGATCCATTTATATATGTATTTTGCTGTAGTTAAAGCTATCAAGGTTATAAATTCCAAACAATTCCCATGCTTGTGGTGAGGAATACCAATTTTAGGATGACAACATTTGGAATAACCTTTCTTTTTGCACTGAAAAGCATTTTTCTCCACAACCTGCATGTTTAACCTCTAAGATTTCCTCTTCACGAAGCACAAAAGATTCTGTTTTACTTGTGCATTTTAAGACATCATCAAGAGGCAGTATACTTTCTTTTTCTTTTCTTCAATGAGTGACTGCCTTTGAAATCACTTCAAGTGTAAGGCATGAAATACTTCTTTGTGAGTTTACATACCTCTTCCAAAAGCAGTGGAAATGCCAGACTAACACTTTCAAAACAGGTTGTTTTCATATTTAGGTGTCTGGTCTGAGGTTTCTGGAAAGAACCTGGTTCAAAGGGTGGATTTTCAGCTTGATATGTCTCCCAAAAGATCATGTGTATTTATATATGTAGTATGTAGGCCTATGAACTGAGCTCTCTGAGCAGGTTGCCCTGGTTTCTGATGCGAATGTTCCCAGTCCCCTTGAACAGAATCCAACTTCCAGATTCCAAATCCTGTATTTGGTGGGAGGTGAGTTCAGGTCTCTTAGGCTATCATGGTGTTTAGCCCCACTGGGACACCTCTTAGGCCACGGTTGCTTCCATTCAGAATAAAAGAGCACCACCCACTTGAGCATCCTCCATGGGAACTAAGCTTTTTCTCTTGCTGCAAATTCCTCCGAGTCTTGTTTCTCCTAACAGTTTATCTCAAGCCTTCAGATTTTTCTCACTCTTAGTTCTATTTTTAAAACCATTTTTAAAACCATTTTTTTCTATAATATATAATCAGCACTCACCTGACAAGAGAGTGTACTTCAAAAAAGCTGCTTTAGGACCACATGATAATAAATTCTCCTTAATCCGAAATATAGACGAGATACAGAGCAGGGCCTACAACAAGTTTTAGAGAGAGCATTAGTGTCAGCAGTTTAGAGAGAATTAAAAAGAAAAATAACATTCCATCCCTGAGGAAAAATCCAAGTAGTGCCTAAGACTAAAAGGAACATTTCTATTGGGAATTGCTTATGAAAGAGATTTTTAGTTCAGAATAAGGAAATCACTAGGCACTGCATAAGGATTATATTGATCAAAAATAGTCTTCTGAAATATCAGGATCCAAAGAAGAGATCAAGTTAAAGACACAAATAAAAGTAAGCAACCCAAATGCAGGAGAAACTCCATCTTGCACTTGCAGCAAAGATTGCTTGTGTTCAGACTCTAAATAAGACAGACGCTTCTTGCAGTTGGGAACATTTGAAACCTGACTTATAGCTATGATCCATAACAGTGCTAGATTTATTGACCACCTGCTGTGAAAACAGAGCCTTTTTTGCAGCAAAACCTCAGCTCGCCATTTGTGAAGCATCTCCTGTGTCATTTTCACAATTTCCTAGAAGACGTGATTAACCCAGATGCAGTGCTGCTCCATTCCTGCATGCTCACCAATCAGTGCAGGATTAATAAGATGCCAGGTGAGACCACTGAACCTCCTGGTGCGTTATTGAAAGAAAAGTGAGTGTGCTAAAAATATTTAGAGATTTATTTGATTTCTCCACGTGAAGTCCTCTATAATTTATCACTTCAGTTCACACTTGTTCTGTTTTCTGCTTTGTTTTATTTTAGGTCTTTCTCTCCTGTTTTTAACTATGACCAGTCACAGGTTTGGATCTATGATGCTTATCAGTGCACCCCAGTCCCTGTGTTTAGCTATTTTCCTTTCTGCTACACCAGCAAGCCTCTCCAGTTGTTCTGCTGAGCATAGAAGATGCTGAAATTATACACATCTCAAATGTGTAAGTATTGAGCAATAAGGTTACAGTATTCTCTTCTTTGTGAGTTATGTTTTTCATAAATATCCAGAGATATGAATGGGCTGGAACAAAGCCGGAACAAGCAGGGAACTGATTCTTATTCTGAGCTGCAGAAGAAGCCTGCTCTGCTGTACTAAATCACAGTAAAACAATCCCTTTGTCTAATGGTTATTTAATTTCATCCAACAGGTCCCCTTAGAACATGCAGATTTTCTGTGAGAAGCTGAAAGCAAAATCAAACATGACATTTTTGGATATTCACCAAAAGCCATTAAATGGATAAATGTCTGAAAAAAACCACCAGTTTTTCTCCAATACTTCAATACCCAGGATTGGAGACATGACAAATTTTATAAATAAAAAATCATTGGGCTTCCGCTGGAAACTTCTGACAAATAGAAGTGATCTGGTTAATTTATTTGAAAACTTCTGTTTATTTAGCATTACGATGAAAAGTCTTTTAAGCACAGAAACAGCCTCATGGAGCTGTTGGATGCCGTGTAGGCAGTAACAGCAGCTATTCTCTGTATGCAAGTCTGCCAAAATCGGTATGGCCTGCAAAGTGCAAAAGCAAAGTAGGTACAGGAACATACAGGTAGCAGATGTCACTGCCACTTTGGATGACCCAGAACTGGGGTTCTCACTACATTTACTAAGCAAGAGAACAAGGCACATTTGTTTCAGATTCTTCTAAATAGATACCAAAACTGACTGCAGCACAAGCACAAGAAATAGACTGGCTGATTGTACAGAATAAAATCAAGTTTTTACTATAAATCCATCAAAATGGCCAGTCCTGGCCAGATTGATAAGTCAATGTATATCAAGCTACCTGACAGGTGATGTTGAAGAAAAATAGATAGACTCATATATACCTGGGAGGAAAATTATCTGAAAATGTAAGCAGTCAGACCAGTACCGATCTGATGTAATACAGAAGGCATGAATGACACTCAGAAAAATGTTTTGGTGAATGGCTTTATCACCTGCTTGAGTTATGCCCCAAAAGTCTCAGTGAAGTTGATGTTGTTGTCTTAGGCTGAGCAACTCAACTTTGCTGTTCAAAATCATTAGTTGTCTTTGGAGATCTTGATCCTTTATGTGGAGAGCCATTTGCAGGTGAGTAGGTTTTTTAAAAACACATTGCTATATCACAGTAAAAATACATTATATTACATTAAAATACACTGTTATATAGCTATGTAAATAAATATATAAATTTATTTATTCCATTCAAGAGAGAGCTGTGGGCATGTTATATTTATCTCCACTGGGCATTGAATAAAAGCTTATGAGCCTGTGGAAAGAAGTAAGGACTAAGTATTTCTGAAAGGTGGGAGCAGGCATTGCCTGTCCTGTGTACTGCTTACTACTGTTTTACTGCTCACTCATAGTTTCACAGGATTTAACCCCAGGCAGAGATTAAATGGCAACTTTTTATGAGTTTAGACAAACTTACTGAGCCTACTGCATGCAACAGGACATTTTCTTTCTAAGGTGATTTATCTCTATGTGGCTGGAGCAATAAATACTCTGAAAATTAACTCCATACTCGCTTGTAAAATAAAATCCACATTAATCTCAACTATCAGAGACAACTATAAATTGAATAAAAGTGAAATAGGGTAAAGAGGGTTTGGAAAAAAAGCCCCATCACTGGCAACACAGCCCTGGGCAGACATTATAGCAAAGTTGGCTGAGACCAGCTGTCAAGAGGCCCCAGAAAACTGGCTCTTGGGGCACCTTTGACAACACTGAACATGAATCTTCAGGTGTCTATGAGCTACATGCAGGTCCTGTAGACCACTGTGGGGAATAATTACCTCTGCTTCAGGGAGGAGATCAGTAGAAAAGCTGAATCTTTTGTCAAGGGGAAAAGGAATGAGTGATTGGAGAGCAGGAATACAGACATGGAGAATATAGCAGACTCTTTAAATTTTAACGCAAGGTACCATTGGTCCTCGTGGGTCAACAGAATGGAGCAACTTCACCTTGTCTGGTTGATGTGTCTGAGTCGTGGGGGTGTGTACCCAAAGTGTGAGTTATCCTAGCTCTGTCTTTCTGCAGCCAGTCTTCTGGAAGAACCACATTACTGAACTCTTCTATAAAAATTTTTCCCAGATTATCTCTCTTAGGTTAAAGGCCAATGCTGTTCTTTTTGAGCTAGTTCTGAGGAACCTCCCCCATAACTAAACATACCGGATTCCCTACAAGCAGTGCCTCCAGCTGATGCCAGTGGAGGGAGCAGGAGTTGTTCCTTATTTGAAAGCTAAAGGGAAGGAGAAGAAGGAAAGAAGTATACATAGCTATTTCAGAATCTGGGGGCAATTATTTCTACTGGATTATGAAATGTAGTGAAATTCCTATCATTTTCTTAGCTTGAATAAATGTATTCATCAGGGCCCCTTTTCATCAAAGAACGCTGTATGCAGGTATCTGTAAGTGCATGGACACCACATCCTACAGATGATGCACAGATTCAGTGTTGGATACACACTTATAAGGCTTCCTGATCTGCAGTATAAACAAGCATCATTTGCTATCAGATTTGCAGCACTCTGATATTCTGTGCTCCAAATTAGTCCTGGGTGAATTCCATCCCTGCAGCTCACCCATTTTTCTATTACAGCTAATCCAATTACTTCAGACTCTTATCTTCCTTCCCATGTGCATATATGCCATCTTCCTCATGGAAGTCATCCTGCAGAAAAGTTAATAAGCATATTTATGTTAGAGAAGTTATGGACCTAAGTGTTTATGGGCACAGGAATTTATTATCTTTGTGGTAAGCGAAGAAACATATTGATGGACAAGATGGATGAGCAATTTAAACAAATGAAAAGGAAGCATGAATGGGTAACTGAAAGGAGCTACACCTCACCCCCAGTTCAGATTGGAAATAGCACAAAGAGAAATGTTCTTGAAAGAAGATGGATGATTGACAGTGGAGAAAGCTTTTGAACACAAACTTTCTCCCTTTCTAAAATTAAAATATGCTGTGTCCCCATTACTGATGGAGTTTCCTACCCTGTAGATGCCAGTAGGATCTGACAGTGTTCACCAGAACTCTCTACTAGCAAGTCAGAGCTAAAATTTTACTTTGTTCTAACTAAAACTTGTTGCAAAGAGAGGAGAATCAGTGTCTTCTTGCAGTTGAGCTAGTTACAGAAATGAATTTGAGCTATGAAAGACAGAAAATGATAGCAGAGTGCAAAATGCCTGGGGACATCTGCACACAGGTGGTTCACTGCACACAGAGAACCCCACTGAAGCCTGAGTATGAAAATGCACCCACAGAGTTTGTCAGTTTACCCCAAGTAATTGCAGGAAAATCATTCTGGTGCAATTATTCCCTTTCTGCATCTGTGTGGTGGTTTATTTTCCAAACTGGCAGTGGTGAGCTCAGCGTCCAAATTCAAACATTAAAATGGCATCCAGTAACTGCTCATCTGTGAGGCCTGGGAAGAAGCCTGATGACTGAGACACATTTCAAAAGATGAAGGGGCTAGACCTGTGCTAGCTGAGAGCTAATCCTGCTCCAGCACCACAAATGTGGAGAGAAAAGGACTAATGCACACCATCAACAGTGCTGCCATTCCCACCAAGGGGGCTAGGAGTGAATGCTCTGGGACTCTGGAGTGGCACCTCAGAGAGTGCCTCTGTCCTGTCACCATCCCTCCCTCAACCAGCAGGGCTGGGAAGAAGGAGAGATAAGCACCAGGTTAACCTGTAGAAGGAAAAGGAAGGAAAGGGGAAGGAAAAAGGGGAAAGAGAACCAGCCTGTTGGCTCTGGGACCCAAAGCAGCCCTTAGCTGTTCTAAATAGCTCTGTGCAGGACTGTTAGCATAGCAGATGCTGGATTATTACAGCAAAAATGAGCATTATGAAAATATATTCAAGTGCAGGAGAGGGATGGGGCAAATCAGTGTCTGGTAAAACAGCTTTGTTGTGAGGCAATTCATTAACTCAAGAGTAAACATTTGATCCCCTGGGCAAGAAATGATCTCCGTTAAAATCCTCCATAATTAAAGGAGCCATAGGATATACCATCTTCAAGGACTTTATTTCCTCTCCCAATGGGAGGACACATTGCAGAAGTATTCAAAAGGACAGTGGGAGATTATTATGGAAAGCAGCATGGCAGGCCCAGGGAGGTCCTAACTCTGGTCCTTCCTGAAGACAACAAAGACAACGGGCTTCTGCAATATCCAGTATACAATGGCAGATATCTGCCATACCAGATAACTGCAATGTCCAGTATACAATGGCAGAATTACATTTCTACATGTCTAGGACAAGTGTGTGGAGCTGGATTGTGGATTGCCAGTTCATTGGACAGGCATGGGTACACCGAGGCTGCTGCAGGCATTTCAGCTCCTCTCCCACAGCTGAGACTCAGCAGGACTACTACTGTCACCTGGCCAATTTTTGTAGAGGAAACCAGAAAAGGGCAGCTAAGGAGGTGATTGGATAAATAGCATGGTGTTTCCAAGAAATATTAAGCTACCCTTTGCAAACAAACTTATTTCAAAGACAGAGAAATGCTTCTCAGTTTCCTTTAATGCCTGCATTTTATAACTTCTCGTGGTTCTTCCCTTTAAGACTGTAAGTGCACTGGGGCATCCCTGCCTATTCCTCAGCATTTGACCAGGGCCTTATTAAGTGAAGGCCTAATATTAGCTCATCCCTTGGCACTGCAGCAATAAACAAAAGAAAATAATATTCACATTAGACAGCCACTATAGCTTTGGACACAAAGAGAGTAAAATGGATGCACCTGCTCATAAACAGAGAAAGGTTTCCTTTGATTATGGGTTTCCTCCTTGCTCATTACAAAAAATTGTCAATTATTACTGCCTATAGGTCTAGCAAGATTACTCATCACCTAGTTAACAGCAAGGCACTCCACAATTGCTTCTGTAATTCAGGTTTAAAGTCACTACAGCAGCTCAAGTCAGAAAGATTAAGTGAGAAGGAGGGTATGCTGTATACAGGAGAATATTGTATGCAAATTGTGATAATTCATGACTGAGTCACAAAAATATGTATTCAAAATCTGTCATGATTTAAACATTTAAGAATACAATGCAATGCATTTATGTAATGGCTTTCATCAGAGTATCTCAAAATGCTTAGGAGGCACTGGGATGAATGCAAGATGATGTCAGTCTTGCAGGATGGTTTTAGGTGCATTTCTTTTCAAATCAGCAGCTAGTGGCTCCCAGGAATTTCCAACACTCCAGACTAAGTCTGGAGGAATAGAAAGGGTTGACAAAGACGAATCTGATAGATCTTCTAGTCCTCCAACTGGTTCAGGCTCTGATGATCCTTACAGATGCATTTCTAATATCCTTTAAAATATCCAGTGATAGAGTAATTAAAAACATACCTAGTCTCTTTCTTCTCTCTGATTATACCACAGTGCCTGAATGTAAGCAGGAAGCAAACACATTACAAACAAGCAGCAAGCAAATACCTTACAAATACAATAATACCCCCCAAAAAACCTTCCTAGCCAAGAATTCTTAGTACCAGTAAAACCATGATGTGGCTGATCACTCATCACAATAAATAAATCACTGGAATTTTGTAGCACGCTCCTTCATCTGTTTTCAGTAGGCTGAGCAGGATGGAAATTTAAAGCAAGGGCACACCTCAAGCTGTGTGGAACAGAGTGTGGTCACTGATGTTAGGAGCCATGAAGATAGAAACCTAAATCACTGTCTTCCCAGGACCTCCTGAGAGCTCCCTCACTGTTGGTGAGACAAAGAAGACTGCAAGATAAAGAGTACTCCAAGGTGTAAATGCTTCAGCTGGAGGAGCTATGGACTTCCAGGACTAGGACAGAGAGCTTTTGTTATCTACCTAGTGTATGTATTTGTTATGATGAAGAAGGGAAAGGAACAGATAAAATATTTGAATGTTTCCAAAAAGACAGAACACCATAATCGTAGAAACATAAAGATAATAACTGAGATTTTATTAATAGGAGATTTTTTTTTTAGAATGCAATGAAATCTAAATCCACTGGTTGATTCAGAGAAAAAAGAAAAAAAAAGGGGGTGTTGAAACTGTCGACTGCTGATGTTGGTGGCTTTAGGTATCTTTTTCCTCTTTCTTCAGATATTACAGACCACACAGGATCTAAGAAATTACAGCAGTGGCCATCTGGATTGCTGTACCTCAAGATGACTTCAGATACAGGTAATGTAAAAGACAGAGAGATTTAACACCCTGGAAAGTCTAGAAACCACTGACAAATTACTGGATTTTCCTTTCCCTCTGCAAACAGAACCACAGTTTATTGACAGGAGATTACAAACGTGCTGGACAGTTCTGAATTAATATATAAAACAAAGGCCTGTGTTATGTACCAAAAAGTCTTGTTAGAAGAACTGGGACCTGCTACCAGTAATACCACTGGCATCTGGCAGTGTTTGTCCCAGAGCAGTGTTTGGTGCTCAGCATCCAGATGTCTAAAAGAAACTCTCTGCATTAACCCCAGCGCTATATGACCACAGCGGTTCTCAGTGGTGAGCTGGTGGTCTTTGTCACAGTCCCCCACTGGCTGGGACTTATAATCAATAGCTCTTGTTATGAGACAGATGGATCCATTATAATCTGACCTGCTCAGAGTCTGGCTCTTAACCCTTAACCTTGGCTGATGTAAAATATCCAACAAAATTCTGTGTTAGACATCAGAACAACCTCATATTTCTTTCCCTACCATCAACAAATGTCACATATTTGTCAGCAGCACAGATTATCTCATCCACCTCACCACAGTGTATGCCACATTTGTTGAATGTGTTGTTAAAGAAATAACAGAATGGCTTTTTACCAAAATCCACTGCTGTGGAATTTATGAGTAAGTGAAGAAAAACAAAAATAAACTTGGGGTGTGTTTCTAGCAGTATTTTCTTATTACAATTAATAACACATTTGTGGTTTCCTCCCAGCATCCCCACAGCTTGGAACTCAGATATGAAACCAGACGGTCTGTGTGCTTGCAGTTACAAAGACAGGCTGGACAACCAACACCTGAGAGCTGCAGACTGACAGCTTTCTAAAATCTGATTCCTAATTTTTCAGACTAGGAATCATGTCAACTAGAAACAGAGGTAAAAAGTGACAGAGAGGGGAAAGAAAGAGAAAGCGATGTTCTGTGAAATGGATCATTTTTCAAGCATCTTTTAATGGAACACTGTCAAATACACAGACCTGCACACAGTAGTTTTATTCACCAATTCAATAATATTTTTACTAGGCATAGGAACCCTTGAACTTGTAGTTTTCGGATAGATTTAGCAATCTCTGATGGTTGAGATTGAGTAAACTGACAATCAAATTAGATCCGTCCAACCAAACATGCAGGTTTCTCCTTGAAGGGCGAGTTAAAAAAAAAAAAAAATAAGCTATACTGGTAATTTTGTTTCAGAAGCAGTGATTCTCCGTCCTTGCCCTTCATCTGGAACTACTTAGACTCTGGTACATTTACTCAGCCCTGTCCTTGCCATCCATCCATTTCCATAAAATCTGGGCAAACAGAGTCCAAGAGTAAATGTGAAGGCAATGTTTTCATACCGTCTTTTATCAAATAACAAGTATTTAATCTTTGAAACCTAAGCAGCAATATGTAATGAGTGAAAAAGTGATATAGCACTTAAGTGATTGCTGCAACCTGCAGTTCATTCAGCATGTAGGAACTTCATTATAAAGTCGCAAGGGATTGAGAATGTAATATATGTAAGAAGTAATATGTTGTGTGAACAATTGATAAAGCTGAAAAAAAGACGTATTTGGGGCATACAATCTCTTCCTTATACCTAGGACTTTTCTGGACACTTTAATAACTAATCCCACACATTTTACCTTTATATTTATAAACAAAGAGCAGGGACACTGCTGAGCAAATCCGTTTGTGAGGAGAACAAAATGTGAGAAACTACTGAAAGTGAGTAAGCAGGCGGCCTGTTTATCACTGAAAGCAACATCTCAGGGCCAGAAAACTAAAATCAGGTTTATATGGTGTATAGCCAAAGCTTTTTTGGCCGTGAATAAAAATCTGCCATGTCCTGTAGTTTCAGGTGATGGAGCACAAGCTAAAGATGACATGATGCAACTTTTCATGTTGGGCCTATTCACTCCTCACCTAAACTGACACGGAAACATTGATTTTGATTGCAGTATTCCTCACCTATAGAAAGGAAAAGGACACCCTGCCATTGTTTTCCAGATGCAATGCAATAGCCCTTATTTATCTGAGAGAAAACTTTAAAAGCACTTAAGGAAATTCAGATACTTATGAAACTCAAAACTCATTTCCAAAACTTTAATATCATGAAAATCAAAGAATCAGTTGTTATACAAATGTATTCTTGGTATGCTCAAAGCTGGGAATCTTTTCCCACAAGTTGGAAATATTGAACAATTGAGTAATCAAATTTTCCAAAAATCAAATCTGTTATTTGTGTGGTCCTCAGTTTTATCAAATAATTTGGATCATCAAGAATTCTCTCCCCTCCCTGGGAAGAAATGATGGTATTTGAAGAAATGTGATTTCCTCCACTGTTTCTGGTGCTGTGACCTTTATTGATTTCTGATCTTCTAAAAACATCCCAATAAATTGGAGATTGTAGAAACTTTAAATCCAAATCCAATAAATTTGCTTTTCACATGGTGAAAGCACTGCTTTAGATATATGGAGCAATAAAAGTACCTTTTAAAAATAGCAACAAAAATACTTTCAGTGCAAGCCGAAGTGATGCTTTACATTTACCTACTTGTAGATGGTTTTCTAGATTCAAACCCAAAAATTAATCTGAGACAAACCATGCCAGGCTGAAGAAGGCTTTGAAAAGTCAGTGGTGAAATGTTTTCTGTTTATGTTTTGTCTAGCATTTCACCAGGTTGGACACTCTTCTTGAGTTCATTGACTCGCATCCAGAAATGTCATTAGCAAAAAAAGCTTAAGTGGATTCTTTCTAGGCCTGACTGACCACTGAGAAGAGGTTACCTTTGCTTCCTCTGCTGCTGGCTCCAGCTAAAATCCCTCTGATGTCTCTGAAGACATAGGGACAAAACTTGCCTAAAGTCAGACTGAGGAATTCTATCGATTTTAATAAAGTTTTGACAAGTCCAAGTCAAAGAGAACCTTCTCCTGTGCTCTCTGAACACTTGAATTCATGTTGTAAACGCCATCAATACCGACAAAATAAATAGCCTCTTAAAGTCCTCTTAAAGTAACCATTAGGGCTGCTTAGATTAAAGGAATACAATATTTGTTTGTACAGCTAATCAGTGTTGCAATCTTTACTAATGTTTCCGGAGTAGTTGCTGCATTGGAGTGTTAATCACAATTTCTCTGATAATCAGCAATTGTTTAAAAACTGAAACCATGAAGCAAACAAGACAAATATTCTTCCTCAGTAAGCAGACCAAAGACTAAAGTGGGACTACACTTAACCCAAGAAATCCTGTTTCTGGTTCTGAGATGGTAGCCCTAGCCATTATCCTTCTCCACGCTTCAGTAATGTGACTGTTGCAGACAAATCATGGTATTCTTCCACATACCAGTCCTGGTGCTAAAAAATACTTAATGCGTTATTAAGCAAAACATATTTCAAGCTTGTTATTGATTCAGGGCCTACAGTCTTGCAAGCATTATATCATTTATCTTCCTTATAAGTGGAAAAAATTCCCGGACTCTATTTTCTCTCCATAGAAACTACAGAGGAGAAGCTGAAGTAATTAATGAAAAGTACTGGAGTCATGTGGACAAGACAAGGCACACATTCAGCCCTCTCTTCAGCCATTCAGGCTAATGGGAAATATGCCTCTGTGTGGACCACATGACTGGGTCCAAAGGCTGGATTTAATATATCCGCAGCCCAATCATTTTCCCAAGGGAACTGTCAATTACCAGTGTGAGACAGAAAAGATGCTGATTACCTGGGCCAAACTCTGCTCTTGTTTGTGTCAGAACAATATCCCTGATTGCGCTTGGTTCCATGCGGCTGTGGGTTGAGTTTGGCTCTGTCTCCTCAGTTCCCTGGGTTGTCTTTGAACCACAGGAACTGTGCTTTGAGACAGCTACTTGGGCAATCACTAATGGCAGGAAAATCCACAGTTCTTCCACAGATATTAAGGCATTGTAGATACTGAAAGAAAATAAATCTGTGTTGTATTTTTTTGGCATACAATGCCTAAAGCCTTATCTCTCATTCTGTCAGGAACCAAGAACTATGTATACAGATGGTGCAATTTATTATGTTCTGTACTGTGACCAAGTGCTGAAATACCTTCAGGAAATCACCAGAAAGCCTGAAAAGCTTTGCTGTCTCTTGTGACTCCAGCTCACTAAAACTATAATTGAATGAGCACGATATATTAAGCCCTGTGTATTACACAGTAGGCTTACAGAAAAGGACGCCATCTTTTTCAGAATCATTACAGAAAATATATTTGCTGTGCAATTACTGCCTATACCCAATATCATAATGTCTCTGCCTCTCTGTATTCTGCCCTTATAAAACCACAAGATGGGGATTTACAAACAGATGCCTAGGTTCAATGACTCTACCTCAGCTCAGGTGTAACACCATTAAATTCAAGTATGCTGTTCTCATTTATAACATGCTGCTGGGCCTGGTAGTCCTGACATTTAAAACAGTGCCTGTCGGGGCTGAAATGAATGGACATGAAATGAGTGTTACAGAGGTATGAAAAGAGAATTTTAGCTGTGTATCAGCTGAGAGGTTAATGTATTTCCATTCCTGCTTCTCTGAGCAGATTTTTATGAAAGTGATGATTAAACTTGGCTCAGTGCGGGCAAGAAATACAAAGAGAAACTAAAGTCAATATGCTCAAACTCATTCATCTCTGGATATGAAATGTAAACCTCGGAACTAGTATTTTGCTCAAACCCACGCGCTTACTGCATTTGAAACACTGAAGACAGGATCCCTGTGCCATGGACCCAACAACAGACGTTTTATGGTCATCTTGATACCCACAAAGCCCAACTTTCGGCAATGGCCACCATTCACAGAGCAGCTGTTTTGCTTTTAGTGCTTCACTGGAAGCAAAACCATCTTCATCCTTGATTTTCTAGTTTCCTTCCCCATGGGGATGGAAACTAGACCCACCGGACTGTGGTGCCTTGATACTGGGGAGTGGTCTATCCACTTCCCCACAAGCACCGTTACACATTTCCGCGTGTCTTGCAAGACCATAGAAACACAAATGCCATGAAGCGTCTCCCCTATTACATCCCACAGGCACGGGGCCGACCCAGGCCCACTGGACAAGCCCCCGCATCACTCGTGACGGAAGGGGTCAACACCAACAGCCACCAACCCCACAACCACCTGGCCGCAGTCCGGGATGAGGCTCCTCCAGGACGAGGATGCCGGTTCATCCCGCGCTTCCCCCGTGGGGTCGGTGCCGCTCTGGATTGCGGGAGGGCGCGGGGGTGCGGCGCTTCCCGGCTCCCGCAGGTCCCCGCGCCGCCCCGCCGGGGCTGAGCGGAGGGCAGCTGCCGCCAGAAGGAGCCCGGGCGGGGAGGGAGAGACCAGGGGGGCCGTGCGCGGAAGGGACTGCCTCGATGGGCTTGAAAAATCACTGCAGCAGCGGCGGCGGACAGCGGGGAGATGCAATGCCCGGGCTGCGCGGCCGCGCCGCTCTCCCCGCCTCTCCCCTCCGGCCCCGGCCCTGCCTCTTTTCCCCCGCGCCCGGCTCCAAACTTTTCCCGCCGCCCGCTCCCCTGCCGTGTGTGAGGGAGCCCCGAGCTCAGCGGTGAGCGCCGGTCGGGAAGCCCCCGGCACGGAGAGGCTGCCGGCGGCGACAGCAGGAGCATCCCGGGGAGGGGAAGCCGGCGGGGCGGGCCGGGAGGGAGGCGGGCAGGGCGGGGGTGGAGGCGCGTCTCCCTGCTGAGGGAGCCGGGACTTGCAGGGCTCTGGGTTTTCCCGACCACTCTTTCCCCTCCCCACCCGCCCATCTCCTGCCTCCCTCCCCCCCCCCTCCTTCCCTCCCGCCTTCCCTCCCTCCCCTCCAGAATTAAAGTTGGGACAGTCGCGCTCCGGGGATGGGTGCGAGCCAACGCCTGTGCTGCCGGCTCGCTCTGCTCCCTCCCCAGGTCGCCCGGAGCCCGCGCCCCCGCCCGCCCGCCCAGGAGGGATGCTGCTCCGGCAGCTGCTGGGGCTGCTTCGCTACTGCTGGCCCTCCCTGCTGCTGCACTGTGCCCTCCACCCGCTCTGGGGGTCCCTCCAGGTAGGGCCGCCCGAGCCGCTCGCAGCTGCGGGGGGCGGCGGGGTCGGGGCGGGGGGAAAGCGGGGCCGCGGGCAGAGCCCCTCCGGCACCGCGGGGAGGAGGCCGTGGCGGGGCGGTGGTCGCGAAAGCAGCACCCGAGCCGGGAGAGCTGTTGGTGTCCCCGGCGAGGGCCCCCTGGCTGGGTGCTGCGGGACGGCGGGTGTGCGGGACGGGCCGGTGCCAGCCCCGGAGCGCTGAACTCGGTCCGAGTCTGGTCGCTCCCAGCAGCGCGGAGTTGACTTTCTTCGGCGCGCCGCGGTCGGAGGGTTGGGAAGCGCATTTTGCTGTAGGTGGCGAGATGCACGGAAAGGGGCAGTGGCGGAGCGGAGCCCCGGCGGTCATGCCTTGCCGTGGGTTTTCGGTGTTGATTGCGAAATGAGGATTTTCTGTTTAAAGGGCTGAATCAGCTTTTACCAACTCCGACGCTGTGGTGTTGTGTGACCTTGATTATAATGTGGGTGGCCGGCAAGAGAGACTGGGAGAAATTGGTACACAGTGAGGGAGAGCGCCCATCCAGTTTGGAGAATCAGAACAGCAGCAAAGCTCAACTCAAATGCGTCACTTCGATATTTTAAACTTTATTTATAATATATGTCTTCAGAGAAGTGATTGATGAGCCAGCCAAGTGCCGTTCAAGAACAGACCAATTACAGTTTCTTTCTTGGAAAAACAAAGTGGAGACTCCACATCTTTTACTCCCTGATCTAAACTTAGTGACTCCCAAGAGATTAAAGAGAGATGTTGTTTGTTTTAGCATCTTGTCTCTTGCCATGAATGACAAAGAGGATTTGTGCTCCTTATGGATTAAAATGAACAGAAATACAACAAAAACAACCTCCTTTAAACCAATGTCCCTGTTATAAAAATTTCTGCCAGCGCTACTTTCCTGTTGTCCTCCTCAAGTATTCAGGTAGCTAATCTTAACTTAAACTATAACTGCATTTTTCAGGAAAGTGCAGTTGGGTGAAAAGAGATGCCTCCTGCAACCTCTCTGCTATCAGTCAATTGAGTAGACAAAGATAAACCAACTTGGATAAACATCTTTCTGGCAAACTACTCACATGATCTAAGACAATCTTTCAAAAATAATTACATTTATAAAAATTGAAACAGGCTCTGAGAAATACAAAAGCCAAGGAGCCCACCAGCCTTTCCTTGCAATAATTTGGAATTTGGATGAATGTCCCATTCATCAACTGTACTTGTGCTATTGCTTGCTGCTCTGTGGAAGAGCAAGCAATAAACCTGCTCATACTCAAGCTTTTTTCCAGTTTTCCCGAAACTAGGCTCTATCTAGGGCTCCCATCAGCAGGTTCCAATGGGAAGGGCAGGTGTGGAATGCTCACTGGCATGCCAGCCTTCATCCTATGACTGAAACTCCTTCATCTTTGAACCCCTCCCATGATTCCCTTCCCCACATTGAGTCATAATCCTTGCTCTTATCTTCAGTCTCACAAGCCGTTCTCTCCTTGACTAATTCTGTAATGTTGCATCGTGTTGCTCCCCTGCCCCTGCTCCATCTATAGCAGCAGTCATGTTTTCTCACATCTCCCAGCCCCTCTTCACTCATTTGTCCCCACAATGACTTAGTGTGGCAAAGCTTTCCCTCCCACCTCTGCATTCCCTCCTTAGGCCCTGCCTTGAGACACTTAAGAGAATCAGTCAGATGCTAATCAAAGAAGCATTTATCTTATTAAAAACAAAACAAAAACAAAACCGACAGTCTTTTCTTATTAGAGTGGTAGCCAGTTCTGTGACAAGAAGGAAGGGATGAATCTGTCTGAGGCTTTTGACATAATTAGAAAAAGAGCAGAAAGGGTCATGATAAATAGCAGGGTCATATTTTTTCTGGTTTTGTCAACATGGATCTGGATTAACTCTGATGTGAATTGCACAGAGCTGTCCTGGGATTTTTGCAACGGTGTTGAGATCTCATCTCATCTCTGTAGACTGCTTCCAAGAGACAAAGCTCTTGCCACATCAGCAGGCTTCTAGAGGTCTATGTGCCTTTTCAGTCAACTGCACTTTTCGTTTAAAGCTTTCCTCCTTTTACCTGATTAATAAAGTCACAAGAAGGCCACCCTCCAGGGACTGTGTTAATCCTCTTTTCCCATCCCACTCCACAGAACGTGACTGTGGACTGCTGCAACCCCATGAGACTCTATTGAAATACTAAACCGTTCTGACCACATGCAGATTTATTCTTCCACTGTATGCAAAGCAGGACTAGGATCACTGTTTCTAAAAGAAATCTTGGATTAAAGAGAAACATGCCACAGGCACAAACTTCAACAGAGTCTGCAAAAGGAAACCACCAGTTACCACTTTCTGTGTGTTTTTCCCTGGATCAGTTTTTTTGGATTTGTGGATCGGATTTTCATTTCCATAAATATTTTAAAACGTTTGTCCTTTCTGCAAAACATGTTCGCATTAAATGCACAAATCCATAAAATCAACTCTACGTATTTTCAGAGCAGGGAAAAAAATGCATCAGCTAGAAGTCCAGGCAGCATATGTCTAGACTGGCCAGATGCTCAATGTGTCAAGAAAGCCTTGTGCCAAACAAACAACCGAGTTTCAGATAAGCCAAGAAAACGTGTTCATGGCACCTTCAGCACCTGGAGGAATGGCTGGAAGAGCTAGGGAACAGCCCTGTGGATCCATCTCCAAAGGTGATCCCTTGCCAAGGCAACCTCTGTGCCACAAACTGCCTGGCTACCTGCTGGGTTTCTAGTTACGCCTTTCCTGGGAAGTATTCCAAAGCCGTTCTGGAGCCATGGAAGACTCAGGCAGAACAAATAAGCAGTACAGTTTGAGGTCAAATTAATTTAGATGACCTGGCCACAGAAAGGTGTGTCTCTTTCAAAACGCTTTTTTTCTCCTGCCACATGCTGTAAAGGCAACTTACCTTGAATTGCAGAATGGAGTATTCTTTCATCATTTTCTGCCACAGCAAGATTGTTCCCTAAAGCATATTTTCTAGTGATTTTTTCAGCTTACCTTTAGAAGACACAAGTGATACCCTTCATTTCTTTCATAAGAAGACTAATAGACATCTACAGCGGGATTTTTTTACTTGAAAAGGAGCCAAATGCCTTTCTTTTTTTTTCCTGATTCTATCTTGCTACTGTTATCTGCTGCTTTATATTACTGTTACTATTCTATCTTCTTGCTGCAGTCCTTGACTATTTCTCTCCTCCTCAAGGCCCTCAACCTCTATTTCGGTCCTTCCTTTTCCTGGCAGATTTCAACCAACTCACAATATCTTTGTTTTTAAAACTAAGCCTTTTAAGACAAACCCCTGTCAAGGTAATATCTGTGTTCCTACTTCTGTCTTCTAACAACCACACATTTTACCTAGTTACAGGAGAAGGGAATCAAATAGGTGATAAAGCCCATGCTTTTAAATGTCAGTTCTTTCCTGACTATTTAGAAATGATCATGGGAAATTTTTATAGAGGTTCAGGCTAAAGTATTGAGAAACAAAGCAACTTTTCTCTTTTTTTTCTTTCTTTTTCTTTTTTTTTTTTTTTCCTAAAGTAATATTTTTAAAGTATGTAGGAGCAGGAGCAGCAAGTGACTGGTCATGTAAAGGGTTAATCTTGTCTGCAAAGTAATTGAGAAAATTATCCACTATTTTCTGAGGACACTCTATTACCAGCCTGAGGTAGGAGAACCTCCAGGGATTTAAAAGCAGTCAATAGCTCTACATAAAGATAGAGCAAGCCCTTGGTTCTGGTTGATACTAAGTTAGAGCAATAAGTCAATGTAGCTTTGCCGTACCAACGCTGTCTTCGGACTTACATATGCAAAGCTGCTTCTGGTCTGCAAACAAAGCTGGCTCCAAGTCTGCTCGATGTTATTTTCCCTGTGTCCATCCTCCCCCATTGCAATGCCTCCTGCAAGACTGTAGGGAGCTCCTAGGATTCAATAACCAAGGGCCTGGGCAGGGGGCAGTAATTGTAGCTAGGAGTTAATAGTTGCTTCCTCATCAGTTGCCGAGACCAGTGGAGAGGTGTTGCCCTACTTCTTCTGTGAGCACAGTAAATCTTGTCACACCTGTTGAACAAGGAGGTACCCCAGGTGTGCCCTGAACACTTCATGGGAAGGACACTCTTCCCACAGGGCTCTTGGGACATGCCTGGCACTCCAACCCCTCACGTGAGCAGTGTTGGAAGAGCTGAAGCATCATGGAGGATATTCTGCTGCCTGGGATCACTTACTTTAAAAACAAATAAACCTTCGTAGTAGACAGATTTATTACTAGTCATGAAGGATTACGCAGCTAAGTCACTTTGATTCATTAGAGCATTCAGTGAGTTTGTGTAAGTTCCTGGAAGCTGTCTGGGATGGTCTTTAACCATCCTCTTACTGTTACCTGATGGTGAAGGGGAAAGTTGGAAAGCACTTGTGCTGAATTTTTTTTTCCCTATGTTTGGTAATAGATTTAGACAAGCTGTTTAAAGAACTGAGCCCTCTGCCTTATGCTGTGCTGAGCTGTCCTTCCAACTCAGCTACACACAGAAAAGCCTTTTCTATTCTTTCCTTCCTCCCTATAATATTTAATCAACAAAGCCCTACCTCCATTTCCCTGAGGCCAGAGTAATGCGTCTTTCTGCATTTAGAAACCTCCTACGCATGTGAACACATCCTTTGTGCAGTGAGGTTGTTTTAATTAGCCACATCTCTCTTTTTGGCCAGAAATACATGAAATGACTGTGTACAGCTTTCCTGCACCCAAAAGGCAGTGCAGCCCCCTTGGTGCCCAGCTGTGGGTAGAGGGGGAGGCATGCTGGCTGTGCTGGGGCCAGGGTTGAAAGGGGAGAGGAGACAGACTGTGTGCCCGGAGCTGGCAGGGGGAAGGAAACAAAGCTTGGGCAGGAGAGACAAGCGGGGAGAAGGCAACCCTGGGTGACCCTGGGGATAGGCAGAGAGGCAGAAGAAGCCTGCCTGAAACAGATCAGAAAGCATGGCATGAGACATCCTCTTTGTAATGACCAGCATGTTGTGGAAAAAAGCTAATTAAAAAGATGATGTTAGGCCAAAACTATTAGGACAATAACCTGCCTGAGACCAAACTGTACAAGACAATATGTGAGCATAACTGTCCTTAGCTTCAGCAGGACACAAGTCCGTCCCAGGCAGTCTCCTTATACTTACATTCAAAAAGCTTGTTAGATAACATGCTTATTAATCTTTTGGGCTTTGTTTTGTCTCTTCAAAATTGTATCCAGTATAAGTCATTCAGAAAGAGCTGGCTTAGAGACCTCTGAAGTTAACACCTCTCTGAAGCTTCTGTGATGCTCAGCAAATTTTCTTTTCGTTGGGGACTGACTCCATTTTGTAGCATTATATTTTACTGAATTTTACTGAATATTCCCTAAATCCCTAGTTATGTGAATACTACTGACAATAAGAAAAATATGCTGTTAATAAATGGTCTTTGTCATGACTAGATCAAGCTATTGAATATATTGTGTACCAGTACTGGCTAAATCATTGTCCATGGCCAAGTGATGCTTATACTTGGGTTCTGCAATGCCTCATGTTCACTTTTATTATTAGCCAACAGTGCATGTTACAGAGGCTACAATGTGGCTTTTCCATTTTAACCGTGTTGTTGCTGCAGACCACAGATGATTAAAATGCAGGTTTCCTCTCCTCTTGGCAGGAAGTGAAACACCCTGTGAAATGCTCTCTGAACTTCCAAGTGAGGCTGGCAAAGCAGAGGAGAGATGTCCTCTGGCTTTCAGTTCTGCCATGAGGAAAATGAACATAATCCTGACCCTAACTGTCTTGTAATTTTTATTAGCTCTCTTTGGCTTGCAGCAATGACCCTGTGAATAATGCATGCTGCTAGATGGCTTTCCTAAGGAAAGAAGGCTTATGCAATCATATTGTCTGCCACTGCCTGCCTTCTTATCCCATAATAACTCAGAAACCAGCTGGCCAATTTCAACCAAATTTGACAGAGGGAAAGAGGTCATGAAGATATTGTGTTAAATAAAAAAACAAAAAATGGGAACCATGTGGGGAAGAGATATCTTAGGAACATTAGCTCAGTTCTCACTGTAGGTCTGAGGTGCCACTCAGGTACTCAAGTCTAAGAAACACATTCATCAGTTTTCACTGTTCTGCTGCTCACGCAATGACTTGTTTCTTCACAGATCACTCAGGGTGAGCCCCAGAAGTCATGCTCCAAGCCTGTAGCAGAGAAGGTTACAGAGAGCTGCCAGGAAGTTTGCCAGTGCAGACCACCTCCTCTGTTACCACCACCTCCGCCACCTCCACCGCCCCCAAGGTTGCTAGCGGTGCCAAGTAAGTAGCTGCTGGTACAGCTGTGGTGTGCTGAAGGAGGGCAAAGCGGCTGGGACACCTGACAGACAGGAGAAGGGATGTGGGAAAGGGCAGAGCTAGCTCATTCGTCATTTTCCACTTAGCAAATGGAGGAAGAAATGTTCTCAGTAGAGATGGAGATCTGTTTTCTGATCAATGAATAATGCTTGGCTTTTGGAGGAAAGCCAGAGAAATTCCCTCATTTTATTGTGTTATATATGATTCCTCGGTTTTAAATGGTTCCCTAATACCCTAGCCCTGGGAAATGCTTTCCTATGGAGACACAGTGCTGTGCTGCCCCTTGAGTTGCATGACCTCCTTTTTTGCCAGGTGTGCAGCTTGAAGGTCTGGGTGCTCTAAGGCAAATTAATTTATAAGCAGACAAAAATCAAAACACTCTGTCTGGACCATTCAGTAGGTTTGACTGTTGTCAAGACACTGGAGCACTACAGTTTACCTTAACAGTGAGTCGGGCTCACTGGTTTTAAATTGCTTACAACTGTTACAAAAATAGGAGGCATGTCAGGAGTCAATGGCAAGTAAGCAGTTTTCCTACTAATGCACGTACAGGCTAAGACTCATCTATTTCTCTTCATATAAATCAGTGCTCCCAAGCCTTACCCAGTCCATCCGAGCTCTTCCTAATTTCCATCCATGCATCCCCATGCCTACCACACCTGGTGCCTTCAGTTCCTGCTGGCTAGCTCTGCAGCTGCTTTCCACATCAGTATTCCTGTGATCCCTGACACACAGATAATTTCTGGAGAGTGATAGCTGTCCCCATGGTTCCTGCACCTTCCTGGGTCTATATGCACCCACTAGGTTCAGGGATACAGACTGGGTCCCAGGTGTTTGATATTCTAGTAAATCTCCTTAATGCTTATGCATTTTCACAAATCCATCTCTCCCTATAAGGCTGCCTGTTAATTCTTCTCCCTGCTTATATAAACTCTCCTGAGAGCAGTGTTGCGAAGTGTATCTAGTGTCCTCGGCTCTTCCCCCAAGGAAAAAGAAATCATTAGGGATCATCATCTGGCTGTTTGTCTTTATCAGCGCCATCTCCAGATGTGCAGAAGACATGAAGAAGGCTTCTGCACAGCTTTTAGTCAGGCAGAGGACAGGCAGAATTTTTCGGTGTCTTTTCTGCCAGGAGCATGCTTGTACTTGTGCTACACTGCAGAAAATTAAGGCAAAGGCAGAGAAAAACTAACAGTGAAACACTTGGGAAGTACAAAGACAGCTGGAAAAGCAGTGAGGGATCATTTTCATAGCAGGAAAGATCTCTTTCAATGTTCAGGAAAATGTCATGGACAGTAATGTTGAAAATTACCTTGATCTTTGTATCAGCAAATAAAGTATTTTGTCACACTGTTTTCTTGTACCTGGGGTACCCTGTTGCCCTGAGGGAGAGGAGATGTGGCAGAGTGTTGGCACAGAGATCAGCCCTGCTGCCCAGCTGCACAGGGGAGGGAGCACCACTGCCAGGCTGCTTCCTCTCCATCAGGCAGCTGCTCTGAGTGCATGGATTTGTCCCCTGTCAAGTGGGAAGGAAGTCATGTTTGAAAAAAATAAGTCTGTCACACATTGCAGAAAGAAGAACAAGAAATCAAATGGGCCTGTGACTGGGATAGCCTGATGCTTTCTCAGACTGGATTGCCAGGTGCTAACACAGTTCTAAAAATGAGCTATATAAATCCAGATGACTAATATTTAAGCGACTTCATTTCAAATACAATGAAAAAAAGAGATTACACATTTCTTTCACTGGTAAGCTTTAGAGTAGCAATCAAGTGCCTCATCTTGAAAGATGCTTTCATTATCATCAGCTGTCTAGGCACTGTGATTTAGTGCATGTGTACAGCAATCCCCTTCCTTGGGAGAAAGAATAAGCCTCGTGGTTAAATATTGATGTTATAGACACTGCTTTTAAATGGTATTCAGAGGAGAGGGCAATTAAAGGGCCAAAAGCTGTTGTGAAGTGGTTGATGCTGGACTTGCACTTTGCATTTTCTAAGTGAATGAAGTTTAGTACTGGAAAGACCGCTGTAAAAAAACAGTAGTCCAGGAGATGCAAGATTTTTACCTTTACAAGGTACAGTGTCATGAGATACTATGTAAAGTAAAGTACTTTACATGAGATACTATGTAAAGATGCTGGAATTGCTGTCAGAGCTTTGTGAGCCACAAAAGGCTGCTGTCTGCTAGGCACTGCCCTTAGAAGCTCTCTTTGCAATCAGACTGAACATTGCTGGAGATTTAGATCAACTCTGAAACAGCTACCATGGTTTGGGCTGGGTGATTAAAGCCAATAGATGCAAAAATCCTGTCTGTCCAGTCACTACAGACACTGACAGTTCAGTTATCTGCTATATGAAGCCATCTAGTGCTCTTGACATGATCTCCAACTGCTGCTGTGGAAAAGCAGGGAACCCTCTATGTGTCCTCTCTATTAGTCCCACCTGATTGTTTTACAGACCCTACTTGGTTGGATAGGGTGGCACTGCATAACTGTTTGTGAGCAGCTGAATCACTCCCTGAAAGGCTTTTATTGTGCTCGAGGACTTTTAGGAACAATTACAGTACATTTAGTGTCTTTTTAGACGTTTCAATATTGACAGGTTGATCCAGCAACAAATCTTAGCTCTGCTTCCTGCAGATAGATTTATACAAAATCCATTAAATGTAGAGAACCCTGGAATTCACATAATAGGTGGCAAAAGCTGTGTTTACTCTGAGGGGAAATAACCTAATTCCCTCTGCAGAAGATGAGTAGAATCACACACAGTTTAGCAGGCAGTCTAAAACCACAAGCAGTGTTAGGAGCACCAGCTTTTCATGGTTTAGGTGACATCTCCCTGTTACAGTTGTGTATTTACATCAAGAATGTGTGGGGAGTGTTCCAGTGCACCCTGATGAGGCACTGAATACATAAATTAAACTATATGAATATGGGAGATTAAATAGACTGCTTTTGTCCTCCGTCAGGGTTGACCACAGGTCTCCTTTTTCCACATTTCCAACTCCCTCACACAGACCACTGGTGTTTCTGGTGTCCCATCCACCCCCTGCTCTTGTTTTCACTGCTTCTGCTCTGCAGCCAATTCCATCATGGTAGCCCAATCCTGGAGAATGCCTTCTCCTGGGAATCTTTCTGCCCTACAGAATCTAAATGAAAGCTATCATCAGCCATGCTGCTCCCTGTGCATGCTGGTGCTCCCAGTATTGCTGGTTCACCTGTATCTTTTTCTGTGAAGCAGGACACATGAAGCATTTGAGTTTTAACTTTCCTGAGCTTCATTTCAGGTGCAGTTTGTTTTGTCCCATTGAGATGCTGCTGCCTGGTTCGGTGTAGATGTGCACCTTACTGAGGGGCTCCAAAGAGAAGGGCTCCAGCCCCTGTTAGAAGAAACTAGGATGGTGGGGACTGTGTGATGAAGTGGGGAGGACTGTCAGGAGACACAATTCCTGAGCCTCTGGCAGCTCCTCCAGACGGCTCAGCACATTGAAGTTTCCGGAGTAACTCCCTTTATGCAAGCAGCAGCCTGCTCTTTAACCCATGCCTAGAAAACTGCTCATTGATGAAGTGAAGGGAAAGCTCATGAGGCTCTGAGGGGCCTAAGGCCAACTAAACTTAGATGCTGACAGCAAAGGAAGAAGGAACTTTCAATTGAAATTGAGTGTGTTCCCTAGATATGGCTGTAATGACCTGAAGGCAATAGAGATGCTCAGAACCTAGCCTTTAATTAACTGTGTCTTTCTCTCTCCATCTGCTTTCTTCCTTGTCTCTGGATTTCTGCCAAGACTAAGACAAGGTGGATGGAGTACTTGTTTAGGCAGCATTTCTAACCTGGCTTCACGGACCCGTGAGATTAAGCTAGTTCAAATGATGTTGACCCTTAAAAATCTGAAAAACTGTTGTTGTCAACCCTTAAATACTCCGTGAGCATGCAGGTTTCTCCAGGGGCATTGCAAAGGAGAAAGGACTTTGTTTGAAAGTAAAAGCCAGGCTTTCAAAACAGGAAAGGGGGAAGGGGTTAGCACTAGACATACACTGTAGTCAGTATCAGTTTTAACCTGTGTAAGGCCTTAGGAAAAAAATTCAGAAGTGACTTCTTTAAAATGGTACAGGGAAGAGAAAGGATGTTCTTGCATGAGCCCCTCACTTGTTGGTGAGCAACATTTGCTGTCTCTGCTCTACCCATCTCCCATATTGGGTGAGGAGTCCATGGTATTGCCATCTGCTCTCTGGATGATGGAAGTGTTCAGTGAAACATTGCTTCAGTCAAAATTTACAGGAGAAAACTTAAGCTGAGTCTGGGTACATGAAGCAGTCTCTGATGTGCTGGGTGCTTGCACATAGTACACAGTGAAGTCTTTACAGCTCCTGACCTCAGTGGAAGTTTGCCCTGAGCTGTCAGTTGAGATCAAGCACGATCATGTCAGTGCAAAGCCAAAGTGAATGGCATCACTGCAGAGGGCTCTAATCTCCATGCAGTAATTGTATAATTTTGTTTTTCAAGGTGAAATCTTTATCTTTGGAGATAGAACATCTAATTAACTAATTATTTGGACTGGTGAAAATGCCAAAATAAAAATGACCAACTACAAGAAAGGGCGAAACCTTTTGGCAAGTGTATAAGCTCAGATGTACAGCTTAATTTCAGAAAGCACGCAGGGTCCCTTCGGTGCAAGTAGGAAAGCTAAGGACATTCAGATCTTTTGGGGCAGATCATGGATTCATGGAATGGTTCATGTTAAAAGGGGCCTTAAAGATTATCTAGTTCCACCCCACCCCTGCCATGGGCAGGGATACCTTCCCCTAGATCAGGCTCCTGAAAGCCCCAGCCAAATTTGCCTTGAGCACTTCCAGGGATGGGAAATCCACAGTTTCTCTGGGCAACCTGTTTCAGTGCCTCACCACCCTCACAGTAAAGAATTTCTTCCTAATATCTAATCTGAATTTATGCTCTTCCAATTTCAGTCCATTACCCCTTGTCCTTAGCTATACATGTGCTTGTAAAATGTCCCTCTCCAGCTTTCTCGTAGGCTCACTTCAGGTGCTGAAAGGTGCTATAAGGTCTCCCTGGAGTTTTCTCCAACTCTCTCAGCCTGTCTCATAGAAGAGATGCTCCAGCCCTTCGATCATCTTCATGGCCCTGCTCTGGACTCACTCCAAGAGCTCCACATCCTCCTTACATTGGGCTCAGAGCTGATCACAGTACAGCAGATGGGGTCCCATGAGAGTGGCGTAGAGGGGAGAATCCCCTCTTTTGACCTGCTCGTCACACTTGTGTTGGTGCACCCAGGACACAGTTGGCTTTCTGGGATGTGAGCACACATTGCCAGGTCATGTCAAGCTTCTTGTCCACCAGCACCCCTCAGTCTTTCATCTCAAGGCTGCTCTTCATCCATTCTCTTCCCAGATTGTGTTTGTGCTCAGGATGGCCCTGACATAGGTAGGACCTTGCTGAACTTCACACGGTTTGCACAGGCCCACTGCTCAAGCCTGTCAAGATCCCTGTGGATGGCATCCCTTCCCTCTGTATGGCACCTGCTCCCTCGGGGTGGCATCCATTCCCTCTAGAGTGTTGACTGCATGACACATCTTGGTGTCATCGGCAAACTTGCTGAGGGTGTGGTCAATCCCACCGTCCGTGTTGCTGACACAGATGTTAAACAGCACCAGTCCTAATACCAACCCCTGCAGAATGCCACTCATCTCTGGACGGTCACAATGTGTGTATGAGGCAGGAATCTGAAGAACAGGAACAGTCTGGAACTTCTTAAACTTTGCGCAGGTTTTCAAATAACCAAAGTTTTCAGATTTGTCTTGCTAATTGTTAAAAAAGCATTTCACAGCAAGAACTTGTTATAGAAATAAACATTTTATAGCTCTAGGACATAACAAAATAAGAAATAGGTTTTCCTTAGGATTTTCTAGGTCCTAAATTTGGGTGGCAGAATGCACAGGTGATCCAGTGTGGATTCAAAGAATGAGTTTGAACCTCATGCTGAATACTGTCTCCATGTCACTATTCCAGCAGGAAAGCTGAGCATGGTCCTGATGCTCACAACTGGATTTCTTGTACTTGGATGCTGATGTGTTTGCCTACTCAATGCCTAAAGGACTTTTGTCCTTGGCAGAGGTCTGATTGTCCCCCAGGAGTTGAGGGGAGATTGTGATTGCAAAATTAAATCTTCCTGGAGGCCACGATGTGTCTTAAAATATGAGATGCCCAATAATCAGCTCTGGTCAGTCTGATGTAGGCTACTACAATAGGAGTTGAGCATCTCAGAGAGCTCTGACTTTAAGTTTTGCTTTGGTTAAGCATTTTGTCTTGTGAGGGCTTTCTTTACAAGCAGAGCTTGTAAAGGCTGCTGCAAAGATGCTGACCCTAAGGGCTCAGCTGGCAGGACCAACCTTCACCTACTGCCCTTCTGCCTGAATGACTTGTTTGGAGTAGTTTTGAGATATTTGGGCATGTTTGAGGAATCTTGGGTGGATTTCTCCCAAGTGATGCCCAAAGGAATTGATAGCAAACAGGCAGGTCTGGGTTTGTTTTATAATATGGGGAAGACGTTTCCCTCCATAGTGCATACAACACAGCAACCACCAAAACTGAGCAGCACAGAACTACAGTAGCCCCAAAACGGCAGGGGACACATTGTCTCCTGCATGAAGACATTTACAGTAGTGACTGTAAAAAAAGTCTAGACTGTGACTTTTTTTAAATGCAAGCAGAATGCTGAAACAGGGAAGCCCTTCCAGTTTTGGTAACACAGCTGTCATACTGTGAATTGCAGTCTTCTGTGAGAGCATTGTTCGTAATTTACAAAGCAAAACCAAAACTCAGTTCTTGTCATCTCCCACATACACTTTGGTGTTACTGGAGGAATGTGACTCTCTGAACTGGCTGTAGGATTTTGAGGCTTTCAAATCTAAATTGAAATCCAACCCTGCAGCCTGGAACCATGGATGATGGCAGAAGTAGAGTCCAGTCCAAGTCCCCATTGTGTCATTTTGACATCACACACACTACCTTCTCTCTTAGCACAGTGAACCAAATCATTAAGCATCCAAGACTGGATTTAGGCAGAATTCACCCATCTAAATAAGAAATGCAGTGATTGGATTTTCTGCCTCAAACTGCAGGCACTCTGATTTTATCACCAAAGACATAAAGACTTCAAAATCCTTGTATTTTTTTCCATTTAGCACAGTTATTTCTGGTGAAGGAATAAAAGTCACAGGTCCTCACCTCTCAGTCAAAATGAGAAATTATTTATGGTGAGGAGATTTCTTAAGCAGCAATCGAATATGAAATTTGAAATAGTTTGAGTATCTAAGATGTTATATTAAGTCTGAAGAGCTGGATTAGTGACTAGACAGCAGGGAAGACTGGAAAGGTTCATGCTAATACTTTCATGAGGGGATTCTGCTGTCACGTTTTCACCTAACATCCCCTCATATTGAGCTGTTGTAAAATATCTGTCTTTCTGTTTGAAACACTGGTACAATCAGATGGTCAATCACAGCTTCCATTTCTTTCCCATTTCAGACATTTTCATGACAATAAATTCTGAAATGTTTTGTTGCGTCTAATTGTTACTTAGGCAAGTGATGAATATTTCCCCTGCTCTGGGACCTTGCATATTTGTTTTGAATTTTTCATACAGTAATAAATCTATATAATGGAAAAATCCTCTCTCTTGGAAATGCATTTTGAAGCATTTAAAAGTAAGAGCCTCAGGCCAGATTTTGCAGTGCAGGAATCAGTGGGAGTTCTGTTGTCTATAGATTAAAAGCATTGTCTAATTTTTTAAAAAGAACCATCACATATTAAACTGGTTCTGCAATAGAACAGTTCTTTCTACTCTGAGATGCATACTCCAACAGCTTGATTTTTTTTATTTTAAACAGAAGGAGTTGGCTAAGCTGAAGACATTAATTCCTTCTGGGGATGGCAGTCCATTTGTACATGCCTACCACTTCACTGATTAAGAAGATAACAAATCTTCAGTGAAGTTACTGATGAGTCAGAGGCTGCAGATTTACAAGTAATTGTAGGTTCACCTGCTCCTGGCAGAAGGAGTTTTGCCTCATCTTGACAAGTCAAAAGTAAATGCTTAATTGGCACAAGCTGTTCCAGCAGGGAGGGCTAAGCAGCTGACCTCGATAAGGCAGACAAAAGAAATTTGTTCTTGTGAGGGTTTTGTGCATTGTATTGTTGTGAACATGATATAAAGGAGTTGCCCTGCTTGTGTAATTGCAACTTAAGGGTAATATTTAAGTCAATGTAGCAGGTCATGGAAGCAGCAGTCTGGAAATTTGGGGTATTATCCCAATGAGGACATAGTGTCCATTAATATAGTATGAATATAGGCTAATAACTGATGCCACTGCCAAAATATGACATTAATAATTATGCAAGTTAATTTAACCCTTCCACTAGTAAATCGCATTGCATTATAACTACATAAATATAGCAGCAAATAGTGGATCCCTAATGGCTATTTAAATTAATAATTTTATAATTTTGAAGTGTCTTTTAAATGGAGCTGGTGTTTCATCAGATCATGGGTTAGAAATATTTTTAGACAAAGATCTGTTCCTTGACAAATGCTGCTATTAAACTGGACTTTTACCAATGGAGCAGATTCTCTTGAATCATCCCTGGACATTTTCCTTTCCTTCTGGAAGCAATGCATATTCTTATTTCATAGCCACTATCAGAGGAAATGACTGTTAGTGGAGCACAGGGAGGGTTTGTTTAACCCTTGTTTTGATTTGGCAAGGTGCAGGTGCTCTGCCTCAGCTTTTCAGGGCATCATTGTACGTGTGTGGGCTGCACACTGCTGTAGGTTCAGTAGGGAGTCATGGTCTGTGTGAAGCCTAGGGGCAGTGCAGATAGCAACCTGTAACCAATTTGCTTGCATTTGTGACTGTAAGATAACCTGTGTCTTGTCTTTTAGCTTTCCAGGGCTTCCAGATGTACTGAGTGGTGATTGAGGACTTCATGTAGGGCATTTGGCATGGTGAAATGCCTTGATCTGTTGATGTGATGTAATTGCCTTTTTAAGTGTTTTGTATTTTATGGAAACTGCATGAAAAATTACTAGTTGATAAATGCAATTTTACTTATATTAGAATTAAATCTACACCTGGTTTGGAAGGCATTTCACATTTCAGTTCCATTTTACTCTGGGTGGGTCATCAATTTAATTTCCCTTAAGTTGAACCTGAATACAATTTGGAAAAGGAACTTAAGAGCACTAGGTACGGGAATTAATTATTTATCTCCTCAGGGGCATTTTTAAGTGATCACTGTAACCCTTTATTCCAGCAGTAACTGAGCTGTTGAAGTGATACAAGGAATAAACCACATAATATCAAGCAGGAGGATTATGTTTATATAGATGCCATACATCAACAGAAGTATCAGCTACGTAGTCGGCTGGCTGTTCCCTAAAACTTAGCCATATGTCTTGCAATATGGCTTTCTTTGTAAAGTGAATTCTTTAGAGCCATCTGCACTTAACAGTCTAAAGTGTATGTCTTTTATAGTCACTCTCTTCATAAAGTGGAGTGCCCAACAGGCAAACCATTAATTTTTCAGAGATGGACAGAAACCAGTACCTTAGAAACTGTCCTATTAACACATTAGGAAAATATGTAGAGTGTTTCTAAGTCTTCTGCAATCTGTGTTAGGAAATTCAGTCTGCAGTAAGTTTTGTCTCAGACTTCCCTGAAGGCACTAATTTTGAGAAAGTGTCAGCGCTTAAGACGTGAGGTTTGTCCAATCTTTGCTATTACCTGGAGGTTCCTAAGCTCTTATAAAAGCTGTTAAGGATCTACAAGATAATGTCTTAATACCATTAGCACAGAATTTTATTCACTTTGCATGGCTTCTGACTGATGGCGCCACTCATGTGAATACTGTTGAACTCCAAGAAGTGCAAATCTGGACTTCAATGCAATCTGTATATAAAATATTATACCAGGAAAATCTGTCATCTTTCTGTGGGATTGAATCTGCTAGCCCTGAGGTATCTCATTAATCATTTGCTGGTGAAAGACTGGTCATCACTATAAGAGTGTAGACTCCTGAAACCACGTTTCAGCTGTTTGAATTTCAGGCTATATCATCCCTTCTTGGAAGGTCTGTTTACTCTTAAGAGTTGAAAGATTGGTAAGCTTTCAGAAGACTTGATGGTGATATACTGTGACTCCCACAAAGGAGACATCTTGCCCGCCCTCTGGGGAATATTGGAAAGAATGTCCAGGGTGCTGCTTCTCCCTCTGCCACCAACCTGCTGGGACATCCCAAAAGAGTCAACTACAATATCAGACACCCAGAATTACCATATCTGAAACAGAGATATGTTTTCATCTCTGTAAACTTTGTATTTGAGACTAGTGGATGTCAAGCACTGAAAATTATGATGATGATGATGATTATTATTATCAAAAGTAATGGTGATTGCTGTAGAGTTGATCAGCTGTGTCCTATCCCATCAAACAGGAGGCTGTACCATCACAGCGAGGACTGTGCCAGGAGCAAGATGCAGCACCTACAGCAACACCATCATCATCCAGTAATGAATGAGAGGCAGCCTGAGGGGCTGGACATGAACCTACAGTAAAAAACAGTACTGTGGCTTGTCTTATTACTCCTCTGTCAGTGATGGTCCAGATTCAGCAAAACCCTGGTAGAGGAGAGTATATCAGCAGATAAGAGAATTAACAACCTGGAAAGCCTATCAATATATGTGCTTACAGTGTCCATACAACTGCTACTACCACAGGACCTGAACAGGCTCACCAGAACTTGCCTTCATGGCACCTTTTGAGACATGGTTTTCATCCGAAGGTACCTGAGAATCAGTGGAAGGAAGGGCTAGTTTTTGAAGGGCTTTTATCACCTGAAAATGCAGACAGATGCTGAATAAGCTCTCCAAGCCACTTAGCTCTCAGTTAGTGTGGTAAGCCCACTCCTCCTTATTTTGGAGTGGACAGATGTTTTCTATGTGCTGTTTATTACTCACTTCTTCACTGTTGAGCTGAGGTGAGTGGTGGCTAGTCGGTCACAAGGGAGGATGAGGCAAGTTTTCTACTTAATATCTTTGCTCTTTGGCAGTTGCTTCTTCATGAGTTGCCCTCTGCAGCTGCAGTGCCCTGTGAAGGAACCTACCTCTCCCATAAATACCTGGTTCTGATGATGATGAGCCCATCTTCTGCCCTAAAACAGCCTCTGAAACAGCCTGATAGGAAGACAGGTTGACTGGGGGAGAAATTGTCCAGAAGACTTAATTCTTTTTATACCTATCTTCCTGTAGAGGACCTGGGAGTTGATATTGGCTATGAGATCGAGGTGGGAAAATGCATCTCCTGTACCTAGTGAGTTCCAGTTTGGAAGCAACTCTTTACTTCTTTCACTGGTTCCTACTTTTGTTTGATGTCAGATGGCTCAGGGCACAGTGCTATAAGCCTGCAAGCAAAGATAACCCTTTTCCCTGGCAGCTTGAAAAAGTCTCCACATCTTTGATTGCCAGCAGCAAACCTCTTCCTGCCTGTGTTGAAGTTATTCACAGAATCACAGAATCATTTAGGTTGGAAAAGACCTCTGAGATCATCAAGTTCAACTTGTTTCCCAGCACCACCTTGTCAATCAGACCATGGCACTAAGTGCCACATCCTAACCTTACGCACCTCCAGGGACAGTGACTCGACCACTTCCCTGAGCAGCCCATTCCAATGCTCAGTCACACTTTCTGGGAAGAACTTCTCTCTAATGTCCAACCTAAACCTCCCCTGGTGCAGCTTAAGACTGTGTCCTCTTGTCCTATTGCTGGTTGCCTCAGAGAAGAGGCTGACCCTCAGCTTGCTTCAACCTCCTCTCAGGCAGTTGTAGGGAGTAATAAGGTCTCCCTTGAGCCTCCTTTTCTCCAGGCTGAACAACTCCAGGTATCTGTATGCATGTCTCTGTGTGTGTGTGTGTGATGGAAATATGCCCAAGTGTGCTGAAATGGCAAAGGCAGGCTTAGCATGAAGGTTCAGTGTTTTCAGGCCTCCTTTTTTCTGGATGCTTTTTCACTGCTTTAACGTGATGAAGTCCCACAGTTTGGCAGGACAAGCAGATGATGTTCAGCACTGGCTTTTCCCCACTGAAGAATTGCCAGTGCTCATAATGTGCTTGTGCACATCACTCACCACTGAGAGTCAGACTGTGTGTTTGTGCAGTGAAGTGGATGGTACTGTGCTGGCACATCTCTCTGTCTCTCAGTGATGCCTCTGTCTAAAAGAACTGAGAATTACTGTCCGCAGGTCAGTGCTGTGCTCTGCTGTTCTGTCACAGACTGTGGGCTTGCTGCTATGTTTCCTTGAGTTGGTGGTTGACAGGAAGGTCAGGGAAATATAGCTAGCTCTTGTAGCTATATTATAAGTCTTCATATAGATGAAGACTTATAATCTGTTCTGTTAAAGAATTGGGAAAGAAATAGCAACAGTGCTGACATGCAGCCTTATGTTGCACATTTTATCCCTACACCTTGCAACCATTTGGAAAGCTGGGGCTACTGTTCCCATCCCAGAGAAGGAGAAACAAGACTGGAGTGGAGATTGTCCCAAAATCACCCAGCAAGCAAGGGGGAGAACTGAGCCTGCAGCCCACATTCTGAGGGGAATTTCTGTCTTCCACAGTGATATGCTGCCTAGGTCCAGAGAGATTAAAGCCTGTATCATGAAATTCAGAAGATTGAATTTAAGGTTGTATATCTATATGCCAAGCTTAAAGCATCCTGGTTCTGAGAGTCCGAAGAACCTCTGGAAACCAGGTTACCTTCTAAAATAAATTCCAGGGTACTAATTTAACAGCAAATGCTTTGGCACTTGTGACCTGTTTCTTGGAGCCACCAGATACCTGCTAATCTGATCAACATCTCCTGCATTTCAGAAAACAAGCCACCAAGTCTGGCAGGGCTCACCTGAGCAATGGCTCCCGTGGAGAGGCAACACTTAGGACTACCTAAGTAGTGTCACTGGGGGTAGGGGGTGTCACTAGGAGTGTCTGGGTGCTGCCCAGCCTGGCAGTGATCCGGATTGTGGAGAGCAGACAGTGTGACGATGCCCATGAGGCTCTCCCAAATGCTTGTGTTGCTGCAAGGAGGAGGTTGCCTTGCAAGGCATAGGCTTCAGTTCTCATTTGCTTGGGACAGAAAGCGACAGGGTGTGATATAATCGGGGTAAGAACAATTCAGTCCTTCATGTTGAGAGAGAATCAGATGGTGAGTGAAAAGCAGTGTCTCATCGGGAGACTGCTGGTTAGAAAAACACGGGACAGACTCAGATCAGAGGGCAGTGACTGATGTGAGCATGCATTGTAAAGATAAATGCCAGAGCTGAGTATTAACACAGAAGCTAGCTATGATGTAATCTCCTTAAAAGCCTTTTTTCCACAAGGTCTATAAATGCTACTGCTTCTCCAGATCATGCTTTAGAGAACAGATTCTCCCTCTGTGCTCTCTAGCCCTGCTCTCCTTCAAAAGACCTTGGCAGCTGAAACCGTTTGAGAGGTACCTCAGTTCTGGTGGGTCCCATCAGCTTCACCAACAACCTAATTAGGATTAAGGCTGGCAGGTCTGCCCCTCAGCCTGTCAATCGTTTGGAGCACAGACTTTCCCATCCTACTTTGTTTGACAGTCCTTTGACTGCTCTGCTTTATGTGTTGGCATATTTCCATATGAGTGTAGAACTCTGAACTGTTCCCTAGTTTCCCTCTGCATTTGTACAAAACCAAGATAGGTTATCCCACAAGATTAGTGTGTCCCACAGCCATTCCTGGGCACCTTGTGGGATCCTACCTTGTTTCTGACCATAGAGCTCGGCTGCACAGAGCTCCTGGGCATGGTGTCACTGTGCTGGCTTGGGGCAGAGATCTGACGCCTGCCTGGGAAGTCAGAAAGGGAGTTTGCTGCTTCCACCTCTGTAATGCAGTTTTGGCCAAGTCAGTTGTTTGTGTTTACTCCCAAAGAAGAAGCAACACTATCCAGAGGGGAGGACTGGCCAGGAGTCAAAAGACATTTTGTTTCCTGGCTTTCTCACTGAGGTGCAGTGACTTTGCACAAGCCGCTTCCCCACAACATGCTTTTCTTACATCTGGATGACAAATGTTTTCACCTGCTATTATTTTTATTTTGGTCCTAATGGTATGCTCATTTTCTATAGGAATGTCAAATCTGCCAAGGAAAAGCAGCTGCATGACACCTACCAAGAAAGCACAGTAACACAGGGCTTTAGTGAAATCCACCACAAAACCCAAACCTAAATGCTTCCAGGTTCAATAACTCCTAAAGCTTAGATCTTGAGCATCACACGTAACCTCCCCCACTCAGCTGCACTCTTCCTCACTGACTGTATCCACACTCAGGTTTGTTCACCTGCAGTTCCAGTTCTGTTTCTTGCAATGAGCCATGCACTCTTCTGTTGCCTGTGACCTTCAGAAAATTCCTGCAGAACTACTACCCCTTTCCTTCACCTCCTGCACACTCCAGTCCCCAAAACTAAGCACAAAACTGAGTATGTTTCTTGTTTCAAAAGGGAAGTGTTTTTAGAAGGGAGGAGAAAACTAAGGAGATGAGGCCACTGAGAGTGTAGAATAATAGCGTCTACAGTGTAAGAGCTGCGGGGGAGGGAATTTCTCCAGCATCAATCCCACACATTTTTATTATAGCAGAAGTTCCCGCTGCGTAGTGATTGCAGTATCCCCTTTAAAAGTGTAGTAGGAACATATGCACGGAACAGCTGCATGATATAAACTTGTCTGCAACAAAGTGCAATAAACAGAAGTATCATCTGCTACAGGAATAGCTGATTTCTGCCAGTGTTATTTAACCTAGCTACTCCAGGGAGGCCATAAATCAGGACAGGCTTTCTGCTGAGCACACCGCTGTTGCCTGGTTGTTTACCCAACTGGCTCATGGCAATCTCAAAATGGCCCTAAGCTTACAGGCAACAGGAAGGGCAGAAATCTATAAGGAAGTAAAAATTTAAAAAAAAAAAAAACATAATTATTTTTCTGGAATAACATTTGCTCCAAAATTAGGTGATTCCTGTTTTGTCTAAGCCAGTCTATTGCACATCATGTACAGTTACAGCCGTGCTCCAAAGGTGACTGTGGTGGCATAGGATATTGTTCTTCAGTTTTTACTTGCTAAGGAGTGTCTTCCTCCTGTGCCTGTTCTGTCTGGCAGGATCTGAGGGAACAGGTCCAGCAAAGCAGCTTTCTGGGTCACTGCTTATTGGAGACTGATAATCCAAATTCTTTCCATCTTGTTCGGATTTACAGGAGGTGAACTTGCCCCAAGTGGACTCTGTCTATTATTGAAGCTGTTGTCTATTCCTGCTTTACATTCCTGCTGCATTGGCCTGGTCCCTTGTGTTAGTGATGGCTGTTAATAGAACTGACTTTCTGTGGTGTCCATCCTGTGCCCTTTTTGCCCCCAGCTCTCTAAACAGGAAACAGTGTGTTCATCACTTCGAGTAGAACAGCCCTGGGAAGCCACAGTGCTGTGGGAATCTCATATTTTATTGTATTTCCTGGAGTTAAGCCACCTGATACTATTTTAGTGTTTGGAGCCCTCCTTTGGAGCTTGCTTTGTTTCTGCTTTTCAGAGGGAAGGAGTGGCAAAGAAGCAGCAGGGCTGGGGCTTTGTCCCAACTGCTGTGCCAAGAAGCTGCAATGACAGAGCACCTCCATGCTGGGTATTGAAACATCACAGAACCACAGAATGGTTTGGGCTGGAAGGGACAGTTAAAGCTGGGGCATCCACAGCTGCTCTGAGCAGATGTATGCAAGGGTCCAGTGGTGCATAGGACACCATCTTGCTTCTCTAGGGTGGTCTGCTCCCAGGATCTCCTCTACATCATTTCATATCCCCCAGGGGGCCAACTGTAGCTGCCATTGGAGTGCCAAGAAGCAGGGCAATCTTGCCCAAAGACCTCCAGCCAGCAGCTAAATGGTTTTATTTATGATCATGTCTTACCATGGGGCAAAGATGTTGCCCCATTGCAGTTGTGGCCAAATCCATTTTATCTTCCTTCAGAGTTTAATTGTTTGTACATATTGCTGGTGACAGTACCTGGGGCCACCACCAGCTCATGTTGTTGAGGCCACACCTGCTCAGACTCCTCATCTCTTGACTCCACCATAGCTGAAATCTGGCAATGCCTCCACCCTTCGCTCTCAGAGTCTGCTCACAGACTTTGCTCTGCCTTTGCTGAGGGGTCTGAAGGCATTGCAGAGTGGGATTATGGCCTCTTGCAGGCTGTCTCTGAGTCTGTGGCCAACCAGACAGGGAGGGGGCTGGCCCAGCCCCGGGGCTCCTGCTGATACCAGCACTGCCTTTGGCATTTCATGAGTTGTGCTCCTGCATCTCCCCTCCAGCAGTTCAAGTGTGGCTAGGTGTGTTGTCTGCAGGGAACAGCTGTGAAGGGAGGTTGATGAGCTGCTTTTCGGACCTGCCAGGGAGACAGTAAAGTGCATCCCTTCATATCTAATAGCTCCTATATCTTCAAAATTAATAATTTCAACCACGTACAGAGGTGCCCCAAATGCGAATGTTTGCCTTTTTATGTTCAGTTGATGAAAGAAATCTCAGTTGCATGGAAGAGGGAGAAGAAAAAAAGGAGTTGGTTGATTTTCTCATATATTCTGTCATCAACAGTTACTAATAAATCTTGAGGGACCACTCAGAATGCAAACAGATTTAACAAAATTATTAGCCGCAGTTTCATTTATATGGATGTATATGTATACCCCTTTATAGACATACATTAAATATATATATATCATATATACCTCCTTTCTATGTATGTATGTTTTTATATAAATACATATACATGTGTATACATGTATGTGTATGCACCTATTTTGTGTGTGCATATATATATATATATATATATATATATGCAAACACCAGGGAGTTCCTCTCACAGCATGAGGAAACCTGGCAGGGCTAGACAAGCCCGTTCTCCATCAATCTGGAAAATGTCAATCCTTCCTTCCTTCAGCAAGTCTGTCAGTCCCTGATCCCCAGCCCGAGCATTGCCTTCTGCAGGCAGCTCTGGCTGCCACGTGAAGGTGAGCTCAGGGTTCCCTCTGGCCACACACAGCCCCAGGGCCTGGGCATTGGGGCACCATGGGGATGCAAGTCACGTCTGCAGGCATGGCTTTCTGCCCCAGGAGCAGACACCAAGGTTGCCCATTTCCTGGTCAGCCTCCTCTCCCCCGTTCTCCCAGGAAATTTTCCACTTAAAATTCAGGAGTGTGGAAGGGAACACATACTTTGCCTGTTCCCAAAATGCCTTTTAGAAGAACAGCTGAAGATCTATATTTGTATCAAGTCTAGCAGCACCACAAAACCCACTAGCAGGCTCTTCTAAAGGATTTGTTTTTCCCGTGCCGGCTGCCTCTCACTGTGAGCAGCCCTGGGTACACACAGCACGTTTCTACCACATGCATTATCCAAACACATCTGTAGCAGTCCCTACGTGATGAAATACAGCAGAGGGAACGCTTGAGCTGACACTGACTCACAGATCTCTCCCCATGGCCCTGGGTTAGGTAACCAGTCTTGTTCCCAGAGAGCCCACAGCCTCCAGGGCTCTGGAGAGTGAGATCCTGACCTTCAGCTGCATTTCACTTCTGAACATCATCATGCAGATGCTGGGACAAGGTCCTCAGCTGGCACCAGTCTCACAGCTGGGTGGACTTTTGCTAGTTTACATCACTTGAGCCCTTGGACCTTTTATATTAGCTGCCTAAGGCTTCATTCTGGCATACAATGAAGTTAATCAGCATTAAGTTAATCAGCACTCATTTTAGGGTGAATCTACACTGCTGGGGGGTGTGAAGGGCCTTATGCAAAAGTAGACAAGAGGCCTCAGGCTCAGGACTGAAATCAGCTTTCTTGAAAAATATATGAGCATGTGATGGAGGCTCTCCTTGTTTTTCACGTTTTACACAGCACAGTGCTTATAGAGTAAATGTCCAAGCCTTGATGTTTGTGTAACTGTTCCTCTGTAGGGTTTCTCCTCACAAAACCCAAAGTATTTCATATTTATCAGGGGATTCATTGAAGTCCTCTATTCCACAAGAGCTTGGGTAGGGAATCTTGATGTGAAGAGACCCAAACTGCAACAGGTTCAAAATCCATCTCCATATTTAATTGGGAGTTTGGAGTGGACCCTGGAGTGTCCTGGGAGTTTTTTTCATGTACCTTGACATTTGAAGTCACATTTAAACTTCTCCATGTTTTCTGGGCTTGTCCTTGCATCCCAGTGTGATAATGGCTGTAGGAACTAGAGTCTTCTCTCTATCTTGCAAAAGGAGATGTCAACATGTGAATATCAAAACAATAAATAAGAGTGAAGATGAGACTAGGACCCCAAACCTGTCTTAGTCAGCAGATTAACAGGTCTCTAGAATATGTGACATACATAGAGGTTGCTGAAAACACACTGCCTGCATCTTCAATTCCTTTTAATTTTGGACAAAGACTGATAAAACACTTGAGCCCCTTGGAATATGAGCCTGCCTTCAAAATAAAATCCAATCCTGCTTCCTAGCATGCTAATTAAAAGTGCATGGCTGATTCAGGCAGCCCTACAATAGCAAGAGAAATGCTGCAGGCATAGACATGGCAGGGTTTAGCCTGTTGTGAGTGTACAATATTAAAAACAGGCAGATGTCTCATTAGGATGATTACGACAGCACTCTTGACCTTTCTGCAAGAACAGGAATAAAAGCAGAAGGAAAAACAATTATCAGTTTTTATTTATCTTGAAAGCGCTCTTCCTTTTTTGGGCATGAAGTTGCTGTTGGGGAGAGGTGATGGGGGTCACTGTCACCCTTGCACATCACATCAGTGGACACTCACCAGCTGCTTGGGACTCAGCCTGCGAGCGAATTGACAGACCTCCACTGGAGACACCTCCCCTGGGACTGCGTGTGGGAGCACGGGTCACTGCCTCCCTTAGCTGTTTTCCGGCTCAGCCCTGTGTTTGGTTTTGTTTTGTTCTGGGTTGTTTGTTTTGCTTTATTCTGTTTTGTTCTGCTTTGCTTTGCGGGGCTGGCTGCTGTGGGGTCGGCAGTGGGAAGGGGTGCCCTGGTGCAGGCTCCCTGCCTCAGCATCACTGCCGCGAGCTGCACAGGGCACCAGCTCAGCACAGTCCCCCTCAGAGAGCACTTTCTGTCTCCTGACAGACTTGTGTTATTTGTTAATGTCCCAGCATTCCCATGCAAAGAGCAATTAGCCTAAAACCCATAATGGTAATGGAAAGTAATAACCCTAATCAAAATAAATGGTGGGGGCACTAGATTTTGAAATTATGAGCTTTATAAACTACAGCCATGACCACTAAAGATAACCTGACGGTGTATCCAAGGATTCCAAGTACTGTTTCTACATTCTGTCTCAGACAGCACGTGTTGCTTTTATAACATATACAAAACTATTTAATGCTTAACCCAGAAGATTAAAACAGCTTCATCACAGTTTTTTATTGGAAGCTCAGAGCAATTTTGAGAATGATCTGCTGAGATCTGATAAAAAAAAATCAGAGAACTTCTTGGGAATTTTATGGAAACATTCTTTCCAGTGATAGAACCTCTATTTTTGTGCTTAGACATCGAGGGAAACCCTCAATAGCTGAGCTAATCTTTTCTGGTATGCACATTTCTGGCTAGAGCCAGCTGTGTACAGATACCTTCTAACATTAGAATTGGAGCTTTGTCTTTATGCTGAGCCTTCAAAACAAACTTAGTCAAAAAAAGCAGGTGTAAGATTTTTGTGGTGCTGAAACAGTTTGCTCTGAAAGCACTTTTTCATTAATTTGTTTTCAGTGAGTTGAATCCATCTACTCACTGCAGGCCTGAAATGGGTTTATTTGCTCATTTTATTTATTTAGGCCTGGTGCTGTTGGGAATAGGAGAAGGTGATGGCCCTCTAAAAGTAAACCTAACCAACTTTTGTTCTTCATAAATTTTAAGGCCGAGATAAAAGGCATTGTACTCATGGACTTTTCAGAGACAGAGCATTTTCTCTACTTACTCAATCCTTTTTCTGATTCTAATATCTTTAGCTCAATTTAGACCTCTTAAAGTAAAAATAAAAAGTCTATCTTAAGCTAAGTTTTTTATTTAAATACTCAACCAGAGCTGATAGACTATGGTAATGATTAATTACCCTTAATGATAATAATTGCCTGACTTCTGATCTAAATATGGTTGTCTCTATTTGTAATTGAGTACATTCCTGAGTTATTTGCAAACTGTATCAGTATCCATCACCCTATTTTGAGGGGGAAGAGGGAGGTCCCTGTTAAAAAACACATTCTTCCAGCAGTGACTTTGCATTTATAGTTAAATTTTGAGACATACCGGTTCTCTGGCTTTTAACTCAATTTATGTGTGCCACACGTACTCTGTGTGTAGCTTTATAGTTTCATAACCCCAACATCACGTGGAATTAAGTTGGATGTCATATCAAAGTCTAAAGTTATCACACCAGCACTAATACATCTATATACCAAACTAGTAATCTCCTCAGAAAATATCTAGCTAGTTTGACAAGATGTGTCTTGCTAAATCTATGCTGTTTAGCATCAATTATTTATTTTAATATTTTATTAATTGAATGAGATCTTCATTATTTTTGCAGGATTTCTGTCAGGATGTCAGGCTGTGATTACTTAGCTCAACCTGCTTATCTTCTTTAAAATGTCATCACTTTCCTACCACTTTGCACTCAGCGGTGTGTTCAATGTGCAGAACGACACTTCAGGGTTTAGCAGAAAAAGCAAATTTTCCTTGAGTTGTTTTGTACTGTGAAAATAATTTCCTCCATTCAGCTGATTTTGAGAGCAGTGAAGAACAGCCAGGAATGAGTCAAACCAAGAAGCAATCATGTTCTGAGCAGCTGAAGCTGCTCACATGAGAGGTGGTGGGTGCCAAGGGAGCACCCACTGTGGCCAGGCTGGCCAGCCCTTAGCTCTCGGTAGCCCAGTGGTGATGACAAAGGGGCTTCAGGCAGCTGGGGATGTCCTCCACTCCCCAGATACACCTCTGCTAGTGACAGCAGTACGTCTAAGGATTGTTGTTTCCTTACTCAAATGACAGGGCACAATTTGGTTCTGAAACTATACAGCTTTTGGGGGTTTATAATGTGTTTGAAAGAGGTGGCACAAAGAAGGAGGCGACCGGGAGAATTGTTTTTCTGCACTTCAACAAGAATTGTTTTTCTGCACTTCAACAAGAATTGTTTTTCTGCATTTTTGTAAGACAGCGAAACAACTGGACATTGACATTGTTATAGGTAGTGTGGGACATCTTCTGCTCAGTGTTCTGTAATGATTTTGGTATCTCCTCAGGGGAGGGCTTGGGATCCACAGCTTTGCTCCTTCAGGGAGTGCCTGAGAAATGCATTGCTCTTCCATGTAAAGTGGTACAGTTGCAAGAGGGTGCTGCAGGTGCAGGATAATTTCTCATCATTGAGGGCTCATTGACACCTGCAGGCTCAGCCCTTCCCAGGTGTGACCCCAGGTGGGGATGATAAGCTGGGATCTGGGAGTCAGGCACAGGATGGAGAGCCTCCCCAGCCCCAGGGAAAAGCTGTAAGCCCCAGCGCAAGGCAGCTGGAACATCAACACCTCCCTAATGTCAGGAGCTCGGTGTGGGACTCACTAAAAGGCTCCTCTCTGAAGACATGGTGCTTCCCAGGCATCTTGCTGGCTCTTTGGGAAGCTCCCCTCTCAGGTGACATTTCTAGCTGCACACAGAGGAGTCATCCACGCAGGCCAGGCTCAGCCTTCCCATCATCGTAAGGGGATTATCTGTAGTTCTGCTCTTCCTTGGAGGATTATTGTGAGGAGAAATGCATTAAGGACGCAGAAATGCCAGGGTATGAGGACTATGTGAACACATACTGAGAAAGCACATGTAACTAGGAGCTTATTAAAAAAGGAGTGGACATTTCAAAGGAAAACAAGATTACCTATCACTGCCTTTATAAGGAGTAGAAACATAAAATAATTTTTAAAGCTGTATGAAACCACGAGCCACTAAAGAAACAGGCTTTGGTAGCTTCCAGTGTGACTTCTTGTGCTTCTTTCTGAGTGCCCAGTCTGGACCAGTGGGGAAAAGAACTGAGGCAGGTGGATTAGGAGTCATCTCCACATTAGCAATTCTTATTTTCCTGTTATTAATGACCACATATAGCCAGTCAGGAGTAATGTTTACTATTCAATCCCACATATATCTGTTTATTCTCCATGTAAAAGTACTGTGATAAACATCGAGGAGTACATGGTGTACAGGCATCTGACAAACCTGGCTTTATACCCTGCCTCTGCCGTTTGTGAGTCTCATTTATTGTGCTGAGGAGCAGCTCAGTCTCATCACCATTTTGCTTTATGACTAGTTTGGTTGATCCTGCCTTTGAAGAAGAGCAAGGGCTAGAGAAAGATAGCCCCACTTCTCCCATCTTCTGTGATCTCATCAAATATTACAGGGCACCTGCTGATCGATGTTTTTCCTTTGACTTCACTGTAACCTTTTGTGTTTTTCAGAACAGCACCAGGAGGGTAGAGCTGACCTTGACGCTGCCCACTCCTTCATGCAAACATTTTGTCATTTTTGAAATGCATTCTGTTCTGGAATCTTACAATACTGAAAACTTGCAGAGAATATTAAAATAATTAGATATATCAAAACACAATAAATAGTTTCATCACCCACTGAAAACAGACTTCTGCAACTGACACAGTAATAAAGTAGAAAATCAGTTGCTGGGGCAGTCTAGGAGTGAACATAGCTAAAGGTGGAGCTGGGAGCCACTAGCTGTCAAGATGTTGGGTTTATTATTTTTATTGATTTGTATAGTTCTTTACCTAGTCTTTTCCTAAGGTGTTCCTGCAGATTCCTTGGGGTGAATATTGCTAATTCCTCTAAACATCTTGCAATTGGAAAAAAGCAATTTTCTCAGTAATTGTGTAATTCATTGTTTAATCTATTGAGTGTTAGTCTAAAGGTATGTGTATGTCTTTTCTTAATCAAACACAGGAGACAGAGGAGATGTCAGATCACAATAAATGATACTGGACTGATGACATATTTTAACTTGTGCAACTATTTGTGATGTGTATAACTGGAAGTTCAGACTATCAAAGTAAACAATTAGACTCAAAAAACAGCCTTTTGCTATATTTCATTCTCTCACCTATTTAGCTGAGAATGTAGATTCAGAAAGTCCCATCAATTGATTCATTATTAAATGTCACTTAAGGTGACCAGAGTTCTCATGGAATTTACATGGCTGCACAGGCTGCATTAAGGTTCTCTCTCCCCTCTGCAGTACACTGCCACTGCTCATGGCATTGGTTGTTACTCACCATCCTTCAGGAAATGTGTCCCCTCAAACCATGGGAAAAGGAACATAGCCCTGAAGAAAAATATTATAATAAAATGTCACCAGATACAAACTATTTCTTGTTTTGAGTTATACTATGATAGACAATTCTATCCCTAAATGTAATTAGAAAAATGTTATCATAATAGCTTATATTTCCACAAGTTAACATTTCTTAATGTTAACATTTCTTGACTATTTGACTTAGAATTCAAAGGTAGTGAAATGGAAAAGAAGCTTGTCAACTATAGTACTCTGAAAGCAATTAAGAAATGTAATACAATTTTCGTATTCTTTTAAAACAAATTTCCCTTCATCACTTCAAGGTTACAGTAATATTAGCTACAACACAGACTGGTAGGCACTGCTTCAGCTCCCGACAAACCTCCCCTGACAGGGTTTGAAAATGTGCTCTTACCAGCATCATATCTCTCTCTAAAATTAAATCTGATGCAGCTGGAGATGGTGAATGCAAGGAAGATGTTTCCCACGGGTAGCTGAGCTGAGCCTTTCTCCTTTGTGCTGAGTACCAGGTTGTAGACAACACTGACACCAAGAACTTGGTCATCTGGGGACCATGACAAGAAATATCTAGTACTAGTACAAGAAATAAGAGGGATTGATGGCTTGGGGAAAAGAAAGAGACAGGTCCTAAATGTGAAATAACATCTTTGCATGTATCTGTGGTCCTGGTATAGTGCTACTGCGTGAGTGACTGAAGCAAATCTGATTATACCCCCTTGATTTGGGAGAACTCATGTGTTTTTCCACTCTCTTTTTACAGCTCCCAAGTCTACCTTTTGCCCCACTGAAGAGACCTGGTGGCCAGGCCTGGTTATTATCATTGCAGTATGCTGCGCCACACTAGTGTTCCTCATTGTAGTTGTCATCATTTGCTACAAAGCCATAAAAAGGTAAGACTCCAGATGCTTTTACTGTGCTTAGGGCAATGCAGCCCCACAGAGGCTGACCTGACTTGTCTCATGACATATTGTTTAGTTAAAGGCATCCAAAAGGGAAAATGCATCCCATAGCCAGTGTGCATTTTTACTGGAAAGTCACTTTATGTACCATATTCTGCCTGTGTAAAAGGTGTAGTTCAAAGTAATCATGGGCATGAGGAGCAGAAAAAATATAAAAGGGATAGAGCTACAGTGTTCAGATAAATGAGAACTTGCCCAGATTTAGATTGCAGCAGGTTGCTGGTGAATGTGGAGAGCTTTGGCTTGGCCAAGTGTAGAGGTAAGAAACACTGCCCTGTCCACTTCTGGTAGTGTTCAAAATTTAGATGTGGGATGTGAGATTCTTGGCCCAGGCCCATTACTAATTTTAGCATTTCAAATTAATGCAAACTCTTCTAACTCAAAGGCTAGGGTAACATGCATAGTTTTTCATTTGGAGACCGTACTTCTGATTTATTCTTGCTTCAAAATTATAACCTACAGAAAAAAATTCAAAACCTTTCTCTTTTAATGTAAAAGCCTCTGTGAAGCCTTAGTACAACAGTGTATAGTAGCCTTTTCAGCTCACTGTTTTTGCAATAGCTGCAGTTGCCTAGGCTTTGAGTTGTTAGGAAGTATTGACTTCAGGTACACAAAAAAATATGAGTGAAAATAATTTCTTCACTTAAATAACATTCCATATTTCTGGTGGAAAATGTCAAAACTTTAACATTTCCATATGAAAGTTCCAAATGCAAGTCCAAAGGGTTGATTTAGAAGAGAAAGTAACTTGTGGGAATTGTAGGCCAGATGGTCGAAGGTTCATTTCTCCTCTATTGATTTTAGTATGGCTCTGACACCTCGCAGTTGTGTGTTTGTGGTGTCACTGTTTTATACCACGAGGGTCTTGGCTGGGAGAGCTGTTAGTATATCCAGGTGATCCAGCCTGAACTAAAAAAATGCAGTATTCCCATCCATAGCTCTTATGAGACACTGCAGTGACATCTGAAACTCAGCTTGCATTAAATGACAGCTTTTTTCAACTTCATGATTTCTGAGTGATAATATTTTAGAGTGAGGGAAAAGGGAAAATAAATGAAAATGCTTTTCATGAAAAATATTATCTGCATGCAAAGTGATTACAAGATTTTTGTTGAGCCTCAGTGGGGATATCACAGTGGTGGAGCATTGGACATGTTTTGTGGTTGTTGAAAAATTTATGCAGGATTTGAAAGAGCATCAAAAAGGGAGAATTCCAGCAAGAAGAAAAAGTGTCTATTTTATTTCTTATTAAATTTACGTAAGTGTCTTTGCTATTCTAGTTTAGCCAAAATGAATGTTTCTTATTTTGGGGGAGCTGGAAAGCTTCCACTCTAGCAACTGCACTTTTAAAAAATTATCTCTGGAGGACTGAGATTGGAGTCCAATTGAACTGGTAGCACAGTACAAAATCTCTCACTTGTAGTTACTGATCTACCATTGCTGCTCATTTGTATTTGTCTGCCTACTGCCAAATTGTGAATGATTTGTGTCAAGGCTGCAAAATGTATGTATGGGAGCAGTAACTCTTCAGGACAGCTTGTGCCTCGCGAGGAATGGCTTTTCAAATCTGCTGTAATGCTGGTAGATGGGAGGAATAGATGGGAGGAACAGAAATTAAATTTAAAGAGACAAATTTAGAGCTGCCTTGCAAACGTTTGGGGAATTCACATACAGTCTCCTGCTTCATGTCAGTGAAGAATAATTCTGATACTTGATGAAGACATGCATTATTTGTCAACATCATGAACATCAACATACAAGTCAGCTGCTTGAGCAGGCATTAGGCTCAGAGAAGAGTGAAAATTCCTCTTAGATCTTCTTATTTTTGACATTCACACTGCTGACAAATGCTAAGCTGAAAACTGCTCAGATGTGGGATGGACAGCTATGAAAGAAAATCTTATTAATTATAATTTTACAGGGTAACTAGAGCATTTCTTTTCATCAATGAGTCCTTCCTAAAACAGCTCTGCTAAAAGAATTCCCTAAAGGGCCTGGCAGCATTCCCCAGTAGTTCAGGTTTCTTGATCCACTGTAAAAGATATCTATCAATAAATGCTGGCAAATAAGATCAGACACTTCACAAGAAAAGCATCTCTGCCTTCAACCCAGTATTATCACATATTGTTGAGCTGAATTGGCTTTAGCTGGTGTGAGAAATCCTTTACTCTTTTTTTGCTGGAAGGCAGAAGTGACTAGAGAAAAAGTAAGGGGATTAATCTGGGTGATGATGAAAGCCCAGAGTTCCTCCAGTGTACTCCCAGCTTTGGGCTCCATAGCCATGCTCTGCCCTGTCCCTTCTCACACCCTCCACCAGCTCTCCTCTGCACTTCTCCTCCTGGGCCCTCCTTCCTGCACATCTCTTGGAACTGGGATTTCTGTCACTGCAGCATCTCTGACAAATCTGTCTCCTACCTCTACTGAAGAGATGCTGAAGAGTGAAGTAACAGCAGTCATCTGGTTGCAGGGTGTAACAAGGGTTAAATGCTTTAGTAGGAAAGTGCAGGCAGGGATTTATTTGCATTGAATCTGGATCTGTTGTATTAATCCCTCACTTTCATAAGAATCAAATTTGAAGTAAGAGAAAAAGAAAAATCCTATTGTGCTTAAATTGAAATCTCATTTACTGGTTTCAAAGGGCCAGACCCAGTCAAACTCTTCTGTCTGCTTTTCTGTAGCAGGAAGAGAGGTAGTGACTATCCTCAAGGTATCATAACTCAACTGTATTTTTATTCAATCTATATATAACTGTGTCTCTTGGGGAAGTTTGTTTTCCCTTGTAAAAGCTACAACTTCAGCTTATCACCAATTCTAGGCGCTAAGGCAATCTGTAATAAAATACAGCCTAGTGGATTGGTGCTTCTTTTTATACAATAACTAGCTGAACCAAGCAAGTATACTGCTACCTCCATCCCTGCATCTACCCTGGAAATACTAAGGTTCTCCCAGTATGAAATGGTCATAAGAAATGCAGAAATCCATTTCAGTGAATGGATTTTACCCCCCTGGTCCATGAGGGAACTTTTACCAAATTGTATTCATCAGCTTTAATACTCAGATGGGTTAAACTCTTAGGAAGATACATATGGAGTGACACTTCAAAGGTGCTTCAAATAAGTTCTAAATTTCCTCTGTGTGTTGCTGGTGACTGCAGCATTGGACACTGCATGACTGGCACACCAGGTACATATGTGTGCTGCTGCATAGACCAAGCACCATAGGAGACCACACCTGATATAATGTTGTGCTGCAGCATGGTTTGGTTTGGCAATGGAGAAATAGCTATTTTCTATGGTCTTGATGTTAGAGGGGTATTCCCACATTTTAAAAAAATGTAAATTTTCTCTTAAGAATCTTTTCCCATAGCACATTAAAAAAGAAATTAGTTAGCCCCATCTGTGACATTTGTAGATTTCTAGGACAGGCTTAATCACTGGCTGGGGCTGAGCCTCAGTGTAAGCAGTGGGACTTTTCCATACATTTCATGGATAAAAAAAGTGATCTCACAACTAGTGATTTCTGTAACACACAGAAAGAGCAGATGAATAACTGCTTCAAAATCTAGAATACTTCCAAGTAATTCTCTACCATGTCTTTGTCTGTAAAAACCTGCCATTCTTACTCTTTCCCCAAAAGACTGTAATCAAGAAGTAAAAGCAGGAGGTCCAAAGACAATTCATAAACTGACACAGGGTGGAGAAAGCTGGATCATTTCAGTATTTTGTGATTTGTGGGTTTGGGCAAGTGCACTGTGAATGCCACCAGCTGTGACAAACCTTCATGTGGAGTAAATCAGTGCAGATTCAAAAACAACCAGTGGAGTTCGATTCATTTTAATCAGCTCTGGAGGTGACTGTCTCTTAAGCTTTTTTTTTAACATCTGCAAGTACCTGAATAATGGTAAGACAGTAAGACTAGAGGGAAGTGGGAAGTAAACACAGTAAAGAGGATTAACGAGACTTGTTTGGTAAATAAGCAACTGAGATGGGGGAGAGCGGGACGTGCAGTGTGTAATCCTATTTCTGCAGCTCACTGGTGTGTCAGTGTCTGTGAGGGGAGTAAGATATTTACATAAAAGGGAAAAATAAATCCCTGGCTTCCTGTATGAAATTAAGATAACAGAGCCTTCTGTCAAACCTCGAAGGGGAAAGCAAAGCTGAGCATCCTGGTCTTTGTGACAACTGATGTGCCAGCTATTCACCCTGGCAGGGGATGTTTCAGATGGTTTTCCAACATGTGAAAAACCTTTCCTGAGTATCTCCAGAACATCCCTACAGTCTGGGATGACCCATGAGCAGGTTGTTGTGCCTAGTGATGTGGCTCCTTGGTTCTGCTGGATTTCAGGTAGGATGGATACATCTGTTCTCAGAGGTACCACAGGGTTTGCTGCCAAAGAGCCCTCCTGCTAAGTCAGCAGGGAAAGTGGGCTGATGATAGCAAAGTTTTACATGGTACACCTTTTATTCACTGTTCTAACTTTGTGAAGCCACTGTTTTATATGTCTCATAGCTGGAGAGAAAGGTACCATAAATGCCTACATAGGCACTTCCTTAAATAGGTGCTGAGTTCACCTTCAAATAATAATTAAATGGAAGAAAATATTGTACTGGAATAAAATGACAGGTCATATTTAAACTGTCTTAAAATTCATTGCTAAGGTATTTTTAGGGTGCTTAGCATTCATGTATGATTTATGGTCCCTGTATACTGCAAAGTCTAGTTTCAGAAGCAGGAGAAAGGTTCTGAAATTTGGCTTTGTTTAACAAGATACTTGCCAGGGGAAGACACTGAAACTTTCTTAAGGAGACCAAGAGCTGGCAGTGGGGGCTGTGGTGAGGCTGTCCCATGGTGCAGGGATTTATCTCCCTTTAAATGGTCCATGGCCCTGCACTTTTCCCCCAGCCTGTTTTGTACCACTCACTCCCCCAAAGAGCAAGAACTGTGTAGTCCTCTACATGGTCATCTCCTATGAGCCACTGAGGCTAAGCATGACCTAGTCCAAAATCAATATTAATTGCAACAAAACAGTGCTGTTTAGCATGAGCAGAGAAGACAGAATCCTAAACACACTTAATTGCTTTGAAGAGCAACTCGCAGCTAATTACAGATGGGTCAAGGTGAATTGAAATTGTTAATCTCTCCTATTCTCCCTGACACATTAGAGGAGTTTGTACTGAAATGGTGCCTTAATTCTCAGCAGGTACAGGGAAAGACAGTAATTACTCAGAAGACAGAGTGAGATAGTTGATGGAAAATATTGGTTTAGAAGTACTGTTTGAGACAACCAGAGGGAAGAAGAAGGTCTGTGGGGACAGATCTCTGGGTCTTTGATGCAATTCATTGATGTCAGAACAGTTCAGCTCTGCAAAAGGGATCAATCCCTAAGAAATGCCATTCCAAAGGGAATAGAGTCTTCATTGACAGACCTTGGGAATGTTACTGAGGGCAGCTGAGAGAAAGGCAGACTTTAACATTTTGGAAAAGTAAGGAAAAGACCTTCGCATTGGCCTGATTCCACTGCCTGAATGTTGATGTTTATCAACAACAAGATTAGTATCTCCTGCTGAACACTACTGTCCAGGCCTTCTGTCACCTCTAACCAAAGCCCAACATCCCCATGTGTAGCTTAGCCTCTATGCCTAATTATCTCCCAATGGTGAATTGACTCCCAACCTTGAAATGAGGCTGCAGATGATCTACTAAAGACAATTTAAATACCCTGAGCAAACAGTCTTTCTGCAGGAGATCCCATTTTTTAATCATCAAGAAATAAGTTTGTAGAATCACAGCATGGTTGAGGTTGGCAGGGACAGCTTGAAAGCATCTAATCCAAACTTCTGCTCTAACAGAGTCAGCTAGACCAGGTTGCTTATGTCTGTATCCTGCTGGGTTCTGAATATCTCCATGGATGGAGAGTTTTTGTTGGTTTTCTTGTGTTCTTTCAAATTTATCACTATTTACTAAATTACATGTAGCCCTGCTTGATGAGAACTGAGTGCTAGAACAAGGAAATCAGTTGTTCTCCCGAATAATATTGACATCTGGGTGTTGGTTGTGTGACAATTCCAGGGTAGTGTTTATGAGACAAGCTGTTGAACAGCTTTACAGCTTGACCCAAGCCCACTGGAGATGCCAGAGCTCTGCTGTATTTATTCTACTGATTTAGTGGCATCATTGGGGATTTTGGGCAGGGGACTAGTAGCTGGTGCTGCCCGACGTTTTTTCGGTGCATCAAGATGAAGAAGGGTTGGCGTCATTTTTTAAGTAGAATAGCAAAATATTGCAACTACTTGTTAGGCTCCTTTGACAGTTCAAGGGCTGATGAGTGAAGTGGATAAAAGAGCCTTTTACTCAGAGAGATGGCTGAGCCAAGCCACGGGGCAGTGCTGGGCAGAACAGTTTGTTTTGCTGTTGCCTCTGTAGAATGTGTTGGTCAGAAAAGCAGGAGGACCTGCTCTCCAGTGCTGTCAGTCTGGGATTTTTATAAGTACTACGTGTTTTTGTAACTGCTGTAGGGCAGGATTTTTCTGTCTCTTCTGAGTTATACAAACTCACACTTTCTGCTAGGGAGAAAGTTTGTGGTCATAAATGGATAAAATGCCCCACTGTTTCTCAGAGCCAGGAACACTGAAAGCCTTCAGGAGGCTTTAATCTTTAGCGTAAAACAAGTGGTTTGAATGTTTCACGGAATACTCTCTTATGGATTATTTTGCACTTGTTCACTCCTAATTTGTGATATATTGACAAAGATGCCAACAGAAATCTCTAGTGCATTGTGGTCTGTTCAGTGACAAATTAATTTTTCAGTGGGACCAGAAACAAACTTGCCATTTTTTCTGTTTTCTACAGCAGATGATGATACCACATTGAATGGGCAGAAGTGTACCCATACAGCCAAGTATTGTTGAGTTACTGCCTCAGTGCAACTCTGATAGCCATGGGTGGATTTTACACACTTGTGGCAGAATGTAATGCTCATGGCTGGTCTAACTATATTGGTTGTAGGTAAATTCCTGATTTACCCCAACACATATAGAAGATACAAGTTAACACTAGAGCTTTGAAACATACAGGAAAGGTGCCAGGTTCACCATGATGTTTTAATTACATTTTTTTCATAAAGACAAAGAAATAAAATTTTCTCAGGCATTCATTTAATTTTTAAGCCAGTCATAGTTTCTGCAAGCTGATGTGACAGCACTTGTAACTGACCCTGTTGGTGAAGAGCCACAGGTGTGGTGGAGGCATACCCAGCACAGCATTCAGAGACATCAGAAGAAACTTTTTGTCTTGATTATCTGGAGTGTCTGAGCTTAGGACTGTGTTTTTACAACCTGTGGGAGCCCAGCAGCAGCAGTTTTAGGGTTCCCAGGTAAATATTTTTATAACTCAGAGGAAATTGTACCCATGGTAGTAGGGTGGGGCTGTAGATCCATACTCCAGCTCATTGTCATCCAGTAATTCCCTCTGCACAAAAAGAATCCCATAGAAACCTTCTTGGAGGCCTTAATGCCCCTTTTGCTTTCCACAGAGGATTTGCAGTGCATTTTGAGTAAAAGCAGTAAAGCCTGATTCCCCCAGTGGCTGAACAACTACAGCTCCTGGTGAGTTCAGGACACATGGTGAATTTGCAGGAGTTCTAGAACCCCAGAAGTTACAACAAGGAAGAAAAGTATGGAAGTGCCCAGCAGTTCCTACCCATGCCCCACACTGCCCCAGGCAGGCTCTGCCAGACTCATTCTGCTCTGCCTTGCACTGACAAAGAGCCAGACCTGACCATGGAGCACTTGAGCACCAGTTGCTCCCCCACCCATCACACTCGTCCATCCATTTGGAGATGGCTGAACCATTCACAGCCCTCTCAGGCCTGTGCACATGCCCCTCTGCCCCCTCCCAGGCTCTGCCCTTTCATGTTTTCTGCAGAGTTTTATTTCCTGCATTTGCCCAGATGGAAGACACCCCCTTCCTGCCTGATCTTTTGGCATCCTTCTGGCTGGCAGCCTTGCCTTGGTGCCAACTTTGTCTCCTCTAATTCATGGCTTCTGATGGCTTTGATTTTGATGCTGGCTGTAACCTGGACTCCTGAGTGCAGAGACCCTGAGGAAAGGCAGAGCTCAATGTCAGGAGCTGCACTCGGAAGCACTTCCTGCTGTGCAGGGGATCCCAGCCAGTGGTAACGAGACATCTGACCACAGCAGTGCTATTTCCCACTATAATTTATGTGCATTAGTTTCACACCCTTGTCTAGTTAGTCACTACTTGGTGTGCAAACAAGGTCTCAAGTTTTACCATGCGCCCTTCTAGAGAGCAGGTGTTAATAAAGGAAGGCTCAGGTGTGCTTGTCCACTTGAGCTGGTTCAACGGTCCCAAGTGAAGGGAGATCACATCTCACATCCCCTCACCTTGTTGTGCTGTTAGCTGCCCTGCAGCCACATTGTCCGGAGGGAAGAGGTGCAGGCAGGGTCCCCCTCTACATATCTGTGACACTCACGGGGTGCACATCAAGCACAGCCACTCCTGAGCCCCTTGGACCTGTGCTGCCACTGCTTGAGGGGCTGCATGGTCTGATTTCCACTACCTCTGTCCTTCCTTCTCTGCAACCCCTGTCCTTACTGCTCAGTATTTACTGTGCTGCAGGGTTGCTAAGCAGCACACAGCTCCCTGCTCGGAGAGCCTTGCCGTGAAGGCGAGACACGCAGCAGGTCAGCGTGGGCAGAGCTGGGGGTGGGAGAAGAAGGCATGTGCTGGGGTGGTCCTGCTCCACCACACCCTTGCCTTGCTCTCACTCCAGCATCTCCTCCATCAGCAGGAACATGGCCATCCCCTCTGCTATGGCTGGGCTGGAGAACGATGGTTTGTCCGTCTTGGAGAGCTGTTGGCTAATTAGCCGTGTCAGAGGGAATTCATGGGCATTAGCACCACAGCCTCCATTCCCCAAGCTAGTGCCAGGTGGTGGACTGAAACTAACAGAGGGCTATGATGTGTGTAGAGAGGTGCATGTAAAGAGTCTGATCCCAGCTGTGTGCGACGTGGGAGTGGGAAAATAGGGTCATTCCTCATTCCAGCCTTTGAAAGAGGCCATGAAAAGAGGACCCACCTGGAGAAATAGTGCTGCCTTTGGTGTTTGCTTTTTGAGACAGTGGCATGAAACCTTATGAAAAATATTAATACTCCCAAGCAGCTGGAACATAGTTTCTTCCCTTCGCTTGCTCTGAGCCCCGAGAAGCCAGTGTGGAGACTGGCTAAACTCAAATTCTTCCTCAGAAATTGTTCCCAGTTACAATTGTCTAAAGCTGCACGATACCAAATCTTGGCATAGACATCAAGGTGTGCAGGACTTGCTGTTTCTCTGCCTCTTCATGGACTTGCCTCATTGCACACCTGGAGCATGGGAAGCCTGGGACAATCCTGTGCAGTCCCAGGACTGGGTTTGTCCCAGTCTGTCCCATAAATACTGGATTTGTATTTATCCTGCAAAGAGCAGGGTCTGGATTTGCAGACTCTTTACTGTGAGTGGAGAAAGCCAGAAGCAGCTGCATGAAAATCAGTGGTCTCAGTTTGGTTGAAGGCAGAGACAGATTGCCTCAAATGCAAAGTGGTCTAGATAGCTGCAAAGGTCAGTTAATTTTACGAGTTTTAATTTTCTTCTCAGCTCCTTGCATTTATTTGTGTTGCAGACACTCTTCTTTCAAAGACATTTCTGTAACAGAAAATCTGCAGAGAGTTTTTGTTCATCTGTACAGAAATCAATCATACTATTTAAATAATGTTGTGAAATCCTATGTAAATGATTCTGTGAAATAGCAGTAGCCTCATTCTGCTGCACAAATCAAGTCTTATCACACAAGTTGCTGCCTGTGCTTGACAGTGATTAAATGACAAGGTAGTTACCTGCATTCAGCAAATAATCTGGACACAAAGTAGCATAATTTGGGGGATGAAAAAGTCCATTGCCTAAAATGGCTGTGTCTGCACTCATTTGACTGGTGAGAGACGTACTGTCCTTGAGAGAGAGCAAGAGAGCGTTGAAGAGCAGCCTTTGCTCATCTGCTCTCTCCATCTGTTATTCCAGCCACACATTTGTCTAGTAGTGATGCCCACCCTGACCCAGAGCACAGGCACCAACAGCCATTCATTTTGCAAACGTGGTAGGGGATTCCTGTTCCTTTTTCCTCCTCCACTTTCCCTTCCAATATGGCTATCTTTTTGTAAGGACATCTTATGTTTCTCCAGTTTTCCTAGTTAATGTTTGTTACCCACTTTGAAGATAGCAAGCATTGAATAGCTGCTCAGTCTGTTCCAGAAAGTCTACAGAATTTTAAAGAACTAAGAGAGAGATCTAGGTTTGGGCTTCCACTGCTGTTTTTGTATTACCGAGTGGCAGACAAGTTTGTTGCCCTCATGCCCGTACTGGTGAGAATGTGCATGTCTATTTTGTGGGAGCAGATCATGCCTAATGCAGTAGATTTACAAATAATCCCATTTTTCTGGGTGCAGTATATGTATTTCCAATCCCAGGCTGCTTCTGCATCAGTTAGCAGAGCATGGTGCACCATGAACTGAGCTCCATGACTGAGCCTTAGCCACCTGCACTGCTCTGCAGCAGGACAGGCTTTGAGGAGCAGGAGTGTGCCCAGCTCATCCCAAAGGGCACTGCCAGTGCATAATCCACTGCCAGGCATGGCCATGGCCATGATCATCCTCCAGACATGTTTTAACTTTGTTCAAAAGTGCCTTCATTCTATGCATCTAATGTCTTTTAAAATTTATTTTCCAATTTATTTTTTATTTTTATTTTGTTTAGTAGCTTTTTGCCAGGCTGGAAAGCTGGCATTTTGAGTTCATTTTTTTACATTAGTCCCATTCATTTTCCTCCTTTTGTAATCAAAACATATTGACAGTGTATTCTACACTGAGAACACCCGACAGATAATGTCAGCTGTAATATCCCTCCAGTCAATAAAACCTTTTAAAGATCATTAGAGGGAATGCAAAGAATGGGTTATTATGTGAGGGGTCACTGAAAGTACTTTTATCAATTATGCCGGTTAATTGTCCAGTATCCTAATAATAAAGCTGCTTCTCTTCCTTAAGATTGGTTTTGTGTATTCTGAAGTTTGTTTAATTGGAGACTTAGTAGGAAATGGAATTGCATCCATCACCTTTGTCTCCCAGGGACAGATTTTCTTCCTGTGTAACATCAGAACAAATCCTCCTCAAGTCCAACAAAGTCTGTGGAATTACTCTGACTTTGCATTGCTGAAAATAAACAAAGACTAAACTCCACTTCTTAAATTTCACATGCGGCTCAGCAACCTACTGCAATTACTTGCAAGCTGAACAGTCCAAATCCTCCCTTTAGACATAGCCAGAGTGACTTCACCAGGCTGAGAGAGGTGCAGTTCTGCAGAAAAGGATCTGCCCCCATGCTTTGCAGCCCGAGTGCACCAGCTCAGGGAACCTCTAAGTGCTGATGAATGGCTGCAGAGCAGTAAGGATTTTTTTTTCCCCTGAGAGAAACACTCAGCAAAGGCTTGATCCATGCGCAGAGAGGGGAATTTGAATGTGAATCATCCCAAAACAGAAATCACCCACATGCCAGCAGGGCTTGCTTAAATATACTCCAGAAACTGGTCAGCTAAAACTGGCTGTGAGGCAGAGTCGAGTGAGCTGTAAATTGCAGACTTCAAAACGCTCACCTGAACAGTCAGAAAAGAAGAATCTCTCCTTGGGAGATGGCATCTTAGAGTTACATTAAAGCTATGCTGCAACATGTCTTCCCTGGGCTGTGAAAAAGACTTTCTCCTTTTGCATAATCGTCCTAGTGCTATGCAGAGCACTTGCACAGATCTTCTCCCCTTCTCCATACGAGACAGACAGAAAAGGTTTGAAGATGTTAAAAATTGTATGATTACTTGCTCTTGTAAATATTATTTATCGTCTGACCACTGGTTCAGTTTGGCTCAGACTGAAACACTCAAAGGTCTCTAGGGAAAGCATGGCCTTTTCTGATTCACGGAAGACTTTTTATTTGTTTTCATAAGGAGCAAAGCGGCAATGCAGCTTGAGGAAGGAGAACTCCATCAAATGTCTAAAACTGAAAATAACCCAATGTACATAGTCCTTCCAAATGCTGCAGATGATATCATCCAAGATACCTATAAAACTTTCTAGTTTGGAAGAGCAAGTAAAAATATTATATATTGTGATACAAAGTAATAAACACTGTGACGAGACAGTTTGTTGTTCTTTTAGATGCTGGACTATCTAACTTATCTGAGTGGAGATGGAAATATGGGCAATGCATGTAAAAGCCTTGGGAGACAAACACTGAACAGTAGTGAGGGTGTTGCTAAAAGTTGTCCAGATGGAGCTGCTTTTTATTATAACTGTAAAACATTTGCTTTGTACGTGGGAGGTAGTAGAGCCAGTAACCTCTTCCTACAAGTAATGAATAGTATGCTGCCTGTTTTTTGGACAGATAGATGGTCCACATATGGCTGTTAACTAATTCAGTAGAAAAAAACTACAGTTTCAGAGAATTTTCATCATTAGGGTTTCTTCTTTGACTTCTGTCTTTACATTGTCAAATAAAATATATCCAGGCTGATTTTTTCTTGTCTCCCTGAGACAGTCAAAGGTAGAAGTCAGAATGTGACTCTTTCCATGATTCTGAAGACTTTAAACTAAGAAGTGTCCTCTCCAACATGAGCCCCATATGTCTGAGCCATAGCAGCAGGCTGGCCAGCAAGGCTTGTTATGTGTGGCTGCACACAAATTTAATGCCTGTGTCCTTGAAAGCAACTTTTGTCAGTGCACTGAGCTCCTCTAGCAGGAGTCCTGTTCACAAACCAGTCTTAGAAAGCAACTTCTCCCACCAGTTGCTCTTCTGGAAAGTGATTCACCTCTGATGACTGATGGCCAGCATGAATCAAACAGTTACTGAGATGTAAACAGCCTCCATTCATGTTCTTTATGTTCTTACAAACATTCAGGTTATGCAGATCGATGGTCTAGTAATTGAGTAACATTACAAAATTTATTCTTCCATTCCTATCTGCTAAATAAGGATGCTTTTGAAGTGTGGCTATAGCCCACACATCATCTTGTCTGGGCTTCCAGCAGTGAAGTCTAGCCAAGAGCTCTAAACAGAACTGCCATAGGTACTGCTAGCATCCTAGCCCTGGAGATCAAGCTGAGTGAAAATAAACTACACAGGTATTTACCCTCATTCTTGGACAACTTTTTGTAACCCAGAAAGATTCCACTGTGGCTTGATCTCTACTAGTATATAGGTAGCTTGGATATTTATGTGGATATTTCTGGGTATTTCTATTTATATGCCCCCTGAGGACAGACCAGTCCTGTGAAGTAAATGGATGTGTTGTATGAGACCCAATTTTATTGAAAATCATTATCTTTTATGTGCTGATAGCTAATGAAGTATCATTATGGAGAAGAGCTTTGAAATCATGGCACATATAAGTGAAAGAGCTGTCTGATTTGCCTCCTCCCTTCAGCCGCTTTGCCCCAGGGATCAGCAGGCACATGCTCAACCCAGCACATGGCAGCACCAGAAATGGGGCTGCCCAGAGGGCTTTGTTCAGGACTGAAACAGCAGCGAGGAGAGAGACAAGTTCTTTACATGCCACAAAAAGCACCTTCCTGAGAGGAACTGAAAGCACTGAGGGGTTTTTGGCATGGGTACCTTGTGCATTGGCACAGGTACAGTTGTGCAAAGACAGCACAGAGATGCCTCATAGCTTTCGCCTTTGCTAAAATCTCTGTCAGTTGATATTGATACCTATACAATGCAATCTTCCATGTATATGTGTCTACATAGAGAGAAAGAGAGAGAGAGATTTCTGTAGGTGGCTTTTAAGACTTACAATTTTGTACCATTGCTCAGCAAAGAGTGAAGTTCCACTTTAATCTTCTGAGCGCTGGTCATCTTCTCCAACAATGCACACTGAAAAAACAGCCTTTGCTCCTCTAACTATATTTGAAAAGAAGAATGACACTCTATTCCTGTTTGGGAAGAAATAATATATGCATTTCACTAGGGAATAATCCAGGGCAGCAAATCCCTAAGTGGAGACAGGTGTCTCCTGGCAGTGCTGAGTCAGGTATGGGAACCCCAGAAGGAGGTGAATTTGAGATCCTGCCCTGACTCTGCTGCCAGCCCAAGGTCACCTCTTCCTAGCTTGATTGGGTTTTGCTGGGACCCAGCCTTCCCAGATGCTGGGCTTGATGCACTGGCACTCAGCAGAGACATTGCTACAAAAGTAGGCAGTATAAACAGATTTGCAACACTCAGGTTTTCTTACAAAATCAGGTTTTATTCTAAACTCTCATCCCTTTCAAGCATGAAGTACCCAGAAGTGTAAAAGATGTGGATTGCACTGTGAGTTTTAAATGCTCTTGCAGTTTACTGTTCTGGACTAAACTTCTATTCCCATGTCTAAGTGATCTTACTTTTCTCAAAGCTTCAATAAGCTTATAATGAGGCATGATAAAGTCATGATTAAATTAATAATCTACTCTGATTTTACTTGATTTTGTCTGAGTAGTCATACATACAGATTTTCTAGTGTGTGTACAAGTGGGACATGAGGTGAAGCCCTCTCCTAGTCCTCTGCCACACAATTGCCTTACAAACAGTAGGTCTGTGCCAAATTTACACAGTAGCCAAAGTCGGCAACGACAGTTTTGTCAAATATACCAACTAAGTTTTGTGACTAGACATGATAAAGGCCCAAAACCTGTGTTTCTTCTAAAAATTTTTCTAAACATAGAACTTAAAATATGTGTTTGAATGTGCATCAGTACATTGATGTTTACCCAGGACTCTGCAGAGGATTGGTACAAGCCTATATGACGAGCCAATATGAAACTCTTTGATAAATAAGATTTATAATGTGATCAGAACCTCATCTGAAATTTCAGCTTGACGTGTGAAATGCACTATTAAATGGCTGTTTGATGCTTTCTTGATTTTAGGACTCGCGCAAGTTAATGCATGCATGGTGGAGAGGTCATTATGGACTCTGAGGCATCATTTCAGGCATGTGCTAAGCTGTACAGAGTTGCATGGCCAGAGTTTCATTCACAGATGATTGGCATGAAGACCCAATTTGTTTGCTAAACAATGTATAGCAAATTGTACTGTAAAACAGTGCAAACCACTTATTAGTGAAAAGCCTGTTTCACCTGCCACCAAGTGAGTATGTCATGGATATAAATAGTTCCCTACTCATTTCCTCACTAATTTGAAACATCCCTTTAACCAATGGAGAGCAACCCTGGAATGGAAATGCATAAATACGTGGCCATAGCTTGTCACCTGAAAGGGGGCTTGGAGTATTACACTTTGGAAGATCATGCATAATTTAGCTTATTAGGCAGAAAATAGGATAAAAGGGTTCCCCTTGGTGTGCAAGAGGAAAATTTGCATGCTTGGATCTCAACAGTCAACAAAAATTGGAGTAAAGAGTCAGTGGCACACAGAGAGCCAATGCCTTAATGCAAGAGAGCACTTGAAAAATTTCAACAAGCCAAAATGACCTTGTATATCTAAATACATGGGTCAGTTAAATCACAGTGACAAGTGTATACCAGTATGCCAAGCTAGTGATTTAAATGGTGTAACTGGGGCAAGTTTGATTCAAAATCCCTGCCTGTTGTGCATTTGAAAACAAATTGAGAGGAGAAAGTTCAGGCTCCAAGCCTAAACTTTGGCATCTGACAATAGTCTTTTCATTGAGACTCAAGAAAATAACTGCTCTGTTTTGCTAGCACAAACCCTGAGCAATTGATAAGGCAGAAGGAGAACCTTGATAAAATCCCATTCCCCTATCTGCAGGCTCTGAAAAAATACCCTTCCATTGCATGCAAGTGCCAGTGGTGTGATATCCTTGGCAACCTGTCCAGCAGGGTCTGCAGAGGGATCTCACCGTCAGAGGAGAGCCTCCAAACCACCCAGGTCTTAAGATCACTACTAGAAAACATAAAAATGTAGATAAAAATAAAGGGAAGGCATTTTTTACATAAAGAAGGAAAAGGAAGTCTAGACAGGGAAAGAAAATAGAACTGGAGAGGTGCAGAAATACAGGAGACCAAAGAAAGAAGGGGTAAATAGGAGACAAACAGCCAGTAGAAGTAGCTAAAATGTCTTCATTTTTTAACCATTGATAGGATTGGAACCAGGAGAAAAGAAAAACAAAAGAATTTTTGAAAGCAGCAGAGAAGCCACACCATTTTTCCTGCCCTGAAAAAAAAAAAAGAGCATTGCCATCAGATTCTCCATTCCTCTTGTCAGGGACGTGATGCTGTGGATGGGTGTTTTACAGTGTCACAGAAGAAAGATCCACAGGGCCTCGTGTCAGAAGTCCTGCAGACAGGAAATGCATGTTGAGGACTGAAAAACAGTTCATCAAACCCATTGGCCTCAATAACTCTTACTCTCTCCTTTCCTTCCATTTCCATTCTCTAACAGCTAGAATCGTGGCTAATATTAACAAGATTTAACTCTTACCAGGTAGAGAAGCACAAAATGTCACAATCAGAAGTATTTTCTTTGAGATTACAAGCAAACAAATTTACCTACCTGTAATCACTATCCTTAAGTATTTCATTAATACTTTGCTGAACTTAAATGTCATTAACCATTTTTTATTAATTGTTGTTTGTGTTGTTATTGTTATTGACGAGAACTGTAGCACAGACTGACTGTTGTAATACATGTATCTGTCCTCTTTTTGTCCTCAGCAGCACGTTAAACTCAAGATACTCATGTCTGAAATATCTGTCTGGAAAGCACAGAGTTTTTCCTCCTACTATGTTTAAAGCTTTGATTTAAGCCGCTTTTGAGAAGGGAAGTTGTGGAGGCAAGTTACAAGATGTAACATGGTCTATAATGGGACTTAAGCTCAGGTCTCCCTTTTCAAAGTAATTATAAAATCCTAAATAAATTATTTTCCTCTGTGATGTACAGATGCTTGATAGTTTCCTGCACTTTTTAAGCATTTCTTGAATTGTCTCACAATTAACACTGGTGGTCCTGGGATGTGTTACCAAATAGTATGAGTGGCCACTAAACAAAAAAAGAAGGGCAATTGGTGCTGGAATTCTGGTAGGTGACAGCAGGCACCGTGTTTCAGTCACTCAGACACCTAGAACACAGACACCTGTATCTGGGCTAGCAAACTAGACAGTGCAGGGAAACACAAATGCCTTGGGCACAAAGCATCTGAGGTATTTTGGGTATCCACTTAAATCTGTTCTGAACCGTGTTTTATAACTACTGTTTTTCTCCACTGGCTGTGGAGATTGTCTGGGCTGGTCATCACAGACATACATATCTGCACTGGTCAGATGAGTCCACTCCTAGTGACCAAACACGGTGGTTTCATGATGGCTGGTGAGCGAGTTGGGTCCTCAGTGGACATGACTGGTCATCATCCCAGTTTGAATGATGCGACACTTTGAGGAGAAAGGACATGACTGCCCCAAGGCAGAGCCCAACCCAGCACCCAGGCCAGCATCCCAGCCTCTGTTCCAGAGATGGAGGTAGCAGTGGAGGACACTCCTTCCAGCAGCCTTCATCTCATGCAATAGGTACATCTGTATGTATTAACAGACTAGCATGGGGACACCAATAGCACATCATGAGACCTTAAGATCAGACCTCTCACCTCCCAGGTGGACTATGATACTTGACCAAATTTAACTGCTGGTTTGGCCTGTGTTCAGAATGAGAAAAATAGGCAGGAAAAGTTCAATATTATATTATGTACCTTACATGTCCTCTCTTTCAATCTGTATTGACAAATAAGATGCTTATCTCTGTTCTTTCTTCTCTCCCCACCGTGCCTGTACTTGACTGAACCTGGGATCACCCAAGGAAACCAATGAGAAAAGAAGAGAACGGAACCAGTCGGTCCGAATATGCAATGACCTCCTCCCAAAACAACAAAACAGTTGATAACAATGCGGTCGTATAATCCCCGGAGCCCCACCAAGGCGCAGGAGGTGGTAAACTTTCAAAGCACACACACGGAGTATGCAAGGTGGGTGAAATGAGGCAACGAAGGGAGCTGTGTGGCCAAGGACTTCATTTCAGAAACAGCGCACGCATCAGTGATCCAGAAGAGAAAAGCCGGCTGCTCTCCAGGCTTGCTGCTCCTCCAGGGGAGGATAAACTCACCCACCTGGGCTGCCCAGAGAAAAGGCCTCACAAAGGCACAAGCATTGCATGCTGCATCCCACGAAAGTGATGTTGCGATGCCTCCCGCTTCTTCTTCTTCTTCCTCTCTTCCCCTACTTTTACGTTTGAATTGAGTGTCCACAAAAAGCTGCTGAAGTAGGATCTTCTGAGGAGAGGGTGATCTGCCAGAGTGGCAGCAGTTTATCATGGATGGGTCAGAGGGAGGTGTCTCCCTCTAAATGGGAGGACACTTCCCTCTAAATGGTGAGAGGTACCGCCTGTGTGCTTCTCCAGCCTGTGCAGTTTCATATGCTGATGCTTCATTCTTACCATTCTTATTATTTTGTTATTAAAAAGGGAACAAAGGTTTCTGTTAAGCAATCAAGCAAAACTCACCTGAACTTCCGACTTATCCCAGAAAATTTATCTGTGGTCTGGTGACTATGCAGTTTTCATGGCTGAAGACTTTTCAGGCAAAAGAAATCAAAATATAAGGTTTTAGCAATTAGCATGGCTGTTGAAAGAGAGATGTCATTAAGATGTGCTTTAAACATTATTACTTCGTAATCCACCTCCTTATTTTGTACCACACTTTTATTTTATCTTTAGAAGTGTTCTTCCTTTCTGAAATTCCATGTTTCTCTGTGTTTTCATCACACTGATTCCCCAGGGAAACCTACAGGAAAGATCCTGTTTACGTCTTGGCATGAGTGTTTGGGCAGGATTGTTTTGAAAGGACTAGCAGCCCTTTGAAGTTCTCTTCATTCACTGGTTAGTGTTGTTCCCTGAAAGTGTTAAGTCTCCTGAACTGACGAACTGAGGACATTACAGGTCTGGCTTGTAGAACCACTTGTGAGGGTCTGGTAAGCAGGTTGTTCCCACATTAACTCAGTCTCTGTCTCTCCTGAGCTGAGACTGATGATGGTGCCAAGTTCAGCGTAGAGTTCAGTATACTTTCCGTGACATGGATTGCAGACTATTTAAAGCAAAGCTGAATCTACCCAAATTCATTTCACGTAGGATCTCAGGTTAGACTCAGTAAGTAGCCCTTAGGATAAAGGTGATGAGACTAGCTGAGATGCTGGTCTTTCCCCACCTCCTGAAAACTTTTTTTTGTCACACCTCCACATGTATGTCTCCATTTACCTCTGTGCTGAAAGCAGTGATGCAGTCAAAGACAAATTTACACCCTGACTTCTTGTCTGGACATAAAACTTTGGTACCACTTGGTCTCCATGTCTGTAACTCCCAGGCACCAATGCAGTCTTGCTCTGGGACTTGGCTGTGCCCCAGCTGTGTTGTCCCTCAGTACTGCAACACACCAATACTTTCAGTTTTATATAAGGATGTGCCTGAACTGCAGAAATCAGACCTTGATTTTGAGTGCATTCCAGCCTGTGGGTCGTCTGTTGCTGGGATGCAGAGTTTGGCATGATGGTAGAGGAAGATGATGTTCTGCAGATCTTCCCCAAAAAAAAGCTCTGGGATGTTCAAATCAGCAGTCTCAGCTCAGGCCCATCTGTAGTTTTCTATTACCTATTGAACAATAGGGTGTATGTAAATAAAAGTACGTTTTCAATTATAAAATGAAATGCTGCTATATATTGCTCTTGAGAAATTTATGTAAGTTATTAATTTAGCTTTTTAGTCTGTCATCACTATGTAGAAGTTTAACTGCATAAAATTATTTTTTAAAGCTAGACTTTCTTGGGCAGTGAATGCAATTACAAAAGTGAAAGGGAGCAAGTAACCCTTTGCCCAAGAATATGATCATTCCCAGCCACATTCATGTTGTGTGCTTGCGCAAGACACAGTGATACGTTCTTAGATCCAAAGTGGGATTAAAATGACAGGATTTACACATAGAGTCTAGTATCCCAAATGTTGATTGCCTAAAGCACTTAGCCCCTAAATACTATAATAAAAATATTGCAAGTATATTTCTAGAATATTTTTAAGCTATAACATTTATTTTGGTGTAGTTATCTATGTTTGCCTTTCTTTTTTTACTCCAGTTGTTTCAGCCTAAATGTGGAAACATGGCGTAGTTTGAGACTGGTTGCATGTTTATCTGAGAGTATAACGTATGAATGCAGAAAAGTTTAGCATAATACGGGCTCAGGATTAGCACCTTCCTAAAGGTTGTTGATTTTATTTGTTTCCTAATACAGCTTTAAAGGCATGTTCTGTAAGGTCAGAATCACAAAAGGGATTTGTAGGTCATTATGTCCATCAAAATATGTCTGTTTTTGAAAAAAAGAGCCAAAAGAGATGGTCGCCAAAAAATGTCTGATTTTCAGTGATACCAGTGGTAAAATGCTCTCACTAGAGAAGCCCCCAGTGCATGACACAACCCACAGGCAAACCCCCCCAGCCCCATGAGAACTCCTCAGGAGAACATGAACTTTAAAAACTTCATGGAGAGTGGCGAGGCAGGGCATTGCAAGACACAGCACATGCCACCTAGGATTTTTTCAGCTCTGCCACTGATCTGCTGTTTACTAGCAAGTAATTTTGCCTCTCTGTGCCTCAGTTTACCCGTCTGTATAACCAAGATAAAAGTAGGTACCAGCTCTGTGGCAGTATTTTGAGAGAAATACATGTAGCTTATTTGCGTAGGCAGATATACACTGTCATTAAATGCAACATGCTGATAAATGTATCAGGCATATAATTATAATTGCCATAATAGTTCTTGAGCAGACATTCCCCCTGTGCTTTTATGATGCGTTGGCCACAGAAAAGGAGCAGCAGACAGGCTGAGAGCTGCTTCTCTGCTTGCCCAGGCCCTTTGGTCTCAGCCCTCACATCGTGGCATGGCTGGGAGAGGTGGGAAATCTTGCATGGGGTAGTTTTGCCTTTAGATTCCTGCCCGAGTACAGTTGACTACATTGCGTGGAAATTCAAAGTGATCTTGAGAAGGTTGCTGGGAAAAGTACACTGGAACCAGATGTAACTCTTCAGAAAAGGGAGGCTAGACAGGGGATGTCACTGAGAAGTGATTTCTGAGGCTGATGTGGTTTAAGGTTGTGTTTAACACTCTACAGACTACTTGCAAAGCTTTTATAAGAGAGGCTGCTGTGCTTCTTTATTGTACTATAATTAAATACAAAAGGAAAGGAGCAGGCCAGATACATAAAAGGCTTCACTAAGCAGTGATCCTGGATCTGGGGAACTGGCAACCCAAAATGCAGCTTTACAAGCATTTTGAGTTCCTTTCTAGCCACTAAATATCAGGGGTAGAAAGGACCTGCACAGCTCCATTCACAAAGTAGCCAGATCCCCAGCAGATGTGAGTGTGGCCAATTTCTACACAGGAGGTACTTGCTGTGCTCCGAGCACCACCAGACAGGCTCAGCAAACTGCTGCCCTCAGTCTGACTGGTTCCAAATCTCTTCTCAAGGATCACCACTAGCAGGGAATGCACTTTAAAGGCCTGAGCTGCAAAGTGTTGAGTTTCCTCGTTCCTCAGAAGACAGGAAGGTGGAGCTGAAGCCCCAGTCCTGCTGCCCTTCCTGTCCCACACCTGACACAGTGGTGTGCCCAGGAAAGCATTTCTGCCTTGGACAGATGCTGCAGAAACAGACATGGAAAGAAAGGGGAAAGTTCTACTAAGTATAAAATATAAATATATTGGTATATATCTATACAGAGACCTAATTGTCCAGTCTTGCATGCCATATGGTCACAGCATGTGAAGAAAGTTTGGGCATCCTGCTCCAACCAGGTCATGACCATAGATGCTGCCAAGCAATGGAGAATCAGGCCTATGGTAGATATGTATTTACAATACTCCCTGCACCTGTACAAACAAAAATATATTATTTTAAACTGCAGAATAGTGTGTTTAAATCAATGCATGAATGTAAATATTCTAAGATCTGCCTTCTTGACTGTGTACCACATGTACAGATGAAAATGAATATTGTTTATAGGAAATCTGTATCAGTGGTTAAATGACTAAAGAGAAAAAAAATACCAGAATTAATGTTGTCATGTTTCTCAAACAAGCCATTAATGTATATTTAGTATTTAAGGATATTGCTCAACAAGTATGTTCCGTACCAAAAACTGTGTTGCATATACAGATTGTGCAGTACCCTATTTTAAAAAGGCACCATAATTAATTTTTATTTTAAATAAAAATGTACTTGTAAAAACTCTCTTGTGTCCTGTTGGTTATGTAGCTGAGAGCATTGATGAGGGGAATGGCTGCAGTGCCTCTTCAGGCACAGTTTTTGCTGGTCCTGTAGGAATTATTTCATGTCCCAGTGTGGAAAAAAAAATCTTAAATAAATAGAGCAAAAATAATCATCTAGCATGGTGGGAACATGAAGGGTCTGAAGCACACGTCTTATGAGGAGCAGCTGAGGGAGCTGGGAATGTTTAGTTTGGAGAAAGAGAGGCTCAGGGAAAACCTTCTCTCTCTCCACAACTAGGTGAAAGGAGGTTCTAGCAAGATGGAGATCAGTTTATTCTGATAACGAGAGGACAAAAGGAGAAGGCCTCAAGTTGCTCCAGGAGAGTTTTAGATTGGATATTGGGAAAAACTTCATTGAAAGGGTTGTCAAGCATGGGAAGAGGCTGCCCAGGGAAGTGGTAGAGTCAGCAGCCCTGGACTTAAATGGCATATAGATGTGGCACTTCATGTCATATGAATTAGTGGTGAACATGGTGGTGCTGGCTAAGTGGTTGGACTTCATGATCCTATAGGTCTTTTCCAACATAAAAAATTCTATGATTTGATGATCCAAAGTGACTGGGAGGCAGTTTAATGAATTACGGCAATAACCGTTATGCCATGGACTATGATATCTGGCAGATTTAAATACTAGGCACGTTTGTGGAAGAAAATTTTCACATTAAAATTTCTATGTGACCACTGAGAAAGAAGATGTATCTGGAAGGCATTGACTCCTGCTTCAGGCATCAAACCTGCTGGATGAACACCCTTAGCTCCAGTCTGCAGAGGAAGAAGGATGTCACTTTGGAGAGAGGGCACACACTGGTGAAATTCTGGCGAGGTCCCTCAAGTCCTACTAACACTATCAGCCCAGAATTCACTGCTGTTTGGCTGAGCTCTTGTCATGCTTTAGTCATGATGAGATGGTCACAGCAAGCAATGGGAGGATTGGGTGCAAGTATAATTAGACTAGAGCATAGTAAAAAAGCTCCAAAGCTGAAACCAGGGTTATGTCTTGAGCACAGCTGAAAACCTTGCTAAATAATATGAGGTGCAGCAAATTCACCATGCTGAAGAGCCTGGAGTTGCCTGATGTGCTCTTCCTTCACTGTCCCATCATTGGGAATCAGTGTTATGATACCCAGAGAGAAATTAGATTACTGGGGTTTAATATTATTTGGAGAGGAGCAAGAAATTTGTAAGGAAAGAGATGTGTATTCTGTGATTTCGGTAATATAAAATCATGAAGTGCTTTTCACCAGTTTCTTCTGGTCATGTGTTGCCAAGGTCTACATAATTTTAAAAGATGCCCAGTACAATTATTTCCAAATTAGAACTTTCTCCATTTCTGGAAGATGCTTTTATTTGGGCATGCTTGATTCATGCAGGTATAATCTTTGCCCACAAAGCAATCAAATGTTAAAAACAAAAAAAAAACAAACACAAAAAACTACTGACAGCTGATGTTATAGTATGCATTAGTCTTCAGTTACTGAAGTGTTAATATTTGTAATCCTATTATATGTTTCTTTCTTATCAAAAATATCCCTTCAGAGCTGATCTTCCATTAATAAAGATTTTATCTAAGCCATTTCCTTAAGGTTCTTTCATAATTGTTATGTCTTCAACCATATTAATAGCACAGAAACAGTTGTCTAATTATGAGTTTACAGAGAGGCTGCCCTTGAAAGTGGCCTTAAAATAATTTTTTTAGTATTCAGGAAAAAATACTGAGAATATTAATACCAAGATACCTGGCATGTTCTGAACTTTTTTTACTTTTGGCTTTAGTTGAAACAAAAGCACTCACTTCAACATTTAAACATTTGTCCTGCTGCTCCTGTCTTGCGCCATGGCACAGTTTGAGATATCTATGGGGACTGGCAATTTTTGTGATTTTTCTGAGTGTCCTGCCAGCCCAGCTCGTGTGGGTGAGCATCCAGGCAGTGCTGTGAGTCCTGGCAAGGGCTCCTTACCTGAGCAGGAAACAAAGCCCATGGGATGTCCTGGGAGCCACAGAGGAAAGCACCAATGCCTTGATGAAGTGTGCAGCCCCTCAAGGGGTATTTTCCAGGAAAAGGAGGGATGGTGGAAGTGCTGGACACAGAGTGCAGCACCAGCAGCCACTTTGAGCTCTTGGTTCAGGCAGTCACTGGACCAGTTAAGGTTCAGTAACAAAATGATTGAGGCTGGACACAGGTAATTAAACCCCCTGTATCACATATTATTAAATTCTATATAAAATGTTACATCCATGAAAGGAGCATTATTGCACTGACTAGAGTCCTGACCAGCCTCCAGTGCAGATGTGATACATGGAGACTCAGCTCTGCCTTCCTTAAAAACTTAGAAAAGAAAATCCTATGGATTTATATTTCTCCCTTGTATTAACGACAAGGCTTTAAGAAGCTGATTTTATCATGCATGCTGACCAGATATATCAAATCTTTTTTATGGCAGTTGGTTTCCTTAATCTGTGAGCTCTCATAAAAAAATAGTGAAATGGCATTTATATATATCTGCCTGAGAGTATTTTCTATGATATATCACTGTGGCTGAAAGAGAAAGGAAGTTTCTTTGTAAATAGCAGCTGGCTGTTTTCCTTTCCTATGCATTGATATAAATTTCATGAATTCATTTTTGCTCAGCACAAAAAGGACTCAGAGCCGGAACGTGAATAAATTTCCCTTCACGTTCGGCATCACTTCCCCCTGCACATGCAAACAGAAATGCTTTCAGTATTTAAGTTTCATTTAACACAGCCCTAGTCAGAAACAGAAGAGAAGATATAAAGAAAAGCAGCAGCATGGCAGACACATCCCAGTGAACGAGCCTGTGAGCCAGAGACAGCCTCTCCTATTTTGATTTGTAATTTGAGGATAATTCAATTAGACATTTCAGGCAATTTAAACATTCATGCATTGTCCAGCACCAAAGCATGAACTGTTCAGCAACAAACGAGACCTGACAGCCTTAGCGGGCTGAGTGAAAATCCCAATGTTTAAAAGGAAAAGCCCTCATCTAATTGATATGCCTACCGGAAAATTAAAAAAATAAAGGGTGGGGGAGAGGAGGCAGCCTTGCAGGAGGTACCACAAGGGTGAGAGAACTACAAAGGATAGAGTGAGGGGCATGCCCTGGCTATGGGCTTCACACCTTATTTGCAGCCATTTGCTTAGAACAGAATATTTCAAAGCCTGTGTGTTCCTTTTAACAAGGGATTAAAACATAAATGCACCTGATCACCCATCTGCTCACCTCTCCAGAGGTAGCTGAAAGGCAGGCAGGCATTCAGCAGTAAAAAGGGAGCATTTTCGTAAGCAGCTGCCCATGAAAGCCAGGTGCCCCTGCCTGCACTCAGCCACACTGAGGTGTCTGAAATCACCACCCTGTGCCAAGGTCCCAGCACTGACCCCACACAGCAGAAAAGCCCTGTCTGGACCCACGGCCCACTCAGAGGTGACAGGGAGAAGCTGGAGAGCAGGCAGCCCCTCCCTGTGCCTATTTCATGCACAGCAAGGCATTGCACAGTGCCTTGCCAAGCATCACGAGCTGGGTGCCCACTGCCCTGCTTGCCCTGCTCACCCTGGCCACCCTGGCCACCAGCAGCCAAATCCCTGCAGCATAACCATGGGGAGAATGGCTCTGTGCCCACAAATGGAGATATTGGCTGCTTGGCTGATAGCTTAGTCATGTTAAACACTGGGTATAACAATAATAATAATAACAACAACACAAGAATCTCAGGTGGAATTTCAAACAAGGATGTCTCAGAGCCTTGCTTGCTTTAAATGTGTTGTCTCTTGTGACCTCTGGATCCAGGGGAAGAAGTGCTATTTGTCTTGTGCCCAAGAAGTTGCCCTGGAAGCAGAAGGTCACCCTAACCTATCGACCATCTGGCTGGCAGACAAGACAGCTTTGACAGACACAGATCTGGATTGCTCAAAGTCATTCCTTTGGTAACTTTTAGATGGAGGTGATGAAAGCATCAGGAATCATCAAGTAAAATTCTTCTGGCAGGCTATGTGCCTCTGATGTCCCTTCAATGGCACCTTAGAAAATCTCTGGAGCAGAAAGCTCCCCGGTAAAACTTTCCAGGAATGTATCCCCCCTACTCCATCTTCATTTTAAGCATTATTCAGGACCATGTTTGGATGGTAAAAGCCCAAAAAGTACATACAGTATATGTGGATGGGAGATAGAGTGGTAATTTTCCTTCTATTTGAAGACCCAGCATTTAGTGTGCTTATAATGTACAAAGGTGAGAACAGTTTGTGCTGAAATTTTCCATGCTGACGCTCTGCTGGAAGCTGACCTTTGCATTTGTCCAGGAGTTGCAGAACAGTCCTGTTGCTTCCAAGAATGATATCTGGGGGGAAAAGAATATTAAAACAAAATCTAACAGTAACTTCTGACTGTTTTATTGAGAATCTCTGATTCCCTGGGTCTTTGGAAATGGGATTAAATTTAACAAGAAGATCAATGCTTTCATTTTCAGTTACAAGCTTTTGGAAACTCATGGTTTGCCTTCTTTAGAGGCTATTTCTATGGGTTAAATAAGTCTGAAAAGTCTCTCTGAGGTGAGATTGCTCCATCTCTACCATTCCAGCTAAAATTAAGATATTGGATTTCAATCAGTTCTTGTTCAAGAGCAAATCAATTCAATATGTGTGAATAAAGTCAGGGGTAGAGATAAATAAAAGTACTTCAGCTCATTTATTTTTAGAACTATAGTTTTGGAGGATCAAAACCATTGTAAATTTAGTTCCAAATTAGGGGTGAGTTTTGCTCAGCAAGGAAGTTGGCTGCTCTCATCTTTGGATATCTTGGTAGAAACAGACCTTCGAAGAATAGAAAAACCACTTAGCAGAAATAAAACAGAGATGCTTTTTGCACTAATGCTATTATTTCACCTTGAAACAGGTGATGTTGGTAATACCTGCAGGTTGAGATCCTCAGCATGAGAATCCCTCAGAGGAATGAGTCCATGAATGACCACTCTGCTCTTTCCTGGTACCTTGGGCACTGCATAGACAAAACCACAATTCCACAGCTCCCTGCCTGCTGCATGGAGGCACACCGAGACACACACGCTGCCTGCCTGGAAATGAGCAGCAAATATCTGCAATTTTCCATGATAATGCAGCATAAACTGCTCAGGACATTTTTTGAAGAAGGCTTTTCCCCCTGCCCCAACCACTGAGGCAAAATTGTTATAAGCTGAGTCTTCTTTGGAAAATTATTGGGTGAGGAAGGTGAGGAAGGGAGTGGGAGATACCTCTGGGTTTATCCTTTTCCCCAAATGTATTTATGTACTGAAGGTGCACATCTGAAGTTACTGAGGCTGTATGGGGATGGAAGAATGGACCCAAATGGAGAAATTACAGATTCAACAGCTATGTTTTTCTGGGTTGGTTTTTTTTTCCCCTCATGCCTCATCACCTGCAATATGAATTCAGGTCTCCAAACTGAGTTTTCAGCTGCATTTGAGCGAGTCATTGGTTTCAGATTATGATCTTTCTGAGCCACAGCTGTATTCAAGGAGATTGTACAGGAAGGAAAAAAGAGGAAAATTTAGCAAGCAGTTCCTTTTCTTTGGCATCAGACAGTGTGGTGCCCACAAGATCACATCTACATTTAACAGCCCTACTAAAAGCAGTAGAACTACTCCATAGCAATAAGCATGGGGAAAAGCATCAGAAGTTTATTTTTGTAATTGTAATGTTGTGTAGGAATTGTGTTGATAAGATAGCAGATGGAGCCAAGCAATTTTAGAATTAGAATTTGTCATTTCTGAGGAAAAAAAAGACTTTTCTGAAATGCTGTTTAGTGTACAAACAGGAAACTAATCCATCATAAATTTGAACAATGCTCTAAATTCAACACTCCTTTTAAGAGCCTAAAGAGTTTTGATTTACCAAGATGAGTCTTGTGATAAATTCCCATTTGTTGTTTCTACTGTGCTGGCTGATGTCTAAACAGTGTGAGAGATTATCTGCCCAGCACCATGTGATCTAAATTGGCTCCACTGCTGCTCTTAGTACCTTGAAGAGTATCAATAATGGTGCATTTTCATTTGTCATATGGGAGAAGAGGTTTATGTTCAACACCTGTGACTTATGAAACCTGATTTAGGAAGCCTGAGCACCTGAGGCAGGATTCATCTCATCTAATTTTAACCAAACTAAAAATGTTAACTATATCTAAGTTCTCCAGAACCTTGTTTTCAGTGGAGAAATATGGCAAGTCCAGATGGCAACCCATCTTATCCTGAATTAAGTACCTGGGCCTGGGGGGCTGAACAGCCCCAGTCTCTTTGGTCACACAGGGACAACTGCTGTAAGACAGGACAAGGCTCACAGGGTCTGAATTTACTGATGCTGGGAGGGCAGATGTTGCTGCATTCAGGCAACTTGGCAGGGCGGGTAGTATCCAGTCCAGTGATAGCAGATATACATCTTAGTGGAAAATAATGCAAAATTAGATGATTATAATCAATAAACAGAGTACAAACAGTCCATCCAAAATTGGGCATATTCATACAAACTTGTAATGAAAATGTAACATCATCTTGGAAAACACAATCATTTAACTAACACAAAGCAAGACTTCAGGAAAATTGGTGGAAAATACCATGTGTGCAGTGCGTGTGTATGTGTGTACATGGATGCAATTTAGTTCAGCCTGCACAGATGAACGTTATTCTGAAAATAATAATTCTCAGGCATCAAGTGACATCTTCGAGGTCACTTGCCCAATCTGGTCAGGCATCCACTGAAGGGACAAACAAAGCACCCACGGTGTCTCCTCCTCGCTGCCAGCCAGCAGCGGCACACACAGCACAAGCTTTCCAGCAGCTGTGGGATCAGAGCTGCTCAGGGGCTCAGCTACTCTCTCTGGGGACAGAAACCCAAGCTGGGGCCTCAGGGGGTCTGGAGAACACCTGGGAGAGCAGCCCAGGGTCCCAGCCCAGCTGACCAGCAAGGCAGGCACTCCAATGCTGAAGCGAACATGGAAATGCAGGTTGCAAAAATATTAAAGCATGAAGCCACTCTCCCTACAATCCTTTCACAGGTTAGTGCAGCAGCCATTGGACACCCCCTTCCAATCTGTTTTTCCTCCTGTTTTGAGCAGTTTCTCCTGTGAGGGGAAAGAGCTCAGCAGCTGAGGGAGGCAGCAGGAGGATGCCTTTGGGGCGAGCGGCCTGGGGGTGTGGGGCTCACTGTCCAGCAGGTTGGTCACACTCTGTCAGCAGCACTGACCAGTGCTGCCCGAGAGCCACCCCAGTCCTTCTGCTGGCTGCAGTCTGTCAGAGCCACCCCAGCCCTTCTGCTGGCTGCAGCCTGTCACCCACACCTGCAGCCAGCACGCTCTGATGTGCCCTTTCTCCAAGGGAACCGAGCAGCTGAAAACAACATGACACTCCATCAGCTTGGGGAAGCTTGAAAACAATCGGCGCTCAGTTTGGGTTTGTGTTTTCAGGGATTTTGTGCCTTGACTTGCATTTAATTAGGAGAAATTTTTTTAAAAAATCAAAATAAAAAGAGAATCTAAAATATTCTAGCTACCAACACACCTTTCCCAAACATTTCAAACTCTCAAGCACATTTACTCCACGAAAATATGCCTTTACTCCACAAATGTTCCTCTTGATGTTATTTGTAGCATGAACACTTTTTTTTTTTTTAAATAGCTGTTTCCCAATTGTTTTTCCAACCTGTTAACTGGTCTCCTGCTTACACAAACAACATGTCTATACAGGGTGAGATCTGATTCAGGATAGTTTCTCTCTGTCAGATTATGCATCAGTGTCCAGAGTGTGTCTGGAAAACAATCATAATGTAAAATCTTGCTTTGACCTGTATTAATTTTCAGCTGTAACCAAATTAAGACAATGGACTGTAAATAATGTGTGTGAATGAAACAGATCACCAGCTGAGGCTGCAAACCCTTGATATTAGATCAGAGAAGGGAGTTCTAACTATCAAAGGTGTTGCAGAAAGTGCAGTGCCCAGCAGATGATCGTGGCTGCTAATGATTAAGGATCTGCTGAAGCTGCCAGGCCTGAAGAGCTGAGGAGGGGAAGCAGAGTTGTGTGGTCGATGGGTTTTACAGGGTGATGCACTAAGTGTACTTGTTTTAGTGACTGTTTTCCCATGGACCTGGCTGGTGTAGCACCTTGGCTGCTGGGGGTTCATGTTCAGGCTTTCCAGACCAAAGAGAGTGAGTGCTGTTTCACACAGAGTTCTGGGGCTTGAAGTAGATAACATGATGTTTGTTGAAACCAAAGTATAAAAGAGTTGTCTGAAATATCCTTTTGCATAAAGAAACACATTTATAAATTACACTGGAGATGAAAACATTTATTCCATATTGGGTTCTGTACATTTAATTCCATGCTTAATAAGCCAGGAAACAGACTCAGGTGATGCACAAGTGGTGAGATTCTTATTTGCAGGATAGAGGGGAAAAGCCCTCCAATAACAAAGATAGAACTGACCACCTTATCATATGGTAGTGATAACTAAACTAATATACATTAGACATGACATTTGGATGCTGAAGAATAACCTACATTCCACATTTGTTGTGACGATTTACAGCAATGAACTTGACCCAAAAAATGCTACGTAAGTGCTCAGTGTTATTAATAATAATCATTCAGAGAATTCTCAGATGGATTAATTTGACTTCCTTTCTGCAACAACTCTGGTCTCCTTTTTATTCTGCATGTTCATTTTATTCCCTTCTAATTAAATGCAATTTTCTCAGCGGATGCGTATATTTTTTTATTTGAATATTTGACTCAACAGAGCTGAGCAATGAGCATCCCATCCAGTGCACAACCTTACCACTGTGGCTCAGCCTCACAGCCCCATGTGCTGCGTGGAGCCATCCTTAGAGAAAGCCACAGCTCTGGAAAAGCACTGGAGGGAAAAGCTGTAGATCATTTTCTTCTGTTTTATGAAGCCCACAGTGCAGATCATGTCCTCCTCTCTAGATTGAAATTGAATGGTAAGCACAAAGCCAGCCTGTGCATTCTTGGTACAACTTTCAGGGAATCAGTTTTACTGGTAAAATAAAGGAAACAGGCTACTGGATCCTTGAACTCTGAAACTCTAGCCTGGTGAAGGAAGGTGTTCTTTTTTTCCTGGTTCTTCATCTCTGTGATTCAAAATAACAAAAAGACAGAGTTTTAGCTAAGAGCCACATTTTCAGACCAAACTTCCAACCTGTCTCTGCTGCAATAAATATAAGAGCACCCTGAGGAACCCCACCTGCATCCACAAACTAGCAGTGCCCCAGGAGACATTGCCAGCTGTATGGACACTGAATTTATGGAATTAGAGTATGTGGTAGGAGTTCAAATGCTGGAGAACAGAACTGATACCACACTTCAAAATTTTATTCTCTTTTGGTTTCTCTCTTGTTCAATAGTTTGATTTTTTGCTCATTGATTGTGTTATTATGAGTGGTGCTTTTTTTCCACTTTACATGTTTTATAGATATATATACTCTATGTATACATACTACCTTGATTTATAGCAATTTTTTCTTCACATAAAAGCCTCAAAGTAATGAAAGAAAGAACTGGCTCATGGATAATTTATCAATTTCTGATAGTCAGCAAAGAACAGAAATAGTGCAGTCTTGCCCCACTAATGATTTCATGCTGCAATCTCTCCCCCCCACAGAATTGTGCTACTTCATGCAAAATAGAGCAACTGCCATAAATCTGCTGCATTCATAGAAATGAACTGAGATCTTCACCTTGTAAAAGGTCACCTCCCACTGGAGCAAAGGATCTTCAGTTTTACTGAAAGCAAAGATCCTTTTTTTCTCCTTTCACCAAACAGAAAATAAAATGTGGTCCTGTTTAGAGCCAGTATGTGCCCTATTCCCTCTTCCTGCTCATGTGGCTGTGGCTGCTCCTGCACAGCTCTGTGCCCTCTGCCTGCAGCCCAAGGATGGCTTCCAGCAACCCAGAGATTTTCATTACCTTATCTCCATTATTTAGGCAAATACAGAACACTTCTCCAGATAGGTTCCAGGGCGCCAGTTTATCTGCACTATTATAGTAATGATCCTTTATCCACAGTACCCAGCCTTTCCTTCAAAATCAATCCCTGTCTGATTAATGCTCTGTAAATAGGGGGATCTCCACGCTGCAGTACTAGATGTGCTGCCCTCCTCTTCTGATCTGCTTTGCTGTGTTTCACTGCTTGATTCTTCTTTTGCTCTTCTGACATCACCTGACTACTTGCCTTATTCAGTCACTGTCTCTGGTGGAAATGACTGCCTCTTCTTGCTGCTTTTATCCTTGGCATTCTTTCCCTTTGGAAGAAATGCATTTCTTTTTCAATGGAGGATGCAGTTCAAAGGCTCTGCTTTTTCCCTAACTTTCCTAAAGAGAACATAGAAGATGGCATTTTCTTGTAACCACTCTAAACATCTGCAGCCCTTCTTGACTTGCTTGTCCAAACCAGTTAGGACAGGAAGATTTCTATTTTTCTTTCCCGCTGGGGGAGAAAGTTCATAAAACACAAAAGAATATGCCTCAGAGAAGCATTTCAATCAGAAAATTATCTACCCTGAAGACGTGAAAACCGATTTTGCTATATTTGTCAGTTTCATAGCAAAGAAAGGTCAAAATGTGAATATATCCAGCAAAAATGGCAAAGCCTCTTAGGTTTCCACTGCCCAACAGGCACAAAACTAAAATTGTCTTATGGTTTAATGTTGGCAGGGCTTGGTTTTTTGTTGTATGTGAAAATGTTCTACAGAAGTTTTGAGGTATTGATATAACACAGGATCAGAAAAATCAGATTGAAATTAACACTGCTCAAATGTGGAATTAAAAAGAACCAAACAACAGCAAGACAAACAAGTGAAGAAACCACCAGGAAAAATGATGCAGAACCACTTCTTCTCTAGAGAGAGCCAAATCCATTAAGCTAATTAGTTGAGCAGCTGATGTTCTGACCTGACATTGTTTCTTCATTTAGGATCTCTAATTCTTCATGCAAGAAGATTTCTCATTATTTCTTATCTAAACAAACCCCAATATCTGGATATTCTTCTGCAAATGGTTTGCTGATAAAATTTTCCTCTAAAGAGTCACAATCTGAAATTTGAATAGTGTGACCTGTGTGACCTATTATATAAATTCTATTTTCTCTTCTCTTGTGAACCAATGACCCAGACTTTGTAAACAATTTCCTTTATTCCTCCCTTAACAATTAATTTCACTCCAAAAGCACTTTGCTTTTGAAATTTTATTTTAAAAAAAAAAAAAAGCAGGGAGACATTAACTTTTGTGTAAATCCCCATTCTGTCATGCTCTTCTCATAAGACATGGACACAATAAACAAAGCCAGACCCCCAGCAGACATCCAACAGATAACCCAAAGGCAGTGGTAGCCACTCAGTCCTGTTTGTGGAAAGCCTCCTCTAGAAACACCAAACATAAGGATTGCTGCAGGTATATACAAGATTGCTTGTTTTCATCAGCTTTCACAGCTTCCCAAAAAGTACTCCATGGGCTCCCAGGAGTTGAAAAGCATTAAGTCAGAGAGTGAAGACATGTCTGTGCTCTGAGTGCAGCAGTGAACAGAGGTACCTTAGCTGGCACTGAGTGAATCACCACTGAAGGTAACACCCCCATTTTCATGCCAGAGTGCAAATGGGTACACATTTGTAGGAGGATCTTATTTGCCTTGACTCCATTCCCTTGCAATAACTCATTCATGCTTCTACCTTTTGGATAGATATTCATTTATTGGAATAGCACATCCATCACCCCTCTTCTGCATCCTGTACAGTCACCACCAAAGCCAAAGGACGCTGACTTGATGTGACACTAAGGAAACAAGCAGTTGTCCTGCAGGATGGCTGTTCCACACCACACTCCCAGTGCAGCAGGCAGGCAAGTGAGGCCAGCCCACATGGAGCACCAGAGACACACATCCTCATCCCAGAAAGAGGGAGGGGAGAGCAGAGGAGCAGGCAGGCCAGCACAGGCAGTTGGTGCCACCCCTGAGACCATCACCATGCCAGAACTTCAAAGGCTTTGCTGTCTATTCAGTACATTCCTGCTCCTTCCCTCCCCCAAGGAAGTTTCTGAGATTAAAAGCTTAGAAGTTCCAGTGATGGCAGGAAAAGTGGGTGCATTACATAGGGTCCCTTTAGCCCCTCTGTCAGGATCAGGAGAGGAAGGTGCTCTCATCCAGCCCAGAGCTTCCCCCAGGTGAAGGGCCCAGCATCTCCAGCACTGGTTCTGGCATGGGCAATTAAATTGTTCCAACACAAGCTCACACACTTGTGAGAGCTGCCACAGAGGGCACTGAGCAGCAAATCTGGAGCACAGGAGGGAGCAGAGCAGGAGGGAGGGAGCAGAGCCTTCTGAGTCCAGAGAGCTTGTTTTCTATTGCTTTTCCTATTCCATCATGCTCTGTAGAAGATGAATGACCAAGCTTGGCTTTTAGCAATTTAATTTTCTGAGTGTGTTTTTTCATTGATCAAGAAGTTGCCTGTTTTGGACTTTAAGTGATTGTCTCTGAATTGTTACTCTCCACACATGCCTGCAGGCGAAGCACCCTGTGACATCTTTGCTAAGCTAATAGTTTCCTGCCACTGAAGCTTAATAGATGTTTCTCCTCTGCCATGCACGGCCTGAAGTTGTTCTGCTGAGGAAAATTGAGTAGAAATTGGATCTGAGGAGAAAATATTTTCTGTAGGATCAGAGTTTGATATAAGCCTTAACCTTTAACTAAAATAGCTCATCAAAACTAAGGAAATTAAAATATCTACTTTAGTTAGCAGGAATATTTTCCCAAAAAAAATCCAATTTTCCTACATATCTGGAGAACAAATGCAGACTGGATTGCCTTTATGGGCCAGAATCTGCCATCCCTCCTTCTTTGAACCCACGCCATTGCCCAACCCAAAGCTGAGTTATCACTGATGATGACTGTAAAATAATAGCACTGGATTTTGGTCTGCCATTTGGAAAGTTCCCTCTTTTTGGTCTTTTGGGGTGGTTGGTAACTTTATTTCAAACCTTTGAAGGAGTGAAGAAGTTTGGATTTTTAGCAGAAATTTCCCCAATCAGCAAATCCTGCCCCACAGGAGGGACTGCCCACAGTGCTCCTCAGGAGGAGGATGGGCTACAACTCCCTTGTGCAGAAGCAGCAACTTCATGTTCCCCTCTATCACAGGCAGGTGTCCTGCATATACCAAGGAGCTTCTTCAGGCACACAAATTACCCTAGAGGGATCAAACATGTACCATGTCATGAATGATCACTGGTAGCTCAGGATCCAGAACTTCAGTGATACAAATCTCTGAAGGCATCGGATGTTCAGAAAATTAAAAGCCATCTCTCTAGAGAAAATACAAACTATTCCCACAGCCTGTCATGCTTCCTCCTTCTGCCTTTTTATTACTAAGACCTTTCTTTCCCAGTTTTCCCCTTTGTTTAAATTTAAGAACATCCCTTTGCTTCTTAACAGGAAGAAATATTTCATCCCAGAAATGTTTATGGGTCAGTGACAGTGATGTACAATTTGTATTTTGCTCATTAAGGACTTCCCAGCCAAACTTCCGCTCTTCCCTGACTGTTGCTTCAATTAATCTTCTGTTTGGCATTTGGCTGCCTATTAACGCTAACAAAATATTGTTATGAATACATATCAAATTGCCCTTCTCAGGCTATAATCAGTCTTTCTGGCATGAAGTACAGTCAGATTCAATCTGGATTGTAAGTTCACTTCTAAATTTCAAAACATGATGCAATCTGTAAAGTTTCAATAAATTAAATTCCTTCTGCCCCGTGTGATATGTGAGCTAATCTTTTTCATTTAATTTTGATATGCCTTCAAAGTCAGGTATCACATGCAGAAAAAGTTTGTTTGTGGAGCAGGTAATCTCCTCTCTAGAAGTACTGGAATCTACTAATAACTGCCAAACAAATGTTTGGTTTGGCTTTATTTGCTTTACTTACTAGTATATATGGAATTTCCCCCACTGACTCATTGAGACCCTATAGCTACCTCAGATCTCCACCTCTCAGGTCCTTCAAATCCCTTTTGAACCATCCTTTGTCACAGATCTTGACACAGAGACAAGGGGGTGGGCAAGTTCCCTTGCCAGTTCTGAGGGCTTTACAAATATAAACCTCATTTTCATACAATTGCTCTGAGGGAGGTTAGTCTCACCTCCCTTGCACTATGGTGAAGGAACTGAGACACAGATGCTTTGTCTAAGACTGGCACTGCTCTGGGACCAAGAAGATGGAAGTCAGACCTCTCCTCTCCATGTCCTATCCCAGGGCATTCCCATGAAGGTCATTTGGCTGCTGACAATTACTAGAGTCAATGTAATCACTGTATCTCAATGAATACCACAGATTAAACAATTTTTTTCCTATTTGTATATTGCAGAGTAGATCTATACAAGTCCCTTATTTAGTTTGCCTCACAAAAGCATAAAATGGTTGTTTCAGTACTTCAGTGACAACTTAAAGCTATATATATGCTGGAATTGAATGTAGTGTCAAAGTATGCAAATTTTAAAATATGATTCTCTGTGACAGCAAAGGAGATCAGATAATTTGAGGACAAACAAATTTAATTACATAAACATTATTTCTTCTATTACAAATGTTTTTTTCCTGAGCATTAATTTAGAGGGGATTTTAGCTTGGCTAATCCAATAAAGAGCAGTGACGGAATAAAAACAGCAACAGCTACTCCAAGTCCTCTGCTTTCTCTTGCAGCAAGAAGTGTGTCCCATCATTAGCTTCTAAGCTCTCAAACACATCCTTTCCATCTCACCCACTGCTGACATTTCCCAAATGAGCCACCTCCATGGACAGCAGTGTTTCAGCACACAGTCACTCTCTCCTGTCACAGCAGATCCTACAGCTGTCTTATCCAGCATACCTAATCAACCTGCTGGGGAGAGCTGAATTATTACTGATGTAAGAGTGATTGAAGTGAGTGATTCCCTCCACTTAATCCCAGTGTGAAAAATGGAGACTTTGCATATATAAATACCAAGATATCAGAAGCAAGTATTGAGCGAAAACTACCTGAAATTCCTGGGCTGTTCTATCAGTGCTGCATGAATTACTGGAATATTCTGTAAGCCAGATGAATGGTGATTCCAAGCTTCTTTCAGATTGTCACCCTGGCTATAGCTTTGTATATGAATGAGTCATAACAATTACAACCTATTAGATTTCTCAGGGAAGATGCTCAAGGCCACCTGCATTTCATAGGAAAAAGTCTTCCATAAGCCTTTGAAGACCTAGCCAAGAGTTTGTGTATCTTTGTGACCACAGCTGATGCTGAAAAAAGAGCATCCAGCAACAATCATCACAGATTATCAGCCCTGGACATGGCACCCTGGATCTAAAATGAATGGAATGGAATGGAATGGAATGGAATGGAATGGAATGGAATAGAATAGAATAGAATAGAATAGAATAGAATAGAATAGAATAGAATAGAATAGAATAGAATGGAACAATGCAATACAATACATTCTTTCTGTTGGAAGGGGCCTACAATGATCTAGTCCAACTGCCTGAGCACTTCTGGGCTGGTCACAAAGTAGAGCCTCAGTTTGTCATGTCAAAAGGAAAAGTATTGTAGAAGTCAAAGAAGAAAAATTCTGACACCACCACATCAGTCAGGGAAGGAAAATGTCCAGTCTGTTTGAACAAACCACTCAGATCTCTTGGAAAGATGAGACTCCACCAAAAGAACATATAGTCTAAAATAATTTTTGCTCTTTCACCCTGGGCTCATTCTCAGAGAATACTCCTCTTATGGTTCCAAGCCCCATAGGCCAAACGGTGCAACTCTTCTCCTGAGAGGGTTCCCTGAGCCATGGATCCACTGGAGGACCATACTCCAATCACCCTCTTTGCTCTAAGCAGTGCCTTATATCACAAGAGACTGTCATGAAGTCATTAGGTCTAATGGAGGAGAAAATAGCTATTTAAAGTAGATCTAGCACCAGAACTGGACTGAAGTGGAAATTTCCATTTTATACATGTGAAATATTAGCTGCTGCTGCACCTCACTGCTGCAGAATTAGCCATGGATCCAATTATGACTCCTCTATTCAGCCCTGCAAAGCTCCTTTCTGAGTTCTCAGCCAGCAATAAAGCAGTCAGTGTTTATCTAAAATGCTTACAGTGCTTCCCTCTCCCTTGTGCTCCTTGTCAGTTTACCCTCAGATTGCAAGGAAATATATTGTTTTTCCACGCTGGAAGCATTTCCCAGATGCCTAGGGAAGCCCTTCACATACCAGGTGCTGCTTTTAATGAGTAAGGCTTTTAACTTTCGTAACTGTGGTGTCACTACCAGCAGTGCTATTTGCTCCATGCTGTGGTTTAAGGGTGAAAAAAATTACACCAAAAACTCCCAGAAAACAAACAAAAAAGCCCTCAAAAAACCAACAAAACCCACTAACAAGACTGTCCACCCAGCTCACAGCCTCTCCCTCTCCTGGGCTATCACAGAGCATGAGCCTCTGAAGGTTACTTCTGTACCAATTTCAAATATTGACCTTGATGTCCTGTCCCTTACAATATTCTTTAAAATCCATCATCTGCAAACTAAGTTTAAGTCAGGAAACCTAATTAGTAAGAGAGACAATAAATAACAAGCTTAAGGGGAGGGAGGAGAGAACCTCTTGCAGGTGGCCAGCTCTTAGCTGAATAATTCTCTGTGCAACGGTCATGCTTCAAAAATTTAATTTTCTGTAATTTCATTTAGGATGGGAAAAACAAAACAAAATGAGCAAAGTGATATAGGATTTCATTTATATTCTGACAGGTACATTCATCTAAAGTTAGTTTACCCATAATAGCTGCAGTTACTGTACCTTTCTTCCAAAGCATTTAATGGTGTGAAGCAAGTGGCAATTAAAAAAAATTAAAAAACAAACAAACAAACAAACCATACTTGGCATTATTATTTGCTATTTTTATACCAAAAAAGAAGAAGTCTCCCTACTGTCAGGCTGATTGTATTAATCTGAGGTTCCTATGGTCCTTCAGACTTGATTGCTTTTGATTCTTGCTTAGCAGAAGTGGTGATGAAGGACCTGAAATCATAATTTCTATTTAGAAGGCAAAGAGGAGGCCACTTCAGTTCTGTGGTGAGTAGCACATTTTGTTGCTTTAATTAAAAAGTTGTTCTGAGAAGCTTCTGCAGTATTCAGAGCACAAAAGGGGTGGTATTTTCAAAGACACTTTGGGAATCACTCCTGCAGTTTTTCTGAGCTACATTGATGTTGCTGGAACGTAATAAGGAAGAGATGTAATCTTTTATCTCTAAAATTGTAAATCAATCCTCTCAATGATGAAAATATATTCTCCTTTGTGTAGTTCTTAAATTGCTATCTGTCTCTATTAAGGCTCTTAAAGAGATATTTTTAGCAACAGAACACCCTCTAAAAAACCAAAACAAAACAAAACAAAAAACAAAACAAAACAAAACAGAAAAATATTAAAGTATAGAGAACTGAAGGTGTTTAGCCCAGAACATGAGTGATTTTCAAGTGCCTGCTCCCTTTGAGATGAATGCCCAGAAAACTCTACAGGTCAAGGCTTTTACTCCCTGAGAGTGCACCAAAAGTGAGCAACATTTTACAAATATGAGCCACCATGCTCTCCTGGAGGCAGCAATGGCTGTCAGGTTCACCAGTGCATTACGCAATCCCCTGAGCAAGCCAGACTCCCTTGAGACTTAATTTTCACTTTTACAGATCAATACACTTCACTGGTACTTTCTGCTTTTCATATGACAGCAGCATTGAAAATTAATATTTTACTGAGCTTACTAAGGTGGCTTAGGAGGGCACAAAAGATTTGGATCCACTTCAGGATCATGTGACAGCTCAGGTAAGATGCTGTTGGCTTAGAGAAACTAAGTTAAATCATATTTAGGGTTTTTATTTGATGATGCCAGGATCCTTCACATTGTCTGTGACTGAGATCAGCTGCTCCTTTTGCACTGGAATCATGACAAAAGCCTCTCAGCCTCTTAGTTTTAGCTCTAACCTCAACCCAAACTACACAGATGTATTTGAGGTGCCTGCTGGGTTTCACTCTGCTCAAGGAACCAGCTATTTTGGTACTCCCATGGCAAAGAGCAAGAGTAGTTGCAAAGGATGTAAAGCTCCCAACATCACAGGTGCATTTCCTAATCTCTGGAATCACCCTTCACTAGATATGCATTTTAAATACCCCAAGATGCTATCACTCACCTGAAAACTAACTTGTGGTTAAAACTTAAGATCCAGGTTTCTCAGCTGAAAAAGCTGGTCAGGGAAGCCTCAGACTGGCACATGTCTATCTGTGCATCCCAAAGCATCCTAGTGTGGCCTTTCCTGCTCACACCTGGAACAGAGCAGGAACAGCTCCTCCTTAGGTCTTCAGATCCCTACAGGCCATGCTCTGTGCATTCATGAAGAGGTAAGGGAGACCAAAATCTCACCAGATCCCTTCTTGTTCTGCTGAATGTTGAGGGAGTAGCATTATGTCCCACTTGGGTCCATCAATGGAGGCCATAAGGGGGATTGGTTATTTGTCCTGCCCTCCTTTACACATTCTGAGCAGCACTGTAGCACTCACTGTGAAGCCCAGGACAGATGTCACAGTCCACAGAAAAACACTCTCAAGCTGGGACAAAACAGAGCCTTGAAATGCTGCTGTGGTTCCCAAGCCATGTCATTCTGCACTGCCTTGTGACATTTGAGGCAGCATTAAATTCCCTGCATCTAATATTCTCATTTGGAGTGAAGCATCTTCAGCAGCCCTAATGGTTGATCTCAGCCTCACAGCTGGGGAAAACTAGCAGCTGGTTTGTGATTCAAAAGGAACGGAACAATAGCCCATTGTGGCTACTCCTCCTGTCTGTGGATGGGTGAGTCAGATGAATAATTGGACAACACAGATCAGTTAAGCCTAATTCAGTTAATAGAATTAATTTGCAAATTAGTACACATTAGGTGAATCAGCTGCAATTCATTTTGACAGAAATGTTAAAAAATACTAAGGCAGTTATAATGAAACAGATAAATATTGCTGCAGAAAAGGTTCCAAAGAAGGCAGTTTCTACATGGAAATTTTTATCTGTAAATGCTGGGAATGCATAGGTTGAATTTCATATAATCAGTAGGAAGCATATCTTCTTCCTGGCTTGTACAGCCTTTATTACCCTGACAACCCTTAATGGATCTAAAATAATCATTAGAGAAGGGCCGAGAAAGTTCTGACTGGGATCCAGGCATAGATGTTGTTGGGACTGATAGAGGGTCTGGTGCAAGGAAAAGGAAAGAAACTATTTTAAATTTAAAAGCTGGCCTAGGAAAATCAGTTGGTAAAATAATTTGGTCCTCTAATACTCTTCCTAGGAAAGCTTGGAAACATGTCTGGGCTACTCAGTGACACACACTTAGAGCAGATAAATATCTGCTATTTGAACACATCAGTGTTTGGGGGGGGGGGATAAAGGGAGAAAAAATCAAAAACAACCTTTTTTTTTTTTAATGGTTTAAAAAAATTTTTTGGGGGGGGGGTGTATATCCTCCGAGGGGGGCGCGCCCCCGGGCTATGGGGTGTTGGGGGGGGGGGGGCTCTGGGGTGGGGGGGGGGGGGGGGAAGAAGAGGAAAAAAAAGGAAAAAAGCAGGGGGAGACAATGATGGCAACACCTGGTGTTGAATAAATGTATCTGGAGGAAGAAGATAAAATTGTGGCTGCATCAGTTTAGCAGTTTACTGTGACAATTGAGGAATTGACAAGCCATGCCTCTCTGTAGACTTCAGTACAACTGTAGTTTTTACTTGCTTTGGATATCACAAACCAACACTGTGTACACAGGATTTAGTTAGCAGTGCAAATTAGGCAACAGTTTTAATAAATTATTAATTTATTTTGGTGATGGTCCTTTATATTCTGTTTTACTGGCACTTTCCTACATGGCAAGGATTCACAGGTGTAGCAAACCTGTTATAAAGTGCTTCACTGCAATCAATTTGACTTCATCCTAAAGTAATGGAGCTGCCAGAAAAGCTAACCTGTCTAAAAAGTCTATTACACATAAAATTTTTATTCTGTGTGTAAAACTTCACAGGCATGCCATTGTGCCTTCCTGAAAGGATTTAAAATTGTAGAACAGCCATAACAGCTATGTTGTCCAGCTGCTGAATTATACAGTGAGAAAACTGACCCAGCACTACGTGGTGTCTATCAAACTTAGAGCCTCCCTGCTCCCAGCCATGGCTTGTCAGGTTTGATGGGGAGCTGGTTAAATGCAGTGTCAGAGCAAGTTACCTGGGGCACTGCACTGAAGGCCTCTCGCCAGCTGGCTGAAAGCCCTGTGGTATCTATCAAATCCAGCAAAATACTGGAAAATAATTCACGCAGTACACATCCAGTGACTGAGTCATGGGTTCCACTTTTCCATGTTAATGCTTTGTAACTATGAATGAGAAACAAGCCACTCTTCCCAAGCTCTGCCGGCTCTTCACAGCCTCCTGCTCCATGTACGTTATGATTCACAAACCACACGCAGTGATGGCTGGAAGCCCCCAAGTTCACAGCTGCAGGACTTGGGCACAGGAGGTCACCAGGTGGGCCAGGACTCTTTGTCATGTGGCCTTCTGTTCTCTGATCTGAGGCATTTCCAGTGGTGGCCACTGACTCCCCATCAGCAAACTCTGGGAAGGCCAATGCCAAGGGTAAATTGAGGTTCTCTGCCTGATTGCTTTGCAGCTGTTTAGCATCAGGACACCTTCCCCTCCAATGGCTATTCTCACTGCTGTCCCTTGTTGCTCAGACTCCAGCTGAAATTGTGCTCAGCAGGGAGAGGCAGAAGTGGATAGAGTAATTTAGAGTTAGAAACCAAGCAACAAATGCCCTTCCTTTCAAATTTGCATCAAGCCCAACAAACTGTAGTGCTGCTGCCTTTGCCTGACTTCAGGCAGACTGCTCAGATGAAGACCCACATCATTGACTAAGCAGCTCGTGTGCAATCAAGATTCAGATCCTGTTAAAAAAATAGACTTCAGCTTTGTCAAAGAATCACATTAAGAGGCAACAAGAAAAACTGTGGCTAGAACTCTCCCAGAGCTGCATGCAGCTGGGGGAATAGCACAGGATTCTTGGCTGCAGAGCTCTTTTCCAGGACACGCTAGCAAAGACAAACAGCCCTGGGCTCTGGTAATCTTCATCCAGCTTGAAAGGAAGCTTTGCAGGCCAGAGTTCAGAGAGATCTTCCGTCTCAAACATTCGTCAGTCCTAGAGCACATCGACTCTGTCACAGCATGGAAAAAAAAAGCCAGAAATCCGACTGTGCTTTTAGGGCCTTTGAACTGCCACGGCTCTAATGACACATTGCAGAAACATCACGTATAAGATAAGGTATGTATGTAGGTAGTAAGTGATGAGCTGTAAAAGCCTTTGTCTGTGTGACCCTGCGTGCAGCTCAGGCAGTGGTTCTCTCCGGAGGCAGAGGAAAGCCCCCTGAGATGCCCATGCAGACATTAACCTCGCGCTCAGGACACAGCTTACGTAACCCAGCAGCAGTGGGGTTTTAACCATCGCTTCATCCAAAGTGCCCCTTCTTGTTGGAAATTTCACAGTTCAGCACACACTAAATTAATTCTTTTACGAGGTCAGGCCTGGTAACAAGGGTTGATTTAAGCAGCTTACTGCAAAAGAAGACTAAACACTGCTCCTAAATGGCAGCTCTCTGTGATGGATTCTGCTCCTGGTGACACACACCCAGATACAGCCGTGCTGGAAGCGTGGTGGAGCAGAAAGATTTGCTGCTGTTATTTGGTAGCATTTTCAGGGAACACCAAATGTTATTTACTTCCTAATCTTCCTACATAATATAAAGAATTGCTGCTCTGGGCTATTTCAGAGAGATAATGTGAGCGACTCATTTGAGTTGTATTGACCTCAGGCACTGTAGAGATATATTTTACAGTGCTTTAAAAAACTACTAATTCAGATTTCTGTACTTCTCAAGATCCCTAGAGTGCACTTTAAAGATTTTCCTGAAGTCTTAAACCACACATATCCGGTCAAGCACCATGTTATTTGTTGCTATTAATCAAACACCTCTAATAATCAGTCACACCATCTTCCAGGCTGTATCCCATGTGCTAAAGCATCTTCTCAATACATACTTACAGTCTTAATTTGACTAGCCAAAACAGCTCCGTAAGAACCATATTAATTACAATGGGTGACAGATACATACTCAATCCTATGCTGAAACATGGGAGTAGTTTCTGTGACCAGCTTTTATCTCTAAACCCAGAGGTGAAACCAAATCTCAATTCCCACAGTATTAGACTATTTACAGACCTGGATTCAGCAGGTCTGTTTTTGGCTTGTGTTTAATTTTAATAACTCTCCGCCACTGTATTTGCATTCTTTTAGTGTTTTGCCAGTCTGAACATAGATCCTTTGAAGCAGATTTTGCTAGGCAGGGACCACGTGTCATGTTGCATTATCTACTGAGTGAGATGCCTGATCATAAAACTCACTTCTGGAAAGGAGAATCTAACAAGCAGCTTTCTCAGGCTCTGCTCTTCTTCTGCAACTCATCTGTCTTCATCCTTTAAGTTTCCACAATTCCCATTGCACCCATCTGAGCTCACCCACCTCATGCCCGCGGGCTTCATATTCCCTCCCTCTCATCTTTCAGTTGTCTTTCAGATTCACCAGATCACAATTTATCAAAATACAGAACTCTCCCCGCTACATGTCCAGCTTTCAGGGGCCCGACAGCACTTGCATTTCACTAGGGTGACCCCAGCCCTACAACAGTGAACCTGGGTCCCCTGTTTATGTGGTTACTCAGCAAAGGTATCCCCTGTGTTTCAGACACAAGACTGAAGAACACACAGTCAAGGAATGGAAGGAGTGAGCCCCACTGAAAACACAGTCCACAGCTCCTTTTTGCCCCAAGGCCAAAGTTCCAACTGCCTACCACTTAGCTTGGTGCTGCACCCCATGAGGGAGTGATGGAGCTTGGGAAGGGAAGGATCCCAAAACCAAAACACAGCTCACCCAGGATCACCACCAGCATTCTGCAGATGAGCAAGGAAGTGCCTACAGAGAAACCTTACGGAGAAAATCCCAAAATCCCTTTGGGAAATCAGCATGCTGGGGACCTCTTTGAAATACCTGTATGTTAAAGCACACAGTATGGGGAATAAACACGGGATAAGAGATCTAAGAGTCCCAATAGATAAGGCCATGGATGAAAGAAGGACACAAGAAAGATGGTTAGTATTTGAAAATCACCTACTCCAAGCTCAAGAGCATCCCCGTGGTGGTGCATCCCCCTCCCCACTCCTCCTCAGGCCACACTATAGTCCCAGAAAGGCTCATTAGGCCATCCCTCTCTGAGCAGATGCTGCTGATTGAGCCTGGGCTCCATCCCCCCACTCCTCAAAGCTCACTTTCACCATCACCTGTTGAGAAGATGCAAGGGCATCTGAGGTGAGCACTGAACTTGAGGGGCATTTTTCACAGGTTCCTTGTACATCCTCTTCAGGTCTGTGTGCATGAGAGTGTGAATGGGCTGTAGTAAATGTACTGTGAATGTTGCCCTCTTGGAAAAGTGTGTTAGGTGTGTAAGGAAGATAGGCCTCCAAGTGAATTGGTTTGTTTATAGAATATTTTGTTAAATTGTTTAATATAGGCTATTGATTAAGTGCTGTTAAAACCTTTAGGCCTAAAAACTGTTGGTCAGGTCTGGGGCCCACTTTGGCAAGAGGGTCCACTCTAATCTTGTGATTCAATGGGAGGGTTTCTCTCATTCCTTTTTTATCCTTACCTTTTTTTCATCCCCAGCACCCACGTAGATAATTTTAGGTTGCTTTCAGTCATAGAGAGGCATATTTTAAGCAAGCTAGCACATGCCTTACTGTCTTTTCTTTGTTTCATTGGTTGGTTTTATTTTTGTTGTTTTTGTAAAGCATAACAGTACTTTAACTGCGTATCTACAAACATTTCCATTTTTATTTTAGTAAATGCAGTGAGGAAAGATTGACCCTTCACAAAACCTGGAATGTACTCAGGCAGATTCTGAGAGTGGTAATAAAGACTAGGAATTTAATAGCATTCTAATATACAACTTCATGTTTGTTATTTTTCTAATCAGTGCATTACAGAATAAACACAGAAAATACAACTGGGATTGCAAAGGTTTAAGTATTTATTACAAGAGGTGGTAAATCATGATGCTTTCAAGATTTTACGTAAAATCCACTGAGTTAATTGATTCTTCTTAGATTCCAATGGGCTTTGGCTGAGTCCCCTTATGATATTAAAATCCATCTGTTATTAAACATCATGTTTAATACAACAGTATGCAAATACTGGGATTTCTAAATATCATTATGCAAAAGTTCAAGTCCAATCATGCTCCTCTTGAAGTCTGCAACATAAATTCTGTAGACATCAATAAGAATAGATTTGGGATATCTTTTTAATTGCACTGTATACAAGTATCGACAGAAGAATACAATACAGTAGTCACAAAATTAAAGAGGCTTCTACGAAACCTACAAAGAAGAGCAGCAGAGAATCAATGAAGTAAAAGCAGTATTTCAAAAAAGAATGAGACTTGGCAGTTTTGGAAAATGTACTGGAAAAAAAAAGACAAATTAATTGGCACAGTTTAACAACCTAATTTCTAAGTGCACTTCATAACAACTCTCCTTACAAGCTGCTGTTTTCCCAGAAGATGATGACAAAAAGCCTCATTAGACTATCACTGTTTTATAGTGACAGATTTTATTGCATTGCCAGCTGTGAATCTAAAAAAAAAAAAGAAAATCCCCCTAAAAACTCATATAAAGGTTCCTAAAAACCCTGTTTTCTTTTGTTATTGTCAAAAAATAGCAACATAGCATTTCCATGTTTGTGAATACCCACAATTCTATTTTTAAAAAAAATAGAAGTTAAAGAAAAGTGATTTTTGTTTTAGCTTCAAAAATAATGTAAAGAAACATCTAAGAACAAGTTATTTCAATGATCGGAGAGATATGTACAGTATGATAGATTTGAGTCAAATCCTGCAAATACATGTTCATGAACAGACTTAGAACCTGTTGATCCTGAGTAACTGTAATTATAAACTGCCAGGAGCAGGCTCTTAGCTTCACCCATTATAAGCTTTTTCACCATCAATCCTAGGCTAAAAAGTGTAGATACAGTATATACTCTGTATACTGATTTATACAAAAGGTCTTTTACAGCTCTAACCCTGTTATTGCTAGGCTAAAAAATTAGTATTTTGGAACAAATTACATTAATCATAAAGGATAAAATTGAGATGCAGCTTCTGATGACTGAATTTCTACTTGAGCCATTTTAAACTGCGCACACTGCAGCCATTTGCGGAGCACAGATGAGCTATTGTTCATTTGTCCTGACCCCTGCAACATCCTCAGACTGTGATGGTTGACATTGCTCTGGATGGCTTGGAGGCGGAGCTGAAGTCCAGCAGATAAGTGCTGTTGAAATAATGTAAAACATTTAGTTTCTTACCTTTAATACATACATTAATACAGCAAAGTGAAGGGTATTGGTTGTTGGCCAGGGGAAGTTCTTATACTGCCCCAGTGTAAAATTCCTTTTTTCCACATCCTGCACTGTGGTACTGCCATGGAAGGCAAATGTGCTTACAGACACAAATCCACACTGAGACCAACTCCGAAACTTCTCTTCACCAAAATTCTCTTGACTCACAAACCACACTGATCCACCTTGCTCTCCCTTACAAAGAGAGACAGCTGGCAGAGCTTTACCCAAGCAAACAGGTCCACAATATCTGCTTTAGAACTCAAATCTATCTCCTGAGTCAGGAGTTGCAATCCTGATTTGTCAGGGAACTCTCAAGCCTAAGACATTAAGAAAACCACAGTTCAGGAACAAGCAGTCTCAGCCCCAAAGCAGGACCTGGTTAGAGGAAGTGTTCCAGAAGGGAAAAGCAGAGCAGTACTGACTACAGGGCAAGTATCTCAGCCAATGGTGCTCTAGGTATGCTCACACTCAGACCTTCATCTCATCTGCATATGCTGGCAGTATCTATTTTCAAAGAGTTTGGTGATCATACCTGATTTCCAGAATTTACAGAAATGTGTAATACCAAGAATAAAAGGATCAGGTTCTAGAAACAGCTTACCTTTAGGTTTGACTGTATCATTGGCAACCACATTGGTATGAGCTGCAAGAAGAGGTGCATTTTATTATTATACAAGTGACTATAAACATGCTACATTTACTGAGAGACAGAGTAGGATATATCTAATGCATTTGGCCATTTGAATTGGCATAGTCTGAACCACAAATCTGAAAGCGTGGTTATTTGAAGTATTTGAAGAAGGTAACTCATGGATGTAAAGAAGTCAGTTTCCCTTTCTGTAGCTTGACTAATCACCAGCAGCAATTACTGATATCCTGTTTAAGGCAATGATGAGAATACAGAATTAAACTTGTTTTAGAAGTCAATTCTTACTTTCCTTGTGAGGGTGTTTCTGTATGTGCAGGTGAACAACACTGGTGTAAGAACAGCAAATATTTTGCATGGTGAGGTATACATCAAGATATTTTAAAAAACATGCAGCAGTAATTCTTAATAACAGGCCATATATTTAACTGTTAACCAACATTTTATGAGCCACTAGTCACATCAGTGCTTGACTGCAGAGTGTGAGATATTCTGTAGCCCCGGAAGCACAGGTAAAAGCTATCCAGAATGACAAGGTGAGGAGGTCTATAAAACTGTCACCTGTGATTGGACTGGAGTGACATGTATTTCAGACTCCTGCTCTTCAGGGAACTTTTACTTCTGAGGAAGTCCAACATGACAACCTTATGAAAGCCAGAGAAGCATTTCTAGCGAAAGTACTCATGTTTTCCAATATTAATTTAACCACTGAGGTTACTGTTCTAAAATGTTCCTCCAAATGGCATTAAAATTTGCAATTTGCCAATTATGCTACTGGGAGCTGCAAGTTAAACCTAATCACTATTGACAACATTAGATAAAGTGCTGTTTCCCTTGCGCAAGGAATGATAATTGTTTCAATTTCAGTGCTCTTTTGCTGGAGAATCATATGCAGCTCTGTCAGGACTCATTACTTAGTCTACCACATGAAGAACGATAGTCAAACCTCAGCATTCACAGACAGATGAATGCCAAAACAGCTGGAATGCAGCCAGATGCAGCAGACGTGAGCTCTGTACATCCTTCCATGGGCTCTCACACTAATGAAGTGCTTAATAAGATGCAGTGACTGCAATCCCATGGGTGTTTTTGGTGAGGAGGGAACAGGTCTGAGAGGCCATGCTCCACACCCCACTGCCATCAGCAAAATATCACTGACAATTTTGTCTGGCACTGATGAAGTTCCTATAGAGTCAGTCAGTGGTGGCAGGACTGGTGTCAGAAGTACAGCAAGCAAGAAGGGAAGCCAGGTCAAAAACTTAGGATACCCCTCTGCATCTGAATCAATTCACTGGAAAACTTTTATAGTCAGCTGAGAGAATCAAGCACTTCACATCCAGTTCATCTTGTGCCAAAGCAAGTATCTAAAATAGATCAAGATGAATCATGTCCAAAAATACTGTGTATCACCACTGACTATAAAGGGCACTCATGGAAACTAGCTTTTATCGATATCTCTTCTGGACAAGTCTAAGGTCAGATACAGATCTTTGTCCTCCAGCACCAGTTCTGTCTTCCAGGGTCTGGACATACTTAGAGAAATGAAACATTCTGCTGCAGGCACAAGCAAGCAAGCCCCTCTGGTGCTACAGCTGCCAGATAGGTAAGTCACACAAGAAGACATCTTTATGGAAGCACTTGAGTTTTCTTAACTAATCCTCAGCCAGCCTTTTCTTCACAAAGAAAGAATACAAAACACTAGTTAGAAAGAACAGGGGGAAGAACAGAATGCTGTCAGACACTTTCAAATTTTTTGAGTTTCTGTTTTCAACAGAACTATATTGATTCCAGTTAAATTTTTAAAGGGAAACCAGGCTGTAGAACAGGCTGGTCATGGTGCTGTTTTGGCTCCCCAAATCTGCTGCCAGCTCCCTTCTCTAAAAAGTTACACAGCAGCTGCTGGAGCTGCCTAAAACCCTTGGGTGTCTGCCAAAGGCCTTGAGCTGTTTCTGTCTTTACTGTAGGCTCCCAAGTTCCTCAGAGATACATTTGATGGTCAAAAAGCTGGTCTCCATCACCAATGCCTATCCTGATAAGGCCACTTTCCCAGTTCCTTTGACATAGCAAAGCAGGAGAAAAGTTGAACACTCACTTAAGCCCTTTTAAAGCAGAATGCTTCCCTTCAGAGGAATATATAATTAATTAAATATATGTGTCTATATATGGGCATCTGTGTAAATGTCTATGTGTGTATATATACCTTACTACAACTTAGCAAAAAATTAAATATATAATGGCTGAAATGTTTTATAGGAAAGCAAATTTGTTTTTCACACCAGATAGGTCAAGACTGTCTAACATCAGACCCAAAAAATATCCTCTATGAATACAGGAAATGGCTCAAATAGTATAGGAAGTAATCAACACATCCCAATGCTTTCAGTGTGAGTTTAATTTAATAGCAAAGGCCTACAGTACCAGGAGGAGAAAACCTCACAACACCAACACAAGGAGGAGATGAAGGACTGCTTATTTCAGGTATAAAGAAAACGCTTGTTTCAGTGAAGAAGAGATGCACTGTTTATGTCATCTCTTTTTTTCCCCTCACTTGTCACACATAAAATGGCCACCTAGAACAGCTACCCATAAACCACCTGGCACCACATGCACCACCTTCCCATTTTGGTGCATTAAAGATGTGTGTGTTTAATCGTGCAATGACTTCATTAGCAAATAAGTTTTTACACCACTTGAATCCTCAGACGGAATAAAAGACCCTGCAGTAAATATCATTATATGAATGATAAATGGTGTTTGTCAATGCTACTCTGCTCAGTTCCAAGAGAAGTTCATTGAGAATTATTAATTTTGCTGAATAGATCTCTGAAAGAGTGATAAGAATGTATAAAAAAACCCCAACTCACTACATTATGTCATTTCCTTAAATGAAAACTAAAGCTTGTTTGAAAGACTTACATCTCAAATAAAGGAGAGAAAAAAAGCTTTAAAATACAAGAGAAAATTGTCTAGAATAAAACAAGCTACCAAAAAACAGCCCAGTCAACTCATTTTCAAAGAATTGCCATTCAGACTTATGAAGTAGGAGTTACAAAGTTCAGATCCACTTCACAGTCACTGAAGAAGAGACAGTCTCAAATTTGATTTTTTAAATTAGAGAAGCCACTCACTGGTTCCTGTGTTAATAAGCTTTGCACCACTGCATCTTTGAAGGACTTCAAACATACAGTAAGTCTTTCCCTAAATCATGGCACTTATTTTTCAGATCTACAATAAATATTTTTACAATTAGTTAGTTCTGAAAAGATAGTAACCTGGTACTATGTATCCTATAGTACTATTATGTATGTATATTGTTCATGCAGCATTTCAATTTAGGGCTGAGTAAAGGGGATTTGGTCACCCAAATTCTTCTCTTCCATCTCCTATCCACTAAACATGAAAGCTTAGCACCTTAACTCAGAGTTCCACAGTTTTATGAGCTTGATTTTATAGTAACAACTATGTCCTTTTAACCTGACTTAGCATTACATTGATATATACTCTCAAATATAACCCCCTGAAAGCATTCTTTTGAACTGTGACAGGGATTTGGCCCTAAGGACCTCTCTTTTCACAGGTTTAAAGCCACTCTTCATCTTTGTCAAATTCTGAACATCCTGGACTGGCTGAAAGAGAAGCCCATATGTCTTTCAGGCACAGCCATAATCACTTTAACACCCCTTAGTGACAGAATTTCTGTAGTGAATCAAGCCATTACAAATCTGTATTTTCACCATGAGTCTGAATGCTTTCATGTCAGTTGATGTAAAGACCTTCAATTCTTGCTTGATCATGAAAGACTGGAGTAAAGCAACAGTCAGAAATTTCCTTTATGGCAACAGAACTATATTAACCTTAAATACTTATGTGGAAACTCTCTTGCACTGGAAAAATGTAAAAAAGGCTAGTAAAATCACCTTATGCTTGTGAGACTACCTCAATCCTTCTGCAAACACTATGATAACCCATGGGAGACTGACCACCGATTTCCAAAGAAACAACACATAAGCATCTAATAACAAGAAAACCACTGTGGCACGAAGTTTTTGTTAGCCACCTGACAGAATGTGAGGCTCAGAACACAGAGATCTGCAAAGGATCTATGATGATTAAAAGATACAGGATGGCTGAAAATTCAGACAATAGCTAGAGGTTCTCAAAGTCAGTGACATTAGTTGTGTCTATTAGAGGAGTAAGACCTTTGTGAAAATGGAAAGAGGAAATAGATTAGATGTTCATCTAAAAAAACCCCAGAACTTGAATTTGTGGTCTGGTCTTACCACATATTTTATTTTTCATTATGCTCTGCTGGAGTTTATTGTTGCATTAACATTCAATTTCAGTTTCTTCCACTTTCTTTTTGAGTGGGAGGGGAAGCAGAGAGCAGTAGGTTTAGAAATCACAATAATCAGGCAGTATCATTAGCTAAATATTCATGGTATGGTATGCCTACCTTTACAAAGATAGTAGAGTTGCATTCCTGTAAGGCCTCCATTAAACTGATCACATGCAGGCACACCATTTCCACCATCTTGGAAAAAAAAATCAAGCGTAAAACCAAATTAATGTCCAGCATAACAATGTAGTAAGCCAAGCCAACAGTCTCTAAGAAGAATCTTCCTGTATTTGCTAGGCAGTTACACTGAATCACTAGACGTGCATTTATTAACCACTGACACACAAGATTAAATATTACATGAGCACATATGGGATGTTTTTCTTTATTCAGTTTTACCCCGATGTAGTAACATCTATCTGTTAAATATTTCAATCCTTGATGTATCTTAATTCTTATCACACATCAAAACAAGTTGCCTTTGGCTTTGTTCTTTTCAGACATCATAAATTGGTTTTTATGTCTTTGCTGTGTAACTCTCATCAATCTGTGTGTCAGAAATTGGTATTTTTATTTACTGAATCTTTGAAAATTAACATATTCACAAAACCCATCTTTCTATCCCCCATTAGAAGACAATTTATTGTTTTGAACTGACAGCTAGTCCATAATTCTTCCATTTTGTATCATAATTTATGACAGATGCAAATATCAGTTATTCCGTAGTAGACAGCTTTTTATGTTTTATATTGTGTAAATTCACAGGTACAAGACAAACACCCTGAGCCAGCAGTGAGTATTTACAGTGCCTGTCTAAACGACATGTAAATTCCCCTTGATAATAATAAACTTAGCTTTTATGTTGTGCTTTTCATCTTCAAAGTGCTTCACAAACACTAACTAATTAACCTCACAACACCCCTGTGAGACAGGCAAGTATTATTATCTACATTTCACAGAGCAAGAGCTGAGGCAAGAGCTTAATAACTGTGGCACTAAAGCCACGTAATGATATACTTTCACAAAAAGGACTGGAACTTGGGACTCCCTGGTCATATTCTTGTCCTAAGGCTTGACAAGAGGCTTCTGTGTCTGACTAAACAACTGGCGGGTAAGAAATGCTATGCACACTTCCTGCTCTTTCAAATGGAGGTTCCTGAACTACTGTTCCCAACAATGGCTTGTAAAGCACAGAGACCCCACCAGATGTCAGAGGCTAAAATATCATTTAAGCACAGCTTTAGGCAGTCCTTGCCTGATATGGACAAGATACAGGAAATAATAACTGGTTTAGATATTCAAGTGCAGTCCATGCAATTACAATTAAAAGGGCAAGGCCCATACCCACCTGGGATGGAAGATGTTTCATGTGGGGAAAGGGGAATTATATAAAACAATTTCCATACACAGAGGTCTACACTTAGAAAAAATAAAACCCAAACAAACCAAGAATGAAAAACCTTGATAGCACCAAACCTTAAGAGCACCTGACTTAAGAGTAATGGGCCATGTATAAAAATGTTTCCCACTCAAAGCTAACATCAGGTTCTCCAGACCCAGAGCTACTAGTGAACATCCCAGTTAAAAAGTTTTGAGCTGTCATGACTATCTGCAATGTGAGACACACAACAGGTCTTGCCCATCCTAAACAAGCTCTTAACCCTAATCCTGCAGGCACAGAGATTTTTATGCAAGGGTAAGCAATAGAACAGCCATAAGGGAGCTGCTGGAACTCCTCTGGGTTCTTATTGTACAAAGTTGCTCCAACAGAAGAGCGTATTTGGGATAAACAAATGTTTAAAGGTTATTTCCAAACAACTGGTATGGATGATTTCTGGACAGAGTGAACACTTCCCTTTTAAATCTTATATCTAGAGATGCCTCCTTCAAGTTATTCACTACTCCAAAATGTTTCAAGACATATTTATGTAGCTTATTTTTGATGAGTAACCAGTGAATTACGGGTGGCCAATTGTCAGTAGCTGTATATTTTTCACCATTACATGGTAAAAAATAATCAAATGGATATTCACAGAATTATCCCAGAACAGTTCATTTCTGCTGTAAGGCAGAACCACATAACACAACAGACCACAGTTAAGAGCAGGAATATATAAAAAATGAAATGAGATGCAAGGAGCTCTTAATCCAACAAGCAGAGACTCAAGCTCCTGATGCTGTTTCAGGCAGATTCTGGCTAGATCCTGTTTCAGGCTCACTGTGAGGTTAAACCACTATGAATTAGCTATCCCTTTAATTTCTCAAACACATCAAAGTCACTTTATGATGTTATTCATAGTCTGTTGTATTCCACTGAAACAGAGCCAAGCCTCCTCTGAGTTTAATCTGTACTAAATCTGTCTGCAGCACCTGACTCACCACTTTGTTATGTGCCATTAGCTGGAGGATGCTCGGTGTCACTCTGCTCCAGAACTCCAGGGCTGTAAGGATTGCTGTAAAGCTAAATTCGTTCTGATTCTGGACTGTCGGAGCTACTGCTGTTTGTTCACAATACACTGTCCAGAGCTGAGCAAAAATAAACGCATGGAACAGGGAACACATGTGCAGAACAGATGTCTGTGGAAACGGAAAATAGAAGAAAATGTTTATTTAAATAAGTATATTGGAATACAGTGCAGAGGCTTTGCATCCCACTGTGCACTCTTGCCCCTCACTTTCCCGTATTTCCCTCCCATTAGGAACTAGTAAGTCAAATACACAATAACATCTTCTCCATGTTTAAAAAATGGGTTTATATTTGCAGACCAAAAACTGCATTTGCAGACATGCTCCTATGCCATCTAAGTGAATGGCATTAAGGTCAGTCCCTTTAAAAGAAGGTTAGTTTTGAAAAACAGGTGTTCAGGACTATTTCTGAAACTTTCTTAATGGAAATCTCCACTGAAATCTGTGGAAGGCCTGGAGGCTCTGGCACATACAATTCCAGAAATGCTGCTGGGGTAAGTCATTCAGATTCTGCTCACTTGAAAGGACAGTTATCATACAAAATACATGATGCTACATCTGTTCTGTTAATCTGTCATCCATTTCTACCTTGCTGGGACTGCTCATAGTCACAAGGAAACAGTCAAGGAAAGAGAATTAATTTTGCATGCTCAAGCATGGCTCCTTGCTAATCCTTGTCATATATCACCGTGTCTGAGTCTCCAGGACTGCTGGGCATTAACTACTTCATTACAAGAAACATGCTTCTAGTCAGAGATGTTTTCTCAGTTTGCAAGTGCAAGAGGGATTCATGCTCTCTGGCAGTATGATTGCACCAAACATCGCAATGGTTGCTTGGTAACCAGAAAGAGGTATTTGAAAGAGCAAAAAAAGGCCAAAGAAATGAATGGGAAGCACCACTGTCTTGGCAAAATAAAGGGAAAGAAAGGAGGATTTTATGTATAAGATAAATGTGTGATCATTCTGCTTCTGTCACCAATAAATACCTGGTTGGTATCAACAACTGCTGCTATATTTGTGTTAAACTACTGTCACAAATGTCTTACAATCTGTAATAACTCTTCTTGTCCTGAACACCTTAAGAAAAAAGCTGTGCTTGAATCATCATTTTTTGTAATTATTTTGATCATAAAATTATTTACATGCTATCCAATGCAACTATACAAATAGAATAAATAACTTTTTGAGAGATTTGCTACAGAGATGGTCATTGCATTCAATTTGGAATTCAGTTTTTCTCTCCTCACTCCTATGTTCAGACATTTTCAAACAGCCGAACCTCCAACTTAACTGTACTGATTTCATCAGTTTTCTAAGCATGTAAGAAAAACAGTACAGAGATTTCTTTCCCTAGGTCCTGGATTTTATTAGGGTCTTACCCCTCCTGTTTTCTTACTAAAAATAAATGTTTGCAATAAGGCCAATACATAACACATCTCTACTTAAAATACATAATCCCTTACCTTTGATTGCTCTGGAAACCCAATCAGAATAACAATAAGGTGGTCAGCAATTTGTGAACCCGCATCCAGTGGAATAGGCATGCAAGATGATGGAGAATTTGGACAGACAACATTGTGTGTCAGAGACCCCAGAAGTAGCCAGGACAGCAAACGAATGTGTGAGACACATTCTATGAACTCTTTGGGCCTGTCAAAAAAGAGCAGATTTTACAATGGTACCAAGTTTTCTGGCTTTCCCCAAAATATGGAGCCTCCTCATGCACATTAGGCAGATGCAGTCTCAGTGTTCTTGAGACACAGATCATTGGTACAGCTTGTGGGAAGATTCCAACCACACAGAACTTAGCGGCCTTGACGTAGCATACACAAGTCCAATAGAACGTATTTGGTGGGTCTAAGAAACAGTCTCTAAAAAGGTTGAAGCATTCACAGATTCATTGCTTCCATATACAGTGATTTTTTTGCATAGATATCATCCAATGGGAAGGATTGCCCAAGTGGAAACACTCCTCTCAGCTCCCCTGCACACCACACAGCTGCCTTACCTCCACTATGTTCCACTTCTCAACTGGTAAAGTGGAGTTAATTTCTGTTTTCTTGAGCCACTCCTTGAACATTTGGATTGTGTTTTTGAGGGCAGGGACTATGCTTTTTTTGTGACACTTAAGTATTTGTCCACCATCTAGTGAAATGTCTAATTGCAAAGCAGTGTGCTTATATAATCTAAAGGGGAAGAGCTCTCTGCTGGTGACACCTTGTCTGTCCTTTTGCTGCTTCCAAGCTCAGATTAAATATTCATTTGAGCTCATAGGTACAGGAAAAAAAATTGGTTTTCCATCAATAAATCACTATTTACTAGGCCACTCTCACTGCTGGTTTTAGTTTCTAACTTGATGTCATTGTCAAAGAGTCGTATTACCCAAGAGATATTCCATTAATTTTTGGTTTCTAACTCTTTTTAGTATTCCTTTTTGTGGAAAAGCATTCTCACCCTTGTTGCATTGCAGAAGGAGGATGGTAAAGCCAAGGCAAATATCGGATCACAGCTTTGTTGTCCCTGTGGTTTCCTCGGGTGATTTCCATAGCAGCAATCTGTGCTAAACCAACTTTCAGATGTCCACCAAATGTATCTTCATGCAGTGGCTGAGAACAAGTCTTCATGTGACTCTGCAATGCAAATATCTGATTTCCTAACCAAAAAGACTATTTTGCTTGAACTAAGTTCTTCCAAACAACAACATATTCTATTTCACTCCCCTTCAATTCTTTCTCAGGACCTCTAACTGTGTCTACAAAACAAAATTCAGAAATAGATTTTAAAAAATTCTCCAGTCCCTATATTAGTAACACCTGTATGATGCATATCCTTCCACAGAGGGCCACAATTTCAAGAGGCCACACAAAATATAAATTGGGTAAAATGTATAGGCAGCTTTTGTACCAGCTAACTCAACAGCTGATAAATGCAAACTAATCCTTGCACATCCAGAGAGCTTAGGTGAAAATGGAAGAATCTAACCATTCAATGAGATAGCATCTGGGCACAAAATGCCGTCCATGTGCAATATTCCATTTACACGTTCAGAAAGAAGCTCTCACTTATTCACCAGCAATATGACTATATTGCACTATTTAGCTGTTACAAATGCCTTTAAACTTTGGCGATAAAAAGGGCCAAACTTCTCACCCAGAAACGTGCAAATATTTATGCCTGTAAAGGTAATTTATTATCCTGGTTTGCCAGCTATAAGGGATGTTTCATAGGTGCTTCTTGAGATACTTCTGTATTTCTATTAAGCTAACTTTGCATTACCTTCTGGTACTAGACTATAATAGAACACAAGTTGACTGCAGTTGCTTAAAAGGAGAGCCATATGCTCTGCACAAGAAAATCAGGTCATCAGTTATTCAATTACTATAACAGGATAAAAATCAGTGAACCAATAATGTTTTTGTAACAGATAAGTATCTGACGCCAGAAACTTACACTCTCAAATTGCACTTACTTAAAGTCTCTTTCAAGAGAAAAGCCCCTGTGTACCAGCATGAATATCTAATGACTTTGTTATAAAGCCAGGTAAAAAGGATAGACAGTTACACAGGCAGATACATTATAAATCTTAAAAAATTGTGGAATTTTCTAAATGAATTCCTGCCAAGCTTTACCAATTAAATTGTTGTCCCAAAGGGAAAAAAACCCCAATAATAAATCAAACAGAAACAGTACACTGAAATGTGATTATCTTGAGAATTAACTTTTATACCTTTTTCATAATGCAGTAGTTGCTAATACACAGGAATTAGCCTCTTTCAAAGAAATTATTCTTGGACACGCAAAAGATGACACTGGATATAAATAACTTTAACTATTTCTGTCCACTGAATTCCTACAGAGAGTAGAAATTTCTGAATTTGAAAAACAACATTAAACTTCTGCTGTTGGGATTGTTACTGGTCATATAAATCATACAGCAGTCTTTGTTAGCTATCAACCCCAGATGCTGTTGACAATACACACTTGTCGTAAGAAACTGTACAACCAGATGATCTTCAGACTCATTTTCTAGGGAGTAACACCTCTGTTAATAAAACCCAAGCAATGTAAGTAAATATATTAAATGAGTTTGTAAGATTTTTAATCTAGATGTTGTGAATTTCTTTGAAGTTCTCATTATTTGTAAACTTAGAAATGCTTACAAATATTTTCTGAACTGTGTTGAAACGACAGAGTGATTTTTATGTGGTTAAATAAAAACTGCCTTTTAATTTGCTAAGCCAGAAAGTCTTATTCTTGACAATACATAAAATTATGGTCATATCTGACTCTCCTATTATGCTAATTTTGTCCTCGGATTCCTGTATTACATGGCTAAATTAAAACAACATGAAATTTCTGGCATAGTTTTAAATGGCCAGACAACACATCTGGGAAGCTTCTTGTCCAATTTCAAAATATGAAAGTGAAAAAATGGGTAAAAGTTGTAGTTCATGTTCTACCAATACCCATATGTAAAATTTTAAAAAATAAATACTTGCACTGAGAATAAGAAGTAATCATCTTAGCAGAATTCAGCACTGTAAGAACCATTCTGAAAATCAGACAACAGCTCAAGGGAGATGGCCAGAAGGAAAAAAAGTCCAAATGACAGAAAGTTTTTTACAGAAACATTTTACATAGGAGAGAGGATACCTGCAAGTACTTATAAACAAATTTTTCCCATTCCTGGTTCCAGATAAATTCTTTTTTTCTTTTGTCTGTGGAACTAGCAAACCAGCTGTATCTCTTGCCTCATTTATGATTCATTTGCCTACCTATTCTGAAAGCAGTTTTGAACTTTAAGAAAAGTGGGTGAATAACTTAAGAGGATACAGTGGGAAGGGAAGGCAATCCAATTGAACTTAAAGTGATTAATTACTTTGTGCTTTGAAGTAAATTTCTACTCCAGCATAACAGGCTGCTTCCCTAGACAATTTTTTTTCATTCACAGGAATTCATGGCCAACAGGGTAAGAACTTAAGAAAAGGGATATTTTGTCCAGTAGAATACAGTTATAGTGAGTTTCAAGACACAAGTTTCAGTTTAGCTGGGAGTCTTCTTCCTTTGTGGTAATACTATTAACTTGCAATAAGGCATCCAAAGTGGATTGGAGGGGCCAGGGGGACAGTGAACAATTGAATGTGTCAGAAACTAGTAGGGTAAAAATCCTCATCTCATTGCTTCATAAATTCCAGAGCAGCAATGTTACTTGGGCTATTTCTTTTTCCAAACATCTTAGATAATTTCCATTCTGTAGCAAATTTAATAGGAATATGAAGTTCCTCCATGAAACAGGAATTCTAGGTTTTGTTCAGCTAATGACTACTAGGATCTTTTTATGAAATGCATTCCTAAATAAAATACTTTATGTTAACAGAAGAATTTTCCTATCATTCCTCTTAACAATTAGTCATCCAGTGTGTCATGCAGTTTGGACTACAGAGGTAAGAGCTATTTGGTTTTTTCCCCTCAACAGAACATAACCTGACAATGAAAACAACAGCATCCATTAGGAAAAGGACAACCCCTTTTTTTAGGTCAATTACTGCATTTTAATTAACTCTAAACTTCCAATTAATTTAAGTGTCTGTTTGTGTCTATGAGACATAGGATTCCTCCACAAGAGTGTACTTAGTTGCACAGGCAAGGAGTTTTGTACTTCCCTGCATTATATTAAACACTACTTCTCACAGTGACTTTGGTATGACATTTGCTTATCATCAACATTTCAGAAAAATCAATCCTGTATTTTTATTGTGTGCTCATGACATTTGAATCAGCCTCCATTTCAACACCACATAAGCTACTTTTTACTGATGCCACAGAAGTCTCTAATCTATAACAGTACTAACATTTTCATAAGAGAGAAAGAAAAAAAACCTGTCAGTCATCCTCAAATACTTCCTACTGTGTCTCCGAGGCAGGCTCCTTACAGAACATGTTTTTTGCTAAAAAACGCATCCACTTTAGATCAATGTATGCCCAGAACCAACCTTCAATTTGGTTAAGGTATGCATATCTGCAATGAAATCCAGCACTTCCCCAACATATTGCCTCATGCATTCCATTGCTGCTGTTCCACACTAAAACATAAAAGAAATAAGTTTAAGTACCAGGTTTTGCTTCACTGGAATACAATTGGTCTGTCTCAAATTCTTTATTTTACTTTTTAGTTAGATTAATTAGGAATAGGTATTCTTTGATGTTCTTCTTCTCACTGTATTATGTCCTCTTATCTGATTATAGTATAAGAAGATAGCCCAGCTGCTGTAGCTTCTTCATGCATCATAAAATACTCTTATCTGTGACCGCAAGAAAAGATTAACTGATGAAACTTTCAAGAATATTCTTGTCACGTCATCCTAAAATTTACAGTGGTCCAGAATCAAAGTCTTAAAAACTCAACGAGAATTAAACAACTCAAGTTTTTCAAGCAGCTGAGCATTTCTACAATTGGAACCAATCAGTTACTATAAAAAAACCAAAATTCAGTCACAGACACAGATGACCTTATATTCATATTAATCAAGGTGGAAAAACAAATTAAATAACTGGCTTCAGGTATTTTATGTGTAAACATCACTGAAATGTAGTACTATTTTTTCCTTCTTGCAAAAAGTAACTAATATTTCTTTCTATATTCCTGAAGAAAAAACATTCAAAACACAGCATCGTAATGGAACTTAAGCTCAGAAGTGCTCCAGTTAGATGATAAAGGTATAAGCTTATTGAGAAGCCACCTGTGCCAGAGCAGAAACAATCTCAAAGGGAAAACAAAAGGACTCAATGTGATGCTGGCTGTATTCTCGCAGCACAAATTTTCATAATCCTTTTCCTAGAACAGTGGCAAATGTGAATCTGGCCCTCAGCTAGCACAAGATGTGCCTGAGGTGCGTAAAGCAGTCAACAGAACAAAGCTGTCAGATTAAATAAGGGCTTTGAACAGATCAGAGAACCCTGCAGGGAAGCTTTCAGAAGGTGATACGACCAACCCACTAGGTACCATATAAACCTCTGTTTATATGTTAATAATCTGAGGTGAAGATAATGCTAGCTGAATTCAAGAACTATGAATGCCTCCTTCTTAGGGGCCAAGTAAAAGAAATGCTTAACTTTTGAGGCTAAATGATCACATTATTAAATTAGATATCTTTTTGAAGTTGCCAAAATCTATTTTATCCCAAGTCACAGCGTCAGGGCAAAACCTTGTAGTAAAGTTTACAGAAGAAAACTACTATTCTTTGACCTCTTTTTAATCACCTGCACTTTGAAGCATAGAAGCTGGTTATCCTATCTGAGTATACAAATGAACCAGATTAGTTTTGATAACAAAATTATTAAGCCACGGTTGAGTTTCAGTGGCTGAATTTGAAAAACTGCCAGCATTCTATATTTAAGCAACTGACCTGGGCATTCCTCATTTTTGCATGTTAATATCAATCTACAGTGTTGAACTATGCCACCTTCTGGCTTTTCAAATGTTGTTCCTGTCAGTTCCCATGACAGAATAAAAACCAGTATAATATGGTCATTGGGAACCCTGTCAGTATATCCTCCATCCAGTTTATGTGCATTAAATATTCAATCTGGGTTCTAGAATATTGTATAATAGAATTATGAAAGGTACTACACTCCAATCTCTGAAAATAAATGCTCAGTTGCACAAGACTTCTCTCCAACCACCTATTCTGTTTCATGCAAGCAGTAGGCAGCCTAATTTTCTATGATTTCTTCTGAAATGATCATGTTCCTATCACACCTTGTAACACCAATGTTAGTTTATCTATTTAAAGCAAGTGTAAATTAAAATATCCTGTTGGAAGCAAAGATATTATTAAAGATTGGCATTTAAAAAATCACGCACTTCAAAAGATACATGGGAAAGATCCTATTAAGTCATCCCTAAAACTGACACACACACACACACACACACACACACACACACACACAGAGGGAAACAAGTTTTCCTCACTCAGCGTGTGAAGCAAACCATGGCTAACCCTCTTCCATCTGCCTGGGTACTCAGTCACATGTGTCATGGAACAAGTCAAGACCTCCCATTGTGCTACTTCCTCCCTTATTCACCAGGTGCATATTCAGTGCCTGGGCAATTAGGAGTACTTGTAATTTAGCTACACTCATCAGCAGGATATAGATGAATGACTTACACATTACAAGAATAACATTAACTCCCTTCTTTAATCTGATAATCTTTTGTGAGAAAGGAGGCAATGGCTTGAATCTTTACATCCTGCTACCATTTTTTGATGAATTTAGCTGGTCTGTTCCCCACTGAGAATTGCAGATTTTGACTGGTCTTTCTAAGCACAGGCTCCACTGAAGTCAGTTACATGACCAAAGGTTATCATCAGTGAAAGGAAGGGAAGCAACATCAAATTCAGAACTTTTTCACCATTAAAAAAAGGATGAAGCTTCTCAACCTCTGCCAGTTACACCTCTTGCCAACCAGAGGAGAAATGAAAAGGAAAGAGCATTAAAATGAAGCAAAGCAAGCTGAGTAAGATGTATTTTTAAAAAATCAGAACAACAGAATTAAGAAATGGGCTTTGGTTCAGTACTTACTCCAGGCATTGAGGCAATCATCTGTTTATGTAAGATTGTTGACTCAGCTAGTTTTGTTCCAGCATCTGCACAAACAAACTAAGAAGAAATTAAAGACAAGTTATTTTCTAATTATTTTTTGAGGAACCTGAAGACATGAATAATTTATTCATTACTTCATTAAAATCAGTTCAGATCTCTTCTTGCTTTTATTCACGGTGATTTGCCTTTAGAGATCTTTCTTTATAAACAACCTAGTTAACTTATCATGATAAATGAGATAATTTTAATGAAAAAAATTCTGACTTTATTGTGCTTAATGAACACATAAGCTGTGAAGGAGCAATCTGAAGAATATCATACAATAAATTAGATCTTCTTTATGAACAAATATATACATATTTGCTATCCCTTCCATTTATCAAATGCTCCTCTTTCCCTATAGAGTTAACCATGATAGAGAATGATAAGGCAGGATGCCATATTCTTCACGGTGATACTACAACACGTTCACTGGAGTTCTACAATGACAAATTATATGAAGAGTTTTGAAGTTAACAACGTACTAGTATGGTGTGGTATAACTCCTGCACAATACAGGCCACAATACTACATAAACAAGCTGTTTCTGAGAGATGGTCAGTGTCATTCTATTACAGTAGAATATCTCTCATTGCTTTCCTTATGCTTTTATTTCCTTGCTTTTTTTTTTTCCTTTTTTCTTGTTTCTTTTCGTTTCCAAATCCCTTGACCTAAAATCTCCTATGTCCACATCATTCATACACTGAACTTGCTAATACTGTTATTTAAACATTATAAGCTTCAACAATGCATTGGACACCCTGCAGATGATTTGCTTATCCCTACAACTTCTTGTCCTAACACTGTATTTGCACTTGAGCAATTTTTGTCTATAGTGAGGCAATGTAACTTTCTAAGAAAAAGCACACAGAAAATAACTATCAAGCAAGGGCTAAGCTTTAATTTTCTCTTTTATTAAAAAGTAATTAATACCATGGTACTTTCACAAACTGAGACAGATATTGACTACACAATATATTTTATGGTTGCCTAATGCATATATGTTAGCAGTACTCTCAATGACTGACAGTTCTTCATGAAAATATTTTGAAGTATCCTCTGCAGCCCTAGAATTTACTTGTACACTTCCACAAGCTTTACCTTTTAATGAGATTTAATCTGAACTCAGTCTGCCTACCAAGACTTGGAAAGTACTTAACCTGTCTTGACAAGAAGTCTGCTCTTTTGGAATACCGGAAACATATACCTGAGTTCAAACTAATAATCTAATTAAGTACCCTCAGACATCAACCTGGCTGCAGTTGACTCTTTTTCTGGTAGAATTTCTTTTACACCAGAATAAGCCAAATAGAAATAAAACAGGAATCTAACTCATATTTCAGTTGAGAGATGGCCTGTGGCTCTTCCGTGCCACAGCTGTAATAATTACATGGTGAGTAAAGGAAAGCCTTAGGGTTAGGGATGGTATCAATCCAGCAAAGGCAGTGGAGTCTAAATTCAAACAGCAACCATGACTCTCCACTTCTCTGTTAAAAAGAAGGACCACTGATGGACTAATGCAAACAGATGCCAGATTTTCTCCAAATGTGCCTTATTTCAGATAGAGCAATGCTGACACTATGCCCACTGGACAATAGGCTATTTTCTATGTAAAGGAATTTTTGGCCGACCACTTGTGTGCAGATTTGGCTTCTCTTGCACTACATCAGCAACAAAAAAAGACCATAATACCATGAAGAATCTGTCTGAGTATATTTAGCACCTGACAGTGAGTTCAGTACACTGCTACAGACATTGTACAGGATGCAGCATCTAAGTCAACAAAAAACTCATGCCAAAGAAAAATGTCATTTATTTCAGACATTTTCTTTTAAGAAGAATAATAGTAAGCTGCAGCCAAAGGAACCTCTACTGGTCTCTTGTAAGCTTTCTATAAAGGCCTACAGGGGAACTATGTTTAAAAAAAGAACAGGCAATACAAAAAGCTATTTCTCTATCTTTGCACAGAGGAGTTGGAGTTAAGTAAGTGGTAGCAATTTGTATGTGAAAAACAACTGGCAAACTTAAGTCCATTTCTAATGAATAATTAGCCCTTGTTTAGCTTCTTTTTCTTATCATCAGTCTGACAGTTCCAAGGATCCTTCCTGAAGATGCAATGCAGTCAGATCACAGAATCAGAATCATTTAGGTTGGAAAAGACCTTTAAGACCAGAGTACAACCATAGACCTAATACTGCCCAGGCCACCACTAAACCATGTCCTTAAATGGAACTCCACAACTTCCCTGATCCAGTGCCTGACAACCCTTTCAGTGGAGAAATTTTTCCTAATAGTCAAACTAAAACTCCTCTGGGAGTTTTGGTTGGGAAAAGAGACCAACCCCCACCTCACTACAACATGGGGAAATCAAACTCAAAATAAAAAATTTCTTGTATTTTCAGTCCAATTCCCTGTCTCCCTCTACAAATACCATAATACATTAAGATGTCACTGGCAAGAGATTTCATGCCAACTGTATGTATCACAAAAAAAGGAAAGAAAACCGGAAATAAAAATAACTCAAAATGGAAAAGAAAAAAATATGGGTAAGTAGTTGCCACAGATCTTACTAGCATTGCCTGTTGAGATACAGCTGCAGTATAATATCTAAATTGGAATGTCTGCTCACTCTAGTGAATTATCTATATATGACAAACTATATATATTATACTTCCATCCATAATCAGAGACTTTAAAATTTATACTCTTAGAGATATATTACACGTAACAGTAAATCCTTACATTTAGTAACTAGCAGATCAGATCTTCACAGAACCATAAAGTGAAACCACTAGATATACCCTGATTTACATTAGCTGACATTTCCTCCCAAAGTAGGAGTCACCTAAACAAAACAAATCAGGTATACTGAATCTTAAGAGCCTGACTGAACAAGCATATTCTAAAGAGACACCAGTATAAGTTGAAGTCAATGGAAATCCTGAAGATGCGTGCTGATGAGATGTGAAGAGGAGAAAAGTACTGGGAAACAAAATGCTGAGTGAAGAAGCAGTTCCTATGGAAACCCATGGAACAGCAGCATGTATGTGATGGCTTTCATTTGCTAGGACAAATCAAGGAGACAGTCTTTCTGCACCCTTTATCATCCAGGACACCTATGCAAAGAGTGGAGTGATCTGGTTAAAATTCTCATTCTTCGTAAAGTGGGATAAAGTTAACAACTCATCTTAGCCTTAATGTCACCAGTGACACTGATGGCACTATATAATCCGGATAAACGTGGGTGTCAAATGTACCTTTCTAGGAACTCCTTTGTTAGTCAGCCCACGACTGATCTATCAATAAATTAAAGTGCTCCTGGCTCCTTTGTTATCTGGAACATTTTGACAGAATCTCTGTATTCTGTATGCAATGTCTATATAGAATCTTGCATGCAGGCTAAAATGTCCATGGAGACAAGATTGTTGGAAGTTAAAACCATTTCCATTTGGTGCTGTGTTAACTCTGTTATGGCGTTATTCATTCAATAGCACACAATTTGAATTAACATTGTAGTGGCTTTGTGCGGTAAAGTGGTGAACCAATCCCTTCATTCCATTAATGGCACCAGAGAAAATTTAAAAAATAAGATACATATGCATTTTTACTTGTAGATTTCTTAAATCACAGTGGTGCTTAAGATGGGCTTAGTGGTTAATATGGTATTGCAATTCCAGAGGCTATTGAATGATTCAGACCACATACCACCGAGAGCTGCCAATTTGCACGGTCAATGGGAGAAGTAGTCATCATGCCTCCAGTAGGCATCTGTGGCAGATGGTCTGAATACAACCCCTATTCTTCACCACTGAGTGCATAAAAACAGAAGCTGGCTACTTCGGATAGCAGGAAATATGAATCACTTAATCAGTCTCTGAAAGAGAGACATCATAAAAGAGATTTATATCCATATTAGATACTGTTGCGTAAGGTATGAATACATCCCAACGTGAATACAGTATATGGGAACAGTGCTAGGAGGAAAACCCAGTTAATTATAATTTTATCTTTATGAGATAAAGGTAATGTAAGATAGAGTTTTGCTTACTGGGTCTCTCAGGCAAGTGACTCAGTATGAAGGACAAGTCTTAATCAGTTAAATCCCACTGCCAAAACTGACACAGCCTGTTTGCATTCTCAAATAAGAAATTCAGGAATGAATGACTAGATTAGGGGATTGTCATCCTTTGGGGTAGCCACAGAACTGAATTATACAATGGAGTAACGCAGAATAATTGCTTTATTCTGTAATACAGGAAAACTCAGTTCAAGTCAACAAAAACCGATGCATATGGTATCAAGGTGAATCGCTCCAACCATATGACAGAAACAGATTGGTGGTTGTTATTTGATGGTATTGACTGGGACTGAAAAAAAGAACTTTGTGTTTAATAATAATTTTTTAAAAAAAGGCAAACTTGTGGTTTTTAACTTAAAATGGATTTAGAAAAATAACCCCTTACCACCAAAAGAAAAAAGCCTGTATTATTATTCCCCCCAACTTCTTCCCCTAACACTAATAGCATAATAATTGTTTTCAGAGTTATCCTAACGGCTATATAATTTCATTTGTCAGTATTATTTCTCTGTCAACTAGAAATTACTTACTTACTGTGAGTAAGATACCAGTACTCAAAAGAAAATGAGTCCATAGTAAGCTATACGAAGCTTTGACCATAAAGGGAATGGAAAGAGTGAATGAAGCTGTGATGCTGGGAGCCTGATGAGTGATCTATGAAATAAACATCTCACTGCAATCTTACGGAGTGCTGTTATGCTGGTCCTCTATAATTTTAAGTTTCTAAATGTAAGTTTCTGACATATCATTGTTAGCTCATTGTAAACAATGAGATCCCAATGCCTGTGATTACATTTGACGGACCTTCAGTAAATTGTTTTCATGGAACAGGCCTGTGGTGCCAAAACTGTGCCACACTTGCCTTCTTGGAGGCAGAAGTTTCCACAAGTCTGTATCTTATTTCCTCATATTTTTCAATTAAAAAGATACCTTGACTCCACAGAATGAAAGCAACAGAAATATTGCCAATGTATTCTTTGCTGAAAAACTACAGATTAAAAGAAAATGGCCTTCAGGAACTGGAGACAGGCTTACTGCCAGAAGCTGAGTTCTGGCCCATGGTCAACTAGCAGCCCTTCCCACATGAACTGGTGACAGGGTTTGAGGTCAGGATATGAAGCCAAAGTAGCACCTGGGGCAGCTGCCCCATCGGGACATGATATAAAAATCAATAGACTCAACCCTTATGGGTCCCTTCCAGCTCAAGATACGTTCTCTGATCTTCACTACACCATCAGTGATGCAGAGGTCATTATCAATATGAGAAATTTGGATTCCAAATTTAGTTTCTTAAATTTTAATGTAGGAGACTAAATGTGTGCACCAACATATACAAATGTAACTGGATTTCGATTCATAAAGTTCTTGCTTCCCCTGACATTGCTGGTACTTTCAGTAACCATGTTAAACTTAGTTCCTCTGCCTCTGCCCCACTCCCAAAGTTGGGCCAAGACAGGATCAGTATGAGAATCACATCAGAATCTCCTGTACCTGCACCAACAGCAGCAGATTCATGTCTGGTAAGGGCGACTTTAACTTGAGTGCTTGCAGTAACTCCAATATAACACAGCGCGTCAAGTAGAATTTGTCCCTTTCCTACAACAAAAAAATTACAAAAAGAATTACAAAAAGAATTAGGAATGACCTAAAATTCACTGACAGACACTAGTAAACCACAAAGATACTTTTAAGCTAAGTTTGAGAATAACAAAGTTACAAAAGTGTACTGATTTCTGCTGTCTTAACAAAAAAGACAACATCACAATTTATAGAACACCACCATAATTTATAGAACTCTACAAACTTAATTCAACAGACATCCATGAAGGTGATTTTCCTTTGATGTTTTATCAAACATTATATCCAAGATGTAATATTTCACACATGAAATACAGACAGATTTTATAAAATAATTATAAAGCCCAGCATGCAAATGTAGCTTTCATAAGAAATGACACAGAAGAACAAAACTGGTACACTATTCAGCATTATTCTTTCACTGAACCTGCCAAAACCAGTCTAAATTTCACCATACTCTTTTTCTGTTGTTATTCCCTTTTAAAAAAAGAGTGTAGCTGCACTACAGCTGCTAGAACCATCTATTTTCACTCATTAGACTGGCAGTACTTTTCCACTTCCACAATAAAAACAGTCTTGGCTACAGCTGCTACAACAGAAACACTTTAAAACATGGGGGAAATCAGCCAGTGGAGATTAGAACACAGAAGTCTAAGAATAGAGTTGTAGGGCTGAGTCAGCAAGGAGGTACTAGAGATAAGATGGGCCTGTTATACATCTTACTTTGACATTCTCTGACTTTAGACAGTAAGATAAAAACGTGGAACAAATCTATAACCTGCGCTGACCACAGCAACTCAAGAATTTTGATCAGCAGGACAACTTGCACGGTGCTCTATTTCAGATAACCATTAGAGATGAAATAAAATTGTCTAATAACAAGAGCATATCCAAAGTGTACTTAAGACCTAAAACCTAGTATACTCCATCTGGTAAATCTCATGCGCTTGCCTGCTCACTTTAGTTAAATGTATGAAAATTTTTGCTCAGTCAGTGCCTCAGTTTATGCACAAAATCTGTAAAATGGGATCATTTGTCTCTTCCTCAGAGAAGTTTTATGAAGTTAGTGAGAGACAATTAGAAGGCCACCTCCAGCTGCACACAGGAGAAGATGAATAGCTGGAAGTGAGAGTGAGCTTTGGTTGCAGCAGACCAGTCATCAGTGCTCCTCTTCAGAGAACAGATGTCACCACACTACCTGTGTGACAAACTGTCAAACAAAGCTTGCAGCAACCGTGCATGTCTCCCACAGCACCCACTATCTTTGAATGAAAACAGATTTTAAATATCGGGCCTTTATTTGGGAGGAGGTGCCAAAACAACAGAATGGTATGTCTTTCATGGATGTTAGGATGCCAGTCTGTGAATCAACAGACCTTACTTCGAGCTCCTAGTTTCCTCTTCAATTACATGGAGTGTGCAGGCAGGTAACACATTTGGATGACAGAAATGGTCCCAAACTGCAGTCCTTGTCCTCGTCTGACTCTATTGCTGCAGTCTAGGCAGCTTAACTCGCAGGAAGCTAACACTCCAAAATCAGCTGTATTATGAAACCATTACTTGAGGGGACAAATATTCAAAAGTCACACGTTCCACATGCATGAGTGGTTCTCTGATAAAAATTATACAATATAAGAATATCCAGAAGAGGTCAGACCAGAACAAATGTCTTCAGTAACTGCTCTCCAACAAGGCCATAACCAGAAGCAAAAGGAAGAATAAAAACAAGGCAAGCATGTATAATTTCACCAACTATTTTCAGCTCAGGGAACTTCTGAGCTCAGTGTGGTTTCAGTAAAATTCATAACACCCAATGTATTTCTCTTCCATGTAACTGTCCACTGACCTCTGGTACTCATGTCAGCCTTTAGCACAAATGGTACTTGGCAAAGAGTCACATGCTGTTGAAGAATCACTTCCCTTTACTTGCTTTGACTAGCTCCTATAAACTTAGTATGTTCTTTGCACTAGAAAGGAATGAAATTACCCATCCCTGTCTAGATCACTTGTGACCTTGCAAACCTCTCTCACATTCCCACCACTTGTCGCTCTTTCAGATTGAAGAGCTCTGACTTAGTTGCTCTGTATGTGGAACTCATCCAAACATTTGATTGCTCTTGCTATCATTACCTGAACTTTCTCAGATACTACGACATCCTGAGTGGGAATGGAGACCCAGAACGGTACATAATAGTCATGGTGTAAACAGATCCTGATTGCTTGCTAGAATTCCCCAGGAAGAGTGTCCCTTCCCACCACCATATGCCTTCCCAGACTTGAGACACGGACACTGTGCAGTGCCACACTCAAGTCACTTGACAACTACATCCCCCCAAAGAGTGGACAGAAGTTCCTATCAGTAACCCAGTACAGCAGCCTGCATATACTGAAGAAGAGGGAAGACATAGTTCTTTCAAAAGCATTCAGCTATTTTACATACTATCCTCTATGCTACACAGGATGTAATTGGGCCATAATAAATGGCTTTGTCAGAACACAGGAAAGGAAGCATACGCTTCATGAATCCCAGCTTTTCTTGGCTTTAGGGATAATTCAACAGTTAACTGTGGCTAGCACAGGTTCTTCCCGTGGGAACATTTTGCTATATTTCATAAACAAGATAAAGTTTGGATGTTTTGCAAACAACTTCTCCGGATTGGGTCAGTTCGGACTTGGCCAATTGGGCCTAGGGGGAGGTCTTGGGCTCCCCCAATCTGGGGCCCAATCTGACCAATCTGGGGCACCTCTGTAAACTCTATATACATGGAATTCAAAACAATAAAGCTCTCTTCTCCTCTCTTTCCTTGTCTGAGAACTTGGGTCATTCCTCGGCTAGCCGCTCAACAGCGACAGTTAACTGCCTCTTTCTCAAAGAAGTCTCCTATCTCACAGTCTAAACTCTTAATGTCTGTTAAGCATATGCAATGCAGAGAGATCAAGCAAAATCACGCAAAATGTTTTTTTTGGTATCTGACCTCTGGCTTCCTGCACTGTGAATCAGGAGTGATGACATTTCAGTCAATGGCCCAGAGTATGCCACCTATATAAGTCTACTTATTTCTATCATCCTGCTGGTGACAAATGTGTATAAACCTAGCCCATATATACTTTTAGAACTTTATACTCTTCCACAGAGCCATCATTCCATGAGAATTACACTCAGGGGAGTCACATGTATAAATCTGGTACCAGAAATGTCAAGAATACACTACTTCAGCCTCTGTTCAGCCAAACTAACTCTCTCAAATGTCTATGCATCCCTGTAGAAAACTAATTTGGAACCTTCAAATTGTGACTTACCACATGTCCATATATAGAACATGAAACTACTGAATCTCTTGTAGCACCTCAGGGTCCAAACTTAGTAATAAATGAAAATTTGGATCTTTAATGGGAGTGCTATGCTATCCTCCAAGTAAGCAAGTATAAAGCAAAATTCATTATTTTATCACTGCTGCTACAACAGTGATTAAAAATACTGAAGATCTGTCACTTAATATTCTTTTAAAAATTCAATAGCAAAATCATGTGGCATTCTGCTTTTACTTAGTAAGGAACAACAGAATACTAGCAAAAGTCTAAGTTTAGGTTCAAGCTTCTGCAGCTGTATGAGACAAGAAAGCCAAAAAGTGTCCATTTAGGACCTTAAGACACTTGAAAAGAAAACTAAAGCTAAGAAGATTACAATCCACAGAAGAGATGCTACTCTCAAATGAGACTTCCAAGGCACTGAAAAAAACAAATTGCTGACCTGGAACAGAAACTCAGACAAAGAAATATCAGATTGACGTGAGTCTTTAGGCTCCAAGACAAGAGAAACTCAGATATTCCTGCCACAGGGTATTAGGAAAATGTTGGAGTAAAAAAAGATTTGGAGTGGTTGTACAGCACTGACCTCTACAAAGTGCATGTCAGAGTAGCTTGCTCTTTGAAAAGACAAGAATCCTCCACAGCTTAGCTGAAAGTTGGTGTTTTGTTCCAGTCAGCACACTCAAAGTTGCAAAACAAGCAATTACATTTGAATAGTTTCAATGCTCACAAATTATATTCCTTCTGGAATTCACTTGTATGTGGTACTCTATCACAACACTCTCATTTACCTACCGTGATTTCCACTGCAGAGAAACACAGACAAATCATAACTGATTTGATGTTTTTTCTAAGAGCAGTCATTAATTTGACACTTCTAAGGAAAAACTGTGGTAAGCTTTCAGAAATAACAAAGATAATGTAGTGTGGAGTTCCACTAAATTAACTATTTTGTGGCTATACAATGCAGAACATTCACTAATGCTTCCATTTCTGGGTCATCAGGTTGCATTAAACTAAATCAAGAAGATTTTACCAAGCACTGTAATCCAAGCTTCCTGTGTGCAATTAAGTACTCACTATATTAATAGAACAATCAACCAGGAAGCATGCAAGAAACACATGTGGGTTTTCTAATACCATTTTTTAATTACATTTTCATGAAACTGCAGAGCCTGGGGAAAGTGAAAAATTTTCTGTAGTTCACAATTTGCTTTAGCAGATATAGGAAACACTCTGATAAGAACACAAATGCAGGAAGAGTATCTTTGCTTCAGTTTTAAATGAGGCTTTTCTGTCTCAATGTCTCACTACTGAACTTTAAGTTAACATTTTTCTCACTTACCCTTGCCCAAACCCTTAACTATAGATCAAACTCAAAATACTTCCAAAAGCTAGGCAATCTCTTCTGTATTCAGGATTATTCTATTTCATAATCTCTTCTCTTTCAAAAGAGACAAAAGGCTAGTACTTCCTTGCTGTCATTAAACATAGTGTTAGTTTCTATTTAAAGCCTCAAACCATCGCACTTGGGAAAAATGTTTCTTATTTTCTTGCAGTGCAGTTTTTCTGTGAGAGTGTCATTGGTCTAACAATTTCTTCTTCACTGTTTGTCCAGTGGTATTTTAAGTCTTATCAAGACTCAAACAATTCATGTCCCAGTTGTACATTATCAGTACAGAAAATCATGTATCTACTTATGACAGAATGTTTCCTGAGGATTAATTACTGTTCTGACGAATGTATCGAGGATGGAAACTGCACACTTAGTGGCTAAAGCAATATTTTTGCTCAGTACCTTAACAATCTACGTAATGGAGTATATACGACCTTGGGTTCAATTGCTTTTTGGTTGTTCAACTTCTCACTGATAGCTACAAAAATTAACCCCAGTAATAACTGTTATTTTTACACCATAGCTTTCATTTTCTACACAGCTACAGCCATGCATGCCAAAGGAAAATATTTAATACAGAAAGAACAGGATCTAAGATAGAAAGCTCCTAACTTGGAGTCTTCCAGTTGTCTACTGCCTCCCCTCACAGCTGTGTTCTCAAAAGGCACTAGCAGGATTATTTAAGTTTTTACTCACAAGGGCTAAACCTGCACACTCAGAAAGATATGACTGTACAGACATTTTAAGAGATGCATGAATACAAGGTATCTTCTCAAAATGAGAGAAAAAAAGTCCAAGTCCCAAAATCATATCAAAATACTTTTCCGAGGAACATTTTCAGCAGGTTCCATCATCTGTGTCTTTACTGTGAATGTAAAACTCAGCATTATTAAAAGACACTGAATAATGATGATTACTTGATTAACCAAACTACATTAAAACTGTTGACATGTCTGAAACTTGACACTGATTTCACCTTTACTTCCAAAATACTTGTGGGAAGCATGACTTTGCCCTATTTTCACTTGTCCCAGAAGGAAGATACAATGTCACTGTTACCTTTGTGAAGGCTCGGTAGCACAAACCACACAGTTCCACCAGGTAGGCCAGAGTGAAGACAGCATTCTGTATTACAAAACTTAGTAATTTTGAAAAAGGCTCCAGAAGACTCTGCAATGACATGTTTTACAAAAATCAATAACTCGTTGCCCAAAAAAGCAAAGAAGCATTCCAACTCTGAAATGCCTCAATGGAACAGCATTATTTTTAGCTCAGAGGCTATCTGCCTGGGATTTACACTGTTTTGGTCAAACAGCTGTATCATATGCCTTCATGCTTCTGTGAGAAATTAGAAACAAAAAGTCAGAAAATAGCTCCACTTGTGACACAGTGTTTATATGAGATTCTGTATAGTTTATGCAGGAAAACCTTACTGACTTCAGTGGAATTGTACTGAAAAACATCTAAGGAAGCTCATTACTCTTTTTTTGAAAAGAAAAGAATAGAGGGGGAAAAAATAGAGAACATCAAATCTTTAAGAAGACATACATTCACACCCACACAAGAATGTAATTCTACCCCTACTTTACTGTAACCTAGATTCCAAAGCTCTTATCATTCTCCAAACAGTATTGGACTGCACAATTTTATGCTTATATATAATGCTTTCCTAGCCAGGGGATAAGAACACATTCATACAACAGCACAGGCTGGCTAAATCTGAGGCAACAGAATTTTGTCTTCTTGGAACTTACCCTGGTGGCACTCGTGGTAGGTATCTTCAACAAGCAAATCATGATTCTTAAACTGGAATCTAAAGAACACTGTGCATATTTGAAGGCAGAAAAGAAAAAGAAACGAAGTTAGTACCCATTCTATGTACCTCTTGCTTATGGTGCTAGCAGCTATGAATAAGTTATAGGTGAAGTCTGAAAAAGGATCCCTGATGATTAATCTTACTTTCTCTAAACTGCCTTATTCCTGAACACAATCATACCCCAATCATACACCTTTAGTGGTAACATACCACAGCACAGATATGCACCATCTACCTCATTTTATATTTCTGTGCTTGTTGTGGACTATGATATTCTCCCTCACATCCCAAGACAACTCACAACCTATAACATTGGAATATGCCCTGGCAGCAGCTGTTTCAAATTCATTAAGCTGTTCCTTATGACGTAATCTTTATTTCAAGTAAATCACACAGGTTACAGCACTGAATGGACTTTTCAGGGCCTATCCACTGTCTTGGCTCACCCCTGCTGTAAACACCTAGAATATCAGAATGTCTCCTATGACCCTAAAGAAAAGAACAGGAAATTAAAAGTTCAGGAGCAAGCAATTGCTTTACTTGTATCACTAATAATACCTCCCATGAATAAAAGGGAAATTAGAGTAAACACTCCACCTTAAGGTCCTGTGAATGGCAGATATGGAGTTGGAACCACTAAGATCCAATTTATTTCTTTTCATTTATCTTAATTACACAAGATGCAGCAGATTGGGGTGGCTGCTACACAGAGGGAAGAGTTACTGCCTGTTTGGCTTAGTAAGTGCTGAAGGATAATGCCTCAATTTACCAAAATCTGAAGAGGTTTCAAGATCTGACCATTCCATAATAGTGCCAAGAAATTTAATATCACTCATGTAGCTGGGTGGTGACATCCAATTTAAAAGACAATGTTATCAGTCACAGATTTAGATTTTGGATCCCTTATCTCATACTGAGCAACACTGCTTTGTATAGAAGAAATTACTGTTGGGCTCATTCACACCATAGGAAATAGAGTAAGGGCATCAGAACTCCGTGTTTACTGGAAAGATTCAAAAGTTTTTACTGTGTTTGCTGAAAAGACATCTGGAAATATACAGACTAGGAGACAAGATCCTACTGTATGTCCTCTGAGCTCTCAGAAATCAGAGCCCAGAGAGCCTGGATTCAGTTGCTGTAACAATACTCTATTACCATCAGAACTACAGCCTGGTCAGCCAAACAGGCTAGGCCCAGTTCCCAGTAGACTCAGTTCTCTCTGCCTGTCTGGCTACTGTGTACTTTTAACAAATTAGTAAGTTGGTGCTGCTGTTCTTGAAAGTTTTATTTAGTTTTAACTGTTAAAACCAGATGGATTGTTATTGTCTAAATACTGACTCTCTCAAATGCAGAATTCTAATCTGACAAGGGCAGTGCATGGAAAGCACGCCAAGAAAGAAGTGAAAAGGACCCTGGTCAGAGCTGCTATTGTTACCCACAGAAAACATAACTAAAGGGATGAATCAGAGATACAATAAATCCAGTTCTCTGGAAACATTAGCTTAATCATTAGGAAACATTCACGAGAACCCACTCTGATTGGTTATCCAGAGTTTTCCCACTGTTTCAGTACATCCTGACCAATGGCAATATAGCTTGTTTCAGATGTCCACACATCATACCTTAAGAGGCAAAACACATGGGAGTTTAGTGAGGAAGGTCTGAAACTGATTACTAATTGTAGTCCAGAGGTTGCTGGGTGAATCCATCGGCAAGGCTTCCATAAAGGTAGCAATGTTTTCCAAACAGCGTAGCATCGCACCCCCTGCTGGCAAATTCTTTTTGTTGTTTAAACCCTGGGAAACAAAACCAGAACTGTGAACAATCATACACGTGCAGAAATGGTCCCTTACAGGGTATTTGGAAGTGCTGAGGTTAATTTGCTCAGACCAAACATCGCTTACTTTTTCCATGATGCTAATGATAGTGTTTGTGCAGGGAATTCGAACTGTGTATGTGATAGTTAGTCTACCAGTTACTAAAGTACTGACCAAAAGATTTTGAAGCAAAATGTTATAAGGAGGATCCTAACTCATCAACTGCTTGGACTGGCATGGCAGTAGAAAAAGCAAAACCCAAAGTATGCACCAGCAGACTGCTCATGTTTTCCTTTAAACAGTTTTAAAGAAGATATGTTCATTAATGTTCAGTAGGCTGTGTATGCTTTTGTGGCTTGTGTCCTAGGGTGAGGCCTGAAAAGACATGAGCAGTTTTAAAGTGGTTTCAACATCTTGTGTGAAGCAACTACCATGTTCTTGGGAGAGCAGGATACATGCAGGTGACCAGTTCTAGGGGGAGGAAAAATGTTACAGTAGAAATAAGCCGATTGCATAGAAGGCAGAAGAGGGAGAATTGAGATGTATGAGCAGAAATGTTCCTGAAAACAAAAAACAGTGCTTGGGGAAGGAATGGGACACACTACCAGTGGTGAGGACAGCCTAATTACTACCAGTGGTGAGGACAAAACAAAAATTCACAGTGTTATTGATGATGCAAGTTTGAACTCGAATGAGGAGAACTGATCCTGCTAATGCTAATAAAATTAGCACCATTAACATAGCCAATTGTCAACATACCTCTAACAGCTGGCTCAGAGCAGCGATGGAACTCAGCTCACTGAAGTCCATCAGAGACGTGGCTAAGGTCCGCAAAAAGCTTCCATCTGGAATTTGAAAGACATTTTTGCACTGGCTGTTCACACAGAGGAAACCAAGGGTCAGAAATGCACTCAGGTATTGCACATTACCTTTAATAACACTCTGGAAGAGTTGAGGGAAGATGCCATTGGGAGCCAACTGATGGAACACACAACGGAGGAACTGTTTGGCCACACCTGCAGCATTTCCAGGGATCATCATGCTGAAATGAAGGGAAAAGGAAAAAAAAAATTGCATTGCAGATGAAACACTTGTCAAAGCTGACTACATGGAGAAAATAAAGATGATGCTATTCTTTTTAATTCTGGAAGTTATGAGTGACAGTCAAAAACAGAACTGTCCTGATCCTGAAAAAAAGTGTAGGATGTTGATTTTATGACTTCAGCTCAACTATAAAGAGACAAAAAAGTTACATACACATACTTGAAGTATTTGTCACAATAAATAGTTGCATTTTTCCTGATTCTCCATGTAGTTTTACTTGTGAGTCATCTGAATTTGAAATATAATCCTGCTCTCACCTTGTGTATTTCAATGACACAGAATAAGGTTCTTGCTTTTATCGTAAAACATATGCACAACAGGTAAACAATAACATTAAAATATTCTTTTGCTTCTTGCAGTTTCCTTCAAGAGATTAAATACTCCCTAATCACTCATAAATGAATGGTTTCAAAGTCTCAGTATTATCTATTTACTCTTAAACTGCATATCTAACATGATTTACAGCTTCTCAAAATGAATTTATCCTATTCAGCATCTGATTTACATAATGAGGCATCACTACCAAGGATTCTCCATGGCCAAGGATGATTCACTTGATTGAATGTATGGAGATAGTTTATCAAGGCAAATACTGAACAGAGAACAAGTTAGAAAAAGATGCACTGAAACTGCAAAGACCAGACAACATCTGAATCTGATTTTTTTTTCAGGGTTAACACATATGAATATGGGCTCCTGTTCATCTCCAGAAAACACAGGACACTTGAAACAAGTGAAAAAAGCAGTTTTTCCCTTCTACTCACAAATTTTAAATAACATTTTTTAGAAGTTAAATTTAACTGATTTCAGCGTCAGGGAAGATGATGCTTTAGATTGATTGTTTCCTTTTTGTCAAGGTATCCTTTGCTACCATACCTTTCTGCTTGATTAGAAAAACTGGTACTCGATGCCAACCTGGAATAAAAACGAAAAAGAAATTGAAGCTCATATGCTTTTTTGTGTGTGTTTCATTTTTAAGTAAGCCAATAAAGTATCATTTAAAATAAATAATAAGCAAGAATTTTAAAGAATGTTTAAAATGTTACCATAAAGATCTTCAGAAGAGCACCTAAATTCAGAAGAATCACGCTTGCGTGACATATAAACTCTATTAAGTCTTGCAGTCTCACTAATGCTTAACTGCTCTAAAGACAAACCTACTTGTCTCCCTCTAGTAGCATGAAGATAATGAAATAATGTTTTTGCCTTACAGCACATCATGGATAATAACTAATTTTTTTTAGAGGGGAAAAAGAGTTAGCCAGAAGCTGCCTACGGACTGAATTGTTTGTGATTAACACAGCAACACAGACTAAACAAAAATTCTTTGCATGGCAGCCTAAACTGAGGCTTCTAGCTCCATATCTTGGCACCTAAATAATTAGCCTTATTTCAAAAACACTAATTACTTACAAGCTCTTCCAAAGTCAGATGAGAAACAATGTGCTCTCAAAAATCAGGTCATTTATTTTAATATATAAATATAGACTTTAAAGCCAGATATGGGCATTCAGTGATGAAAATACTGAACACAATCTTAAAGTAAAATCATAAATTTCAATATGCAGGACATGCAAATGAATAGAATCAGGGCTTACAATATCAAAGCAAAACAACTTTAACACCAAAAGCCACTAAAAAGCCATTACAAAGATGTACACTGGAATTTTGTATCTTATATACAAAACACCATAAAATTTTTACTTTAATATCCTGCAAATCAGTATTTCTGATGGTATAAGTTGATAAATCTAAGTGAAAAGTTCACAGAACTACACTATTTTATATCTAGTCTTCAATGTTTTTCTTTGATTCGTGATCCTTTTATCCTGGACTTAGCTGTTGCTCATCCTTGGTCTGTTCTGAAGACAGTTTCCTCTCTAATCAACACAATAAAATCCAAAAAGGATCCTAAGGCAGCTCAGTCAAATGCAACAGCGTGAACCAAAATTAGGGTGATTTTCATGAATTATGCATGACAAGCTGGGGACATACTTCCAACAATGCAGTGATCTCAAACTTGAAGGAGCAGGGGATTAAAGATTATATCCTCTTCAGTTGTTCTAGCATAACTCAGAAAAACACATTAGAGTTCTTGGTTCCACCACTGTTAAGAGGAATTCACACTAAAATACAATATATTATTCCTGGTGTGCAAAGCTAATTCTGGGTGAGCAAGGTCTGAAGCTACCTTCAAGCAATACAGACCTTTATTCTGGCATAACTGCAGCATCAGTTTCCATTAGGGCACACGAGGATTTCTGCAGAATGCGATGAGACCACTCACATGCCAATAGGATATAACACCTATTTTCAAAAATCTCTTAAAGTATAGAGATACAACAGTGTAAAATCTGTTTTTCTAACAGAACTCAAAGTCCAGTGTTTTTCTCTCTATATGAATGTAGTAATGCAAGCATGGGTTCCGTGCTAAACAAAATACTAGCTTTCTAACTCTGGAAAAACTTCTCGAGACACAAACTACAGTAAACAATTGGCAACATCTGAAACTTTGCGAAACACACAGTTTATACATATTTATCATTACTACTCTAAATATTTCATTGCATAAATGCCATAAACTCTCATCATTACCTCCACTTTGCAGACCACAAAGCAGAACAGGAAATGGATGTTCAAATCTGTACACATCAGGAACAGAAGTTAAGCTTTTTACAGCTCCTCACTAACTCAAGTCTAAATGTAACTTTCAAACACAGCTTTAATGCTTGGAAAGCTAAATCTCACTGGAAATCAGTTAGATAACAATCACCAAGTCAAAAATCTTGATTCAGGAATCAGATCATAAACTTAAACACATGTTAGAGCCTTAGAAAGACTTCAATCTTTAATTTTCAGTAACTTGGACCCAGAAATTTCTTCCCTTCCGAAAATCTCAGCAGATGCCTATCTGTACCTGTGGCTACCCAAATAACTTGAAAATCTTTCTGTGTGCTGTTTAGGTGTTTTGAAAGACCTTGGATTTCCTAACTCCTTATTTCCTCTTCTATGCATGAAAGTAAGAATAAAAATGGAAAAAGCCTAATTAATTTTCACTTCTGCTGTTAGATGGGTATTTGGAGGTAGTGATATGGCACTGCTTGATGAAAGACAGAGCTAGTTATATATATGAGGCACCAGAATGCCTCTCTGCTTGTATGTACTACTTATTTTGCATATTTTCAAAGTAATTCCTTTGTGGGGAGCCTCTTACTAGACCTAGAATTCATCAGAAATTACAACCGGCAAGAAAAAGACAGGATATTTACCAGGAATACCTCATGTTGCATCGTCATCTGCCGCTCTAAAACAATCAGCTGTCTCATTCTAAAGATGCAGCATTTCCCCCTCAAAACACAGAAAAAGCTAGCCCACTTATCCCTCATCCCTTGTTAATTCATCTTCCAAATTATTTACTCTCTGTAGTAGTGCTGTATTTACAAGAGTCACACAGAATGGGCAGCATCCGTCTGGATCAGAAACTTAGCCTCCATTGGAGTTAATTAGCAGTGACAGCAGGGAACTGCAGCCTTGCAATTAATGGAAAAGGAGGACTGGAAGAGCTGCTGGGACTAAATGGAGTTGGGAGGTAGTGGAGAAGAAGGGCTGTGGAGAGCCATGCCCCCGCAGAAGCCACAGTCAAGCCACTTGAACTTCAGTCACTGAAAAGAACATGGAGGAGGAGAGCTGTGCATCGTTTCTGCATGTCTAGTGCTGCCCAGAAATTTCTTCTGGAACACCCCATCACATCCATCCCACCTCTGAGGCAAGAAGCTGTGGAAGTGGCCAAGCCAGCAACCACACGTAATTCAATAGTAACAATACACTTTTATTATCCCATGCACACTGCGTAAAAGTAACAAGAGAAAAATATTGGACAGCAAATGTTCAAGACTTTCTTCAGAGACAATTTCATGCAGCAGCTGGTTGGGAAGCCCTCATGAGGCAAATGCAAATTTTTACCTAGCATACAAAATATGGTTGGAAATCCTGAAGAGCATGAGGTATGCTAATGAATGATCACACCTAGGAGTCAAAACTCCTCCAGGAGCAAAAGTTTAGAAAAACTGACCACCTTCCACATAGAAGTGAAAAATTCTATCAAAGCAGCAACAAGGGGAAGCCAAGAGAATTCATTTTTTTAAGAAGCACAGAAGCTGTTTAAGAGCATTACACTGGAAATGAAATGCTGGGCAAGGTACTCTAGTTGTTAAGAAAGACTTCAAGAGAGCAGAAGAAAATAAGGTGAGGGAGGTTATTAGGAAAAAGAAGGCTTCTTTCAAAAAAATGAAGTCCTGTCTCAAATAAAAGCAGAAAACAGCATAAATTCTGACAAATAGGATGCAAAAACCACATGAAGGCAGGCCAAAAACCACTAGTTCAAGGAGCAACTAGCAGGAGGAATAAGAACTAACAGTAAATTTTTCTTCACATAAAACAAGATGAAGAAACACACCAGTTGCTGCACCAATTGCTGTTCAGGTAATAAACAGGGTAGTAAATTAAAAAGGGTACTGTAGAAAACCTGAATTTATTCTTTACATCACTGCTTACAACGGGACAAGCTGAGGAGATTCCTGAGCTGGAATTTCCCTTTGGAGGGTAAAAGGGGAGAACATCAAAGGAGCTGCTGAAAATTGACCTGACAGTGGAAGAAGTTACGTAAGAAATTTATAAAATGGTGAGCAACAAAGACACAAAACAGACCCAGATGTTATTCACTTAAGAGTTCTAAAATATACACCTGTGTATACTGAAGTTTACATAAAACCAATTCCAGGCACAAAATTCTTCCAATCTCATTGGAGAGAGGAAAGTCCTGAATTTACCTTCCTACAGACTGCATGATGTCCAACAGCAGAGGAGCAGCCAAGTCGGGACTGAGGTGAATGAAGGTTGAGAGCACAACTATGGCCAGGCCCAGTGTTTCTTCATCATATTCTTCAAGAATAGCCCCACAGTCATGGCACCTGCAAGGAACAGGTTTTAAACCTGATGTTAATAAATTTAAAACAAAGTATGACTGTACATACATCTGTGTATAATTATGTCTTTCAAAAGTATTATTCCTTAGTACATTCTATTCCACTTTTATTTAGAAAAATAATGTAATTGTGATCTTTCTATAATTAGTAACAGTACATAGTTTTCAAACATTAATAAAGCTTCTCACTAACACCACTGGCTGTTTCTTTAGTGACAAATGAAAGAGAGCCAGAGGGTAGGCCTTGTTTTTAGTCCTTCACTGGTAATTGTATTCCAGCTCCCTCACTGTATTGGACTGCTTCAGTTTGCACTATCCAGGAGAAATCTGCAGCAGTGAAGACTGGCCCTGGGCAGTGTGAGCACAAGCCAATTATTTGTGCAACTTGGGCTAAGTCCCGGGCACTCTTCTATTTAGCACCATAGACACAACAATGACACTCACAGATGATCTTACAGAGATGGAAGAATTTCACATTGCCCTTCCTGTCAGTCATGAATTATGAATAACAAATCATACAATTAGAAAACAATTATCTGATTGATTCCCACAGCAGTTACAGCTATTAAGAAATAAATGAAAAGACCTCTCAGGGGCACAGAATGCTAGATTTCAGAAAAGTCTCCTTTCCCAGGGCAGATTTGCTGCTGAGTCACTTATCCCTCCTGAAATGTTCAAAGACAACTGATGAAGGTCCAAAAGGGCTCAAAAACGTCTAATTATAAAGGGGATGTCAGATTTGGGAGAGATGAGACAGGCTTTTACAACCTATGAAAAAGGCAAACCAATGTGGGAAACTGGCTTATCTCAGCCCAGTAGGAAGGCTTGCTTAATTTGATCAATCAGTTGCTAATGACTCCAACGGATTGTGAGATTTTAACTTAATGGAATTGAATAGGCAATTTTCTTGCCTTTTTTACTGAACATAAAGAAAATATGCCAACAAAGTCATGGAAGTCAAGCTGAGCTGGTCTGTATGTTAATAGAGTGCTTGAGCTTTGCTAAAATGGCCAAGGGAAGTGCCACAGACCAGACTAACTTTTGGGATGCTTCACTTTGTCACACAATAAAGTCCACTAGCAGCCACAGCCTGCACAATGGCCCTGTCTTTCTCTAGTGATCATCCTTGAATGTCTGTCTACTGGACTGGGCACACACAGGAACTTGTGGTTTCTCTTCCCAAGTTTTGGACAAATCAGTGCAGGACTCCCTACTGACTGCTTCACTTGTCTATTAAATGAGTACACTTCTTTTTAACATTTCTTCTACAGGCATTTTAATCAAACAATACAGGTTAGCAAAAGCTTTGAGGATCAGTGAGTATCAGTATTAAAAATGTTATATAGATTACATATGATGACATATCATATGATTTCACACAGCTGCTGATTTCAACAGAAATCCAAAGTAATTTTTAAATGGAACTTCTTTTTTTCTTTTTTTTCCCTAAGACAAAAGTGGCTTCTGATGTATCACAAGGAACCCTTGATTTAAAATAGGATGGAAAGTGCTTCCCCTGCCTTCTGTACACACATAATAGCCTGAGTCATCATTTCACCTGTGCAAAATCATCCAGGTCCTACTGAATTGAAAACATATCTTGCTAGCAGTGTTTAGAAAATGTTTACCTTGGGGTAAAAAACAATTAATTAAAAAAACTTAGCATAGAGATAAATTACAGAATGGACTCTGTATTTCCATAAAGTATACCTATGCTTTATTTAACATATTTAAAGTTCAACTAGTTCCTTGAAAGGAGATTAAAAAAACCACTTACTTGTCAGTCATCAGAACAGGCTGGTCATCAGCAAATTCTTCTGGTGCAGGTACAAACATACTGACTATACTGGGTGCTGACAGCAAACTAGATTTTGTAGCACCTTAAGGCAATTAGGGAAAAAAATTTTAAAAAAGGGAAGAGAATCATCAAACAAATCCAAAATGCATGATGAACAGACTTCTAATGAATAGCCATAATGGCTTTACTGTGCCTAGACATATGAATTAAATTGTGTCTATAAAAAGACATATAAGCGCATTCCTTGCTTCTGCCAGATTATTCCAATTACCTAGAACTATCAATTAAAAATAGATAAATCCTTGCGGGAAAAAAAGATAACATAAACCAAAAATTCCAGGAAATTGAATGCAATTATATCTACTAGGTGGAGAGGATGATTCTACAGTTGCTGTAAGACTGGACATCAGAAGATTTGCAGTATTCCCCCATGTATTTTGGGAATTAACTTCCCACAGTTCTTGGTGACATGAAGAAGGAATTCGGTTCACAAGTCTCAACACCAGGTCATCAGTCTATTCATACTATCCCTAACAGAGCCACAGGAGATAAACCAGGAAAGGACAGATAGAAGAAATAATTCACAAGGAATTGAGAACATTGGAAGGCTGATCATTAGAAATGCTTTTCACTGAAAATCTTCAAAAGTATCTTTATTCTTCAAAGCTGAGTTGCTCAGCTGAGAGCACAGCTACTGTGATCATGCCAACATACGGGGCTCCCTTTGCCCTTGTGCACCTAATTTCTGATGGATGCGTATTTTACTAGGAAAAGTTATGTATTATGGAGGATCCAAACTCTTGACTTCTCCGCATTCTGCTTTCCAAAATTACAGTTTAAGTAATCTATTGCCAATTTTCTCTCTGGTTGCTTCAATCTGTAGTTTCAGATTTAGTGTTAACATTTGCCTGCTCTGATAATACTTAACTGTGGAAAGAGAAGGAAGCTTCTCTATGTAAGGCTTAGATGGAATTTATTATGACATAATCCTGGTTACTGCAGGAAAAGCAAATTTAACATCAGCTCTCAGGCAAAACAAGCTAAGAAGCTCTCACAGTTTCTGAACTCAAAATAAGTGGAGTGAAATGAGAATACGGCAGGTTTTAAGCAACTATTTTACTAAGCATGGAAGGAAACATTTACATCCATAGTTCAGGACTTTATAATTGCTCCCCAAGGTTTTACTGGATATGAGCAGACACTTCAGCAAGTCCAGGATACTCCAGTAATGTAGAATAACACACAGAATGCAGGGGATATATGTACATTTTCTAGCCAGGTTTTTCTTCCCCTCACAGATACATAAAGATCCCTCTGCCACGACTTTGGAAGTTTCACTGTGTCATATTCTCTAGATTTAAGTCCCATTGCAGCACACAAATGCTAAAAGCAGTCATAATACATATTACAATGTTGGAATAAAACTTAACTACTCAAAAATGGCCACTATTGTGCAGTGAACAGAAGGAAAAAAACATGATTTAGTCAAAGCAGGTAGGTCACTGCCCCACTGCAGGGCTGTAAGAAAGTCTGTATTTCAGCTGTGAGGGTAGAGAGTTTACACAGAAACGAGATTCAGCCACTCTGCATACTTTCTGCAGGACAGCTGAGGGCTTGAATAGCTGAACAGAACACAAAATTCATCACCATTTCATATTAACCATGAAATCTTCCCAGCAGTCTTGGCAGAGGACCAGGTCAAACAGGCACTGAACTAACCTCTGATTCTCAGTGGTGGTCCCTCCAAATCTGGGTTTAGGCAAACGGGGACGTTGCACAGCCTCTTTCCATGCTGTATCTGCTCTGTGAATAAAGAAAGAACTTCACTCTCCAGAACTACATATCCAGCATCTGTCACCAGCAGCACAAGTCTTACACAGTTAAAACAAGAGAAAGACAACTACAACTATCAGAGGGGGGAAAAACCAAAAAACAAAGAAAAGAGTTAATTTTTTAAGCATAGGAAGAAAGCAGGGAGAAAGATTAAAGATGTCCATACAGGAAAAAGGACACAGATAACCTAATAATAAAGAAGGCATTTTAGACAAGAGTCATTAAACAGGAAAGGAAGTGCTAGCCATAAAGATTCAACAAGATATGCAATAGATGAGCCACAAAAAGAGAAAGAAACAAGTGTTTAGAAATACCAAGACACTAAAAGTCAGATATAGTTTGTACTGACAGAAGCCAGGCACAAAATGATTTTATTTTATAGACAGCAAGCTTGGGAGAAGAGTGGTTTTAAATAAGAATGGAAGCGACACATGACACCTACTCAGGTAATAAAAAAATTAATTAATAAAGCATGTGTGGACCAAACACTTATGTGGGATAAGACTACTTCCTAATCGGTATACATGAGTATAATGAGTCTTAAAATTGTGGTGTGACATTGAAATGACAAAGTCATACTGAGCATTTGTCCTGAAAAAAAAGCCACTTTCCAAATAAAAATTTTACTTTGAGGCTAGTGGTTGAACAAGAGACTGACAGGTGCAAAGCTTTCCAATAAAGAACATTTCATTTTGCCTCTCCATGCTTAAAGGCCTTTAGCTGAAATGAATATTGGAGGGAAAAGTCATAGATGTTGTGAAGAAAGCTACAAGATTTGGAACAGGATTAACTAGACAGAGTTCCTAAACATTTTTGAGTATTGACCTGTTCATTTTGAATATAGGCTAAGTACTTCTTGCAGAACAAAGGTAATGACTTTTAAATCTCTAAAACCCTGCCTGAGAGACTAGGTGATCCAGCTAAGTCTCTTCAACAAATAAACTTACCTGCTGATAGGACAAAACCCCCATTGTTACCATTGGCAAATTCTGACCTTTATGATTTAAGGGTCTCATGCTGAGCATGCTATTCAGCAGACTGGAATAGAAAGGATAATCCTGAACTATGCACCACATCTTTAGCCACTCTTCAGCTACACAATTTAGTTTGATGGAACTTGATGCTGAAGACTAAATTAAGCAAAACGTTCAACTCAGCTGTCTAGGGCTGGTGGTAAGATATTCACTCAGCATGCTGAATTCCATGTAACGTTTTAAACATTCCTTTCTTTAGATGCATCTGGATCTGCTGAAAAATTCCTGAGAAGCACAGCTTTGCAATATCACTAACAACTAATCAAAATGGGTAATTAAATATCTAGCATTTTTGATCAACAAGAATTAATTTGTTGTTTAGTGACATCTGCTATGAATTTGGTCTAACTGAAAGTGTTTTACAGAAGAAAAAAAAAACAAAGCAAGTAATGAGTAAATTATGTGCTTAATTCAGTTTTCATTTGCATTAATCTTAAAAGGAGAAAAAAAAGTGAGCGAACAGAAGCTTCAGGTGTTCAGGATGAGTTGGTAGAAACTTCTTTAAAGAGAAACAAAACTGGCTGGTTTAAGGCACAACTCTGCTGTGTACCAACACCATTGTAAACACACATACAAATAAATAATTCCATGCACCAGGGATGAAATCCTATACCTAATGAATTCAACAGTGATACTTCCATTTCTTGCAATGAGACCAGGAAATAATCCAAGTAATATGCACAAATATAGGGACAACACTGTACCAGAGGGTCTACCAACCAAATATGTAACTATTCCAACTCTTAGTAGGTGATAATCTTGTATACTCTTTATAAAGATTCACTTTAGACTTGATATTGTTTATCTGTGATGGTAGAACAGAAATACTCCTTTTTTTTTTTTTTTTTTCTGGACTGTTACACAGTAATTGGTTTAGGAAATAGAAATAAAGAACAATAAATGCAGCTCACCAGTATCCCAAGTGCTGATATTGTGGGGAGCACTAGACTGGTGTTCCAGCTGCCTCTTCATTAGCTGGTTCATTGTCAGAGCTCCCAAAGAGCCTCTTTTCATTTGTCTGAACTGAGCTGCAAGTCAGAAATGCAAAAGGATTTCAGGAGCTCAGACAACATTTAAAACTACTCTCATTTCCTGATCTTACAAGCCAGCATGATATAAATATTGAAATGACAATGACGGCTTGCTCTAAGGATCTTGCTCAAGTCAATATGCACCTTTCATACAACTACACAGGGTACAATTCTGGCCCCAATGCCATCAGGCAGAAGTGATTTGGATTCACTGTGTCAACTCTCAGTGCCTTTTTGCCCCCAAATATTGTGAAAGCTCATCAAAAGCCTTTGTATCTGCGAAGTGTTAAGATACTACCCCAAAATTCCCATGCTGACAGGCAATAAATGTACATTTGAAACTCATTCAAATACAATGCACCAAGGAAGGAAACTCAGTCTACTGCCAGCAGGAGGACTGCTGTGTCCCTGGGAAAACAAATTCACTGACACTATCTACCAGCAGCATCCTTCATGGGTGCAGCTAGCAGAACTTGCCTCCTACATACACACCCCTCAGGCAGAACACCTACACATTCTGCTGAAGTGGGAAGCCAAGCAGCCTTTGAAGATGAGACTCTTCTGTAACTTCACTGCCATTTTCCTCATAGAGAGCTACCAAGCAACAAGCATTCAATTTTTCCTCATCCAAAATTTGTTCCTTTAAAAATATTGATTGTGAGATAGGTGTCACTGGATAACGCTCAAAATAAAATCACAAGGGAGACTTAAAATTTAAGACTTTTGGTTCATGTCAATGTGGTGCTTAGGAACATGAGTTAGTGATGGACTCGGCAGTGTTAGGTTGGACTCAGCAGTGTTAGGTTGGACTCAAGCTCATTTTCAGCCTAAACGGGTCTACATATTTTCTCTGCTTAAATTGAGGAAGAAAGATACCATTCACAACTCCTGGCTTTCTTACGTTTTCCTCTATTCATAAAAAAAATTCAAATTGAACGAGTGTAATACATTCACTCAGACAATTAAGCCTGAGTGATATACTTCCAACACTGAAACTAAAATCACTGTTCACAGTATGAAGACAGAGTTTCAACGCCCTGCTTGAACAAGGCCTGTGAAACTGCTGACTACTGTATCCAGGAAAACTTTTTAAATGTTGCCTTAAGTATAGGTTTAAGTTTTTTCCTCAGCAGGCCCTTACAGCAAGGGCATAAAGTAAAATGTTCTCTGAATGATCATTTGCATCTGCAACTACATTCAACATCATTAAAAAGACCACCAATTATCACGTAGTTCCATTCTAAAATTCTGAACAGTATCCAGCTAAGCTGTGAAATTAAACACAGCATTTCACACTATTAACTGTGATAAAGAAGTACAGATAGAGGATAAACTGCAACTTTCAGAAAGCTCTGAAAGGTTGAGTGCCTTCTTCTAAACTTACTCTACACATTTTCTATCAGAGAGTTTAAAATTCAGATTAAGCAGAGGACTCCCTCAAAAACAAAACAAAACAAATACAGGCCTTGAGTAATAATAAATAAAATGGATACTTCAGTGAAAATCTGCACACTGAAATTATTTTATTAAATGAAGTATTTAAGCTTTTCCTCATGATACCCTCTTCAGTTCTATCCTTTTGAAGTGCATTTAAACTCTGGTTTTGGCTCAAGTACAGCATTTCTGCGAAGCAGTCCTGGTATAACGGAACTTGTGGAATTAAACCAGACCAAGAGACCATTCCATGTTTCACTTTCAAAAGTCATATTGCAGCTGCCTTTCACAGCAAATTAAGAGAAAAACAGAATTTTCATTGTTTCCAGGGCAAGGATTTTAAATGGATGCTTTATCACTTTATCAAGCAGAGAATTTCTTGATAAAAGAACAGCAATTAATATTGGAACTGACAAGACTGCTTTGAGTGCAGATGACTGTCAAAATAGAGAAAATTATCTCTTTGAATTTTCTTAACAGCTTTTTGTGACTGTAATTAAAAAAAAATTTCATGCATATTTCACATAACCAGGCTATCATTGAGCAGGTTTGGATTTCCAGGATTATTATATGATTTCTCAATGACAGTGTTTATTTCAAACACTGATAAATTAAGGGGGAAAAAAAGCCAAACAACAAAAACCAAACTACCAGAAAGCTACGAAAAAAATCTAAAAACAAACAAAAAATTAGAGATGCCAGCCTTTGAACAGCGCTGGAGCCAGGCTGATTGCTGTCGACCAGCATATGACTTTCCAAGCCTGTGACTGACTAGTGGCAAAGGGAGGTGTGCTGGTTTCAGCTGGGGTAGAGTTAATTTTCTTCATTGTGGCTGGTATAGGGCTGTGTTTTGGATTTGTGCTGAACACAGGATTGATAAAAAAGAGATGTTTTTGTTATTGCCATGCAGGGCTTACACAGAGCCAAGGCCTTTTCTGCTTTCAATGCTGCCACACTAGTGAGGAGATTGGGGGAACATGGGAGGCTGGGAGGAGACAGAGCCAGGATATTCCAGACCATATGACACCATGTTCAGTATATAAAGTGGGGGGCATATGTTACCTAGATGGACACACCATTCTGAATTTTAAGTGTTCCAAGATACCTCCACCTTAACATCTTATCTTCATGTGCTCTGTTAAGCCATGTGTCATGTCTACTTGAAAAACATGGTTCACTTTCAATTGAAATAAGTATGGGAGTCTCAGATAAAGAGTTACCACATTTCAGCAAGCAGCTGAGGAAGTGGCATTCAAGGCATTTTACAAAAATTGCAAGAATTTTCTCTTCCTAAGATATAGCAAAAAATGTACCAAAGGCCATAGTTACAGCCCTGTGGACTCTCATCTTCTGCTTCTGTGCACTGACAGTTGACAATGCTTTCTCACAGGGGAAAACAAACATTCAGCTTTAGTGAATTACTTCTTTTAGCTGCTACCTGCTTTAATTCAAGAAAACCACATTTGTCAAACTTTCCATGTCACAAGAGAAAACCTTTAGCTACTAACTATTAAAATGCTGCTGACCAGCAGAGATTTAACAGTTCTAATGATATCCAAAACAGTTGTACCTCCAAGAATCAAGGGAACTCAGAGGATGGAATTTACTATACATGATATGCATCTGATGCACAAATACAGTAACTTGGATTTAATCCTCAACCAGAGGTAAACTTACTTGATATGGAAGAGTGACTACTTGTCTCTGGGACACCAGCTTCTAGGGTTGGTGCAGAAGATGACTCTCTTGGCATTTCCAATGTTGAAAGTCCTTTGGCAGCAGGATCTGCATATGCAAATTGTGCTTAAACACTCAGCATTTAAAATCAACAAGGTTTTTCATCTTCCCTTCCCCTGGATGCCCTTTTCACATCATGTCAGTCATCTATTCACCATCTGGCATTCCCAGCAGTTTTAAAAGTATTCAGTGTGTGTGTCATAAGAATATTTATAGGGGCACAGGGATCTATTTCTTAAAACCACTTTTTAAAGGTGATTTTTACCTGTGGTCTTTAGAGCTCATGACTAATAAATGCACATAGAGTTTGATATTGATCCCACTCACAAAGTGGTTCTTGGAACCATCAACATGAAAATAACTGATGTAAAGTTAGTTTAAGGGACACCCTAGCATCTTTCAAAAGCCTTAACTCCAACATGTCATCAGTTTTCATTCAAGAGGCTGTTGACCTAGCATTTAATCCTGAAGAGTCACAGTTTAAAATTCTGCATTAAAAAGGTTCCACGTGGTGTTTCAGAACTGGGACAGCCCTTCCAAGCAGTTTCAAGAGTGACACTGTTCATTACTGCATGAAAACTGGCCCTCACTAATGGTCAAAAACACACTGAGTCTAATTGCACAATTCTTTCAAGACCGTGCTTCTCTATGTGAAAGGTTCAAAAGCACTCAGCTCTCTTTAATTTTTATAAAGCTCCTGTAGTTCTACAGCTTATTAGAACCATAAATGAGATGACAGGCCTGAAACATAAAGGGAACAGTGTAACTATGATTACACGGAACAATTTCACCTTGTAAAAGTGGAATATTGTAATAAGAAATTGTACTGTCGTTCCCTCTGAAGTAATTTTATAAAAAGTGAGGGCAGGAATGCACAAATATTCCCCCTCACTACAACGGCGATGGAGAACTGAGGCCTGAAGGATTCTGTCCTTTTTAATTAAAATGTTAAAAAAACTGGTAAAATTCTAATAACTGAAAAATCCTAGGAATAAATAACTGCCACAGAATTTAAAAGGCAGCAGCATACATTTTTTCAAACTGTTTGACAGATCCAATTAGAATCTGAGGAAACAGCTAAAACTCACTTTCTCTCCACCTGAAAAAAACTTAGTAACAAAACTGTGCATTGAAATCACCTGAAAAAACTTTAGTGTACACAGATGAGTGCCCATCTTTGAATTTTAAATCTTTAACACAGGCCATGAAAACTTTGTGGATACCCAGGACAAAGAAGGCTACAAACAGGTTTTCATGTATAAAAACCAAATATATATATGTCTATGTCTAAAGGCAAATTGTGGTTAATTCCAGTGCTCGTACTTCTGAAGTCTACAGCCTGCTCAGTTTTGCACTTTGTGATCCATTCTGCTTTCCACTGCCTTATGCTGGCAAAAGAAATAAGGGCTGAAAACCACTACACCAAAAGAGAATCAGTGTAGCATGGACTGAATTAGCAGGACAAAAGGCACAGAAGAATGACCATTTTTCTGACTCCCAGCATAAAGAGGATGGGGAGTTTCATTCCCTGACTTGGATATCAGAATGGATATTTTTGTCACAGAACTCCACTTCCTTTTCAAATGGGCCCTTTACACATTCATCATACCCGAATGGTTAGCACACTCCTTGTGAGAAAAAGACACCTGAAAGCACTCAGCTGGCACATCAGATGCTATAAATACCCCTGTCTCACTATAAATACATACACATCTCCTTACACCGGCCTGTTACTAAAACCTTCACGCAAAAATAAGCCTTTTGATCGGGTGAGTGAGCTCACCTGCCTCCTTCTGCTCTCCCAGCTTGTCAAGGATGTTAAAGGAAATGTCCAGGTATTCTCTCTGAATAGCACTCACAGCAATCTTCCTCTGCTTCCTCTGGCGAGGAACAATCTGAATCTTAAATTCTGACTCCTCAGTCTCCTCTTCTTGTTTCTGCTCTGTGTTTTGTTCAGTGTCAGACTCGATATCAAGTTTATCACTTTCTGTTTGCTTTTCAGAATCTTCAGGGACTTTAATAAGGACTGTCTTTACATTTGGGCTTGGAATTGTTCCAGTAGGTTTAATTTCCTCCACACTGAGCTCAGAGTTATCATCAAGGGACATTTCTGGAAGGGCAGATGATTTCTGCAGCAGGTCCCTTTTCTGTTTCAGTGTTAGCGAGTTTCCAGAGGACATGTCCTGAAATTCTTCTGGCTTAACTAACTCTGAAGAGTCCTTCTGATCTTTGGGAGAAGTGGAAATGACCTCCTCTATTCCTGCTGAAGCGTTGTTGCTTGTATCCTTAGAACTAAAGTCTTTGGAGCAATCTTCAATGCTGAACTGTACCAGCGGAGTTGTGCTGAGGCTGAGTGCAGATACATTAATAGGAGTTGAAGGAGATGAAACAGCAGTTTTGCCCGAGACCTCATCATTCAGTGGGTTTGTTGTTTCTTCTTCTTCATCACTCTCCACTATTCTAAGGGGAGGAAGTGGTTCAAAGACTAAAGAGTCACTGTCTGAAGTGGAGAGCACTGAATGTTTTTCAGGACCCGATGTTGAATCTGAGGACAAATCTATCAGATCTAAATCTTCCTTGGGACCAGCAGTTTTAACTGGTGAGTCCACTTTCACTTCATAGGTTTCCATGCAGTTTAGCCTAACCTCTGGTATGACAGGTCTTTTTGTTTCCTGGAAACTCTCTGTATGAGGAAGACTTTCTTGGGTGTCTGTATTTTCAGCTTTAGTAGAAGAATTTTGTCGAGACCGTCCATGATCACTGTGCCTGTGTGTGGCGTAAGCAGCAGGGACAGGAGGCTTTTCTAAGTCACACCGGTCTATGCAGGACTTCCTGCGGTGTTCGTCTAATGAGAACAACAGGGAGTCTGCGTTCCCTATATCAAGAGATTTTTGTTTTAGAGAGCGCAGTTTTTTTTTTCTGAATGCTTTCTTCTCTCACACAGCGTAGAATACTGTCTTGTAAGGCCCCCGTCTCTCTATATTCAGCCAGCTCTATTTCACCTGATCAAAACAGAAAAAGCTAATACTGCCTCAGTTGGAGACTTTTGGCAGATACTTTCACCTTCATATCACAATTCAGCATGACTGATATCTTAAATACAAACCCAGTATTAGTCAAAATTGTCTACATTTTGTTTTAACCTCAGAACCGAATTACATGGATTTTTACAACAAATAGTAACAAAAACCTTCTATTTGGACAGTAGAGTTAATCTAATTACTGTCCAAACTCTATTATCCTGGACAGATGTACCCTGAAGATAGACTGTTTAACCTTGTGCATTGAAAGAAGGTGGCACAGGCATGCAATTTTCACAGATATTTGGGATGGCTGCATATAGTACACCTATGTATTATTTACTGCAGCAGAACAGGCTTAAAATGGATGCTTCTGATTCAAGAAGCAAGGGTAGTATTGGCAGTGAGGATATTGCAACACAAGCCTGAGATCAGACTGATGTTCAGAGAATTTTTCCCCAGTGATCCTAGAACCCCCCAGAGTCCAGCAGCTATCACAGCACTCAGTCCTTCCTCCTCGTCCTCAGGAGGAGGGAAGTGAGCACTGCTACATGAACACTCTCTGAGAACATTTTAAAAGGTTAACACCATTGTTGTTTCTATTATTGCAGATTACATATTTTCACATAAAATGGGATATTCCTAATCATTAATACCCCCATATTTCAAAATACTCCACATATGAATCATCATGCAGAAAAAAACAGTGATAAAAGTTTAAGTGTTCACTCTAGTCAGAATCACTCCCCCTTCACTATGCAAACACCTGCAAGAAAAAAAAAAAAGGATGGTGGGTGGTGGTGATAATCTCTTCAACTTTTTTTTAGGTTATTCATTTCAGACACCTCAATTTGAAATCAAAATAGTTCCTACTTTTTGAAAACCCCAAATGACGATTTTTGCCAATGGGAAACCATAATATTTGCAGCAGCAACAACAAATTTGCTTACCACAGAGTCCCACCTTATCAACAAAATCAGTTTCTGGGAAAAAAACAATTTGAGTAAAAATCTTCAGCCCAATGGTCAAAGAAAATTAAAAAAAAATCCTCCTAAATGTTTTTCAATTCAAAGAGCTTGATGTTTCAGAAAACAACTGCTGATTTTAGATATTTTTATTCTGGAGTGCCTACTTTGAGAATCCTGAAAGATAATTCATTCAGGGAAATGAATGTTCTTAAGAGTCAGACAAAGTAGTTGTATTAAAATTAGGCAATGCAACAAACTCTACAAAGAAAGGTGGTAGCTTGAAACTAAGAGTAGGACATTATAGTTCTGCATGAGTTTATAACAACAAAACAATTCATACTTCTCTGAGCGTTCATCTCAACTGGTTGATATTTCACCATTTTGCTGCCACCAATTCTTTTCAGTCTTGCAAAGAAAGTTTGAGATTCTTTATTGCATGGTCCAGTTGGTGTATCATGAATATCAGATTCATCAAAAACACTGTCTTCCTCTGCTGGAGAAAGAAGAAGCTTTATTACTCTTAAGAGAGTGCAATTTCTTGAATGAAAAGCTGTCTGTGTAACAAAACCTCACCTTGTGTCAATTGAACTTGAACTGAAAAATTAAGTTTGCAAGAAAATTTGTATCCCAGGCTTAACTTTGTCATTCTTACATCTTGAGTTAAGGTCAGAGACAAATGGAAAATGGATTACAGTGCAAAAAAAGCACAACAAAGCTTTTACCATTCTAAGTTGATCTTCTCTACCAATAATAATACAGATTCTTTAATGGAAGAAATGCACTACATCGGGACACTGACTTGAGTAAACAACTTCTGTAGTGCTCAGTGAGAAATGACAAATTGAAGGAGATGGAAATTAATACAAGAACTCCAAGGTAAGCAATAAACCAGCAAAAGAATAAAGTGAAAAAGGAAGAAATTAATAATCTAGGGAAGCTGGTAATGGTAATAGTAATAGAATAAGACCTGAGAGTATGCATTATGAAATTAATGATCTAACTAATAATTGTAAAACATTATGAACTGAGACCTTCCAGATGAAAATGGCAAAAAGAAAGAAAGACCCAAGTGTATTTATCCATCAAAAAAAATGCCGTATTGTCTATATGAAATGGCTATTTAAAAAAAAAAATCAGAAATAAAAAAAGAAAAAATCCGTATCTATCATGTGGAATCGTTCTGTAATTCTACATCCGGTGATTCATCTCCAAGGAAATAGGAAACACTACTGGGACAATAAAGAAAACAGAGCACTCAAAAGAAAAACAAAGTTTGCCTTGTTTATTCTTACAAGCAAATATGGAGAAGAAATGCATTTGGTGTCTGGGAATGAAGGAGCAAGTAAGTCAAAGAGCTAGAACAGACAAAAACTTAAGACTTAAATGGGTCATAAATATCTTTAGCTTTGAAATTGCTAGAAAGGTGCTAGTACATGGGAAGCTATGAAACTGCCACCTCAAGGCATCAGGGACAAGATACCTAATTGAAATGACGAATCCAGAAAAATCCATCAAACTTGACGGTAAGAATTTCCACAGGAACTGGCTTTAATAAATTAAAAGGTCACTTTTAATGTCATGTCCTACGTATAACTTCTTCTTCCCCTTAGCAACAAATGCTTCTTGTCACAATATTTATCATCAGTTTTACAGCAGCCTGTACACTTGATCCCCAAAACACTCATGATCCCCACAACAAAGTTTGGCAGAAGAATTAGGAAAAAAGTTCAATAGTGGGGAAATACATCTTTAGCACAGGAATTCTTGCGCCTGACAATGAAATCCTCATCTGTTCATTATCTAAACACCACCTCTTATGATGACAGCAACACACACACAGATTACCTGCCCAGAGATTAAACAAGTTTCCCTAGAAAAGGTGGGAAAGGCTTCAACTTTACAAGTCCCTATGGAATTACATTGGCTGCTCTTTGTAGGTGGAAGAAAACTTCTACATCCTCCTTTTTCTGCAGCCCTTCCACAAAGGAGGATAACAAGCCCTATGGTTAAGTCAGTGTTTACAGAGTAAAACTTGCCCATTTATGGTACTTTACCTCTGTGCAGCCCAAAACACTTCACAAAAGCTTTGGAAAGCAAGTAAATATTATTCCACTTACTGTAAACATAAGGAAACAATGATGAAGTGAGACCCAGGGCCACCCAGGGAACCAGTATTGGACAAGCTGGACACTTGGGCATCTCACTTTGTCTTAAAAACATCTCAGAATCAATCCAGGAAGTTACTGCACTTTATAAATGCATATTGAGTCATTACAAATTAAGTCACTAACTTGTCTCAAAGTAAACACAAATTCATAGTAAGGCCACAGTTATCTGAACCCTCTTAGCCCTCTACTAGCAATACAAAATGTCCAGCTGAGTGAGGATATGCAATATATAGTTTAAATCCACATTCAAGTTGCATTAATTTGCTAGAGCAGAGTAATAGGGTGTTCAGGTAAACGAAATGTTGTGTTCCTGTTTTGCTGGATATCTTTTCACAAGCAACAAACAGCAAAAGAGGAAAAGGTACTAACAAGAAAACAAGAGAGTTCCTTGGATTTTTCTTCAGAAGAGTTTGCTGCATTCTATGAAGACTATTTGAGAAGGAAGACATAAATAGCAAAAACACAGCTAAAAGGCAAAACAGCTGAAAGGAGGGCACAGATAAATGCCAAAAGAACCTGTTAAACTTTGATCATTAACACTTATTATGTAACTAAGTTCTCAACTGTAATGAATTACTTTCAGTGACACCATGTGACTTCAAGCCCCAAGCTTACTCCAGTTCACATCATCACAGTACCACTGCTGCACCTAGCAAGCACATACAGAGTTAACAATCAGACACAGAGTCTAAGGATTGAACCATTCCTTTGCCTTTAGACTTCCACATACATATTTGCATTAATCTTGTCAACTTCAGCTCCTTTAAAGAGAAAAGCTAACTGTAGAATGAATTCATCATTGTCTCTTTTCAGTATCAAATATTTGCTACTATTTCATGTTATTACAGAGTAAAATCAGGACATGGTGTCAGGCTGCTTGCACACCTTGTGTCTTAGCATGATCAGGTAGCACTGCCATAGAAAAGGTCAAGGACTATCCAGACATGGTGACTGAACCATTAAGTCCAAGATACACTCCCCTGAGAGATGTGAGACCACTGCGCTATGCTCAGCCTATGGAGCAGCTGAGAATGTCTTTTACTATACATGGCTATAGCTATACATGGTCAGGTAAGTCACACTTCAGACTTAATTCCAAGTATTATGTTCTAAATTTCAGACCATATTTACCCATTTCTACAACATCTGCAAGATTTAATGAATGAAATCAATGACTATCATAGAAATTACAGTGTTAAAAGTACCTTTCTCCTTTTCACTGTACCGGCTTATGTTACTGTTGTCACTATACAAAGGACCAGCAGTTGCATGGGGCTTGCAGCTGTGATACTGAGCGTTGAGGGTATTGACTGTGATGTGGATTAGGTGAAGTACAATCTTGCTGATTTCACAGTCTCTGTAGGGGTACTGTTCAGCAAAAGAGAAAAACTTCAGCTTAAAAACTAACTTTTCTCCTTGGATAAACATTTAGGCAGTAAAACAGAAGAGTTACAATAATATTGTCAGCTGGATGGCCTCTGCCTTTCCTTGATTATACGTTTCCAAATACATCATAAGAAGCAGGACTGTTGTCAGCTTTGTACACAGAAATATTTTAGTAAAACACTAAAAGTCCATATTAGTAACATTTAGTGTCTGCAATTCCTTGTATGCCCTATAGACCTGCTAGAAATTGGTTGATCATATCAAAAGTATTCACAGCTCCATTTCAGTGCATAAATGTATTACATTTTAACAGCACTTCCTAAAAAGCATAACTTAACTAAAGAATATAAACTGCTAAACTGACACACTCCCCATTTAAAGTCACTACTGCTTTTCTAAAACTAATTCTAAGTTACTCAAAACACTCCTCACTAGAAGTTCATATATCATTTTCCTGTTTTCTAATCAATTTTTTCCTTTCTCAGGTAAATACCTGAAAGACAATACAGACTGCAGAAGCACACATCAAGTCAGTAGCACAGACTAAATCCTAACTCTTTCAGACACTTAAATTACATGCACTGAGTAAATCAAAGAGAAGTGTTCTTTACAGTTCCTTTCACTTGCCACATATTTAGGTGTTCCCTGTAACAAATTTCAAATTGAAGTGTAAGTTTTTCTGTGCACAGTGTCTTGTTACAACCACTCACCTTATAGAGAATAACAAGTAAAGCCTTTAACCACATCTGCCGAATGTGAGGTTTGAGGGACCAGAGGGAGCAGCGAGGAGGCTGCTGAAAGTAATGTCTTAGCTGAGGACAACTGCAGTATTTCAACACCTGCACCACCAAGGGAAGAAGGTGTTTTCCCAGGTTGATGTTATAGTCCATCACCTGAAAAGAACACAGGAGTTAACCTCACCAAAACCAAATCCACTGATACTGAAAAACAAAATAATTAATACAGTTGAGGTATTAGTTAAGTGAAAAGAAATCAGTGGTTTTAAGAAATTCTTACTATCATTTAGAAACTTTCTGTCAGCTAGCCACCTTCTCATTTTAGCTAGATAAGCAGAATGAAACAATAGAAAATGTGTTCTGAAAGCCTTTCATCCAGCCCAGTTTAAATTTTAAGATACACTGGCAAATTTATAAAATATATTATGCTGAAATAGCCTTGTATTATAGCACAAGTTGATCGTGCTTCAACACACAAAACCGTATCATGTATATCCCATGTTTAACAGACAGGATGCACTTGCGAGTTTTGGGAGTGGAGGTTGTGTATTTGGGTTACTTGGGGGCTTCGTATTAACATTGTATTGCCCGTTTTCATTTTTTTTTCTCAACAGGCTTGCAACATTAGGCATTAGGGTTCTTTCAAACTCCAAGTTCTGGAATCAGGTAATGGCTCTGGGTTCCCACTCTCCCCTTCACTGAAGGTAAGCGTCTGCTGTGTTATGCAGGAAGTTTAAGCACACAAATCGTAAAGGATCAAAGAATAAAGCAAATGAAAAATATTTGCTCTAAATAAAATGCTTATCAATCTTAAGTAGTGCTGTTGCTGCAGACAGGTTGCTGTGATTACTGTTAGTCATATGCCTTGCCTGTACCATGACCTTTGAAGAGCATCATGCAATTTGGGGCCAGTCCTAGTGGTTTGAATCCTAGGAGTGATTCAAAAGTGCAGTGAGGCCATATATTACTTACATTCCTTATATATATTCCTTATATTCCATATATTCCATATGAACCTTGCACAGCCATGTTTTCAATTGAAAGTGCAATGCTATTTTTCGTAATATTCTCTGTCTTCCAACATGAGCTGTTTTTAAAGCCACACATGGTGAAATCAGCAGTTGAACTAGATCACAGCAAGGCTCCACAAAGCCTTGTGTCTGATGCTGCCCTGCACTGGCTGACACCCGGCAAGGTGTGACAACAGGCCAAGCCAACTCCAGCACAACCCCCAACATCTAACACGCCCCTGCAGCTTCTCAGGACTTCGTGGATTTTATCAGAAGCTCTCTACGCCCAAACAGACAGTCTGCATTTCTTTGGGTTTGTTTTGTTTTTGTTAGAACAAGCAGATGCGCCTAATCTACAAACACTAAACTCGTGTCTCAAGTTCTCTCCTGAACAAGTTGACTAGAAGTTTTTCCTTGTAAAATTCTCTAGTTTGATGCACAGCTGCCTCAAATATTTGTGTTGCATGTGTGGAGCTGAACAGATGAATCCCATGTCTATCCATGCAGGGTGAGCCAGTGGAATACATGATGCGTAATGACCAATGTGGTCCTCCCCTGCAACGCTGCATTCCCTCAGGGAGTGACGGTTATACAGCACGGCTAGGAAAAACTAATCCATACAAGGCAGACTGAACGCTGCTTAACAGAGCACATACTACAAGGCAAACATGCCTTGCGCTAACCCAAGCTGCCGCAAGAAAATAATAAGGAATAAAGGAATAAAGGAACAATAAAGGAATAAAGGAATAATAAAGGAATAAAGGAATAATAAAGGAATAAAGGAATAATAAAGGAATAAAGGCCGCGGGAGAGGCGGAGCGCAGGCCGCGCCGGGAGCACGGGTTGAGCAAGAGCGCCACCGCGCGGGGAAACAGCGCACGGCAGACAGCCGGGCTGGGAGGAGTGCAAAACACTGCGAGTTTAAGGGGAACCATAGTTACAGACAGTTGGTTCTTTCTTTATTGAACTTTTCACTCGAACTGAGCTTGGAATCAAAATCAACGAACTAGCATGCCAACCCAAAGCCAAGCTTTGTAGAGCTGACGGGGGGAAGAAAGTATTTACGGGTGCGGAAAGAAGAGTAACTGAAATAGATCTCATAAGGACTCAGCACTAACTCTTCACTCTGTAAGCACATCTTTGGATTGAAAATGGCATTTCTCTTGCAGCAAAGGTGATTACAAACACAAAGCAGCCCTACAGCTAAGAAAAAACTCTCAGAGAATACAAATTAAAGTTTTAATGTCTGGTGAGCAGAGATAACCCCTGACCTACTGAAGTTCTCAAACTCCTTTTGATGTCACAGGAACCAGGATTCAATTATAAAGCTTTTAAACACAAATGGTGAATTTGGCTCTCACGAGACATTTTAGAGGTGGAAGAGAAAGGCAGGGGCTGATATTTACAGCTGCAGTAAGGAGTACTTGAAAATCAGGTCAATTATGATCACTGAAATTAGGGAATCCAAACTTGGAAAACACATGGAAAAATGTGGAAGATGCTGCCCTGTGATCTGAACAGCCTCTTCCAGACTCTCAATACAACAGTAACAGGTCTGAATCTCCTTTTACACTCTTAAATTTAAAACTGTACAACTGAAAGATGTTTAACACAGAGCCATAGTGCTCTGGGACAATGGAACAATGGCATTTGCAGATATCCGGTTTGCCTTAACACCATCTATTTTGCCTGCTGAAATATGGATACCTGACACCCCCACAGCTGTGCAAATTTATCCAACTATCAACATCACATCACATTTACTTTAAAAAAAACACTGATTCCAATCAGAAAATCCTGGTGAGAATTGCAGATACAGAAGAGACAAGGATAGCTTTGAGCAATGTTTGAAGGTTACAGCGGACATCTGAAATCACAGCCCTCTTCTTCCCCTAAGGTAATCCTTTATGAAGGACTGTGATAAGGAAAAAGCATTGAAGTGATGATACTCCACTGCAAATACGAATACTCTACAAGTGCGAAACATTTTTCAGCCCAGTATCACCCACTATTCCATCAGTGAGAATTAACTGAGCCTTAGAAGAGCTTGTGAGGTAGAAAATTATTACAAGATGGAGAAAGAAGACACAAGGCAAGGATGTGCATCTATCATAGCAAGATAGGCAAAAGTTCATGATGGCAATACCACTCCCTAGGAAAGGGAGAACAGAAAGTCCCTGTGCACTGTAAGGAAGAAAAATGAGCCTCCTGCAATGTGAAGAATGTTGAAGAGGTCACAGGCCATTCACACAGGGAAACAAAACAAGAACACATAGGTCTCAAGTCCTCCTGAAGAAGAAAGGAGGAAATACTCATGAAGAAAGTAAGGCATTCAAAGGCTAGTAAAAGAGGGCAGAGGTTAGAAGCAGTCTCTAATTTTTCATACAGTGCTAGTATTTGCATGCCTCCATGCACACAAAACCATCATCTCTTTGCCAGTGATGCAGCAACTTTAGACTACCAGTAGAAGGAAATTCTTTCACCAGCTGAAGAGGTGTTAGAATTTTAAATTGGATTACCTCATTCAGCCATTATTTTACTACAAAGAAGGCTGTGCTATCATTCAACAACAGGCAATAATAAATAGCAGAAAAACTAGTAAGTGCCTTCACCTACTTGTGCTATTCCAGCAATAAAGGCATTAAAGCAGGTGGAAACACGCATTTTTTGGGGTGCAATCATGAAGCATCCTTCCTGCTGATCATAGCCAAGCAGGACGTACAGATGGCGCTTGACTGTGTTGAAAGCTTTAGCGCTGCTGATGTCTGACTCAGCGCTGCTCTCATCCTTTGCCATGAACTTCATGAGCACTGTAATGAGCTGGTGAACAGTCTGGTGATCAATCCCAGCATCCTCTGGCAGCAGGTCTTTTATTGTATTATCATTCTCTGGGGAAGGTTGGCCTGTGGGCACAAGAGAGATTGGTATGAAACACCGCAGAACACTGTGCCAACTCTGTAAATCCAAACACCAGGATACAGAATATACCAGATTTTTTTCCAGAGTTCACTGCTCCTTTTCTGCCCAAATGCACCCAGTGAAGTTGCAGGAGACAGGCATACATTTCTCAGGGCATTGTTCCTCTGTTGCCTCAGGCCCGACAGCACAGAAACACCTGCTGTGCACACTCAACTCCATTTCTCAGCTTTCCCATATTTAGTGGAGCACCTTATTTCCCATCCCAGTGCACTTCTGCCAAATTGAATGTTATTATTCTTCCACACCAATCAAATCCCACTGCCACCAAATTCTCATCTGGTATGGTTATCAGTCTTTCCTCAGTAAACATTAGTGGTTAGTCCTTGCCAGTGGAAAATGTACAAAATGGCAAAGGTAGGAAATATGAAAAATTGTACCAAATAATGATTAAACAAAGAATGAAGATTTCCCCTATTAGCACTTAGTATGTATTTCTCTTAAATAACTTGTACTATTACAGATAATCTGTAAAAAAAAAGTATTATTTAAATATTCTGATTTACCCATATTCTCAATGTAATATGCTATTTTGGCAAGTGACTCCTTTGCTGGTACAACTGCATCGGTCTTAGGTTCTTCACATGAGAAACTGCATTGTCTGTAATTTTTTTAAGTAATTTTAAAATATGTTACACTTTTATTGGTAGGTGAACAAAGGTTTGGCTGTTTTGCAAAGCATGGGAGATGGTTGTCCTTTCTATGACAAGTGCAAATGAAAAGTATGTGGGGGGCAGGAATTTTCAGATCCACTTCTGCTAAGAATAACTTTACTGGTCTTATTTGGGTAAGAAGTAATGAACTTTGTGTTATACAACATTTTTTGTTCCAGACAGTTTTCACTGAGATTTTTTACTTAAAAACACTCCTTTATAATGAAAATTCTCCACCCAAGCATTTGCTGGACCAACATTTGCAGATGCAGAAAGAAAGCAATGAAATCTGAAATAATTAGAATCAGAAATAAAGCAAGAACCATTTTCAGAAGCACATTGAAGATGTACATGGAAAATAATCTTAGCTTCATGGAATAAACTGAGAAATAATCTTGTATTCTAATATATATTTTATAATCTAATGTAATATTATACCCAGGTTAAAATTTTCCATGGAATTATTTAATAAAGAGACAATTTTTGTAAGGATGATATTCAACTGTTCTATTCAGCCCTATTTATCTTCATCTCTATAACATGTGAGATTTTCAATAAAACAAAGAAGGAGATAAGATTAAATGAGTGAAAGGATCACTGGGCTCTAAATGAATCCTGGTTCTTCAAATAGAATTCAAAGAGTAATTCATCTGAAAAGATTAAAACATTTTACTTTCACTTGCTGAACAATATAATTTAGAAGCTCAGTGATAAAATGTTCAATTTTGACAGTGTTTCATAATTCTAACGCTAGCTAACAGATACTTCCCAGGACTTTTCCTGACATTTTACTTTTCCAGAAATATTACTACACTTTCTGATGCATTAAAGATCTCATTTCTCATACTCTACCCTCACAGAAAACTATACAGCAGGATGCAGTGAACAGAGCTTGACCCTGATTTTTTTGTCATAGCTCTACTAAGGATCACATCTATTGAGTATCAGTCACCCCATTTTTATTTCTGATGTAGAAACCTGCAAAAAAACAGCAACGGAGAACTACTTGTTTAAAACTACAAAAACTCTACAATCCAGTTTAGTCAATAGATCTTCAGAGTCTGGAAAACTTCTGCTGTCTGCAATGAGTCTTAAGTTGTATCAAGCTTGAACTAAACATTCATTTCATCAACACAAGGTACAGGGTATCCTGTTATCACATGAGGCTGTTTAAATCCAAGCTAAGAATGCAAACCCAAGACAGCTCTGTCTTTACATTGGCTGAGGTAACTTTTACCTTTAAAATTCATGTGCATTTTTATGTGCCTATATGAGGTATATAGATACACACACATATCCTCCTCACTCCTCATCAAAACCTTCTCACATCACCAAACACACAAGTCTGCCAGTTAATATACAGCCACCATGCCTGAATTCAATCTAGTCTTACCTCCAAAGATTCAATTCTTTATTCATGTACCCCTTATATCAGACCCCTTTACCTTCAAATTACTGTAAGGTATATTACAATGTAACATAAAACATCAGATCAGAATTTTATCATGCTTCATCATCCCAACTGTGATCCCTATCAGTGAAATTCTCTCAGTGACTGTCCAGGATAACGTAGAGGATATAGGAACAAATACATTATCCCGGTGTTTAATCCATACAGAATGCACACTGAATTCAGCTTGCATTTGGACTGTGCAAGGATGCCAGTTTTAGATCTAGAAAGAAGAGATGAGCATGAAAACTGGTTCATTCAAGTGCTATGTATAAAATGTATGTTTTTCTACAACAGATGTACATCCCACATTTAGGAGTCAGTCAGCTTCTTAGCCGAATCAGATATGCTCAGTACTGCTAATGATGCAGTGTTAAAAACTATGAATCAAACCTTAAAAAAATTTTTTTACAAACATTTAAGCTTTTAGGAGGAAATTATAAATAATGGGCAGGTGGAAATGGACAGTAATCAGTCTTCTAGTTCCCAAATCCTCTGCCATATTCTGAATCGTATTATCAGAGTTTTCTTGAGATCGGTACTTACTAGTTACATGAAACTTTTAAAATACACATTTTTAGTGGAAACTTTGTTTTAACTTTAGGTGATTAACCATCTGAGCCTGGAAAGTGTAGAAATACCAAAATACATCTAATAAAACCACAATAGCTAACAATGCCTACTGTGAGACTGACACTTCTTAAGCAATAAATTCCTTTAAGCCCAGTAAGTAAGAGGTGAATGATGCCATTAAATGAAGAGCAATCATCCACTGGCCGATCTGTTTATTGCATCATTCCATCACTTGTTCCCTCTGTGAGCCTGTGACAACCCACACATATGTTCTGGTTGATTTTGAGCTCTCACTGGGACTAGCACAGCAGGGCTGTATCCACTAATTCAGAAACTCCCCTATTTAATTTCACAGCTCAGTCAGTTCCCACAGTGACAAGGTATCTTCCTCTCAGCTGATTGTTGAAAAAGTTGATAAGTTTTGATTATGAATTTGCATCTGTTGGAAGTATTCCCATTCTTGAAGAGGGAATATGAAAAGATCTGAATCTGAGATCTTTTCACTTCCAAATCATCAGTCTACACAGCACTCAAAGCAATAACTGTCAGTAACCACAATTATTGAGAGGTTACTTGGACCCTGATGTGCTACCAATTCAACAGACGCCTGACAGAAGGGTGACATCTTCACAAAATGTCAGTAAATACAAAACAAGGGACTTAAAATATCTATAAGTGTTCAGAGGAGACAAGTGTAATTTACAGCACAGACAGGCAAATGCATTCTGTCTGCTGTCTTTAAAACCTGAAGGACAAAGATCAGACTCAAAACAGGTGACCCATGAGGCCAGTCTAGCAAATGTTTACTTGTGGGCAATGAAACACAGGAGGGTGAGGCACTGCTGGCATGGCTGACTGACTGAATAACCTCCTCCCAACACCAAAGTATTATTTACAACTGGAGGCAGCTTTCAGCACAGATTGAGAGCAAAGCTTCAATTTACACTTTCTGGAACCATGCCAAAATGTGATTCACTCTGCCATTTAGACAACTTCCATCTTGTGTAAGTTTATCTCAGGATTCAGCAAGAAAGTCAGTTAGAGCCTTCCTTTTCCTGTTCCATCAAAACACACCTCCTTGCCAAACCCACCTGGTGTTTGCTCTGGTGTTCCTCCAAGTGCTGGTGCAGACTGCTCATGTCTGGTCAAGCTCACAGCTTAAAAAAAAAACAAGAGCAACTCTGTTTAACAAGGCAGCACTGACATCTTACATTTAGCATATATTCAGTGCTAGCATATTTATGTTCATTTACTCATGCACTGTTGTCAGGTAGTGAGTGTAACTGCTTGGAACACACCACTTGTGTGCCCTCCAGATTTGGTGCACCACACTCTATAACTTTAATTTTCTCCATCATTTGATTTTGCTGGTACAAGAGTCATCACACAGGCATCCCTGTGCAGAATCAGTAATTGGTCATGAAGGATTACCTAAGAATCCCAAAATATTCAGGGGAGTTGTGTTGGAAAGAATATATATTGCAGTGTTGGAAAGAAAATTACCTTTTAAGTTAATAGTTCACTAGCACCCAGGTTCAAAAGTTTTATCAGCTCCTATTATACGGGTAAGAGTAATGTGAGAGGTCCAATTTGAATATAAAGACTAATCTGTGATTGCAAAATTCTCTGAATGACAACAGCCAAGCTGTATTTCTGCTTTGAAAGGTATCTGCATGGCAGATATCATACTGTACATCCATACAATCCATACAATCCCATAGTTTTCCAGCACCTAGGTCCTCCTCCAAAGCCAGCAGGAAGGGTGTGTTGCATGGACATTGTTTCCTTAACAAAGGAATTCTGAATATATTCAGAAACTCATTTGAGACATTAGCAGATGTTTTTAAGACATCTAGCATATGCTGCATGCACTGAGTAATAACTACCATTAATAAATAAATTATTAATAAAGGATTTTTTCTGTAAACACTGTATCTATTTAAGACAAAACTACTGCGTATTGGCCACAAATAAAAATCAAGATCTAGAAAAGACAAACTAGTCTTGGAGCATTTTATTCTGGCCTTTTAAACAGACACATCCAGACGTGATGTCTATGTTCTTTGTCAAACTCACTAACTTGTCATTATCAGAGAAAAGCCCAAAGCAATCAGAAACCTAAATTTCCCATCCTAATTGGATAAATATTGTCAGTCCCAATGTGTACCCATCAACAGGATATGATCCCTGTGTGATAAGTGGAGAAGATACAGGTGTGTCACAAAAACATAAATAGGTACTCAACGAATTTTGGTGGTTAGGGTTTCTGGAAGGGAGAGGGCTCTCTTGGACTCGGCAGGTCCCTTGACGCTGTCCCTCAGGGAGCGCACGCTCTTCTGCCGGTTCCGTGCGAAACGAGCCCTCTTGATCTTCCACATTGCCGCGTCGCTGAGGTTGGCCACGTTTGTCCGGACAGCAGTGATGGCTTTGCAAACACAGCGGACCAAGTTAGGATTCATTCCACAGCATGGGGAGGCCCTGCTGCTGCCAAGCACCAAATGCAACTGGGCCCCGGGTCCCACTCAAACCAAAAAAGTTTCATATGGGCTCAAGGGGTCCATCTGCAAGGTACTCATTTGCATGCTCTCATTCCGAAATCCATAAAACCCCAAAAGGCATAACTGTGTTTAAAAATTATGCTGTTACTTGGTCAAAAACAGATTCTTGAGAGCAAAATCTGAATTTCAGGCTAAGAGAATATGAGGTGCTTCCTATTTAAAAGGGCAGAAATCTCACAAGTATGAATCACATTTAGTTCATTCATACCCAACCATGGCTTCGTTTTGTCTTGCTAACCTCCTGTTCTGCCTACAACTACCATCCTGATTCTGAACTCAAATAAACTGTGAGCATTGACTATGGAGTTATAGTGGTGTTGCCAGCAGTATCACTGCATGACTTATTTCTATAGCACACTGAAACCTTTTGAGGTTAATCATCTGAATGACTGAAGTCAGTGAGCCCATCCTTTGCATCACTCGTGTCTTTCAAATGGCAAAGAGAAAAGTTAAAAAGAAATCTGAAAATTATCTTCTGCTTATTTTAAATTACTCTGAAATATTCCTATTAAAGATACTGCCCTACATTTGCAGCCAGAGGCGTTAGAATCTAGTGCCAAGATTCCCTCCTCAGGCCACAGCAGCAATTCCCAGCATTGGGTCAAGCTACTCACATATGGAGGAGAAAATACCTTTGCAGTTCCACCCTATCCCATGCAGCAGTAGTATCACCTGGACTTTTTTAGGCACTGGGCTCCACACAAAATTAGAAGGAAGCATTAGGCTGCTGAGGCAACACACATTGTTTAAACAGCTGTTCCTACCTTCTCCAGGAAAGTCAGATAGAAATAGATCTGACTCATGGGCCACCACTTGGGTTAGGAAGTTTTCAATTACTCAGCACGCTAAAAAATTATATATTAATTAATTTTTCATTTCTGCCTAGTGAAAGGAAGAAGATTTGATTCCTCATCAAGAAACCAAGTATGAACAGGACAAACATTTAAAAACATTTGTCACTGCAAGGATAGTTAACTGAGCACTGGCTCTAGGAGTCCATGTATCTCTTGTGCTATGGCACATACACTGGGGCATTTTGGAGGGTGAAACAGCTTCTTGGGCTGACTTTGTACAGACCACCACAGGACAGGGTTGGGTATGATCTGGGACTTGGAGAATAGCAACCATGACAGCATTAGAACACTTACAGTAGAACAAGTGGGTTAATGTGGGTTGCAGGTGATCACAGAACCAGACCACAATTCAACCAATGCTGGCAATCAAATCCTAGTGAGAGCAAAACACGATGCCCAAAGGTGCAACAGAGAACAGCCTAATCCATATTTGGGAAGTAAAAAATGCTCACTTTAATTTATTCTCTTTTGACCTGAAATATTCCTTAATTTCAGAGAACTTATACATGTGGGACCTGCAACTTCTCAGATTCTTGCAGGCAGCTGAAATTGCAGAAGCGGATAAAAACTGATCAGATCAATTTGAATTCTGCTTACTTGTTGGGAAAGGGAATTCTTTGTTGCAGTCCAGGTGAAGCTGTGCCTCCAAAGACAGGGTCTCAAAGCGATTCACAAAGAACTCCCAGCTCAAAGCTGGGATGTCTGCTTTTAGAAAATGAAGTAGCAAAAGCTTACTAAGAATTGTGGGCCTGTCCTTGACAACTGTGTCAAACTGGAAATCAAGGCAGAGGCAGAGACCCTATAGAGGGAAACAAAAAAACCAATATATTACTGAGATATGAAATCTTTTAAGGAATTTTTAAAGCAAAGGGAGGTCAAAGCCCACAACTTCTCCTGTCAATTAGTACAGAATCAAGGTTTCGCTGCTTTTTTCTACCAAGTCCTTTAAATCAGAACTAATGCTACTGGTATCAGTGGGAAAGTAAAGTAAGTAAAGAGATAAATAAGCATCATATTTGGAATGCAGAATTTTCTTAAGATTTTGAGTAATACAAAGGCAAAGTTCTATCCCTCTGTATATTTGGTACACAATATGAAAATACTTTGCTCACACACACCTGCCTGAGGAAAACCTTACATTTAGGTAAATGAATCAAGCCCTTAATTACAAAAAGAATGAATCACCAAGCCCGAACAGGGGAAGAAAAATTACATGGTGAAGTATATCAGAGGCACCTTGCCTCAAAATTCTTCTGTACATTATTAACACTAGAATTTTGTCTATAGTGTCAAGACTTAAGTTTGAGAAGAAAGTCCACACATTAAAGTGCAGTATACTGGTGTCATTGAACCCAAATTCACTAACAGTGTCTTTGACTCAAGTTCTCTGGAAACTATTTTGAAAAGGTACCAAATGGAATAAAACTAGAAAATATTACCAGCTTTTTATAGGCAGTAATCCTGAACTCTTTAAAACACATACTTATTCTATTCTTCAGAGAATAAGAACGGAATTGTTCTATGAGATTTATTTTTTTATCTTGCTTTTCTTTCTTTCATATCTGTCTAGATTTAATTATGTGAATCCTGATTGGCAGGCTCTCTCACATGCTTAAACTTACCTGCCTAAGTAAATCTTGTAAAGATCAAGATGATGTTTGGTTTTGCTCAAAAATATTTTCTCACTGTGAGCTCAGTAGGGTGTCGTAAGACTTACAAATTAATTTTTTAAATTGAAAAATATCAAACTATTTTCAAATAATAAAAAAAAAAATTACAGTTTTCTACAACAGCAGTTCAAACACAATAGAAATCCTCTGCAGTCATCAAAGTATTTGTGGTTGGACTTGACTCCATGAATCTATTGGTTATTTCCTGCATATGTCAAGCACCAAGACCAATAATGCTTGCCTAAAGAGGTATTAGCAGTGACTGTGATGCTGTACATCTGAACTCCAGGTGAAAAGCCAGTTTCCCACTGGAATGTATTTTCTCCCATGTAATGCACCCACCTGTAAAGCTGGCCTCTTTATGGTGTCAAGTAATAGCCCAGCTCTTGTAGCCACTGCTGGGTTGACATCTTCCACAGCAGTCAGGAAACAGCAGAACGCATGAGCCAAAGAGTATTTCAGTAGGTGGTTTTTTGTCACAGAGTGAATATCCAAAAATCTGCACAACACAGCCACTTTCTCCACTGTGGCAGTCACGCACCCAGACAAGAAAAGAGGCATATTCATTTAGGCAATGGTTTATGTACTGATTAATACACTTTTCCTAGAAATATGCACAGCTGAGAAAGTAACAATGAAAAGCAGCTGGCAAGAGTTGTAATTTTGATTTTTATTATCCAAAATGTCTCATCTTCTCTATTTTACTGCACTGTTTTGCCATAGTTTTGCACCAAACTATCTCCAAAACTCTCTAAAGCAGCAAAAAGATCATAATCTACTACAGGTCTCCTCAGTTACAGCAGAGAAAGCTCTACCTCTTCAGAGAACAAAGAAAGAGAATATAGAGTACATTTCTCAGACCTACCTGCTTCAAATCTCATCTTCCAGTCTTTACTATTGAAATTGCTGTTTATGATTGTCCAGAAAATATCAGCTCCATGGGGAAGCGAAAGTGCATGAAGAAGAAGTGGGACTGCGAGGGACGAAAGCTGAGAGAACTCAGACTTCACAACTCCCCATAAGCTGGAAAGACAAAGGAGAGCAAGCCCGCTTATAAAGACCCTCCCCTGATATTCTTTGTTCTAAATGTAAAGAACTTTCTAGGAAAATCTTCATGAGCCATCCCAGGCATTTATGTGAATATGACAGAGTGGATTGTAGTAAAAACAGAGTAGGAAAACAGCTACTTCAGAATCTTCAACTACAGTGTTTTCTATTGAAAATCCAGGTTCAAGTATTCCTTATTTTGAAACACTTCAGATTTTAAAAGATCTTGTCTAATTCAAGACAACTGCCACAGAAGACAATCTGTGCTATGAATTAGGAGTTTCAGCATGACCAGCTACATCACATAAGCCACAGAAACTGTCCTGGCACCACAAATCATGTGCATCCACACATAACTAAGAAGTTGGATGTTCACAATTTGCTGGTATTTAGATTCAGGACAGATTCTCTAGTCTGCTAAAACCCTAAGTCTTGGGAGATGTTCACTGAAATCGATATAGAGCAGCTGTAAGTGCTGCAAACACATTCTATTTCAGAAGATCATATGTTGGTGTTTATTCAGCTAGTTTTCTGTGGAAGTCCCTTTCTCCAAAGAGAATATTAAAATGCACAGATTTCAATCCAATTCACTCTGATTCTAAGAGAAAAAACTTATTTTCTCTCATAAAAAGGAGGTGAAATACTATTGTTCTCTCAGCTTTAATGCTAAGGCCCTATAAACCCTGTGCCTGCCTCCATAACATCCTCTATTTTATTTTGTAGAGTCCAGGAAGATACATCAGTCTCAGATAATGCTATTACTGAATATGAGAGGCTCTGACTCCTTGCAAAACAGGTGGTTCATGATGGAGTAGGCATGATGGACAATGCAGGGTACTTTGGTTTCGTTTACATCTTAATTAGCCCCTTCAATGAACTGTTATACAGGTTTCTTCGTATTTCCACACTTTCCTACCACTCTTGCTAATTTTCCATAGTAAACTTGTAAATTCTTTGATACTAACAACAAACATATACCTGGAGAACCAATGAAGTATGAAGACAAAATGTGCCTTAAAAACCCACCTTGCAATCAGCATATGATCTTGAATATAGGCAAGAAATTGTGGATGGTCTTTTCTTGCTATATACAGGCATTCCCCATGAAGACACAGGATCTTCAGACAATTCAGCATGTTAAAAAGAATGTCTGGTTCTTCAAACCTTGACATTTCCTGTGTAAACAGATGTACTTCTCTCAACACAATGACAGCACTTCACTAACAATACAAACTAAACTAACAAGTAATCAATGTTACCTGCAATATAGTGTATATTAGCTTCAAGGTAACTGGAAGTTGCTGATAACAAAACTTTCTTTCTGTGTCATTCTTTATCGCTGTTAAAAATATATGGTACAGACAATATTAAAACTCTTTCCTCCGTGGATTCAAAAAGAAACTAAAGAATGCTAAGGTGATGAGAGAGATACTAATTCTAGGCACATTAACCCTGCAGTCAGTAAAGTTAGAACAGCATGGAATTTGGCATGTAACACTTTTGCTACATTGTATGTTCAAAAAAGCGAAGATTTATTTTAACATTTTTTGGGAGACAGTCACACTTGCTATGAACTTATTTACAGCCTATTTAATCAATATGTTGAAAGAATTAAATGCATGATAAAAAAAGTGACTGTGCTGTTGGACATGAAAGACTGCTTCAGAAACTTGAATTGTGTATGAGTACAAGCATTTCTTTTAAAGCCTTACTGAAATAACCTTTTCAGCCTCTACCTACCAGCATTTTCTGTGGTCTCTGTGTGATTTCCTGGGTTTTCTCCATGCTTTGGTGCTGATTTGTCTTCCTCTTCTCCTTCTGTTCCTATAATAAACTCAGGTCTAGTATACAGAAGACTATCCTCGAGGTTATCTGTGGGCTCCTTTAAGAATATAACAGGTTAAATTCATTTCTTGATGTTATCTACATACATGAGGCCACATCCTGCTGTCTAAGCTACACTTGGTGTGACAAACTGAGTTCCACTGAGGCAGACTTTGTTTAGTTCCATGTAAATCTATGCGCTCAAATCACCTGTATATCTAATATTTTGCATCAGCAAATGCATACTGACAAAAAGACTGTGTTTCAGACATGAATTTAACAGAAACTGTATACCCATATTGGAGCTGAGGTGGATTCAAAGGGCCAATACTTCACCAAGTTTGTCATCCTTGCCTGAAAGGAGTAACAGGCAGGAGTAAAGTGTTTCCTTCACTACTGCACAGTTACAGGCTTAGGGGCAGGATGTACCTCAACCACTTCTACACTGAAAAATGTAAACTTCAGGCTGGAGTTACTTCTGCCTGTGGCCAGGAGCTCAGGATTAAAGGCTCCCATTGTGACACTTATGTGGGTGAATTGCAGGGTGAATTCTGTAAGTGGTACCATGCCCCAGCACCAAAAAGACTGCACTAATTGGTAATTTTCAGTTGAGATCTGCACTGGAGGGACATGTGATGATTTTTCTAGCACAAGTTATTGAAAAACACATGCAAAATACCTACTTCTAGCAAACACATTGAGTGAAATTCTGAAAATTTGACACATAAAAAGGCATCACTATTCCTTCCACTGAAGGAAAAAACTAATAAAAATCTGCTACTAACATGCCACAGCAAATGACCATCAGAATAAATGGAATTATGCTGGCTTGTCAACTATCAGATGAAACAGTTACAAATAATAGACATACAGCTTAAAAAAATTCATCACGCCACTACCACCACAGGAAATGCTCCAATTCCTCTGCAAAGCTACAGAGAACTTTAATGATGACTAGCGACTGGAGAGTACATATCTGTGTCTGATAAAGTCGGATACTCAACCTGAAGTACATTCAGTTTTTCCGCAGTGCTCAGCATTTCAAATGGTCAAGCTCCAACTAAGGCTTGCTCACTTGACAACTGATTCACTCAAAATCTTTAATCATTTCAAAGTATCCACTCTTTGCTTTTAACAGAAGATAAAAAGACTAAGTTATTAACATTTCACATTTTATTCGAGACACAGTATCATTGGAGTGATGCACTTCCAAACTGAAATAGCACTTCCATTTTCATGGGGGAAGAGTTCATCGTGGATAAATATTGCCATCTTCCCTGGGTTCTTTGAATCAATTCAGACTCAGGAAATTTTACAGTTCAATGGCATTTTGCTTTAACCTCCCGAATCCTTCATGTCAAAAGTCAGTGCAGCTTTGCTCCCTTGAGCACAATGGAATGAGAACAATGAAGGAGTTTTAGCACACCAATAGTACAGACCCCTCCCTGCTCTACTTACCACGAGCCTGATTTCTTCCTTTGGAGCAAGCTGTTCCAGCAGCTCAAAACCCAGCTGGTAACACAGAATACTGGACTGGCACAGACCACATTCAACTGCTTTTTCATCTTTCTGACATGTGTGAGAACCACCCCAGGGTGCCTGGAACACATTGTTTATGATGGATATTATATCTTTTGAGATGCTGTTCTCTAAACCCAAAGTGACACCATCATCCTGGAGTTCCATCTGAAAGAAGGTGAAAAGAGTAAGGATTTATTATTCATTTAAAAGGCAGAGTGCTAACTGTCTGCCTCTTCCTACATTTCTACTAGTTTTATACTACAGTGCTGTGAAGAATTTGAGATAAACTGTAACTCAGAATTTTAAATTGCCGCTGGTGTTGAGGCCCAAGCTCGAACAGCTACATAGACTATTTCAAGCATAGAATCCATTCATTTTACCTGGAGACTGTTATCCAAAACACCTATCCTTGGATTCACATTGTAAAACTTAGCTACCAAAAAACCATGTATCTAACCCAAGCTTATCAACAAGTCTCTGCCTCTACTTTGTAAAAATAAGCAAATCTCCAAGGAAATGTTCCTTTCACAAGTGTGAGGTTAGTATCTAAACTGAATGTGGAGGTATCTAACTTCATTGAACATGAACCTATAATTCCCATAGAGGTAAACAGCTGTACTAGGATTTAAATGCCTTACACTTCATGCCAGGCCCTTAGCAGGAAGAGAATCAATTCAGGATCAAAGGAGAGCCAAAAGTGACTACACAACTTCAGTGTCCCTGCCATGTGGATGTTTTCCTTCTGCAAGTACCTGCTTCAGGATTAGATCAAACATCAGAATGAAGCAATTAAGATTCATTTCTTCATCTTCACACTCAAAATCAATTGTTTTTCCACTAGGGTGTCCAAAATTCTTGAAAGGGCTGTGAAAAGGACTCCGTATTGGACTCCGAAATGGGCTCTGGAAGGGGCTTGGGAAAGGACTCAGCATGTTGTGCTGGACTCTGCGCCCAGGATCAGAAGCAACGCTTACCTGAAAACATAAAAAAATCAGCATGACCAAATGACTGTTAGACATTTAAGCAATCTCATTCTATATGAAAATGAAAAAATAGCAAGAACTCTGACACCCTTCTGTACCTTTTTTTTTGCAGAATATATACATGTCCCTTAATGCCACCGAAGGATGAGATACAATGGAAGTACAGAAACCATATTCTGCCCCAATGTATACATTCTCTTAAGCTAAGTGGCTGACATCCATTATGCCATTCCTACAAAGGTGAATTTCAACATCATAAACCAAACTGAAAATTGGTGCAGGCAGTAAAGCAGCCATCAGGTTACAATGACCTCCATAATCCATGGACACTGACTTTAATAGCAGGAGGCTGATAAAGGAGCTCATCTCAAGAGGACAGTGTTAACTAAGGCTGTACCAAGGATACAGGTAGCTGGAAATGAACTAGACACAATGGCAATAAGCTGTGTATGTCTGCACTGATTTATGCCCACACCACAGCAGGCCATCTAAAACACCCTGAGAACCACTAGGCATTGCAGGGAGATACACACTTAGATGACACAAGGTCTATTTTCAGACCAGCTATGGTCTGAAAGACCAGACAGTTAAGTTTGCCCATTTTTTCTGCTTAGCTGAGAAGTGATCATGGGCTAGGTATGGGGAGTGCACTCTGCAGAGCAACATCAGAAGACAGGCAGACCACATGTAAGGAATCATCAACTACCTAGATGCTGTAGTTAATATCCTTAATAATAAATAAATAAATAAATAAATCCTTAAATGTTAATAATTTGCTCTTTCAAACAACGTTCCTGGTGTCCTTGAAGCACTTTGTCCAAACTACTGGGAAGTTAAGTCAGGTAAATTGGTCTTTGCAGAGGCTTAATTAAAATAACCCTCAGCAGAAAAGAAGCAATAATGAAAAGTACAGGTATTATTCTGAGGTGCTGTGAAACATTTTATACCCTTTTTGAATTCATTGCCCTCAGATGACATGATTATCCCTGTAGCTTTAGGTATGGGCAGAAGAGAAAAGCATTGCTTTTTTCAAAATTAACAGCATGCAGACCAAGTATGTACAGGGCCTACAGATTTGCATGTTTTCTTCCAGACCACAAGCCTTTGACAGACAACTTTAGATCAAATTCTGCATCTCTTGGGTGTGGGACAAAAAATGGAGAACCACAAATAAATTCTGCTCTCATCGTTTTAGAACATACCCAGGCCCACCAAATTCATACCAGAATACAAAAGGTCATTCTGGGTGACCAGTTGTCTATAACAACTTGCTGCTGACAGTTCTTAATGGAAGGCGCAAAGAATAAAAAAGGTTGCAAAAGATACCAAGGTCCTATCTTTTACACTTTTATGTGATAGAGCGATAGTAATTGAAGTCATGCCAATTTTCTTTCATTTTCAAAATTTGTAGTGTTTCCAATCAAATATTGAAAGAAAACTTTCAATTCTTCACATGCATTCCATCAGGAAGACTGCTAAAAGCAAAAAAAAATAAGCAGGATAAATAAAAGTTACCCTCCGAGCTGCAAGATTTCCTGCCAGTTCACTGACTCTTGATTTTCTTTGATTTGCTAATTCTTTTACAGAATTAACTCCATCAGAAAACATGCTGATTAGTAACTGAAGAGGAACAACAATGTCTAGTTCAGACAACACCTGAGGAAAGAAAATAAATAGAAGGCATGAGTTTCAAGTCTGATCACAAACATCAGTTACTTTATATGCATTTTTATAACAAGATCCTTAGTTCAGCAAGTTCTGTGCATTTAATTTTAATGAGGTGAGATGCTAGCTCAATGAGGTGAAGTGCAAGCTTAGAATTCTCTTAGAATCAGGGCAAAACAAAACAGGTATTTTCAAAATATTTGTTGGCATCCACTTGGTACACCTTGAGATCAGTTTTGTGCATAAACACACAGGGATGTGAGGCTATTCCACAGAAAAATTTCTGTAAAGCAGAAGTATTACCAATACTTGAATAAATGGCTATTTATTTATTATTACTTAAAACTGAATTCCTTTTTTTATTCTAAGAATCAGGTCAGAATGGTGTCAACATAGTGGCAGGATTGTTAATGGCACATCAGTCAAAAAATATTCACAATCTGTTATGTCACCAATACTCAGATAAATATAAGCCCATTTGTTCTTGTCATTAAGTGTTATTAATTCAAGAAAAATTTTAAAAAATCATGCTTCCCTTGAAAACTCTGTATACCTGAAAATTGAAATTACAGTCAGGTAAACTGGTCTCTACAGAAACTTAATTAAAATAACCCTCAGCAGAAAAGAAGTAATAATGAAAAGTACAGGTATTATTCTGAGGTGCTGTGGAAAATTTTATACCCTTTTTGAATTCATTGCCCTCAGATGACATGATTATCCCTGTAGCTTTTGAGATGCACATTGGGTAAATGCCAGTTTTGTGGGCAAATATAGCACAAAAAGGCCAGAGCAGCAGAAAGCTTGGTGGGTACAGAGCTGGTCTAATCCAGCTCTTCATATGCAGGTACAACTACAGCTGTTTCTGGAGTCTGGAATTAATTTTGGAATCTACAGACCAACTTCTGTGGAGACTAAAAAGTAGTGCTCTAAGAAAGTCAGCCAACTGAATGGCTCTAAAGACACAACTGGCAAAGGTAAAAGAAATTCCCAGGCTTCCATTTTATTAAAGAATCACAAAATCATTTAGGCTAGAAAAGATTTCCAAGATTATCAAGGGCAACCTCTGACTGATGCCCACCTTGTCAACCAGGTTATTGCTCACGGATTAGTGACACTCAGGGTCTGTCTACCAACCATTCTTATATTGGAGCTAAGCAAAGGGCAGAAGGGGCACATCAACTTTGGAAAAGCAGCTTCTTTTTCAAAATTATCAGCTGTTTCAGCATGACTTGTCAAGCAAGGACACTTACATGCAGCCAGAGCAATGCTTGCTCTTGCACAGAAGATGGGTACCCTGTGAAGCGACAGCTAATGAAGCCAAACATCTCCTCCAAGGAGAAAGGGAGAGGACAAAGCTCAGTGTCAAACATTTTGCTGAAAAACAGAACAAAAATGTAGCATCACAGAGTTAGCATGGAACACACTGTGTGAGATAGAACAGAAAACTGGTGGAAAGCTAATCTTACTTGCAGCCTCACCCTCCACAGGAGCTGAGCTGGGCTGCTGATACCACCTGTCCTGACTACATAAGGTCATCTCTGAATTTGGTAATGCACCTTAAGAATTGACATAACCTACGTCCAGTTTCATTTGATAGCAGTATATTTTCCAACATCCAGTGCAAAAATTGGAAAATTTCTCATCTCACTAGTCCATTATTCCATGTTTGCACTAAAAAAAGCTCACAGTAATAGCTACAAATATGAACTTCACAGGCCTGTTAAAAGGCTATTAGTTAAAAGGTAATGTGAAGTTTCACTGACAAAGTCATACACCAGACATAAAATTATGACTCTGCCACCATTCTTATTCTGGTGTTTCCTTTGCTCAGTAGGGGAAGATATTAGCTAAATAAATACATCAATGCCAGCTCTACTAATCCCCACCATTTCTCATCAGCTGGACAGGAGGAGAAAGATGGTCCTTCCACCATGCTGCAAGAAGCCAGTAAAAATGTGCCTTGCTCACACCAAAGAAGCATCCATGTAGTTGGCTCCTGATACAGATTCAAAGAGATCAGGAGCAATAAAAGAAAAATTTCCCAAAGCTTAAATATTTTCATCTAAATATTAGTTATAAAAACAAATCTGAAGCATTCACTCACTACTGTCTATTGCACATACAGGCAGTTTTATTTGTTGTCACCATCCTACCATGCTAAAACCCTCACCAAACACGCAAAACCAGAATGATTCCAACATATGCCTACATACCTCAGCACTTCCCGGAACTCTTTCAGTTGGTTATCAGGCACTTCTGTCCTTATAGCTTCCAACCATTCTGGCATTATACATTCCCACACCGACTGGTTTATCACATTGTATGGAATCAAACAAAGGATTCGATTCAGCCCTTCTTTTAATTGGGTTACAGCACTACATGATTTGTCCCAGTATCCACCAACCTGTGGGTATTTCCAAGAAATATATTCATGAACGACATTTATAGGTCCTGTAACTTGCCCAGTATCACAAATTTGCTCAGTGTGTTGCAGCCAGGAAATTTTAGGGGGTAATCATTAATACCTTCAAGGCAGAATTTAGAATTCAGCCATGGAGCTGCATTGCTTTTTCCTCTTTCATTTGACTCACAATACACAAAAGCATTGTCCAAGACTTAGATGAAGTTTGCTCACTTCCAGGCTATGATTCAATGTATTATTATTTATAATAATCAAAAAGGCACAGATTTATTTGGTCAAAATTGCACTGTCAATTATTTGCTCTGGGCAACTTGTTACAGTGCTGAGTCTTTATTTTGAAAACCTGCTCTGTATCAGATGTTCTCTCATGTTTGTTTGTGTAGGGCTTTTTTGAAGAAAGGTTTTAAGTGATGGAAGCAAAAAAAGTATGCTTCTAAGTACATAAGTAATTGGCATACAGAGATTAATTATTCTAACTGCCCTCAGCTCACATCTGCTGTTACTGACTAATGGCCCGAGAGATGCCTGCTGTTTTGGCAGCAGTAACTGGTAATCTTGGCCAACAAACAATATTTCCTTTATTCATCACAGCTAATTTCATGGCTATTTGTCTTCATGTTCTAGTGAAGCCTTGCAAATCTGGCAAGATGTTGGTCTAGTCTTAAGTATTGCAGTAGGGGGTAACAAAACTCAAAAGAGGGGCTGGATCCAAGAAAAAAATCCGTAAGAGATTACAGCATGAGGTTCAGTCCTTCTTTTTGCCCTTAACCTCAAAGCCATGGTCTCTTTTGTTCAATTTCTAACATTCAAAGCATCCATCCACCTCTCAGATTGCCTCAGCTGCCCTCCAATCCTCCCACAGCCAGGTGTATCTTCACAGCAATGGTTCAGAGTAAAACAACTATCTGTGCTGGTCTGCACATGAACAGCAAATCCCATACATTAGGCCATGAAAAATCCACGGATGCACAGTTCATGCCAGATGATGTAATACATCACATGAAGTCTTTATGGCCCTTCCAAGTCTAGCCACTTAATTTTAGGAAACAAACCTAACATGTCCTCTGGACGTTTTACATGAGAGGGCCACAAAAATAATGGCCACAGCAGCATGACTGAGTGGTGAGTTCTGCTTCCTGACTAATGGACTGAAAGAATGATTCTTTTTAGAAGAGGTTGAACCAATGGTTACACTTATTGTCCAGGGCACCCTGGACAACCTTCCAGGTAAGTCTCTTTCTCTCCATCAGCAACAAGGCAAACCATGTCAGACTAGTCTCTTAACTGAGTCGCTCAAATTAGGTCTGTGAAGTTACAGGGCACCAGTATTCCCAGAGTTCCCTTCATTTACACCTGTGTGATTTCATAAACCTTAAATCACAGTGGCAGAGATGAAGCATGCAAAGAACAAAGAAACATTGCAAAAGGACAGGCTTACATCTGGGAGTAGGCAAATTGTACCTTTTAGCAAAGACAAGTTTAGGTACCTCAGCAGCATAATGAAAATATGCAGCTATTAAAAATGTACACTGTCTTTCAATGCCTATAATATTCTTCCAACCTGCCTTCACATTAGTGTAAATAATGCCTACTTTCTAACACAGTAAAACTAAAAATGCTATGAAGAAGAAAATTTCTGAATTCCACTGCTCCCTCTACCACTGAGATTTCTTTGTCTCATCAGAGCTGGGGAAGAAAAGGTGTTTTTACTTAAGACCTTAATCTCTGTGGTAAATAAAGGAGACTTCAGATAAATTATTCTCACCCTGGCAAACTCCATTGGCTTAGGAAGGAGGCACATAACCATGACATCAAACCGGACATCACAAACAGTCTTCAGCCACTTAGTGACAAACTGGGGCTTGAGCTTTTCAACCAGGCTACCAACTTCATCATCCATCATGTAAGCTGTGGAGTGAAACCACTGGAACACCATGCTAACCAGCCTTGCTAAACTCTCTGTGGGTGTATTCTCACTGGGAGTGCAAAGGCTCACCTGGAAGAGAAAAAACACAAACCAACTTTCATTTCTAGAATTGAAGGTGGGAAATTTTTTCTCTACTATTTTTTGCATATTCTCAGAGTTATGAAGATGCAGATTACCTAGGAGGCAAATAAGATGATCAGTTTTAAGTAGAGGTTGGTGCAGGACGATTGACAAAACATTTCATAACCAGAAAATAACAACAAAAGGAAAAAAACCCAGGCATTGAATTTTTTTGTTTACTTTCAACACTGAAAAAAATCAGTACAGAGTGCTTTGACAAGCTTTTTGGTTTGAACTTTAAAATTACTTTTAATTTCAGAAGGTAGTGTAATACCTAGTAAAATATATACATACATGCATATATGTAAAATGTACAAGATAAAAAGACAAGTCAAACCAAGAACTTCAAAAATCCTGAAAGAAGATGCCTACTTAACGTAATAAGGGATCTTTACTTTGCAAAAAGATTCCAGTCTTGTATTTTTGTCCCATTTGGGGCGTGAATATGAGTTTCAAGTCCTCAGAAATTCCTACATAATAATTAACCATAATAATTAACATTCTTCTCCCCTTCTCCAAACTCTCTTTCTAAAATGATACCTGGATGGTAAAGCTGAGACCAAGTTTCTACCCCAGTTCACAGGCCAGCACACTGCTAAGTCCTTAATTACCTTCTATTTGAGCTCTTTTTATCCTCTGGGGACAGCAGACAACGTTTCAAGTCAGGTTGCTGCACTGAATGCAAAGAATGGGAAATAACAGATGACAGGAGAATTTAGAAGCTCCTTTAACCACCTATCAGCTATTCATTGTCATTTCCTAGTGAAAGCTGTACTCTCAGTACTTGGCAACCTGAAACTGCTGACTCCTGCCTTGCATCAAGTGAACAAAGGAAAAATGTTCATGTCATATCTGGAGAAAGAAATGATACCACTCCTTCCCAGAGAAGATCAGAACCCATCTCACAAATGTTTTTCCTCCCTGATTTTTCTTGAGATAAGGCAGCTATCAACCATCTTCACAATTCAAAGTACAGTCTTCTACTTCATTACAGGTTGAAGTTCAGGTATTTGCTTCCTTGTGCTTGTCTCAGCTGAGCATTAACTCAAAGACAGTATCAGCTGACAGCCTTTTTAATAGGAACTCTTGAACCCTACCCAGTTTCTGCATGAAAGATAGTCATTTTATGAAAGAAAACTGCAACACAGGATTTCTCACAACCTGTGTGGTTATCTGTGCCGGTATCTACTACAGAGACATCAAGAGATTTTACAAGAATAGAATGGAGACAGAGAGTTCTTCCTCCCTACCATAGAAAGGTAGACTCTGAATGTCAGGGATGAGGCATGTACAGTGAAACTAAACCTGTTCTGCTCTCACTTCAATTCTACTTCTTGAAACATAGACCTTCAATCTTTATAAAACATCATTTGAAACAGAATAGATGCACATGGCACAATAAAAAAATACTAATAAAAGGCTTTAATTCTGAAACAGTGTTAAACAACAAAACCCACAAGATGTCAGCAGAATATAAAGTTTATTCATGTAGTTACTTGAAACTGCAGAGCAGCTTTGTTGGCACTGTGGAATTCCACACCTACCATGCTGCCACCCAGAGATCCTATCTCTCTTTAGATAACAGATGAGGGGCTATTTGCCTTCCTGTCACTGGGTGACTGAGGAGAGAGCCTGAGAGCTCAAGGTGAATTGGGAAGAGTCTCAGAAGGAGAATTCTCCTTAAGGAGAATTGCAGAATGAAGTTTCTGAAGATCTATCAGGGTGCAGCCTGACCTGCTAGCCAGCAGCAGCCCTGCTGTTTTGGAATAATGTCTGGTAGCTACTGTGAGGGGTAGAACCAGCAGGGCTTCATTCCATCAACCCACACCAGATGAATGGAATACACTAACTGACCAAGCTGACACCAGGAATGAGCAGATGCCCATTAAGAATCCTCCAGCCTACTCAGAAATAAGAGAGAAAGCTCTGCTTCCAGAAAGTGATGTTGAAAGCTGGAAGGTAAAAAGTAGATTTTTAGGGGATTGCCTCTTAAAGTTAAAATAATGGCACTCAGCAGGGGGCACTTGTGAACAGAAGCTGATGGCAAATAGAAAGTCAGTTAAAAAACTGAGAGTGAATAATTCTGTTATACACTTTGTAGAGGACTCAGAGGCAGTCAGCAGCTCTATCCAAATTAGTTATGAAATCCCTAAGTCTGACAGCTTCACAGGACAAGTTTTTGCTTACAAATCAGAATAAGTCTCCGACTAAAGCCAAGAAGTGAGGAAAAAAAACCAGAAACAGGTAAAACTGAGACTTCAGAAAGTAAAGGAGAGGGAATCAAGAAGCGTGAGAGAAGAAAGCAAGAATTTCTTACCAAGAACCATATTCCAAACTGGCTCAGGAGGCGTTGGTCATGTTTGTCATCATCTTTGTTATCAAAGTCTGTGTTGTCCAGGGAGTGATGAGAAGAGGAGAGGCCCATCTGTCTCCTGCGGTTGAGTTCATGCTCCCTCTGCTCAGCATGAAACTCTGCTTCTTTCAGCAAGCTATAAAACAAGTCTGGGGTCAGTGAATGCAGCTTTCCTGCAGGGGATGCAGGTATCTAATCGAGAGTAACTAGATGTTAAGACATTTGACGTCATCGCTTTCCTGAAACAAAATAACATCAAATTCTAGGATTCCAGGCTGACTTCCTCATCAGGACAACACTCTCAGCTGATCCATTCTCTGCTAAAGCAGCAGAAGTTCCGCATCTCTGCTCTCAAATTACCCCAGAGAAACTAAAACCCACCTGCACAAGCCCTGCAGGCAATACTGACCTGCCGGCTGCCCCATTACCTGATGACAGCTTCCACGGCACACACGAGCTCCTCAGCCCCACACTCCCGGGTGTTGATGGGGGCGGTGAGGTCTGGTACAGGTGGGTTTCTGCAGCTGCCCCCACCTCGCTGCTGTGGTGGTTGGAGTGGCACCTCTTGCAGTAGCGCACAGGCCTGTTGCCGTGGCGGCCGCAGCAGCCCGCCGAGAAGCAGGTGACAACTGCTCTTCTGACATGTGAGCTGCAGTTCTAGAAAATAAAAGAGAGTTTATCAGGTCACGAGCATCAGGGAATGGGATGGGATGGGAGTCAGCACTGGGGGGCTGGCTCAAGTGTTGGCAATTTCCAAAATCACTATGTATAAGCACAACTCCAAGTGTCGCTGACCTTCCAGAAAGATAAGCTTGGGACTAAATGCTGAGCCTGGACTTAAATGCCACAGTTGCTCATCTTTTGAAACACACCAAATTGACATTTAAGTCACCAACCTCAACTACCTCACTTGGAGAAATCTCTAAATTTTACAGTAGTTCTCTGAACACTTGCTTATGTTTCAGAAGGTCTTTTCAATTTACAGGTAGCAGAGGTAGATTCTTAGGAGTGCAAAAAAATGGTGCCACCATGCCACAGTTTATGTTATGTAAGGATCTGCCTTATCATAGGAAACTGTACAAGCCTCTGAAATATGCACCTCAAATTTCTGCCACCTGATAATCCAAGGCCAACAGAAAAGCTTTCTTCACCACATGAGAACTAGAACATGTTATACACTCTATTCCTTGCTAATAAAGTGTTACTAAAACACATTAGCTGGTATGTACTGCAAGCAGATTCTTTTTGTCAGCAACCTTTTAGAGCCAAGCACTGAATAATTTCAGTCCATGTAGTTTTAAAAATACACATTTTACAGTATGATTTTTGTCCAATTTAGGATTAAACCAAGACTTCAAGGAGATGAGAAGATATATAAACACTTAGATTTAAAATTCATGTCTTGTTCTATCGTCTTCATAAACAGAGTTACAGAATACAGACCTCAGCTGTATAATTTAATTGTTTTACTAACTGCCACTTCAACTAAAACCTACAACTCAAATTAATATTGGCAGTTTTAACAAAAAGAAACTTGCTGCTGCTGAATAATTTCCATCCACCAATAAATGCATTCATGGATAAATTGTGAAATTTTGGAATGGTACAAAGAAGAACACACTACACAGTAATGGGATGACATTACACACAACATCAAATCATGCCCCATCACACATATGGCTGAATCTTACCTTCTTCTGACATATAGCAGAAATTTCAGCTGTAAGGGGAAGGCATACAAAACATGAACATAAAATGACGATCTTTCTGGTTTGCTACGGCAGCCATGGGAAAACGGACATCCAGCAAGGAAGTCTCTGGGCTGAACTCTGGGCTTCCAGATACTATTGAAACCCCCAAGCCAGCATAAGGTAGGACACTGCACACTTAGGCCTAGGGCTATATCTACTTTGAAATGCAATAATAGCCTTGGTGCATTAAGTGTGGTGTGCTCTGAAACCCATCCACCTTCTGCTTATGCTTCTGCCTCACACGGAGACCTGTAAAAGCACACCTTGTAGGCACACAGTAGGAGACATGGCTCAGGTGGGCCTACAGTGCTTCTGAAAGCTCTTGGCATAAAAGAGTAGCAAAAATGGATGAACAATGTAGAATCAGCCACTATGCCTGTGGCCTGTAATTTCATAGTGAAATGTTTGCAGATGCAATCTGTAAGCAGTAGCTATTTGATCTGTTGCCCTGGCAACATATGGTTCAGTAAGTTTAAGTGGCTGATTAAAAAGAAATACTTCCCTTAAGTAAATAAAACATTCTTAATCTGGGTAACATTTCAACTAAAAACAGACAGCAAAAAAAATCACAATTGCTTAAGATTTTTCAGTTTGCAAAGCAAAGAGAGAGGCAGTGTCTTCATTCTATCCCTGGAAGGGTTATTGTTCATAATATGCTGATTAGTCTGCCAAAACGCTTTGTCTGCCTTCTAGTAGAAATAAAATATCAAGTTTTTCCACTGGCCAAAGGGCAATGATTGGATCAATGACTGGATCATCGAAAAGTATTTTATGTCCCTTTCTGATATCCTTTGCAGTCTCGTGTTACAGATTTTCAGAAGCCTTAAGAGCTTTCAAATCAGACCCAGGTTACTGGAAGAACCAGCCCCATTTCTTGGACACCACTGTGAGACACAAATACTTTTAAAAAACTTGTCTCCAATTGGGAATGCTCCAAGATTTGAAAATCTATTAAATTGTCTCTGTTTCCTCGCACATAAAGAGTTGCATAGAATTTCAGATACAGGATTAGTCCGTTCTTCATTGCATTTTAAGGACATTAAGCAGCATTAAGTACAAAGTACTTTAAAATTAAAAAACCCCAACCCTTTTGAACAGAATGCAGCAGTTCAAGTAATACAGTATGGAGAAATATCAGAAGTATAGCTTTGTACAATTATGATTAGTTTGGACCTACCCTTAAAATACCTCTTACCTTGTGGCAGAAGAACATCAATCAACCATTCACTGTGATCCCTGTAAAAATTGTATAAATAAATAGCTTTAGCTTTCTATATGTATATATTTTTATATATATATAATATATGGATTTATCTTTTGCACAGAGGAAATTTAGATAAATCAATGTGGTAGGAGCAACATTATTCTGAAGCAGCTTTTTTCAAATTTAGTTTGAGAAACTGAGGACTGGTTTACATTACACCTCTTTGTTGTGCTGTCTTACTGTAAATTACCACTTTGCTGATGTTGGTCACCATGTTCAATGCTTTCAAAAATTACTTTTGAGACCTAAATTTACCAAATTAAAAGAGAGAGGGATCTGAAAATCTGACAGCTAAGAAATAATAGTGAAGAATAACAGATGAACGTAAAAAAAACCGGAATGTACCAGTAGTTTTCTGTGAGTGTCCTTAGAAGCTATGCTTCTACCAAATTCAATTACTTTTTCCTGCAGCTTTGAATCAATGATAAGTTAAAAACCCAAGGTGAGATGTAATTGCTTTTCCCACAGCTGGTGTGATTTAAAGTTGTCTTAAACCAAGGAGAAAAACACTCCTTTATGTTCTGAACTATCTGTGATCTTGTCCATTTGAAGTAATGACTGGCACTGACCATAAGTATTAGTAGATTTTGTATACTAATACAAACCAAAATAGCAATTTAAAGGTAAAAAATACAACCAAAAATGAAAACAAAGATATGTTATTTCATCTCAGGGTGTATTCCTTCCAAGCACTAGCCAACCCTGGATCAATTTCTTTGATCTCTGCTGCTTCACAGTATATCTTAGAGACTAATCTGAAATACACATTACAAAAAAGTAGTGAAAGCTCTGTGACAGAGCTTTCACTGTAATATTCTGCTTTTAATGACAACTAATGGACAACGACAAAAAGCATTTCCTAAGCAAAAGCTTGTACATTAATGAGGTTCCCTATCTTAGTCAATGCATCCCACAGTACCTATTCTTCCAGAGATCTCAAATTAAAAGCTCTGCTTAAGCTAGGTGCAAACGCTAAAAATGTGGGGTAAATAACTGTAATCCTTGTTCATATTGAGTGGCAGTGTGCTCCACATATTTCAACAGGTTTACCTATACAAATTATATGCTAATCATACTGCAATAAAGCAAAACTCCAGAGCTCTGAACGCTGGAGTCTGACAATATCTATCGTTTTCCAGCTCTTGGTTTACCTACCCTGCAATTCTTTGGCTGCATTCTTCACAAAGATATAGGGGAGGTGGCTTATCACCCAAAGCCACAGACAGGGATGGGTCAATGCACATCTGAAACACGGAGAAGGAAAAGAATGAACACATCTGTTCATTGAAGCTTGGTGAAAAAGTTGAACATGTTAATGCTAGGACATGAAATATAACACAGCTTTGATATGTGTTGAGACCATTTAGTATTCTGAGAGACAATACTCAGCATGTGGCATTCAAGACCTCACATTATTTCTAACAGAGAGAGGGTTGTAAGTGAAAAATGAGAGCCTGTAAAAAATAGGACATATTTCAGTACCAGTATTATCGCTTTCTGAAAGACAAGTATATTTTGTTACATATTCACATCACATATTCACATACACTTCTATGTTTTTTTCCCCAAAGAGATAGTACTTAGAGGATCCATTGTTTAGGACAAGGTAATGTAAAGGTCTAGATTTTTCTCTCTCAATAATGCCTCTTCCAGCAAAATCTAATTTTCAGTCATCGGAGTTTTTAAGTACAGAGCACAACTGCAGTGACAGAACAAAGACTCACAGTTCCCTTGGCAACATAGGTCCAGACTTTGTCCTGCATTAGCTTTCATCCTTTCACATTAGCCCGTTACAGAAAACAGTTACAGGTAACAGCCAGTTCCATAAACATTTCTTCAAGTGTTCTGTACTACTAAACACTGAGCAGTAGTATGCATACACTATATCTTAACAACTCTGATCAAAATGTTTCTTACTCCATTTGAGTGCAAGACTTTATAAAGAAAGACAAGTATCTCTCCGAATGTTTCTCACCTTTGGTAACCAGATCTCTATTCAAGACAAAACAAACTGCATTTTCCTGAGTGCTGACTGATCAAGCCTGGTTCTGTCAAAATAAGGCTAACAGATCATTCAAAAATATTCAGGTATTGAATCTGCAAAGTTTGGAACTGTACTTTTTTTCTAATTTGCTCTATTGTGTTATTAACCTGAATCTAATGATCACTACAACATGAGGGAATACCTTTCAGCGTTTTTTCTGTGAAAGAGGGATTATTGAGAATGATTGGACTGGGCAGGAAGGTGGTCCCTTGCAGGACTTTTGAGATGTCATCATTATGTCCTATCACAGCCTGTGGAAAAGGCTCACTGAAGAACTGTTTGACTAAAGAAATGTTATTAGTATACTAATTGATGCCAGGAAAATTGGTTGTACCCACATATTTAACTAAATATAAATCAATTAATCAGTAAATCTAGCTGTAGTATGCTCTGGACTTGGGCTGCTGCTCTTGCCTCTGCTATCAAATTGTGCTATGAGTCTGGTCAAACCTTTTTAGTTTTTACTATGCATGTAAGCAGTAAAGATACGATTTACCTCCCTCAAAGAGGGCTGAAGAAGAGGTAAGTAAAGCTGTGCTGCTATTTACTTTAGGACACATTCCAACTAAAGGATCACAATCAGAGTATGCATTGTATGAGCTTAACCAAGATACCAAGGTGAACAGGTACCAAGTATTCCTGCATACAGAAATATTTGCGCACATATTTATACATATATATGTGTTCAGGAAAACATTTACATGGATTAGCCAGGAGCCAGCTCAGAATTTTATAAAGTGCTCTACAGCCATCGCTATGTGTTATTTCAAGATTGGCCTGCACTAATTGCAGGAAAAGCCTCATCTTGCTTTAGGCAGCCAAAGAACATATTCACAAAAGTCTAGCCCCCTTGGTCTCAACAGGCTTTGCTGCTCCCTTAGCATCTGCTTTTGGTCACCTGCATACAATCACAGCCTGTGGCCGGGGTCGAAGTACAACCTCCCCCACCCAGCTGGGTTTGCCCCCTGGAGTAACAGCACTACCTTCACAGCTGGCTTGTTAATCGCATTATGGCATTCAATGTGCTGGCAATGAATAGGATTCCAGGCTGCAAAACCAAAACATGGCTGATTAATACATGAGAAGAGATATTCATACGCTTTGTGTCTAGTGGTCTCAACTGAGAACAAGATCCTCTTGTACTAAGTACTATACAAATATGAGTATTATACTAATAGCCATTCCTCAGGAAGCTTAATAATTACAATAAACAACCTTGAGTACACAGGCCTCCTGACTTATTTACACTACAATTAAATGAACCATGAATTCAGAAAAAAGATGGGAAAAGTAAGACACAGACATTGCTGTTGCAGCCCCTTCTTGATCTCACCAACATCTTGAAATCATTAACTATCCTTCCACTCCAGGAGCAAGATGGTAGGAGTAGCTGAGTAAATTCAGTTACATTCCCAGGCAAAATGAAAACACAGCTATGACAAAGGAAAGCTAGTCCAGTGACAGAGGGAGACTTCGTTGTGTAATTACAAGAAGCAAGCAAAAAAGGGATGCTCAAATGGCATCACTTGGATGCTCTAGGGGATGCCCCCAGGTCAAAATGCCATGCGACTGCAGATAATACTCATCCCATTCTGGGGTGATTTAACAAAAAACTTTATATATAAGAAAAAAAAAACCAGTTTATCCAGTGTTAGTAACAGTTCAAAAATAATACTATCCTGTTTATAGACCTGCTTGCATGGAAGTGATGCAGAGCTGTACATGAAGAATTCACTTTTTTTCTAAAAAGTCAAGAAAATTTATCAACCCTTCAATGGAAGGCTTTAGAACAGATCAGACAGAGTTCTATTGGGAACATTCAGGTTGCACTTGAGTTGGTCTAGGAGTCTTCCAACCCTTCATTTTTATAATTTAAAATTTCACATTCTGGTCCAGAAATTTTAGAAGTGAACAAAACATATGCCATATGACAGAGACTATTTGAAACAGATTGAGACAGACAAGCAGGAAAAGCAAGTCATGAGTTGTTGCTGGACAGTCCCCCCTGTAGCAGCACTATCCCATCAGTATCTCTGGGGAGTCTGGCAGACAGACAACTTTGTACCATCCACCTACTTAGCTCCAGCTAAATTCCTGACTTTGTTTCCCATTTTCAGGCTATAATCTATCTTGAGAATTTATCCATTATATTAACTGCACCTGACATCACCTGACCTTTTTTTGACAGTAACAGCCAGATAAGAAGTCTTAGCAACAGTGGCAGTGTTAGCAGCTAGCACAACAAAAGCAACTAAAGCAATAATTGAAAGGAACATAAACCAGAACTGTTGTGAGGCCCAGGCAGCAGTTTCACAGACCATTTGTTACAAACATGATATTTATTTCTTCTCCTATTCTGGTTTATTTAATACTGGGAGTAAGACAACATATTTACTAGCCACAATCCGAATTTTTATTTTTCATAACATCTTTTGAAATTGTAGATAAATGGATATTCCATATAGTTATGAGAGTACAATGTATCAAACTAGAAAAGTCAAAACACAACGCAGAACTGTAAAAATGTGACTTTAACACTGCTCATCATTTATTTATTTTGGCCTATACAAAACCAGCTGCACTGACCTGTGTACTGCAGTCCTCTGTACTCACTGATTGCCCCAGGGGGTTTTAAATTGGGCCAGTAGTGAAATAACATTTGTACCGCTGGAGGTTTAACTTGAGATGGTCCATAGGCTATCACATATAGCAAATCCTAAGGAAAGACATGTATAAAATGTTTATTTTTGCAAGGTAACAAATCACAATTCAATATATTGCACTTGTGTTCAAAGATAGCTAAACACAAAATTAATGCATTTCATGCCCTAATAAACCTCCTTCATATGCTCTTAGAGACAGAGACAGATTAGATAACCAACTTCAATACTTCTGAGTTTGATCAGAGCATGCAACAGCAACCACCCACCCAGCAGTGCACAGGCAGAGCAAAACCAATTCTCTGTCTAAGCATGGTGCAAAGAGGTGTGATGTAGATAAATAACCAGATTCAGACAACAATACTCACAAATAGTTCTCGTAAAAGTCCAGTCCCACATGAACTGAGAAGACTGCTCATTATTAACATCTCCATTAACTGGAGCCACAACCACATAGTACTAAGGAAACAGAGTTCTGTTCTACAAAACATGGAACTGCCTCTGTAAACTAAAAATTAGAGGGACCTTCCTCTCCATAATCCAGAGGGAGGATTGAATACAAAGATCATTTACAACTTCTTGGCATACAGTCAGTTCAATTTTCAAGCCGTCTGGTTTTTATTATTACCCAAGCACAGCCATTTCCACAAAGCATACATGATCATAAACTTACTTTCCATACTTCTTGCTTGTATTTCATGAGGCATTCCAATAATTGGCAGTGATACACTGAGAGAGAAAGACAGTATAGACTTAATACGGAAATGGAAACTCAGGTTACAGAAGTGACGTAATCAGCTGATTGACTTAGCTTTGTCGATCCATAACTCTATGCCTCATTCAAATATTTTTCATTTTAAAGGGCTTGCTAAAGAATCATTGCCCTGAGAGTCATCCCAAAATACAAGAAACTGAATATTAGTAACTTGTTTCTGTTAAGAAATGCAGTAAGATGATTATGATGAGCCTTTTGCGCAGCAATGGAGATCTTTTTCAAACACATCTAATTGAAGAATACCTGCTGATTCACTAAAATTTTGTCCCTCCACCACAATGTATATGGGTATCTTGTCATTGATCTTGAGGCAGCAATGACAGTCACATGAAACAATATATTTTTCCCATATATATCAAAGGCTATAGGAGCCACTCTGTATCAAACAAACCTGAGAGCCAAGTGAACTACTTCGTAAGTCTGACTTCCCAAAAACCACAGGACATTTTTCTCTGATGGTTTGAACATAGAAATCACAGAAACAAAAATAGAACATTTAATGAGAAAAACTGACTTCTGCAAGCAGCTTTTAAAAATTGCATTCTGCTTTTATTTACCTGTGTGAAGCACATTTGCGTGATGTGACACTCCTCACATGCATAATGCAGTGGGGGGTTCCTCCACAAAACACCATATACCCATCCACATGAGACAGGAGATAGTTGAGAGTTGACTATCATGCAATGTAACAGTTCACTGGGGTTAACTTTTGTTTCCATTTGGTTATGTGAAGCCAATGGTTTAACAGGGACTGCATCACTTTTGTTTAGATACTCATAATTACATTTAACTTCATTATAGTTCCATTAAGCCTGCAGTCAGAATTACCAATCTTCTTTAGAAATATAGTACCACTTGTGACTTTGGTGCTATTTGAATCATAGTACAAGACAGTTACTAGGAATTTCTGTCGCCAAGGTAAGTGGTGTTTCTCTCCAACATTGATGTTACATATATTAACGTTCTATTCTGATGTCAAACGTGAGTAGATCAGAGTCTCCAATCCTGGACCAAATCCTATTCCTTCATCACAAAGAGATCTCTTATCTACATAATGATTATTTCCAGCATTATATTCAGAAACCTCAGTTTTAACTAAAAGAGATTATTTTTCATCCTGTGCTGGATAATGATTCAGATTTTTCCCATAATGAAAACTTCTCTGATTGCATTTGACAATACTTCCAGACTGATAGTTTCAGAAAGAATGATATTATATTGTCTGTTTACACATACCTGGGTTTGATGTGTATTGCATTGCAATCATCAGCATTGATGATGCAGACAGATTGACATGTGCTGGAACACCTTCTCGTTTTGAAGATCCCACTACAAAGAAAGGAAAAAATAAACAAATTTTCTATTGTAATAGGAAAATCAGGGGAGAATAGCATGTAACTGATTCCAACTCATGCAGATGAAATTCCTAAGATACCATGTCATGACAATAAAAAAAAGAAAGAAATAAAAAGCTGAAAAACTAGAAACACCGTATTGGGGGGTGAAACACCTTTTCTGGTGGAAGAGAAAAATGGCTAGGTTTTGATTCACAGGGTACACACCTGGTTTTCCAGATCAGTGCAATTTCATCCCCAAAACTGCATTAACCAGCTACCTTCTCAGGCCCTCTCCTTCAAAACCCACAGACTGGTCAAAGTAATATCACTTGTACAGCCAAGTGCACCTAGGCCTTGGATTGTTGGAGGGGTAAAGAGGAACTGGAGGGTAAGGAATCCAGAACAAATGGAAACTAAACAAAAAATGGAAAGCCTGCTGTTGAGCTGTACTGAGGAAAGGCTGGGGCTGGTGACACCTGCTGGTGTATGGCACAGATTAATTCTCAGGGAGCATCTGGTAAGAGCTCAACTTACGGCTACATACCAGAAACATTAGTCCCATTGTTATGTGAACTGTACTGAGACAAACAACAGCACTGAAGTGTATCTTTGACCGCACACAGAAAGTGGCTGGAGTTCCTCTGGGTCTCCTGTGTAGTGGGTTACTATTAAATGGTATACTTGCAAAAGCCCTGCAGAACTTTTACATGGCAACATGGCTTTGAAGGCAAGCTCCTACACAGAGATGTCACATGTACCTTTCCATCCTCACAGAATTTTTCCAAGCCTGGCTGCCAGAACCCAAATACCAAGCATTTGGGATAGAAGCACAGAACTGTAGCTACCAGCTCAGTGAGCTGTTTTCATCCCTCCCATCTGGCTCTCCAACTGCTTAGACAATCTCTTGCATCTTCCCTTTTGGTTTAAATCAGAACTAAACACTAAGGGAAAGAAAGGTTCTTTGCCTTGCAAAGGAGCACATAATTCTCAGCAGGGAAAGACAAGGAGACAAATTAAAAGAACACTCAAATAGAAATGAAGGAGGGAAGAGAAAATGGAGAATTTCTCCCTGTCGGTTCTCCACATGACCCAACGTTACTATGGCTCTCTTCATTGTACTTCATTCATTTATTTTTTAATCTTATCCACACAAACAAGAGTCCCCAAATTATTACAGAAAGGTGTACTTGTATGGATTTAAACTGAAAACACTTCACAACTCTAACTGGGCAGTCAAACATGGCCATCAGCAAAAAAGTAGGACACAGTACTAGATCAGTAAATTCAAAAAGCAGCAGACTGGTTTCATACAGAAATCTCACCAAAACTGATAGAGGAGAAAGGCAGCACAACAAATGCAAATGCAAGAATGCAATCTCTGTCCAGGGTATTTGGGGAACAGTATCTATTTAAGTAAACCAAGGATTTGACTCAACCACTTATTCTGGGGTAGAGTTCTACAGATCTGAGGACAGACACAATAAGTCACCATCTTCAGCTGTTCTTTAACAGGTAACAGCAGTGGGATAAGAAGTTGTTTAATGCAACATTCTGTTCTTAACCCAAAGAGGACCTGGTGCACATATGCATGAAATATATCTCAGCAATTTTCACTTGCATACTGTCATTAGGCCTGTCAAAGTTGACAGAGGAAAACCTCACTACAGTGTATTAAGAAAGGACTATTTTACATGGGAAAACTCAGGTACAAGAGTTAGGGGACTTTTTTAAGATCACTGACTGGTCAAGTCAGAAAACATAGGTGGTAAATCTGCATTAGTCTCAACACACTGAAGCATGCTTCTTTCAGCATCTTCTGCATGCTTAAATGACATCACCATTGATCTGTGTACAAAAGTTGTTAATATTTTTCCATAAAGGTCGGGAATATAGAGGTAAGGAGGAGAAAATCACAGAATAGTTAATGTTACAAAAGACCTCTGGTGATCATCTTGGCCAATCCCTCTGCTCATAGAAAGGCAACTAGAGCAAGTACCCAGGGCAAACTGTGTTTTGAACATCTGCTGAGATGGAGAATCTGCAACAGCTCTGGCAAACTGTTCCAGTGTTTGGCCACACACAGTAAAAGGCTTGCTAGTTAAAACTGACCTAATATTGACCCTAATGATTCCGTCTGCACAACATGGTTACATTTCCCATTACTACTGAAATCCTATCAAGCTTTTTGTCAAGTACAGGGACAAGCATTCACAACATACCTCAAGATTCACATTGTGCAGGGACTAAGAAATTAAGTAATCACATTACATCCTCAAGGAGGGAAAGGAAAAACAAAAAAGAGGAAAAAAAGGCAAGTACCATCAGATTTAGTCCTAACATTTATGGATAGGAGACATTACAGGCACAGCTGTTTAGTACAAAACTTAGTGAGAAAGTGCCAAGAAGACAGAAAGAGAGAAAAATCAGAAATTCACCACAACATCATTACATTGAGAAAATCATACTTGCACATCCAGATACAGTCCAGATGCAAAAATTACGCATGTTGCTATTGCATCTATTATTTTGGGAGCAGTTTTCCCATTGATTATGTATTCAAAACTCCCACTGCCAGCACTGAAAGTTCCATGAGTCTGAAAACAGTGATTTCTTAAATAAACTTCACACTTTAAATGAAGGAAGAATTCACACAAAAACACAGCATAATAAATAAATTATAGAACTATTTGCCTTATAAAAAGTCACATGAAATTACTTTATGTATGTAAGTAGACTGATGTTCCATTAGAATTCTATGACAGATCAAATTTTGACTTGTACAGTCTGATACTATTATGTGCCAAGACAAAACAATACTATTTGTTTTCCAGGACAAAACGATACTAGAATGAGTTCTACTTACATATAGCCATAGGCAGAAAAGATGTGCTGAGATACTCTATAATATCCTTGTGCAAAAATGGAGGAAAGGTAGCTAATGTTGAAATCATTGTATAAGGTAAAGTACTCAAAATATCATCACTGAGAAAAGGAAGTAAGCATGTAGTAGTGTAAAAAATTGATTGCCCAAGATCTGTTGAATAAAACGAAAGACATATAGAATCATTACAATGAAAAAGTAATTATGACTATGTAATTCTTTGTTAACAAAACTAAAAAATTTAATTATATTTAAATTCAAGCTTTCCTCTCAAAGTAATTTGGGAAGATAATCACTGTAGACAAATTACTTCACCCTCCACTTTTAAGCCACTCCTAAATAGAGGGAAAGAACTGTTGAACACTATTCTGAAGAGTTTGAAGGGAATATGAATACTATAGCCAATTAAATAATTGGTTAAAATCAATGTTGATTTTAATCATACAGTGATTAATGCACGATGGCTTGAATTTAAGCAGAGATATTACTAGAATCAGAATTTGAAATGCACATTGTATTGAAGGCCAGCTTTTGCAAAAAACATTCTATTCTTTATCAGTCATATTAAAATAAGTTTTATCTTAATCACCCTCAAGAGTTCTGCAAACTCACGTATATTGACTACAGGAATGTCACTATCTTTTTCAAACCACATGTAATTAAACTACAGATCTTGATTTCCTGGGAAACCATTGAGGCCAAATGTGGCCCGAGCTTAAAAGGAAAGGAGTATTTCTCAAGATTTTCTACACTTATTCTAATTAATCATACTGCAACTCTTTGGAAAGGATACTTAATAAATGTGCAATATTTTAAGATCCAAAGGGAAGAGATAGTTTAGTGTCTATCTGGGCCCTGTGGAATCTTTTTACTTTCTCCCAAATGAGGAACTGAGCTGGTGCCTCTGACAAAGGTTACAGCACTCAATGAACCTCAAGTTTGAACCTGTATGATGATCCAAAGACATCAGAAGGCCTTCCTCCTGCATGAGAGGGATTACTTTTGTTAATTACTCCCCAGCCTTAAGTACATTACACAGGCCTTCAGTCACCCCTGTACATCTGGTGTGATTTAAAACTGTCCCTGTAAAGCACAGAGAGATCTGCAGCTGTAAACATCCTGGGTCATAGCAAAAACTAAAATTAGACCTCCATTTCAGTAGTTCTGGCCAGTCTTATACACAAGGGCCTAACCAGACCCTCAGTGCTACAGAGTGCTTCTCTCTTGCAATACATGTATCAGCTAAACACAGTCTTTTATAACCTGATTGAGCCAAAGCTCAGGATTGCCTAGCATAGCAGTTGTACTTACCCAAACAACACTGATTGTTCTCATTAAAAAATACATATTTCTTTTAGTCAATTACTAGGATGAGAAAGAAATAAATAACAAGCTGTATTGCAAAATTTCATTCTCCACACACAAAACTATAAAAAATAGCAAGTGATCTCCCCTTGCCCCAAGCATGAGTCAACCAAATTATTCCTGGCACACAGTCATCTAAAATTTTCTTAAAAACCTGCAAGACAGTTCACTCCTTCTCCTGTCAATTCATCCTAATGCTTAATCATCTTCATCATATAAAGATCTTCCTTATAAAAAAGATTTTCATTGCTGCCATTTAAGTGTATAACTTCTTATCCTGATAAATATAACCACAAATGGATTGGTTTCGTTTATTTGTCCTCACAGCAACCTTTACACATTTTCATACGATAATGACATCTCCCTTCCATTTTTCTCTAATCTAGATAAACCAAATTCTTTCTGGTTTTCCCTCACTGTTCACATTTATTAGACCTCAAATCATTCCTATTTCTTTTTCCTGGACTCTTCATATATAATACACGTTTTTCTTGAAACTAGATGGACAAATCTGAAAATTTGACTTCAGCTGAGGCCTTGCTAGGGCTGTTAGGATAATAAACATAATGCTTTTGGTGTCTCATACACACACAAAAAAATGCCTACACATTGCTAGGATAATATTTATATATTAGTGACTTACGGTCTTCTCTGATTACTGTTAACACCCAGAGCTCTCTGCAGTACAGCTTCTAAGCTAGTATTTCCTCCATTTCCTTTGATTTCTCTCACTTAAGCATAGTATTTTACATTTCTCCTTTGGAAATGTTTCAAAATAGAATGCAACTGCCACAATTACTTTGAATTGCGTATCTTTCACACAAAGCACATGCTAGTAACCATCTTTACAACACCTGAAAATCCAAGTGCTGCCTCAATTCTATCTGCTAAGTAAAACAATTAAAATGTTTAATAACACTAGACCCAGCACAGTCTCCTGTAAGATTTCCCTTTGGTACAACCTTCCAGCTGCCAAGCCACTGGTAATTACTCCTAGAGTGTTTTCCTTACTCCAGTAGGGACATTAGGATGTAAAGTGACACAGCAAGAAAAACGTGACTAAGGACAGGAAAACTGCACAAGGAGAGCCACTGTGTTGCCATACAAAAAAAATTATGTTTGTCCAATGTTATTTGTTCTTTACATGTCTCCACTGATTATTAATTATGACCAAGTTAACTACTTAGAAAAACACTGTCTTGATAATTAACTTCACCATTTCTAAGAATTGAAGCTAAGTCAACAGGTCTATAACTTGCTATGACCCCTACTTTTGCAAGATCATACCATTTCCTAGTGCAGCAGTCTTTGATTCAAACATACCATTGCCAGCCCAAAAGAAATTAAGCACTTAACAGAAACAACTTTCCTCCTGAAGGGTTTCAGCAGCTTTATCAGAGAGATAATCATCTTCCTATACAGAACTATGTAAGTAATACATCATGATAACCATAATGGAAATTAATATTTGACTAATAAATAGGGAGAATACTGGGCTGCTGAAACCCAGTATGGAAAGGCTAACAGATTAAGAAGCCAGACAGAAACAGAGCAGAACTCGAGAGAAAACAATACAAATACAACACAGCCACAAAAAAAAAAAGCTTGTAGCTAATTTAAAGCACAAGACAATATTGTTTTTCTCTGAGTCAGACAGAGATGTTGCTATCTTTTTTACACAGGAATATTTCAAAGCCATCTCAAAGCACAATTATCATGTTTTTTCTTCAATTAAACGTATACTATATTCTGTGTAGAGATGGACCTTCACCAGAACACTCAATCTGTGTATTTGTTATAGGCCAGATACACATTTGCAAGCTCTTTGTGCTTTTTTAAGAGACCCACCCCAAAAAGACAGACTGAAGGTATCCCAGCAGATTCAAGTTCAAAATCTGGATATTATTACACCAATCTTCTAATTTTTGTTACATACCACTGCATTTTAGTTACATACCACCATACCATCACTAAAAATCAGACAACCCCAGAATTCAAACCCAAATCCACATTTAGCAAAAAAACATCCTTTATTTAAGAAAGTCAAACCAAACACTTGGATATAAATGCATCCTAGGAGATTTGAAATCCAGATCCAGGTCAGTTTAGGCCCATCTCTTCTACTGCATATATGCACCACTCATGGATTCTCAGCACTGGAATCATTCAAGGGCCTGCTTACCATGTTGACCATGTTGTAGCAAGGGAACTAGATCCAGTAGTGTCACCAGTGTCACGTAAAGTCCTTGATAGTCCAAAGATGGGTAGTCTGATAACTGAGCATCACGACTTTGCTGGCCACGTTCAGATGGAGCATCTCGCAGGACGCTGTAAAGGAGGGAGCGAGTAACAGTAGGGTTGATGGAACTGACCTGTGGTCTTAGAGATGGGGTGAGTGGGAATGGCACAGGAAAAAGACACATGGTCATGGGCACTGTCAAATTGGAGGCATCTTGATTCTCCTTCTTCCCTGTGCGGGACAAAATGCTGTTGGGGGGACAAAGAAAAAAAAGAGACAACAAAGACACAAAGAACAGCACATTACATTGAAATGACACTATAAAACAAATAATAAAAGACCAGATACATCCCACATAAGATGCAATCACTACTGAAACCAGTATGTCTACAAATCTAGCAACCATTTACTTTCATGCTTCAAGATAAGAGAATTAAAAATTGACATCTAGGAAAATTTCATTGCATCTCATGTGTTATCTGGTTCATAAGGAGCAAAAATATAAAAATGCATGTTTCAGTGCCCTACCCATGTTTCACAGTTAAGAAAAATTCTGAGAATTAAAAGTGTCTAGCTGTGTCAAAATAGGCTGGTATTTTGCTCTGAGATTCTGAGGATTTTGAGAGATTTATTTTTCCCCCCTATAATCTTTTGAGCCAACTGACTGAAAACATGCAAAATATAGGTGTGGCACTTGCAGAAACATGTTTTAGCAAAGAATAAACATGTGTGTTTGTTAAGATAGTCTTAAAAATCACATGTTTATTGCATTAAAATAATGTCTGTATGTATTTTATGATACTGTTTCATGACCACTCACTCAGTATCATTTGAGATAATGAAGTTTAAACAGGCACATGGATTTAGAAATAATATAATATTTCTAAGATGTTAACTAAACTACATTTGGAAAAGTCATAAAATAATATATAGTAGATGGTCTTTAGCATATGTTTGTGAGCTAATGATAATGATTGTTTATGTGTGTTTTTAATTTTGCCCATGTTTAGGGAGGAAACATTTTACTTTATGAATACAAACACTCCTTGGGTAAATAGTTACCTTCAAAAATCTAAGGGCTAAGCAAGCAAGACCAATTATGTAACTGCAGATCAGACAGTATGTTACCATACACTCCTGCTGTTACTTACGTTATTATTCAACAAAACTCACTATAAATTAAAGGAGAGATAATTTCAAAAAATAAAAAGAATTTAGTGGGAATCAAAATAGAGGCTATACGTCAACCAGCTTGTTATGTTGTTTTAAGAATGTTGTAAACATGGTAATCTAATTTATTAAAAAAATAAACCCCACTATTTTAAATAGAAATAAATTGTCACTTAAGCAGTGTTATATTTTAGTTATCAAGCAATTATAGGGTTAGTTCATAATGTCCATATGTGCCTATAAAATATAATATACCTTTTAAATATATTAACCCACACACAATGCTTTTTTTTTTTTTTTTTCCCTTTTTAAAGCATGTTTTGCACCTCTCAGTCATTGGGATTTCCAAAAGCAGTTGCTGTTGGTTTAACTCTTTTCCCAAAGTCAGTGTTAAAACTTATAAAAGACAAGTCAGTAGCACTAAGATTTTCACTGACTCATGAGAGCAGAATTATGTCAAGAGGGAGCACTTCTGGAAACCTCTGTTCTCTTTAACAGTACAGAAATACCTATCATATAATCACCTCAGCAATTGTCAATTCAACAGTTTACACAAGTAAGCTAAACTCTTGCTAAGGTGCTTATAAGAGAAGGTGTCATTCATTTGCCACATATATAAAACACTTCTACAAAACCAGTTCTTTGCCAAGTGGCTACTATCACATCACCCTTACAGTCAGAGATGACAGACACAGTCTGTCTTGAGCAACTTTTTTTTTGTCTTTTTTTACTGTGCCTCACACATTTGGCAAATTATTTTGGTTTCTGTTACCCAATGTCCAGTACAAGAAACGTGACCACTGTCACGATAGTGCTTATGAAATTGTATCAGAACATCACCTAAGATCTAGTATGACTTTAAAAACAAATTATCAGAGTGCTGATTCCTTTTAATTTGCTTGATGTTCATTTGCCATATTTTGCAGCTTGTATTTAGAGATATGAAGGTACTACACTATATTCCTTTCTTGTCTACCAACAGATAATACCAACTACCCATCTCTTTACTTGCCAAAACATTGCTTCAAAAGCACTTAGTTCCTTCCTTTTTATGCTGAGCTACAGGCCCATCTCTGGATTAGATGCCAAAGCAAACTTATTGTATCTTGATCAAGGCATCCTCCTGTTTAACAGTAATAAGACTAGATCTAAATTCCAGCTGGAACTACACCAAATTTATTTTTAAAATACCAAAAAAAACCCCAAAATTTCACATCCAGGCTTTTGCCTGACCCATATTTTTTAAAAGCAATAAACAGAAGAGTCAAAACTGAAAATCTAGGAAGTCCCTTAAGACCAAGATACAATGACTGCAATTTGCTTCTGTTTTAATTCAAACCAAGTACTGAGAATTTGGGAGTATCTGCAAATCATAACTCCATACTGAACTTACTCCATACTGAACTTGCTCTCCAATAAGGGACAAACCTACTAAGGCCTGTTTCAAGATGTGTATATCCTTGCTGCAAATCTATCCCAAAATTACTGCCTTCCTGGAAAGGTTTCCTAAAATGCCTACAAGTGAATTACATCTCACCAAGGCAGCAAAACAAGCTTGGCCATTAATCAGCCACCATGGCATTTATAACTATGCCTCACATAAATTATTTTACTTAGAAATACATATGGAGAATTTTCTTCAGCAAAATGTGAAACAATACGCTTTTCTGTGAGATGTTTATTAAGCCTTAGATCATTCCTCAAATGAGGGAGAAATCACTGAAAATGAGCAGGGCATGAAACAAATTCATGCTGTAATGTAAAGAAATGCTTTTCCCAAAGAGAAAATTAAAGAAGAACTAAATGAATCAATGTGCTATGCATTGTGTATGGTGATTTTATGTGATGTTTGTTCATAGAAATAAGGAATTTATTTTTTCAGCCATTCCACATCTGTTCCCCCCACCCCTGAGCTTGTAATTTATGGTGGCTGCATACAGAGCAAAGGGGCAAATTCATCTCTTGTGCAATCCATCTTTAGCCAGCAAAATGACACCACATATGAATGTGATTCAAAACAGTGGGCACATCCCACTGAAAAGAACACAGTCAACGTGTCCATAATATGTAAAGGTAATAAACAGTAGATTCTACTTCTGTAAAACCCAATAATCATGTGGAATTTCCCTGACTATTCCTCCATTATTTCTGTGGCTACACGTGTTCATCAAGAATTGTTTATCCTAAAAAATTCAGCTGCAAGGAGAGTAGACAACCTGGGAAATATTTTTAAAGTTAATTTTAAAATAGTAGATGGTAACAACCAACCTAAAACCTCCAGAAATCAATGGGCATTTTTGCTTCAGTTGTATCAGCATTCTCTTAGCAGCCCAAATTAATTGCATGTGCTCTATGCTAAGCTAGAAAGATTATTCTCCACCATGTACTTCTATCATTGATGTTAAACCTTGTACAATGGAGTCTTAGTGTAGGAGGCAGAAAGGAGACTCAGCATGCAAAATATTCAAATAAATTTTTGAACACGCTCTTCAGAAAGGTTCCTAACCAGTCTGTTTAGTTTGAGGGTAAATCTTGCAGAGATCTGCACACAGTGGGTGGGAGTTTCCTTCTTTCCATCTGCCACACTAAATACAGGGTGTGTTGTTTTGCTTTTTTATCCATCTTCTTTCTTAGTATCAGCAAGTGTATAAACTTATACTGGTTCAACCATAGCACTCAGGCTTTGGAGTTCAAACTCCCCAGTTAGAGGGATTTAGAATGTGAATTTGACCTTGCTGGGTATAAGAACTCAGTCCACTTAAATTTAGATCCAAGTCCTGGTATTAATTTCTCACACCCTTTTAGTTCTGAGGCTGATCAGATCCCAGATCATGAAGGACAAAGCAATTTGTGCAGATCTGCGTATCAGATATGAGTATCACTTCTGCACTTATGAGATTCAGCATTATCAAAAGAGGATTTTGGTTCAGTCCCATTCTGAACATGAAGTAAAGAAATGGAGTTGCTCGATTGTGCAATTGCTGCCCTGATTTCTGATCTGCTCTCGTGGTGGCTAAGTACAAAGCCCAGGAACAGTAAGCCCAGGAACATCACTGCTCCTGGAGTGTGAAGAATTTATCACACAGGGCATGTCAGCTGTACTGCTTAGAAAGATGAAGACAACAGAGTGATATAAAGACATTTCTTTAAGCAGCACATTCTAAATCTATCCTGACCCAGTGAACTTCCAACCAAAAAGAAACGTATCTCATTACAGTACTTGGTAGTTACAGCTAAAAGAAAAACTGTTCAAAATCAAGTCCAGCTTTCTTGCTTTAACAGCTTAAAGGCTCGAAGTATTTAAGCAAAAGCTGTCTTGCATAAATAATCTTACTTAAATGCAATTTAAGCATGCATTGTGTAAATAATCCATCATAACAGCCTGATGTGGGAACAGAGATACATTTCAGAGGTATCTTTAGTGACTCTTTGAACATTTTTCCCACTGCTTAATACAATGAGACAAAATTTAATCTAGTTATCTTCAAATAAAATGTCCTAGTGGTTGCTGTAAGTTTCTTCAAAAGTCTAAATGAGGAGGGAAACAAGCAGTTCTGCTCTTGAAATTTTCAAAAGTAAACAGGAGGTTTTCAAGTTTGCTGTGAGCAGGTATTCCACTAAAAATATTTGTCTATGTGTTTCTCCTTTTCATAAACAGGGTCAAGAAAATTTTGATGTATCCCACGCTTTCTGACTGTTAGAATGTTCTCATTCTCTCAAGTTTAAATTCTTGCTTCTCAACTTGTATACGTTATAGGAGTACATGTACAAATATATGGGAAAATTGTATTTTTTTAATGTTTCCTCCTCAAATAAGGCAAATAGCTTTATTTCCAAACTACTTTCTGACAGCGGGGACAGTCTTTCCAGGTATACATCAGGAAGTTACGCATAGAAATGCAGTTTTAACTGCATTTTTCTGGATGTGAAAACTAGTGCCAGCCAAAACCAGCAGATAAAAATCCCCTTCATGGTCAAAAGCCATTTTAAAAACAATTTGAAAATATGAATCCACTAGGCAGCACTGTGTAATGTATGTTATTCTCAGTAAAGTCTCACATTTTTCCCACCTCTTTTAGCAGGACAAGAGGTCGTATTTCCTATTCATCATGTACTCTGTATTCATATGTTCTTTAGTACTATACATTATTACTAAATATTGGACTAAGTAAAAAAAACTTGGCTCAGAACAATCCTGACCTGTTGTTGCCATCCAAATCCAAATCTGTACACAAACTTTGTGTCTACTCCTATTGTTCCAAGGGACTGAACCAGAACCCAAACCAGCACAGGCACAGCACAGCACAGTACAGGAAGAACCCAGTTCTGTTTGTCTGGCTTGCCACTCTGGGATCCTGAGGCACCAGAACTGTCAAGGAGGTCGTGAGTATATGTATCTAAAACTCCGTAGGTCACAAATTCCTTTCTTCACAAGTTCAGCATGTTTGTGTGTTCAGCTAAGTCTTAGGAGGGCCAAGCAAATGGATAATCAACCAAGTTTATTCTAGAATCAGCCACTCAGTAAGGGGGCTTAACTGGGCAAATTGGGCAACAGCCACTGAAGAGATTCATTCATGCCATTTTTTCCTTAAGTTATGCTCTGACTCTTTTTGGCTGACCATTGACCCATTAAACCTGGCAACCAATTCAAAACTAATCAATATCCCCTACAATTCTTTAGCTCTTTTTTTCTTCAAATGCATTAGTCAAAACTTACCTCAATAACGTCTGAGAAAAGTATTTCAGAGTATTTGCAATGTCAGTTCCAGAGGGCACAGGGTATATGTTGTGGAGAACCCGGTTGTGGTATTCTTGAAGGTAACGGATTTTGGAAGCAACTACATAAAAGACAAAAAAACAAACACAGAAACTTTCATTTAGTTTTTTTTTGCAGATTTTGAGAGTCATGTCTGTTTCTTCTATATCTCTTTTGTTTTGTTTGGGTTTTTTTTAAGTATTAAACTCGATAACAGAAAAGTCTCTCTGTTCCCTCTGTTCTGACTGAATAAATTGTACAAGAGTGCCAGGGAGAATACATGGAAGTGAATTTCTGCATCTGTATTAGGCAAACTTGGTGCTAGCAAATTAAAAAAATACATATTACCACTCTGCACTTCTTCCATGTCTCCAAGCATCTCAAGATTCATTTATAATGAATGAGTCATTGGATCACAGGAGGTTCATGTGAGACAGATAAGTATGTCTATAGCCAAAGCAGAGATATAAGGTAAGACAGAGAGAGCTTATGTGATTTACTGTAGGCCATACATTTACTTTATGCAATGAACTAAAGATTTGAAAAGATCTGTGCTGTTTATTTAAGTGTCTTAGAAAGCGTGATCAAGAAGATGAGGGGATTTCAAAGAGCAGTAGGAGGTGTACACCCTCAATGAAACCGTTTTTTATTGTATTACAAGTAACAGTGGGTTTATTTTCCAATAGGGATCCTTGTTCAGCATTGGGAAGAGATTACCCACCCGAGTTGCATTGCCTTAGATTGCCTATACAACAGAAGACAGACTCATGTAGAGACACCTACACACACTCAACTCTTCCTGCTCCACTCAGATTAATCAACTCTGCCGAGAGACAGAGTGCATTGGCTGTGGCAGAGGGCTACTCAGCTGTGCTGGACTGCAGACACAGCCTCGTGAAAGCAGAGCTGCCTGGGAACTGTTCATCATGTTAAAACTGCACCAAGATTGTAACAGGCAGTTAAAAGGGGAGATACTTCTGAATTCTTTCAGACCTTAATAATATGGATTATAACAGTGTTTCACTACACCAAGATACACGTTCAGATATACTGAAAGATGTACCAAGATATACCTCCCCTATAGGGCTCCTTTGGTGTGGAAGATAAATCATGCTTCTTAAACAAGCAATTAGTCAATACTTTGTTTCATTCTCATGGTCAAAGGGCATTTATTAAGGAATGAATACTATTAAGTCCTCCACTGAACAGAAAGGCACCAACTGCCTGAGAGATATCACTGTGCCTCTCGCTGCTGAGATATCTGAACAGTTCATGAACATTCTGATTTTTTTCTGTGCCACTGGCAAGTTGAATGAGAAGGAGTGACACTGTATGCATATTACAGAAAAAGACTGATGGACAGACAACAAGTGCAAAGTGTCTGAAAATACTGTTGGAAGTTCAGCTTGAGATACTGAAAGCCATTTTGCCAGTACAGGTTACAGTACGCACTGGACTTTCACATCCAGGAAACAAAAGATTCAGTTAGTGGTCAGCCACACAAAAAATGAGGTTTGACAATTTCAAGTCAATTATCCATAAAATGAGGAACACTCAAATAATCATCAAATGAAGAATACTGTTCTCTTGAATGCATGACAAGAAATCCAGTCTTCCACACCCAACCAAGGTCATTCTTTAACTCACTTCCTGCTGTAAGGACTGCACTCCCCAGTTCTTGCAGCAAGTGAAGCTTCTACAGACAAAAGTCTCCCTCACGATATTACCTGACTTCATCACAAGGAGAAAGCCCATCAGGTGACTGAAGGGCTGGGCTCTGTGTGAAAACAGCAAACAAAAATGCAACCAGGGACACTATCATAATGTATATGCAAAAGTAATAAACCAAAAATACACAAGCATCTTTAGTTGTATTTCCCCATCTTTAAGTCTTTTACTTCACAAGTTTATTTTAAAGTGACATTAATGAATAACTAAAAATCAATCAAGACTTCTTCCCCTTCCCTTCAAAGAACTGAAAACAGAAGTTTTGTCACATGGACTCAGATCTCCTCAGGATAGCTGAGAGCCTTTCAGGCCACCATGCAGGCCTGTGGCAAATTAACTGTGCTTTGCAGGAGGTTATCCTGTGTGACACCAACCCTAATGAGCTGCCTACACAGTCCCCAAACCATGGGGCTAGGAACATCTGGGCAGGATGCGTTTCACTCCAGATTACAGGGGTCGACTGGAGCAGTCAAAGACTGTTTCCCCTTTCTCATCTCACCCCTCCTTCTTTCTGCCCACTAATTTCAGTTTTAGTCCCAGATGTGCAGGCCACCTCGGATTATTTAAAAGGTAGACGTTTGTTTTAACTGTCATAAAAACTAATCTAGTTTAGTTTCCGGATTAAGAAAGCAATAACTTCATAAATGTATTTTGTGATGTTGCTTCCTCTTGTCAGGTTCAAAAAAAAAAAAAAAAAAAGAGTATGAAACCAAATATATTTGTAAAGGACACAGACTATCCGTCACAGTACCCAACTAAGAACAATTCACAGCAATGTGCACAGATTACTGTGGCTGCCACGGTTTGCTGTCAAATCTCTTTAAATTAAATGGACTAACAAAATGCCAAAGATGATTACAGAATTCAGATCTAGATGTATTTCAGAGAGCTGTGTGCCTCTCTACAGTTACTAACTTTCAATAAAGGGCATAGGGTACCTAGTATCACTTAGAACCACATTTTTTTAATAAAGATGAAAATCCATTTACTTCTATTACTTGGTATTGTTGTGCAATTGTATCAGGCAAAATATCAAAAGAGAAAACTAATTTACAAAGCCTAAATATTAACATTAGCTTTAAGCTAAAGGTTTCAGCCTCACTTCTCAGTTGTTTCCCAAAACTCTGTCCATTTCAGCACAGCCTCCCAGAACACAAAACTTCTGAAGGAAAGCCCCAGAGCAAAAACTGTGTCAGCTTTTGAGTTACAGCAAGTGTGTGAATGACCCCATTTTCTGAGTTTCTGAGTAGCCAGAGACATACTTCAAAAAGTGATGTCACCGTGTGGAAGTACTTGGCCACTGTCATAGGGTCATCACTAAAAATAAATAGTTATCTCACTTGGATCTACATGGACCTCACTAAACTCCTCAGCCCCTGTGTAAGCATTGCCTGAATCAAGAGTGAAACAATTAGGAGTCCTCAAAGACAGCCTTGGCTGCTCCATAGTCCTGGAGGAGAACAGAGCAGGCATCAGGCCATCTCAGGACATTACTTACCACAACTAAACACCAATTACTGCTAGTTAAGGTGTAAAAGAATTCATTTTCTTCGAATATAACAAAAGACCTCAGGCATGCTGTGAAGAGTCAAATGATGAAAATCACTGTTGATATGTCTGGTACGCAACACAAGATGTGAACAGTCACAAAAAAGGGAAGCTTCTCCGGTCGACTTCCCAGACTGACACCATTTTACCTGTTCACAGAACCTGCCCAAGAGCTGTGGGATTCATGTTTAGACCAGCATATCTTCTATTCCGATCAGTGTGATTCTTCATTTGCAGTGTTTCACTGATATTCTTGGTAAACAGAGATTCATTGTGACTTGTGTCCTTCCCAAGACATTCTGGTTCTTGCCTGTCATTAGGTGAGGGCAGAAGCAACAACAGCAACAGCTGGGGTTTGAAAGTTTGACTAGTAGTGATGTATGCACACCAACACATCCTGGTCAGAGTCCATTACTCAAAAATTGCAGGTGAGGGAATCTTTAAGTAATGTAGAGACAAAAACATTTGGTAATGCCATAAGAACTAGTCAGGGAAGCAGCCTTGGTGAATAAAATACATTCAGCAGGTTAGAAGGCACAGGATATGTCCATTAACCAAATATTCTTCCTGGAGTATCATGAAAAAGAACGTTAGGAGGCAGAAAGATCCGAAATCTGGACCCCAAGTAAATCTTAAAATAGAGAGCAATAGGGACACAGCAGGCCTAGATGTAGTGTCTTGAAAAGTACAAAGGGATGAAAAGAAAAAACAGCCAAGGATAAAATATGAAACAGAAGCTCAAACAGAGCAGACCAAAAGCATTAGGAATGGAGGAACAGAGAATGCAGAATAGAAAAGGAAGAAAACGCCATAGCCAGTGCTGGGACAAAAAGCAGCACAAATTCTTCTGCATGGCAATGTGAAGGAAGTGTAATTAATGTATAAGTATCACACTAAAAAAGAAGCAATTACAGAACTCAGGTGGAAGGTGGGGAAGGCAGCAGCAACAGAACGGTACAAATCCAAACACTGCACAATTCAGGGCTTCTGCACAGTCAGAACATTGTGTCTCTGTTTATGAGGCTAGGACTGCACCTTTACAGCAATAAATTAACATCTGCATAATATTTTTAAAGCAAGATCATCCATCACTGTAAATAAGCAGCAAAACCTAAAGGAAAAAAAAATACAGGTATTCTTTTCGTTAGATCTGTTCAGCATAGGCATATATAAACACAAGGAGCCTCCTCAGTGACCTGGAGGAAGAAGAGAGCAAGTCTCAGCATGTGAAGTGTCAAATCACATCACGTCATCATGACAACCATCAATCCAACCTCCTGGTCACAGACTGCCTGTTCATAACCATGACACTGTATCAGGCAAAAAAGTAGCTTTGACATGGGTGACAAGCTCGACCACCCCAGGATTTTCTTTCCAGCTTTCCATCAGGGCTCTTGCAGACACACCAGGTGCCATGAGCAACAACCGTGGGGAGCACTTCCACGGCCCAGATGCAGGTATCCCAACCACCATGTCATCTAATCACGCTCCGATCACATCTAGCCAACATGGTGGTTAGAACAGCCCGACCAAGCAGAGGCACGCTGGCCGCGGGCAGGGGATGCCAGCAGCCGGGCGAACCCTGCCGGGAGCAGGCACTGTGGCAGGCGGCCTGTGGGCAAGACACGAACACCCAGCCGACATTCACCCAAAAGGTAAGCGGCACGAGCAAGAACGCCAGCACGACTCTTCTCACTCAATCTCACTGCAAGACCACCTGCAAGGTGGCAACGCGTGCGTCACCTCTGCTCTGGCAGGTGGCGGCATCCTCTGGGACAGGGCACAGCGCTGGCACACGGGGCAGGCTGGACCGCTCCCGCCGTGGGGCGGGGGGCCAAGCCGACGGTCTCAATATTAACTCGCACCACCGATCCCCCATTTCCCCCGTTGGGTCCCCGGCACTGCCTTTGCACAAACACGTCGCCGCCCCGAGCGGGCCGCCCTGCCAGCGAGGGACTCCGGGGCTGCGGCCACCCCGCACCGGCGGCGGCTCCGACAGAAAGAGCCAGAACGCCGGCAGCCCCCTCCCCCTGCACCGCCCGCTCGCGGCCGCCGCAGAGCGCGGCAGGAGCCCGGGCAGCGCTGCCCCGCCGGGACGGCGGGCGGACGGCGGCGGGACAGCAGCGCCATCGGCGGGACGGCGCCCCCGGCCCCGCTCCCCTCCCCTCGGACAGACCCCGGCCCAGCGCCCGCCCGGCCCCCACTCACACTGCTCCGCCTTGGTGGACATGCTGCCGCCCCGCTCTGCCCCTCGGCGCCGCGCAGCGCTGGCCCCCGGCCGCGATGAAGCTGTCGGTGCCGCTGCCGCTGCCGCAGGGCTGCGGGCCGGGGAGCGGCGGGCGGGCGGGACCGGGCGGGAGCGCGCTTAAAGGAGCAGCGCGCCTGGCGGTCGCGGCACACAGCATCCTCGGGAGGGACGGGAGCGGAGATGGGACGGGGAACACGGGACATGGGATGCAGTGGGATGCGATGGAGAGGGGGAGGCCGCCTGGCCCCGCGGCAATCCTGAGGCACCCTCCCTAGCGGGGCTCTGGCCCCGCCGAGCTTGTCGCAGCGTCGAGTTGGGAGCTGCCGAGCCAGAGGGTCCTGATAAGCATCGACGGAGCCCCCGGGGCCGCCAGGGTGGCCGGGGCTGCGGAGGGGCTAGCGGTGCCCTTGTTCGGCCCCGCGGCCGGTTCCGCGGGAGCTGCACTGAGCGAGGACAGCGGTGGTGACACTGCCAGGGGCTGTGCTGTGTACGCCGTTTGATCCTTGACATGGAACAGGACCGCCGTTCCCTTGAGTCCTTCTCCCCTCGGCCCCTGGGCTCCGGCTGTGTGCCCCAGGCGGGCAGGCTGTCAGGTGCCTCTGCCCGGCTTTCCCCACCTGTTTCCATAGCGCACCAAGCACCTCGCCACGGCCATGCCTTCCCCGAGGGGACAAGGGCTGCGCTCAGCCCCAACTGCGTCCCTCTCCATCACCACATCCCAGCCATGGTGACCGCCCCAGGACGAAGGTGGGATGAAAAGAACGTTGGTCCAGTTGTGGTGGGCATACAGTAATAGCAATAAAATTCATTTGCTCCAAGAGAAATTACTTCACTGCTGAGTGTACTGTCAGCTTCCCCAGTGTCCTGACTTGTCCTTACCAGGTCTCAGAAATGAACGTTTAGCTATGAGTTTCTTCTTTGAAACTTTCCAAACCAGTTTTTCAGATCTTTATACCTCGGAAAAAGCAATGTGAAAGCATCAGTATTTCATCAGGGCACGGGAGTCTTGGTGTTTACACACCAAAAGATCCATTGTAACATACTCTTCTCAAAATGCTGAGGTGTGTAAGATAGGTAGGCCTGTGGCAGCCAAGGAGAACTGCTGTGCTGTGGAGGTGGAGGAAAATAGGTATGTTTTGTTATTCATCATACAAGGCAGTGCCTCCAAATTACTGCTGCCCTGATTTGGGGACAATGCACATTCAGTGCCAGGAACTGTGGTGAAGGGGCAGAGGCTGTTCACTGGCATTTAACTGGTTGGCTTTCTTTCTGAACGCGATTTTCTAAAAATACTGCATGGGCAATGTTTCTTCAACAGCAGTTAATTAGGTACAAAACAGAGCTCTTACTGGAGGCCATAGTTCTTTGCACACTCCCTGCTGCTTGTGAGCCCCAAAGAGAGAGTGAAGCCAAATGATACCTCTGTTTTCTCTTTTAAGTTGAAATATTTGAGAGTAAACATTTAAGTTTTTTCTTTTATTAGAAACTTCATTTAATGAAGTGCCCAGAGAGGTCGTGTGGTGCTACAAGCCCTGCTTTTGCCAGCCCTATGTCTCACAACATGGAGCATAAGTGATGAAAATAGACAAATGGCTTTCAGACTTCATTGGAATAAGATATTGAAGACAGGTTTCATCTTTGAATTTCTGTCTGTTGATGCAACAAATCAATCTGTACTGCTTTATTGCTCATTACAGAACAATAGGGAACTCTCTGCACTGAGGGGAACTGAGCTTGCAGAGGTATCTTTAAAATATACCAAGTGTTCACATACCAGAATGATGAGCTTATTAAAAACATCCAGGATGATAAAGCAGGAGTACACTGAGAAAATATTAGTTCAATTTCTCATGTAAAATTTCTTCTTTGGTTTAAGTGCCTGAAAACTGTAGCTATGCCTGCATTGACCGAACAAGGTCCTACACAGTGCAGCATGTAGTTCAGGTATATGGTAAGCAATTTATTGCTTAGGAGTCCTTCTGCATTGTCTAAACAATGCCTAAGCCCTACATAAATTCTATATTAGTCAGTTGTTGTTCAGTCAAACAATTTAATAGTGTCCTAGTTTGTTAACTCGAGTATAGAGACTCACGCTTTAAAATCGTGAACAAATGTCATTAAGGAGCAAATATAAGAACATGATACTCTGGGAATTAATTTCTCAAATCTCTGTGCTGAATCAAAGTCATAATTTCTCAGCAAGATCCTCATGAATGTGCCTAATAAAATGGGTACAGTGCTCCACTGGAAACCTTTTTAAGCAGCTAAGGTTTATGTCCATATGCTTTTTGCCTCTGCACACACTAAGTTAATAGAACACATAAAAGCTGCAGGCATCTTAAAGCCCACAAATCATTAATGAAAGAACATTTTTAACATTAAATGAATGGGGAGTGGCAAATTTACATACCAACTCATGAAAACCAAAAGAATAAATGCTACTTTCTGAGTTCATGAGTGGAAATTTCACAGAATCATGGAATCTTCGAGGTTGGAAAGAATGTTTGGAGCTTGTCTAGTTTAACTGCCCTGCTCAAAGCAAGGTCAGCTAGAGCAAATTGCTCAGGGCCATGTCTAGTCAATTTCAAATATCTTCAAGGATGAAGACCCCACAAATTCTCTAAGCAACCTGTTCAAAGGTTTGACCATCCTCACAGTAGAAAGCTTTCTTTTGTTTAAGTGGAAATTCCTGTATTTCAGTTTGTGCCAATTCCCTGTGGTCACTGAGCTCCACTGAGAAAAGGCTTATTCAATCTTCTTACACACTGAAAAGACCCACTCCCCACCCCAAACGTTTTGACTTTAGGGCTAAACCATCCCAGTTCTCTCACCACTCTTTTATATGACAGGTGCTCCAGTCTCTTCATCTCTTAGCTCTTCCCTCAACTTACTCCAGTATATTCATGTCTTTCTTCTACTGGTGAGCCCAGAATCAGACACAGCACTCCAGTTGGGTCTAACCAGTGCCAAGCAGAGGAGTATAACTACCTCCCTTGACCAGCTGGCTGTGCTTTTCCTACTGCAGCCCAGGATCCTGTTGCCCTTCTTGCCACAAAGGCTCATTGCTGGCTCACAATCAGCTTGGTCTCTACAAGGATCCCCGTGTTGCTCTTTGCAGAGCTGCTTTTCAGCTGGTCACCTCCAGCCTGTACTGGTGCTTAGTTATTCCCCTTGATGTGCATCACTTGGATCTTCACCTGTTGAACTTCATGAGACCCCTGTTGGCCTGTGTCTCCAAGCTCTCATCTGAATGGCAGCACAACCATCAGCTGCTGGTGTATCAACTGGCTTTGCCAGTTTTGTACCATCTAAGTATCGGCAGAGGGTGTCCCATCATCTGGGGCACTGGCTGAGACATGAAACAGCACTGGCCCAGAGTTAACCCCTGCAGTGTAGCACTGGCAATTGGTTTCCAGCTGGACTTTTCACCCCTGATCACAACCGTTTGAGCCTGGCAGTTTGTTTTGCCACTTTTCAATTCAGATCACTGTCAACTTGCCTAGTCCATATTTCCTCAGTTTGCCTATGCTGATGTTATGGGAGACATTGATGAAAGTTTTGCTAAGGATAAACTTTCACTGCTTTCTCCTCATGCACTGAATTAGTAATTTTGTCGTAGAAGGCTATCAGGTCAGTGAGGCTCAATTTTCCCTTTTCAAATGCACAGTGACTGCTCCAAATCACCTTCCTGTCCTTAATGTGTTTGAAAATGGCTTACAGGATTATTTGCTCCATCATCTTCCCATGGACCAAGGTGAAGATAAATGACCTATAGTTTCCTGTATCCTCCTGCTTGCCCTTCTTGAAAATAGGAGTGACATTTGCTTTCTTCTATTTCTCTGGACTCTCCCAGTTGCTTTGGCCTTTTTAGAGATAATATAAATCAGTCTTACAGTGTCACTGGCCAACTCCTCAGCATTTGCGTGTGCATCCTGTCATGTCCCATGGACTTGTGTATATCTGGTTGTTTTGAAATGTGGCTTTTGCGGGATAAGGTAGATAAGGTTTGGAAGGGATGTGGAGCATATAGTTTCTGTGCATTGTGCTGGGTTTTAACTAAATTTTGCCTGCCTAAGAACATGCAGTGTAGTTACAACATAATTCAAGAATAAATTAATGAAATATCCTGGAAGGAGAAAAAAATTCATCAAGAGCAGAAGTCACTATTTATGTGATTGTTGTCACTTCGAATTACATTTTCAAGAATTCAGCTCTGAAAAGACACAAAATCTAGTATTGTTCCTTTTTTTTTAATCTCCTCCAAGCATTAATGAATCTACTTTTAGAAAGGTAATCCTTTCTGAAAAATGCAAATCCTAAGATCACCTACCTTGAATCATGTACAGAAAATGTATTAAACTGTTCATAAATTGAAGTGAATGTGTGCATGTATAAAATTAAATCTATGTATCAGTTTGCAGGGATATAAATCTGCACATCTTTATCCCGAGCTGTTCACTATTACCAACTCTTCAAACATTCTCATGGTGTTTTCCTTAAAGGTTCAGCTTCCAGAGTCACGTAATTACATGGGTCTCTATTTGAATTTTAAATAAAAGTTAGGTCTTGCCTGACATATTCAAAGACTCCAATGCAATATAAACAGTGTTTGAAACAAATGAGGATTTCAATGCCTAAATGAGAGGCAAGGACCCAAATGCTTTGTAAGTTTTATCAAAACACTAAACAAAACCAGCTAACTTCTGATTTCATTTATTTTAAGCTAATGCCTCAATTTTTTGAAACCTCCACACCATTTTTGGCAGGAGATTATCAATTACTGCATTGTGATAGGGATATTAAAAACTGCAGTAGAGGTGGGGACATGTTTGAAATGTCTCAAATTCTTGCTTTAGTCACTACAAGCCTATCTGACTTGACGGCTGTGGCATGGGAGGAGGGAAGGAAGAGCAAAGTCTGTTTGATGAACCAATGATTCCAACAAGAAAAGCCAAACACAGAGTGAACTGGAGAAAGCAAAGGCAAGCTTCTCTGGCCCTCAGGATTTTTCAATCCACATGGTGCTTTCTGGATACTTACAAGGCCAAACTAATGCCAATGAAATGGTCTTGGTATGGGAGTGGAGCCCCTGAACAGCTCCTGCATAGGGACCAACCTCCTCCCTGTGAGATTCAAACAGCAGATGGAGTCCCTCAGGCTCAGATGAGTGTATTGGACAGCAGTAGTGATACCATATTAAATTAAATTTTTCTCTAAATCTTTGCTCTATGTAAGCATTAATCCTCATGAATGATTGTAAAATATATAATCGCTTGAGGAAAAAGTCTATTTGGGATTAAACTGAACAGTTAGGCTTAACTCAGATAGGCTACAGCATGTATCTTGGTTGACACAAGATGATTTCTGGAGCAGTCCCTCAGGGCTCTGACACCTGGGTTAACCAGCATGAGCCATGAGACAGTGAACACCTCTTCATGCTCACAGAAAACCATGTCTGCACAAAAGTAACACAATATTACCGATGGCTTGTATAGTCTTGTGCAGGGAAGTAAGTTCTTCAGAGGTGAAGATATCCAATCTTAGCCTCTGTGCTGAGACTTAAAAAATGCAAGGAAAACTTCCTTTAGTGGTACTATCACATAGGACTATGTACTTTTAAAAAAATACATCAACCAGGCCTTCCTCCTGTGGGAGGGCAGGAAAGTAACTATTCTGAGAAGGAAGGTGTAGAGTATAGTGGGATAGAAATTTGGATGGATAGAGTATTAGAATAGAAGAAGTTGGCAGTAATGGCAGAAGTGATCATGATGTGACCAGAAGCTTGGCTGAAGCCACTGACCCATATCAGTTATACCATCTGGCATGTGACAAATTCATTTCAGTCATCACCGGCTTGGGCTGCTTTAAAGTGAGAGATGGAGCAGTAAAGGGCTCTGTGTTTCATTGCTTGTACTGTGTTTCCAACAGAGGAGTCAGCTTGGGATGTTGATATTTGTCCTTTCTTTCACCAATTTAGAATAATTAAGACTTGGGAAAACAAAACATCATTAAGAAATACAGTGGTTATTTGATTGTTCTTACAAAACTGTAATTTTCCTCTTATTCTGATAATTACTTCAGCTAAGTCTGTGGATGCTTTCTTTATTATTACATTTGTCAGTATCTGTCACTGTGAAAGTCCCTGTTAAATGCCCTCAATTTCTCTTCTAGAGTAATGTCATTAGCCCCTAAGTGAACAAAATACTTAATTTGTTGCCATAGCAGTGGAGTTTGAGAAATACATAGTGACCTGCATAAAGAATTAGCACAAATTTGATAAGGAGGTACTAGGACTATTATAAAATCTGAGATTGGATACAGTGCTCTAAGGGAAGCAGCCTTTGTGACAGCTACCATGCCAAGTTTGTGAAAATTAGCACCACCCTGGCTCAATTATATCTCTCCCCCAAAACACTGATTTTTTTAAACTTTAATATCAGACTTGTGTAGAACTGACTATACCACGTACCTACATGGCTACAATAAAAGCACATTGTAGTGTAGTAATGCTTTAGGAATCAAAATGAGAAGTGTCAAAATACTGCCCTCTTAAACTTATCACAGCATCACGGCCCAAAGGCAAATAAATGAAAAGAGAAATCAAAAAACCCAGATATTTACTTTGCTTGAATATTTCCACACTCAAGCAAAAATACTTGTAAAATGTCTCTGCTGTGCAAAAACAGTTTCAGAGAGCAAAAGAAGGTGTGAGACTTTCCATGAGGCTGTGAGGAGAAAGCATGCAGTGTTCAATGCTGCTGAAGTCCTTGGTGTTTTACCACACCTGTACCATGTTTGTGACCCATGCCAGGGTCGAGATCTTGGCTTAGTAACAGCGAAAGCTTACTGACCTTGCTCCTGCACTTGAAGGCTGCCTCCCTGGGAGCCAGTGAGCTGTCTAGTCTCTCCTCCAAACTGGTTTGCTCCACATGGGAGTTCAGGAGCTACCTGAGATGAAATGAAGGGTGGACTATCAGAGACCGGAACCTTGGTGGAAACAGAAAGTGAACTAAATTGATGGAACTGGGACACTCCTAAAGCAGCCTGTAGGAAAGCTGCTGCACTTTACATGGGAGTGTACTTTTCTCACCTGCAGATCCTTACAAATTGTGCTATCTATTGCAAATTCAGGCCTATTGACAATTGCATAGGATTCCCCAACTACATTTTGCAGATCAAGAGTGTTTATGGACCATAAGCTGAATACTGTTGGGTCTCTTAATTTAAGTGTAAGCTCATCCAAAGCATCCATTCTTCTTAAGAAGAGACAACAGAGTGGCTGAAAGACACTTCTGCTTACTCAGAACTATGAGTACTTTAGCCTAATTGTATACTGCAGCACATAGCAACAACCACAAGGCAGGTAAAAGTTACAAAGTTTAGTTCAATACAAGATCTGTCTCATATGGTATTACAGGAGGGAGTCTCTTGCCTTTCTTTGCAAGGGACTCCACTGATGTCCACACACAAAACTCAGGAGCCCTGAGTGGTACCAGGGCTGCAGGTAGGGTCATTGCTGCTGAAATGAAAAACCTACCAACCATTTTGACCAGACCTTGGGGAGCTTTAGGAAGCCTGAGGAAAAAACAGCTGTTGGAGCTGGAGCCCTGGGCACTACTGGCTGCATTTATCAGCCCAGTTCTGGCTGAACTGTAGTTGGTTTAGACTAATATATAAACACCCTTGCACTCTGAAGTTACAAGTTCATTCATACAACACTAACAGCAATAAAGGTACCTGCAATTCTCTCCTTTTCATCTTGGTATTTTACGGGCCACATTCCCCAGAGCTTCCAGACTTAGCTTTAAAGATCCATTTGCAATCAGTAAAGAAGGCTACATGAAAACTGGAGCATTTTTAAATGCCTGTAAAATGTAATCAATATTGCTTTTAGGAAGAAATGCTCAAAGTGGACTGAAAAGCCAAAAAAAAAGTATTTGCGGAAAACACTTAAAATTTGAAGTAGCTCTTCAGGTAAGCAGTTTCTAAAAATTATCACTGCTTCAATATAAACATCCCTATATATCTGTAGTGCTAGATATTAAACACCAAGTGACTTTCTTACCATATTTCATCTAATGCAGTTCTCAGTGCTTTACTCACATCTCCCAAGTATGTATTATAACTAGGCAATCTTATTGCCATTATTTAAGAGGACAACTACAACAACTGAAATGTAATGTCTTACTGATTAATGTAAACATTACTAGGTGAGAGAAGGATGATGAAATCAGATACAGGAGAAGCAGGTACACTGAAATGTTCAAACTTGATTTTTACAAAAGAGTCTCCAAAATAGCCTTATGATTCCAGTGGATGCACTCACAGTGTGCAGGAGCAAAGCTTCAGAGTGCTTGTCCAAGTGCCCTTCAGCATTGTTTTTTACTCTGGATACCAGGAATGCAGGCACCTATCCAACACTCATTCAAATCTGTGGGAAACTTTCCCCATACACAACTGGGCTTTCACATCAGACTGTTCAACTAAGAAACAAAGCTATAATTTCTTGGGAAAAAATAAACCAGTATGACTTTCTTTAAACACTCAGGATGAATGTCTCCATTCTCTGAAAACTTCAGTCATGGTTACAAGGCTGAAGGGAACTCAAGACAGTTTATTTGAAAATCATACTTTAGAAGTACAACAAGAATATACTTTCACACATTCACAGCCCTACTTTCAGAATCTGTTTTGATCTTAGATATTACAAATGACTTAATGGAGCTATAAATTATATTCTGCTAATACTTAAACATCACAACTAATCCTTAAACATCACAAAAGGTTCATAGTCTATTTTTTGCAAGACAGACATGAAATCATTAGAAGACATTGCTTTATTACACATGTAACAATCATGGGAAAATCTGTCAAAGGTGAAAAACCTTAATCTAAAAACTAAAAATAAATTGAAGTATCTGACAATCATGACCTGCAGAAAAACATTTAGCCTGGTGGAAGAATAAATTCAGTGGCAGAACACACCAAAAAACACATGTAAAGATTAAAGAGAAATTCTCAAGAAAATCATCTTAAATTTTCAGTGTTTTAGTCTGAGATGACTATAATTTTTTTTTCTGTATTTTTCCCATTAATTTACTTTAATGTTTTGATGGTACCTGTATGAGCTGATGCAGACAGGACGCAGGAACAATGACAAAACCACGGATGAAATGCAAAAGAGTAAACCATTTTTTTTTCCTCACCAACCAGGGATCTCCAAAGCAGCAGAGGCACACAAGTGGGAACACAGGCACTGCAAAGCTTAGTCCATGGTGGAGGATCAGCAAACCTGCTGGCTTTTCCTGTATTTCAGGGATCCACACAAGTGTAATTTAGCACTGCACTTTAATCTTACTGCAGGATCCTCAAGCATCTTTGATAGGTTGCCTCTAAGGTTACCACAGGCCTATGTTACCTAGACACGGATCTTCTACTTGTCTAAAACACGAGGTCAAACAACAATTAATATGATATATGTGTTTTCCAGCAGCCAAACTGCAAGTCACTTAAGCATGTTTACAGTCCTCCTCATCAACCTTCCATTTCTCACAGTACCTGATGACAGATTCAGGCTGGTCCAGTGCAGCAGGTGATAGCAGAGTAGACCTACCACTATTTCGTATCATTACACCATTGTATATCTGGGTCCAATTCTAAAATGTCTGCAAAAGCTTTCTGGGACTTGGCCCATGGGATGGGTTATAGTGTGTAAATTGGGATTTTCAAGAGAGTAAATTCGGAGTATTACAGTTTATTGCAGCCTTTATTTTGAAAAGATGTTTTCTATTTCTTTTTATAGCTTGAAAGGTGGCACAGGAACCATCCAGCTGGTCCAAGAATTGCCAGTGAAAATGCTGAGAATCCAATGAGTGTCTCCTAAATTAAAGGAAATAAGGTTAAATAAAACCAAACAAATTGAAATGTTCTCTGCATAAGCTGTCTATTGCCAAGGAAATTACGTGGTATTATTGAACTTCTGCAGCTATAATTCCAGAGATGTGACAGATTCTAAAGGAAAAATAATCCACAAAGGATTATTTTCCATGTTTGAACTAGAAGCACTAGCAATCTATGGCAGTAGGAAAGAAAAGTATCTTAGTCTGTTCCATGCACCAACATGCTTATACAAGACATGTTTAAAAGAATAAAAGACACACTAGAAGACATGGCAAGTTTCTTATTTTCCTACAGGCTCAGTACATTTTGTGCCTATATCTTGAGCTTTTTATAACTAAAATCTTTATAGGAACAGTATTATTTGCATAATAGCTACAGTAGGACAGCTTACCACGATTCAGATAAAAGAGCTTTGGGTATTTACTGACACTGGGAGTTGATACAATAGGGGAGAGAGTTGCTGTTTAATTTAGTTAAATAAATTTAGCTGGTCTTCTATAATCACATACTGGAATACTTGTGCTGGAGACTATAATCAAAGCTTATAAAAGGCACCCCACAGAAAGGGATTTTGTAACATGTTTCTGTAGGATGCTATGACAGCATTCCCTTCCTCTCAGGCACAAATTTCCCTTCTAGGAAGCAGGAGGAGAGGAACTTCTTTGAGGAGTGAAGGGAGTTCTTGGGGAGAGCTAGCTTCTAGGTGGGATGAAGAAAACAAATATCTTCTATATGGAAAAGAACAGCAAGAGAAAGCTTTTTGAAGAAAGCTCTTTGAAGAAAATGGACTTACAGGAGAAAAAAAGAAGTGAAGACTCAAAGACAGAACTCACCAGCAGTCCTACTTTGTCCTCAGGTGGGGAGCTGTGGATCCAGCGGCTGCTCCAAATGGCAGACCTGAAGCAGACAAGTCGGGATGCATAATGCTTTAGAGGACCCATAATTTTAGCCCGATGAGGGGAGAACACAGCTGGGATATCCTGACTAACAAGTGACTACTGCTGCCAGGAGTTCCCCCGTCCTTTGTTATTTTCTTTTACTCAAACCCTGTAGAATGCTGAATTCTGTTCAGTAAAGACAAGGACTTCAGCTGCTTGATAAAGCCCCTTCGTTTTTAAACTGGGTGCAAGAAGCACTAACACCTGTCCTTGGGTGATCAGCAGCAGCAGAGTGTGTTTGTGCCCGCTTGCTGTGAGAGGAGCACCTGGGGATATTACAGCCACCTCCCACGGACTGATTGAGTTATGCTGCTGAGCCCAGGGGGTGGGAGGAGTCTGTCTCTGCTGCTGATGCTGCGAGCAAAATGGAGAAAGCTGTCTGTCCTCCCATCTACTAGAACCTCAAAAGTGTTTTTCCCTCTATATCCATACACGTATGTCTCTCCACACAAATTGTTTTCACCCTAATTACACACTCCCTGGAATTCCTGTTTGCAGATCACTTACTACCATCATTCAAGAAACTGACCCATAAATGACCAGTACCTTGAATAAAATACTTCCCTGCTCCCACTGCAGAGAATATCTCCTTCCTGCACATCCTACCCAAAACATCATAAATCCAGGAGTACTGTGAAGCTGTGAGGCTTCCCTGCTGGGAGAGCAGCCATCCACAGCAGGGAAATGTCAAGTCACCTGCCTGGGTTCAGCATCAAAGCAAAATGTGTGACAGGGTAACAGACAAAGGCAGAAAATTGTTATCAGCATTTCTGGTAGGAGATTATTTAAGGACACAAGTAGCTGGGCAGGCACAGAGAGGGATATGTCTACTCCTCTGCATGCAGAACTGGATGGATGCTGGAGAGCTACAGTGCTGTGGCACTAAGCCCAAGCTTAGGAACCATTAGCCCAGGAACAACACCATGCTAATTAAGCAACTCATCTTGCAAACTGGTTTATAGCTAGTCAGCTTTCACCCATAGCAATCAGACATCTGACAGTCTGTGCATATCTGTTTAAAATGTGGTACTTGTGCACTCAGAGCTGAAGAGGTAGGGAAGTAAATAATCCTCCCCTCAGCTATGGACTACGCCATTTCCAGTATAGACATTTTTAATAGCTGAATTCTGTGCATGTTACATGCAGACATAAAGATTTTTAATTGCAGTAAACATGCAATTTATTAGATTCTCTACTCATTTCTAAATACATTTTATTAATTTTTGCTGTGCTTTTTCCTGCCTTTAACTATCCAATCCTGAATCAGATAACTATAGCATCCTTCTCTAGGTTTCTCTTCAGAGTACACCCTCGAAGCTCTCTTCCAAGACAGTCTGCCACACACTGATGGTGGGGACAGCCTCAGCTTGAGGTTTTTGACAATGTGCAGAATACGTTACCAAGGTGTGAAGAGCAGAGTTAGAAGTCTACATAAACAAAATGTGGTGGATCAGTGATTAAACAGACATATCTGGCATGTTATTTGCCAGAGCTGCGGTTTTGTTATCTTGGTAAATTTAATTGTTCAATTTTATGGAGGATGAGACAATAAGGGGTTTTTTTTCCCTGTAAATTCTCCCCAAACACTACATACCCTACCTGTCTGTAACAAATACAGAATTCATGCAGAAATAAATATGTCTGAGAGATGTGTCTAAAGTAATTAGAGAGCAAAAGACTGATTTACATTCATCAGCTGAGGCGCTAGCAGCTAAGCATGCAGTGGATAATCCTAAACAACCAAACTTCCTGAAAGAGACCCTCTAACAGCAAGAGACTGTTCTAGATACGTGATATATTATAGATGATATTTTAAAATAATAGGGTTTGAGTTCTACTACTTGTTTTCAGGTATTTGCTATTGTGTTTCATGCTGTCTTTATTAACTTTCTTTTCATCTACAGTTGTGAAGACACCTTGGTTAAGTAGTGAGTGACATTTGATGGGATGAATTGATGTCTGACTGCTGCCAGGCTCAGAAAATCAAAGTTATCACAGTTGGTGTGGGCTTTCTCTATCAACATCCATACTAATCAAAGATAATGAGTATTTCTACATATTCATGGATTTCCTGGAAAGAAGGACTAGTACATTGTATTACTGCAAGTATTGCTTCAACATTTAATAAGCCTGCTCTGCATAGTATGTATAAAGAACGGAGAAAACATGTTCTTGAATTTGTCATGTGTCTCCCTAAGTACAACAAACATAGTATTACTGACATAAGAAAACAGTGGATCTAAGTGCAAAGACATTTAACTACTGAGGAGGAATACAAGTAAAGAGGAAAGGAGAGAGAGGGGATCAGTGAGGCAGGTTGTGACGGAACTTGAGATCAGTGCCTGCTTCTTCAGTTGCTATTCTCAAATCCATTTAATTTTAGAAATATCAATAGTGGCAAATGGAGAAGTCAATCTCTATCGGTGTTTCTCAGAGATCATTGCTAGAGGTTCCACTTAGGCACTCTGGTACTGGAGAAATTGGGAAGCTGCTCTTGCTTTTAGAGCCTGATTGCCAATTTGTGTAAGAGTTTAGGATAACTCCACATCCAGTTGTCAGAAACTCATTCTCCATCCTCTATTGTATTTATGCCATATAAAGGCTGAAGAGCAATCAGGCTCAGCCCTCCTGCTGTGAGACTGTACAAGGGGAGAAAGAAGTGAATCATTCAGTTTATCATCATAAAATCCCCCCTTTTGATTTACTGCCTGAACAGAGCACATAAGAGATAATTCAGAGAACTTCCTAGTTGATTAGGTAAAGCCCAATCAAATGTTCATGTGCTTTGGTCAAGAGCACAGCACTTCAAAAGGGCGACATGCTCTTAGGTTTTGATTAACTGCATTAACAAAGAAAACGACACAATATGGAATTTACTTAACTGAGTTCAGATTCTCTCCTCCTGAAGTCTGGTAAGTAATACCAATGACACCAGAGGACCCGGAGCAGGTTTGAAATGCTGTTGCATAAAGCTTATTAAGAAGGGCACCAGGTGACATTTTGTCATTTACTTCAAGCTCAGTTAGATCAACAACAGCAAAAATAAATGAGCTGAGAAAAAAAAATTCTCTAACATATGCATATATTGATGTATGTTGGAACCAAGGATCTTCAAAAGCAAAACTTTTATTAAACAATGTTAAATTTTCTGTTGCTATTTTAATACGTAGCAAGCCTTTAATTTCATTTCTTCTGGCTTTTTATTGTGTCTTTGTTTTTAAATCATAAGGTAATGTTTCATGCATTTTAACAAATGTGTGTACTTTAAACTCTGACAGCTTTCCGTCTTCAAGACCCATTTCACACTGTAGATGGCACTAATTCATTGTGCAACACCAAGTAGGCTCAGTTACCTACAGCTGGTTGGGCGTATAACGACTTTGCTCTGGTTTTGTTCTCCTGAAGGATAGGATTTTTATCCACTTAACCAAGTAGCATGAAAAACAACTTAAAACTTGCTTGAAACCTGGGACAAAATATATTCTCTGCTCTGCTTTTGGTTGATGTATGCAGTATACAGTATTTTTGTTCCGTAAACTCAAACAATAGTCAATGGTGTAAGACCTGGAATATTGGGATTACTTAATATGACTAGGCTAAGATTCCTCCCACAATTCTGGCACAGCTAAATGTCAGCAAAGTTCCAGTTGAAAGTCTGAGCCTCTGAAGGGTACAGTGCTGTATGACTGGCTGCCCCTGGATGTGCTGGGGGTGACAGGCAGTGTGACCCACCAGACACTGGAAGGGGCTTCCTGGGAAGTGCAGGGACAATAAGGAGGATGCTGCTTTCTGTTTCAGGCCACATTCTCAAAGCCACTGCTTTGAGAAAAACTGAGAATTTTGCAAGTTCTTCCAACAGATATTTCTGTGTGTGGTAAAGACTGAAACTGGCTGCTGCCTTTATTTGCAATCACAAGAATAATCAATATATTGCTAACACTGGTAGAAGCAATGAAATGCTGAATTCCTCTGAAAGCTATTAGACTTTCCTAAAGGGTCTTTATGACAATTTGAAGATTTATCCTACATCCACTAGTCAGTCATAGTGTTTCTATAAATTTTAATGGGACAATATCAGCTCTTTGCCCTTTTCCTTGGGACACCAAAATTTCAGCACTTTGCCTTGAACAGTATTTGCCTTTTCCTTTTTTTTTTTTTTTTTTTTTGGTAGAGAGCAGTAAGAGAGCTAAGTACTATTTATATTTTCCCCTCAGAATCTGATGAATAAGCAAATCAGAGTTGGGAGTCCCAGCTGGTATAAGCTGGCACTGTACAACTGAGGACAGTGGCACTGGGCCAACTCAGACAGAGGGAGGAGACAACCCATGGTATGATTATTCACCACACTGGATTTTGGACAAGACAAAAAAATTAATCCCAATAGCTGATTGTCATCAGCTGGAGGCTTGCAAAAGCAAGCCAGTCAGTATCCCCTTTCGTCCAATTTGCATAAACATACAGTGCCTGCTTTTAAAATCACCAGAGGTATTGCATCATTTATCATCAGTTTTCAAGAACACATAACACTTTGGCATTTTCTTCTTTTGTGGGTAGGCATCAAAAAAGTAATTGCCATGTTCAGCTGTGGAAGATACTGTAATCCTGGGTCCAGTCAAGAGCCAGTCCAGAGCCAGTGGTCTTTGACATTTTTGTCTTCTGCCAGCGACACTCTTTTTACCTCCCAAGTTTGCTTGCAGAGAGTGAAAGTAAATACTGCCTGTAGGAATCTAAGGGCACATCTCCAGTGTGCAGCAAAGAAATGCCCAACACCTTGCTAAATATCTGTACTACTCTTGGAATTAGGTTAATATCCTCAAGTAGGGATGTAACAGCTTGGCTCCATTAGTTCCACTGCTCTAAGAAAAGACTTGCTCACTGTGCCTAATCCTGCATTGGTCTCTCCAGAGCACAGGTGTAATTCAGCAGGGTTTGGATTGCCGTAGATGTTATGCCACAAGGCTGGATGCTATCCATATAGCAACATACAAACTACTGTAGGAGCTATGCTAGAATCTAAACAGGTCAAATAAAGTAACTCTTTAGAAAGTGAAGTAGGAGGAGAATCTGACACCATGGGGAAAAATTATCAGGATCTGACATGAATTCATTTTTTTTTCTCCAATGTCAGAAAAGGAATTGGTGGGCTCACTGTCCCAATAAAGCCTCAGTGGCTGCTCTTTACCCTAAAATACCACTTTCACAGCCAGATTATGCTTTGGCATCCCCAGACAGCTGCAAAGGTCTACAGAAGCAGAACTGGTCTTACCAAGGTAATACCTTCTGGCACATTAGGCTCCTTTACTTTGAAAGGACAGAGTTTGAGCCAAAAATACATGTACATGTGGTGGGAAAAACAGTGAGTAATGAGGTGAACACCATATGCAGCACAGCAAACAGTAGCAGCATATCATTGCTTATAAGATTCATAGCAGAAATTAATTTTAAGGAGGGATTTGAAAAAACCTTTCACACAGATCTCCTCCCATGTACATGGGATGGCCTGAGGCAGAGGATGAAAGTGCTTGGGAGAAAACAAAGATCAGTGTGCAGTGAATGTTAACTTCAAAGGTAAAAAGGGAGGCAGAGTCAAAATCTTGAAACGTAAGCAAAACCAGACTTTCAGCACATTATTAATTTAAATCACTGTGATGTGCTATCAATTTCAGTTTACTGCATTCAGGGTTCACTTTATCTGTTAGGATCTACACCTACACTATGCATCCAAAAACCCTTGAAACATCAGTCAACATAGAACTACATCTGACACAGCTTAAACCTATTTCTGTTTAAAAGGGGCTTCCAAAGCAATCATTCAGGTAATTGCTGTAACTCCTTCTGTTAGCTCAAATGCTTTTCATGGGAAATTTGCATACTGCCCATTCCATTTATATCATGGGTTGGTACAGCAAATTCTAATCTTTGGTTGTGACGTCCTAAGGATACAGTCCCTCATCTCCAGCAGTTATCCCATACAATAGGATCCCACTATGTTCATACAGGACCTCCTCATCTTACCTTCATATTTAAAAGACTCATCAGAATCTTGGTGTCAGTATTTATGTGATTTTCCACTTACTTTTCCTCCTTTTTCACTCCTAACAAGACACTTTTAATGTCATCTCAGATCTCACAAAGGCGTCATAGGTTTTCATTAATTGCTACTTAACTAAAACCTGTCAATAACATTTCATTTATCTCTGAAATGCTTTGTGGCTTGGTGTGGAATTGCAAATCCCTCTGGCACCATCAGCATTACCACTGTCAGGAAGCAAAACACAGTCCCACCTGTGGAACAGCCAGCACTGTTCTCTTACGCACCTCTCAGTCTGAAAGGCAAAATATCCTCAGTCAATGCTTCACAGCTTCTTTCTTTCCAGGACTTGGGTCTTCATGCATAGTGTAAGAATACCTCAGGATGGGAGCCTCTAATTAACTTACTTTGCTTCTCAAACCCTTTATTAAGCTCAGGATGCAGAAAAGGAAAGCTGGCAAGCTGAAGTAGTCTATAGAAGCATCAGCAGCTGGGGGTGAATAAGCTACTCTTCCAAGAAGGCATCTTCTTTTGAAGTCAAGGAACCAGAGTCCAGGCAGTAAACAATGATTTAGCACTGAAGATGAAAGAAGGAAAGCCACAGGACACACATTGTCCAAAGGACACACAAGCTCCATGGAGGAGACAAAAAGTGGCATCAACATTTCTTGAACTGGGCAGACCCCCACAGTATTCTGTACTGCTGTTCCAAGAACCATGCATTCTAACTGCTGGAACAACATGAGGAAGCCCCACCAATTTAGTGATTATTTCCTCATGCTCTTCATCCACGTGAGTACCAAGGATACCAGAATACAGGTAGAAGAGAGCTCACTTTCCATTTGATTGCAAGCGGTAGAGAGAAACTTGATGAGAAAGTAGAGAAAAGGTAGCTGAGACTGGGAAGTAAGTGTTCATCATTTTCATGAAGGGAATGAGGAAGAACAAACAAAATAAAGACCATAAAGTCTGCTTTCTATGAAAATCAGAGAACTCACATCCTAAGGAAAATATGGCCAAGAGAAAAGAAGTGTCCTTCTCAGAAAATGTGTCCTTCCTTAGAAAAACATGAATGGCACAGTTGCAGGTTAATGTGAACAGCAGATGTGTGTAATGAAGCCAACTTGTCTCAGTCATAAGCAATTCAACGTGAACAAGGAAAAATTTAGACAAATTACAAAGGACAGAATATTCTGCACCCATGATAGCTGATAGCACAAAATACAAGAAGGAAAATATTGGGAGATACACACAAAAGCATCATCTGTGAAGAATTTGAAGGAGTCCCCTACAGCACATGCTACTGGTATAACCTGTACTGCAATCTGGCATCTAGTTTGGGACCTGGACTTCAAGAAAGTTGTGAACTAATCAAAAAGACAACAAAGAAGTGCAAGGAGAACAACCAAGAACAACAACATATCCACAGGGAAAAGCTGAAGAATTTTGAATTACTTAGTCTAAGTACAGAAGAAGAGAGAAGGTGACTATCTTCCAGACTCGTCCAATAAAAGTAATTGAAAAGACCAAGAGAATAACCTGTTTCCCATGTCTGCTGTTGACAGAACAAAAAGTAGTGAACATATATTGCAGTTAGGAATATTAAGATTTGACACTAGGAAAATTTTGCTGATTGAGAAAATCCATTACTGTGCTCAGCTCTCTTTAGGGAGCTTAGATCTCCATCATGTTGACTACTTCTTTCAAGATTGCCTCCCCCTCTGACCACTGACTACTCTGCCTGTTGCTCTTACTTGGCATGCCAAAAACTTCCAGCATCTGAAGATATTGCTAGCATTTCTCTTTCACTGACAGTGACTGATTGCTTCAATTTGTTTCAGAAACCAGACTCACTTAGTCTGGTCCAGACACTATTCAGCTTGATAACAGGTTCATTATCCAGGTTTCTTTGTTGAGACAGAAGAACAAGAAGCAGTTATAACATTACAAGATTTGTCCACTGCTGATCAAGCAACTTCTCAGGAGGATTTTAGTAAAAAGAACCGGGGAAGTGGTCAGAGCCCTAAGACTGCTAGGTTTCAAGAAGGATTTGGACAACATTCTCTGGCACATGGTGCAATTCTCAGGGCTGTTCTGTGCAGGGCCAGGAGCTGGGCTTTCAATGATTGGTGTGGATCCCTTCCAGCTAAATATATTTCAGGAAAAATTCTTCACAGAGGGGGTTGCTAAGCATTGGAATTGCTGCCCACAAAGGTGATGGAGTCAGCATCCCTGGAGGTGTTCAAGAAATGACTGGACATGTCACTTAATGCTCTGGTCTAGTTGACAGAGCAGTGATCAGCCAAAGGTCAAACTCCATCATCTTAGATGCTTTTTCCAACCTAAATGATTCTCTGTGGGATTCTGTGTGTGCATTTCTGCGTGTGTAATGATCATCCAGCAGTGGAACAGGCTGCCCAGGGCAGTCACCCTCCCCGGAGGGATTTAAAAGATGTCTAGATGTGGTGCTTAGGAACATGGTTTATCGTGAACTTGGTAGTGCTGCGTTAATAGTTGGACTCAATGATCTCAATGGTCTTTTCCAACCTTACTGATTTTACAATTCTATGAACAGGCGTTATATGCATGTCATCAGTTCTTATACCTCCCACTGATCATCTACTGACATCTACTGTCATCTTTCATCTGAACTTCCCAATGAGTTAGTTATTTTATCCATATATTAAGTACACAGACAAATTCCATTCAGTGCTGTGAATTCAGCTGATGCTATGTAATCAAAAGCTGCATCTAGGTTCCAGTGGATAACTATTTTTAACATGAGTAACTGCACTTTATGACATCCAAATCCAACTGGGTCGTAGCAGGGTCTAAATAGATAGATGATTTATAGGTTGGAGCTATTCTGGGTATAAATCAGGGATGCACATTTTAAAAAAATGTTGTCCATATGTTGATCTTTGGTCAGCATGCTGCAGAACTTGGAAGGCACAGATGGCATGAGGCAGGAAATTTTAGGAAGAGAAATGACTGTCTCCTAGCTAAGTGCTCTCCTGGGAATCCAACCTTGCCTCTGCCAAAGGAAAACAGTGCAATAATCAGTTATTACTTAAACTTTTCGTAAGTTGTGGTTAGCTGTTTGCTCTTCATGTTCTGAGTGCCTGACTTGAAATCCTGGTGCCAGGTTTGCAAGAGGGCAGACTCAGAGCTGCAAATGAACGGAATAGGACACGTGCCCTGAGCACAGCAGGTGCTGCCATGCTACCTGGTGCCCATAAGGGCCTGGGTACCCAACTGAGCCCCCACACCAAGCAGATTCTCCATCTGAATCATTCTGTGCTTCACAGCGTAATCTACAGGGTGGATATAGCAACTGCTTTTTGAAAATTCATTAGTGTTTGTGAAGCACCTCTGATGCCACAGAAAGGCCTTTAGGAAGTTAGCAACTCCGCATCGAGGCTGAAGTGTGCAGCAGAATAGGCAGAGTGTCACACTGAACTGTGAAGAGAGATCAGTGTATTGAGTAACTGCTCATTCCACAAACATTTTGCATTGTGCCCACAGAAATGGGGGGGGAGGGGGGGGAAGCACCATTTGATAACTACTGCATAGTAGGAAAAGACCAGCAGTGCAGGTTTACAAAGCCAAGGCAAGCAATTGCCATCCTCAGCAACAGTTTGGTTTTGGCATCTTTCTCTGCACTGACAAATTACAAAGAGCTTTTACCAAGGAATGCAGCCACAGGATGAGTGACTATACCCTCACCAAGACCATCAGTGACACTGTAGCCTCAGCAACAACAAACAACCCCCTCATGTACACATGACAACCTCCTTTTAAGGACCCAACTAAAGGCTAATCCAAATGAAATTTAATTTACAATGAGGTAACATTCCTTTGAGGATATGCCTTGGTGATCAGAGTGAGAGATATTCCCTGTGCATGTGCACAAGTTAGCTGCATAAATGTCACACAGGCAAGCCAATTAATTTTGTGTGCTTAAATTTGAGATCTTGATTGTACCTCCCAATGTAGGTTTGTCTAAATGTAATGACGATGGGCTGCCCAGCACTGTCAGCCCATGGACTTCACAGGCTATTAATTCTGTGAGGTTTAACCTTCTGGCATAAATCACCACCAATCTTGTCTTCATTACTTAAGGTGCTGGGCTGTTCCACAGACACACACTTATTTAGGCCTCCCCATTTAACATGGGGTCTGATGTCCCTTCTTTTCTTTGTGCTTCTTCAAAGGCCCCTCATGTATTGTCTGTCATGTGCTTGGACCAGGGCCTGTTTAATATCTTCACAGTAACAGTTTCCACTTTTTTCCTGCTGGATATAGCTATCTCACCTCATTTAATTCACCAGGCTCCCCAGAATAACACAGTGGCTCTGTGCCCTTCAGCTTTCCCCTGCACATGCTAAGAGAGAATTCTCTTCATCACAGAACAGGCAGAGATCCCATAGCAGATCCCAATTACATGGCACTCCCCATCACAGATGCCTCTGGGCAGCCTCCTTCTCTCCTGCTAGCAGCAAACAAAATCCTTTACCCTCACCTCCCTTCCTCAGCTCTCTTGCCAGAACACAGAGCTCTCTTTGTCTCTCTGTGAAGATCTGGTGGTTGAAGGAATGAGCAAAACCCGGACAGAAAAAGCATTACTGTCACTACTGTACTTCCACAGCACCTATTTCACACAAGGAAGCACATGTCTTGCTCTGCCATCACTGATTACAGAAAGTCAGTTATTGTGGCTTGCATATCAACTTCAGTCTGTTCTTTGAGGGTCTCTCAGTTGATGTATAATGAGCAATGTGTATATGAGTATGGCAAATAACCTTCTTCTACAAAATTTTAAAGTAGATTTAGATAGCAAGAAAAGCTCAGATAGTAAGAAAGACAACAGACAAAGAATAACATTAAAGAGCTAGTTATATTCCAGATTTATATATTTGCGGAATCTCATCAATACCACTGATAAAAATGAAGCCTGTTTACAAAATAAGCTTCAGTCTTCAATCTATTTTTCAGCCCTTGTGCATTCAGTTATTGTGGATCAGTTACCAATAAACAGATAACATTTTAAATATTCTGAGCTTTTCTTTAGCCATGATATATTGCCCTGAGTGCCATAAAAATGTACTGAAATACACACACTACAGAAAAAATCAGGACAAATGGAGGATATTATCTTGAATGGTAGAAAGTCACACTTCAAATGGTCATGAATAAAACCATGTTTTTTTCAGTAAAACAGAACCATATTCTCTAACTAATGCAGCTGACATTATTTCTGTAGTAGGCATGGTACCTAGAGGTACATTCTGCAACATGTGGTGTGAGCCAGCTCTCACTGAAAGTTACACACATCTGGTTTTCTCATTGGTTTGCAGGAGGTACTTTGCATGATCATGTCTTCCAGTTAACAGGTAAATTCTCTAGTACATGTACTGTAATCTGTGTTTGGCATACCATCCAGCACACAGGGACCCCACGTTTGATTAGGGCCTCCACACAACACACCAATAAATATATTATTAATAATAACAACAAGCAGTACACATTTGGAATGAAAATCAAATGAAACATCTGAAAGTCTAAGAAATCAATCATGGACAAAAAAATGAAGCATTGGAAGTAACTGGTTGGCGTTGGGTTTTTTTAAAATGTATTTTCTCTTCAATAAACTCTGATAAATATCATCCAAAAGGCATTTCAAAGCTTGATCTTCTTAGTGCAAATGAAGGGTAAGTGAACTACAATAGACATTGGGGTTGATTTTATTTTTAATAAAATCATGGCACATAATAAATTTTTTCTGCTAACACTCTTGAATTTGTACATAAAATGCAATGTATATGTACAGTGATCATAATCAGTAAATATTTTATAGAAGTCCCTGCAAAAACATGAATAAAGCATTAGTCATTCTGTATGAGCAGAGGTACCGAGAACCGTTGTGTGGCTCAGTGTCTCATTCTGTTCTTTGTTCTAAAGAGGAGATGATATTTTACAATATTTAAGGCATATATGAGATTTTGCTCACTGGGATATCATGAGATTATTTTAAATTGATCAAACCAAACATATCTCAGTCCTGATAAAAATGGAAGATCAATTTATTTCTCAGAACGTGGGGTGCGGATTATAATTAAATGATCAGGGAAGTGATGTGAGTGCACATGCTCTGGGGGTGTTTGTCAGACGGTGTGAATCTCCTATCCTCTCATCTCAGAAAACACATTACCTGCATGTAAATGCAATTAGCTTCCATTTCCCACTCCTCTACAGCAAGGTTTGTAACTCAGTGTTTTATAACCTGTCTTCTGCACCAAGATCCCAGGTGGCAGGAGGAGTTAGCTTATTTTGGTGCGCTTCCCAGCTGTCTGGTCCATGAGACCACACAATCCTGAAAGACAATGACAGTGTGCTGCAGTCAAGGGGTGACCTCTATGCTTTAAAAAGTCTAAAGTAAAAGAAACCACATGGTAGCCATCCTCACTTCCAACCTGCCAGATGTCTCCCCTAAGTTGTTACCCAACACACGGTTTGTCTCTGACTCATAAGAAAGAAGGTTTATTTTAGCTACTAAAAGGATGACTATTGCAGAGCAAGATCTTGGTACTTCAATCTAACCATCCATTTGGACTGCATTCCAGTTAATGGTATCAGAACACTAAAAAAGACCACTAAGAAACCAAACATTCAGCCTGCAAGACTTTACCTTTCTCAGTTTCATTGCTTGTAAGATTATGTGCCAGGTTTGCTGGAGAATTGACTGGACTTTTTCACCTACCTACAGAACTTTGGGAACAAATTCATAACTGGTTCCTGTCACCTGAAAGCCAAGCTGATGTACTACTTCCCTTCATTCTAAGAGCTCTGTGACCTGAACCTTACTTATTTAACTTCAACTTGTTCTTACTTCTATTCTGCTCTCAGCAAGCCACTGCTGTAATTGTAACAAAGATATTATACATCATGAAGGACATAGAGAAGCTGGGGTTGTCTCACACTGTTCATATGTAAGAACCCTGTCTGCAACAATTTCTGCTAACAGATATATTTAAATTAACAGTTCCATGTATTTTAAAACTACTGCAGTTTAATTTTCTATAGTTTCTGTCTGTTGGTTGCTTGACTTTGGTGGCTCAGACAAATGAAGGCTTTCCTGTAGTTGCAATGTGCATAAGGACCCAAATGAGATCAACAAGTTAAAAATATTATAGCACAGAGGTCATAGACCTAAATCCTTATATGCCCAGGGAGGCAATATGAACATATATAACACAATTCTACAGAAAAACATGGTAAAATAAAACAAAGGTGAACACTGTATATATATTCTGCATCAGGGTTCCTAATAGCTGGAGATGTAAAGCAGGCTAGGGCAGACGCAAGAAAAGAGACAGAAATAGAAGGTGGGAAGGCTCTAGCAGGCAATAGCTCAAAGAGGCTGAGCTCTGCCTGCCAGTCAGTTTTATGAGCTCTCCTGACAATAGCAACAACAGCTTGCAAAGACATCACATTTACAAGACATAGCCCCCCTTGAACAGATACAAGCATAACCCTGACAGCATGAACTTCATCAATATAATTGCAATGATAAAAATTCCCTCATCTCTGGTACTGCATATGGAAGTAAAAGGTTGTGATTCTCTCATATACTACAATATGAGAGAACATATAAATAACTAAGATGGTTAAACCCTCAAGGAGTACCTAATACTATGGATAAGCCCAACTACATTTCTACTGTGTTTTAAGGCTGAAACCAGTAAGAAAACAGTTTACAGCATGGGCAAATATATTAGGGGCTGTTTTTCCCCTAGTTTCTTGGTAAGCTGCTCAGCACTATGGGATGCTATGCCAAGTGGTAGTTAGGGAGGTCTGCTGCATTCAGGCAAGTTAATTACAGAGATGGAGGACAGCAGGATGCCAAGTGGGAGGAAGGCTTCCCTTCAGAAATGGACTGTCAGCAGAATCAGGAGGGAATGCAATCAGTCATAGCTCGCTTTTACCAACCAGGAATGATCATAGACGTGGCTTTCAGCTTGCTGAATATTTTCTGGCATGTGATTTAATCAGATTTTTGGCCTGTGCATGAAACTTTTCTCAGACGTTCTCATATACAGACACATGGTGCTTTGCTCTTTCAGAGGGCACAAGTAGTTTTTATTGTTCTCATAAAATGTTGATGTGTTTTTGGTCACTCAGTGATTTAGAAAACAGTGATCTTTCACCTAGACGAGTGAAAGGCCAATTTCTCATGCAGAGAGAGGTTATCAGAAGTGGAAAAGGTGGTGGGAGTTTATTTCCAGGTGAGCAGCCTATATTCCTAGTATGAACAATAAAACTGGAATCTGTGGCCTGCCTGTAACAGGCTCACAGCGATTTGCCAAAGCAAGGAGACAGACATAGGCTTAATATAAGCAGCTTACGTTAGTCTCAAGGACAAAGAACATGTGCTCACACACCACTTACATTGCAGACACCTCTGCATCTGGGCATGGCAACCAGCTTGGGAGATGTGTCACACAAAGCAGGCAGCGCACGCGGCTTGGAAAGCAGGGTCGCGGTAGGGTCACACACGCCGGGCTCGGCTTCTCCCCAGGACCCCAGACCAGGTGAGCGGGGAAAGCACCGACACTCCCGAGCCGCCCCCCGCCGCCCGCCCCCTCAGGCGCCGGGAGCCTCGGGCACCGCCAGCCCCGCCCCGCCCCTGATCGCCCCGCCCCGCCCCTGATCGCCCCGCCCACACGGACCACGTGGCTCGCGCGCGCCGCAGCGCCGCCGCCGCGCAGGCGCCGTGCGCGCTCCCCGGCCGAGCCTGGGGCTCGGATCAAAATGGCGGCGGCCGGAGCGGGGCCGGGCGGGAGCGGGCTGCGCTGAGCGGGAGGATGGCGGCGGCGAGCCGCTGCCGGAGGTGAGGCGGCGCGGGGAGTCGGGCCGGGAGGGGGACGAGGGCTTAGTGTCACAACGGCGGAGGGCAGGGGGCGAGACCGTCGACGCCCCCACGGCGGGGCTCGGTGCGCGCCCCGCCGGGCCGGCTGCGGGCAGCTCGTCCCGCCGCGCCGCTCCCAGCCCGTGGCTCCGTGGGGCCGCGGGGCTCCGCCGCGGGAAGGAGCTTTGCTCCCCGTGCCGCTCCCGGCCCGCAGGGTCCGCGGTCCGGAGCGCCGGCAGCGGCCTCGGCTGTGTGTGTCCGCGCTGTCGGGTCCTGCCTCGCCGCCCTTCCTTGTCTATTCCTGCTCTGCCTCCCGGCCCGGGCCGCTCCCCGCGGAGCCCGGCAGAGGTGCAGGAGCAGGAGCCGGTGCGGGGCTCGTGTTCCGCCCGGGCTGGTGCGAGAGCGGCCGCGCTGAGCCGCCGTGGCTCGGGGCTCCCGCCGGTGCCGTGCAGCCCGTTTCGCGGCGGTGCCCGTGGCCGGGAGATCGCTCTGCCTCGGGATATGTGGGGTTTTGTTCCGCGCCGCTCCGTACAGGTGTTACCGCCGTGCTCCTGCAGGAACTTGGAGAGCTCTGTAGGTGATGTGTTCATTTGTGCCTGTGGAATATTCCTGCTGCCAGCGGGATAAGTGCTTTTCTGCTGGTTCGTGTTTCTACTTGCTCTTCCCCGCCATCCCCTGTGAGGCCGTTGGGTGAAAGATGACACACATGTCTAGTGCTAACATAAAAAACCATACAGGATAATAGAATACGTGTTGATGCAATGATACTCAGTTTGTGTGAGAATTTACCTTAGGCAGTGTAGCATCGCTTGAGGCTTTGCTTCAAAGAAGTGTAATATAAAAACAAATTTTAAATGTTTAGCAGATATACCATTGAGATGTGATCACCTCAGATTTTACCACATACTGGATGCTCTGTTTTCATTTAGAAATGAGAAAATTAAAACAGAAGCTCTGATACAAAATTTTTAAACCTCATAACTCGTTTTGAGGTACTGAAAAGCTTGAGGAATTAAAGGTTTACCCTCTTTGTCTGAAAGATCTTGGGGAAGAGGATGAATCTTCTAAGCTTCCCCTTTATTGTTTCAAATGTTTCATTCTAGTTCTGTATTAGTATCCTTCTTTACACGAGGTGGTGCAGGGAGGGGAATTTTTTCTTAGATCCTTCTCCGTTTGAAGCTTTTACTTAAGAATACAATGAAAATGTGTTTTCCTCCACCTCTTGTTGACTAAGAGTCTGCTACAATGCCACAAAATTAATTCTGTAGAGATTATTTATGAGGATGTGGAACAGAAGTCTTTTAGTAATGTACAGATTCTGTGGACCGTGATGTTTAAAAGGCAAAGTCTGAGTGCTCATTTTGTAGAATATCTCGATGGAGATAATGTATTGAGAAGGTATGAATTGTGATGTTTTCTTACTTTTTGGAATAATTTACTTCTAACTAGTCTTAGTTGATGGACCAAAGCATAATTGAGCCATTTAAGAACTTGCTACTTTGCTGTGACAAATAATGTTCTGTAAACAGTACTATCTGTTCGTGCTTATATGTAAACATATAATGAATGTCTCAGTAAATCAAGCTTGTGTCTTAAGTTGCAACATGAAGTGCTCACTGGTTTTTATTCAGATCTAAAGTTAGACTTGCATAGTTGGGCTGCACACAGGTAATCTTGGAAATGGAGTTCAATGTTTTGTGTCCAATGTACAGCCAGTGTTTGTTTTTGTTCATTGGAGATGAAAACGGCTATTGAACCCTTTGTATTTCAGCTCAGCTGCACTAAGCATTGTTTTACTTGCTTTCAAACTTTAGCCAATTTATAAATGGGTTTGACATTCTAATCTAGTTTGTATGCTCAAACATACAAGGAGCAGGGTCACAAGTTGTCTTGATTCATTTACTGTGGCGTTGTTGTAATTGTTGCCATTATAAAAATCCTTAACTCTTACATTAGGAAGTGAATTCTCTTCATATGTCCAGATTCCTTTGCTGAGTCATAGATACAATGATGGTGTAAGGCTTATAGCTGGCATGGACTGATTGCGAAGACTCATGCATGAAAGAATATAATTACTTTTATAAGCTCTCCCAGAAGACTTGCATGGATTTGTCATAGTGATTTTAATTTTTTTTTCCCCCTTAGCTTTCAAGCTTGTCTGAGAAGCTCCAAACTTTGTGTTGCGAAGCTATGCTGCTCATTGTTAAATTAGAGTAGAATGTGCTGCCTTTGCAGCCAGCTCTTTGAATTTAATTCGGTGGAACTGCCAGAGCTTGATGAATTAACAACAGAATATTGAGTCTTCATTTTGAAAGCAGCCTTTCAAGTTGCTGCTTACATGGTGTCAGGTTTGCAGCTGTCACTGATGACAATTAACCTCGACGTTTTTTGGGGATGAATTTTAGGCTGGGACAGTGTCTTTGTGCTGTTAGCAAGCTGCACTGGTGGTGTGGTGTCTTGGGGTCCTGCACATGGCCAAAGGAGGAGGTGGAGCACTAACCCTGCTTGCTCCTCTGCCACCCTGATGCTTGTTTGGTCACGAAATACCAGACCACAGGCAAGAAAAGGGGAGTTTATTCTGGTGTCCTGGGTACACTGTGGTGACCAAGATGGTTGTCTGTGGCTGCCTTTCAGAGGCAAAAGGTAAGATGAATCAAAACATCCTATAGACATCTTGCATAGACTGCATGTGGTTCACATTAATCAATAAACAGATCTATAGGGGAACTGTGAGATTGCACTTAACAAGAAATAACTGTGTTCTCTTAAAAGACTGATAAGAATCTGCTTTACTGCAAATCTCGATAGAGAACTGCAAGTTTGAGTATTAACTCTAAATTTCTTTTGTTTGTGTGCTTTTTCTTAGCATATTTACATGGCTTTTAATTTCTGTTATCAGATCAATGGCTTTTCCCATTTTTTTCACACTAGTCTGGCAACCTGATGCTCACATTTATTGTACATGCAGTGAGGACAGGGAATCCTAGTTCAGATGTATTAGGTGTGCTTCCAGTGAGTCATCTAGCTATTGCTTTGTTTTCTTTCTCAGGTTCTTTTAGGGATAAGTCTTGTCAGTGTATTCTTAAATCTTTGGACAGAAGCTATTGTGGATTTTTAGAAGTCTCTTTCCTGTGTTGGCTTACCAGTATGCCTGAACTATAAGAAGGGACTTCAGATGCCACGTTTGATGCTAGTCTTGCATTTTGCACCTCTCCAGTCTGTCCTGCATGTCTCCCAAGGATACCATCAATAATGATGCTTTCTGTGTAATGAATGGATGCTAGGAGATCTGAAATTATTATAATATGATTAGTATATTTAATTTCAATTATTAAACAGTACTTATCTCAACCTATAAAACCTATATCTCAACCTAGTAAAACTATAAGTTTTACTGCATTGTTTTTTCTTCACTGGCCCACAACAAGAAGGATGCCTGTGAGGTTCTTGATAGATGCTTAGTGGCAAAATTGGTTTAAACACTTTCAGTCCACAGCTGCTTTTTCTTACTTCTGTGTTGGTAGGGCCATTTATATGGCTTCACTCTGAAACATTCAGGAAATTGATCTGTCTTAAAAATAAACCACTAAAGCACAAAATAACTTCATATCAGATCCTTCATCTGGGTCATCACATTGCTGTCGAAAGTCTGTTTGCTAGCGCAGTATAGAGGAAAGGCCAGGGAGGTAAAGGGGATCAGGGTGGAACTGTGTTGCCTGACGTGTTGGATTCAATTACGTACCTACCTTTGTACTTAGTTAAATTTAAATCTGATTTGTTTGCTTCATGGTGTGCAGGTGTTGTGCAGGCTCATACCAAACATCACTGAATGTGGTGGCCTTGCAGATGTGTTTAGCCTGTTGGGGATTTTCTATTATCAGTGGGTTTAAACTGGCTATTTAGATGTTCGAGTGCTAAAACATCCAAGAAAAAATTTAATAGCAGTCAAAACTGATTAAGAAGAAACTTTCAGTAACGTGTGGAGGTGTAATGTTTCAGGCAGCATCTTCCTAAATCAGTTTATGTTTCAGAAATATCTTCTAGTGATCTTACTTTATTTTTTGACTTTGGCATTCTAGCATGAGCTGTAACCTGTATAACTGACTGATCATTTTCTAGATCCTATTTGATCTTTGTCCTCAGATTTTGTGTGAATTCAGTGGTCATTCATACTGTATATTGTTCATGGCACTCAAACATCATTTATGTTCAGTTCTTCTTGTATTAAAAAGACTGGATTTTTTGTATTCATCCTTTCTTTTCTTTCCTATCATATCCTGTTTCCAAACCACTGTCATAAATTGTAAAGGGTAGAATTTAATTTTTTTAAATCCCTTTTGAAGAATATCTTTTTAGTGCTGCTGTTACTGTGATTCCCCATATTGTTAAGGAGCCTTTTTATTTCTACTCTGTCCTCTTTCTTACAGGATCATTTCAGTATGGTAACTTGTAGCTTTTAAGATTGATCTCTTTTTCCTGGCATTCTTCATCACTTCTGATCTTCTGTGTTATCTAGTGGGAAGTGCTTTGGAGAGAGATCAGGCTGGTTAATGCAAGATTCCTGTGATTGGGAAGCCTTGTCCAAGATCTATTAAAACTCAGTTTCAGGATAACTGTCAGGATATTTTACCATTCTGCTGATGGCAACAATGGCTAAACTGGAAGGATTGGATTGAGACAACGGTGTAATAAGTGACTGCTTCTTGTTTTTTTAGTTTGGCTTGTGATTTTGTGACCCAGCACTTGCAGAAGCAGTGTGATCAGTAGAGGTGCAAAATGCATCCGTGTGTGCTTGCCTGTGTATTTTAAACTGCAGGTTGGGTGAGAAAAGACTGTTCTCATAGTCTACCACTGAGATTTTAATCAAGGTTTGGTATACAAAGAGCAAGAATACCAGTGTCTGGTGAAGGCATCCAACATGAGTAAAGTAATAACTGTTTATATGAAAATTGAAGTATTTTTTGAGTGACCAAGTAGATTTCATTGCATTAGTGAGAAATTGAACTGCTGCTTTGCTTATTATCTGCTACTTCAGATATCTGTACTGCAATGAAGTGTACAAAACACTTCTGTAAATGGGTAGGTTATTTTAAGTGCTTTAAAAATAATCAGTATGAGTGACAAAAGTTTCTTTTAATATTTTTTTTCTCCTGACCCCAATATAGGAAATGCTGCTCGAGAGCTGATTAAAAGCATTCCAACATAACAAATACAATCAGAATGCAACAAGACAGTGTTTTGTGGACTGATGCTCCCTTATTCTTTGATCTCTTTTGATCTTCTGCTTTAGCTTTTTTAAAATAACGATTCTTGATGTAAAGTTGGGGGGAAGTGGTTTGTTGTGTTAGAAGTGGGTTTGCTGTGGATTTGGTGATTTTTTTGAGTTTGTCTAGGAAGATGTCTTATTTAAATCCTTCCTGCTGCTGTGATAATTATAGTGCTTATCCATTTAAATTCTGCAGTGTATAAGATGAATTTGTGCTGAAGTACATTTTACATGTGGGGGCATTTAGAGGGTTTTTCTCATGTTACCTAGATGTCTGCCTTAAAATACATAAGTGCCTAACAACCTCTGAAGCTGCTTGTGATACTTAACTGAATGACCAGAAGATTCCATCTTGATGAAGGAAGGAGAGTAGGCAAATACACAGTAGAATTTTGTATTACGCCTTTAAAAAACCACAAGGAATCCCAGACTAATGAAGCATGTGAATACATTAAAGGCTGATGTGTTGTGCCTTGGCTCATCCTGTACTGGGCATCTCAATTTCAGACATCTTGAGAGATTAAATGAAATACATACAAAATGTCTAGCATGTGGGTAGCAAAGATAATGCTAATAGGTTCATGGATATCCTTAAGGTCATTCTAGTAGTGACTGCAGCTCTCTGAAATACATCAAATTGCTTATACTGACATTTTAAGTTGAAAATAACTTTGCCAGTCTATAATGAGGTACTTCTAGGAAGTCTTTGAAATTGGTTTTTTATTATACTACGGAGACAAGCAAGGTAGAAGAATGCTGAGTGGACAAAATGCACGCTGGAGACGGGAAGCTTTGTGTTATTCAGTGCAGTGATGGCCTTGGTACTGAATAAGGGATAATAATCTAGGCTGTGTCAGTACTGAGAGGCAGCAGTTGTTACTGGTGAGCTGGATGTAAGCACCTTAACTTCTACAAAGGAATGTATATGACAGCATGAGGAACTGCTCAGTGTCCTTGTTAAACCCCCCCCACACTCCCAGCATATCAAATATCTCCATCTCCTCTGCAGTTTTTCATGAGTGATTAGCTTATCTAAGTTTTGGATAAGAATGTGTGTTTACTGCTTTAAATTCTCAAATCCCAGCTTGGCTGATTGTTGTGGTTTTTGGAGGTTTTTTTGTATAGCCAAAGATAATATTTAAGAGAATAATTTGATGGGGTTTTTTTTAAATACATTAGAAGATACCTTTTGACCCAAATAGTGTATCTCCCACTTCTTATTTGGTCATTAAAATCTGTGTAGGGTTTGTCCTCCATTAAGCACTTCTGGAAATGTGCATTTGGACTTGAAATGCCAAAATACCCTTCTAAAACAGTATACATATTATACATGTTAGGTTAACATACAGTATAAGACCTATCTAATAGTTTTTTTTTAGTTCTAGACACAGATCTGAAGAGCTGGTAACCTCTGGTGAAGTGACTTTTATGTGTATTTCTGCACTGCATCAAAGCTGCTTGTCTTTAACTGCATTTGACTACAGTCTTTGATATTATAACCTGGACAGTTACTACTTGAAGTTGGTTTTAAAGCTTAAATTACATGTTTTCTGAAAATTATGTTAATCAGAAGTACAGTCTTAATACAAACTTTCTAAACTATGTGCTCATACTACTCAGGGCTTTTCCACTGCAAGTAAAATAAAATTTGTCTTGTCTTGTCCTAACTTTCTCTGCTGAGAGTATCTGAAGTAATTTTGTTACTGCATAATTTCTCAATTAATTATTGTCTTGAAGTTTCCCATTTGGATTAACATGTGGCAATCTAGGTATTTCCCCACCACGATCTTGGGTATCTACTGTCCTTTGTCCTTCTACCCTCATTCTGTTTTTAGCTACCATCTTATTTTTGCTGGAGAAGTAAATTTGAAAATGCCACATTTTGTGATTGGGTTTTAGCTGCATCAAAGCTCAGTTGTATTAGCAACAGTAATGAGGGTGCTTTTATTTAAATATCTTGTGGATCTGGAGTTTCATCCTTGTTTTATGTTTGGAAGGAAAGGGAACTTGCCCTTTTTTTCCCACATATACAGGATTAAACTGTTTCCTTATTAAGATGAACCTCTTATTGTTGTTAATCTGAAAACCAATCCAGCTAAAAACTGTTCCTGTTCATTGAACATGAACGGAGAGTTGAGTGGGAATCATTATCTAGATAGAGAGGGAAGTGAGATTTCTTCTCTCTTTTTTTTTTTTTTCTTTTTGATGGCAATGTTATCTTTTTTTTCTGTACATTGATGAGCTTTTCAAATAATGGAAGAATCAAAGGAGATTTGGGAAGTAGAGCACAGGCTGGCAAAGTATTCCCTTTCTGCATTTTGCCCTTTCTTTGAATGTGAAGGAATAGTAGTATCGAGGACATTTGTGGATAAGGGAGAAAGATGAAAAAACTTTGGTCTAAAATTACATTTGGAGCAATGGGTTTCTTTAATGGAGTAGCTCCTGTAATTAGTGCAATGCAACAGACTTTTGCTTTCCTTCTGAAAGTTTCGTTGGAGTTCTTTGAAAAATCTATTTATTTTTTAAATATACTGGGGCATGTGAAAAGCCTCAGCTCTTGTGGGGGGAGAAGGAAGAGTTAAGGCATATAAACAATCTGCTCAAAGGGCAGATTTGCCTTAGCAAAGAGTTAAACAAAAAACCACCCCATAAGCTCTCCAAACCCTCTCTAACAGCCTTTAAAAATCTTCATTCGTGAGTTATGTATAGATGTTGCTGAATTAATTGTGTACATGATTGGTGCCTCTGTGTTCAGTAACAACATGTTATGTCAACATGTATGATACTCTTTTGACTGTTCTGTAAAACTTGCATAATCATGTTACAGGATAAAAAAATGCTTTGGAAGTGCAGAGAGCTTGTTGCAGGAAATGTGGAAGACATAACTTCCTTTTCTTGCTAAGGGGAAAATGTAAACAAAGCTCCAACTTAATTGTAGGCTAAGTACTAGTCTGGTTTTCTGACTAAGCCTTTCCTTCCTTAATTGATTTCTTTTATCATTGAGAAAGTATATTTTCTGAAATGAATTCCTGTAGTTTTAGGCAGGACACACCTTAAAGTTTGTGAGCATTTAGTTCTTGCTACACTTTTGTGGAATCTAAATGTAGATATTAATGAAGGTAACTACTGAAACTGCAGTTACTGGTGTAACTTTTGAGGGGAAGTATTGCAATATTAATGTATTTTGCTACTGTCTTCAAAACGGCTGAAATATTTGAAGTGTACAGCATAGAAGAATCTCTCGGCATCAGATGTTATGATATAAATGTTAGTTGGTGAAGTCAATGTGGCTCTTAAAATTTTCTGCTGAAGTTAATGAATTTAAATTAACCATACAGTAGATTACAACCAAAGGAGAAATCTTTCAAATGTGCAAGCTTTTGAGTAACTGTTAAAATCTTTGTATGTACAAATATAATCGATTTATATAAACACATATGGGATCATCCTGCTAGTTGTGGGGAGGTTGTCTTAAAAGCATCTAAATGTAAGGAACATGGTGTATGGGTTTGACCAGGAATTTCACCCTTGCTCAGGGAGGCAGCATAACCTGTTTACATTGTCTCAGATAAGTCAGTTGTTGTATAAATACCATACAGTGATTTTTACAATTTGATTTTGTATTGCTTCCTGCAACAGTGAACAGAATAGACTTGGGAGTGACTGTGAATGTTAGGAGACAAGGAGATGTGAGTGTCAACACTGGGGCTAGGCCAGAGTGAGTTGAAGAGTCACTCAGAGGGAGCAGAAAGGATGACTACAAGGGTATAGTTTTATGGAGTTGTGAGGCAGTCTAATAGGAATAGTTCCTGTTAGAGAGCTGTGGGATCTTGTTCCAGTTTTACCTGCCTGTCGGACCAACATGCTAGAGTTCCCTCTCCCTGTCTGTTACCTGCCACTCTCTCCAGCAGTGGGTGATGGATCAGCCATCTGAAATTACTTGGTTTGTGATCATATAATCTGTATATGTAGTGTGAGGGGAAGCAAGACAACCCCTTGGCAGGATGGAATGTCAGGGGAAAGTGCAGTTCCTCTTAGTTTGACTTCAGTGGTCATGTCAGATCACCCTGGTGTACCTGTGAAGAGCTGACAGGCAGTGAGTGCTGCAGGCACAGTTAGCTTCTCCCTGTCAGAGGGCGAGCTCACTAGATTGAGGGGAATATATTAAAATTCACATAGGCTTGGCTTTATATTTTTTCCCTATATGAATAATACCTAGATGCGTATATTCTGGCACTGCAGATTTAAAATTGTCCAGTCATTCAAAAAAGCAACAACTCCCAAGGACCTCTTTAGTAGTAATAGCTGCTACGTGAAGCATTGTTAACTGAGGGAGGAACAAACTGCATAAATACAGAGGAAAATAAGTGCAGGCCAAAGAAGCAGCAATCAGCCAGCTAGATACAGGGAACACTGCTGTGGTGAATCCTAGCAGTGACTGCTGCTGTTCAAATTGCCATTTTCTGCTAGGGCTGCCCTTGCTTTGCAGATGATTTTTTCTCCTGTTAATTTTTTAAGAGCTATGTGGAAGAAAAAGCATATGGCAAAAGTGGTCTTATAGCTGCCCACTTAGAGTAAGATGTTTTCATTGAAAGTGGTAAATGGCTGAGTGAAGGTAGAGGCAGTGCTGTACTTGGGTAGTGGCTGTAGCAGCCACACTAAAGGATCAACTGAAAACAAGCGCAGTCCAGTCAGGACTTATGTGGCTTTCCAAATGAAGGGGTACAGCTGCTACAATGAAGGGGTACAGCTCCACTGGCAGGAATGGGTGCATGGGGACTGGGAATGTTTACTTTTTGAAGGTTATGTCAACTGAATATTAGTCAAACTGCATGTTGTGTTTGATTGTGGGGAGCAGAGTAACCTTTTCTTGTTGTTCTTCCTTCTCTGTGGCATCCTTTGGGTTCCTTGAGCCATTTAGTAAACTGCTGCAGGGAGCTAACTACACTGGAGAGAAAAAAATCTCACAGAAGAGAATACCTGTGTTAGTTGCTGACACAATAGAGAAGCTTTGGAGAGGTGCTGGTAGTAGCTGTGGTGAGCTCTGGCACTGAAGAAATGTGCATGGAACCACAGTGTTAACGAACCAACTTGGGTTTTACACCAAATAATGCATTTTCAATCCAGATTGCAACTGTGTTTTGGTTGGATGCAGGACTTGTCGTGGCTTGTGGCTTACTGTCGAAAGTATTCAAACTGTAACTGTAATGAGTCAGTTTTATGGCTGTGAATTAATGCTTTCTTCAGTGAGGAAAATCAGTGTTTCTTTAATAAAATTCCTGATGTCTCATGAAATGACTGGACTAGACTGCCCTTTGAGTTCTTTACCACACCTTTTCATGTTCCACCTTCCAGTTTTTCTGTTGTATATAGATGTACCCGTTAGTGTTAAATGTGTAAGGAATGATGCTAGCAACCAATACTTCAAACTTGTTATATCAAAGACTGAATGGGTGAAATTGCTGTTGATGACAAAAGGATCCACGGAAAGGATGGCGTACAAAAGAAAAGGAATGGTGGTGTATTAAGGCCTGGAGGGTAGTGAAAATTGCTTTGGATATACGGCAATATTGGTAATAGCATTTTTTAGCCACAGGCAGGAGTTTCAGTGGAAGTAGATGAGCTGTGTATTGTTACCAAGCATCTCAGAAGCTTGTGTATAAAGGAAGAGTATTGTACAGAAACACTGTAGTCATGAGGAACGATGTTCCAAGCAACAAATACCACAAGATGTTGTTACTGATACAATGACTGGCTGGCAGGATGAGGAGTTGCTTGCAGCCAAATTAAGATAGAAGCAATTTTTCATCTGATCTATTAAAAGCGGCCACCCATTTTGGGGAGGCAGATCACTATGTGGGTCCAAGACTTTTTAGGCTGTTTTGATGTTGGAGCTATTGTTGTGAAAACCCCAAGCAATGTCATCACCAGAGATGACTCAGGCTGTGGAAGTTAATAAGGGAACTAAAGCTGAGTGATCAAAAGGTTGCTTTTTTGAAGATGAATTGATAATAGTAAGTCATAAGATAGGATGGGTGCTGCTTGCCTACTTATGTAGGTACAGAGCAGAGTGTCTGGGATTGTCTTATTAGTGACTAATGTACTCTCAGAGGAAGCATGTTCTGAGAGGAAGTGTGGTGAATGTAACTATGCAGTGAATTTACAAGCACTATTGTGTACAGGAAGCTCCCACGTCCTCATTCAGAGTAAATGGCTTTCTGCAAAATAATTGGGCCTGGAAAATAAGGGAAAATGTCTCCAGTACAAGAAACTGTAGGGTATATGGATCTTCCATATGATTGAGGTTTGAGCCAAGATTTTTCCGTTTTAGTAGACTTGTTAATTGAAAACAGGATTTTGTGTTGTGGTAGGGTCACTGCTTGAGCAAGAAGGGGAATTCCCTGTCTTAATGAGACAGGGAACTTTGGGGGGCACTCTCAGACTAAAGAGAATAAAATTCCATGATGGGGGGAAGACTTCAGAGATGAAAGACTGCTTGCCCTGTTTGTAAGAAGCAGCGATCCTGTTGACAGGTAAAGGGTACTGGGATAAGAAGCCTGTGAAATGAGCTGTGTAAAGGTGGGACAGCTTCATGTGGAAAGTTATTACTTTTGCTCCACTTCTGCTTTTTCCAGGGAGAGGAAAAGAAACAGGTGACTAAGGATATTGCTGCAATAATGGACAGTCAGTGTCTGGAGACACACTGAGGAGGGCAGTGGTTGTACCAGACTGGTATTTGACCTCAGTATCCGAAGCTGAATTTAGCTGAAATCTCTAAGTTAGTTCACTGCCTGACAAGGCAATTAAGTATTGGTCTGAACTTTAATGGAAAGAAAAAAAGCAGACTACTATTAAAAAAAAAAAGTCTGATCTTTTTTCCAAGGTACTTTTAATGTAATTTGGAAGTTCTTTTTTCTGTCTTAACCAAGTGATGTGTGCATATATCTAAACCAAAGAATATTTGCCATTCTTACAAAAGCATGTGGGTGATTTTCACTCAGAAGAGGCCTTTTGAAACACATTTAGACTCCTCAAAATTTATTACAGTGTGTCAGATTATGTTTCAATTATTCTAGGTTGGCTAAAATTAATTATCCTCATTTTCCTGTAAATTGATATGTTCATACCTAATTACTCTGTTCAGTAATATTGATAAAGATTTGGTGGATAGGATTTCTCTGATTTTCTTACAAAGTAGATTTAATGATGCTTTGCATCTAAATCAGATAACGTTCCTTTCAAGTTAACTTGTGAAAAAATGGAAAGTCATTGAAGAATACATGCTGTCATTTCACTTCAAGAGAGCCCTGGAGGGCAATAAATGAGTTCTTGCTCATTTGGCTGAAAGAAGTGTTTTGAATTGATCTTCAGGAACATTAGTTAAGTCTTTCATGTGACTGTTATCAATCAGAATAGACTTTTGTTGAATTACTGTGTTTTTGCAACCAGCTGGAAGGATCACTGATGTAGAGAGATGAAAATTTATTTGCCTGTATGTGAAGACATTTAAGTTGCTTGGGAGGAGCATCCTATTCCATGCAGGATTGTCCTGCTGTAATTCAGTTAAAAAAATCAGTCTCTGTGTGCTTTGTGTGTTTGAATTTTTTTAGCTGCTGGATTTTTTTATATTTAGAGGAATATAAATATGTTGATGTCCCTCCCTTGCCTCCATGCTGCTGTTAGTGATTTGACCTGTCATTCCCTGTTAATGACATTATTGAATTACTTCTAGGATGTGACATGTTCACATCATACTTGGAATTGCTTTGCTGATCGTCAGAAATCCTACTTTGAATGCCATTTGCAAAGACAGCATTGAAAAGAGGTTTTTTCCCTGTAAGTTCTGTGGGTTTTTTTTTCAACTGTTAAAATGCTGCTCAGTGTTTCCAATTTCTGAAGTGTGCATACGTTCAAGACTATTCACCTTTGTGCTCTATTTGAGCATAGTTCTTCTAACTTTCACTCTGATTCCTCAGAGAAAAGATTGAAAATCAGTGTAGGTTGTTGGTGAGTTTTCCCCACAAACTCAGTCCTGTGATTCTCAAAAAAATATAGAAATAAAAAGCTACGACTATTGTGTTATCATCACCTCCATTTTGAAAGAACTTCTTCATGGAGAAGCATACTACTTCATGGAAGAGAAAATGCTGTAAATTTCATGCTTAACTATAAGAAAGGGTTCTTTGTGATAATTGGAACACATGATTCTCAGCAAAGCACTGAGTAATGCAGTCACTTTCATAATCTAGTTATAGCTGCTTTTTCTTGCCCTATTGAGCTGGTAGCTGCTGATGTGGCTTAAGTTCTGGTGTTTTGCTTGATTTTTTTTTTTTTTTTTTTTTTTTTTTTTTTTCCCAATGAAATAAATAATGAAACAACATAGATTCATTAGTCCATGTCATAAAGAATGTTATCCATTCCTTATTTTTGTACAGAACTAATCCAAACCACAATCTTTCAGCTGTTTCAGTTGCATCTTACTATTGTATCATCCAGTTTATTTTGAATAAGGATACAGGTTGATTGCTTGACTGGATTACAAAAAGGAGTCAAAATAGGCTTTGCATGGATTTGCATGTGTGTCAGGCTACATAATCAGCTGAGCCTTCAAAATTTCGGTTGTTTCCTCTGAACAGAAAATTACTTGCCAGTTACACAATTTCTTTCAGATACACTGTCCCATATGCATTTTTAGTGTGTGCACTTCTGAGACTGGGGACTTGACCTCCACAAAATCTGAGTGTGCGCCAGTACCTCAGAGTGTCTCATCCATGGAAAAAGGTCAGGACAGGTAGCACTCAGTTCCTGTCAACTCTTCATCCTTGGAGAACCACCTTCCAGTAGCATAGTAAGAAAAATGAGGTAGATACTAAATGCACATCTGAACAAGCAGTTGGAACTCCAGCCACAAGCAACTTTGTCTTCATTTCTAAGAACTTGTGCCTTTGGATGTTGCTGAGTCGTAATTCCAGTAGTGTACTGTGTAACAAACAGCTTGGCTAGGGCTCGCTCTGGAGACTTCTCAGTGGATGGGGACTTTGTTCTGTCCTTCTGAGCATGGGATTGTTCCTGAATCACTTTGTCATGGCTCAGGGCTCTGTATTGGTCACCAGACCACTGCTCTGTTGGAGGCAGGCTCGGGATGTTAAGGCAAGCTGGGGAGATGTACTTTGGAGATGATAGCAGCCCCCCATTCTCATAAATTCTTTCTCTTTTAGTTATTGATCTGCGTAACTTCTATGGAAATAAGCTTGTCCTTGATGAAATGTAGTTGATGTGTTTCCTTACTGGGGTTGGCACTTTTTATTGCTGGATTTTGTCATCTCCTCTTGCAGTATGGTTCTGCTTGTTACTTGAAATGATCTGTTGGGGCAAAATAGCATAGCATTCTTGGTCTGGATAAAAATCTGAGCAAACATGAATAAGTTACTCTTACGATGCTTGTGTTGTCATTTACTCATAGTAAACTTAAAATGTGTTAGGTAAAATGAAAACCTGAAATACCATGTTGGGACAGGTATGTGCATGTACTTGATATAATTTCCTACTTTGGTTTTATTATTATGCTATTGCATAATCCTATGGCAGCAACTCCAAAAGAAATACAGAGTTCTTAAAATTTTACAGGGGAAAAGTCAAATGTTTTTGGTTGTAAAACATGTTGTAGCACTCCCTACCTTGCCCTTAATATTAATTGGATCCCAGTGAACTACAGGAAATTTTATGAAACATTTGTATTGAGTGATGATATAAACAAAGTGTCACTGTTACCCAAAGTCCATTCTGTACAGAGACTCTTTGTTATATCAAAATTCCCAGTCCAGGAATATCTGGCAGTTAGCCCAGATACCTCAGATGCAAGTCATTTTAGGATTTTAGGTTCAGTGTGACAAGTATTGAGAAGACTGAGAAACTTCTTTCAGGTACTGGAACCTTTAACCAGACTTGTGCTTATTTTTCTGTGCTGAGTATAATATAATCAGAAAGTCACTTCTGTACTGCTTTTTTGGAATTTGGGGTGTTAATTTTGGTTTCTATAACTTGCTTGTTTCACATAACACACTCTATATACACTTTTTGCAGTACAGGCTATTTTAAACAAGCTTTGAAACAGTTTAACTCTTTTCCTGTGTACATGTGTACGTTCATAACACATCTGTGTGTCGGTCACTGCTCTCAACAACTGTTTCAGTTGGTCAGCAGATGTTGAATTTAGTTTCATTTTGGTAATGCTTGTGTGGATGCATGCAGGGTTTTAATAAAAAGAAAGGAAAAGCTCACTTGATGGTAGTTTTTAAAACAAATAAAATTCCATGGCTGTATCCTGAGGCTAAAATCCAATTAAAAAATATTTCAGATAAGCTGAAATATGGAACTTTTGGTATGTAGGATAACTTCTGCAAGAAAAGGTGAAATCTATTTTTCCTTTTTCAGCTAAAGACCTAATTGTTTGTGATTTGGAGTTTTTTCTTCTTTTTTATGTTCCTCTCTTTTTACAAGTGCCTTTCACTGTGGAGAAGCAGAATTCTTGACTTGACTTTTTGCAGTAACTGAGATGTATTGACTAGACTTGGCTAGTTATATGCTAGACTAACTACTGTTCAGGTGAGCTGCATTTAGTACAGAGGCTGAAGTGGACACTAGCAAAACAAACCAAACCAAAAAAAAAACCCAACTAAATCAATGAGTGGTTCAAGTATGCTTTGTTGTCAAAAGGTGCAATCCTACTCTAGGGCTTGTTTTCAGGTTCTTTCTTTTTCTGTCTGTGCTAGTGCAAGTATTCATGTGATGTCATAACACAAAAATGGAGTGACCGATACTGTTTAAAATTTCTGTTTAGGTTGGCTCTAACGTGGGTCAGTTTATCTGGTTCACAAAATTCTTGGGACAGAACAAACAAGGTAGGAAAACTGGTTATGAGAACGAAGACAGGAAGGCAGGGCTTCTTCTAGAACAGTTTATCACTGGTGCCAGTTTAATTTTTTGGGAAATGCAATATGGGTTATATAATATTATCTTGTAAAATTTAGTGATTTATTAAAAAATACAGGAAATGTACTTTCAGTCGATACATGAGGTTAAGGACAGTAGTGGAACTAAAGCTATGATCATTTTTGAGCTGTGGGGCCCAATACACTTTATGAACTACAACACCTTTGAATTTAGGATGCAAAATACTCTCAAGAAATCAGCCTGCACACACATGACTTAGCAGTGCATGGAAGTTACATACTCTAAATTTAGCCAGTGAATCAGTTTTGCATGATACTCACTTAGGCTTAATGTGTAACAATGTTATTGTGGTAAGCCTCCAAATCAAATAATATTATCTATTGTGTATTTAAGGAATCTTTTATAATGTTCCTTTTCCAGTTTATTTAAATCCTGGTTTGCAAATTCAGGCACTGGCTGCTAATGGTATTGAACAGTTGTGTATATTCCTTAATTGCATTCCTTCCATCTTTTGGTGCCTATTTATTGCCAGGTGGAAGGTACCAACTTCAAACCTGAGACTTGGCTCTATATATTGAGTGCTAATTAAAAAAAAAAAAGAAAAACTCAACACGTTTTTTTCCTTCCCTCTTTTACTTAGTTCCTAGGCTCTTTTTTGTGTCAGGAAGAGCTGAAAACTATTAGTAGACATATAACAGACAAGTATCACACCACAGCTGAATGCAGAAGAGAGAAGTGGAGTAACAATGGCATTATTCCAGGACTCAAGTCCAAATGAACCAAGTCCAATTTTAGCTGAGAAAAGGGAAGTTGTTGGGATATCTAGTTAGGTTACTGGCCTTTACTTGTGAGCCAGTTAGCATTCAGACTGAAAGGTGACTCTTACCTCCACAGAGTTTGTCCTGGATGTAACTAATTCCATCTGGAAATTTACATCACATCTAAACAATGTATTCTTGGTGCACACAGAAATCACTTGGAGTGTGATTGTTTTAATGAAATTATTTTCTAAGTGTTTTTTTCTTAAGTCTGAAGTTTTTCATAAATGAAGTAGAGATCTGCATCCATATGGATTCAGTAATCTTTGAATAGCTTATTTCTGCACAGGGGAGAAAAAGAGTGCATGCATTAGCTAAGACTGAACTGATCCAACAGCTTGTGTTTGCTGAGAAGATTTATTGGTGTTCACTGGTGTGATGTTGCCTGTTTTGTGTGTACTTTGGTTCTATCTTCATCCTGAGTAGGCTTCTGTTCACGTAGAAGGGTATTTTATCTTTGTTCCCTGATATATAGCAAGCTGAATCTGTGTGGCGACAAGTTCAAGATTGTATGGAGTTGAGATGACCTGGCTATCTCTCTAGGGACAGCAGGCAAGGGAGCTCCCCTTTCTCCTTTACAAGCCTGTCGGTTGGCTCAAGTTGGCTTGAAAGCTGCTGTGGTGGTTTTACAGCTGTGTCTCCTGCCCTAGCAGAATTCCACTAGTGCCCAGCAGGCTGCAGCTGTGTGAGGCCACCCTGGGATATGCACATGCCAGAGCAGCGATTCTGCCTGATAATCACATCTGTAAAGCCAGGTTTTCTAACCCTTCCCTGCTCTTCCTCCTCAAGTAGCCAGGCCTCAAATCCTGGAGCACTTGTTCCCCTCCCTTCTGTGCCTTCAGCAATTTGCGGTCTTTTCCTTCCTGGCCAAGAAGGGAAAATAATTTGGGAGCATATAGCAACATTACGTGTTCACGATAGTCAAGGGAATTGAAAAGATTCTTAGTACAGACGTTAGCTTTTTATCAGTCTTGATCTGTATGTTTGTGTTTTGGAAGGGGACACAAGTATTCAGCTGACAGTAGTGGTTCTTCATGTAGTAACTTTCATTTTGCAGTATTAATATTTAACACTAATATTGGAATAATATAGGAATCAATTAGAATGTCTGTGTTGTATGTTAGCAGTGAATTCTTGTTCAAATTACCTCAGAATTGACTTCTGAGATGTTTTCAAATGCCCCTGAAAAATTCAATGAATCCTTAAATGCCTTATTTTTACTATTATAAATGTACTTCTAGATATTTTCAAGTCTAAATTTGAAAAGCAGTACTGAATTAGAACTATGTAAATGTTATGAATGAAAATGCCGCTGAAAATTGTGATGATATAACTTCCAACAGGATTGGTTTATTTAGCTTTCTCAATCAGTAGAATTCAGTTTGGGATTTTTTAACAATGTGGGAATAGGTATAAACATGTATGCAAAGTCCTTCTTGGTATTGTCAAAGGAGACTATCTAGTCTAGACCAACTTCTCGTTGAAAATCCCTTAGCTAAAAGTTTGATATCCATCCTGTTCCATGTTGCAATTTATCATATGATCTGTGAATGGTTTGGAAAATTACAGGTTATTGTAGGGAAAAGTATTTCTGATCTCCATCAAATAAACTATCTTGGAAGTGTTCGAGGTTTTATTTTATGAAAATATTGTGTGCTCGAAACTGAGTTTATTTTATCTAAATCACATAACACTGCGTGACAAATAATCAATTACCTTATTGGTGTTTTTGTTCTTCAGAAATGGAGGAACGGAACGCTGGACCTGGGATTGAAGATTTATAAAGGATTATGGGATTATACATTGAAGAGCCAGCAGGCGGAATGCCTGAGTGACTGAAGAAAATGGGTGCTAATGCATCTAACTACCCTCACTCGTGTTCCCCAAGGGTAGGGGGAAATTCACAGGCACAACAGACATTCATAGGTAACTCTTTTCAGTTATCTTGTCACTTACATAAATGACTTGCTGGATTATGTACATGCTGGATTTGATTTGCTTGCAGAAATGTTATGTAGAGCTTTGATTTTCTAGGTCACCAGTTTGAATCCATTCAAGCTCAATCGTGCATGAAATTTGGTACTGTCCATCTGTTTGGCCTGTGTATGCAATGAGTTGATCTGCCTTTTGCTAGTAAACAGTTGCCAGGTTCTTTAAATAAAATATGTGGAATTTTTTATAATTAAACAATGCATGGTAGTTTTCCCTATTCAACAGCAGTTGCTTTCTGTTAATGCTCTTACTGTTTTCAGCTCTTCTTCAGAATTCCTGTGAAACTGTCAGAGCATGTAAAACTCTTGATCATCAGTATTCATTGTAGTATTGGCATTGTGTCCAAGTGAATTATCTCCTCATTGCTAGAAGGGATATCTCTGGTAATAAACCTGTTAAAGCAACAAACAGGCTTGAAGACAGTTTCTCTTCCTTTCCCTGTAAATGGGGAATGGGGGTACTTACTGTCCTAACAGTATTATTTACAAGCCAGGGCCTTGCTTAGCTGGAGACATGTGCTGAAGAGCCCTTAAAGAAAGTATTTTCTCATCCTAGTCATAACTGGGGCAGGCATTACCATTATGTGTTTTTCAGCCTAGTACTGAAAGATCTCAGTGTAGATCTAAATACTGTCACACTATAAATAATAAACAGCTATGTTATGAATCTGAAAGAAGGCAGTCTGTGAGAAGATAAATATTCCTTAAAATAAAAAACCCAACCCTGACAGCCTGAAGAATGATCTTAGAAGTAAATAACATCAATAGTTTATAAATGCTTTTCTCCTTTATGCTTCAGCTTGCAACACTGCATAAGTAGTTATTGATATTCAGTGTTACTTCTCATTTTAATCACCACTGAAAGCACAGTGATATCCTTAGCAGAGGAAAAACTGACTTTGTAAATATTCTCTTTTTTCTAAGCTTTTGTGGCATTCCTAGCTCTGAGGTCTCTTTGAGGACAGACTGCAAACTGTTACATTTAAGGACACGTGCTCTTGGCTAAAAATTCCATGTGTGCTGTCACAGCATGTCAAGGAAGAACTTTTAGTCCTAACATCATGGATATCTGTGCTGTAAAGTTCCCCTCGAGGATTTATATATTTTCAGTGTATCAGAGCTAATTAGTAAAAGATTTGCTCCAGTTTGCATATATGCTTTCTAAAATGCGGCTAAAATGCTTTTCTTATATGTCTTAGTGTTTTTTAATCTGCCACTATATTGAGTGAAGAGAAACCCTTAGAGGCCTTGAAACAGGCAGATCTGCACTCTGAAACACGTTCTCAGAAGATTTGAAGAGACTTCCAAAGGCTTCATTAAATTCCCAAGAAACTTTCTACATAATATGTGGAAGGTTTAGTTGATGCTCTTTGTTACTAAACTCAAAACAGAAACCCAATATGTAGTATGTCACAATAAACTTACTGACCCCCGTTACCTATGGGAAATCGTGGCTGAGACTCTTTTTGAGGAAAGCCTAAAAGCACGTGCCTGTGTCATTTTAGGCTAGGCAGATGAGCATCCTGGGTAAAATTCTTGCTAAAATATCCTGATACTATGGGATTCCGTGAGTGTGCTATCTACATCACATGTGTACGTCTCTTCTTCCCACTTTGTGGCATTTGGCTGTTTCTCATTTTGATTTTTATTTGAATGGTTGGTTTTTGTAGCTGTCTCAGTAGAAAATAGATGTATCCTAAAATTGATAGCTGAGATTTTCATCACTTGCCAGATGTTTTAAAGTTGTATCAGCTTTTACAAGTTTGGGGGTTTGGGTGTTGTGGATTTTATTTATTTGAGGGTGGAGGGGATTGTTTGTTTTCATTGTATTGTGGGGGGTTTTCTTATGTAGAAGGCATTAGATCTATTTACTGCCCCAAAGCAGAACTGGGGGATAGAGTTATAATGGCTGCATAATATATATTAGTTGCCTTATTCCTGGAAACTGGATTCAGGCCTATGGGTTTGTTTTAGACTTGGTCTTTTACCATTAAAGCACTGCACCGTTTCATGCTAAATTTAGGGTGAATGCTAAAGTCTGAGAACTGATCTGGCAAAGCATAGTAGTTTCATAGTATGAGCTCCTTTTGTTAGTTGACTTCATCCTACTTTGCTTAGAGTTTGTGAAGATGAGATAAATCAGTAAAAACAATGTAGTGTGCTTACTGGAAAATAATACTTTTGTTTTAGCAAAAGCTTAACTAGTCATTTCCTTGCTGTTTTGTCTGCAGCATCCAGGAGGAGGATTTAATACCAGTTCCTAGGGTGGTACATCTGTTCAAGATGTTTGCTTTTTTAAGTTGAGCTCTATAATTAGATATTAAAATGTGTGGGCATGTGAAGGACTAAACAGATCCCCTTTTTCATTGTCAAGTTCCCAAGTAGCTCCTCTTGGCAGTCATCTGTTTGCATAAACATCTGTCCAAAGGTGGTTATGGTATAGGGGCATGAAGTAGTGATTGCTTTTGAACAGCATTTAATTGATTGGTGCCTTTTAGTGTAGTACTGGAGAATAATTTTTTTTTTTCCTACTTTTAATGCTACTGCCTTATGAAGGAATATAGGCAGGCCAGAAATGTTCTCTTCCAGATTCTTCGTTTGAGGGATATGGAACCATCAGCTGTTGTGAACCCAGAAAAGCTATGCTAGTGCATCTCTAGTTCTTGCAAAAAGCAGTTGTGTGGTGGTGCTTTTGTAGCAGTGCTTTATCTGTAAGGGTTAATAGCACTGTTTGCAGTGCTTCCAAAGTTAAGTCTTGTAAGTAGCTCAGGGTACACAAAGGTTTGAATGGCGTTTTAGTATTTTGTGGTGATTCATGTGCAAGTAATACCTCACAGCAGCCTTCAGGGAAGAAAGAAATTGAGACTTGCGGTGTCCTAGTTTTTCTTCAGTGGAATGTTAGAGAATGTTCTGCACTCAAATTTGCCATTAGAATCCAACGCACTTCAAATAGAAATGAGCTGGCATATTCTCTTGAAACAGAATCTGTCATTACAGAGTGACCAAAGTGTAGTTACACTTTATTTAAAGAGGTGCATTTCACAATAAAAGCAGAAATTCTACGCTTGTCTTGATCAGCAGGAGGCTGAATCTCTACTTTTCCATTGTCATATCTAGTATAGCATGTGGAAGGAATTTTTATGGTGGATTTTGCAGCGCAGCCTCTTTGTTGAAGTTGTCTTGAGTTACTGCTGTTATTTTCATTTAAATTGATATTTTTCTCATGCCTTGAAATTTCAATATGATTAATATATGTTGCCTGATCAAGCAAATTTTAAACTTGGATAAAATGGTTAGATGTCTTTCCTCAAATAAAGCAAAGTTCTGTATCAAAGTTTTCACTAACAGAAGAACCATGAAACCACTGCATTGCATGATTTGTGGGAGTTTTAATTAGCTTGACATGAAAGCCACTGCATGGTTTACTTAGTTATTGAGTGTTAGACAATAAAACAATTTACAGATCTGTTAGATTGCTACAGTTGCCTTAGTCTCAAACACAGCTTTGAATTACTCCTGTATCTTTCAAAGTTCAAGAAATACTTTTTTGAAATCATGTGGTTACTAACAGCACTGTGTTTTGACAGACTGGCCCATAACATCACTGTCAAAACAGTGTCACAAAACAACATCACAATGAATCTACCTGAAACAGGTGGAGCTGTGAGATTGCAGTGATCGCGCAAATTGTAAAAGGCCCTAAAAGCTCTGGTTCTTGGGTGTGCTTTGAAAGATTAAAAAAAAGGCACCAAGCAGTGAAGCTACACAAGCGTACCAATAGAAACATGGTAATTATTCCTGACAGAAAGCAGACAAATGCTATTTCAGATGAGCCGGTGTTTATATTATTGATCTCTGTAGCATTTGCAAATGTTTTCTTCTTACTCTTTATTGGTCCAGAAGTGGGAGTTGGGTTTGTGTACTTAATTTTCTTTTTTCTTGTCATTTCTGAGGTTCTTCACCATCTGGTTAGAGTGAAAGCCCTTTAAATTAACTTAAATTAGAAAATAACCCTTAAACAGAAGCATGACCCTCATGCTAAAGTTATGGTTTTTGACTACTTTTTGTACTAAAACACTACTTTGGTTTTCCATTACTTGTGGAAATGCAGATTCTAACTCCTTTTTTCTCACTGAATTGCTATCAGTGTTGGTTCATAATATAATTTTCCTATAAATTATTTTTGAGGAGAAAAATAATTATATGTATACTTAATTGTATAATTCTCTGTTCAAAGGAAATCTTTATTGAAACAGTAAAACTTCCATTCTCTGTATTCTTTTTGATGGTGTGTATGCACAAATTAGTATTTGTAATTCTGTAGAAGGGTGCCCATTTTATGTGTTTGATTTTAGCATTACTTGGTTGTCAGATGACAGGATTTTTACTTTCCTTGCTAAATTTGCACTGAAAATAATTCACAGTCCTCAATTTCCTAGAGTGTTTTGGTACTTGGTTGTCTTTTTTTCTTTTTTTTTTCTTTTTTTGTGACTATAACTGATGACTGTATCTGATACCAGGTATGCTTCTGTTGTTTTAATGATGCTTAATGCTAGAACAGAATTTGAAGAATACTTTGAAGGGGTGATTGGTAGTATTTCACTGAGAGATTAGGCTTAAAAATGTTAATACAATTCCACTTTTAATGTTTCAACTGCAGTATTCTCTTCCTGCTTAGGTAAGTGTACCATGTGCTGTAGAACTACATCAATTGGCTCTGCTTGGTTCTTAAAATTGAATATATTTTTTAAAAAACTCAAACAAACAAAAGGGGGAAAAAAGGAAAAAAAACCCCAAAACACCCTATAAACTTTGTAGATGCAAAAAAAAAGCTTTGCTCTTAATGGTCAGAAAAGGCTTCAGTCAGGTTTTCAGTTGTCAAATTATCTGATGTGAGGAGAAGGATAAACTGTGCAACTTGCCGAATCATTTATGGAGTATTTAGGTGTTACGGGCCTTCCTTTTAAATTTAATGAATAAATGTGTTCAATTTTTCTTTTTGCTTTTAGGGACATCATCCTACTCTCATCAAGGTTTTGGCTGTGAATCAAAGCTGTATAGCCTTGACCATGGCCACGAGAAACCTCAAGACAAGAAAAAGAAAACCTCTGGCCTTGCCACCCTCAAAAAGAAATTCATTAAGCGTAGGAAATCGAGCCGATCTGCTGACCATGCCAAGCAGATGCGCGAGCTCCTCTCAGGCTGGGACGTCAGAGATGTTAATGCGTTAGTAGAAGAATACGAAGGAACATCAGCCTTAAAGGAACTTTATCTACAAGCTAATTTGGCAAGACCAGAAGCCAGGACGCTACAAAAAGACATGGCTGAACTTTATCAATACAAATATTGTACTGATGTAGACTTAATATTTCAAGAAACTTGTTTTCCTGTGCATCGTGCGATATTGGCGGCAAGATGTCCATTTTTTAAGACGCTGCTTTCTTCCTCACCAGAGTATGGGGCAGAAATAATAATGGATATTAACACAGCTGGCATAGATATGCCTATGTTTTCTGCTTTGTTACACTACCTTTACACGGGCGAGTTTGGAATGGAGGATTCAAGATTCCAAAATGTTGATATTCTTGTGCAGCTTAGTGAAGAATTTGGAACACCAAATTCCTTAGATGTTGACATGCGTGCGCTGTTTGATTATATGTGCTACTACGATGTGGTTCTTAGCTTTTCATCCAACTCTGACTTAGTTGAGACTTTTGGTGGGAATCAGAACTGTCTAGATGAAGAGCTCAGAGCTCACAAAGCTATTATTTCGTCACGGTCTCCCTTTTTCCGTCACTTGCTGCAGAGGAGGATACGAACTGGTGAAGAAATCACAGACCGAACTCTACGAACTCCGACTAGAATTATATTGGATGAATCTATCATACCAAAAAAATATGCTAAGGTCATTTTGAACTGTATGTATACAGATGTGGTGGATCTCTCCGTTTTGCACTCCAGTCCTTCGGTGGGCAGTTTAAGTGAAGTTCAGGCCCTTGTAGCAGGAAAACTAAACATGACTAGGGCTGAAGAAGCTATGGAGCTTTATCACATAGCACTGTTCTTGGAGTTTAACATGCTTGCACAAGGTATGTAATACTGTCCTTGCTGTACAATATATGACCTTACTAGAACAAGCTTTAGCAATTTTGCAGTGTAAGTATGCTTATTGTCAGCTCTCTGTGGCTGACAGTTCCTTTAGAAATAGGATATGTTTTCCATCTGTAAGTTGCCAATAATGCATCTGTTTTCTAGGGACAGAAGAAATACCATGCAAGAGATTTAGTTGTATGGCACATCATGGCTGAAGCATGTTATTTATATCAAGTATTTTTAATTGGTCTTCATGTATCTGATGCTTATCTGCTTTTTGTAATCCGTTTTTTGTGTGTAAACTACAGGGAAAAGATACAAGAGATCCTTGTTGAGGAGAAGTATTTAGACTTGTTAGGAAGTGTCCCTATATGTTAATAAGGCGGTAAACTTGAATGATTATTTCTGTAGTTTATATCAAAGACAGAGTCTTGCTTTTGGAAGGTAAAATTAAGCAGCTTAATTGCGCTAGTCTTAAGTCTTTAATGTCTGCCTCTATGTGCAGAACTGAAGGCAGGGTCAGTCAATATTTTCAGACATAAAGTTTAGAAAGTGTTACTACTTCCATTATTCCTGAAGGTCACTCAAATCTTGATAACATACAACCTCCTGACCTAAATTATTGCAGTCTCAGGTGGGGTGTCCAAGCACTGATTGGTGAGCTAATGGTATTTCTTGTGGTGGCAGGAGCTTTGCCTGCAGTTTTTTCTGTTGGAGTTTGAGCTATTCAGTGGCCATATTATCCATAATGAAGTATGGAAATTGCTTAGGCCTTGCTGATGTGGGATAAGAATTTTACTTTTGAGCTGAGAATGGGAAAATAGAACTCACTGGTATATCACCAACATAATTTAAACTAGTTTCATTTTTTTTACAAAAGTAACTTTTTACAGTAGATCTGTACATCCATAACTTCTAGCTGTCAAATTAAATTTGACAAGATTGAAACCTTATAAGCTATAAAGTAGTTCTAAGTAAAACAGGAAACTTGATAAAGAGTGGACAGGAAAGAGCTGGTATAAGCACTGCAGGAAGAAATCATATTTTTTAATGGATTCTCCTAATAATTACATGAAACTGAGAGTGATAAGGGTATGTGAAACTGATAGAACTACTGTAGCTCCTGTAGAGTTTGGCATTAGGAAACTATTTGACAGATTACGCTGAAAGTTGAAATAATTGTACTGCAATAAAACTGGCACAAACCAAAGGGGATGTGTTTTCTGAGGCAACATGCTACAGGATGCAGTTGGGCTGTTCTTAGGCTCAGAATCACCTGATCATAGAGCAGCCCAGGTTAGAAGGGGCCTCGAAAGATCATATGGTCCAACCTATCCAAGTGAGAAAGGGAGCTTAGATGAGATTATCTAACATTCTGTCCAATCATCTTGAAAACCATCAGTGATGGGGACTATTCTGTGTCCCTGGATAGGATGCTCTGGTGAATGACTGTTCTTGTTGCAAGAACATCTTGTGCTGTGATGTATTCCAGGGCTACTTATACCTCCCTGTTGCCCCTTGTTCCCTTAATGTGGCTTCTTGTGAAAAGAGGACCTTTGTCCTCTTCGTAGCTGCTTCCTAAAGGTACTGTGACAAGAATACTGACTGGGAATACTGTGCCAAGGTCCCCCAAGCCTTCTGTTCTTGAGGGAGAAGAAACCTAACTTCTTCCAGTCTTTCGTCATAGACCATATTCTCCAGTACTTTGATCATCTTCATGGCAGTCCTTCGGACCCTCTCTTGTTTATCTCTCTTGTTTATCTCTCTTGTTTATCTGCGTCTTTCTTAGTTTTGTTGTTTCCCTCTCGGTACACCTAGAAACATAACGTTTCAGAAGGGGCAAGAACTTTTACCACAGTTGAACTATGGTATTAAGTTAATTTCTATATGATATGCACAAGCTAATAGTACTTGAGAACAACTCTTGTAGAAAGCAAGATAGAAAAATGGGTTGAGATTAAAGAGGTGATGGAGTTTCTCAGTTTTGGTGCGTGCACATATATACAAATGCTAAAAGGATTTAGCATGCTCAGGGAATACTAATGAGGGGATTAAATGGTGAATGAAACCCTCAGTGAGACACTGAATAATTATGCACTGTTTCATAAATGAACAGGGTGCAATTCTTTTCCTCAGATTGGAAACCTAAACTGAAACAACTGTGATCCAGAGGTGCTCTGGTGAAGCAGTGTCAGTTATATCAAAGAAAAGCAATGACAGAGAACTTCAAAAAGAAACTTAGGTAAACTTATAGATAGGAAAATGACTTTTATTTTCGGTGTTGATAAATACTGAAAAACAAGCTGATGTAATATTTGGTGCTGAGTTTGTTTCTGCTTGCTTTAAGTTGAGCATGCTTGGATCAGCATGTCCTCAGCTGGCCCTCTTTTCAGTAATGCACTGCAGAACGGTGCTGCTCTGGAATATATTCCATGAATGGTAAGAAGATCTGAAGTTTTTCCATAGTACCTCTAGGAGAGTGGAAAGAAAGGCAGCAGCAGGAGCTGCACCGGGCTTGCGCTTCAGCAGCACACTTGGGTGGCTGGAGCCAGTGAGTGCAGCAATGCAGGCTTGGTCTTGATGGTCTTCTGGATGAGCTGGAGCTGTAGTGTTTTGGGGGTGGTCACAGGGAGGAGGTAGAGGGACGTAGTGACATTCAGAGTTTTATTTTCTTTCCTTAGTAAATCACTTTTTGACAACAGAAGGGGCGGAGGGGGCGGAGCTGTTGTTATACATAGGGGAGAAATGCAGTAAAATCACCAAGAGTTGAAATCTATTAAATTATCAAATACTATAAAATGCGGATTTGGCACCCCTTCAGATATTGAAATTCTAGATGTTAACTTCACTTAATTAGGATTTTACAAATTGGTGCTGCATTCCCTAGCTAAAAGAGAAAGTAGTAAGCACTGTAGGTCTGTATATGCCAGTGGAGTCAGAATATAATAGTTTCATACTTAATTTGCAGAGTTCATGTTGAGGTCAGTGGTACTGTGCAGGCATAGAAGAACTGTTCTGGTATAATCTTATAATCAGAATTAAGAGGAAGCTGATTTGGTCATGGAAAACTATATGCCTGCACATCACTGAGGTCACTAAAGGATGTGCTTAGGTGTGACCACTATTCTTGTTTTGGACTTAATTGTAGCACCTTGTCCTCACTTATTATAATACTTAACAGGAGCTAGATGGGAGATCTTAATTTCAGTAGTATCCTTCCCATTCCCTGATTTCACAGCTAGCAAACTTCTATTCAGGAAGCTGTCACTCAAACATCTGACTTCTGGATGTTACGCAGAGTGATGCCGTTAGAGACAGCATTGTGTAGGTGTTGGAGGCCACTGAGCAGGCAGTTCTCCTGGAATCTCTTAGCTTGGACCTCTGACAGTGTTTCTCGACTCGGTGGTGTAGCAGGTGTCCAGTTTTGCCTAAGATACTGACTGATCCCATCAGCTGGCTTTTGCAGTAGCTGATGTCTTAAGTTTCTTCTCTAGATTTCCACACCCTCAGCTAAAGTTTTTTGTTTCAGTTCACTCCTTCTAGCCAATTGCAAACTCGCTAAGGCCTGTCTCCCTGGTTTCCTGGAAAATATTTTGGGCTTATTATATGTTAAGTCTGGATACTCTTTCCAATTAATTTTTCTGTCTTGTACTCAGTTTTGCCTGCATTTTTGTAACTGAGTGTCAAGTGAAGTTGATGTATTTTAAAGCTTCTGATCAGCTGTTTTTATTTTCAACAGACTTTAGTTTGATTTGTCTTCAGGGACCTTTCTAAGTATCCAGATGTTGTAATTTTTCTTCAGTTTCAGCAGATGATTCAGCTTTGACTATTTCCATGGAAATTTTCCCGTTCCTAATGCAGTGATATGCCTTCTTCTGACTATTGTAATTTAATAGATAGTTTCCCTATGATGAAGACAGTGATAGTATGAGTATGTGCCATGAATCTTTCCTGCCCAAGTAATGCAGGACAACCTTTAGAATTTCCTCTGCCTTCATCTTGATTTGTTTCAGCTGAGGATTGTCACTTATCTTCCAAGAAAAACTGAAATGGATCTTTGAATGAACTAATTTCAATAAGTGAACTAATCACTTCTAAGCATATCTGGCCAATGGAGCTGATAATACTGAAACCCACGTCTACCTAATAGGACTGACACTGCTCTTAGGGATGCTCTGGTAGTTGTTTCTGTCAAAATGTGAAGCTCTTCAGTGCTTTCACAGAGGCTATGAGGATTAGAGCCCTCTCCAGGAGGTTGGAGCACATCCCTTAGTGGAATGTTTCTGTCCTCTGTGTGCCTGTTTCTGCCCTCTGCCGCAGTGTTTTATGTCTTCCTGCTACCTTGCTTCTCTCTGTCAACTGTACTGGTGCAGTCATTTTAACACATTGACTCACAAAGATTGGGTTTTATATCACTTATTCCTTGCTCTTCTGTGGCACACTTAGTAAAACCAAATCAGTTCCCTAGTCTTGTTCATCAAATGTTGTTAAAATAATCCCTGTTTCCAGTCTTACTGTACTGCTCTGCAGTTGCAGGGAAGTTTGACTTCAGGTATATTAATTTTATCAGATGTCTGCATTGCATAAGTGAATTCTCTACTGCATCTTGGCCTTCTTGTCCACTGTCATGAATAGTCTCACTTGAGGTGGTGGTGCAGTGTTTTTGTGGTAGGCTTTTGGATACTGGGACCTTATGAAATAGTTTTGCCTGAGAACCTTTTCTGTCACCTGATTCAAAAAAGTTTTCTAAAGTAAGATTGACAAAAACTTATTCAGTGTCAGACTTTTTGTTTTCCTTTGCTTTTATTTTAGGTGTTGAATTTACTCTTGACAAGTGTAAGAACTTAGAAGCTTTATTTTAAAGCTATATTCAGTAGCACAGCCTTTGATCTAGAAGCAGATATTGCCTGACATCAAAAGTACCCTTGATCTTAGGAGGGCTGAAATGCCAGGAGTCCCACAGTAGCAGTATGAAATACAAATAAATGTATTGGGAGGTTAGTGCAAGTGTGTCAGGTATGTATCAGTGCAGTAGGAATGCTCAAAGGAGTCTGGCACTTAGAGCTTTGAAATAAATTGTGTATGATTAAGTAACTGTTAAAATAAGTAATAGAATCAAAGAATGGTTTGGCTTGCAAGGGACCTTAAAGATCATCTTGTTCCAGCCTCCTTGCTGTGGGCAGGTACCTTTCACTAGACCAGGTTTCTCAAAGCTCCGTCCAACTTGGCCTTGAACACTTCCAGGGGTGATGCATCCACAGCTTCTCTGGGCAGCCTGTTTCAGAGCCTCATCACCCTCACAGTAAAGAATTTCTTCCTAATACCTAATCTAAACGTGCTCTCTTTCAGTTTGAAGCCATTCCCCCATGTTCTTATCCATACATGCCCTTGTAAACAGTCCCTGTCCAGCTTTCTTGAGCCCCTTTAGGTATATAGGTGCAATAAGATCCCTGGGCTGAAGTGCCCATTGCTGGGTTATGTCAAGCTTCTCATCCACCAAGACCCCCAAGCCCTTCTCCTCAGGGCTGCTCTCAATCCATTTTCTGCCCAGCCTGTATTTGTGCTTGTGATTGCCCCAATGCCCATGTTGGACCTTGCACTTGGCCTTGATGGACTTCATGAGGTTCACAGAGGCAAACCTCTCAAGCCTGTCAAGGTCCCTCTGGATGGCATGCTGTCCCTCCAGCATGTTGACTGCACCACACAGCTTGTGGTTTAACCATCTTGTCTACCAGTTTGCTCAGGTCCCATGGGCCTGCACATCTTCAGGTTCTTTAGATGGTCTTGAACCTCATCTTCTTTTATAGGGGGCAGTTCTTCATTCTGCCAGCTCCTGCTTTTGCCATCTGTGATTGTGGTAGTGTGGCTGTTGCATTTGCTGGTTAAGACTGAGGTTAAAAGGTTGTTGAACACCTCAGCCCTTCTCCACATTCCGGTTAACTGAGTCTTCTGTTCCCTTCTAAAAAGGACTCACATTTTCTCTGGTCTTCATTATCACCATTGTCCCTATAGTAGCTCATCTGACCTGTTAGCACATTATAATGGTTCTCTTGTGCTCAAGCCTGAAACTATTGCTTAGGTTTTATATTATGAAGACTGGTGAACGCAGCAAGTGGAAAGGATCTTCCAGTATAGCAGTTGCATTCCAAGATTATATGCAAGGATAAAGAATTTGACTGAGTTGTGCAACAGAGCACATACAATTTGTTTGCAATGTCATAATTTGCAGAGAAGCAGTGCTGGTCACTGTTTTCTGGTTTTTCTTTCAGCCACCAGGCTCTAGGGAGTACATGGCTTAAATACTGACCAGTGGTGGTTGGTGGCAGTCCCTCTAATCATCAGCTCTTCCTCCCTCAGCTCTCTGTTGTTCCCATGTGAAGTTCTCCCTCTGGTTTGTTATGGTTGAGTTGGCAGCGTTGTGTTTCTGACCCATGGTGGTTTTCTGTTTAAGCTGGATCAGCTTTGCTGGCTGCTGGTGCTGCTGGATGTGCTGTTTATAGAATGCTGAAGCCAGCTAAAGGCCATTACCAACTGAATGGCTGCAAGAAGCTGAACACCAGGATGCAGATATGGGTGCAGATTTCGTGCTTCCTAAATTCATACATTTTACCTGTGGCAGGAGCAGAAGAGTAAATTCATTTTCACCTTTGGGAGAGAAAACATTAGAGAGCCTGTGCCACCAGTATTGATTGCTTTAAACATGTAATGATTACCTTATTTTTCTGGCTAAGCTTACAACATAAAAAATCCAGCTGTCAATATCTTAGAAGCTTTAACAGCTTTATAACTGTATCATAAGTGGAAATATTTTTTATTAATGCAAGTTTCATAGTTTTTGTCTGCTCTCTAATTAATTATTTCAAATAGCTGAATAATACATTGTATTGGAGTCAACACAACTCAAGAGTTTTCGCTGAGGAAGAGGGGTTAAGAGCAACACAAAATGCTGCCTGACCTAACCTTCAGACCATATTTTATTTTTGCTTTAACGGTTAGTTGAACTGCTATGAAGTCATCAGCTTTGTATTTGAATAAAGCCAACTGTAATACTATATACATTAACAATGCCTTAATAGATGTACTTTGAATCCAGCCTTTCAAGGATGGGAGTACATGCATGTTTTAAATTTTTGTGCTTGGAAAAATCAGCAGAAGGATTAAAAATAGCTCAAAAAACATCCCGGACTTGGCCATAGACTCCAGCAGTGTTTGACCACTATGGCCCATTCAGCACTTCTTTATCTCCAGTGCTACTTAGGTCTTGTTTTCTTTTCTGCAAAACATTCACATAGTTTTACACCTTCACTGAACAGAACATGTGTGCTTCAGAGTTCTAAAATGTGGGAACCAGAGCACCTGCAAATTCCAGCCTTGGCGTCAGTTGTCAATTAACTTAATCTGCTTTTAAAGATACTTTTAAAAGAGAATTTCAGGAGGAGATAGAAAAGCACTAAAACTTCGAAAAGCTAGGGAACTGTAGGATTCCTTGAAGATGAAGAATACAGTGCTGCCAGGAGGCAATAAACATTAATAGACTGGGAAAGTGCCTGTATCCAAAAGGTGGAAGTTGAACAAGATCCCTTGTTCACAATACAGTTAGAGGAAGGTAGAGGTTGTTGGAGTTGCTGCTTCTGTGATAACTAATTAAAAGGTAGTTCCTGTTTGTACTATTAAAATCTCATGACTTGCTCATACTGTTTTTGTACTGCTGTGGAGAACATAAATTCCAATTGCCATGTCTCTCAAGTGTGTGAGGTCATTTGAATCTGACACAGATCGACTGGTAGTGCTGCCCTTTCTCCTGCAGTAATCTCCTTGTTTATATTCTCTGTGCTGTATGTAGGGTTTGTGCTATTGGGAATCTGATGTTGCTGGAAGCAACCACTGGCACTAGCATGACAGAAGAGCAGGAGATGTGGTGTGTAAGAAGGAAATCTAGTTTAATACTACTGTGCAAGTGGTGTGTTTAGCTTCTGGGACTGCTCCCACAGCCTGTGAGCACGGGCTGCCCTCTAAGGAATTCTTAACAAGTACAGGGTATATTTGCAGCTTTGGGTCCATAAGATGTGGGAAAGAAGCTGGACAAATGTTATCTTCCTTTTTTCTTTCTCTTCCTGTGAGAATCTTGGTTAAAGCAGTAAGGATGCTCATGAATGGGTAAGACAAGCATCTTGGGAACTTTCAAACATGTTGGAATCCAGACTAGTTGCAGGCCATATATCTGAACTGTTCTGTACATGTCAGTAAGTTCAGAAACTGTGGTTCCTGATTTGCCAGCATGGTCTCTCCTAGTGTGACAAACTTAAGAAAACATTGAATAGCTTTTAGTGTTCAGTGTCAAGATGAATTCTTACTACATTTCTTTCCTTGGCTTCACTCGTGTGCACAAGTTTAGGGGGAAAGTCTTCACCACAGAATGATTTAAATCAAGTTAACAGTTTTGTAGTAAAAGCTTTGCTTAATGCCACTTTTGCTGATTGAGTGTCTTCAGTAGGTCTGTCAACTGTCTTGATCCCAAGCCACTAGCTGGAATGCTAAACATGGGCTCAACCTATTTCTGTCTGGAAGAATGTGGAAATGCATTTGAGAGAGAACAGCAGAAGCAGGAAGGACTTGATTGTAGGCAGGGTCTATTGGTATCCAGCAAAAGGAGTGCATGGAATAGCCTAATTTGTGCCAAATGTGATCGTTACCTTTCATTTTTTTTAAACTTCAGGTTGAATCTCTGAAGGATAGTAAGGGTCATAGAAGCTTATGGGACACTGCAGATGGATCTTGGGAAGGCTGTTGCTGCCTGAGTATTAAAAAATAGTATTCACAAGGAAAAAAGCTCCACTTCACTGTGAAGAGCAATATTGTGGCTATTAGATGACTATTTTTTTTTTCCAAGTAGCTCATTATTAAAGCAGAAAAATCTTCTGCCGGAGAAGAAAAGAAATTGGATTCCTTCCATAGCTAGAATTGGGTTGCCCCAATTCATTTAGAAGTTCAAAATACACTTTAATTATTACCTTATGCATATTTCAGAAGAAATACTTTTAATAATCCCACACTTTGGACCCATTGCTAAAATTACTTGGGGAAAAAGACTGTTTCATTTCCTAGTCATCATTAATGAGCTTTCCACCTGATGTCATTTTATTGTTAGTTGTGCAATAATTGAACTTGACAGAAGAATTGAGACTGAGCTGATGCACTGTTTCTGTAAATCAGTGTTGCTTAGATCTCTGGAGCTGCGTTTCTCATGTCTTTTGGGGGGCAGGCTTTTTTGCTTCAAAAATAAATGTCAGATGAAATACTAGAATGACATTAATTTTGAGATAAGTCTTTGCTCTTGCAGTTGAGTTTCCTGGTGACTGATTTCAGTATGTGGGTTTGCTTACTGCCCTTGAAATGGAGCAATCATTTTGTGTGATGTTTAGAGTTCAGGGAAGATGCAGTTTCTGCTGAAGTCAGCTTGCATGCAAGCAGAGTAGTTGCATGCAAAAGGTTGTATGAGGATTTAGCAGGGGAAGGCTGAGTGCAATGTGCAGATGACCCTGAAGAATTGTTTCAAATGATTGTGTTTCTTATTCATGGGAGTCAAAGTCCTCTTTTAAGCAAATTGCAGCTAGTCACCATTAGCTTTCATTCATGTGCCAGGCTTGCTGCTAACTTAACATTTTCCTTTCTTGAGGCCCAAAAGAAAATATGAGAGGGACTCACGTGACAAAGTTAAATGCAATGTCAGCCCTTTGCTGTTTGAGTTAAAATGGATCCTGAAGTGGAATGCTTCAGACTTCATTTACTCATGTTTCTAACATATGCTGAAGTATTTTGAGCTTTTTTTGATGATAGGTTGGGTTTTTGGTGGTTTAGTTGTTTCTTGTTTGTTTGTTTGTTTAAGGCTGTTGCTCAGATTCTTGCCCAGAACTTTTTAAGACTTAAGACTTTATCCTTTGGGAATCTGGGGAGTTCCCCCATCTAGAGGGGGCAGTTTCACTAACCTGTACCTCAACCCATGGAGTGTGTTTCAGAACAGCTCTCATCCTCTGCTCTCACCTGTACCAGTGGTGATGGGAGTGCTGTTCCAAGTGCCTCCAACACATCTTTGCTGCTTGTTCACTGCTCACTTCAGGCCAGTTCTTGCCATGCAGGTTAGAGGTCGATATCTATAATGAGGCATCTGTTCTTACTAGTAGTAGTAATGATAATATGTAACCTCATGGAAATAGGTAGCTCTGAGAAGTGCCAGTATTATTTTAGTAATTGTGAAGGACAAAGCAGTTGATAGAATATTGTTCTTACAGTTACCACTTTGTGATTGTTATGGTATTAGGTACAAATAGGTGTGTCTAACAGGAGAGGTAAATTTATAACCAGTCTCATGTTTAAACTGTTGCTTTCTACTACCTTCTTAACTCTCCTGTTTAAATTTCCCTTTTAGTGACTTTACTTCTAAGTTACTCCTTTGACAGATTCCCTCCCACTTGAAGCTTGTTCACTTGTTACCACCTACTCCTTAAAAACATATCTTTCACATTATTAGTTACAGTGGAAATTGAATGAACACTATATATTGTGTATGCTGTCCTATGTAGAAAAGTAAGATTTTTCTTTCATTTCTATTAGTTGTTGCTAGTGTGTTTGACCTGTATGCAGTCAGTGCAAGAATATGTCACATCAGGAGACCCATCTTTTTCTTGACTAGGGTTGAGATTACTGTGCTAAACACTTTCTTATTCAGTTTAAGAGTTCAGAAATGTGATACACATCCCTAACAACAAAGTTTAGTTTTTAGGTATCTTTGAAACTGAGAGAAAAATGATGATGTATAAGAAGTAAAATTGCAGTGTAGACATGTAGCTCTGAACTGTCTGGGGATCTTTTATGGGCATAAGCACAGCTGTAATTTTGTGGCTGTAGTGGGTTGAGACTGGAATGTATAATTCTGAGGATTTTTTTATTTAAATTACTATCTTTGTACTAAACCAGATGTACAAATAAAATCAACAAAGTGCTATTGGAAACTTCAAGTTACCAGTGTTGTGGTACCATCTGTCTTAACTCAGTAACCCCAAGTACCCATGTTTTCAGCTCTCCCAAAGTACATCTTCCCTTGTTTCTTCCAAATCTGCTCCATTTCCCTTCAGGATTTTAAACTATACTCTCTCTCCTTCAGAAGACATGTACCCTGTGAAAAAGTAGACCTTAATAAAGCAGTGTGTAGGAAGAAGCTGTAGCAGACTCTCCCTAAGTCTGCCTCCCTTCTGCTTCCCTGTCAGAGGAGGTGCTCCCTGTTCTGGCACCCTCTGTGCCTTGCTGGATACTGAGGCTGTCGTGGTGGCCTGGAGCAGCCATCCACTGCTTCCTGCCTTCTCTGCAAGTCAGAAAATAATGCTTTGCTGCCCTCATCCTATACCAAGTAGCTGAGTACCAACACTGTTACAGTTTGTATTTCTGCTCCTCTACATGGTCTGTCTCAGGAGGGTCCATGAGCAAAATTATACAGGCAAAAATCCCACCTTTGTTACAGTTCATAGGTTTCTGTGAATCTGCTGCAAACCATAGTGACTCAAATTCAAATTGGCAATTTTAAAATGTGTTAAGCATTCAGATAATCACAGGGAGTTCTGGTTGAGTTGAACTAACTTTCCAGTCATTTGTCCAGGCATGTCAGCAGGCATGATGCTTCATGTGCCTTTATAAAAGGTAAATAATTGTATAGTTGGAATCCTAAACCACTGTTAAAACTATTGTACTTTTAGTCAAAATCTAGCCCTATTTTCAACCTTGGTCTGTAGGGCACTTCTGTTTTTACTCTCACTGGGAGTCACATAACCTTTTATATTACAGATTTAGCCACATATATTGTTCCTTCAGGATCACAATGCCTCTCTAACATCATTGATTTTTGGCCTTGTTTCCTAGGCTGTGAAGATATTATTGCTGAGAGCATCTCACTGGACACCTTAATTGCCATTCTGAAGTGGAGCTCTCAGCCGTACGGTTCCAAGTGGGTACATCGTCAAGCACTACATTTCCTCTGTGAGGAGTTTACCCAGGTCATGACTTCTGAGGTCTTCCATGAACTCAGCAAGGACCACCTGCTCACAGCTATTCAGTCTGACTATTTACAGGTAACCTCCAATGCAGAATACAAGCTGGTCCTGCTTGAAGCAGGATGTATTATACCATTACTAGAAATGCTGGCAGTTGTTGATTCTAAATTGTAGGCTGAAGTGGGCTTGTACACACTAAGCACTCCTTTTATAAATGTAAAAAAATGAAGTGGAAGTAGTCATTAAGAAAACTGTTTCATTCTTGGCTTGTAACACAACTCAAATGTGGTATATGCTATTGTGTAGAAGTCTAATAATAGTTTATAAATGGATGGAAATTATTTTAAACAAAGCATTTCTGAACCTAATATTTGCCTTGCCTGTTTAAAAGATTTATAAAATTACGTGGTGGGAGTAGTTTTGCTGTAACCACACACATACTAATTTGGGCCAGTGGGAGCTAATAAACTAGAAATGGTGCAGAAGACTCGATTTATTTTTGTGGAGAGGCAGAGAAATACCTTCTCTGACAAGTATTACAGATTTTTTTTTTTGTTTTGGTGTTTTTGTTTTGGGGGTTTTTTTGGGGTTTTTTTTTTTTTTTGGTTTTGTTTTGTGTCTTGCCTTCAGTGATTGTTTTAGGGAGAGAACCATACTGGCTAATAGAAAGCTTCTGGATTTTTGCTGCCATTTCTCTCAGGGAGATGTCTTTATAGTGATGACCACCCTTTTATAGCTTAAAGATTACTAGATTTTTTTTTTTTAACTGCATGTATCTCAATTTTACCTTTTTGTAAAGGATTAAGTGTTAGAGGCTATTTAAAGTGGGGTTTTTTCCAAGTTTTGTTTACTTGAACATTTCAGAAATTAAAATTAACAGTGCTGTTGATCTTCCATGGAAGTGTATATTATGACTAGATTTCCTACTCTAGTTGTTAAGAAATTACGTAGATAAATCTAAATTTTTAGTACATTATTTTTTTCTGTTAGTATGTTAAGTGGTCAGCACACATATATAGATATGAGCAAAGCAAGGTTGTTATAGTATTACTGAAAATTTTTCTCTTCAGATATATTACAATTTAGTGGGGTTGATTACTTTGCTAATTTTCCAGGCTGGCAGATGCTGCATTTGTAATGTTAAACCAAAGTTCAAAACACCCAGATGTAGAACTGCCCCTTTTAATTAAATTCAGTAATTCAAACGTAATACTTGTAAGTCTCCATACTAAATAAAATTTTTCGTACTGTAGAAAACTTTTTTCTCTTCCTAGGGATTCAGTAAGTAATACAAATCTAGAAGTTATAGTGGTGATATACAGTAGTACAGCTTAAAATATTAGGAGAAAGTGGTAAGCAGATCATAAAGTGCAAATACTTTGTGCTTTGGTACAACTGTGTTTCTTAAGAGCTGTAAAAGACCTGTGATTCCTTTTTCTTGTGTATGTGACATTGTTTAATGTATTTGACATTAAACTAAGCATATCCAGGTTACTGACTTTCTCTTCCTACAGGCAAGTGAACAAGATATTCTTAAATATCTGATTAAATGGGGAGAACACCAGCTGATGAAGAGGATAGCAGATCGAGGTGAGGATTCTTAAAAACAAACAGTACTAAACCAAATAAACCAAAATTTATGGAAGTTCTGTTTAGTGAGTCATCTGTAACTTAGGGAAATTCAATCTACTTTGTTCATAGTATAGTCAAAACTAAGCAAATACTCTTGCATTTTTTTTAAAGGTTTTGTTATCTAAAAAATGACAACACAGCGTTCTGAGGAGATTGTTTGGCCTGAAGAGGAAAAGGCTTAGAGGAGATCTTAGTGGAGTCTGTAAATATCTAATGGCAGGAAGCAAAGAAAATAGAGCAGCACTCTTCTCTTGACACCCAGGACAAGATGAGAGGCAATGAGGCATTAACTGAAATACAAGAAGCTGTGAAGATGGTCAGACACTGGCACAGGTTGCCCAGAATAGTTGTGATATCTCCATCCTTGGAGGTATTCACATCCCAACTGGATGCAGTGATGGTCAATGTGCTGTACTTTACCTGGGGAGGTATGGGAAGTGAAAACAGCAGTACTGTCTTGGGAGGGCTAGCCATGCTTTTGAAATCCACTGTTACTGCTTGCAGTACAGCTGCTTTGTCATGGATGTGCTTTATGAGATGCAATAAATAGTTAAAAGATGTGCTTCTGGTGACCTGAGTATTTACCTATTTCCAAAACAAGATTTTCCAAGTGTTTGTCCTAGGGCACATTGGAACATAATGGAGTCAGTTAAACAGTAACAGACCTGGACAGGGCAGAAGCTGCTCCTTTGGGATCACTGCAGAGCGTCTTGCTCTGGCATTCATTAAGTAAAGAGCTTTTCTCTTATCTGGGATCATCAGATAACACAATAAGCGAAAGCAGAAATAACAGCAACACTGAATTCTGTCACATTAGGGTCAGATTTAGTCTAGTAATTTAATCTAAATTGCTTAGTGACACTTCTGATTTTGCAGCTCTGAATGTGTGATTGTGTCACTAAAATGCCACAAAGCATTAGAGAATGTCATGAGCTGTGGCCAAAACTTAAGCTGTGTGTACCGAGGGAGGGTGGGGTGGGTATGTTTGACAGGTTTCCTCAAAGAGGGAAGCTATTGAAATTCACATGAGGGTACATGGTCATCTTGCCATCTCCAGGAAGATACCCAATCCTGGGACAAATAGGTATCCTGTGACCATGAGAGCAATTTGAATGGGCTTGACACGGTATTACTAAGATGGGTTACGCAAGGAAGCTTGAATAATGTATCCCAGAGGATTCTTCTGACCCTAATTTGTAGAAAGTGTCTTTGAAGACTGCTGAAAGGGAGAGGAGCTACGGAAGAGTTCTTGGGGGAACTGCTAGCAGGGAGGTACAGCTCTTGATAGAGCTCTCCAAGTGGTTACTCCAAACACCTATGTTTATATTTTCTGCCTGGCTTACAGTGTGGAATTGGCAGTTGTGCAAATGGCCTGGGCTCATATAAACTGAACCTGTCTCTGTGGATCCTTCATGTCAGATTTTAAGGCATGGAATAGAACTGTAGAATAAATTAGGTTGGAAAAGACCTCCAGGATCATATGGTCCAACCCTTGACCAGTCACCACCTTGGTCAACTAGACCGTAGGACTAAGTGCCTTGTCCAGTTGTTAGTTTTGTGGAGTAATGCTGATGAGTGCTATTGATTTAAAATCAGTATTTTCTTTCCTTTTCTATAACTTGCTGTAAGCCCTGTACCTCCCACTATCCTTTTAAACTTTCTGATGTAAACTTAGCATTTCTTGTTCCTTCCCACAGAGCCTAATTTGCTCAGTGGTACTGCTCACAGTGTGAATAAAAGAGGTGTGAAGAGGAGAGATCTTGACATTGAAGAGCTGAGGGAGATCCTGTCTCCACTTTTACCTTTTGTCCGCATTGAGCACATCTTACCCATGAATAGTGAAGTACTGAGTGATGCAGTAAGTCAGTCGTCTCATACAAATACCATCTCTGGATTCTTTGTACTTTACATGTTACAATGTTCAGGTGTGGGGTTTTTTTTACTTTGGTGGTTGTTAGTTTTGCTTGTTTATTTTAAGGATTAATTTCTAAAATGTTATCATTGAGAATAATACATGTATAACACCTTTTCTGGTTAGATTTAGTGTTCTTTAAATCTATCAAAAGGCTAAAGAAAAATCAGTGGTGTAAGGATGTAAAGAAAAATGCATTTATTACAGGTTTTTACCATATTAATATTTAAAAAACAGTAAAACTCTTTCTTGATTCTTAAAGATGAAGAGAGGCCTGATTAGTACTCCCCCTTCAGACATGCTCCCAACATCAGAAGGTGGAAAGTCAAATGCCTGGCTGCGGCAAAAAAATGCTGGAATATATGTGCGGCCAAGACTGTTCTCGCCATATGTGGAGGAGGCTAAGGTAATATCAGCAATGCTTGACTGTTCTCAGATTGGAGTCTTCAGGGGGTTCTGTAAACAGGGAAAGATTTTGGTATGTTTTGTGTCTCTTTACATGTACTGGCCTAAAATACTAACATTTTCAATTTAACAAGACTTACAAGATTGATCATCAGGCTCAAGTCTCTAGAACTGGTCAGAAAAATTTCAACAAAATTTTTTTTTGTCGAAATTGAAATGTTTGCAAGACAGATCTTGATGAAATTCCACCGGAAACAAAGCAGCGTTGTGAGGGAAACCTCCCTGGTTTCCAGCCAGTTTGCCGGCCCAGCTCCTCGGCAGCCCTCCTGGCAGGCGGATGGCAAGGTGAGAGCCTGAGAGTCCCAGTCTGCAGCTAGTCAGCAACCTTGGTGCCAGCTCTTTCAGGCTCCCCAGCTCCCACCAGGGCTGGGTGGAGAACTGCTGTTCCACTCGGCAGAGGACTCTGATATTTCATCTTCTTGTTTGAATCAGAACATACCCAAAAATCTTGTGATCCTCCGCAAAATGGAATAAATAGCCTGTGTCCAATTGGGATGAAATCCTTTGTTTCCCTCTCAGGCAGTCACTTCCCTACTTAATTTCTTGCATGAGCACTGTCGAGCTGAAGATCTTGTAGCATCATTGGTGGCAGGATGGAGATGGTGCTGTGTGGGGCAGGAATGTGCCACGTTCTGTTTGACAGAATGGGAGCCTTTTGTGTCACTGACTAATGCCACCACTTCGGGTAGCTCTGACTTAAGTTGAGAGCTTGTGAGTCCCAGCAGTGCAGGTGACATCACAACAAGAGGGTTAGGTGAGGCTGTATAAATCCACATCACCTACAGACTGTGACCACTGTTCTGGTGAATTGGGAGTTTTTGCCCTGTGCTGAGAGAGAAAATGTTTTCTACAGGTATGACTTGTTGATGTCCTCTTTGGGGGAAGGGAAAAAATAAAACTACTTTGCATTTTGGGCATAGCAGCTAGGGAGCACCAAGTGGCACTAAAACAGCAAAGAAAGACTAGCTGGTTACAATGTTACCTCTGTATCTTGGATTGCTAAAACTAACAAAAATGTGATAAAAGCTTTGACTCTTAGTTTTCAGGTATGTATTACCAGAGTGCTTTAGTAGTTATCCAAAGTCAAAAGTGCATTCTAACACCCCCCACCTCCCACACCCCTGTCAGGCTTCCTACTTGATAGATTGGTTTCATATTATGCTGTTAATATTTTTGAAGGTGTTATTGGCTTCTTTAACCTTAGAGGGAGGACTCTCATACTTAGTCTCTGATGTCTTTACTCCTCCTGTTGATAGTTTAATTATTATAAAGTTAAGAATTTGTGAATGAGTGATTCCTGATTTTTGTTTCCTATTCCTCTGCTAGTCTCCCATTTTTTGAAATAAATTCATTTAACATTAAGTAAGAATCTTCAAAGGGTAGGTATAATTCCTTTTCTGTTCTTTCAGGTGTCTGAGGGAAACATGTTTCATTTTCAGGAGTGGCATGTTTCATTTTCTATGCAGTGGCCAGAGAGTTGTCACTCACAGGCAGTAATTGTCTAAGTTCAGGGGGTTTGGCCTCTAGAAAGTCAGTTCTAATCTGACAGGTTAAAATAAACAAAGCAACCTTCCCAAACTATTCTCCTGCCTGCTCTTAGCTCTGAAACTCAACTATGATCATGACTGGAAGATGGGGTAGAAAGTGCTGAGGAAAAGGCAGATGTTGTTTGTGACCTGACAAAGTTACTATGGTGTAGCCATGGCTAGACTTGTGTCGCTGGGGCTGTGCTGGCAGCAGGTGGCAGTGGGGATGTGTGCAGTGCCTTCCTGAGGCTCTGGTGGCTGTCGTTGCAGTCAGTGCTGGATGAGATGATGGTGGAGCAAACGGACCTCGTTCGCCTGCGGATGGTGCGAATGTCCAACGTGCCCGACACGCTGTACATGGTGAACAACGCGGTGCCGCAGTGCTGCCACGTCATCACCCACCAGCAAGTCAGCACTAACCAGACCAGCCCTCCCTCAGTGATAGCCAACGAGATCCCAGGTGAGCTGCTGATCATTTCCTGTGCCGAGAGCTCTCCTGGGAGCATGTGGGGGCTTGGGCCTGGGGCAGTGAGAGTCACTTACTGAACTTCATCATTTCTCAGAGAGTAGTACTGCACCAGGAATAGTCCTTTTGCGTTGTTCTATCCAAAAGACGTTAACTGGTTTTGGATGGCATAGTAACTAGTCAAAATAAAAAAAACCAAAAAAACTCTTGGACTGGTTAAACACAGTAGAACAGTTGCTGGAGCCCAGCTCTCTGTTCTCAGAATTTTCTACAGGATTCTCAGTTTTCTACAACCAGTTGTCCAATGTAGGTAAGATCTGTGAGTCTGGAAAATTTCTTTTAAAAATCAAAAGTTAGAGAACATAACTTGTAAGGAAATCAGCTGAACTCAGTATGCCAGAAAAGTATTGGAAGTAGGCACTCAAAACACATTTACTTCAATTTACCAAATCCACTTTAGCTTTGAAGTCAAACCAATTTAATTCCTTGTGGAACAGTATGTCAGAGTGCATTTTTATAGACTCAAGTAAATATGGCCTCTCTTGACTTCAGGATGATTGGTGTGACATTTCCCATAGGCAAGCCAGGAAAATATATACTAAATATATTTTGTCATTTATGCATATGATCTTTTGGTGTCAGACTGGAAGAATGTATTGAGTGGGGTTCCTAAAGAATTTGGCTCCTCCCAACTTTCATCTGTCCCATTAATACTCAGTATGCATAGAGAATACACTGGCAAAACTGGCAACTGATGGCAAGTTGGAAGGGTCAGTGAATGTTTTGGAGGGCAGGATTAGATAGCTAAATGACCGAGATTAAATTCTAATTCAGTGAAGGAAGTGGAAAATGCTGTGCCTATGGCATTCCCTATTTTATAAGCTCTTTGTGTATCAATTATGTCTCTGTTCAGTCAGCTGTGTTGAAAGGAAGTAGATAAACTATTCTTATAGATGCTAGATCCAGGACAAAAGTAACGGATTGAAATTGCTACAAGAGAATTTAATTTGAGGTGTTAGGAAGATTTGAAACACTGTTAAGTTATAAAATCTCTAGGAAAATTTGTAGAATGATTTTGATCTGTTTGCTTCTTGTGGTCTAGGAAGAGACTTGATAAAGCCTAAAAGGAGCTTCTGAAAACTTTTATTTGAAAAAATTAATAAAAATACAAATTGTTTGTTTAGAAACTTGGAGCTCTCAGCAAAAGTGTGGCATCTCAGCAGTACTTTATAGTACTTGGGCTTCCCTCCCCAGAAAAGCGTAAATGTATTTATCATGAATTGAATATAAAGTATTTCATTATAAGATAGGATTTTGATAACACTTAGCTCAATCTTAATTTCCAAAGAAGCTGAGAAAGGCAGCAGATTCTCAGAAGTCTTCAATGTTTTGCAAGAGTTCTCATGTTCTTGAAAAAAATGGCTCTGTTTTCTGGTGAGCATGGGACATCTTGACCAACGTGAAACTCCACTGCAGCTTGGTTCTGTACAATTTAATAGGTAGGAATTACTGCCAGTCCTTTGATTTGAGTATAGATATGAGCTCTGAGCCTGGCCAGTAGTTGGAGCACAGGAATTGTGTCCTGGCAACTGTTGGCTTTGCTTAGTCCTGTAATTAAGCAAAGGAATTTATTGTTTTGCTGATGCCTTTTTTCTAGAATGGGCAGATGGGGCCCAGTTAATTTGAGGAGATTAAAGCCTGTCTCAGACCTATAAATCATGCAGGAATACATCCTGAAGCATAGATGGAGCACAGGAAGTGCCATGGTGGGAGCTGGGCAGCATTGCCTGCATAGCCCTTGGGTTGGGCTCAGAACAGGGGGTGCTTCCCAGCTCAGCTGTTCTCTGTCTGTCCCTGGCATGTCCTTGCACCCACTGCCTGAGGACTGTATTTGCACAGATCTGCTGGCAGCGTGTCTTAGTGCTCTTTCTGCAGCACTATTGTAAAATGAATTCAGCCTCTGCTGAAGCCTGTTCTAATTTGAGACCAGTTTCTGCAAGTGGTTGGGTTTCCTTACGTATTTTCCAGTTTCAGTTTGATTTAGAAATCTCACAACTGAGAGAATTATAATTTTTTTATGTACATAATATTTTTTCCATGTGTTTCACATGAATAATAGTAAAAAAACCAAACAAAACCAGAAACAAACCAGGGTTCGAGAAGACAGCACTTTTTAATGAAAACCTTATATCATTTTTGTGCCTGCTAGTTTGGAGAACTGCTTCAGACTTCTCTTAAATCCTGTTTTTCAAGTATTAGCAAAATGCTGGCTGTAGCTAAACACCTGGCTGCTAAACCAGAATTTTGCAGAAGAATTTAAGTGTGTAGAGAGTAGCATTACTTTCAAGCCTTGAAGACTGGTTAGAATGGGTTCCTTCTCTCCTCTCCCAGTGCAGGAACTCTACTAAGGGGGGAAATATTTTGTATTACTTATAATTATCTTTCATGTACCAGTGTAAACTTCATTAAATTGGGACCAGTTGTAGTTGTGTGGTGTTGGTTTTTCTCTTTCTCTGTAATGCAAATGTCTTTTCACACTGTTCTTGCTGTATGATCTGTTTAATTTTTATGAGCTTTCATTACAGACGTCTGGTCATGGTAATATATAACACTTGTAAAGCTGGTAAAGGATCAGATGCCAGGACTTACACACTCAGAAATCTGGATTTGTCTTCTCTATTATATGCACATTTTCCTTAGGACAGAAACACCACAGAGAAATATCATTCATCATCAAACAGCAGTAAGAAGTGGCATGAGAAAGTTTTGCAACAGGATAAATACCCAAAATTATACATGGCTTTCTTTTGGAATGGTTTTTTAAAAATTATTTCAATATGACTGCATAAAACAACATAATTTTAACAGGTTTTTGTTGGCTTACAGTTTGTGTAACTTTCGTAAAATGCTCTTTCTCTAGTTACATACTGGTGTTATGGTCTTGTGATTATAGATCTGCGTTAGAAGTATGAAGTGTATGCCAAAAAAATCAATGAATTCTTGGCCTGTACAATTCATGAGGGAACATTCAGTTGTTATTTAAGATATCCTGCCCCCACCTCAAATCGTGGAATTCCTGCATCATAAGGGGTTTACAAAGAAGGCTCTACTTGTGGCTTATTCTAGCAGAAGCTAGGGAAGTGGTATATGTTTTTATCATTTGTATGGTGTGTGTTATCCCATGTGGCTTAATGATGCTCCGTGGAACATGTGTAAGTTGAACAGTTCTTGGCAGAATGTTTCTTAAAAAAAACAGGCCAAGGCAGCCTGATGTTAGATTTTTCCTTTAGAATACATCTAACCATTGCGATTAAACTTACAGTCTCACAGTTGAAAAACTAATCTCTCATCCCTACCCCACTGTCCGTTATCCCTCCAGTTCCCAGTCTCCTGGTTGTGAAGGAGATGATCAAGCGGCTGCAGGAGCTGCGGCACACGGAGCAGGTGCAGAGAGCCTATGCGCTGAACTGCGGGGAAGGCGCCACGGTCAGTTACGAGATCCAGATCCGCGTGCTGCGGGAATTCGGGCTGTCTGATGCTGCTGCTGAGCTTCTGCAGGTATGAAGAATGGCTGTGTATGACCATGAAGGGACTTGATTGTGTGCTCTGCAGTAGGAGCACTTGCTGTGTGCACATACAGGTGCACAAGTGCTTTGAAATGCCTGCGTGACTATCCAGGTGCAAGCGCCAGTTGCATTTGATGTATGTGATTTTATAAACCTCTAAGTGCAATGTATAAATAGTTTTCTCAAGAGTCAGTGCCATTCAAGAGGCTCTTATTGACACAGATTTTGGGGACAAAATAAAACTGCTGAAAAGGAAGTTGATGAGAACAATAGAACCATAACTTGAAACCTAGATCATTATTTATTCTTAGAGAGGAGAAAAAGTGGTAACTAATACTGTATCTGTACTTGTATACTAATACAAATACTGTAAGGTCTGCATAGTACTGGTCAGGACTGGGAAACTGAAAATCCCACTTCTGTTTATGCACTGATGCTAAAGTAAATGCATTTGCTGGTCAGCTTACAGTGAATCTGATGCTTCTTGTCATATTTTAAAAAGACCCCAATCTATTTTGCATAGTAGCTGTAGTCACCTTGAATGTTGGTGAGCCTGTAGGTAGCACAACCAGGCAGTTACAGTACTGGCATGTTTCTGAGTGTTTGGGAGATTTTTCTAGATGGTGTCCTACTTTGTCTTGTTACTTGCTGTGTTTTTTTCCTTTGCAGAATCCTCACAAATTCTTTCCTGATGAGCGATTTGGAGATGAAAGCCCACTCTTGACAGTGAGACAGTCTGGACGATGTCGCGTCAACAGCACTCCCACTGCAGAAACCATGTTTACAGAACTGGACTCTTTTGTGGCCTTCCATCCACCATTGCCCCCTCCTCCACCTCCATACCACCCACCAGCAACTCCTATTCATAACCAGTTCAAAGTGGGCTGGAAACAAAGGGTGCCAAGTCAACATCCCTCCCGTTCCTTTTCTTACCCATGTAATCACTCGCTGTTCCACTCCCGGACAGCTCCCAAAGCTGCGCCGCCTGTCTACCTGCCCAGTGTGAAGGCAGCACCTCCTGACTGCACCAACACCACGGCTCTGGGGCGGCAAACGGTGGCAGCAGCAGCAGCAGTGATGGCAGCTGAGAAACAAGTAGTGAGTATTGGGATTTCTCCTCTTTTCCCTATTTCTGGCCACTCAAAGTACCTCATAGAAGGAGCTGGAGAGAATTCTTATGATGAAGTAACTTGGCTTTGTTAAATAAAAGAGCTTTTTTGTTAGGTAGGAGAAGGTTTTTCTACTAAACTGTCAGCATTCTCTATCCCAAAGGCATGCCCTAATCCTTGGGAGAATGAACATTCCAGGGGTAGGAGCATTATTGGAGGGGCAAATGGCACTCAGGAATCTTCTGAAATCACATAATCATAGAAAGTCCTGAGTTGGAAGGGATCCAGAGGGATCATCAAAGTCCAGCTCCTGGCCCTGCACAGGACACCCCAAGAGTCACACCATGTGCCTGAAAGCATTGTCCAAATGCTTCTTGAACTCTGTCAGGCTTAGTGCTGTGACCATTTCCCTGGGGAGCCCGTTCCAGTGCCAACCACCCTCTGGGTGAAAAACTTCTTCCTGATATCCAACCTAAACTTCCCTGACACAACTTCAGGTCATTCCTTCAGTCATGTCACTGTCACCACAGAGAAGGGATCAGTGTCTGCCCCTGCTCTTCCCCTCAAGAGGAAGTTGTAACTGCAATGAGGTCTCCTCTTGGTCTCCTCCAGGCTGAGCAGACCAAGTGACCTCAGGTGGTCCTTGTGTGGCAAATGTAGTTTGCGCTATACTAAACCAAAGCATAAGCCAACTTCAGTAGTGGGGTTTCAGCACACTGTAATTCACACGTAGAAGTAGTGGGGATGTTTTGGCTATGCACAGGTAAGTAGTCTGAAGGAAAGAGGTTGCCTTTATATGTGTGTCAAGAGTGTGAAAGCTTTACAGCTGAGAAATATTTGAAAAGGAATTGGTAATTGCTGATACAAAGGGATTCATTACAGCATTTAAAAGCAGTCATTATAGGTGCTGAACTACAATATGATGCAATAAAAACAATGAACTATAAGATACCAAATAAAGACATAGCTTTGTGAAGCACAGGAAGTGCTAAATGAAGAATTTGGTAATTTATTTCTGCAGTGAAAAAACTGTTAGTGCATAGTTGTGGCACATTAGATGCAGATTTGATCCTCAAGTTCTGATTGGAAAAATGGATTTTATTATTTCCCCATTAGCAATTGCCTAAAATATATTGTGCTTCTTTTTCTATTTTAGAATAAATTATATAACTTCAGATAAGAAATGTGTGCCATTGTTTGTTCAAAGATGGGGTTTGTAGCATGTCACTCCCCTTTGATCAATACTGACTTCCGTAAGGAAGCTATATAGTAACCTTTTTCATATCAGAAATATTTCTGTTAGAATATGTCTGTAACTAATGCAAGGGGGAGCACAGGCTTAATACAGGTGATATTTTTGTTCTGTATTCTTCCCGCAATTTGTGGATTACTATTAATCAATTACTAAAGTTGCTTTCATGAGAAATGATAAATGTAAATAGAAATGCTCACTCTTGTGTCTGCAAGGCTGTAGTATGAGCAGTTCTGCACTGAGGCAGGCATGGGGTAGGTGAGACAAACACCATGCAGCAGCTTCTGTGTACTCTGTGGATCTAGTCAGCCCTGTAACTGATGCTGCCCCAAGCCATGAGGCTGTCCTGCACACGTCTGTACTTCAGTTACTTTAAAATGGGGGATGCAAGCAGAACGCTTCTGTCCGTAGTGATGACACACATGTTTTGTGGCTTCCCTGCACTGGAACTGTGTGCTGAGACAAACCAGTTGTTACATTCTGCACCAAGTACCTTGTTTAGGTTGATGATTGTAAGTGGCTTAAAGCAGGCCTGCCTGTAAGAAGTTTAACAGTGCGGTGTCCTTTGCTGTGTGTTCACGGCAAGACGCGTTTAAGAGGAGCTATAATTGTGACACAGCAGTGTCATGAAGGAAAGAAACAGGAAGATGAAGGTTGGTGGAAAGATGTGTTCTTTAGACAGTGCAGGAAACTTGCAGACTGAAGTTGGCAAGGCAAAAATAGATTAAGAAAATGACATTTTGACATTTTGACATTTTACATTTTGACATTAACCCCAACCCTTATAAAAACAGTCCTGAATACAGCTTGTGTTTAGCTTTTGTCTTTGTTTTCATGGACCAATTTCTTTTCTTTTGCAGTGCACTCAGCCCTTGCTAAATGAACTGATGCCAGACATCGCGATGGGTGTGTCAGCAATGTCTTTGAAAGACAGAAGATTACCAGAGCTCACGGTGGACACAGAGCTAAGCCAGGTGGTCACAGAGGTAGGGCCTGGCCCACCCCAGCACATTTCATGTATTCAGAACAGACACATGCCTACTTCTCGGAAAAAACATGCCATAGAGCAAAAAGTAGATGCTCGAGAAAATCCGCAGGAATATCCTGACTTCTATGACTTCTCTAATGCTGCATGCAGACCCTCCACTCCAGCACCCAACAGGCACAGTCCTTCGCCTTCACAAGGCATTTATTTTGGCCCAGATTTGTACAGCCACAATAAGGCATCACCAAGTGGCTTAAAGTCAGCCTATCTACCTTCCCAGATATCTCCTAAAAAGCAAGAGGATTCTAGGAGGGAATACCTGCTCCCGCAAGATGGGCATCAACACAGGCAGAAGAATGAGCCAATACACCTCGATGTCTTAGAACAACCTCCCCAGCGACTGGACTTGGCACTGGCCACCCAGGAAAATGCTGGGAATGGCCCTGTTCACGTCAGGGGAAGAACAAAAATGGAAACGGATTTAACCTATGGGCTAAGTTCCAACAGACCTTCACTCTCTGCATACAACTCTGACATGCCAGAAGAGAGACCCAGTAGGAGACTGGCAGATGATGAGCCATTGGAACATGGAGCACAGAGAAATGCAGATTTGGAAAGGGAAGATGGAGTAAGCAGAGGAAGGAGGTCTCCAAACAAACCAGACTTCCTGTATAAAAAATCTGCCCTATGAAAGCAACCTCCACTATTTCTCTGTGCCTAAGGGTTGTAAACATCCCATTCCTTGCAACTTTTGGCCTGACTTCTGTCAGATAAATTCTTTCATGCCAGCAGAAAAATTCAGCTTTGCTCACTTCTTTTGTACATACATTGCTTTATTAGAGACAGCATGTTATCAGTTTGGTTTTAATGCTGCTTCTGGTTTTATTTTGTTGCAATTTTTTTTGGAGCACATTTAATTAAGCCTTTTAAAAAAACAAAAACTGGTACCTTTTTTCTACAACCTGGTAGCCTTTTGCACCTGTACATCTATTTTAGTGTATTAGTTTTGTACTAATATGTTAAACTTTAATGTCACATTTAAAGGACTGTATTTTCATACTTTTGCATTTACCCTTTCACACGCCGATTCCTTATGTGCATTGGGTTGCACATTATGAAATGTATTTTCTTATGAGATAATAACAACGTGTTTATTTTTTAATTATAGGAATTCCAAAGAACAGCACATCAAAAAACCTACATTTTTTGTTAGATTTTTTTTTTGTTTGTTTAAATCTGAAATCTTCCTGATTTTTACGACTGTGGCAAGAATCCAGTCTAGTATTTTGTTTGAAAAGTTCTGGCAGCTGGTCTTATCTTTATATAGACAGCAAACCCACTTCAAGAATTATATTTGAGTGTTTAAGAATCCAGAGGGATACTTAGGAATCCAGATTCCCATGAAATTCACTGGAATGTAACAGTTTGAGTCTGCTTACTTCTGTTTCAGGTGTGACCATGGAGGACTCCATGATCACCTGGAAGCACTTACTAGACAGACTAGAATTGTTGACTTGCCCATTCAGAAATAAATCTAGGAATAGTATAAAAATTACAGTAATTACTTGTTCTTCCAGCTGCTGATCCGTGGGTAAGCGAAGAGCAGATTAGCAGATTCCTGCTGACTCGTGTAGTGTCACGAGTCAGGAAGACGAGGCATAGAACCTTTGCTGTCACCTGAACATGTGGGAGGTGACAACCCATGGCCTTGCTTTCTCCTGCCTGTGCTTACAAAAGGGCTTCACTCTTAGTGACGTTCAGTGTTCTTACCTGGCCTCACGTGGCACTGGCTCCACAGGTGCAGCTGTTCTGTGAGCAGAATCCAAGTGAAGAGTCACAGCTTGAGCATCACCACATGTGTTGTGGGAAGCTTTGGTGCTCTTAAATGATGCCTCCATTGCCTGGCTTTGCTTTTTGAAAGCACAGAAATGAGATTCCCCTGTGAAGAGGATGGAAGGATGATCTGGGCTGGCTCCTGCTGCTGGGGCAGGGCTCAGCAGTGCACCAGGGGAATGGTTACAGTTATCAAGTGCATCCCTAATACTCACTGTGTAGTTTTAACAACAAATTCATTGCATTCAGGATAGGGATCTGATGCCACTGCAGGGTAGTGATTGCTGGTAAAGTCCTGTTTAGGCAGGTTTAAATGCAGTGTCTCTAATGAGTTTCCCTGTAGCAGAAAACTATAGTCCCAGGTGTGGCCTAAGGACTGCTTTAGGGTTGGGTTGAGTTGTTTCCTGCAGCTCAAAGTGCTTAATACTGTTTCAACAGAAATCTTGCTGCAACTTCAATTTTGGTTTTAGTTGACAGCAGATTTTTACCTAATGTGTTTCCTTAAAGTATGCAGGGCCTGGTAACAACACAGTGTTTCTGAAATACATTGAATACTGCATTTCCAAACTACCAAACAGCTTCTATTTAAATGAAGATATGGATCTTCAAACCAATAAACCCCGTGTCTTCTGCATACACAGCTAGAGAACTGATTCCATGGAAGCTCTGCAGGTGCCTCTTTAGAGATGCAGCCATGGAAAGCATGGTGTAGGATTGGAGCAGAAGCTTGGCTAAACTGTGAGGGTGATGTGTCTTGTGGGTGAGGGGAGGTTTTTGGGTTTTTTTTTCCTTTGTCAGCTTTTCTGATCTTGTTTTTTGCCCACAGTCAAGGCATTTGTTGCTCCTGGGTTCATAACCCATCTGTGGGATTTCCATGGGACTGCAGTGTAGGACACTGTTAAATGCAAGAAGGTGTCAGTGGGGGGGGGATGGTGCTGCTGCAGGTTAAGGGACTGAGGCTCATTGGGTTTCTGCTGAAGATTTGAGCATGGTGCTGTCTGACTGCATAGCTCTAACTGCACTCGAGGATCCCATCCTCACCAGCGTGAGATCAGCTCACTAGAACCAGGAACTTTGATCACACATAAGAACCCTGGAACTCCCTGGACTTGTATTGTGTGTGTTGGCAGCTTAATGACTAAAAAGTTACAGCTGTCCTCAGAAGACTGATTATTCTCAATATTTTTACCTAAAACTGATAGATGTACTTTAGGAAAATTATTTTAGTTATCACAGTTTGATGTGGCACTGTGTACCTGGACAGAGGTGGGACTGAGATCTACAAATAGAACTTTAAAGCTTGAAATTTAGAGGGGGTGTGGCTGATGAAGATGAGAAGTTTTGAGGTTATGGTTTGAGGGAAATCATGAAATGCTTTGGCTTTGGAATAAGCTGGTGAGAAATGCCTCTGGGGAGGACATGTCTGTGTTTTAGAATACAAAATTGCTTCTGAAGTCTCAGGAACTGAGCAGTATTAAAAAAAGAATTAATAATGTGTTTAAAAGTAGATGCAGAATGAAAGACAAGTCCTTCTGAGGCCACAAAGACAATCAGGCCATGTAGACAATCTGTATTTTCACTTGTATATTTTGAGTTGGGAAGATGGCAGCTAATGGCAGCTGGTTGAAGTGGAAAAGAAGGATTTCTTGAATTACTGGAGCTGGTTTTTGTACTCCAGAGCAGGATTTCCTGCTTAGGATGTGCAGAGGGAGGGGCGAGCCCATTTTTCACGGTAGCATTATTCAGAAGCCAGTGTTCATCCTCCATGTCACTCGCACAACACACATACCTGTGCTACCTGCTACTCCTTCTCTGTCTACTGAAACTTTGGTGCAGAAGCTCCTTGTTTACATAAAGCACTTTCTGATTAGGCTGGAAATTGACACCTTTTCCTCCTACAAATTTGATGGAAATGACAGATTACTGACTATTTTGCTTGAAGATAGAGGTATAAACATTAAGTTTTCTTGAATGAGGGAGACTCATGCTCCTTGTTTTATTAAAGAATGAGCTCAGACTTGCATTTAGTGAGCAACATGCAAAAACGTCTTATTCCCCTTTCCCCAAACCGAACTCCTCTTAATATATGGATGAATAACTTAATTCCTGAGACACATTCTTCCTTTGAAATGTTTTGTTGTTCCACGGAATTATTGTAGTTGTGTATTAGTAACTGCTGTGTTGATTGGCAGTTTCTTGTTGTATTTTTCCTGTTCTTAAGGATTTTCACTTATGAAAATTAAGGCTGTGGCCACCTGTACTTGTAAGCCTTGGGTTTTGGTCCTGGAATGTCCCAAATGTATGTCTTAGGGGTTCCTTTGGTTTGGGGTTGGGGGGGCTTTAGGGGAAGATTGGGTGTTTTGTCTGGGTTTTTGGTTTGGTTGTTTTTCTGGGTGGTTTTTTTTTTTTTTTTTTTTTTTTTTTTGGAAAGAACACTAATGCTGGTTTGAAGCACTGTTCTTCTAATAATTCTATGCTTCTATGGTAGAGGTGGTGCTGAGCCCTGCTGCATGCAGGGAACAGCTTAGAGGGAAACTTGTAAAACCACATTTGGGGTTTCTGTAATTACCTGTACTGCCAGAAGGCAGCCCTGCCAGAAGGCAGTGTTATGGATTTGTTTCTTGTCCTTGTGTTGTTACTGGTATAAAGTCAAGTGCCTTCAATGCTAAAGGCTCAGAAAACTTTCTTAAACTGACTTCATGTCCTATGCAAGTGTTTTTTCTACAACCTGCATAACCAGTACTTTGTAAAACTTGTTTACGCTTCAATTGTACATAGTGTTTTTTAAAAAAAAAAATAGTATTTTTATTTAGGTACCTCCAAACTTGAATTCTAGTCTTGTGTGATGCATTGGAAAACAATACATTTCTCTTTTGAGTACCATTACAGTTGTAAAAAGGTTTTCACTGGTTCTATTTTTCTACTGTTGCTGAGAAGCATGTAACACTGACTTTATCCTACATATAGTTGGCATTTCAAATAAATGGCTTGTATAGAACGTGGTTGTGTTCTGCTTCCCCTGACCTGCTGCTGGCTGGCTGCCCCCACCAGCCCACCCTGCTGACTCCAGGCTGCAGTGCCCAGGGCTGGGGAACGGAGCCCAGCAGTACAGACAGAATGGCACCCTCGGGTGTAAAGGCTCCTCAAACTGAGACGGTTTGCTCCTGCTGGGGAAAAAAGGTGCACAGTAATGCTTATAAACCAGTGTAAAAGAAATCAGCCACTCTGATCAGGCAGTTATTAAAAGTGAAAAGCATTTCATTCAAGTAGTCTGGCTAGAGCCAGACTTCAGCCATGTCCTGTGAAAGGCATTAAGAGTGCTCAGAACTGGGGCTGGGGGGTGCAGCCCTGGGTCCAGCAAGTGTGTAATCATTTTCTCATCAGAGCAGCTGGACAGATCTGTTCAGTACCCAGCATTCCCAGGTGGCAGTTTTCCTGCTGACTATTCCAGCTGACTGCTTATTACGTCTCTTGCACAGAAAGAAGTGCCTCACTACTTCAGAGCAATTACTAAAATTCAGAAGTGTCATCCAGCCACTTGCCTGGTCTCACTTTGATGTACGAGAGCCAAATACTGCGAGTTACATCCTGACACAGAGCACAGGTGGAAGAGGAGAGAGAACTGTGGTCCCACATGATAATTACTGACACTTTCACTCCCACACCCAGGAAGATGAGTTTTAGGAGCTTCCTAAATTAGACAATTTTAACATTTTTGGTTCAGGCTTTCTGTCACTTGGCAATAGTGCTTCTAAGCCTCAGAGCAGAGGATGCCTGCTGTCTCTGCTAAGGGGAGGCTTTAGGCACTGGAAAGGAGGACGGTTGGGGCTGGGTCCCTTCAGGGGAACCCTGCTCCAGTACAGGCTCATTGTCAGTGCTGGCCCTGTGCTGTGCAGCTGAAGCCACAGCAATTCCGCATTTGAACTCCTGACTCCTTCCACCACTGCTGTATTTTCTCAAGCACAGTGAGGCTGGTACTGGGCCATAAAGCATTTCCCTGTGCACTGGGGCCTTTCACTGCTTTATTTCCTGTGGAGGACACAACTGCCTTTGGGTACCCTCTCCCCCAGCCCTTCAGTGAATTACAAAAACTGCAATACATTGGAAACATGACCCCATCCTGCTCTAAACTGTACTTCCCAGCAGCCTGCAATCCCTTGTTTCACACCTGGGTCAGGTGGAGGCAAAGGTCTAGCAATTCTGGCCTTGACTGAGCCCCCACTATACACCTTGGTGGCTTGGCTAACAGGTCATCACTGGGCTCCCTGTGTCTGCCTGGATTGTGGATGGAAACAAAACACTACAACAGCACTGAGAAAAAACAAGACAGCACGCATTGAAGAGTCCTTTAATTTTTTTATACTGTAGTTAGATAAGCAGTTACAACTCCTGTAACAGCTGCTACAAAAAAAAAAGCATGTACAATACCCAGAGTTAAATTTAAAAGCAACTAGGAAAGGGACCTGGGGGTCAGTGACAAGTTGAACACGAGTCAGCAGTGCCCTGGCAGCCAGGAGGGACAACCCTGTCCTGGGGGGCATCAGGCCCAGCATTGCTATCTGGCCAAGGGAGGGGATTGTCCTGCTCTGCTCTGGGCTGGGGCAGCCTCACCTCGAGTGCTGGGGGCAGCTTTGGGTGCCACAATATGAAATAGATACAAAGCTGTTAGAGATTGTCCAAAGGCCACGAGGATGGTGAAGGGCCTTGAGGGGAAGCTCTGTGAGGAGCAGCTGAGGTCACTTGGTCTGTTCAGCCTGGAGGAGACTGAGGGCACAGACCCCATTGCAGTTACAACTTCCTCATGAGGGGAAGAGGAGGGGCAAGTCCTCATCTCTTCATTCTCAAGACCAGTGATAGGACTCGAGAAAATGGTATGAAACTGCATCAGGGAAGGTTTGGGTCGGGTATTAGAAAAGGTTTTTCACCCAGAGGGTGGTTGAGCACTAGTACAGGCTCCCCAGGGAAATGGTCACAGCCCCAAGCCTGCCTGAGTTCAGGAAGCATTTGGACAATGCTTTCAGGCACATGGTGGGATTCTTGGGGTGTCCTGTGCAGGGCCACGAGTTGGAGTCGATGATCCTGATGGGTCCCTTCCAACTCAGCATATTCTATGATGAAACTGCTGAGCTGAGCATCTATGCTAAACTACTGTTTGTAAATAAAGTGGTCAGAAACAGTTAATAGTGAGAACAATAAAGGTCTACTTTTCTTTTCAAAATCCATTATTACAGAAGCCGAATAGTACCCCATGGTATAGAAATCCTCAAAAACTAGAAGTTTAATGTATGTGTTGGGGTCTATCTACATTAGGCTCCAAACTTAAAAAATCTTAATTCTTAATTGCAGCTAAGTGTAGAGTCTTAAAACTCAGTGAAACATTTCCTGTCCCATAATTTATCACAGTGGTTATAAAAAGAACATTCCATACTGTAGCAAAATACCTGGATGTTGCAATGTTTTCAGCAACATTTATAAAGTACAAGAATTTGCTGTAGGCTAGTTTTTAAAATCAAAGCATATAAGAAACCCCCCCAATGCTTAGCTTGTAATTTAGTACCTCCTCCTAGCTGTTATTCATGTTCTGATGAGTGAATTATCATATGACAACTTTTTTCCACATAAACCATCCCTGTCCAATACTAGAAATAAGTTTTTTAATGTATAAAACCAGATTAGAACTCTGCCTCAAGCCTAACCTCTGCTTTCCCATCTGTGAGCAGCCCAAGGAGTGCTTCCCCAGCAGCACTGGGTTCACCCACAGCCACGCCTGCTCCAGCCCCTGAGCAGCCGCGAGTCCCGGGGCAGAACAGGCAGCTCCTCGGTGCTGGGAGCTCTCGCCAGAGTCGCTAAAGCCCGAAGGGAGGAGACAGAGCCGTTCAAGCAGGCAAGCCGGGAGCGCGGGTTCCCTGGCACCGAGGGCAGGGCAGGCGGAGCCTGGGCGGGTTTAGCGCAGCCACAGCTCCACGCAGCGGCAGTGCAGTAAGCAGGCGAGAGGCTAAGGGAAGCAGCAGCACTCACTGCTCTGCTAACAGCCCTCCTCTCCCTGCAGACCAGGCCGGCTTTCACGCGAATGCAAAGTCGATCGGCACTAAAACCCTCTAACTGCAGTGTAAGGATTTGTTAACAACATGTTTTAAGTGCTACAAATAAAGGAAGTATAAGACAAAATGATGATGTTTCTTGGACAGCTGGATTTTGATGAGAAGCCAAAAACTGAAGATGCCTTTTCTGTTTGCCAGTGAACATTGTTTTCCCACTTGTCCTTTCAGACCCAAACCCTCTCCGTCTAACTACAGTAGTACTGCATCCTGTTAGTCCGTCGCCTTTTCCGTGACTGAAATTCTTCAAAGAAGTTCTGAATGTCTTCTCTTTTAACCACCTAGGAGAAGCAGTATGAAACCCAAGTTGTGGTGCAAGAGCTTAATTAAAGGATCCTGTTTTATCCCCACACATAATACACAAAGCACAGAAAAGCAAATACCCTGAAATTTCGCTGGTACAGCTTTCCTGTTGCACCCAAAGGAGAGGATTAATGCCCAAATTCTATTAGAGATAATACAAACAAGGAAAGGAGTTCTCCAAAGGCAGAACAAACACATGGAGCAAAGCTCCCAACAGTATTTTAATGGCTTTGACCTCTTGCTTTTACCATCAGAAAATTTAACACAAAGCAAGATTTTCACTAGCTCACTTCAGGGTCATTTCAATGTAAGAATGGCAATACAGCAAGTCAGCCAACAAAATGCAAGTGTTACTTAATAACAGCCTGCAAATTCCTGGAGGAAAACAACTGACAAGGCTGACAATCATAATCAATCCTCATTCTTCTAAGGTTTTAGATTCAATCTAAAAAACCAAAAAAAGTTAAGAGCTTTACTCCCTGAATATTCTACCTAGAGCAACAGAAGTTTCATTTAAATGTAAAAATTGGTCTCAATACCTTGCAGACAGATTTCTGTAAAGTCCCTGTTATCTCTCAACAATGTAATTAAGGAATTGTTAAACTCAAATGAAATCAGGGATTTCTAATTTCTACTGCGGTACCAGCAACTCCAAGAGACAGGAAAAAACATTACAACACAAGCATCATGGTATTTACCACCCAGCCCTCAACAATTCTTTAAAACATTTTCTGGCAAATTCTGGAAGTTGCACCTTACCGTTCCCTCATCTGCAAACCTCCTGAGATAGTCGGTCAGTTCTGTCTTTAAATCATTGTATTCTGGATGGCGCAGTGAAGACAAAGAAAACAAAAAAAACAGTAAGATACTCAGTTTTAGTTTAACACTGGCTCAAGAACACAACTTGTTTTACTTCCTCTTGTCTTCTGTTAGGTTTACTTCAGACAGATCTAGGTTTGAATTAGATTATAAGTAGTAATAATAATGTAAACATGAGAAGCCTAATAATTTATGAGACAAACCTTTGTAGTGTGAGTTGCTGTTTGGGTTGATTTCAGAGAAAGGTATATAGATCAGTGAGGGAATTAGTACCCTTAACTACATGACTGCCCCTGCTGCCAGCTTCCCACTGCAAAGCACACGTGGGTCATGGTGGAAAGCCCAGCCTGTAACTCAGGATTGGGCAACTGTCCTTGCCAAAGTGCAGAGCCCTCACTAGAAAAGAGAAACACAGCTCCAGGTATAAAACACCTCAGGACTGCCTTGTCACTATGCTCTGCAGCAGAGCTACAGGGGACACCTGGCTGGCACTCCCCAGACAACAGGAGATTGCCAAACAGAAGGGGGTGAGATAAATCAGCCACACAGCAGAAGTTCAAATTAACGCTTAAATACTCACATTACAATAAATTACTATGAATACAATATCTAAGATGTTAAACAGTGTGAAGATTCCCACACCATCTAGTGTCTCACTGTAAATTAAAGTTGTAATGACAGGCCAGAGAGGACCAATCCTGAAGCATGCAACCTATCATACAGTTGTCTGCATGTTACTTCAAAAATAGCCTGACACTACACTGCAAGGCCTGATACCAATCTCTTGTGGCAAACTGTTCAGTTAAAGTGTGTTAAGGCAGATTCTAAAAATGAAGTTGTATTTACCACAGATAAGTTCCACTTGCTGGACTCTGTTCATGCTGTTAAGGGTGTCCATTAAAGGATCTCTCCTCTCTGTCTCTTGGTCACTGGTACCCTTATTTTCGTAAGCCAAGACAGTGTCACATTCATCTGTCAGGAACTGGACTTCAAGCTCTGAATACATTTTCTGGAGAATCAAGTCAAATTTACTGTTATGTAACACAACTACTCAGATGGAGGTGCTCTCCCCCAGTCACTTCTGTTTTCAGTATCACAAATAACAACAATGAAAATAATAAGGTAAATTTGTATCCAGTATTTCAGAATCTCCTCATAACAACTTCCAAAGCAATACTGGATTTAAGCAGCAAAGAAAATACAAACATTTAAAAGCCCTTTCATGTGATATTAATTCCATAGGATTCAGCCTGAATCTTTATGTGGAGTGAAGGGGTGTTTCAGTATTTATACACAGCATTAAGAATATTTACACAGATTTTACCCAAAGCTTCTTCTCAATGCTTGTCTGGGAGCCCCTCCCTGCCTCTCCCACATCTGTGATGGTAATGAAGAGAGTGTACATACCAAACAGTCTTCACAGGTGCATAATTTGCTCCTCCAGTTCGATGGCCAAAAGGTGGCAGTATCTTTTTTTACAAATGGCTTGCTTTGGAGCTCTTTCAGCTTGCAGACTGGCTCCTCGCTCTTAGTAACTACCTGAATTAAAATGAGAGTGTTCAGCACTCCATGATATCACTTCAAAGATACCCTGTTCTTTTCAGCATGTCCTTTGCTTTAGGCAAGATTTTTCTTCTGTCTCAAACACATTTAATTTTATAAACAACCTGTATTACCATCCACATGAGAATTCTGATGTGGTTTCAGCAATTTCCACTGGAAAATTCTGTAGAAATTTACTGCAATAACCATAAGTACTTAAGAACTCAGGGCTGAACCATCATGCAAGTGCAGCTGCAGCACATATTAGAACAAACAGAAGTCAACCCAGTGTAGTGGCCAGGTGGCTGACAAGGGACAGATGTAGCCCATCTGCAAACAGAGATTACACCTCCTGAAAGCCCTGTTCCACAGCCCACGCTGTGCTCCACAGAGACTTCAGGTCTGAAGGGTCAGTGACTGAAGAGGAACACGGGAACAGACAGAACACAGCCACCCTTTCCCTGAGCCTGTACAGAGCGAGGTAGGCTTTACTTCAACTATCAGCACTGTGAAAATGTGCAGGTCAGAAAAGAAGGTACATTTTACCTCAGGACAGGCAGACCCAGAGCTAGTGGACGGTTCATTAAATTGTTCCAATTGTTTTTCCTCCTTTGTGTCTTGGTGTTCCACTCCACTTTCTTTTTTTATTTCTTTCTTCTGCTCTTCACTTTCCTCCACCTTCAGGACAATCCCTTCATCTTCAAGGGAGTTTGGTTTGGTCAAAGGAGGAACTGGAAGACACATACCCATGTAAGTGAAAATACTGTGCCAGAAAATGTACAGGTCACTGCAGATGTTTGCTCTGCTTCTCCTATTCTAAAACACTCTGCTTCCCAAAATCTAAGCCCTAGGAGAGGGAAAAGTGTATCAGAATTTGAGAGAGTTCTTTACAAAGAAGCTTGTCTGTCTTGACAGCCCTTGCTAGCTATCACAGTTTCAGTAACTATCACATACTGTTTTGCTGACTGTGTCAGAGCTTTTAATTTTCTCCAGACACACCCCCCAAAAACATCATCACAGATTAACTACGGTAACCTCTGGTTTACTTAAAACAAGTTTTTGTTTTGATGCCAATTCAAGTATTTGCCCTGTGACAAAGCTGGTTAAGAGGAAAACCAAACACACACAAATGCCGTGTTCTGTACTATTTCCATTTGAAGGATGAGAACTCTGGGTTGCCATCCTTGAAAATATCACTGAAATTTCAGGCACACAAGATATCAATTAGCAGTTGACACAAGCAGTATTTAGGAGACTATAAAACACCCACCCTTTCCACAGAGATCAAGTCATCTACTCTTTTAAGTCCACAGAGCCGAGAGAGGCCTGGTGTGACCACAGGGAGCATGTGCTCTGAGCACAGCCCTATTCAGATTAAGGTTAATCATATTCATTTCAGGTCACTCTGTCATTCACTCTTTGCTGCTCAGAGCCTCTGTAAGAACTGTTTGTCTCACTGCTTCCCCTGTGATGGCTCTTCAGTTCTTTGATCCAGTTTAGAAATTAAGCTCCTTGAGTGAAGTATTAAATTTTCATCCATCTTGTGCTAGACATTTTTGATAAAATAAATAAAAGTGAGCACTATAGAATTAAGATTTAGGAATGAAAACTGCTCTATTTTCTTTTTATACAAGTTACTGCTGCTCCACGTTCCACTGCTGAAGGTGACTGTCCAATACAATTAATGAGTATCATCTCTCCAACCACTTAAAACCAGGATGATGTCATTAACCAACCATGTATGAGAAACATATGCTAACAAAATACTGGCTCAGATCTCTTCCTTTTCTTTACCTGCTAATTGCGATGCATAAGCCCATAGGAAATGGCAATGATTCATGCAGGCCTGGCACACCATTTCATGGAAGTCTCCACTTTCAGGGGGAATTGCACCGAGATGCTGCCAGAAAGAAACAAGCACATAGTAGTGAAGCATTCACTGACAATTAACAGACTCCACATTTAGAGTAAGGAAAACGTCAGCTGTCATCACTTTTTTGGCACAAGCACTCATTCTTGCAATGATTATCAGACTAACTGAAGACTGGAAAGAGCTGATAAAAATTTCAAAAAACTCAAATAATTTTCTGTTTCTCTAAGGCCTTTTATGTCTTCCACATACCCAGAAATCTCATTTCTAAACAATACTCTGCTAAAGTGTCCTAAACATAGGACAGATGAAGATACCTCTTGTATGCTGCACATTTCAACTCCTAAATAACTTTTTATGATTGCTTCCTTATATGTAAGGGATTGTAAAATCTTCATATTGATCACACATTGAATTTGAGAAAAATCAAGTCCCAAAGCTATCCATAAACTGATGAGAATTATTTGGGCAATTAAAAGACTTAGTGGCTTTTTTCTGAAAAAGCATTCCTGCAAAGCTCATAGTATGCAGCACAGCACTCTTCACTCATACACTTTCACAAAAGAAGTTTATCAACAGAACCCGTAATTGAAGCCAATCATCTTTTTTTTACTCTTTGATCCTACAACTTCAAACATGGAATTTCACTTGTGCCCTTCAAGGCACAAGAGGCTGAATCCTTAATACTTACCAATTAAGTAGGGCACTCACCACAGTGCTTGGCTGCTTTCAAAAGACTTCCCCAAAGTTTGAAATCAAGAATGAACAGCACAGTCTGTTCCTTGCTACTTAAAGGAATTAAGAGTTTAAAAGGTGTTCTTTTGAAGGAAGAACTATTCAGGTAGTTGATAATGGTGTGCCTCAGTAAGAATCTTTTCCTCACCGACTATACTGATTTGAGTTTTCCAATTAAAGAGACAGTTGTAGAGTTATTACTTTATTCTGCAGTGGTAACCTTCAAAAAGATAGGACTCTTCTAGTATTTTTGAACTGGAGTGGACAGCGGTGCAAGATTAGACTTTCAATGCTCCTTTGCATTAAGTTAAAAAAAATACGTTAGGACTCACGTAATAAATCTCTTTTGAGAACTGCAGCAAACTTCCCAAGTAAGAATTACCATGCAAATCTAACCAACACCAACTCGCTACTGTGCAAATGGCAGTTCTGCTACTTATAGTTTCCTTACCCTTCCATGGAACCAGTCTTCACAAACTATGCATTGGATCATCTCATCTGGAATCTAGATGAACAATCATATTATTAGCATTAACAGCCACCTCCAGAATCCTTTGCAAGTGTCAAACTGCAGTATCATGCAAATCCTGCTCAGTGAATTGCATTTCCCTCTTCACCCCTCCTCACAGGGAGCTGCCCTTAATAAGCAGTTAGTGCTTTGTTAGTCAGTTTGCTTCCCTCAGGTTTAACAGCACACGTCATTTGTCGTATGACTGAGGCTGTGGAAATCCCATTTATTACACAAAACTAGTTTTCCCAGCAGAGCAAGAGTTTCTCACAAAAAGCTAATAAAAGTTACCACACTACTGCTATCCTTCTTCCTATAAACAGAAATGCATGAAGAGACAGCTCAGCAGAAGAAAGATACTGATATTCCTGCTGTCATCAGGTCTGTAGAAAATGCCAGAATCAGACTTAACTGGTCACAACATGGTACAACACAAAGCGCTTTGTTATGAAACAATTATTAGTGATTTTTTCAGAAACGCTTAGCTGTCCCTGAACTTCAGAGAAGGGAGCTTAAGACATGCTTGTTTTTGTATCTGAAAGCCTTGTGCCTTCCCTGTTCATTAAAACACCTGCCTTCTGTGACTGCAAACCACAGAGTGCACATGCTGCGTTTCAGTATTTCAGAGAGAAAAAAGTGTTCTGGCTACCATCAAGGACTGTAGCTACTGCTACAGGACAGGACAGACTCTCCCCATCCCAGAAGCCTTGCCAGAGCTGCAGGCATAGGGAAGCAGGTTCTGGTCTCTCCTAACATGTGCAATGCGTTTATTCTGCACTAGACACATATTCTCAAGACAAGGACAGCCCCATTCCCTAGGGGAACTCTGCAACTTCAGAGAACTGCAGCACCATTTTGTCCACATGACGGTTTGTCTTCCTCATCTGTCTTTAAGGCATAAACATATTTTACCATTAAAAAACAATTATAAAGCAATTACTTCATACAGCACACAACAATCATTAAGGAACATAAGATTCCTTAAACTGGGATCTTCCTTGCAAATCAGCTCAGTGACCATCCTTTACACAGTATCTTGCATAAACACCATCCATATATGATTACTACTGGATTTTGTATTTCTTACCTCATCTTCAGGATCAGGATAAGGTCTTTTACAAGTACAGTACAATCCGTAGAAATTGTCATTGTATTTATTTCCTGAATTCACCTTGCCCTTTTCCTAGGAGAAAAGGAAAAAATGTCTCAACAGACAACGCAGTAAAAACCAAAAGACAGTAAAAACCCAGTTTCTGTTCCCCTGTAATTCCTAAAAGCAATCATTATTTTCATCAGCCTGAATATACAAAAAGAGAGATGTTTTCTGGACACCTCCGCTTTACAGTGAGCAGCACATAGGGTATGTGAGGAATGCTGAAGTTCAGAAGCAAAGAGGAAAAACAATTTGCTCACCTTTGTAACAAATTGCAACTGTGGTGTCAGATTAATGGACAGATGCTGAAGCTCACTTAACCTGTACAACTGATTTTTCACTGAACTGAAGCAGAAGGAACAACTAGGTGATTCATTTCATTAACTCAAATGAGAAATGGTAACATAAAATTGTCACAGGTGTCTCTGTAGGGATCACTGCACATGACTTGGCTGACTAGCTCTGGATCCATCCCAGTTCTCCCAGAACAACAAAGGTGTACACAAAACCACTGTCTGTGTTTGGACTGTTATAATCCTGGGAGCACCACTGCAAGCAAGCCAAGCAGAATCCTGTTGCTGTTTCCCAGAGGATTACCGGCTACTTGACATGTTCAAAATGCCCACCAAGCATGAAAGTACAGGCAGCTTAATAGAGTAAAAACCATCCCATCAGTAGGCTTTGGTGACAACCTATCAAAAAATATTAGGGCACTAATGCCACCACAAAGAAGGGAACTGTCCCTCTGACAGTAGCACAGCCTTAAATCTTCTTAATGCAAAATTGCACCCCAAAAGGTTATTCTGAAACAGCGTAAAACTAATGAGATGTATTAGTGCAGAAACACCACGACATGCTTCTGGAAGTGTGCAGAGCGTGGATGCAGAACTGCTGCACTCATGGACGACGAGGACCAAATGTTCCTCTCCTCCCAGCATTCCCCTTTGGTCCCTAAACAGTTTTATCTCCTCTCATAATACTCCCACCTTTTTTAACTTGCTGGGAAGACTGGAGGCGTCTCATGAGTCAGCACTGGCTGAGGCAAGGCACCAACCTCCCAACACTGTTATTTTGACTCTGAGTGTCTGAAACCTGTCTGAACTTACCGGGAGTAACTTGCACTGCAGATTTTTGAACTTGCTATTCCCACAGTCACAGCGGAAATTCCTGGAAAGAAAGACGTAGCACGTTTCAGGGTTTGTATTAACCGAGAATACGCTGAGTTTTGTAATCTTAGCAATTCCCAGCAGTTTATCGAGAGCCGCGGGAGCTGTGAACGTCCCACACGGTGTGTCCCGCTCCCGCTGCCGTACCTCTTGGTGTAGAGCTCGAAGAGGCGGTGCGTGCCGTGGCACTCGTAGCTGCAGGCCAGGCAGATCCCCGCGGGCTCGGCGCCGGGCGGCGTGCAGGTGCTGCAGGCGTACAGCGCCTGCCGCTTCACGGCGCCCTGCGGGGACACCGAGCGGCCAAGGCGTGAGGGGCGCCGGGGAAGGGGGGGCTGCCCGGGGAACGGGGGGGCTGCCCGGGGAACGGGGGGGCTGCCCGGGGAAAGGGGGTCTGCCCGGGGAACGGGGGGCTGCCCGGGGAAAGGGGAGGTGCGGGGAAAGGGGGGGGGGAACGGGGGGCTGCCGGGGAACGGGGGGCTGCCCGGGGAAAGGGGAGGCTGCCCGGGGAACGGGGGGCTGCCCGGGGAAGGGGGGGTTTCCTCGGCCCGCGACCCCCGGCCCCGCCCACGCACGCGACCGCCCCCGGGCCCCGCCCCCGGGCCAGGCCCCGCCCCCGGCCCGCGTCCCCGGCCCCGCCCCCACCTGTGAGTAACTGCAGCGCTCGTGGTCGCTGCCCCCCAGCACGGCTCGCGCTTCCTTCTCCAGCTCCTCGTTCTCCGCCAGCACCTCCGCCAGGGACACCACGGGTTCCTCCGCGCCGCTCCCGCCGCTCCCCGGCTCGGCGCCCTCCAGAGCCGCCGCCTCCATCGCCGGGCCGCGAAGGCCGAGGAGCGCGAAGCGAAGCGGGAAACGCGGAGCTAAGGAGGCGCCAGGGGGCGCCACAGCGGAAGCGGAATGGCGCGCGCCCCACGTGACCGGGGGCGGTGTGTCAGCGCGGGGCGGGGCGGGGCTGCCCGCACGTGACCGGGCGGGCGGGCATGTGAGCGGCGGGCGGTGATGGCGGACCCGGCGGCGGGCGCGGACCCGGGCCCGCCTCCGCATCTGGTAGCGGAGCTGCGGGGCCGCGACGGGCGGACGCGGACGGTGCGAGTGCCGTACCCGGCGGCGGAGGAGGGCGAGGCCGCCCAGCTGCGCGGGCTCCGGCGGGCCCTGAGCGAGCTGCAGGAGCGCGTGGCGGAGCTGTTGGCGCCGCTGGTCGAGGAGGAGCGGGCGGTGGAGGGCGGCGCGCGGCGCGGTGAGTGGCGGGAGCGGCGCGCACAGGGGGCTCCGTCGGGCCCGCGGCGCCGCCCGCGCCCCGCACCGTTCACCCGCCCGAACTCTGGCAGGTGCTGCCGGGGATGACGACGACTACGATGACGACGAGGAGGATGAAGGCGAAGACGAAAACAACGTGGACGCGGCGGCGAGCGGCGATGACCCTCCCGTGAAGCGCACGAAGGTGCAGCAGCCGTGAGGAGCGCTGGAGGCCGGGTGTGCGCCTGGACAGTCCCGTGGGCTGTACCGACTGTCAGTGTCCCGGGCCCGCTGCACGGGCAGGCTGCTGCGCGCTGCTGCTCCCTTTTGAACGGGCAGTGTCCATCCCGCACCGCTTTAATACGGAAGCCTTACCGAAAGGATGCGCCTGAGTGCGAGCAGCGGGTTGCTTACGGGGTGCCAGCGCTATGCTGACAACAGTTTTTAGTAAACTAGGTGACAAGTATAAGACTTTTCTCACAAGTTTCTGATTAGTATGTTTTTTAATAAATTATTCCGAGTCTTTTTTTTTTAATGTGACACCACTTTTAAAATAAAGCAATAAAATCTGAAAGTAGTTATTTTGTCAAGTATGACCTTAAAAAAGTACAAGACAACTTGTATTTGTATGGAGAAAAAGCAATATAGGACCACTATAAATATCAACAAGCATGCATAGGGCTGTGTCTATTCCTGTGCAGTCCTACAATGGAAGATTATTTTAGCCTCTCATCTACAAGCTTTAGTCACCCATCAATCAAGTATGCCTCTATGAACAGGTATAAAATACTCTTGATAGTCCGTCTGTAGAGCCTAAGAGTATTCTCCAGCAGAATTTAGCTGCCTGAACAAACAGTGTGAAAAGCATTTTGGGAGGTTATTTTCATTTTCTTATGTTCTACTGGCATAGGTTTTTTATATATTATGGAAGCTGAGCAAATCTTGAGACTTACATATGGAGGACAAAGTGTAGAAATAAATGAATTTTTATGAAGACAAAATTGTCTGCATTCATTTGAAATGTAGGGAGGAATCAGAAATGAGGTCCAGTAAATGTGTCTGACATTTATGTACTCAGATACTCAAGATACTCTGCTGGCAGATGGGGATAGAGGCATAACTGAGGAGAAAAGACCAACTCAGAACACTAAGGAGTTTTAGTTGCTGAGGAACAAGGGTGAGAGAAAATTTCACTAATTCTGATCTCTTGTTAGGCTGCTGCAGCATCTTAAAGTGATAAAATGCTTCGTTCTAGGGTAGATAATTTATTGCAGGAAGTGTCTTACCAAAAATGGCAAAGGCAACACTTAGTACAAAAAAAATTGATAAATGTATCAGAAGAGCTATTTCATGTGATGTGTGTGAAAGTGATGACATCTTTCATGAGCTTTGTTCTGCTGCTTTGGAAGCTTGCTGTACACCTACATCTGAGAGCAATGTTTTCCCTTTTCCTCCAGACAAAACACTCCAGAAATGGTATAAACTGCGTAAACAATCCAGTGGCATGTTATATGCTGAAAACCTTTGGTCTAAAGCAACAGACCCTCACTTTATTAGCGCAGGAGTAAATGCAGGTAACACTTCAGTAATGGCATACTTATTTTTTTCTGTCACAGGAGCACTTGAGCTCCAGAAAATACCAGTGAACATTGGGTCAGAAACAACCACTCTAATTTCTGCCTTGAAAGAATCTTTGCTAGTCCTTGTTGTAGCTACAAAAATTTTTACATGACAAAAGGAGCACTGGAGCTTCAGGGGACCTTATGCAATTCTAAGTTGTAGGTTTGCTTGTGACAGAAGTGCCCTAACTCAACAGACTTCATTTTTCTGAGAGTTGCTGTGAGGTTATCAGGCACAGGAAACATTAACATGATGTGGTTCCCTACCTTCCCAATCCCCTTCAGCTGCGTTATGAACCCCGTCTGGGGCCCTAAATCAACTGTGGCCCCTGACTTTTAGGCAGAGGAGGTAAGCCTTGATGGAAGAAGGATGCTGTATTCTTCACCTCAGAGAGATGCAGTGCTTGTGTACTTAACCAAACTTCAAGTGGGCACAGAACAAGCTCAGTTCACCACATCTGCAGTTTAGTGCAGTTTGTATGTCTTACTAATAGAACTTGGTTTCACTGGCCCAAGGGGGCTCAATGGATTTCCTCACTAAAATAAAGGGAAGCATGCTGGTATGTTTGTATGGAATTAAAACAGCTGATGTAATACTAAATTCTTGGTAGTACTTAAATGAGAAGCTACTACTTTTACTAGTTACAAAACAGAGCAATAAAAATGTCAAAGCATGTCTCCTTCACAAAGACTGGGATTATATGACATACTCTATTATTAGTGTTTTGAAACACTGAATTTGCTGGTTCAAACAACTTTGAGGCTAAATTCACAAAGGAACTTAACAGGTTGCAGTGTTCTGTGTTAAAAAAGAAGTTTAAAGTCTCAAGTATGCGAGGCACTCAGAGGCAATCCCATTACGCAAAGTAATTGGGGCATTCTCTAAAAGTGCAGGACCTTTCCCAGCTCTCAGGAGACCCACAGTCATCATTTTCATTAAAGTATCTGAATGCCATTTACATATTGCAGCCCATGGAATTCCCACTCACTCTATATTAAAAGCTAATTTATACACAAGCTATTAGGAATACCAGATTCTCTGTAAAATACCCAGTAGTCTGGCAATTGGGACATCATGGGGCTTAATTTGTATTAACTAGGTTAGCACTCAGCAGTGTGAACAGCTGAGCAGTGGTTCTGGGCACATGCACCAGGCAAATGGACAAGACATGAGCTCTGAGGACCAAGTTAAACAGAAGTACCTTCTTACGGCTGCAGCATGTTCCTTCTACCCAGAAGAAACCTGCACCATAGGGTTATCTTTAAGTTGAGCAAAGTCAGTTCTTAAAATTTAACTATGTGATAAAGTTATTAAACTGCTTTTGTGCATTAGGTCATTTGTAGAAAAGTGGTTCTCATCAGACTATGATATAAAAAGGATTTTTTAAAAATTAGTAAGTAATAAACTAGAGAGCATCCTTTTAAGAAAACAATGGACCAGGCAAAAGAAAATAAGGAGAGTTAATATGTATTATGCACCAACTGGAAAGTTTTGTTCCAAGGATGTCAATCCTTGTATTTTTAATTTAAAAATAAATGAAACTTTGCAGTCTTACTTTGCTGCTTGAAGAAAGGTGTCAGAAGGAACAAATTTTATTGCAACTTAGTTCTGTCCAAGTTTGAAGGGCTGCAGCCTCATGTTACACTCTTCATTGGACCTGCCTCCCCATGGTAGCAAATGAAGAACAGGCTCAGTAGCACTTAAAAATATGTGGCAGACACATTCCTGAGATGGGAAGGGACTGTCAGGTGAAGGTCAAGCAGCTAAAGAAACTAACGCTGAGACTGCTCAAGTGATGTTCAAGCAGTCTGACAATGCTTCATCTTGTGAACACAAATAAAAAGAAATCCAGGGTAGGTGGCATCAGATGATTATTAATCACCCTGGTGTTCAGCCACTTACTTTGTTGGCAGAAAATTAAAGCCCAGGATATTGCAAAACTTCAAGCTTGATTATCCCAAAAGTCTGTAGATGATGTCATTTTCGGTTACAGGCAGTTCTTCAGTGACTCAGATAATCAGCCTTGGCAATACCCACAAATTTTCAGAATAATCAAGCTAAAAGTTATTTCACTACTTCTTTTCTTAAAACACTACAGTAAAAACCAATTTATAATTAATTTTTATAGTATTTCCTTTACTTACCCTGTAGGTAAAATTTCACCTGTTGATGTTCCCCTGGTGCCAAAAATGCTGGAAGCACCAGCAGAGCTAACTTCGCTCTTCTCCAACTTCTACTGTCTAGTATTTGTATACACTGTTAATAGTTTAAACTAATTCTCTCCACTGCTACTTTCCACTTCAAGCTCAAATTCTCACATACATACCATTTTCTTGAATTAGACTGTGTGTTTTTCTTAATTAGTTGCAAAGCACATGCTTGCCAAGAGCTCTAATCCAAAACTAGGCTTCTGATGGAAAAGTCTACAAACACAAGCTTCTATTCCGCAAGTCCCCACCATGCCCAGCACATGCTCCATGTCCAGACAGCCTGGCTCATCCCACCAGGCATGCTGGTGAATTTGCTAAGGGTCACATGCTTGCACAACAGAGAATTAGACAGTTCTTCTATCATTTTCTATTTTTGATGCTTCCTCTTACGCTCTTGGCTCTTCAAATAATTCCATCTGGATACAATATAACTGCTGTGTTTAAAACTACAACATCAAGTTAAAAACAATCCAACCAGAGGTATCCCTCTTACACAAAAGTAAAGAAACAACAAAGGGATTCAGTTTCATTCAGGAAGCCCCAAACTTTCAGGCTACAAACAAGTAATTAGGGCACAGAGCATAAAAGGACAATGAAAGATGAACTGAACACACACACACTGAGGGAAGGACAGGAGAGCAGGCCACAGCAACTGACAAGCAGCACTGCCATCTGGCACCAAACACGCATGAAAAACCCCACTAAACCAAAAACAAACAACAAAAATGAAAAGCCATTTATATGTATCTGCATTAATAGACTTATGTTTATAAACATTGAAAAGTTTTTATTTTATAGATAAATAGCATGGTGATTTTAAAAGTTGAGAAACAACACAACTTAAAAGCTCTGACTCCCCAAGATACTAACTACTCATCAGGTTTATAATTTACTTTTACTCCAGCACACTATGATGGCAGCTTCCTCCTTTTCGTATTGCACTTAGAAATCAAAATCTTCTTGAAAAGGCTACATTGTTTTCAGGTCCTAGCACCAAGGCTGTCAATTGAAACCAGAGTCTCAAAGTATCTCCAAGTGCAAACAGAAAGTCTAAGGTGTTGTAAACTGCCATGCTTAAACACAGCAACCCTGAAAATAGTGTTCTCTTTGCAAAGCAAGAGAAAGACGACACTCTCCAGGATTTCCTTAAAGCAGTCAGACAGAAATGGATTAGCATTTGTGATGATTAGGTATGGGCAATCACATACAGTTGAAGTTATAGTCGAGGAGTTTAGCTCGTAATTCTTTTGAGCCTACTGCTTCTGAAAAGTGTATTTTGCACTGTTTTCATATTTGTTACTTCCACCATGGCTGGGAAAAAAATTTAGTTGTTTAAGAAGAAACAAAAACAATAGAAAGAAAGTACAGATTCAGTCTTACTCAAAATACACAATACAGCAGTTAGACTTAAATGCTATTCCAAGATAGCACTGAAAAATAGAGGTTGAAACTATGGCAAAGAAATCTCAGTGGAATTTCAGTATGACTGAAGAAATTTGCATTCATTACAAGAATGAGAAGAAGGTATCTTACTTTGAATTTCTGGAAGAAACATGATTATCTGTCTTACAGGCTGTTTGTGGCATCCCCCAACCAGTTAACTTTCCCAAATTCAAAGTTTTTCCTAATATATCAGTTCTCCTGGAACATGGTTTTGCATGATGTCTAGAGTGAAATTAGAATGGTCATAAATTTCAGTAACTTGTAATTTTATCAAACAAGATGATTGGAGAAGGAAACACAAAAGAATTTTTGTGCAGACTACAGGCCAATGCCAGCATAGGCTGCTTTTGATGCTGCAGGAAAACAGTTTAAAGCACCAAGCTCCAGACCTATGCCACTCCTCACTGCCTACCTACCACAGTGTGGGACTGTTGTGGTAACTGAAAACAAGTAGGATACCACAGGAAAAAATGTACTTTTTCCCTTTAAAGGTTTGCACAAACTTTATTCTTTGCTTCCTGTTTTTATATTGAAACTTATTTTTAAAAAATTCATTAAAAACAGCACTGATGTAGATAATTAAAAAAAAAAAAAAAAAGCAAAGAATTGTGTTAAGTGCAGCTTTTATAATCACGTTCTCAAATTTTCTTTTTCTTTTACATTTACCACAAAGAAGTATCTTTTCATTGATTTCACTCCAAGGGAAAACATAGGAAATCACTTTTTTGCACAGAGGAGTACAGACCAGAAACGTGTTTCCCCACAGGACATTTCAGATGGAGTGCTGCAATTTTGCATCATTAAGGCAAAATGAGGAATACTTCCATCACATGTCACACAGGGCTCTCCCAACTCTGGCCACTTGATAGACCCATAATTAAAAACCTTTGTAGTTACTGGTTTGTTTTAAATAGAAAACAGTCACTTTCTTCATTGCTTATCAGTTTGAAAGAAAAGGCTCTTTCCGGCCTTCACTCAGAACTTCAGTCTTGTGATTAGATCAGGCATATGCAATTGCTTCAAAACAGCAACAGAAACTAGAACTTGAGCTAAGTGTCAATCAGTTGTAATCTACTGATCTGATTAGAGGCCTTCACAAATGTTTGGTGACGATTGCAAATAACAGCCAAGCAGATAGGAATGATGCAATACCCAACAGTTTTGGGGTCAGCTCTTGTACAGGAATAGAGGAACAAGAACATCTGTAAATATGGTATTAAAAATATTATAGTCCACAGCCAAAAAGGCAAGGATAGCAGTCGTACTTTTAAGGAGTGTGTCCATGTGGTTCCTTCCTGTGGTTCCTTGGGGTGTTGCTGAATGTGCTCCAGTGCTAGTTTGTTGTAAGTCTCATTGATTTCAAAGACGTAATAAAAAGCCGCAGCACTTGCTAACAAGTACAGCCCCACACCAATCCAGCCCATCCTCTGGCGGAAGTTCATCATTCTCCATGCTCTGCACCTGAAACAAAAGGTGACATAAACATTCAGTACAGCTTGGAGAAAGAGGGCACACATTAACCTTGGTTTTAGTAAATTGATTTTCTATAACTTTTCATCGCACGTTAGTTAAAACAACACACACATCAGTTTCTGAAGAGCTGAGTTTTCTCTACATCATTGAAAATCATTACTCTGCATGCAATAGGCTAATGGCAGAAACACACAAAACTCCACTGATGGCTCTGGATAGTTTAGGGCTTGCTGGCTATCAGGATATACCCAGCTAAAGTCAGGTACTGAGGGAACAAAACAGAAGTCATCTGTTGGGTAAGTTACTTGTCCCATACACCCTCAATGTCTCTAGACACAGAGTGAGGATAATATAAGATTTTCTATAAATATGTAAAGTTTGGAAAGTTCTTTGATGTCTGCAAGACAAACATGCTGCTAGACAGCCAGTAACAGAAGCATCACTGCTTGTCTGTGGTGCAGCAACATCCAGTTGTACTAAGCTCTAGCTGAGTGCCCATCTGTGAACCACAAAAAGGGATGTTTTCAATTTGAACACGAGGTTCAAGGGCTAGGTTGTACTAAAGCTACGTACTTGCACATGTGAAGGTGCTATAACCATGTTACTTGCACCTCACTGTATTCTCACTGTCCCTGAGAGGGCAGTTGCCACAGGCCTTCCAGAGGAACAGGGCTGCACACCTGCACTGGTCAGTGCTCAGTGCAGAACAAACCACACAATCACCACCAGGCACTTTTCGGAAAAAGCACAAATTATTGAAGCCCCACAGACACTACTGGACTCAATTTTAGCTACTTTAAATCTCCAGCTGGCTGCATGGGTCTAGGTGACTGGGAACACCCATCAAACCAGCCACAAACACTCCAGGTGGAGTACCTCCACACAAATGAAGTTATCACCTCTTTTCCTCCAAACAGCCCTTGCATGGGGCAGGGAGAACCACTGCTTTTTCAGACTTCTGGGCTTTCACCTTTCTTACCTTTTCCAAGAGACGGGTAAAATCCATCTATGTGGTGCTGGTTTAAGAAAATATATCAGGCCTTTAAAATACCAGGCAGAAATACTTATTTTAAAATGAACTACACATAGGAAACAGTAACAATTCATGGAAGCATTAGAGAATTCATCATAAATGATACAAAATCATTACACCTTTCTAAGCCACCCTTTCTGAGCCGGACTAATCTGTTTGGTTAGCAATCCTAAAAGACTTCCTGGTTTTACATAACTGAGGGGTATCCTCAATCCTGATGTGACAGAATCTGATCAGGGTAGCCCTGGAGAAATTGTTCTGGCCCTCCAACTGCTGCATTCATGGTGGCAAAAAGAGTCGAACACACAGGGACAATAAATACCCGGGAAGGAACAGTAAATACCCGAAAAGGAACAGCAAATACTTGAGAAAGCTACTGCAGACGTGAGTAATGGCAACTTCTCGTTCATCTGATCCTTCTGTGTAACTCAACTGCACATTTCCCTTTATTACCCCGAGTCAATACGTTTAGCAGGATAACTGCAAAATCCGTGTGAGGAGCTGTTAATTCACAGGGTAAAAAGTTGAGCCCCAGGTCCATTTACCCGCTAAATGAGCGGCTGGCTGCTCTTTCCAGCAGTTCGGCACACCCGAACTGTCCCACAAGCTGTCCCCTTCGAGGAAAATAAACCATCAGAAGGGATGTACATCCTGAAAGCACAAAGGCTATGAAAACAGGAGTAGATTTAGGAAAGTAAACACTAGCGGGTTTTGATCCTGCCCTTGAGCAGCAGCCAGAAGAGAAGCCTTAGCTCCCGGTTATACGAAAAGAGGCTGAGGTAACCGAGTTTCCTCATTTTTATTCTCCGTTTCCCGAGCCAACTGCAACTCGCAGTTCTCGGGCACAGCCGCGATGGTTCTCGGAGCCCCTCACCCCACCGGGGCTCTCCTCCCGCACACACCGCCCGCCCGACCCGGGCTCCGGGCGACACACACCTCGCCGCCACGGCTCCTTACCTTACTCCGGCGGAGAAGGAGGGAGCGGGAGGGCGGCGGCGGGCGGCCCGCTCCCCTCAGCCCTTGCCGCGGCGCCGGGAGGCGGCGAGTCCCGCGGGCCCGCCCCGCTGCCCGCCCGCCGCCATGGCCGCCCGCCGGCACGGCGCTTCCGGCTCGGGCAACGGCTGCCGGGGCGCGCGGCCGCATCCGGGGCGGGCGCCTTGGCCGGCGGCCATCTTGGCTCGGGCGCGCGCCCCTCAGCGGCCGGGATGGCCTCGCCCAAAATGGCGGCGGCGCTGAGGCGCGCTCGGCTCCACGGCGGGGCTCAGAGCCGAGCTGCTGTGTTCTGACAGCGATTACTAGGGAAGTTACAATAGCGACTGAAACAGTCTCCGGCAAATGGCAAACGTGTAGTCAAAGCGCCTTATATGCTTATACATAAACATGACTTACTGCATTATTTCTATTGAATGGAATTACTAGGAGATACTATATGATTATTATCCCATGGCAGCGGGGGTTGGGACCAGATGATCTTTGAGGGCCATCTGTTTCTATGATCTACTGGAGAAAAGCTTTTAATGAAGCTAAAAGACCATTTAACTGGACAGTAAAATCACCTGGTCAGGTGTGTGCCACCCAGTGACAGCACTGCGATGGTTTTGGGAGAGTTCGTGTGTGCAGGAGTGTTGGCCTGGATTCAGGAACTGTGCGCACTCCGTGCAGTTAATGCCGAAACTGCATCGCGTTACGTGTGAAGTGAAAACTTGCTGCTAAATTGTTGTATCCCAAAGTCAGGAGAAAACTGCAGTTTCTCATAGAGAAAGAAAGCAGCAGTGGCCGCAATTCATTCTCATCCAGCTGTCGTTAAGGAGGCTAAAACAGGATTTAAAAAGGAATGCCCAATAAGAAATGAAAGATGCCAAAGCAATGACTTTTTTAGTTTGGGTGTAAATACACAGGATCTTCTGCCGCTTTTCTTGGTGTGCAGTAGGTGCATGTGACACAGTGTATAAGAGCTGCTGCAAAATCAAATTTGTGATGACTTATTCTGCTATGTTTGGTGTTTCAATGAAAAGCATGAGAAGCTTGGATTCTAGTCAGGACAGCTGATGACTAAATGCACAGAGCTGCGGGTATCAGTGGAGAAAAGTGACCCTGTTGAGAGCCCACAAGAGTCAGAAATACAAATTCTCTGTCACAGAGCAACTTCACCTTAAGTCGTGCTGTTTTGGTTTTCTGTTTGGGTTTTTTTGTTTCGGTTTTTGTTTTTGTTTGTTTGTGGTTTTGTTTTTTTAATTATTATTATTGCTTTAATGCTTTAAGGGCCCAAAAGTGACACGAGGTGGCGCCCAGCACCACAGGCAGAGCCAACCTGAGCAACACCCGGATTCCCAGGTCAGGGATTTTACACTTTACTTTAGTTGAATGAAGATTTCATTATCTTTCCTGAAGTGTAAATACACCATTAGTGTTGTTCTGATGAAAGATGTAGATATGAATAGGTACATACAGCCCAGGTACATACCCCTGGGAGGGACACTTCTCTCAACTAAATGCCATTCTTTCCATTCTTACAGTTGGTGAGGTCCCAGTTGATCTAAAAGCGAATAAAGCCCCTGTGTGGCTGATAGACCTTCCTCTCAAGCATGGCTATATTGCATTTTCTTATATTGAGGTTAGAGGTAATTATGGGAAATGAACCTGTTTCCTTTAAAATACCCACCTAGATGTCAAAGAGAAGGGTTTCAGTACGAATTAATATGTGACTGTGTGAATGTATGGCTTGGTAGTGGATACATGTTCTAAGTGTAAAGCCTGCATTTGCACTAAAGATTCTGAAGAAAAAGCAGTGAAATGTGGAACTTATTCCTAATAAGAAGTCTGTGTTTTGACTGAATGATTTGAGTTGGAAAGGGAGGATGGTTTGGGATTAACCTGCTTGTAAACCAAGTAGGTTAAAAGGCCCAACCATGGGTCTTCTGTGATAACCATTAAGCCTGAGACTGTGGTTGTGAAGAGAAGGATCTAAAAAATTTGAAGAGTTGTTATAACAAACACAAGCTGCCTTTGGAAGCTAAGGCATACAGACACCAGCCAGAGTGATTTGTAGTATTTTTGGGCTAGATCTCAATCTTCATAAATTCAGTGTTATGCTTAACCTCTGGCATAGTATAAGAAGGGACTGAGCAAATAGCTCAGCTGAGGGTTTGATTGGTTGGTTAGTTTTAGCAGCAGGCCTTTGAGGGGGGAAGGAATAATACCAAAATTAGTAGAATAAGAACCAACTGTTCTCAGATTTAGATGGGTTTCAAGCCTAAATTCCAGTCCTGAGCACTGGTAATAATAAAGGGAAAGAGCTCATAACTCTGCATATTGAAATAAGAACATACACCTAGTGAGACTCAAAAGGGAAATTCTTAGCTTGGCAAACCAGAGGACAAGACAGAAGTCTGCTGAATCCAAAGGAAATAAAATTTGATGAACAGAATCAGAGAATTAATAATGGGATTTTGTAGCATTAAAAAAAAAAAGTGTTTCACTTAGTTTTGACATGCGATGTATTTTCATAGAAATATTTGGTTTATTTTGAAGGTAAAACAGAAAAGTATTGGAGCAGTGAGACCTGGCTGCTGCATAGAGGGCAGGAGCCAAGCATAATAAGACAGCTGATGGGGCAGAGCCTCACTGCCCAAGCCCAGTCCCACAGAGCCTGAGCAAGGCAAGCAGGGCACACCAGATTCAGCCAGGAGTACAGAGCATCAGGCAAGTAACAGGCAGGTGCAAGGTCAAGCTGTGAAGACAACCCACAGGCTAGGGTCAGGTCCAGTGAGAATTAGGGTCAGACATAACCTAGCAATTGCCATGAAGATCCATGCTGATAAGAAAGGACTGAAGTCAAGCTAGGAAGTCAGTCTGTAACTCCAGGTCAAGATAAACACGGTTTGGCACAGTCATGGCTGAGCTGGGGACACATACTGATACAACACAGGTTAGGCATGAACTGAAAGCACAGGGCTTGGCTAAACTGGCACTCCTGAGCCCATGGGAGGGGTCATGTGAAGATTGTTGGGGCTATTAAGGCCTGTTAGTGCACTCAGGATCCTGACAAACAACATAGAATAAATGAGGGTTGACAAGAGCAATCAGAAGAGTTAGTTGTAATCTTTGAGTCAAACAAAGTTTTCGTAACCCAGTATTAATGGAAAGTCTTCTCTAGGCTTTGATTTTGGCCCAAATAGGAAAGCAAAATTAAAAGACCTCAGATAATTACCAAACCAAAATTAGTTGGCTTTCCAAAGGGAAGGCAGAAGCTGAAGGACAGAATGCATCTTGCATTCTTTTGGGTGGATATTTTGTTTATATTTAGCAGAGTTGTAGTAGATTCTCACTGACAAGTGACCAAGAAGTGGGAATCTAATAACAGAGACATTTCTGTCAAGATGGCATTTGTCTTCCACTTTGTAGGACACTGATTTTTGATTCATCTAGAACACCACATTCCCAGATCTTTTTCTTCTTAATCCTAACTCTAAACCAAACTCTTGGCTAGAGAATTGGGATCCCTGCAGACTCCATTTATGTTGGGATTCCAAGGAGAAAATTGGCAAAAATTAGGAGAACAGGGCATGAGCACGTTTAGGTCTTTTGAAGATCATACCTAACTTTAATCCAAGCAAGTTAGACTAGTTTTAGGGTAGGGATAAGATTCTGAGGAGTGACACATGAAGCACAAAGCTCCTTGAAAATGCTCTCTTGCCGGTTATGGAGAAGGTGGACAACTGAAAGAATGAAAGATTCATTCAGACCCTGATGAGCTCACATCTCTTCCTTGTACTCCAAAGGTAGGGCACAGAGCGAACGGCAGAACCAGTACTTTGACTGGAGAAAGAAAACACACATGCAAGCCCAAGCCTCACATGACATCTGCCCTCAGTTCCAGCTGAATGATTGGAGTTACAATCCTTTGTGTTACAAGCAGAGTTAGTGGTGTGTTTATAAAGAAATACAGAAGGGAAAGGGTTTTTAGTGAATCTGAAGTATTGCATGAAAAAACTGAGGATGTATTTTGGGAAAAGAGAATATCTTCCTTTTTTTTGCTCAGAACAATGTTAATGGTACTCATGTGAATTTTTACCAGTGAATGCCCAGTGTTTTTGCCGCTTGTGGCAGTTTTATTTATTAGATGTAGTTGCAGTGAGTTTCATAGTATCCTATTGTGGTGTAATAAGTTGTTTTGATCAATTTCATATAATTTAGTGTGAGTCAAGAACATTAGTTTCATACATCTTTTCATTAGTTTCATCATCAGTTCATACATCTTATTTAATGTTTTGTGAATCCTGAGTTTGTGTTTTAGAACTTCTGTCTCTTCTGATTCCCTTACAATCTTCTGATTCCCTCTTTTTCTTGGGTGGTTGTTTTGCCTGTACTGATGTCTTTCTTTGAACTTTTTTGTTGGAAACATCTGTTTACTTATAGAGTGTAGCACATTCATTTTAGAGCATGTAAGACACTTTTCTATAGGATGGGATTTTAAAATTTCTTCTAATTTTGAATTGAAATAGTATATTAGCTTGGTTTGGCAACATTAACCACGTGAAGCAGAGATATTCATCAAGCTGAATGGTGATCTTTCCTACTTTTGACTTGCTTTGTATATTTTGAAATTTTGGGACCTTAAATTGCCTTAACCTTTAATTCTTAGTTCCTGAAATTCTGCTGCTACCATTTGTTTATTAGCAGCAGCCACATCTGAGTTAAGCTTCAGGCAATCATGTTAGCCAGGTTCTTTGAATGCCATCCATACTTTGTTCTTAGTTGTAGAAATATTTATCATCTTTCCAACAAATGTTTTGGTCTTTACAAATGGAATAGCTATCTCATTCTCTCAAACATCCACAGTAAACATCTGCCAAAGAAATAATTACACGCTACTACCCTTTGTCAAAGTGCCTATAAAGAACTGAGTCTTTTATGAAGAAGGGCCTTGGTATTTTGGACCAAACTCTTAGTCTTCACTACACTGATGCTCCTCGTTGATTAGTTACCACTGAATGTCTTCCTCATGTCTGCACTGTCTGTGGTAAAAAAATTCTGGCAGGAAAGAGATAAAATCTTTGCTTTTACCTTCTCTTTTTTAGCAATTACAAAGTGGCTTCAAAGTTGAGCAAGAACTGACAAAACATACTGAAAGGATATGGGCAGAGTTGTCTGGTGACTGACTGTTCCTCTCCATGGCATTTATTCAAACAGAGGACAAATACAATTTATGCAGAAGCAATGCAGATATTGATCTCACAGCTCCAGTGATATGACCCAGCATTGTACTGACCTTGAAGGAAAGAGAGCTTTCCTGCAGAATTTTTGTCAAACTAGTTTACAGTTATAAATTGCTTTACAACAAAATCATTATTCATTACAATTTATCATTTTTTATTAAATTCCACAAATAATATAGAAAACCACCCCAAATCCACTTCCAAAGCTGCCATTAAACTCCTGAGAATTCTGCTTTTCCATGTGTTGGACTGAAATCAGCTCATACTACCAGAAAGGAACAGTTATTGAATTTCCATACTGAGTTTGTTGCTGTCAACATGTTTGATCATATAAACAAGTTAACTGAAAAATCACCCATGTTAAAAAGAAAAACAGAATCTTTCTTCTGTCCATATAGATGGTCCAAGAGAAACATCTGACCATCTCAGAGAGTGACTGCTCCATCCTCATGAGAGGAGCAATTTTTTTTAAATTTCCACTAATTATCTCTCCTTCAGTGGTGCTTATGTGAAGCAAGTCAGTAAGACCATAGATTTATTTTGAGGAGATTTAGTTATTGTCTCTTCTGAGATTCCCAGTTTCCAGGCTGTACCTATCTTGCTCTAGACTGTAAACTGTATGCAGCAGGGAATATCTATATTTAGATTTTCTAGAAACATAAATTTCTTTTACTAAAGAAATAATGAAAGAACTCAGTTCAGATCAGGCCTTTTCCCAAATTCAAAGGATCCCAACTTTTTTGCACAGACCAGGATGGAGGTTTGGAGGAGGAAGACAGCATGTTGTTTAAGATTTGCAGAATCTAACCTTTCAAAAATGAAGAAAAAGACCAAACAAAAACAAAACAAACCCCCCAACAAACAAACAAACAAGAAAAACAAAACAAAGGAAAAAAACAAACAAAAAACCCAAAACCCAACCCAACCAAACAAAAAAACCCGTTTTTGTGTGTGTGTCTTTTAGGAACCCCTTCCCTCTGTCCTGTTAAAGCTTAGGAATTAGCTCATAGTCTCTAACATTAAAATGTACTGCAAGAGGCATATGTGTAAGATATCCACCCATATAATGTGAGGGTTGATAGGTTCTTAGTCACAGAAATGTCTGCATAGATTGTGAAAAAACAGAACTTGTCTGAGGCAATGGGAAATCACTGTCAGAGGCAGGCTGAATGACAGAACTAGCTGAGGGTTTATCCAGGCTCCAGACCTGTAGAGCACCTTGTTACTCAGTGAAGTGCTTGATGTCAGCTCAGCTGAGAGGCTGGCGTGAGAGGGGAGGCTTTCATACAAATGTCATCAATTGGAAGTAAATCTTCATCCTCATCTTATGGTGGGCTCCTGTTGCTGTCCTGTTGTTTATCTTTACTGAAAGATAGAAGTCAGTTCGCTGTAGTTGTGAGGCTTTTAAGTACTCACCTAGCCTTGGATCTGAATTTGCCTTTTTCTCAAGCCCATGCTAGACGTCTGTACCAGAAGTCAGCACAGAGACCCAGAATGACTTGAACATTTGAACAGAGATGTTAACAGCAGTTGATGGTTACTTTCAAAGAGAAAATGTCAGTAATTTATTAGTAAGTATGTATTTGCATTTCATTTAACAAAAGCACATTAAGCACTCTTTGCAAACCTGTAAAACAAAAGATTTCACATCTTTTCCATACTGTGCAGAATTTTTAGGCTGCTGCTCTTTGCTATATAAAATGAAACTTCAGTAATGCCTACTGTCATACTCTGTCATATAATTCTAAGTGAATATTTAAATGTATCCAGCTTAGCACATTTATTATTGCATTTGTTGACATTCTTGAAGGGGAAATGTCCACTTTTCCACACAAATCTATGCTTGGTTTTTTCACTGACAGAATGTAAACATAGTCATCATAACAACATGGAGGTACTGAGAGGGTAAAGAAATACGCTGCTGTGAGACTGTAATAAGTTTAAGTGTATCTAAATCAACACCTTCTCCACATGAAAAAGTATCTGGCCTAAATTAGTGTCACTGTAAGTGCATTTCTGCATTTCTTTGTTTAATAGGACTTAGAGCACCTCCATTCTAAAATGATGCCTCTACGTAGTGCAGAGCTTGTTTGCCAGGAGTTTATAGGGTTCTGGGTACCAGCTGAAGAGTTTCACCAGCGAATCCATTGCATGAATGATGATGTTGCAATGGATTTTGGCTCAAACTTAAACCTATCCTGATCTGGGTATTGAAGCAGAGGTTACAATTTCAAGTTTTTTTTCGTCCTGTATTCTGTCACTCTTTTTTTTCACTAGCTAGACACTATAATTCTCAGGTTGTTGCACATTTTTGAAAAGCAAGTTCTAAGTGCTCTGGCAAAACAGCCTCTGAGGCAGTGGAAAATCTTCAGCTTAGTAAAATTAGGCAGCCTGATACTTTTCTGGAGTGGCTTCACACAGTGAAAATGCTTAGAGACTTGGTTAGTCGGCGGTTGACTGGTGGGTGAGAATATCCCCCCTAACTCAGGAGGATCAGAAGGAACAGCAGAACAGAAGGTGTAGATGCCCCTTCTCTGGAAATCTGCACAAATAAGTGTACCCATCAATGTTAGTCAGCACCACAAGAGCATTGTCACTGTAGAAAAGTCTGTGACACCTGCAAGTTCTCCTCTCCCCAGCTGTGTGGAGTAATGCTAAACCAGTCTTTTGGGGCTATTGTCATTGATAGCAAGTGGAGATGATTATCAAAGAAGAGTTCAGGTTTGAATTCTCTCAAAATTGAGTAGGTGAGATCCTTTGACAAGACCCACATGCATATTATTATCCCCCACCCCAGTCCAGGCTTCATCATCTTCAGAAGATGTCCTACAAATTGTGGTCAATCCCTCTGGCAGCTTCTTTTTTTATTGTAGAGTAGCCAAAATCTAACCTGACCCCAGTATCAACTTTACCCTGAAGACATCTGAGCTAACTTCTAATTGTCTGGCTTGTGAAACCATTTTCTGGAGAGAATTCTATAGTCCCAGTAGCTGAAAAATTACTTAAGTTCTTGAAACACTTTTATGACAGCTCCTTGGCATGTCCTGAGGCCTCCACTGTCTAAATGGTGGCATGAGTGCTTTCCTCTGGTTTAGGGTGTTCCTCACCCTCTCTGGTTTCTCCTGGCAGGCCTCCATGTGAAAAAGAATCCCACTTCACAGGCTTGGTGCAAATGGAGCAGAAGTAACCACTACACAAAGTGCTGAGAGTTCAAGAAGAACATTTTTTCTAACTAATCCTCCATCTGATTTGTTTAGATTGTTTTCCCAAGTAAATAAAAGAGGGAGTGTGTATGTACCTGTATTTATTGCACAATTTCAAAAACAAGTACACAGACAGACCTCTTTTAGACATTGAGTTTCGGTATGTATTGGTATAGTTGGCACTTGGGTAATGGAAATTGGGTTCTGATGAAGGGAAAAGGTACAATGTTAGCTCCCCCCTTATCAAACAGTGGGAATCTTCATAGGCACAGGTTATGACAAACTTTTCATCCGTGTGAAAAACTTTCTTCAGAGGTCACACAAGAAAACTGAGGCTCAAAGCAAGCAGTCTTCATCCGTTCAGTCACTAACACTCCTTCCCCTGTCCGGAAGCTCTGAGAGAAGGGAAAATCCCAAAGGGCAGCATTGGTATTGTATGTTCAACTCTAAAGCTGCTCTTGCATATGTGGTGCATTAATATGAAGCACAGAAGTGGCCTGTTCAGAACCATTAGGAATATTTGCTCTGATCCTGTCTGAGGAAGTGTCCCTTTTAGCTGTCAGAAAAATGATTGGGAAGCACTACCTGTCCAGGCAGCTCCATAATGACACTATGGGATTCTAACAAGTCCCACATTCAGATGTGCTCATTTGCCTAAGCTTTATTTACAGACTGACAGGCACTGACTATGTGAGATAACAAATTTAATAGCACAGTGATACAAGAAGTATTAATGGAATTTATCATCTATGCAACTACAAGTGTTTTACAGGATCTAGGCAATCTGAAATGTCTGAAAGTTTGTGATTCTAAATGAGCTATCTATTTCACTTTACAAGTCTGACTATCTAGTAAATGTCCAGAGCTATAACCAAATTGTGGTCTCAGTTGATTTGTTCCAGCTCTTTTCGTAGATGGTGGTTTGGCTTGGATTTTTTTTCCTTTTTCCTTTTACACTACAGCTGATTAGCTCCTGCTTTTTATAACTTACTTGTCTCCTGAATTTCCACTTCTTTTCTACATGACCTTCTTCCTTCAGTAGGGCTGCATGGAGTAGGAGGTAGAAATGGGATGTTACAGGACAAAGTGTTGGTAACATGGAGGAGATGTGTAGGTATAGTTTAATCTTTGGATATGAGACTGGTACTTGAGCAAGAAGTAAAAAAAAAGCCTTTTTTTTACTTCTTGCTCAAGAAGTAAAAAGTAAAGAAGTAAAAAGCAAGAAGTAAAAAAAAATCCCCATACTCAGTAACTTTTGGTTACTGAGTATGGGGATTAGATAATGTTTCGAAATGCACTCTGAGTGGGAAAAAGCCAAGGATGGGGGATGACTGGTGGAGCAAGACATGTAATATTCCTGTCTCTAGGACAGTAGTAAGTAGAAGTTAGTGCACCAGTGATGCCTAAGTATGAAAGGTTTGCGAGCACAAGAGGAACAGCACCTAACTCAAAGCAGGGCCTTCCCAGCTGTGCCTCTAGATTATCACCCAGCAGCATCTTTAGTTAACTTCAGGATACTTGTGGCATGTCCAAAAGAACTCTTGTCTGTCCAAGGGAAGCTCATTTGGGTTAGGATTGGGGTTGTTTCCACAAGCTTTTCTACATCTTGTTGATGAAGCTTGAATTTCCTCTGTGTATCACAAGCAAAAATGAGGTGTGTCTTTCCGCAACATGCTCTTATGCTGGGGATACTATCAGATGAATTTGATTTGGTTTTCTTCCTTTAATACACTACTGTTAGTTGGCTTTGGAATACTGCTGGCATGGGCTTTGCAAATGTTTTTTGGCATCTATTCTTTTTGCACTTATAAGACTATACATTGTGGTAGCTTTTGAAAAGATGGAAATTGCTGCCTTTCCCAGAAAGCAAAAAAGCCAGTGTCTCCTGATGGGACTGTGCAAAATCAGCAAGAACAATGGCCTGTGAACTGTTAGTGACCTCTAAGCAACCATTTAAACAAAACAGGAAAAGGGTCCTCAATCACTGGTGCTGTAAGCATGAGAAGAAAGTGCAAGTGATGGTGTGGCCCACACCAGACTTCTATCTTTCCTGTTTTCTCATTTTTAGCAGTTTGAAAGTTTCAGCTGTAGCCCCAAACAACTCATGGAAGTGGAGAATGACTGGAATGAGGACAGGTTCTTCAGGTCACCTTGAATGTGTTCTTAATATGAGAAGCAAAGACAGATGTAAACCAGCAAAATATGGGACAATAGTGGTAGGATTCGTATATGTCCAGGTCACTTTATATGACTTTATATGTTAGAGTTACGTGTCCATGTCAGTCTTATTTACATTCATCATATTAAAAATAATTACATTGTTTTTTAAAAATAATAAACTGCAGCAATGCAAAATATATATTACTTTTTTTTTGTGGTAAGATGGCTCATTTTGCTGGAAGCATGCTCCCAGAATTGTTACAGGTACTTAAAACTACACGATTAAAAAAAATCACAAACCGCTATAAGTAGAATAACTCTCTTTGCATGAAGTTGTAGGTAGAGAAAACCTCACTGCAGCCTAATCCTTATCCAAGTCCCAATACAAACCTTAATGCACTGTCACCCAAATTCTTCAGAGAACAATTTTTCATTATTTCCTTGCACATAAAGTTTGAATAATTTTAACTGTGCTGAAGCGATCACCGAAGTATATATCTCCTTGGTCTGTACTGAGAGAGTTTGCATGAGCATTATTTCCATGTAGCTGACTGCCATGGTAGAAGGCAAGAGAGCTACAGTAATGTACAGCACTGCAGTCTGTGTCCACACTTGGGTTATGACTAGCAAAAGTTAGTCAGTTTGAAAAATCTGCTCCTACTGACATAATTATACTGGCCCAGGACTTTGTCATCTTTTGTCTTGGCCACATAGCTTTTTTGTGGCTTTAAATTCTTTGTTCACTGAAATGTTTTCCTTGGCTTATGAGCTTATGCAGAGTTTATCCCCAACATGCTATACGACAAGTAAGCAAACTTGGCAGCCGGACCCTTTCTTACTTTCCTTCAGCATATACATTCATCAGAGCTCAGGACAGAAAACCTTTTGAGCTCTATATAAAGTAAGATGTACCTTCTCATTAAGGTGGTTTTCTTGCAGTTTCAAAAACCCCCATAGTTACACTGTTTTCATGACTGGAACAGAAGAGCTTGCTGTGCTCCCAGTGAGACAGGTTGCAATCTAAGCAGCACTCTACTGGGGCTGATGAGAGCTCAGGAATCCTTGAATGGCCCTGCATTGGCCCACACAGGGCTGGCCATCTGCCAGGCATCGTTACCCTCTTTTGGAAGGTTTTTGAGCCCTTCTAGCTGACTTTCTTCTTCCGATTTCTACAAGATCTCAGAAAAACCTCAGGCAGTGCTCACTAATCCTTCTTTTCTTTGTAAAATCAGAATACTGAAGCATAAACTGAATAGGTTGTGGGGTAAGCAACGGAGTAGAGGTGAACCATGCCTTCCCCATCCTTGCTGCTGCTGTGAAGTGGGATTGCAACAAAAAGAGGCAGTTTGATGCTTTCTCTTCCTGGCTTCCTTTTTCCAACCTCTTCACTACCTTGTGCCACTATAAACAGGTAGGAAAAAGAATGGTGATCCAGTCTCAGGAATTGGTTTAGGCTAAGACTTAAATACTGTTTCAACTTTCTGTGTTTTTTTCAGTCCAGTTCAGTTCCTGGCTCCCTTATTCTGTTCTTGCACAGCCACATAAGCACATGGACTGTTGTGAAGGAGGGTGTGGCAGAAGGTGAGAACAGGTGGCCGTTTTTGGAGGGACTGTGGGTCTAAACAGCAACACGTGATTTAGCTGACTGTACAATCACTGTCTGATTTCTAGCTGGCAAGGCCTGTCCTGTACCATCTCCATGGGCACCCAGTGCTTCAGAGCAGCATCAGGCTCTAGAGGAGTTCCCTCCTGGGAGGCGTGACCAGAGCTCTGCAGTGGGCAGGTGTCGTGTGGCCCTTGGTGTTTGAATTCAGACATCAGAAATGAGCCTTCATCCCCAGCACTAACCTTCACTGATTTATCATTTGAAAGCTGCTGGCCCAGAGTGCATTCGGAAAAGTTCCCAGACAATAGTTGCACTTATGGTTTTGCCAGAAATTATGCAAAAAACAATCATAAATTGTAGAAGCTCTGCTTCAGTCACACACATCCTCTAGTGAACTACTGTGAAAAGAAGTCCTATCTGGCCTTTTAATGAATCTTGCAGTGATGAACTGGTTATAGATACAGCAGAGGCTTGAGGAAATGGCAGCCCACCATGTTTCTCCATGCATTTCTGGCTGCCTCACTGGTGATGACAAGTTCCATATGCTGTGCAGCACCTGGACTTCTGTTTGAATCTCTTTCTCAGGGCCCAGAAGCTGCAGTGCAGCACATGTCGGGCTTTCCTTGTGCTCCCTCCTACCTACAACCTCATTCCAGCAGTGCCACGTTAGCACATGATCTGACTTGGTGGTTTGACTGACTGGAGAAAGGGGAGACCTGTCCTGATACAGAAGGCTCAGCTCGCCCTCCTGCCCATCCGCAGCAGAGTAACAACTATCCTGTAAAAATTAAAAATGCAAATAAAAGTAAAAAACGTCAACTGCAGGCAATGTAAATCACTTCACCATGTTCTTTCCACTCATTGCAAAAGATCCTATCATGACTTCTGCCAGGTGCTGAAAAAAGAATTTAAAAAATACTGAGAAAATATATGTCGATAACTAATTAAGTGGAGATGCCTCATATTATTCTAAAATGAATTTCCATGAAATTTCACTAACTTGTGCCACATTGCAAGTATCCAGCCTTGTCAAAGCCCCAGTATTTGTTGAAAGGGTTAGAAGACAAGGTGTGAGAGGTTCCAGCTAAACCAGGGAAACCTGCCTTGTCCTGTAGCTGAAGCTAAGATGAAGAGGAAGATAGTTCTGATTGCCAGAGGGCTCAAGATCCTAATCAACCCTCACCCCTTTAATTAGCATGAAGCAGCTCATGAGCTGCAGCTTACAGAGTTGGGCCACAGAAAGTCACAGGAATAGTCAGCTTGCTCCTGATCCGGAATTGTGTAAACATTACCCTGGGGCTTCCTGTGGTCACAGGTTTGGCATTGCCTGAACAAGCTCTGCAATATAAACAGAGGATTGTAATTTATTTAGCAACATCATACAGCAAGATGCAGCACAGTGGCACGCCAGGTGAAATATGTTTCCCATATCTGCAGTCGTTCAAGGGTTAACAAGGTAACAACGTACCTTGTTAACCCTTCAAAAAACGTAGTTTAAAATGAAGGCATCTAGCAGCCTTCTTCTTCCTAAGATTGAATCTGGTCTTTGATATATGTCATTCAAATAAGTCTATATTGGAGCAAAGCAAATTGCTCCTTTTTAGTGCCTCTGTTTCATTTCCATAGGAGCTGGGAATGCTCAACACCTCTGAAAACCTGCTCTCCCTGCATCTGGAAAAAAAAGTTCATAAATATTTCTGTCTCTGTAGACCGTGTTTTAGATTGGTCTGAAGCCATGACAGTTTTTAAAGAAAAAAGATTCAGAAAGAAATAATTTAGGAAGTTGGCTTCAATAATTTCATGTTTCAATAGATTCATATTCAGTTCTGATACAAATATAAATTTTGAGCTTCATATACTGATGTAAATTTTAATAAAGTCTAAAATAAGTCCAGTGAAATGATACCTGAAATAAAGCACTGATATTGGCAAAATGAAACACTTCATAACAAGAAACCCAAGGTAATTTGTTTCAGGATTCTTATATAAATTTGATAATGTTTGATAAAATCTTGTAATTTTGAGTTACAAATTTTTCCAAAATTAGCATGCTCCTGTAAATAGTTTAAATATCAATGAAATATTCTGCAGCAGGAATCATGCTATCAAAACACATTTACTAATTCCAATTACATTAATCAATAAATTGTGAAAAAATGTGTGAATATGATTAAGTATTCTGTAAAACAGAGGTTAGAACATACCAGTGGCACATAAGAGGAAGCAGAAAAATAAAGATATTTATTCCTTAAAACAATCACAAATGGACAAAAAATACTATGATACAAATTTTCAAAAACCATTGGTATCAGCTGTTTGCAGGTGTTTCCATTCCTTGCCTGCTTTCCAATATACCCTTGGCTCAGGATGACTGCACTGTTCATGAGAATAATGAACATTCTATTCTATTATGAATAATGAACTATTTACTCCCCAAGTCAACTACCCCTTTCATATCTCTTAAGGCTTTCACCCTTCTTTCCTTCGCATGGATACTTCTATCACTTTTCCAATACTCTGCTGAAGTTATAAAACCGCATTTGTTGTGGCACTGTGAGTCAGCAGAACTCGCTGAGCAGCTCCCACTGCACAGGGCTCCAGGGCTGGTTCACAGAAAGCGTCATCATAGAAGCATCATCTGCACCTCAGTCAGGATTGCAGGTACTGCCAACCCCTCTGTGAAGGACATCCTTACTGTAAAGGCCTTGCTTTCCATTCCCGGAGAGACAGAGAAAAACGTTCAGGCTGAAATGATGATTGTTTCAGATGAAGGGGAAGAACAAAGATGGGGAAATGATACTTGTGCTATGACATAGCACAGTAATTCAGACTGAAAGATTCTTCCTCCAAAATGAAGCACAGAACAGCTGCCTCAATATTTAGGGATGCACAACCCAAAAATAAGAATGTCAGCTCATGCTTGCATTGCCTACCTCCTGCAAAATAAAGTTAAATAAGAAATAGCTGTTATTGAAAACTCTGTTCAATCCCTACAGATAACAGCAAATGCTGAAAGAAGGAAGGTACTTGTTTTTGTAGTGAAGACTCATGTTTACCTGGAATCTTTTTTCTGTGAAAGATGTACTGAACAACAGCTTTTAGCAGCACCAAAAGGCAATGTAAGTAGCGGCATGAAGCTGCTCTTCCCCAGGAAACCGAAATCCCATGGCGCATCCACGCCCCGGCCCCCGGACCGGCCAGGCCCAGAAAGGGGCGCTGCCCCTTTAAGGCGGCGGCGCGGGCGCCCCCTGGCGGCGGCGGCGCGGGGCTGTCGGGGCGGGCGCGGCCCCTCGGTGCTGCGGCGGGGCGGGAGCGGCCCGGTGCCCGCCCCGCGAGGTGGGCGGGAGCGGAGCGGAGGGGACGGCCCGGAGGAGGAGGAAGTGGAGGCGGCTGCGAATAGCGGGCAAATGGGGAGCTGAGCGGCTGCAGCAGCAGCACCGCGGCCGCGCAGCAGCAGCAGCGGCGGCGGCAGCGAGCGGGCACGGAGGCGAGCTCGGCGGCGGGGTCCGTGCGTGCGGGCGCTGCGGGCGTGCCGCGGGGCGGGCGGCAGCGGCGGCAGCGTGCCTGTTCGGCTGGGCGCTCCGGGGCTGGTGCGGGGAGCGGCTTCTCGCTGCCTCGGCGAGCTGCCCGCCGGTGCGGGGAAGGGCCTGTCGGGGCTACCCGCCCGCCGGGGGCTGCGCCTCGCGCGGCTCGGCGGCTCAGCGGAGCGGGGGCCAGCGCCCGCCGCGGGGAACCGACTGATCCTCCTTTCTCTGCCTCTCTTGCAGCCGTCGCTTGGCAGGCGCCGAGTGCGAGCGGCAGCCGCGCTGCCCCGCCGCCCCGGACCGGTCCCCTGCCCGCGGGGCGGCACCATGCAGACCTTCCTGAAGGGGAAGCGGGTGGGATACTGGCTGAGCGAGAAGAAGATCAGGAAACTGAATTTCCAGGCCTTCGCTGAGCTGTGCCGGTAAGGAGGCGGCCCTCGCCGCGGGGAGCGCCGGGGCGGCCGCCGGGATGGGGCTGGGGCCGCTCCGTGTTCGGCCGTGGCCCGCGCCGCCCTCGGGCGTACCGCACCCGGTGCGCGGCTCGGCGGAGCCGGCTCTGCCCGCCGGGAGCGGGGCCGCAGGGCTCGCCGTGCCCCGGGCATCCCGCCCCGCTGCGCCGGGCCGGGCTGAGCGCTCCTGCCTCCCGCTCACCTGGGCGCTGCCGCTCGCTCCAGGGAGACACTACCCGGGATGGTGCGGCGTCCCCGTGGGTGTGCGAGGAGCCGGCACAGCCCCTCGTTACTGCCCGCCCGGGTACATTTCTGCCCCCTGCTTCCCGAGAGGTCTCTGGTATTCCCGTTGAAATAGTGTAATTTGGGATCTCTGCAGTCCTTGTTACGAAGCCGAGTTATTATTACGAAGAGTCAAACGTCTGGAAATAACTTTACTTCAAGTCGTGTGAAAACACGTAAAATTAGGGTCTGCAAACCCCTGAATAAGCTTGTATTCATTTGGGATGTGAACGAGGCATCTGAAGGTGGTATAACTGCATCTATTTTGTGCTGTCCCAGAGGTAAAGGTTAGTTTGATAAGCTGTAATTAGACTTTGTCTGAATAGCTTCGAGGATAATTTATGCAGTATATTACACAATTTTATTATTTAATTGGAAGTTTAAACTCCATGCGGGTCCAAGGTCTTGTGACACATTTGTCACAGCTTCTGCTATTGAATAACAGCTTTTTCTTACTTCATTCTAGTAGTAAGTTTATAACAAGGATAGTAAATCAATTTTGATAATTAAAAAATATGCTGCAAACTTTATAGAATATATTGTATGAGACTTCAAGTGCACTTTATTTAAAGCATGTCACACTAAAAGCACCAGTCTCTGTGAAATTTCTGTTGACAGAACTTCTTTCTGTAAAGCTGAAGGAGGCAAAACAGAAAACTGTTTCGAGGAAGTGACACAAGCTTTTACATCAGCTTTTGTACTTGGCATTCTGTATCCCTTCGGTCAAACTTAAGCAAAATTTACTAGACTTTTAAAAAGTATAGAAGAGGCCACAAGTTCTGGTTTGATGTCTTTTTTTAATTTCATGTGGTTCTCCAAACAGAATACTTGTCAATGAGTAATGCTGTATTGCCCTTGCTTGAGATTTTAGGTTAGTTTTTGTGATGCTCAAAAATATACTTTTACCTCTGTTAGGCATACAAAACAATGTAATTTTTAGGTCCTTGAGGTTTGGTGTAGGCTTGGAAACTACCGTGAATCTCAGAAAATCCATTAAAAATTTCTTGGTATTATGTACTGTACGTTGTTATATTTCGCAATCTCCAAAACGGATTTTTTGTCCTCCATTGTCCTTGTTTCTCTTTTTGACTAAGTGCTTTGCTTAATTTCTATCTACCTCAGAAATTCCTTATATTTGTATTACATAATGCTGATCTACAATTTTTGCGTACTTTACAAATTTATTAATAGTTTTGGGTTCTCATTGTGCTGTGAAAGTTGACCCCAAAGTGTCTCTCTTGCTACACTTTACTAATTTCTTGGTGAAAATTAGGCTATCTCATCCTGTGCAGACTAGGCTCAATTTGAATAGCGTTTACAGACACTGGGTAGAGACGGCTGTTCATACATGCTTTGGTACTTTTAAAAGCATTATTAGCATTTCTGTACAAGCAGAGTTAAATGTTTGGTTTAAGTATCAGTACAGTCGTCGGGGCACATTCTACTGATATCTTGGATGCTCTGTGTTCATTCCCAGTCACTTCTATTGACACCATTCCCAGTAACTTCTGTTGACACCGATGCATTCATTTAGGTGAAGATTTCAAGCATTTTGTGGATAATATCTAATTGATAACCTGTGTGTTTGTAAGCTTTTTTTGCCTTGGAAGAAGTCTAAGGTAAAGTGCCAAGCTCAACATACATCTTACTAGAAATCTTGTGTATGGTAAAAAACAAGACAAGCATACTCATTCCTGTACAGTGATTCATTTGTTAGAGTGGACTATGTATCTGTCTGTCTACTCTGCGTACTTTATGGTGACTGCTACTTGAAATTTATTTGCCTGTTGCCTAGGGATATACTTTCTGGATAACTACGAAGTTCAGATTTTTTTGTATGGGTTTGTAATGAAGCAGTTATATAGTCCAGGAAAGTAAGAGAAGCCTCCTAATGAACTCCTGAAGCATACTGGGTTTAAATCAGGGGTATTATTAGGATAAGGAGAATCTTCATTTCTTTACAGTCTGCCAGGGCAACCACTTCTAGTGCAAAGCCCTGACATCCTAAAGAGATCATGGACAGACATTTGAAAATCTGTTCAAACAGTTCCCTGAGAGAAAGACTCAAAGTGCTGGACTGCTTTCTTAAGAATGGCTCCAGTTTTAGGTTAGGTTGTGTGAGCTGAAATGAGACATGAGCCAGTGTGAGTGGACCAATAATTAAGGTGCAGCTTTGGGGCACAGGCAGTCCTGCCTTCAGCTTTCTGCTCTGCAAACACTGAGCAGGAGCCTTAAACACTTTCCTTGTGTTTTTATCCATCTTGAAACTTTCTGTATGACTGACATGGGAGCTGTCCTGCCTGAACACAGTGTCTTGGGACTTTGGCATAACCTTTTTATCCACAAGGGACTCTTCCTTTTATCAAAGGATTGATACATCTGGTCCTCAGTGTGGCAGGCTAGATACGTCTTACCTGAGCTTTATTCTTTGCACAGCATGACAGCCTTGGCTGTGCCTTCCAGGTGTAGCCAAAGGAGATGAAAGTAGTGCCTGTGGTTGTACCTACCTTCACATTTATAGCCCAGAACAGCGATCTCACATTGTTGAACTGCAGGCCTTAATGCTTCTACATCTCCTTGGGGCATCTGTGCAGAGTGGTGAGCAAAAAGACAGTGTCTTTTCATGGGTCTGTTGCAGAGAATCAGTAATCCCTGCATAGTGCCTTGAGAGCTGTTGACCTGGAAGACAGAGCACTTGGCCTGTCACCTGGTTTCAAGCCTGCAGCTGATGTCTCCCGAGGGAGACCAAACCTGAAGATGGGCCAAGCTCACTCTGATCCTCTGGCTGAACCTGCCACTGTGTGTAGAGAGGAATGTGACCTCCCTCCCCAGTGCCAGGTTAGTCATTCTCCCTGCTGTGTCTGAAGCACTATGGTAGGGGCATTCCTTTGGGATGAGGTGTGTCTTTGGTTCTGGTCTGTTTCCTGAGGTGGTTTTTGGTTTTGCCCATTCCTGTTTGAGTTGCACTGTAGGGTTGAGCTTTTTTGTGTGGAACAGGTACAGGTTTCTTTTACTGTCAGTGAATCTATTAGTCAGGAGGCAATTTACTAGTACTGCCAAGTTGTCCTGTGCTTTTTAGTAAAGCTGCTAGGACACCATGCTTTGTGTTGCATTTGGAATTATCTGCATTCCAGCATATATGCTGTGGCTGCAGTTCCCTGAGTAGGGTCCTTGTGGGACTGCAGCGTGCAAATGTCTGATTTGTGCATCTCAAATAGGCTTTCCTGTGAGCCTTTATGTTCTGCTCCTCTAAGGTGGCACAGTCTCAGAGCTTTAGGTTGCTGTCTGTTATACAGAGTATCTATGCCCTGCTGAAAAGTAATACAAGGTTTCTAGGCACTCCTAATGGAGAATTGAGGAGACTGCAATGTAAGTGTGTAGTTCTGATGTTGTCATGTGTCCCTGCTGCTGCTAAAAGGAATAGCTCCTCCTTTCTCTAGCTGTTTGGTCTCATCCTCCATCTCAAGCTGGGTGTAATGGTTATGCAGCTGGCAAAGACTCTCAATCCAATCAGTTCCATGCTCATCACATTGACCTTGGAATGGCTGTCACTGTGCAGGTGCATGAGCACTAATGCAAGGTTAGGGAAATGGAGATGCCACATTCCATTACAGAGATGGGAGAGCTGTTGTGTGAATGTCAGATGGTGGTAAGGACTATTGGATGCCCACGTTATCATTTTGTAAAGTATGCACAGATGTGCTGCCAGGTCTCTGTGTATGTTGTGAATAAAGAGACTCTTGTTCATGCCATATGGGAAGTGGTGATGGTAGTACATAAAAATGCATATATCTGCTCAGAAAATAAGTTGTGTGTGTTTGGCACTAGTTAAGAGTAGTGAGGTGCAGCCATTTACAAACATCTCTTTGCTCTGAAAAAGCCTCCATTTCCTTGGTAGTTGTTCTGCTTGTCAGCTGTTACTATGGTCTCTTCTAGGAGCTCTGGAAATGTGAGGCAGTAAGGTCACGACAATATGAATAAGTTATAGTGATGTGAAGTGAAATGCGCTTCATCCAAGAGGAGACAATTTAAAGTCACCCGATTCTGAATGATAAGCTACTTCTCAGTTATTTTGGATGCAAGCATTCACATGTGCAGCTTGTAAGTTTGCGTGGTAATGTGATGGCTTTTCTGTGTAGCTATAGACATAAAAAGTCAGAATTTCTTCTTTGTGGCATGTAGAAAACAAATAGAAATCAGTTGAAGAGTTGCCTGAAGATGGAATTCATGTCATAATAAATCCCACAATTTGAGAGAAGAACTGTGCTTGTACACCCTAATGGCTAGATTATTTATGTTAAGATTTTACTCTGCTGTGGGTTTGTTTTTTCCATAAAACAGGATCAGCATGGGGGAGGAAGAAATTCTCAGGAAATGATGGAGATGCTGGGAAACTCAAATTCTGCACACAAAAGGCAGTGGATGTGGGGTAATTGAGTTATGCCTTCTAGTAAAGCCTGGTTGTCTTGATTTTTAGTGAGCAAGCCAGTTTGTCATCTTGTCTTCTTGAGATATCCTCCATGACAAACTGATAGCATCCCCTGACACACAGGAAGCAGAGTGTTCTTGGTCCAGTTTGGATTCTCAGGTGCTCTGCACCGGTGAAGACTGTTTGGAAACTTGAGACCATGTTCTTAAACTGTGACCTGCATCAGTTCAGCAGGCCCTGGTTTTCGCACAGAACTTTGGTTATGTAGCACCAACAGAGCATCTGTCACCTGTGCTGAAGACCGTTTAATTATGACAGGTCACTGTGGTGCTCTTGTTGGTTTTTTCATTGAGTTATGATGAAGTTATTTTGAGGCTGATACCAGGTCGATCTGCTGAACATAGCAACCAATGATTTTTTTTTTCCTACCAAAATATTAGTATGCCTAATTTAAATTTGTGTGGCTTGAACTTGCTTGGGTTTTTTTCCTTTTCTTTAAACTAAATTGATTCTTCAACTCCTGTCCATTGAATTTTGGTGATATAGTTCAGTCTTATTTTAGCACATATGAGAAACCACAGTACCTAGTAATCTACCATAAAATGGTAAGCACTGTTGTCAGTGCTGTAGATCTGTATGGTTCTCTTTTTCTCTTCTGAACTTTATTTGTGGTCCCTTGTGTGCCATGGCCTGTGCACAAGAACCTAAACATGAGTTTTAAGACAGATTTAAGAATAATGCTGGTTTGAGGGTATTAAATTAATCTGTTTCTTTATATAGCAGCCATGAAGTATATTACATATTTTTTCCAGGAAGAACTCAGGGGATTTTCTTTAACCCCAATTCCCCACAAAAAACTCTAAATACCACTTTTGTTAAATATCTGGCTTGTGCTGGTTAGCTTTTACAACCTTAAAAGCCATAAAAATTAAATGTATGTGTGTTGATCAATAGCTCCCATTGTTGGTTGTATTAGTCTGAAATACTATATCATGAGAAGTAACTGGGGGCCAGATGGGTGGGTAAGTTTCTTTGACATCAACTCTTAACAAAGACAACTGGCCTAATGGTAGAAATTATACTAAGCCATGAAAAAGTGTAGATGGTCGTAGCAAAGAAGTGTGTATTTCTTGGAGGAGAAGCTCACTCTATTTTTGGATTCCTGCTCCTTTTTCCAGTCATGCATAGAGACTTTACATCCCAGAAGAACTGGATATGTGTGCATTTTCTTAATCTCTGAGAGCACCTACTGACAGGCATTCTTCTCACCAAAAGCTTACGGTGTTATGCTTGCAGAGCCGTTTCATGGGAACACAGCGCAGCTGCTGGACACCAGAAGTGACTGTAACAATCACCCTTTCATAGCGACTCTGTTTTGTAGTCTAGCAATCATTTACCTCAGGTTCAGGAAGTGTGCGTCTTCCTTATGGCACATCCCTTTACCACAACCTGTTGGAACTGATATGTGGCAAGGAACAATAATAAGCCTGGTTGGGTGGAAGCTCTTCTGAGAAAGATCTGCATTCTTTTGCAGATCACAGGCTGAATCCAAATGCAAATTTGCCAGAAAAAAAAGCCCCCAAAAACCCCAAGCAAATGTCATCTTGGGGTGCGTAAGTTGGAACAGAGCCTGTAAGGCACATGAAGTAATGCCTCTGGTCTGCACAGCACTGATAACGCTGCTGCTGCAGTAGCCTCACCTACTGCCCTTGGTCTGGGGCATGTCATTTCAAGGAAAAGGCAGATCAGCTGGGAAGGGCCCAAAAGAGAGCAGTGAGAAGAATCAGAGGTTTTGTAAATACAGTATATTGTACTGTGCTATTCAACATAAGGAAGAGGCTGGAGATGGATCTTGACACTGTAAAAAGGTGTTGTAGGAAAGAAAAAAACCCAACATATGCTCACCCCTCTTCTGCCAATCATATTCCCCAGTTCCGTTGTAGGCAGAAGAAAAAGTAGTGGGCTTCAACTGTGCAAGAAGGAGGAATGATAAGTAAGTGAAAAAAATACTGTGATTGTTTAGGTAGGCAGTAGAATTTTTTGCTTGAGACCTCTACAACTACCTTGGACACATATGCTGGGAATGATAAAGGCCTGTGGTCCTGTTTCAGGGCAGACCTCTCCTGAGGTCAGTTCTGTCCCTGGTTTGGTAAAATCTGTTCTAGTGCAGAAGGTACCTGAGAAGCTGTTCTTGGTGTACATGAAGTCACCTGAAGTCCCTTTACTAATTTGTGAGCCATGACTTGGGAAGTCTAAGCAGAGTCTTAACATTTGCAGATCTCTTGAATGTAGAGGCTCAGCATGAGGAAGGTGTCAATGATGACAGGAAGGTTTTCCTCTGTCTTAATGTGCTGCACCTGGGAATTGACAGCATATCTCCTGATATTGGCCAGATAATATGCTATTCATCTCAACAGTTGACACTTTCTGGTGAGATGACATTCCTGAACATGTTCCAAAGAAAAAAGGAAGCAGTGCATGTGAAACACACTAAAATAAGTGTGATAATAGATAAAATAAGCACCTGGGCAGGTCACATCTGTGCCACAGTGTTGTGGAACAAACCCTCTCTTGTCTGGTTATCTTCCTTTTTCTCATTTTTAAATTCAGTGTTCAGTCCTTGAAACAATGGCTTGTTTTGTACTGATGGAATTTAGCTCTGCTTAGATGGAGTTATGTGCTTTATATGATCAAGGAGGAAACTGCTGGTACTTCCATACTGTCCAAGTACTATGGGAGTGCTAGGTGGTATTCTGTCTGTCTGCAGAGAGAAATCCTATTTGGAGGATAGCCATGCTCTTTAGGAATGGCTCTCAAAATGACTGAGTTTCACTGAAGGACGTGTCCTTTATTTCCACGCAGAATGTCCTTACTTGTAGTTCTTTCCTCCCAGGTGTAGTGCTTGGGCTAATTTGACTGGGGTGTGATTGCCACTCATGTACAATAACTTCTGTGAATTGGGAGCCAAAGCAGAAGTCTGCTCTTTCCCACACCCAGGGTCCTACCTATGCAGGCAGCAGGGTGTATGCACATTGAGAGCTTGCTCTGAGGGCTCTCGAGGCTCTGATCTGTAGAGTGGAGAAAATCATGTTTCCAGATCTAGTGGCACTTTAAAGAAAATAATTGGCAGAGCCAGGCACAGGACTTGGAAGCAGGTTCAGTTCACATTGAGCTGTTTAATCTTCTCCCCTCTGATGCCAGTTAGTGAAGATTTATAACATGTCTTGTCTTGTAACATGCTGCTGAGTCAATTTTGCTTGCGTGGAAGAATTTGAAGTTGGTCCTTCCTCCTCAGAAACAGGCTTAGTTTTACTCCTCATCACACTCCTCACAGACTTTTCTTCCTCCTTGTCAACAAGGCATCTTCAGTCCTTCCCCTTTGTAACGTGCTGGTTCTACATGTCCATTCTGGGTCCCGAGGCACTGCCTCGTGAAACTGAATTCCCCATGATGCCACTGGAGGAAAACTAAGTTAATGAGACATATCTGTAGCAAAATACAAAATACTAAATCTTGAGCTGTGAAGCCATGATGCTCCTGCCTGTCGTTCTGAAGCCCCATGGTTGTCTCATCAGACTACACCAGAACTGTTCATGGATATTGAGGGTGTCCCCTGTCAGAGAGCACTAATGAGCTAAACCCCAGTGTTTTAAGAGACTTGCTTTGAGTTGAATGTTTTGGCCGTAAGCAACATAGATGCCCTTTTCTGAAATCTGTGTGTTTTAATGTGCTAGTAATTTTTTGTACTTTATGTAATTTTTCTCTCTGATATTAGGTATGGATAAATACATGTAATACTGCAATGTGTTTTGTTACAGCAGGAAGAAATAGTTTGGAGGATCCTCAGGAAACAAGGCCTTTGGCACGGTGTGTTGTAGTGCTTAGTAATGACTCTTGCTGCCTAACCTTGATAAAGTTATCTTCATGTTGGGGTTGGGACAACTGGTTAATAGCTGATAGACCAAGTGACGTCTGGGGTGATTAATGGTGCTGGAAGGAAAAGATATCATAAAGGTTCACTTATGAAATGCCACGCCTGTCCCATAGGCAGCCACAGCACTGCAGTCCTTTCTCCCTGCCATTCTGAAATTACTTTTGTGGTTAAAAGTATAGGTGTGATGGCTTATTCCTTGACACCCTTCTTTCCCTACAAGGATGAGAAGTGTCATCTTCTCATGGGTGGGCTGTGAAATGCTGCCTGCTTCAGCTATATGGTATGTTTTAGGGAGTCCAGCAGTGACCACTTAAACCCAATTGGGTATGTGTGTTTCAAGGGAAACTTGGTTGTTTCCTTGTAGTTAAAAAACAAACCACAGAGATGGCTGTAAATACAGAACACTGTTGTTCTTCAGCTCTATCTGCATGTCATGCAGCTGCGTGTAGATGCTGCTTTGTTCAGGAACATGCTGTTCCTTTGATTACAGAATCTCATCTCAGTTTTGGGGAATTTACAGGCTGAGGATCCAGCCCCCTCTGCCTGCTGTCACTGAGTCTGGTACCAGTGCAGACAGAATGGGCTCTCCTTGCTGCCGTTTGAAGGGTGGGGGGTGGTGGGGGTAATGGCAAGGTTACTCCCATTGAAGTTCATCAGTATGTTTTGCTCTGCAGCAGAGATCATAATTGCTTGGAGCTGTTTGGGGTGACAGACCAGCTGAAGAGTGTGAGGGCAGCCAAACAGACCTAAACCTAGCCAGCCAGGACCTGAAGGGATGGTTATAACAGATGCTTAGAGAAAGTATGAGGCACAGACCAAATGTGCTCACCTTCCCCTTGGCAGATCCTCTTGCCTTCTGTCAGTCACTTTTAGAGACTTTGGTGGCAGCAGTTGTGTCCAGGGTACCATGTTTAATAACCATAGATGGATCTGCTCCACATAAACCTTTTGATATGTTTTTGAACTCACTTTCATCTCTGCCATCACAGGAACATAGGGAGACAATTGGCACTTGTTGGCAGTTGTCTAGTTTGGCTGTGAGAAAAATATAAGCAAATACAAAGTTGCTTTTGCTGTGTTGTGGGGTTTTTTGTTTGTTGGGTTTTAGTTTTGTTGTTGTTGGGTTTTTTTTTTGTTTTTTTTTTTAAGCCTGTAAAGGACTAGGTATTATTTATTTTTAAGTGTACATGTTCATTTTACAAAATCACCCCGCCTCCTAACTAAATAAAAAAAATCATTTTTTTCAAGATGTCTTGAAAAGTTCAGAAGTCAAAAGTTCTTCCCCAAAAAGAAAACACTTTATTGCTAAAAATAAAAAGGCTTATAGAAGAGGGAGGAGGAAGTAAGAGTTGGGTACAGTTTAGAAGCCATCTTCTAACCTGATCTAGTGCATGGTAATCTGTGACTTGAAACCAACAGTGGAGGAGTTTGTGGAATCTAAAAGCCCCTTGTAACTGAAGAGAGGAGAGTGTTGAGATCCATGTTTGCTTGCCTGAGAAGGTTAAGTGCTAACATAGCAGAGGGGCACTCTCAGAATGTGAAGCACAGCATTAGTACTGCAATAGTAACTGAAGCCCTGTCTTTCTAACATTTTTGCCAAACGTACAATTAATTTTTAAATAAAATCTGCACCTGACTTGCATCTTTTATTGTGAGCATTGAATTTAACTGGTCTTTCCATCAATTTTTCACTTAACATTGCCTTTTTCTGGTTTCAAGTAGGACTTCAAGAACTGCTTCAACTCTGCATTCTTTCACCCTGTTGTCTAAAATGGATTTCCTTTGCCAGTCAGTGTTTAAGCACAGAGGTGCATGCACTTGGCCCAGCCTCATGGTTTTAGAGTGACTATGCTGTCTGGAACAGGTAAACGCCCATCATGTGTTGACTCATGATGTTGCCAGCATGTGTGCCTTTAACATAAGTGTCCTCTGAGATAGTCTGGGTAAACTGTATTATCAGAGACTTTGTACAAGGCACCCTGGCATGATAGAGCTGTGTGTGAAGCTCAGCATTCAGATACACTTGCTAGTTGGAGGGGTGGGAAGAGAAGGATAGAGGGAGCTTGTTCTGAGGTTGCCTGTGGTGCTGCTCTTGTTTTGTCGACAAAGAGGGAGCTTAATTCACTGGAGCTGTCAATCTGGTAGTTTTCAAGCATTGAAAGAAAACTCCTGTAAAGCTGTGTGTAAGAGGGAGGAAAGGAAAAAAGAAACTAAGTAAGACTACTATTTTGATGAAAGATTGATGATATAAAAATCCCCCCACAATTGTAGTTGCTGACCTCCACACAGTATCTAGGAGAAAAGGGGAAAGCATAAGAGTAAAAGGGAAGTATTATAGCTGGCATATTGGGTTGGAGCACTGTGCGCTGGGGAAAGAGTATGCGATGATAGAATTGAACAGCACCCTTTGTCCCCAGGTAGAAGTTTTCTTTCTCAAAGCTGCCACCTTTTAAAGCTTGTTTAATCTGGGGAGAAAAATACTTTTGTGCTACACCTTTAGTTGTTCCTGGTTGCATGAACTGCAAGTGGGAACTGGGGCTATAGGAAGAAAAAAAATCTATTTGCGAGTGACCAAGCACTGGATGGGGTTATATTTTTTGATGTTGTGGCTTGATATTTTGGTGTAACCTTTCCTTCTGTCTCAAGAAATAGATCAAAGTCCAGGGACTTTGTCTGGGCTGTAGTGAATTTTGAAAAGAGTAGGTTTTTTTTTAACCTTTTTCCTGAACCAAAATTTTAACACACTTTGAATAGAAAGTACAGGCTTGCTGCTAGATAGCTGGTTGAAAATCCATTTTGTTTTTCTTTCTCTTTCTAGTGCTATTTTAGGTCCTCAGTTCTCAGCATCTGGGAGGATGTGTGCTTCAAATTTTACTTGTTTTTTGGTTTTTTTTTCTATGATTCAATAGAGTAAAAAATCTTTGGTCATAGGCATCCACCAATTTAAATTGCTTTTTTTGGGGTTAACTTAGTTTCATGAACTCTCTAGCTAGTTTCCTTTCTGAGTCCTTTCTGATTGTTAGTGCAATGTGACTAGCTTTACTCTTTATGTATGCTACAGGGCATTGATTTTCATCACTTTTGTTGCTTACTAGTGACGGATTGTCCATTTTCATCTAGCATTGCACCTCAAGGTAGAACATTCTTGTGGATTAAAACTCACTTTTTTCAGTAAAAACAGTGGATCTTGCTATTGTCTGGTCTAAATGTAATTTAAAGACTCTCTTGGATATCTTGAAGTATCTGACAGGTTATCATTGGTTCTGGGTATTGTAGTCAAACCACATGGATCTTTAACATATAGCTCATGTCTCCCTGAGAAGGCTCTGGAGAGTAGAGAAGACTGTGTGATTGATGATGGTCAGCTGCTGTGTTTTAATTGTGGATGTTTCTAAGAGACTGGTGGGAGATAAGTGCTCATTTGAGTCAACAAGGAGTGGAGCCCACAGTGGCACTGTGAGGAGTCAGAAGTGGTTGAATGAGAAAGGCACAGGGTCATTGGGGAGCTCTGTTTTTTTTCTCTAAGTAAAGTAAGCTTAAGTGCATAGCAGAGAATTATGGTTGCAGGAGACTATCACTTCCAGGTGTGCTGTGCTGACCACCAGCTCTTCTAGTAAAAGTCTTTCCTCATTTTTGTGCTACTGTGTTCAGTGGTTTCCTGATCAGTGAAGGGCTGCAACTTGACTCACAATAGGTATTGTTTGGGTGGGGGTTTTCACAATGTTTTTGTGCTGTGTTTTGGTCCCTAGTTTGTCTTGAATAATCTATTAAAATGTAGTGCTTAATCCCTTTCCTTTTTGGCAGGTTTTCCTTTAGAATTTTTGCAGTGGTAATGAAACAGTGTAGCTCTGCTTGCAAGAAAATCACTGCAGAAAAACAGGATTTTGGGATGTTTCTTTTCTGTCTTTGGCTATAGAACAGAAAGAACAGCCAGAGGCAGAGTAGGTTGGACCTTCCGTCTGACACAGTGTCTGTTCATATGTTAACAAATAACTTCCTGATTTCCCCTTGTTCCTAGTTTCTTCAGTTTGTCGTGAAAAAATTCTGTAGAATCACATATAGGGGAGTTTCTTTAAACAGGAAAATATTTGTGAAATCACAGAACATGGTTAGAACATTTACTACAGCTAATGTGTGTTTTTTAAGTCACTTTGGTACCAGCAGACTGTAGAAAAGCATGTTTCTTCCCTGCCCCCTACCCCAAATTACGCTAACTGCAATTAAGAGACCTTAATTAAAATGCTTGGTTCGTAGCTTGGGCAAGACTTTGGAAACAAAATGATTTATTCTGAGGCAGCTTTACCAAAGATTTCTTCTGGTGCAAAGCTGTTTCCTGATGTGTAAGACCAAGATCTCTAAATCTTGTTCCTTAGACAAATTAGATGGGGGACAAATTCTTTGTCCAGGTGCTTATTCCTGAAAAAGTAATCCTTGCATGTGAATTAGGCTGAGATTCAGAAAAGCTCCAACTTTTTAAGGTGCTGAGTTTCTTTGACCTTGGTGGGAACTGATCATGTTCACAGATCTTGGCCTAATCCAGCTCTCTCTGAAGCTATTAGGAATCTCTATAGTGGAATTCCTTGGGACTTGGACATTCTGAACTGGTGTTCAGTTTTTTTTTTTAAATGGAGAGCCTGAGAGACTTGGAATGGAATGGAAATTGAATTTGTTCATGTTGGCATAAGTTTGATGGCAAACCTGGATCACCACATGGATTTCTTTCACTGGCTTGTTCTTGCCTTGTTGTATCACAGCTACTGAGAGCAGGCACTTAAAAGATGTCACGGCTTGATAACAACAATTGATGGCCAAGAATCAAAAATGTGGTAGGTAGTAATTAAAACATGCAACCATGATGCCATTTAAAATACTTTAAATGCCTGCTTGGCCCAGGGAAGTGTCCAGTAGTGTAATTTGAAGTTTGTTTTTGTAAGACCAAGTATAGTATTTGAGTTTCCTGTTACTCGTTAGTGCTGTTGTCACCTTTTCTTATGTTGACTGATATGTGGGTGTGAAAGCTCCCTGGCAGAATAGATTTTAGCACACTTGCTGCTGGTAGTGAAACCTGAAACACAAAATGTTTGTTTCTGGAAAATGTGCATGGTCCGTGTGAAATCTCCTGCTTCCCTCTCCCTTTAAATTGAAATAGGTTGCCTGTTGTTTAGGGCTCATCCGGGCAGAATGGAGCAGCATAGCAGTGCTGCTAATATTATGGTAAAAAAAAGGCTTGTGCTGGAGAATGGTTTAATATTTTTTGGTCTTTGAAACAGTAATGTCTGTGTGGGGCTGTTTTCAGCAGCTGCTTTGGGAGGATAATTGTTGAAGTCTTCTATAAGAGCAGGGATGAAGGTTCTCTTTCAGCAAAGCCTGACCTCCTTTTGATGAAATAAAAGCTATTAAAAGGGTAGCTTTCTCTCATTCTTTGTATGTCTTTGAAAGTGAAATTTTTTTCCCCTGGCTTTTTTCCTCCTCTCCAATACTTCAGGAAATTAAGTTATTTATTCAAAATGCCTGTTGTTGCTGTTGGATGTCTACAGGAACTCAAAGGTATTTCTGCAAGGCTAATCCCCAAAAAACCTGACAGGTGGATCTTTGCTGTACCGTAAATGTATAGTTTGACTATGAGTTTTTGAAGCACAGTACCAGACAGCTTTGAATATGAGCAGAGTCTTAGGTGTATGTAGATGAGATGGGAACAACTGAAATGTGTTTAAATGTTGATGTCATCCATTTAGTCACTAGGGTAGGGGTTGTACAGGGAGTTTCCAAATCAAGGAATACTCTCCTATCCAAGAGAGACTAAAGACCCTTGAATCAGACACAGGCCTGGCAGCCAAAGCAGGGCTGGCTTTTGGCTCAGTTGTAGGCTTCACTGTAACTTAAGTAAATTAGTGAATGTTCCAATATACTTTTTCTACCTGTCTGAAATAATAGAAACCTGTCAGAATGGTGTTCAGTGGCTGAAAAGGCTGTTCATTGCTCATAGATCATTGGATCTCAAAGAAGAGCCAAGGTGTTTATTACTTCATCTTGTTATTTGTCAGCAGCTCTTAATTCACATTTAGCTATTCCAACACATGGCTCAAAATTAAAAATTAAAGTTTTTAAAATTTGTCTGCTTCTCATTGGTGATTTTTATAAAGAAATATCATTGGACCTAGTTGTTGAGGACCCTAAGATGTTTTAACAATTTTCATTCACTCAGCTGCTGTTCTCTTTCAGACTTATTTAGCGTATGAATGTTTTCAGTTCGTATACAGAGTAAGTTACTCAGTTTTTGCCAAGCTAAGATTTCTTCTTCTTTCATTGACTTTCCTAACTTGGTAACTTTAACTTGTGGTGAAAATAAAACTATGGTTTGAAAAGCAAAGAGGAGAAAAGGAGTCAGGAGGCTGTGTACCAATCCAGTGCAGAAGAGACAGTGATAGTGATAAGGATTGTTCTCTTGCTTACATTTTTCTCTACTTGTGTGGGTGCCTGAGTTCCAAGGAGCCCCTTGTGACTGTGTAGAGCAAGTAGTTGCCATTTTCCAAGTGCACACAAAACCTGATAAAACACAGGAAAATGAAAACTCTGGAAGTTACAAATAAATTTGAGCTTGAACATAAACCTGCTGAAGCTAACGGGAAGGTTTACGTAACACAGGATATTTGGAAAGAAAATCCCCCAAAGTAGGAATCTCTTATTCTTATAGCAGCTTATCTATAAAGGTGCTATATAACTTGTATCTAGCTGTGAATTAAAAAAAAACACCAAAAAAACAAGAGAAATAATTGCTTCTCAGAAGTGATTCATTTTCTTTCACATCTGTAGGTTGTTTACTGGGACCAGCTCTTCAGGAAGTCTGTACTCCGGTGTTTATTCTACACAGTTGTACTTGTATTAAACATCTGAAAGGCTCAAATGATTGGCTGGCTGAGTGGGTAACAGCTTGATTTTGTCATGCTTATTTAAAAATTAAAAGATCAGGTATGGTCTGCAGCCTTTTTTTCTAAAAGAAGCTGCTGTTCACCATTGTACCAAAAAACTATTTTTCCCTTCTAAATGCGGCCTGGATCTCCTAGGAGATTTTAAGACTGCATAGTTATTTTCTGAAATATAGAATCATTTGATGCATCTTCTGCAATGATGTTTGAGAAATAGCACCATACCTCTTTCCAGTGACCAACAAGCAGCACACAGCAGTGAAAGTGGAGCAATGTAATCTAAACACACCCAAGTGGAAAAAAGGGGGCAGTTAATTGGCTTTAGAAGGAGGTTGGTATTTTAAGGTGAGCTGTTGTACATCAGTTGTCTCATTCACAGGACTGAAATCAGTATGTCTGCAGAACACAGCGTGTTCAATTAATCTCTGGGTATGTGAAGGTTTCAAGGAGTGCTCTCATAGGAAAAAATAAAAATGCCAAACCAGAATGAAAGTTTTTTAGACTACCAGGCCCTGTGCCTCCTTTCCTGGCTGCTTTTCAAATGAGTTTTGAGCCACACCTAGGAAAGAAGATGCATATGGTGATCAAAGTGGGCTGCCTGCTGTGTTGCTCTGAGCTGGTCTGAGCACCCTTCCTGATCTAACACAAGGGTCATGCATGTACTTAAATTGGGGTGCTGTTTCTACTTCTGAAGGAAGTTCATGTCATTGAGTTGTCCTGGTGTGAGACTGTTTTCTTTTTACCATGATTTTGTGGATTATTTGTGGGCTAGTATTGGCTTCTGGAACTGTGTTTGCATCAGGGAAAGGAGATCCTTAATGCATGTGTTCTAATATTGTACTCAGGCTGGCAGCGTGCCACAGATTTCCCATGCTGTTGATCTATTGGAGAGTACATTTTTGGTCTCTCTCCCTTGCTTCTCTAAGGTATGATTTTTTTTTTGTCATTCATTTGTTGATGTTTTGTAGGGTTTTGTTTGGGTATTTTGTTGTTTTTTCAAGGAGGAGATTTAAATACGGTCTTTTTACTTTTGGCTTTGTGAATCCTTTAGAAAGATTTCTGTATGGGCCCACTTGTGTTGAAGAAATAATGTTAAGCAAAGCTGTGACTGGGTGCCAGGGGAGGTTTAAGTTAGGCATTAGGAAGGAATTCTTCACAGAAAGGGTGATTAGATACTGGAATGGGCTGCCCAGGGGGTGGTAGATTCATCATCCCTGGAGGTATTTGAGGAAAGACTGGACGTGGCACTTGCTGCCATGGTCTAGTTGACGTGGTGGTCTACAGTCATAGGTTGGACTTGATCTCAGAGGTCTTTTCCAACCTAATTGATGCTGTGATTCTAATCTAATTGATGTGTGATTTGTCCGTTGTGCAGCTGTGTGGTAAGTGGCAAAGGGCTGCTGGAGTAGTTTCCGTTCTGAATGGAGTACTTGGTGGTGGTACTGGTGCACTGTCCAGCTAGTCCAACTGCTGTCTTGAGCATAGGCACAGAAGTGATGTAATTCAGGATATTTGTTGCTATGCAGGTACCAGTTTATGACAATGTCCAAAATGATCACTGCTGTCCAAAAACTCACTGCTGGTTGCTTTCAGTATGAAACATATGATGGTCCCTAGCAGGTGCTTTTCTTTTCCCCCCCAGATTACCATGCTGTGGAGGATAGAAAGGACATCACCACAGCTGCCACCTCCTCTTGTATCACTGGCATGAGAGAGCAGCTGGGATGGTCGCAGTATTGCAGTGCCCTCCCAGGCAAGGGCTGGGAAGGCTGAGGACTCTTTAGCCCACTGTCTTTGGGTCCCAGAATGTGCAGATGTCCCATTCAGGGTTTCTAATAACAGCAAATGAAGGCAGTGGGTACTGCAGGATGAACATGGAAGGATTCAAGGGGAGTTCTTTCCTTTGTGTGGAGTGTAGGATAGATGAGTGTTTGGAGACGCACAAGTGGCCCGGGTAACTGTTGAGCCTGTGGGATGCAGCTAGTCGAAGTCTTGGTGTTCCAAGTGAGAGAGCTGTGAGGTGGGTGAGAGAGTAAAGAGCACCAGAAATAAGTGAGGGACAGCATGAGAGGCAGAGGTTGCAGTCCTAGCCTTCTGTCCCTGGAATGTGTTTTGATTGAGGCACTGATAGGACTCAGTCCTCAGAGGCTGCAGTTTTAAAACCCATTTCATATAAAACCTCTCTAGTGAAAAACTGAATTCTAACTTTAGCTCTTTAAAAATACATTTTTATCTGGGTTTGTAGAATAAATACAAACTTTTTGCTACGTGAGTGGTGTCTGTAATGTCTTCACATGCACAGCTTCTGTTCACTGTATTTTCCGAGCACATTCATCATCAGTGGAGGTGTTTGGTACTCGACAGCATAAGCATGCCCTGCCTACTTACACTACTAGAAAGGTGCAAGACCAGTGATGTTTGGCTTGGTGCCATTGAATTACAGCACAAGAACTGTATGGCTGCAGGTGAGTAGAGACATTAAATCCTGAGCTAGCCTAGCACAGAGGCAGTGGTAAACTTTCAGGAAGGAATGAAAAGAAACTTGCTCTTTGTTATGTTCTCTCTAGTTCTCTCGTTTGTGAGCAGAGGGAGAAATTTATTGGCAAGTTTAGTACACAGGTTATCTTTGGAATCATCTGTAAGCAGTTTACTGTAAGGTGGGATGCAAGATTCTGTGGGTTAGGGCCTTAGTTATCGTGGCATATTTTACAGAGAATGACTTGGAAAAGAGAAATATTCCTGCTTTTAACAATATTAAAATTTTGTTTTGTTTTCAGATAAGGGCTTATTCATTCTTTTTCAGTTCATAGCCTTAAATGGCCAAAAATGCAGTTTCACATTTTTTTTCTTTTCCTAATTGTTTATCTGTAGGCTTTTTTTTTCCACTAGTAATGTGAGTAGGGAGTTAATTTTCACAGGGAACTTCATCTGGAAAAGGTCTAGGTGTGACTTTACTAGGATTTCTCTAAGGAGAACACCACAATGTGAAAACAGTGAAATCATAATTAAATGATCTTTTACCTCTCCAGTGTCACTTCTGACTGAATATGCTGAAGACAGACAGGGACATAAATGAAGCTGTAATGTACCTCTGTAAGCAGAGTCTGTGGTTTAAAAGTGCCCTGGAGCACTTGGCTGCTGTTGTAAACGCCATTGGAAATTAGTAATTGGAACTGTAGGTATTATGTCTGACCCATATGTAGGTCAGTGCTTTTGTTGCTTCAAAAAATATGCACTGTAGTACTTTACACTGGAACTGGGCTTCCATTGAAGCCAGGCCTTGAGAGAGGGTCCTGCTGTAAAATCAAGGCTGGGTGTGGTGCTGTTGGACTGCCTGGCGGTATGTTGTTAGCTGTGCTGGTTAGTCTGCAGCCTTCCAGGTCTGAGAGCTGTCTGTGGGATTGGGGGATGTTTGATTGGTGTCTGCCTTGGGGCAGTGATGTGGAGATATACAGGCCAGGCTGGAGGAAGCATTTTTAATGCATTTTTTATGCAATGTGGATGTTGATGATAGAATTCAGATGGGGGGAAAAATGCAGGTGTTCAAATTATTCTTCCAAAAATGTAAGTAACCTGGCAAATTTTTTTTATCTGGAAACTAGAGAAAATAGGGGTGAGGTAGTGTTTCATTGAGATGTGGGGGAGTAGTCCAAATAACATGACAGTTTATGGTCTCTGAAGTGCAACTTTCACAAGGTTTTGATTCTCATTTTATAACCATCGTGACATTATTATGGTCATCTGGGATGATTTTGAAGAGGAATGATTTTGCTAAATTGGATTAGCTTCTGCCCTTAATTAAGGTGATGCCTGTGTATTTGGCACCGTGGACGGTGTGCTGACCAAGCACGAAACCCTGCAAGTCCATGTAGCCAGATAATACCCCCCAGTGCAAGAGTGAAGTCAGCAAGGCTGAGCAACTGTGCAAGGGGGTTACATAAAGCTGGGTGTGGAGCAGCCTCCTTGCTATGAAGCACAGCTGACTGCAGGGATCTGATGTGCAAAGAGCTGTGAACGCATGCTGCCGGGGAAAAAGACTTCTTGGGATAAGAAATCCTGTTATTGCAGATAAATGTGCTAGTGGAGTGTAAAAGCAGACATTTGTTCAAGGATTTTCTTTTGCCCTCACAAACAAGAATTCATGAAAATATTCTGAGCAAACTTATTTTTATTTGCTAAGAAATTGAGAGGTAAATGTGTACATTTGCAAATTTTAGTAGTATAATAAATAGTATTACTTCAGCAATTTTAATTAACTGTTACTTGATAACTTAAGTAACAGCAAATGGGATGAACAAAAGTCACATTACTTACAGTTCAAAGATCTAAGGCATTCAGAATTTTTGACATCATTTGAAGCTGTTACTTAAGCAGATTTTTTTCTTACATATAATGATTCTTCAGGTTCTTCAAAATATTTTGGAATTACAGCAATTTAAAAGTTGTAATAAGTCCTTTTCCTTTATGTTGATTGTATGTCCAGTTAACCTGTGATGTAATTCTGGCAGTATCTTTGAACTGATCCTCTGTATAACACTGTGTGAAAGCCCCAAAGAGAGAACATGGGGTGCAGCAGTGTGCATGCAATAATGAGCAATGGGGAAATTAGTCTGAAACAGCAGAGGAGTCGGCAGCTTCTTCTTGCCTTGTGTTGTGCAGTCACCTATAGGCTTGAAATGCCAGTGCATGGGAGAAGCATCTCTACAGTGCTTATCTCTTGTGTCTACAAACAAAAGAAGTGAGCAAGAGAAAATGACTCCATGCTTGTCCAAAGGAGATTTGTTCTGTGATCATGTGTAATCAAACATGTAATCAACATTTAATAAAACATTTAATAAACTACTTGTATTTTTCCTTCTAATTAGTTGCTGCCAATTATTGGGATTGAAGACTGACTTTCAGGGCGGAGATGAACAAATATAACCCAGAGGAAAACAACTAGCTGCTACTGTGCCTTTGTGTGACTGCCTCCCCACATCCCGCTCAAAAGCTGGATCAGCTGTTTATAAGTCCACCTCCTTAGTGATAAGGACAATGGTAATTTGGTAGATTAGAATAGAAACGTAGCTTTTCTTTTTCCTGTAAGAGGAATTTAGGTTATCTTTTAAACTCATCAGCATGTTGTGATCGCACCAGTGTTGTAATGGGGAGGGGCAGGTACCCGAGAATCTAGATAAGTCCATAAAGGGAAGCAAATGTAAAAGATGCAGCTGAACTGTTGGCCTTAGGCTTTTTTTCTAAGCAGGAGAAGTAGGGTATGAGTAACAGAGCTCAGGTACGATGGTATGATTTAGCTTGTTGATGCAGCTTCTAGAAAATCTGAGGAGGCCCAAGAAAATGTCTGGCTCTCCCAGTTAGGCAGGGTAGCAGACCTCCTAGCAGATCTGAAGCTGGGCTAGAGAGGAGTCTGGTTAGAAAATGTAACAGTGTTTTAGGGGTTGTGTATCAGCTCCTGCATGCCCTGGCCAAATTTGGGAAAGTTGTCATCTCGAAGCACATGTGTTCAGTCACTGGTGGAAACGATGGGTGTAACAGCTGCTCTCTAGGCTAAGTTAAGAAAAAAAAAACAAGGCCAGGATTTATTAGAGGGCCCTGTGTGTTTGTGTGTACTCCAGTGTCTGTGTGAGAGAGAGGAGCAGCAGCATGTGCCATGGAAGGTCAGGGGTGTGGGAGACAGCAAGGAAAGTGCTGTGGGTATTGGCTCAAGGCAGAGCTCTGAAGGGACCTCTTGGGCAAAAGTTGAGCCTGCAGAAGGGCTGAATCCAATCAGAGAAAAAAGTTTGGTTCACAGAGATGGGATGCTCTAAATTTCTTGCAAGCAAACAAGATTTGCATTGAACTTCTGTCTTTGTCATTCACTTTACCTTTCAGATGTATGTTTTTCTAACAGCTTGGATAAAAACCAGGCAATATTTGTGGTTTATGATTTATCAGAGGGTTGGGTTTTTTCCTCTTACTGCACTGTTAACAATCTACTGAAGCAAACAAGAAAACAGGTGTTCTGGCAAACCTATACATATGCTACTGCTTAAAGCAAGAACCCTATGGACTGGAAGAAATAGGGAGAATATTAGTCTTTCTCCAACAGCAAACTTTGGTGTAATGTAGAGCAGATAAAATGCCTGATCAAAATAAATGTATTTGTAGCACATACATAGATGTGCTTCTCTGAAGTGGTTTAATCACCAGGATGGAATTTTCACCAGCTAGGGTGGAGATTTCTAAAAGACACTGTTTTGCACTTTTCAGGTGCAGAAACTATGGTAAATGAGGGAGACTTTCAATCGCACTGTCTAATCTCTGGTCTAACTTCAAGTTTGCACTTTCTGACCTTGGCTGATCCTATGCATAACAGTCCTATGCCTATCCCGGCTCAAAGCTTTTGGTGTATTTCTATGACTCTTCATGGTCTGTATTGCCTTGATATTAAGAGGTTGGTAGTAGTACCTTGTTCCACATGTTGGATTTCCAACTCCTCAAACTGCAGCCCTGTCCAATGAGATCAATGGAAAACTCCATTCTCTTACCTGAACTTTTTTGCCCAGGGCATGTGTGTTGGTGGTTTTTTTATTTATTATTTTTCATTCCCACCCCAATTTTCACATCAGCTATTAAAATTATTGTTTGCTTTATAATAAAGAACATTTATTAACTTGCTGTGTCTCCATTTAGATACTTTTTCTTGTCTGTAGGACCATATTAAAATATTGGGTGTTGCAGAAATTTTATTTCATTTCCAGGATCCTGTGTAGTTTGTGTAGGCTGCCAAGAATATTCACTGCAGCACTGTCAAATGCTCTATCCTATTGCTTCTCGGGGAAGTTGGCTACTTGTCAATAAATGCAATATTTTCAAACAGTATGATCATCACTTTTTGGAAGCCAAGGTTTCATTTTATTGTGAGCCTGTCTCATGAGGCTTCCAAATAAAGTAAAATTATTTTGCTTTGATCTATGTTGATGTAAACTTGAGCAAAAGAATCAGTTGCAGTGGAGGGAAATTCCCATTATTGGTATTGGCATCTGCATCTGTTCAAATGGAGAAAAGCAATCCAATTCACATTTCTTTGACTTGTACTATATATTTTCTGCTGTACATCTTTTTCCTCTCAAATAAAGTACCAGACTGCAGAAGTGCACTTTTCAGATTCTAAGTGCTTGTCTGTTTTCCACTGATATGGTTCATACAGTGTTTGGGGAAGCTGCATAGTGAAATATAGGTGAAATCCAGTTTCAGATGATACTGAACTGCTTTTAACCAGCTTTTTATTTGGGGCTTAACCAGCCAGTCCTCTTTAAAATAACAGCTGCATTCATAAGTGCCCCAAAATAAAGGCTGAAGCTTGAAATGCATCTCAAAGGAACAAACAAAACAGAAGCTGATTGGATGAGTTATGTGAGCTTGAACTGATACAGAGTTTGAGGGGAAAAGATTTCTAGGAATGTCTAGGAATGCTAAACCTTTGCATGGATGTCCTTTTAACCTGATTGTTATCTGTGCCAGTATGTTTATCTGGCCATAGTAACTTTCCTGCATGGGCTCCTGTTATTGGTTATGTCTGTGCATCTATGGCTGACTCTTAGCTCCACAGAGGAAAATTTGTTCTTGTATATGCAAACAGTGGTCACTTGGTGAGTGTAAAAGACAAGAAATCACAAGTGTTCTCAAAGGTGATGAAACTGAAGGGAGGTTTGGTGTCTCACTTTTACAATGCCAAAACCCAGTCCCTTATGGAGAGGAAAAAAGGAGTTGCAATCAGGTTTCTTCAATGAGCAGACATGCTAACTTTCTCTTGTTTGTATAATGAAGTTTTGCACAAAGGAAAAAGCCCCAGACACCCATATATCTTACTTGAAGCCTGGCTAGAGATGAATAAACTCATTTTTGCATGGCAAGTTGCTGAACTTAAATACGTCTCTAATTTCTGCCAAAAAAATGCCCAGTCTCTTTTAGAGATCCAAGAACTGAAAAAAAAAATTGTGTATTGCACATTTCTCATGCATGTCTCAGTGGGTGTCTGGCCTCTGTAAAAACTCCCAAAAGGTTTATTCAAGGCTATTTGCCAAAGTCATGGAAAGTTGCAGAGGATATACAGCATTTGGTTTCAGAGTTAGTAGATTAAATGCCGTTTCTAGATGAAAGCTGGCTTTGCAGACGCCTTTCTCTCTGTATCCCTTGGCTTTAGCACAGTGGAGGTGTGTGTTTGTTTTCCCTTGTGGTGTGCAGGAGACCTGCAGAACCTGCAGTACCAGCCTGGGGCACAGCAGAGCCTCGTCTCACTGGCCATACTGAACTGGTGGTCTTCGTGCAGTGAAGATGGGAGCAGCTGAAGCTCCTTCTCAGAGCTTCTCATCAAGGCACATCTCCAATTTAGATACAAAGAAGTCATGTGGGACAGTGTCAAATGCTTTGCACAAGTCCAGGTCAATGGCATCAGCTGCTCTTCCTTTAGCTGACAAATTTGGCAGGCACAATTTGCTAGCTGTCACCAATCACCTCCATATTCTCCACGTGTCTTAGCATAGTTGCTAGGAGGATCTGTTCCATGATCTTGCTGGGAAGTCCCCTGTGAGAATCAGGGGCTGTGAATGTGAGGCTGTTGCTATCTGTCTACACAGGGCCTCATCTGCTCAGTGTCCTTGGTCAGGTGGTCTCTGTCCGACCACCACCACAGTGTCACCTGTCCTGCCCTCCCTTTAGTCCTGACTCATAAGCTCTCAGTGTGTTCCTCATCCATTCCCAGGCAGAGCTCTGTTCACTCCAGCTGGTCACTGACACAGATGGTGACACCCTGTCCTTCCTAAAGAGCTGATATACTCCCATTTCAACTCTCCAGTCATAGAAACCATCCCACCACGTTCATATGTTTCTAAAAGCCTCTAATAGCTTCTGCAGCTGTATAAAAAGATGAATACCATATCTGTCCCTGGAAGGCTTATTGCCTTCTGCCTTGTGATTCTGCTGCCTCTTCTCAGGTCTCTTTGAGTCATCACTGGTATCTCGTGACCTTAGAAAGACTTCTGAAAGGGATGCGTTTGCTTTCTGCATATTAAGGGTCATATTGACACTGGGGTCATGGGGAGACAAAGGGAACTGGGAGCAGAGAGGACATGTGTGCTCTTTGCAGTGCTTAAGGAAGCAAGCAGTTTATTGAAGCCAAAGGATGATGCTAGAACAATTTAGCCTGCAAATTTGAAAGACTCTGACCTTTGGGAAATTAATGTCTTGTAATGGAAGATGCAGTTCCAAAACCAATTGGTTTGAAGCTGGTTTTTAATAAGGTTATAAAGAGATCACGTGGTGTGGCTGCTTGCCATAGCTGGGAACGGGATCTGATATTGTCTGGTGGGGTAAGCCTATGGCTAAAGGCTGAACCCTGCCCAATTGCTTGTAATTGTCATTAGGTACTAAATAAGTCTCTGAATGTCTGGTAGGATGAATAACTCATTGCCTTTAATAATTTTTCTGTGTAGCTGTTAATCATTCCTTCTTCCCACTGATGATCCTTCAGGGCTTTTTTTTCAAAAGACTGTGGTTAAAGGTTTTGTGTCCTTGCTGGGAAAGTAGAAAGTATAGGCTCCCAGAACCTGGGGTCAGTAGTTCCAAGAAAAGAGTCTGGCAGAGCTCAGCAGCACTGATCCATCTTAAATGCCTAGTTTAAAAAGAAAACAGATTCTTTTGAGTTTGTATTTACTGGCTTTATGGTTTTTATAACTTGGGATACGCAGATTTTATTTCCACACTAACTGTTTTTTTTAAGTGCTGAAATTAGTAGTCCTATAGTGTTTCATTAAACAGACTGAAACTTTATCTTAATATTTAGTGACTAAAGGCAGTTTATTTCCTCTAGTTACTGCTTGCAGTGCCTGTTTTCTTTCTTTGATGGCTTTTTCCTTCCTTCTGCTTGAACATGTGAAGCATTGATGTTGGATGCTTCACTCTGTCATTGCACTTGCAGGATAAGGGGTTAGAGGGTTTCCAGCTGCATCTTTGCTGTGAAATGCTGGTGAACGTTTGTGTGTGTTGTGGGAATTCATGGCACTGCAGGTGAATACCAGGGTCATGCTGCTGCTGCTCTACCAAGATCCTCTCTTATTTTCTAGTCTCTTGTAGGGCACTTTGTTCTGATACAGCACTCTTAAGAAGCATTTTTATGGCTGTAATTGGGATGATATAATGCTTTGAAGATGTGGAGAAGATCAGATGCTTCTACCAAATGTCATATATGAACTGGATGGTGGTGTGAAAATCACTTATGGTGTTGGAGTACCTGATGCATGAGGGCTCCTATTGCTTGGGCCATTCCATGTTTATAAAAACATGAAAGAAATGCACAAATATTGCTACCTTTTGTGGGGTTTTACCCTACTTGAAAGGTCTTCCATGACTGCCCAAAGTCTTGCGGTATTTTCAGCCCACCTAAAGAGCACTAAGAGTTTGAAGTGAGATGTTTTCTCCCCTGTACTACATTATCTGTATCTACCAGACTATAAAGGTGCACTCTATTTCCCTTCTCTATTAGATCTATGGTGCTTTACAGAATGAGAAAATTGAGAACTCTCTCTCCCAAATGCTATCTTCTGATCCATTTCAGACATAAGAATTTCAGAATACAGATTAGTGGGGAAAAGTGCTAAAAGGTGAGTGTAGTTGGATGTAAATTGGTAAAAATAACTGATTAATTGCCTGCTTGATAATCTTTGTGCAAAAAGCCAAACCACAAAAGGTCCCTCCCTCTGTTATAGCTGAGTCTTGCCATGTTTCAGATGCCCTCAGGTAACTTCCACATGCACTGATGACTGTGGCTGCAAGCCAGAGCCCCTGGGCAGTGAGCACCCTGATACTGGAGTTGCTGCTTGGTTGCTTCCCTGATAGACAATATGGTGGAGCCCATCAGTGATGAAAAATATTAAAGGCAAGGATTGTCACAGGTATTTAATAACAAAAATGCAGAGTATTCTGCTGATGGAAAAGCTAAGGCAATTGAGCCGAGCTTGCCTTTATGCCAGGAGAGGAAATGGGCTGTCCACAAGGTTGTGGCTGGCCAGTGTTGGCTGGTTTTCAGTGTGGTGGAAAGTCTTCGTGGCTGCAGGTTTTTGCTTTCATGCATTAATATTTATAATCTCCCTTTGATGCCAATGTATTGCTTTTCTGTGAAAATGCTTTTTTTTATATTCAAGCAATACATTATTATTATTATTATTATTTGCGACTTCATTACATGGGAGATTTTTGAAGCGAAACAGTCTCATATCTGAGAAAATTCACTGCATGTACTAATAACTTCTTGGGCTATTAAACCAGATTGAAAGATTGCATTTTACTATTGAAATTGTAAATTCCATTTGGCATTTTTCAACCTGTCACTCAGACCAGACAGCAAAAGCAAGTTGCTTAATTTAACCATGACTCTGAAATACAGCCTGTATACCTGTATATTACTATATACAACCTATGTAGTAATTTTTTCTCTTTTAGCTGTCATTCACTATAATGTTCAGGTCCTAGATGCTGTGGGGAATTAGTCCAAACTGTTTACTTTGAATGTTAAAAAAAACACCCAACCCCAAAAGCCAGCTATGCTGCATAGTTTGAGGCTGTGGTAAAACATCAATTTCAAGACACTGATTTATGTGCTTTTAGTAACTTGATACTGAATTCTTCTTTAAATCCATACATCATTCCAACTTAAACATAAAGTCAACTTACATGGTAATTATTGTAATTGCTATTGTGTATGGGGAGGCTTTCATTTTCCAGTAGAGTTGTTCTCTGGTTTCAGGTATAGAACTAATGAGTTGGAACAAGCATTTGGGTTTTGTTTGATATTGCAGGCTGATGCAGAAGTTACTTAAATGTTTCTGGTTTTCCTGTAAGTGTTGCAGTGTGTAGATTACCCTTGGAATAAAATGTGTTTTAAAATTAGTGACCTCTGGGAATATAGTTTAGAACTGACCATTTTTTAAATATCTGTTCAATGAAAGCAGACAGATGCAACCTCTCTTTGACAGAGTTGAGTTTTCTCTTTGGAGGCAGAAGGGAAATACAGCTAATAATGATCTTTCTTTTCTCTTCAGAAAGAGAGACTTGTCAGGAGGCAGCTAGGCAAGCTGGGAATGGGAGCACTTCCCCTGGTAGGCAGTGGCTCACTTTCAAACTGCATGGGAAGCAGGAGGGGTCACGGGCAGCACCATGAGGGACACAGAAGTAGTGGCTAGTACACCAAGTGAAATAGTCATCCCATCCTGTCCTGTCGATCATGCCCTGCCTGTCTTCTGCTAAAGTAACAGCCCAAAAGAACATACACCAGGGTTTTAGGATGTATTTTTCTTACTGAGTTTTTAAAGCACAATAGGAAGAAGTGGTCCCTGGTCCATGGCTCTGTCAGACTCCCAGCACAGTTCATTCAGTAATTGTCTTGTCTCCATTGTGTGTCCTGCACAGGCAGCTCCTTGTTGGGTAATTGTTGCCCACAGTCTCCTTCGTTCTCTCTGTTTACTCTTCTTTTTGAAGGTCCTAGTTTCTTGTGCACAGGATCAGCTTTCTTTCCATGCCTGACCCTAAGCCCTTTCCCAGGTGACGTAAGGCAGTTTGTGTGGTTACATGGTATTGCATGCTTGGTTGCATAAGGGACGTCTTGCTGCCCTAAGCCTGCAGCTGTGACCAGCCTGGCTGAAAAGCCTGGAGTCACTGGCTCAGGAAATCTTCTGGGCAGAGAATCAGCTAATAGCAAAACTGAGGTGTGTGGTTGCTTGACATCCTGGTTGTTTGAATCCTTGTTTTTAAAATAACTTATTTTCAAATAAGGATATTTTGGTAGAGGATTTTTTCCCAAATTAACTAGACCTCAAAATACGCATGCTTCTATGGTTTCCTGTCCCCTGGGTTTAAGTAGAAAAAGTTCTCATATTTCAGGTAACCAAAAGGACATCCTGCTCCCCTCTGAGAAGGGGAAGACCAGCTTACAAGCCAGCCTTGGCAATTGCTTTATCCTTCCTGTACCTTTTTAAGCATTTTGCCATTTTTTAAGTGTCATGCCTAAGAGCAGGCACCCCTTCTCTCCCTGTCTGTGTGCTGGTCTGGCTTCTTCCCTTCTGCTGGGATAGTGCAGTCAGTTTCAGTAAGTCCCAGAAAATTTGCAAAGTTCATTTTGGGGGGGGATTACAGAAACGTTTTGGGCTGACTCTTTCTCAAATGGGTTTGGCACCCAGCTCGCAAATATTTATCTTCTTCAAAGTAGAATAACGCTTATTCAGTGTGTATGCAGGCATGACAAAAAATGCAGCTTTTGCCATCAGCCGCTATTCTTCCAGGAACTCTGGAGCAGATTTGTCTGAAGCCTGGTGTATCTCCATGCTAGTTCTGAGTTGTTCTGTTTACTCCAGGGCAGACACAGCAAAAATGTTTGATTATTTTAAGTTTTAGCTTACAATACTTGGAATGCTTCTGAATAGTCTGCTGCCCTAATTTACGAAACAGCATTCCTCACCTAACTTTTCCTATTTCTGTTGCCTAGCTCTGTAAAAATCATGGTTTCAACAATTTGGCTATTAACTCTTTCTCTACAAGATTCATATTTTCTTTTCATCACAGAGTTGGAAGCCTCAGGTGATGATCCACAGTAGTGCTTCCCACACCATAATGACAGTATATTAATCACCCACCACTTACAGCTGCTGTTATGTGCAACAGAGCTTTGAAATTCTTTGCAGGAGGTGCTCGGTTTCATTTTCCTTTTTATTTCCTTGCTGAGCTCTCACAACAAGGTCTCTCCTGTGTCTGTGCATTGAATGCTGCTTCTAGGCCAGAGAGACTCCAGACTGGTAAAGTGGAAGAGGGAGCAATTTGTGTCATAGATGCTGATTGATCGCCTGTCCCTTTGGGCATCTTTGTAATGGCCTCCCAAAAGAAAGACCTACTGTATTGGGAGGAAAACTGGAGGAGCCATTGTGCATTCAGCAGTGTGCAGCATTTGTGACTATGGACAACACAGACGCTCTTAGATAGAAAAGCACTGAGGGCAGAGTTAGGCGGTCCTGTTCCATGACCTCCCCAAAAAGGGGCTTTGATTTTCACATCCTGGGCTAGTGGGAACAAGGAAGAGAGATTCCTGTTTTGTGCTTGCTGAGGCTTTTCATTTTTAAGTTAAATTTCTTATAACTTCAAAGTGAGGAGAAGGTTCTAACATATTTAAATAGCCTGCATATATTGGGAGGAGGGCATGGAGCAGGAATGGCTGGGCTTTGTGCCAGAGATTCAGTTCTGCTCTCAAGACTAGTGCAGAAATGGTTTGTTTTGCTTGATAACTTGTCAAAGGCAGTGACTGAGCATTGTCTGACTGTACATACCTGAATCTCAATTCTCATACCAGCAGAGTAGACAACCCTCTCTACAGATCTGCCTAAATTGGCTCTACCCATTGCAGTTCTCAACATTTTGGTGTATAATTGGTAGGCCTCTCCAGTCTCTCATCCCTGGTGATTCAGGATCACTGGTACAGTTCTCCATCTGGCCAGAGGCTTGGGCCTTTCTGATAAACCCCAAGTATTTGAACGGTGCCCCTGAAGGAGTCAGACTGACTGCAAGTGTTTGAACTGAAGTTCAGGGTAGCATCCTGTGTACCAAGATGATGGGGTAGAACAAGGCTGTAAATAAGAGTTTAAATGGCTGCAAGGTGCTGTGTTCATTCTCCCTGACATTTATACATGTATCTTAGGTTCAAAATAAAAGATCTGTCAAGCATGCGTAATATGCTGTGGTGCAATTTGCACACTCTGAGGGCAGATGAGAAATGAAAAGCAAACTAGATCTAATTAAAATTGAGATGTTCCCTCCCTGATATCAGTCACTTCCTACCTGTGCTCACCTGGCAGCCATATCAGTCCCAGCATTGCAGCTGCTTAGTATTCATCTTGGGTTACATCTGGGGCCGTGATTCAGAAGCTGCCAAAGTGCTTTCTAGACAGGGAATGAAACTGAACAAGTGCTTTCCTGAATTTGAATCAGGTTATTAGTGCAGATTTTTATTGTTTGCATTCTAGTATGAAGCAGTGCTTTTCCATTAGTTTTTGTTTTTACATTTTTCCCACATTTCCAACACTAACCTTTCCTTTTTTTTGTCTTCCTTTTTTTTTCAGGAAAAGAGGAGTAGAAGTAGTACAGGTGAGTAAAATCTCTATTTTTTTGTAAAGAAATGCTGTCATTTGGATGTCAGTATGACCTGGGCTTAATGATTTTTCTTTCCATTCAGTTCTTTGTAACAGACACTGCTTTTGGAAAAACAGGTTTCCCCCTTCATGAAGCATGTGTTGAGCCCACATGCACTCCAGCTTAATAGGTGCCCTAGTGAAAGTGGGAATGCAGTTAGGGTTTTCTTGTGCCTGTCAATTAATAAGATCTGATAGTTGACTAGGTGATGTTACTCTGTTAATTGCATTCACAGGCAGTCAGGCTTAACAGAAACAGGATCTGCCCTTTGAAAAAAAAAGCTATGGCAGAAGGAATGTTCTTGTAACACATTGAGCAGTTTAATGATACTAAAGTGCCTTCAAGTTGTGGCACATTTACCGATAAATGCAGGTGTTGGCTACATTTGTTCTTTCCCAGGTCTGAATGGTCGTATTTCACACAAGATGTTACTTAAAGGATGATGTCAGCTTGTGAAAGGAATTGTGTTACAGTGTCAGCTGCAACACAGAGCACTGTAAGCCCTAAAAGATGAAGGGGAAGCCTACTCTTTCTTTCTGGCTTATTTTGTGTGCTTAGAAGAGCTGTTTGTCATACGTTTCAGTCTTGGTGATACCTGGTGCTCATTTTGAAGTCTAAAGTGGTCAGTGAGTTCCTCACTTAGTAACAGAGATGAAACTGGCTCAATAGAGAGGACTGAGGAGAGAGGTGGAAAATGGTGTGTCAGCCACTGGTAATTGAGGTTGCTCTTAAATCCATGTGGAAGGTGCTTCTCAACACCAGCAGGGAGCAGGAGAAATGCACTTAACAAAAAATAAATTGAAAAATCAGGCCATGTTATTGTAAAGAATCCACCATCAGAAAAGACTTTAAAAATTCTTATCGCTTGTTAAAATGGGACAGTATGTATTTCAGTTATGAGCGGTTGTCTGAGAACTGCATGGTGTTAGGAGGACAAAGGGCATATACTTTACTGGCTGCATTTAACCTTTCACCACTACAGCATCATCCTCCTTACTTGTACATCCTGTTACTCAGAGCTAAGGAGCAGCTTCTTTCATCAGTTGTGATAATGGCATTAACAGACTAATAAAAACAAACCAGTATTTGCAAAGCACAGCTTGATCAGGAGCACAGGGAGAAAGCTAGCCCATATTTGTGTCACTGTCTAGGGGACATTATTATTTTAATAATACCCCAGTGTATTACAGTCCAATGCCTGCATTTTTTATATGTGCCTTGCACCTGCACTGTACATTTAAGCAGCAAGGGGCTCATATGAGATGAATTCAGTGATGCATCCATTAGTTGAGCAGAGGGCAAATTCCATTTTACCTCATGGATTAAAGTTGCTGTCCTTCCACAGGTTGCCTCTTAGTCTGATTTTTGTGTAGCTTAATGGCTAGTCATCAGATAGACACAAAATTATTGGAAAGTATTTATTTATTGGAAGAGCATTTTGGGAAACATTTGGACAGGACTAGACAGGACTTTGTCCTTGTAAAAATGCTTTACGGCCTCAAATTCAACAGCGTGGTTGAGGTGTCAGACTAACCTATCATGGGAGTTTGTGCCTCAGAGGCATACCTCGATCACTGATGGCTGCTGCTCCGCTGGAACAGGATGGATGGAAGTGTGTGATCACCCTCTGCCTATTACTTGTGTGTTTCTTCATATATCCCAATACAAACATTTCAGCCAGTAGGGAATGTATCAGAAATGGGCTCTTTCTTCATCCCTTATTACTAGAAAGCTTTGCTTGAGGCACCTTGTATGATCTGTCACCCTAGCCCTGCTTCTAGATGAAGGATTGTCTTGGTGTCCATCTGGTGCACAAGGTTTATTTGACAGAGGGAATATTGTCTTCCTGTGTCAAGCAGCAGTATTTCTTTGATTTGCTTCCCCTTCTCCTTTAAAGAGCATGTGCTGTTAGAGAGAAACCAGCTCTTAGACCTGACAGTAAGCCAGTAACTCAAAACACAAAGATTCACAGGATGTTTACCTGATTTCTTCTTTACATAAATTCAGAATTTTTCTGAATGTAGACCTGCTTTCCAGTAATAAATAGTGAGTTGGAAGGTAAGGTTTAGTTACTGGCTTCCAGAGAGCAAAGCACGATGGACTGGTATGTGCTGACTTCTGTGAACAGACATTAGATTATTCTTTCCCAGAGATATTTCAAAGAAGCAGGAAAGGATTTTCTACTACTAAAGGGAAGCCTTGGAAGTCTTCAAATAAGCACCTGTGTGACTTCTGTTTCCTTCCTGCAGGGAGGATTTAGGATAGTCTTCTCTTCTTTACCTAGACAGATTGAATTTTTTCTTTTGCTTTCTTAGAGCTAATTGTGCTGTACAGATTCAGTGAGCTGCTGCTAGACAGCAATTAACATTTCGTGACTTGTATTCAGGTTTTGTGCTTTGTTTTCTCTCAGACTTCCACTTTCAGCAGAAAGAGTGGTTCCAGCTTTCTATTTTTATTGAGTGGGGAAACAGGCACATCCTCCAAAGAGAAATAAAGCAAGAACAGGACAAGCAGTGGGATGCTAAGCAGGCATTCTCCTTCATCTAGCAGTAAGACCATAATTAAAGCATCACATTGAAAACAAACAGAAAACCTCTCAACTTGTGTGATGATAAATAATGGGGATTTTTTAGAAATACTGATTAAATTCTAACGTAATAAGAATTCACTGTAACTCCAGGTACAAGAGTTGAAATGTGCAACATTATATAGTACAACTGAGTAACATCCATCAGGCTAGCTGGCTTAGGAGATGGTACAGTAGGTTAATTAAATAAAAAGCTTTCAAGGTTATGAACTTGCCAAAGACAGTATGAGTCTGAGCCTGCACCCAAACATTTGGGAGCCTGAATAGGATTAGCTCATTTCTGTTTTTCCAGTGGCATGGCAGAACTCTGAGTAGCAGCATCCTTAAAATCTGGCAATGTTTTAGATCTAGATTTGTTTTCTGCAACTCAAATCCAAGTCAGCGGGGCAGCTGCAAACCAGTGTTATATTGCAAGAAAAAACCAAAAAAGCAATTTACTGGCTTTTAAAGATGGGCTCTTAATAGAATACCATGCTGAATCTCTTACCTTGCGCCAGGGCATTTGCTTATTTTTTTTAAGCAGGCATCACTCCAGTATCAAGGTGCTTTTTGTATTAGGGTGCTTGCTTGTTTGTACCATATATGGTAAGGAAGCACTCTTGTACCAGTTTTGCAGGAGGAAAGACTGAAGGATGGGTCCCATTTCCTCCAGGGAACCTGTTGCAGTACCAGCCCCAGTGCTGTTGGGAACTGTGCTGCAAACCTGTGCTGCAGGAATTCCAGCTGCAGCTGTCTAGGAAGGGGTTGTGGGATCATGAAGGGAGGAGCAATTAAAGGTGGTCAGCAGGGCTGGTGTTGCTGGCTCTCTTCCAGTGAAAGGCAGCGCCAATTCAGCTGCATTAAACCTTCAGGCTGCATTTAAACTATTCTGAATATAATGGTCTTGTGGTTCCTGTGGCAGTTGCATACCTTCTCCTTTCTTACCAGGTCTTCCCACCCTTCACAGCTGCCTGCTCAGCTGGGGTGGTTTGAGCTGGTGGCTAGAGAAGGGTAGAGATGCCCGGAACAGGTGACAGACATGACCGAAGCCCATCTGCCATGGCCTGCAGGCAGTTGCTAGGCAGGCAGCAGCTGGCAAGGCTGAAGCAGAGCAGCTCTTGTGCTGGCATTGGGATGACTTGCCAGAAAATGCTGAAATTGAAGCTTTCCTTAATAAATTCTTTCATCGCTGTTTCAAGGGGAAGACTGCCTACGAAGCTATGCAATGGATGGCTGATGAGGTGTTTACTATTAAAAAAAGCTATTTTCTATGATGGAATCTAGCAAAGAAGGGTTTTATGTAGTGTCTTAAAAGTAAAGCTGTTTCTGATATTGTTCAGTTTTCAGCCCTCCATCGCCCAAATTAGTGGGAGGCCAAATTAAAGATTGAAAATCGTCAGTTCTTCTTTAGCTACTAAAGTAGCCAGTTTCTTATGAGTTTGTACACCGGCAAGGGAGGGAAAGAACATCTTCATCTACCTTGTTTTTCAGGAAAAATCTGTTGGCTTAGTTTGAACAACGTAAGAGTGAAAACATGTGCAGTGAAGTGGAAATCATCACAAGTACCTCTGATGGAGACATGCATTTATTTTTGTTTCACAAGCTATGCAAAACCAGAATAATTAGCTGCAGCCCTTTGGCTTCTGACAAATTGCCAGTTCAGTTTTTGTGTGACAAAGTTTGGAGCCTTTGTATTTCTCGCCACTTCAAAGCTGTTTCAAGCACTTCCACACCCAAACTTTCCTAGAGCTCTTGCTTGCATTTTTTAATTCTAAAATAGTGAAGATTTCCTATTTTTGGTGGGTATTTTTGGTTCGAATGAACACTAATGCTCTTTTATCTTAGAAAGATGTTCTAGTCAGTTGGCTATAAAAGTGGGATTAGTCATTGTATTTCAAGCTGCACGCTTTTTAATAGCAGTGGGGTATGAAGGACAACATGTTTTCTGATGTGGAACAGCTGATTGTAGTAGTTACAATGGTCTTGACTGCTGTTTTGTTTTTCCTTTTTCCCCCAACTCTCTGGGAATTGAGATATTGGAAACCTTTTACTTTGGGAAACTGTCTTTCGAGACATGGGTTTTCTTGAAGCCTGCAAAGGAGAATTCAGGGTGCCTTCTGCATTTTTTAATTCTTTAATCAAAGTGAAATACTAATGACAATGGTTTCTACTATTTGTTGCCAGGGAAACTGTTGTTTTCTAGAAATGAGGAGAGGTTTATTTTCACATGAAGTATTAATGGAATAAGCTTGAAACAGCAGTGTTCTAACCAAGAAAAGGAGCTTGTAAAATATATATTTGATAGCATATACAGAAAGATGTGGCTGGAAAGCTTCCAAAGCAAGCAAGGTTGTTGAGATGTTGGAGAGTTGGCTCTCTAGTACTGGCAGAAGAAAGTTTATTTTCACATGCATGCCAGGCCCTCAGTAAAGTGCATGTTTTCCTGAGAATGGCAGCCTGCTTTGCCTTCAGTGCACTTTTGGAAATGATGCTCTATAAGCCCTCCAGCCCTTCCCAGTCTGGACTGTGTTAGGAACTTCGAGTGTGTTTGAAGGTGGGAGGCCACTGATTAAAACATTGGAAAGATCCTGATACATCTTAGTGTCAGTGCTACCAAGAGTACTAAGCACACAAAGAAGGGTCTTCCAAAAGACGGCATTAATCTCAATTTCAAACCCAGAAACAGCAGGGGTGTGGAAGAAAAAATCCCAGGCAGAATCCTCCCTCTGGTCCTTCTCATTTGGGGAGATCCTTTTATGTGAGACTTTTGTGGTAGCTGAGAAGCAGCATTGCCCTACAGGAATGAAGCACAGGTTCCTGTGCAGGGAGAGATGATTTTGGCATGATGCTTTATATTGCATCAGCATGCTGGTCAGTTAGGTACAGCATGGGCCTTTCTGGTCCACTGGGGAAGAAGAATAAATACACATCTGTTGGGGCAGGGAAGGAAGACAAAACTATGGAACATTTTCACCATGTGGATTAAGGAGATTAAATAAACAAACACTTTTTCTTAAAAATTAGACAGAGTAAGCCAAACAAATCAAATTGCATTTAGATTTATTTTCACTTTTGGTGAGTGAGTGAGAGAGGGAGCCATGAACAAATTTGTGTCTCAAAGTGAGTCTCTTATTGACTGGTTTGACTGCTTTCTTTTGATGGTGAATCCTAGTAGCCTAGGAGAGGTGTGGGTTCTGCAGTTGCAAAAAGCACCTGTGTGAGTGAAAACACTATTAAGATTTAGAAATCTGTAACTAATGTATAATGAATGGCTGTCAGGTTGAAGCTTGTACTTTTTTGGCCTATGGAGCCAGCTCTGCCCAGCCCCTTTGTTTTCTCCCCACTCCTTGGTATGTAGTGATGAGGCAGTGATGCCTAACAGTGGTAGAGGCTGGGAGTTGGGAAGTCCTGAGGGAAAATCCAGTCCCTGTGGGACCTCTGCCAAAGGTTATGGTGGCTGTAATGGGACTGAAATTGCAGTGGGGAGTTGCCTTGCTTTGCCACTTACTGCAGGCACTTTGGGCAGGTCCTTTATAAACTGCCTCTGTTTCCTAATGAAGGTAATATTCCATGTAGTGGAATGCCATTTAAGTTACTTTCAGATATCTGAATGGATAGATTTAGAGAAGAATGAGTGTGTGAAGGAAAATGGAGCTGTTAATTTCTGAAGATTGCTGTGTATAATATTCTTTCTGTCATTAGCATATGTCTTCCCAGATACTTCTGTGAACTGCAAAGCTTCATAAATCCCTCATCAAGAAACAGTATGGATAAAAATAAGATGCTCACAGAAATGCTGGGTTGTAAAACTCTTTATTTGCCTCTTTTGGAGCATACAGTCCCAGTCTTTGCACAAAATGACAATCAGACAGTGCTTTTATGAATCATGATTAGTGCAGTGGTGCCTATTGGCCCACAAAGACTTGGCTTTAATTTAAGTCTGCATTAAACAATAGGATTATTTGTCTCACTGGTTGCAGGTGTTGTGAAATGGTATCAAAACAGGCATATGCAGTGTGTTCAGAGCCATGTGACTCAGGAAGTGCCTTATTTTAAAACCAACCTGTCTCATTTGCAGTTTTGCTGAAACTGCAAAGTCAGTGTTGAAATACAAATATGCGTGTAGCTCTTTTGACCTTTTCTGAAGTTTTTTCTTGGAGGAGGAAGGATGGGGAGTTAATATGATACCATGACAAGGGTGACTGTATCTCTGACCCTGTCCTCTCCCAGATGAATGCCCCATCCTTTGTGTGTTTTGAGGGTGAAATCATGCAGTTCTGTGCTCCTTCCGAGTTGCAAGCTCATTCCTGTGCCAGCAGTTGTAACCCTGTCTCCAGTCCTGGGGTTTAGTTCCACAGAGGTGTTTTTTAGGAGCAATGAGTCATGTATCCACCATACCTCAGGCTTGTTCGCTTCAAACAGAAGCTTTATAGAGAGAATATCATCAGAACAGTGAAGGAGGGTATTTGTATGCCTGCCTTCCTCAGTGAGGGTGCTGGTAGGTCTGAACTGCAGAAGATCAGTGGAGCTTGAGGAAGTCTTTTCAGTGTATGTTGACTCTTCTTTCCCCAGCTTCTGCAAGAGTTACTTACTCCTTTGATCTGTGACCTGAGATAATTGTATCTGGAAATATTGCATGCTTGTTTGCTCTTCTGGCACTTCACAATTAAAGGAGATAAACATATTCATGTTGCAAGATTGAATAGTTCCAATAAAACCTGGTGCTTAAAGACATTAAGCCCTGAAGTTTCTTAGGTTTTCCTGTATTTGGTCTTTTGCCTTAAGGTAGAGAAACTCCTAGTGCATGTATTTATGCTGTCTCTCTATAAAACAGGGCACAATCAAATACAGCAAAACCTGGAAATGTTTTCCTGAACCTCACTGCTTTTGTGGAAATACAGCAGAAGACAGAAGAGTCAGACAGCTGAACTTCTGTCCCCATCCCAATGCCCTTTTTTTCCTCTCCAAGGGGCAGTGTGTTTTTAGGGTGATGTCTTTTGCTAGAGTAAGTATTTATTATTCACTTTAACTCTGCATTTCTGGTGAAAGCAATACACCTCGCTTTTCTTTTAATTTCTTTTTGCAAAAGCATAGACCTCTGCTGTATGTCTAAACATAAATCAGACAGAAAGGGTTTAGCACATGTTGTGGAAATTTTCTATGCCTTCGGTTGCTATTTTGCAGTATCTCTCATATTGACCTTTTGATGGAAAACACTTGTGAACTTCTTGACAGTTTATTTTTAATCACTGTCTATTTTTTGACAACATTTACTACTAAAGGTCATTTTGCACTGGTACCAAAAGCAATGCAATTAATAGTGTAGAGTGGAAATTGTTAAATCTAGGATTTCACTTTGAGGAAGGTAGGAGATTACCAGGAGAAATTTAATGATTATGAGTGTAGTTTCTCCAAAGTAAGGTAGAAGTGCTTTATCCAAAATGTGTGTTTCTTTAGTAGAAGGTCACATTTATTGAAAATTTGAGAGCTGTGGTATGTCAATTTTTAATTTTTTTTTCAACCCTCTTCCCTCATATGACTTGTCATGAAGGAGATTGCTGCTGCAACTATCTAGATGAGATTAGTGTGGTTCTCTACTCTCTATGCCAGGAGCAAGGCTGGGTCAACCACTGTTAATAAATGGATTGCAATAGTCATCAGATACCTAAAGGCACTAATCTGCCCTAAGCAGTCCCTTAGCAAGTGATGGAAGTAGTCCCTCCTTTTGGAAAGCTCTTTTCAAAGAGACAAAGGTTGAGGGCAAGAGTTAACTTTGTTCCCATAGACTGGGGGAAGCCTGGAGAGAAGCTTTCTCCAGCAGGTGCCTGTGAATATCTCTGTTGCTCAGATTTATACCAGCAAGAAACTTAGTTTAAAGGTACTGTGCTACTGACGTAGCAATAAATCCGTACACGTCTCAAAGCCAGTGGAACCACAAAAGCCACCCAGCTTTGTGTGGCTCTGTGAGGCAGCTTTGTTCGTGGCAGTCACAGCTTGTGCTCTGCTGCTGCTCCTCCTGCTCACCTGCTCATAGAGCAGGGTGATTTTGTTCCCAGGAGGCTGCGTATCCAGGTGTGCTTTCTGGGAGTCAACTGTGCATTGAAAACAAAGCAAACCCAAACCTGACTTCAGTGTACAGATTTGTCACTGAAATGGTGGTGCCATAGTACATTTTACTTTGATGGTTCTTTTCTTATGTTAAGGTTGTTTTTGTAAAGGAGTCAAAAGAATTATTTGTTGCCCATATTACAGGTGAATAAAAGCCTGTCATGAGAACTTGTCTGCTATGCTTTTTGTTAAAGTTTGCTTGTCAGCCTGTAGGATCCTAAGGCAATGCTGTCAGCTAACCCATCAGTAGGTAACTCACATTTCAGTCACAATGTAAAGAAAAAAAAATCGCATTGAGCGTGGTGCTGCTCTGAAAACTGGCACAACAGAGCTTCTGGGTGGGAGAGCAGAAACTATACCTATATACAAACCACAGACTGCTCCTGTCATTGCCGAGCAATGGACTTACCTTACACTGGTTTTTGGTTGTTATTTTAGGATCTATGATAGTTCAGTGTCTTACTAGAGTTCACTGATCAATTTTTCAACCTGATCTTCCTTCAGTAAATTATAGTTGCCACATTTAATTTCCCAGTGGGTGTGCTGTCTAATTTAAAGTTGTTATGCATGTTAACTTATACATATTGTCCTTGTCTGAGTTTATGTTTTAAGGTGAGCATTCAGTAGTTAATGAGGGCCTTTTTTACAAAAAAAGTATTCCTCCTCCTGGTACGTTGCCAAAGTGCAAAGATGTTATTTACAGTGTTTTGACAGAATCATCCCAGGACGGGATGGAAAAGATGCCATTGGGACTTAGCTAATACTGTAAAAGACTGAAATGTAAGGAAAACAACTGTTGTAGAGGAATTTTTGGCTGACTTGGCAATCTGAGAAGCTTTTTAGCTTTCTTTTTGTCATAAATTGTTGATTGGAGCCAAGAGCTTCCTTTACTGAAAGGTCTGAGTGCATCTGAAATTGTTTTCTTGTACAAGAAGCTTCGTTGCACAACTGCCGTGTTCTCAGCAGCATAGCCAGTGTTAAATTGTTCATTGCCTTACTGATGGCAAGATTAGAGAACAAGCTAACTGCTTTCTGTAGAGAATTTATGTTGATTGCAGAGAGGTCATTTGTATTTTAGGTTAGCTTGGAAAATGTTCTTTCCTGTGACCTAGATGAGCTTATTTTGTAATACCCTTTCCTTGATGATAACATCCTTAAGTGGCTGAAAAAAAGAACAGCAGCTATAAAGAGGGAAACAGAACTTTTTTATTTTTAAGTACAAAGCAGTTTGAAACTGAGTCAAAACAGATTACATGTTCATGAGCCTGCTGTGATGACTTACCATGCATGCAAGGACTTAATAGCTACTTATCAGTGAACTAAGTGACTAAAAAGAAGGTAGAGCTAGCAGTTGTTCCCTGCTGGTGACAGATCCTTCCACTGGTCCCTGCTCCGGATAGTTTTTCCACTTCTGAGCCAAAAAGGGCCGGTTAAATTTGATGATCCTGCATTGGCCAGAGGATCTTTTTCCTGCCAATCAAGGGCCATGTCCTCACACTCCTCTCAGTTCCTGCTAGGTGAGGAAACTACACCATTGTGGTCAGTCTTGTCTAACGGGTGTGTTGAATGCTCAAGTTCTCTGCTTTCTTTTGACAAATGCTGTGATTGCTTTTCTTTGAGGTAACTGCCTGTTGGGTCTCCTCTTAGCTTCTTCAGCCTCCTTGTGCAATCAAATAGTTGCATTTCTACTTTTTCTGTGCTTCCAAAAATCACTTTTTGAGTGAGCCTGTAGAAGTGGATGTATACAAAAGCTGTGTTGGCTCTCTGAACACTGTGTGCCACATAGGTATGATTATGCTGTGCCTGAGCAGGTACAGCACTCTTAGGGAGCAGGACAGTGCTGCTGTTTGTGCTGTAGCATGTTCAGTCTATACAGTATGGTCCAGGCCTTGCAGTGCCTTTTAAGGGTCTGGAGGTATAATGTCATTTTACCAGTTTAGTGCAGTTAGCCCTTTGTACAGCAGCTGAGTGGATTATATTTACTTCTGTATTAGTATAGAGTAGGCTTGACTTCAGTATAGCACAAGAAAGATAGTGAAGTGCCCTGATGGTCAGTGGGTAGTTGGTGTTGAGGAAGCTTAGAAGGCAAGTGGAATTGCATTTTTCTAGCTGTCTCTTCAATCTCTCCCTTGTCAAGGTCCTTTCTTCTGAAGTGGCAAAGTGCTTACTTAGACATGAGAAGGGTGTAAATGATTCTTTCAGCAAGTCTGCTTTCACCACACTCCTGGCCTTGCTTACTCTGTCTCTGCACTGCCAACCAGTGCATACCCTGGTGTGCAAGGAGGACCTCTCCAAGCAGAAATGGAAGAATGAGTGCAGTAACCAATTGCAGCCCCAGTGAAACACCAGCTGGAAGCACCAATGTTGCAGGTGGAGAGCATCTTGCTCAGTGTGGAGGGACTGAGTTCAAACCAGAGGCTCTTCTAGAAGGCAGGTGTGGCCAGCCCATTGCCCTTTAACTATATGGGACTTTAAAGTCATTCTTATGTGGTTGCTAAGTCATGGTCACTACCAGGAACTGTGGTAGTCCTGAGTCAGTGGAGATTATAGTCAGGTGTCCTGTAATTTCTTAGAAGCTAGTAAAGGGGTCTGCTGATGTTTCTACAGCTTGTGGCTCTGTGATACTTTTAATGTGTTCTTTTCAAATCAACGAATCTGACTCTTTTGCCTTTTCCAGAAATCTGAACATACCCAGTTTTGGAGGATTTTTTTTTACTACTGTCCAAGACTCCTGGAGTGGGTACAGCTTAACTCTGCTTACAGCAAAAGTGATTTTGAAGTAATGCTGTGCTGTCTTCTTGTTTAAGGAATCACAATGCAAATGGAGCATAATCATGCATGAAAAATAATCTGTCCATAGGAATGCTGTCTTGAAGATCTGCTTTGTTACTTCCCAGATATGTCAGTCTGTAGCCAAGTTTTGGCGCAGTAATACCATCAAGTTAATGTTTAAAAGAAGAGCTGACAGAGTTTACTTCATCTTCAGTAGAGAGAAGTACTAGGCATAGTTGTTGATGACTGGGAATTTTAATTCCTTACAAATTTTCTTAAGATTGATGTGCTGCAACTTTATTTATTGAATCTCTCAGGATTGTTTATGATTTTGTCTCAAGAACTTGGTGTGTTTGCAAGAGGATCACTTAGCAACAGCCTATGGCACAGTGACATGCTCATGCTAGTACGACGAACCATAAAACAATGAGGAAACACCCAGAAACAGCAAGTAAATAGAAAATTAAAGCAAACCAAAACAACTCGCTTACTGAACAGTTCCATGTTGCTGTGGAGGGGCACTGCTTGTAACATTCTTTATTTACACATTTGTAATCTTGATCTAATGACACTGTCTGCTTATATAGATGTGCATATTCATGGGACATCTCCAGCTGTCATAATGGAGCATCTCCTGAGTATTTACAAGAAGCAACTATTTGATATTGAAAAAACTCATAAGTCTTCTTAATTAGTGGTCCATCAAGTAATTGCTGAGGAATAAAAGTTCCCTGGAAGTATCTGGGATCTAGACTGGTATTCCAAATACAGCTTTGTGCACTCTTTGTACAGCTCTAAGACTCTTCTGCTTCTAATAATCAATATTTCTTTTCCGGTGGTGGGGCTTTTTTCTTGTTTAGATTTGGGCTCCCCTCCCCTCCCCTCCCCCTCCCCTCCCCTCCCCTCCCCTCCCCTCCCCTCCCCTCCCCTCCCCTCCCCTCCCCTCCCCTCCCCTCCCCTCCCCCTCCCCTCCCCTCCCCATCTGTGTTTGGTAGCAACAATAAATTGATAGGAAGATAGATTACACTGTGTTAATGGATCTTAGTGGCTCAAGGATTGTATAGTGAGAAAAGTTAAGTATTGTAAGGAAATGCTTTATTGTAACTACTCTTTCTGATTCTGAGATATGTACTGAGCAAATTCTACTATTTTTTTAACTTTTCAAGAAGGAACCAAAATGCAGTATTTACATTTAGTGTTACTTGAGTTTTAAAGGAGTTTGGATATGAATTCAAGTTTTAATGGAAAAGCTGAGATTTTGGTGGAATTCAATTTGTTGTTGCTGGTATTTCTTCAGTTACTTAAAATTCTTAGTTCCCTGACCTTAGAATCTGGTGTCTTCAAGAAGGAGAAAACAGGGAATGTTATTATTTTCTTTGGAAAATATCCCATGTAAAACACATTCTTATAGTAAGGAAGGCATGAAAATACAGTGCTAAGTATGAGTGGTGGTATTTTCTTCTAAAATGGGGAGGCTGCCATTCTTTAGGACCTCAGGTCTTAACTCAGTTGCTAACTTACTCAGTTGCTAACTTACTCTGCCATATAACAAATCTGCAAGCTGGGACAGCTCAACAGCAAAGCAGTACTGATTCTTCTCCCTCAGTCTGCACAACTAAAGCTGTGCCTATAATGTATTTTAACACTGAAGGATGAGATCTTTCGATATAGCATGCTTCACTGACCTGCAGGTTAGCATGCTGTATGCTTACTTCATTCATAACACTATAGATGCTGAAAATCATACCTCGCTGTGTTCACCCAGGCTGGGTATATCTGACATGAGGCAGCTCTAGGAGGTAGGGCAAGTCTATTTTGGGCAGGATTATCACAGTTTGTTTAAGCTGATGAGGTAGGCCAAACCAAACCCAGCTTGGTTGTCTTGTTCTGTGGGCAGAATAAAGAGATTATTTAAGGTTGTGCTGTCCTTTCTGCAGATGCTTGCAGAGCCAGGGATTTGAAGAAGTTATATTTTATCGGAACAAGAAACCGCTACTTGTGGCTAGAGCTTTGGATTAAGTGCCCTCATTGCAATTGTTTGCATGTAAACCACATACAGTGCTTCCTGTCATTTCAGTCTGGTGTTGGGAACTTTATAGCAGACTTTTCTCTCCTGTCTGATTTCCATGCTTTTCCACCTCTCATTTAATCTCCATTGCTTCATGCATTTGTAATTTCTCCTGTTTCAAAATCATTTGACCAAGAATAAATGGGTAAAAGTTCTCTGCAAGCTAATTCTAAAACTGAAGACCATCAAAATAGTGTTTGTGGATGTATTTTATTAAGGCTAACAGTAAAAACATTAGATGCTGCTTTTCTGTGTGTTGCAGTTTGGGGATTAGATGCTCAAAACAGGGCAATGGCATGTCTACCAAAAACTTCAAGTCACTTAATCTCCATGTTGAAAGCATGTATTTATGTCAAGGATACATACAACTTACTGGTCAGTGGTTTGCATTTTGTCCCTTGTTTGACTCTTACTGGCTCATTTTTTTAAGCTCTTTGTGTGGAACTTCCTTTGGAGCTGAATGTGTCTGCAGTTAACATAAGCAGGTTAAACCTGAAGTACAGAGATTATGAACAGCAAATGTCAAACTTCAGGCCACTCTTTGCGCTAGCTCTGCATCCTTCTTTGTCCCCCTTCACAAACATCTGCGCTGTGGCGTTCAGAACAGGCTGTACTGAAGGACCTGTGTTTGGAGCCTGTCCTGTGCTTGTACTTGAAGTTGTCTGGAGGCAAGCCAACTCCTCATTTTAAGGTTGCAAAATTGTGCTAGCGTGGCAGAGGAGTGGCTTTGTTCTCCGTGGGTCTTACTTAGCCTTCTGAGCCCTGTGCCACATCAGTGAGGCCAGGCAGCATCCCCTGCAGAGCCAGGGTCCACCTGCTCTGGCTGAGGAAGGAAGAGGCAAATTGTGCATGTCTCAGTCTGTATGTGACCACAGACCTCCCCAAAATCTATCCAAGTACAGCATTTGAATGACTGTTTCTGTGGAGAGGGCACTGGTGATGGGAGGCCTCCTACTCTGCGATGACCTAGGACGGTTCCCTCTAAAACTGCTCATCTCCCTTCTGCTCCTTGCTAGCTGTGTACTAGCTTACCCTGTGTTTGTCACACCTCGTTCCCTGCTCTGGGACAGCGCCTTGCACTGGGGTGTGGCTGCAGCACATCCTGGGCTGTAAGCTATGGCGCTAGCTCTCAGCTGGAGGTGGCAGCCTCAGTGTTTGAACACTTGCTGTAGTGTGCTGCAGCCAGCTTCAGTGAGGAGTCCTGCCTCCTGGGCCACTGCTGAACACTGAATTACAGCCTGACTCTGGTTGTAATCTTCTGAAAGACAAGTGTGGCAGAACTAAAGCTGCCAACACCAAATTTTCATATGTTCCTTTACATTTTGAAAGGTGATTTTTTTTTTTTTTATGGCATAGCAGGTGTAGTGGGAACATGAAATTTGCAGTATTACAGTGGAAATTAGGTCCTCTGCTCAAGGGGAAATGATCATTAAAAGATACTACTAGGTATCAAATTAGTTTCACAGTTATTAAAAATTGTTTAAAGTCATGATCTTTTTATTTTCTCAAAGTATTCTGTTGGGTTGTTAGTTATGACAGAGGTCATGATGAGGGGAAGTTCTGTGGCTTGGGCCATAGGACAAGTCAGATGACTGACCACACTGGTCCTTCTTGTGTCTGAAATCTGAAGTAAGTTGCTAAGTAATGAGCCTGCTTTTCAAAGGTGCTGAGCAGCTGCTGTTGAGGTTCATGGAAAAAACCAAATGCTCTAGCTGTCTCCTCGGGGTGTAAATATGAACGCAGCAGCCCACTCTGCACAGACGTGTGTGTGTGAATCTCATCCCATCTGTCCACCCGTCCCCCAAAGAATCTTAGCTGAAAATTTTTTTCTGAATGAGTTCCGTTATCAAATGCTGGCAGATTTTCTGACCATCTTTGCTGTTAAACTGCATTTGTGTTGCTCTGGACCTCTTCTATCACGTAACGATGCAAATGTGCATGAGTGACTTGTACTTTTGGGGCACATAAAGGCAGAGCCTCTTGGTCTGTGTGCTGAAGCTAATCCATTGGTGTCCTTCCCTCTGTGAACATTTGTAGAAATTACTGTACTTTTTTGGCCATTTTTGAGGGACTTTTCTAACTTCAAGGCAAAATATAATATAATGCAATAGCCTGTGTTATGCTTTACAAAATAGCATGATTTTGCTATTTGTGTTTCTCATGGCTCTATTTTTAAAAAAATATTACATTATGAATCTACTATGGGAATTCAACTCTATGATTCTTGTGGGTCCCTTCTAATTCAGGATATTCTCTGATATCATGATACTTATTGGCAGTGCAGTAGAAGAAAATTAAAAATACAGGCTTTTAATTTTTTATTTCCTGGAAAAATAAGCTTTACAGAGTGAGGAATTTCTGTTAATGTTTCAGTGATTGCACTTTTATTCCTCTGCAGTTAATGAGATACCACCACATGCAAAGGAACACGCATACTCCATAGGCATGCTAGGTATGTGGTAGGGAAAGAAGGCTTGTAATACTAATTTCAGGATGAAAACTTTTATTTTTTTTAATGAGATAATTTCAGTGTTCAGTGAGGGATTTTGGTTCTGTGGGAACTGGTCAAATATAGCAGACACAAATATAGAAGACAAGTAGCATGGCAGTTTGGAGAGTCTCTGCCCCTATAAAATAAAAAAACCCCAAACACACCAGCAGCTTATTGCTGTGTTTTTAGTATGCCCTTTTGAAAAAACCTGAAGGGGTGAGGGGGTGAGAGACTGCTCTCTTCAGTAGTGAAGAGAGATTTCACAGAAACCTCTTCTGTAGTCTGGTACATCCTGCAGTCCAAGGAGGTGGCTCTGGGCAGGAGCTGTGGGAGAGCTCCTGTGGTATAGCTGGGAATGTGGGGTTGCAGAGTAGCCTTTGTAGCTAGCATCTTTTCCACTTGGACTGGGTGATCTGCTAGAGGGCATGAAATATGTAGTTATGTTGCTAACCTGGAACAAATTCAATCCCAATGTGTCCTCCTTTCCTAATTTTCCTAGGAAGATTCGTGCTAACACAAGTGTGGGCCTGTGACTCAGCCACGCCTCCCATTGGATTTTAAAATACCATGTATTTCAGAGAGAGCAGTCCCAGACCTGTTTTTGAGGATACCACCCATTTTCTCCAGAACTCAGGACAACCTTCGGGTTCTGAAATAGCAGACTAATGTAATGAGCTTGAAATGTCTAAAAAAAGGAAAAACTGGGAAAGAAAAGTTTTATTACCAAGAAAAAGAAGGTCAACCTTCCTGCAAGCACAGGATGAAGAGGGGAAACTTTATGGTCCTGGTAAAAATAACTCCCTTTTGCTGTTGCTTCCTAAAGTAAAATCCAACCAAATTAAAAAAAACCCCAAAACCAAAACTAAACGGAGTAAGTGAAATAAATTGATACTCTCTTGCCGTTACTTTTATGTAGTAGGGAGTTAGCTTACATTTAACTGCCTTGTGTCAGTCTGAGATACAAATATAAGTGATAAAATGCAATTTATTGGATGGGCTGGAAATTAATTGCTGTTAGGTCTTAGTTTTTTCTCATCATGTTTCCCATAGAAGGAGACAGCTTGAAAGGCACCCATTTTTCATGAGCTATTTTTATTACTTAAAAGTTACTTGAAGCACTTACTTGAGGCATTTATTTTCAGCAGAGAAGAAAACAGCTGAATTCTCCTGTGTATATTCTTAGTTTCTGCTGCAAGGTGAACTCTGCTGCAAAGCCCACTGCCATGGTGGTAATACTGGATTGCAGTGCCTCGGCTCCACCAGTGCCAACTGTGTGAAACTATGCTTTGTTGGTTCCCATAAAACCAGTTCCTGTTACATATTACCAGGATAAATTCTGTGGTACTTAGCGTGTTTCAGCTGCTTTCCCACTTTGCTTTCATCTACAGGCAATAAAATACTTAAAGTGAGATTGCCACTGTTAGCAGGAAAACCAAAGGTGAGACTGCCCCCCAGCATAGTACTCATTGCCAGTGCATCCTGGGGATGAGTTGCCTAGTTTTTGTGCTTTCTGGGGTCATCCTGGGTTGCAGGGTGCATAAAGGGAGGAAGGGGAAGAAAGATGATAGATTGCAGTGGGAAAGGATGACAAGCCTTGAAGTCTTATTGTCAGCTACTCATGGCAGTAATAAATATGACATGTGGCATCCTTTCCATGACTTACCTTTGTCTCTTAGAGCGTCTTTACCAGATGTGGATACTCACAGTATTGAAAGACCTGACTCAGGATGTGCTATGGAAGTGCATGTTCTGTAATCTTGCTGCCTGGCTTCTGCTGAGACCAGGTTGCCTCTGAAAGCTTATCAGATAGTAAATAAAATCAGTTTTGTTTGCAAAGGGAGTTTCCTACTTCCACTGGTAGCTTGTTTGGTGTTGAAGTGCACATACTGGAGAGACTGTGAACTTGCCAACTATTGAAAACTGTAATTTCTTTAAGTTTCTTGGTGAAGAGAGAGGCTGTTGTCCCTTTGTCAAACGAGCTAGACTTTTAAAAATGCTGGCTGTTGATGGTTGATGCAAGGAAGTGCCTGGAACCACAGAGCACATTGCAGCACATAGCACTTCCCAAAATACACTTATATTGGTATGTCTGTGCAAATAGCTGTAGATCACAGCTATTAAACCTGCGGTTACTCAGCCCTGTGCTGCTACAGGATAGTTAATGAGCTGAACTCTAGCTATGATAGGTGTTCTATTATTAGGGGTATTCAGATGTACTGCTGTCTACTGCATTGTGAGTGCCACAGAGCTGAACTGTGTAAGAGCTTGTTAAACTTCAGAATAGATTTATTTGGAAAGCTCTAGTTAAAGCTTGAATGACATATGTCTGTAATAGGCAATATATGGATATTCAGGACACTAACTCTGCAAGCCTGCCTTGGTTAAGGACACGGCAAATGTCTGTGATCTCTACAGAGTGCAGGAGACCAGTCATTTTCAAATACAGGAAGTAATTTCTCTTGGCCTTAGTGTCACATTTTGCAGGCTGGCAGGGTCCTGGGCTGAGAGGCAGCGCAGGTATCAAAGCTGGGCAGGCTGCAGTCACAGAACCAATGGTGCCTTATGGAGAGGGACACGCCCAATCTCCCTGCACGGTGTGATGGTGTCATGCTTTTCTGGGAGCAAAAGCTCTGTGACAAGGCAAGGATCCCGTTCTAAAAAGTTCTGTGTAAAGCTTTTCTGGTTGGCTGAATTAGGGAGGGGAGTTCTGTGTATATGGAAATACCTATGCTGTTTCTCTGAAGTACAGGATTACTGCTTATGTTTTGTCTGTTGTTTGGTGTAAGTTTTTTCAAAAAGTTTCAACTGATTGGATTTTCACCAGTTCCCCTGGGAGATTGCTCCAGGGTCGCAGATTTGTGTGCCAGCAAGTCTTTCTGGTAATAAGCCCATACATTTCCTTCTTAACCCATCAGTCCTAGTTAACCCATTTTGTTTGGTGCTCATCTTAAGCATTCTCTTCTAGGGTAAAGCACCTTTCAGATCCTGATACTTTTACCTTACCACCTGTTTGTCATGGTTGAAAGCAGGGTTGCTCCACAGCTACCTGGCTTCAGCAGCTGATGAGCTGTAAGTCCACACCCTTTATCCTGTGGTAACTTGTTTGCTTGGATGTAACCTAAGAATTTCAAACTAACTGCCTAGGAAATTCAGGTACCTAAAGGTCACAGCTGTGACCTGGAAACCTGAATCCTTATGTTCTCTTGGATATCTTATCTATGTTTTGTTTTCTTAGTGGAAATCAAGCCCTTTAGCCTGTTTTTTGTTGCTGGTTGCAATGTTTCTTCCAGCATTGTAGTGCTCTTTTTCCTGTCAGCTTTGAAAGGTGCAGAAAAGAAATTGTTCCCATTCCGTGTGTTTTGCAAGGATACCATGTATTGACTTAATGGTGTTTTAGAATTATTTACTTTATGTAAAGCTTGATGCCATACAATAGGAGTTTGTTCCCCTTTTTCTCCTGCCCTCCGATTTGCACTTGAGAAAACTCTCCTAGTTTGGCTCCCACACCCCGCAGCAGAAAGGTTTCCTGTATTGCTGGTCTGTTCTTTTCTGCATGTTTAATTATATTACCACAAAGGTGTATTTCTGAGGCACCTACACTTCTGCTTTCACTCAATGTATTCATATTGAGGCAGCCACGTGGGGAGTGAACTTGGGTAAGAAATGCAACGGTGTTTGTTATGTTACAGATCATGTAGCCTTGTGAAGAATCTTCTGTTTTGATTCCACTCATACCTTTCCCCAAAAGGTGATTTTGATGTGGAGCAGGTTTGCAGGTAGTATTATAACATTAATTTTAAAGCATGTTTTGGCAGTAAACAAATAAGTACAGAAATACCAACTGCTTGCTGGCTTTCTGCTTCCTTCCTCTGCTATTTTATGAAATGCTCCAGACATCTTTTGCCACTCAGAAGTTTCCCCTGGGCTGTGTATAACAGTCCTCCAGAATCTGAGCAGTGCTTCAAAGGATTCCCACTCACTCTTAGGAAAGTACTCTCACAAAATTTGCCTTGGTTCAAGATCTACCCGTGCTGGGGTATCCTTGCAGGATTTCAGGCTGATTCAGGTAAAGCCTTTTGCATGTTGGTTCATTTTTATTCTCAAGTGAATTTAGCAAAATTATGTTGGCATTTTTTTGCATATCTTTAGTTTTCCCTCTCCTAAAGAACAGATAGTCCTTTCTGAAAAGGTTCTCAAAGGCCATTCATCTAAGTTGTCATCTTTTATTCTTATGTATTGCACTGCTCCTGGGAGTAATCCTCCAGTTGTAGTGTGGTGCTGTTTATCCCCCCCCAGTGGCATCCCCAGCTGCTGCTTGCCTCTGGCAAAGAAGACAAATGCTTATTGTGTTCTGGAGCCATGCCAGGTCTTCTGTGTCTCCACTTGGTCAGTATTGTTGTGTTTTATTTAGGAGCTAGCAGTGTTTGAATAACACTGGTTTATTTTGAGCCTTTCCTTCTCCATCTCCCCACATTTCCCTCCCCCTCACTGATTTTTTGTTTAGAGACCTGGGCTTAGGAAAGGGAGACAGCCCAGTCTGATGAGCTCCTTAGTAACCTGAGAAAATACACTTTGAGCTTGAGGTTTTATAATAAGGGTGAGGGAAATGTTTAGTTTTTCATACAAGTTTTGGAGATGATTGTTGTCTTCTGTTAAATTGTCTGGCTCAGAAGAGAAATGTTACCAATTTTTAGTAAGCTGTTACACTCAAATGTCACTGAGAAGAATGCTAATAAGCAACGCAGCCAGACTTTTGTATTTGCCTGTCAATATTTGTTTCAGAGTAAACATACCCTCATCAAAATCAAATGACTTCTCTGTTTTTATTGTCTGCCCTTAACCTGTTCTGCAGTGCTCATTTTCTTTGATGATTCAAACAAAATTTCAGCCATGATCCCTCTGTTACTGCTCTGAATGGCAGGTGGCTTCACAGGACTGTTCCCCTTGCTGCTCAAGGCTGGTTATCCCACACATGCTTGGATAACCCCCTTGCCTGACGAGCCTGAAGTGCTTCATAGAATCATAGAATGGTTTGGGTTGGGAGGGACCTTGAAGATCATCTTGTTCCAACCTCCCTGCTCTGGGCAGAGACACCTTCCACTAGACCAGGTTTCTGAAAGCTCCATCCAACCTGGTCTGCAACACTTTCAGGGATAAAGCATCCAAAACCTCACTGGGCAACCTCTTCCAGTGCCTCATCACCCTTACAGTGAAAAATTTCTTCTTAACATCTAATCTAAACCTTCCTCTTTCAGTTTGAAGCCATTCCCCCTTGTCCTGTCACTACATGTCCCTATAAGAAATCCCTCTCCATCTCTCTTGTAGCCCTAGCCCCCCTTTATGTTCTGGAAGGCTTCATGAGTAGCTCTCACTTAAGGTGAGCAGGTTCCTATCTTCTCTTTAGCCAGGCTTCATTTAGCAGGCATACCCATAAGTAATGACATGGTCTAGCTAAGAGTGATTAGCAGATAGCCCACTAATTTTCTCAGGGAATTGGGACTGTATTTTGGTCATCTTCTTAGCTGTACATTGGGGAAATTGTTTCTGTGCCAGCGTTGAAAAGGGCATGTTCTGTCAGCATATTTTAAATAATTCTTGAAGGATGTGAGAAGCTTAGAACAGTTGAAATAACTGAAGGGGAAAAAACGGAATGGGGGGAAAAATGGAATGTCAAAACTCAAGATCCACTGATAGTGAACTGATTTTCCTTCTTTTAAATTGCACAAGTGAAAATGTCACATTGCATTAATGTGTTAAATGTAGCTACAATTTTTCTCTCTCCATATCTTTCCATCTGATAAGGGTATCTGCTTATGTGTGTGTAGAGATGGAAAAGGGATTTTCAAAAAGACCTTGGACATTTACCTGAACAGCAGAAATGCCTGGTCTGTGCCTGTCAGATGTTCTAATATATATTATTCACTTCTAATTTTAACCCTATCTCATGATTTTAAATCTGTGTTTAACAGCAGCTTGAGCTCAAATTTTGAAGACACTTTGTAAACCAATGTGGTGGGTTGACCCCAGCTAAGACCCCATGGGGCCAGTCCCTTCTCACTCAGGTGGGCTCCAGTCTCCCAGCTGTGTCCTCTTCCAGCTTTTTGCCCACCTCTGCCCACGGGCTGCAGGGGCAGCTTGGGAGGCAGAGGTGGCCTCAGCAGTGTGCAAACCCTGGTCAGCAGTAAGTGCAGCATGGGTGTGTTACCAACACTGGTTTTGTCACCAGTTGAAAACACAGTGCCACACAGGCTGCTGCTGGGAAGAGAATTAACTCTATCCCTGCCAAACCCAGTACAACCTGTGACTGTCCTAAAGAGCCTTGTTCAGAGAGCAGTTCTTGCTGTCTTGCAAAAGAAGGAATATTTGGTACCTCTAGGAGCTTTGAGGAACTTCGTCACAGAGAAGCAGCTCCAGAGCCTTCAGCATACCTTGGGAGCTGGTCAAAGCTTACAGTATTGCCCTGAAGTTGGGAAGTAATAACAGACTCTCCTCCTGGCTAGTTGCAATAGTGGAATAATGAAGCTGTTCTAAGCACAGCACTGTATCAAGCTACAGGATCCTTGAGTTTGGCTGATGTTGCAGAGACCTGAAAAGCTCAATGAGTTGAGACATAATAGAAGAGCCTGGGTGTCACTTCTGTTCTTGTATGGCTCAAAGCTGCTGTAGCTTCATAAGCATGTCTCTGATGTCCTGACGCAGTTTTTAAAGACAGAGTAAAATGGGCTAATGATAAAAATGCATGCTGGAGGAAATAACTTGGAAGGGCTTAAATAACCTCCTAGATGGTGAACTTCCAGGTGTGAGAGGGCAGCAGGCACTCCATGTTAAAGGCAGTCAGTCTGGTAAAACTAATGAAGGTAATGTTGGTAATAAAGGTACAGAAATCAAGCCTTCCCAAGGTGAGTCTGATGCCTTGGAGCATAGTTTATTGTATTTTAGTTAAAACATTGCAGTTCAAACAGCTATAATCCTTGTATTTTTCTTCTGAAAAGCTGCTGTTAAGAATTAAAAACCCTTGAAGGTCAGTGCTGATGGGCATTTCCAGTGCCTCCATCCAGGGCCAAACTGACCCCACAGCTGTGGGTCCGTAGGAAGCCAGTATGGAGGATGCCTCCATTGTTTTTCAATCTGTGTGTTTTTCTGAGGACTTGGCTTAGAGTTCAGCACTTCAGGGCATGCATGCAGCTCTTGCAGCACTTCCTGTTTGCCAGCAGTTATGCTTTAAGTGCAGTGGAGCTCTTGTATACATTAGACACTGCAAGTGGCTGCAGTTGTGCATGAGGCACCAGGAAAGTTTATCTCTGGTTTTACATAAAGACCTCTGCCTTTTCCCCACACCATCTCCTCTATACCCTGCCCCTTGTTTCCATGCAAACAGGGAGAAATAGGGAGAAATAATGGTAAGTTGCCACTTATTAGCACAGTTACAGAAAAAAATCCTTTATTAATCCAACATATGACAGAAATTTCCTGATACAAGTGGCTTTCTGATTCATAGTTCTCCAACATCCCCTTCTCCAGCTCGGACAAGTCGATTATTTCCTCCTACTGGCAGATGTAGATGGGAACAATTGGAGCTGTGATAATATTATCTTTACTAGGGTCCAGCTGGGTCACACACCTTCTCTTTCCTGTCTGTAATCAACAGCAAGGGATGGCCCTGTGGGCTGCTGGCAGGGAGTGTAGCCTGACTGTACTGACAGGAACTGACTGGAGAGGAGGTAGATGCCAGTTCAGCATTCATTGTCAGCTGCCAGGGATGGAGGGAAATAAAGGAGGCTTGTAGAGAAATGCAAAGTGGAGAGGGAAGCCATGGTCAGTAACACTCTTTTTAAAAAAAGTCTCTTGGTAAGGAGAGAATCGGGAATTGGACAGCTCTGGATCACCTGCCTTCTGCTGGGGTTCTACTGCTGAAGGCATCTGTACTCACACTGCAATGCAGCTTAAAGGAAGCAACCTTTGGAAATTGTCTTACCAACTCCCGCTGGGAAATAGTTTTTTTCACACTGCTGTGATGCACATGGTGAACTTAATCTGCAGGAACTCTTTTTGCCAGTTGTCTGAGGTTTCTAAGTCAGCTTTTCAGTTCCAGTGGGTTGAGTAAGTACAATATGTCAGGTGATTCAAAAGGGGGAAATTCTGCTCTATTTTTCAGCGTGGTCCATTAAAATCCTCATTAAATAGAAGATTTCCCTGAAGTTATATGAAGATGATTCTTATGTGACTGTTGCCATAAATTAAAATGGGAAGTTTGTTCATGTCTTTTGTTTTCAATAAGGAAAGGGGGTTTCATTTGGAAATACAGATTTATCCTGAAAGTTTCAAGCGTGCTTGTGCCCAAAAGGTTTACAGATATTTTGCTTAGCCTAACAGGGAGGACCAAACAGTCAGGAAGCACATGGAAGAGGTTTTGTCAAAAAGCAGGCCCTTTTTGCCAATTTTATGTAAAAACTTCTGGGTATAAAAGCCATGCCAGCGATGCTTTGTGTTTCTGTTTTTCCTGCTCAGAGAACTTGAAGCTGACTGGTTATGGAGAAGTTCTTGGCTCCCGAGTGGAACAGGCAAGGGAAAGAGTTTGTGTTCATGTCAGAGTTTCAAGGACTAGTGTCAGAGAGTACTTCTAATTATCAAGTGATGTCAGTGAAATGCAATGTAGTGGTTTCAAGCCCCCTTTTTTCCCTAAAATGTAGGGGTTTTAAATGCTACAGTGGTGACAAATGACTATGGGGAAATGCACAGAAGCTCAGCATAAGTTCTCAGTTTCAGAAGATGGCTCACAGTGGCAATGTGGTGGTTTCTTCTCTGCCATGTCCTAAGTGAAAGTTTACTAGTTAGAAGCAAAGGGGAGGAAGGACATGTATATGTATATCTTCTCCAACAAGGGCTCTTGGAAAGGTAGGAATATATATGTAAAAGAAAATACATAAATGTGTTTACCATGTGTAGATGTTTATGTTATACTTATCTTTTTATGTGAACAGCTCTCTTAGTGGTCAGGGCTCTTAAGTTCAGCTGAGATGCCTCTGTACTCAGCTGTCTCTTACAATGTTATTCTGCCCTTGGTAGTTCAGTGTGTCCTTGCTGAAAGCTCTGTAACCATATTTAGGTGCAGTGTCACACCCATACTCTTGTTTCTCTAAATCTAGGAGTGGTCAAGATGGTAGATGGAGTCAAGTAGACCTTTGGAGAAAAGGCAGGAGATTTTTCAGCATTTGGCTGGTTTAGAAGTGACTTTATGTCATTCCAGCAAAGCAGGAATTGGAAGAAGGGATGTGAAGTCTAGCAGTGACAGAGCTGTGTATATGTTTATGGCAAGCTTCTCTGAAGTGGAAGCAGCAGGATGCAAGAAAATGCCAAGGCACTGGCTGGATTTTTGAAGTGGGCTGTGGAAGTTGGCTTTGTGGGTGGATGAGAGGTGGGAGAGAATTAGCTCAAGAATTTTGAAGGTGAACAGGGGAGGGCTTCCCTCTAATCCAAAAGAAGGGTGATGTGGTGAGAGTTACAAGGAATCTGGAAGGTTTGGATTGCAAGAAGGAGAGAGTGAGAGCACAGACAATGACTTCTAAATAGGCCCAGTAGGTTGGTGACAATCATGTTTACAGAGACTGATGTGAGAGGGGAGCTCAAAGAGCTGGCTGTGACAAGAGCAACAGCAGAGGTTGAGGTAAGAGCCAGAGGTAGAAAAGCAGAAACTAGAATTATGAACTGGAGGTCCAGTTAGAAGGAGAAACAGAGAGGAGGGGAGGAAGACCAAAGTGTCAGACTGAGGCTGCTGCAAATGTCTGCTGGAGCAGGGCCGTGGGGGCAGATTGGAGCTGGGACTAGCCCTCCCTGGCAGTTGACAAAATGGGTTTTGCCCAGGGAAAGCAGTGGAGAAGTGATGCCATGGTGAAACTTGGAAAAAGCTTGGAGTTACACCTGTGCAAAAGATTGGAAAAGGAAAGAGAGAGCAAATGAAGCATCATCGGTGCTGATGGATGAGAAGCAGTGGAAAGCATCTTGACAGACAGCTGAGTGGCAGTCAAGACAAGTGCCTTGAAATCAGAGCTCAGGGAGAGAGTGCATGCAAACATGGTTTGAAAACTAGATTGTAGCATGAGACCTTCTAGGAGTGTGTCTGGCATCCTCTGTCCTGTGGTTATAAGCTACACAGACAGGCTTTTCACACTCTAGCTGTGTCCTTGTATTTTAACTATTTTACCCTCTTACCATCTTTGCCTGTTAAAATAAGTATGAATACTGAAGAAGGGATTTGGTGTCTGTGAAAGGCATACCAACAATTTATAGACTCCTTTTCCTTAGACTGTTTTACCTGTTGCTGTGACAGAAAAGCTTCAGATTCCTGTAAACAGATCTGAGTGAGGAATAAGAACTGCAATTTTAGCTGTTCTTTTTCGAGCTCATTTAATTACCCTGGCATTCACCATCTTCCCTGAATAGGAAGTAATTTTCCTGTTCAAACAGTAAAAAGGAAAAGAAAATGAGTAGTGAGGGGCGGGCTATGTCATTTTAAAGCCCCAACAGTCAGATGGTAGGCTTGTGAGACAAAACCTGAAACTATTATTAACCAATTAAAATGAAGTTTTGACCTACTTTTGTGTCACTGATACTGCTCTAAATCAGCACAGCCATCTCAGTGAGACAAGGTATCTGCAGGATTCTTGCAGAAGTCCAGCGTGGCCTGGCTGCTGTGCCAAGGACAGAGCTACAGGTTCCTTCTCCATCTGGTGAGGATGGCTTGTCAGTCAAGTGCATGAGGGAAGAGACTAGAACTAGGGAGTGTGCCAGACTTGATTTACAGGTCAATGACAAAGTGCTGCTTTGCCTGCTTCTTCCTGAGTGATGTTTCTCATGGTCTTTTTTTTTTTTTTTTTTAAATCTTGCCTCTGCTGCTCACTTAATGCTCTGTTTATAATGGAAGTGGAATGCAAGTTTGAATAATTTGAAACCTGGTATTTTTCTGTTTGATCCCCACTGCTGTACCTCCTAGTTCTTTTGTTCTTCTGAGAATATTTAGGGAACTCCAGGAACATACATGTTCCTGGGTAGCCAATTTCAGTTTGTGCTGCACACCCCGCAATGCCCATTTATAGCATTAAGTCAGTCAGTACTCCAGTGCAGCCACAGTATTTATGATTAAGGTAAGCTATTTCTTGCCAGAAAGTGGTTAACACTCTAAGAATCTGCATTAGGCCAAATGCTCCTGTTCATAGTTTATAAGGATCCCTGACCATGGAATGTGTGGAAGGGATTTTCTAGGTTCTTGAGCCTCTAGCTTGAAAAGTTCAGTTGAATTCTTAAGCCTTTTTTTTCCATTTTGATATTCTGTTTCTAGTCATGGATGCCCTAATTGGGTAAAGCTGTTCCACAGGGCTCTCAGTAGTTCCTTTTTCACTAGTTTAACTCTTAAAAACCTCAGGCAATATACCCTGATCCTTGTGAAAGTGAGTTTATTTTTGTCATAGCTGTACTTCAGCTACCATACCAACATAGTTCTCTGAGCATAGGGTGATTTTTTTTGCATCATTTTCATTTTGCATTCAGTCAGTGTTGTTCTATTTCTGATTTTCCCTTGTGCATGATACTTCTAAGTGCTGGTGCCAGTTACACTGTGTAGATATTAAGGTCTATCAGTAATCTACTTACTGTGCTAAGACCACTAATGAAGATATTAAATAAAATGGTCACAAAACCAGTGCCTGAGGAATGCTACTAGCACAGCCTCTCTAGTTTCAGCATGCAAGCCACTGTCAGCTTCTCTTTTATGTAACTCTTCATTCATCGTTGTGTGCTTCTACTGGTCCTTGTCTTCCTCCATTTCCACCTGCCTGCATGCTTTACTGAGGTCCAAGAAAATAGCTTTGCTGCATTTTCTCTGCCTAGAGAATCAGTGGTCATACAGCCAATTAGATGGGTTTGGTCTGTCTTTTTGAGATTCATGTCACGTTTTCCTACATTTTTTATTTACGCCTGAAGATCTGATTATTTTTCAGCATCTTCAGATGTACTGAAATGCTTTTATACTGCTAGGTCAGATGCACAGTAAGTAGCTGTCACCTTTCACCCTTCTACTCTTTCCCTGATATAGTTGCCTTTTTTTTTTTTTTTTTTTTTTTTTTTATCCTTTGGAAGCACTGTATGAAGGATACAGTTATTCACAACCCTTGTATCCCCATTCTCTTATTTACTATGTAATATTTTGTTTAATTGAATTTTATTTTCTAGAGATTGGGGGGGGGGGGGGGGTATTTTTGGTATTTTTAAAAAATTTTTTTTTAAGTATCCCATAAAAGGAGAGGGACAGTTTCCCTTCACCTCAGCCTGTTAAACTCTGAAGAATCATCTGATATCTGTGCCACTCCACTAGGCTCCTTCTGATCAGGCATATTTCAGGTGTGATTCCTGTTATTCTGGAACATGAAAGTAAGACAGACTAAATGAATTTGAAATGCCAAGGTGTTCATTCCTTTCTCTCTGACTGCCGGAAGAAGCCTGAAGTTAACGTAGTTATTGGCTCCTGTAAATCTCACTCCATGATTTCTGGCTTTGGCTACTGGTACCTATTGATGTATCTGTAGCCATCTCTGCTTACCAGCTTGCCTTGCCCCCATGACTAGCCTGTTTGTTCTTGTTGAAAGCTGAAGCCAAACATTTGTGTAAAATTTGCAGCTATTCCTATATTTTCATTAATATTAAGCCTACAGAGATCTCTGTAGGTCTCTACTACACAGAGATCCCAATTTTTCTTTCTTTTTTTTTTTTTAAGTATTCCCAAAATACATTTCACTCTTTGGCATGCTGGCAAAAAAATGCTAAGCATCCTTTGTTGTCAATTGCTGGAGGTTTTCACAACTCAGCAATCTTTACTAATTACTTTCTTTATACATTTGTCATCCTGAAGTCATAAATCTGCTTGAATTGTACACCATTTTATCCTGTAATTTAAACTAACTCAGCTTGATGTAGTACCCATCGTATTACTAAATTTTATGTTGGTTTTCCTGCTTCAGAATAGCTGGGTTATAACCTCTGTCACAGAGATTGTCAGACAATCTCAGCACAGCAAAAGCAAGACCTTTTATCATTCTCATTTCAAAGGAACTTTACTCAAAATGTTCTGCCTGTGCCAATGGTCTCCGTATGTGTTGGGCAGGTGCTGCATTGGAGGACAGTTCAGCTGGGTGGGAAAAAATGTCTGATGTGTGGCTGAGCCATGGACCACTTGTGAAGACTTTATCAGACATGCTGGAAAGTAGAAAGCAAACCTGTTTTGTAGTTGTTGCAAAGCAAACTGTTGGCCATTAACTATTGATCACCACCTCTGTGCCACAGTATGTGCTGATGCAATGAGTCACACCCAGTAAGACTCTGGTCAGAGCCTTGCCTGCATCCCAGCCACGTTCTCCTGACTTCACTTTCTGCTCCTTTCCCCAATACCTTCTAGCTATGCAGCACCAGTGAGGGTGGTCCATGGTGTTTGTAATCTCCACCTATGCCCTTCTTCCTCAGTTTGAGAAATGATGAGCTGTTTCACCTTTGCAGCTGTGTTCATTTCAGACCATTTCAAATGCCTTTAAATTCATCCTTGGAAGGGACAGTTTAATAATTTTGTCTCACTGGGAGCAGTGGTTTCAAGCTGAAGTAATGCTTTGTAACTGAAAGGCAACTTCATTCTTCCATAAACAATACTTGCTGGAACAGGATGAAAGGGAATGCCACAGTCTCTTCAATCTCTTCATGGTCTCTCTTCTGATTTCTGCTCATGCAGCATAGGGATATGCTATAGATCAGCCTAAGCATGGCCTTCTCTGTGTTTAAAAGCAACCTTACTCATTTTTATTTTCCCTTTAGGCTAAGTCTTCTAAAGCTTTAGTGCTCTTCCCTGTCTTATTCCAGTGTCCTTCTCCCTTTTCCTCCTCCTCTACCCTTCACAGTTGCACAAACATTACTAGCTATCCAGTGTTCATAAGCAGCACTGTAAAAATGTGTTTGGGTGAAGGAGAAATTTTTTTAAAGAGAAATGTGTTTTAATTTTGGTTTGTTTTTCAGAAGGGATCCTAATTAGTTTACGCAGGGAGTGAATAGAGAGCATAAAAACTTTCTACTCAGACAGCTATTGTTCCCTCCACATGCATTTAAATTTCTTAGTACACCATAAAGAGCATATAAATTCAGCAAAGAGATGAGCAGACTGGTTTAAATGTTCTTTGGGTGCTAACTACATTTGCTTACAACTTGGCGTCATCCAGAGTCTCTTGAGAAAGGGAAATGCACCTAGAAATACAGCTCTCCAGGGGCTAGTAACTAACAGAAGTGAAGAGGGTTCTGGCAACCTGGCTGTGCCAGATGGGAAGCTTGTTGAAGGGAGAATTACAGTAGAGACATTGGCAATTTCATGGGAAGTACAGTGGCACACACAGGAGCTCTGACTGCTCTTGATGTTCGACAGGTGCTGCTGAAGAATTATCAGTAAGCTGAGCCTGAGCTGTGTGGTGTAAGTCCAGAGCTGAGCTTCTTCAGCCCTCAGGATAAAGGGCAGTAGCCAGGCTATCTCAGGGATATTTCTTGTGTATCAGCTTTCTACATATCTAATCCCATGATCAAAAGGAAGTTAGGTAGTCCATGTTTGTGTGTTTTCAAGAGAAACTTTCAGAATATGCTTCCTCATCTTCACTTTCTCTGTATCCAGTAGTTATTAAAAAATCAAAAGTATTTGTAGTACTGTAAGGTCATGATATTTTGATTGTATATATGGGGATATAATTAAGCATTGAAAGCTTAAGAGAAGTGCACCACTGTAGTGCCCTTCCATCTGCATTCCTGGGCTCTACTGGCTGTAGTGCTGCAGTATTTCTGTATTCTGCATTAGCTGGAGTGTTCTCCATTGGTAGCTTCTCCATTCTGCTCCTCCTCTGCTGTCTGCTCTCCTACAGGGTTGACTGAGCTGTCAGTTCAATAACTGGGCCAGAGCTGACCCAGCTTGCTCAAAAAAAAAACTATTAAAATTCTGCAGTGTAAAGTCTAAAAAACTGTAAGGGGTTTCTGGGTCTGATTTGCCCATTCCAGAAGTGAGCCAGAGGTTTTGTGGACTACTTAGTAATTTTCCTATACCTTTCACTATGGGAATTTCCTCTATAGCCTCTTAATCTGGTGCACTGAATACTGCCTTTTTGACAGTTCCAGGAAATAAAGCAAGGCAGGTTATGCTGAATGCTTATTCTCCTGTGTTCTTGTTTTTCTACAACTTGCTTTCATTCTTTGGGGCACTAATCCTCCCATGTCACACATTTTCTGTTCAACTTTTCTCCTCTGCTTATCTCTGGATTTGTTCTGTTGCCCTTCTTAATCCACAGGAGCCTTGGTGTCCTCAGGAGACACCCTTGCCAAGAGGCTTTTCTGGATTTGGGTAACACTGATTATTTCTCCTGCATTGCTGAAAATCGGCAATTACCTTTCAAACCATCCCTGAATAAGACTGAGCTGCTTAACCACTTGCCCACCAAAACCTGCTCACTGCACTCCACTCCTAATGGGACATGAGCTCTCAGTATAATATCATGGTCAGAAATAGTTGTTTCTGCATCTTGGCAAGTTCTGAAAAGAACTTTCTGCAGCTGCCAAAGTATTGTACTTTACTTTAATTGCTAGAATTTATTTGTGTGTGTGTGTTGGGCTGTAAGTCAAAAACAAAGTTCTAGTAACAGTGTTCTGGTCCTGGGTAAAATAGAAAATCTGAAAATTGTTTCTGTGAAGAACTTCAGCTATAGCCCAATGTATTAGTTTGGAAACAAACCAGTGGGAGATCGCAAGTCAGGATTAAAATTTAATAGGAAAATTAAAAAATAAGTGAAATAATACAAGGAAAAACACTGACAAAGTCAGATACAACCTGACACCCTGTTAGGGTGGTGGTAGCAGTCCAAGTGAAGTAGTTCTGCTGAAGCAGTGATCTTGTGGAAGGTCTGCTCTCCTCCTGAATGTCCAGTAGGAGCTCTTGTCCTCTGGGAACCCAGTAGACAGAGCTGACTTGGGCAGTTCCAAGGCCAGGTTATATCCAGGTGGGAATGCTTGGCTCCTCCCTCCTGGGTGGAGCATCTCACAATAAGATGAGATAATTCCATGAGTCATGCAGTGGTTTCTTGATGGCTCATTGACTGTTATCAGGGGTGAGTCATAGCAGGAGATAACAGCTAATGCCCCACAGCTGGTGGTAATAGAAAAATACATCTATATTGTAACCTAGGACACCCGAAGATGGGATCTCTTGTCTTGCTTTTAAAGAAAGGAAGAAGCAAAAATTAGTGCTAACAGGAGGGTGATGCTTATTGGAAATAGATAAACCGGGGTCAGAGGAGCAAGGAGGGAAGCACTTGGAGAGGTTTGAGTAACTGGGATGCAGTAACTTATCCCAGTGTTACCACACAGGCTAGAGCAGTGCTGGCTCACTCTTTGCTTCTATGGCAGGGGGCAGAGCAGGCTGTGGGAGGTGATGCTCACTGAGGTCCTGGGGGATTGCTTTACTTGGGGAAAAGCCTCGAATCACAAGGACTAGTCAGTTTGTGCAGTAGATGGGAAAGTGATCCGTAAAGAGTGTTCATGTATGTTAGTATATGTAGTGTGAAAAAACCCTATGAGATTTCTTTCCCTTCATTTTATCCCGAATACAGCTAGAAGTGAGAACTTCCCAGATGTTTCAGACATCATACTCAGCTTCCAGGAGAGCAGCAGCGTGCGACTCCTGAATATGTGCAAAGTGCTCACACATACTCTCTGGCAACTTGTGCCTAGCAGAATGCAAAGTAAACACAAGAATGCAAGAAAACACAAAGAAAGGATCTGTTAAACCCAGAATCTGGGAAAATGGGAACCCAGCACAGCTTCACAGGCTATGTTATGCTGCTCCTCACCTTTAGGCATGTCTTGTGCCTTGGATGTCAATGATAGTTGCCTGAAATTCTGCATGAGATATCACAGTGTGGGACTTTCTTTCCTTCTCCTTTGGTGGTTTTATTACACTGAGCTGGGCAGAACAACAGCAGATAGCCTGTAGTGTCCTGCAGTGGTAGAACGGTAACCTCTTTGGTCAGTCTTTAATTTCCGTGATTCCAAGAAGATCAGCAAGAAGGCTGAGTATTGTCAAGGCACATTTCCTTGCTGCTTGGGAAGGAGCTCCCATGTGAGGTGGCAGCTCTTACCAATGCCACTGCGATGCCCTCTCCTCTCATCAGTGTGAGAGGGAGATGTCTCCTCACCACAGCGGATTTCCTTTCTCAGAGTGCTGCTGCTGCAACAGGATGTGTAGCTTAATACAGTGCAGGGGAAGGGAGGCGTGGAGAGACAAAATAGCGCCTCTTGGTGTACTTTCTGCTCTTTTTTTTCAGCCTTTGATGGTCAGGTCCCTGTTTGCTGTTTGCAATGGGACAGAGCTCGTGTTTGTTGCCTAGAGGAGTTCTTGTTCTCCCCTGGTATCCTCTGGCCCCATTAGCATGATGAAAGCCCAGATAATTTTCTTTCTCAGACAGAGAGATGAGGAGGATTCAGGAGGATTGATTTCATTAAGATTGAAATAAACACCACATGTCTTGGGATCAATACGGCCTTAAGTATCTGAGCAGAATACTATAGATTTGTGTAGAAAATTCTGTATACAATCTCAGGAGTCAAGGAGCAGAGAAGTCAGGTCAGGCTGAAGTTGTATGACCAGATCACAAGGAGGAGAGTGGTTAAATTACCACGAAGATTTTTGGACTGTGATTTGTGAAATGTGTAGCAGTTCATTGACAAGTCCCTACTGTAAAGTTGGTTGGATTCTTTCCTTTTGTGGCATTTTATTAAGCTTTCTAGAACTTGAGTTAATGTCTGATGATTTGGTGCTATCTGCCTTGTGAGAAGGCTTAGAAGAAACCTGTTATTTCTGATTTGCCTTCTGTCTTCATTCACCTCCTTTGGTTTTAAGTTTCATGAACATTTTCCACCTGCAGCATGACAGGCTGCTGTGAAGGAACACTCCTGTTCTGCTGTTCCTAAGCAGCACGTCAAACTAAAACATAGCAAAAGATAGCAAGAACTTAGTGCAGCACCCTGGTGAGTGGAGTTTGTTAGTGGATTGGAGAATGGGAGCAAAATGTTTGAACAATAGCTGTATGAATCTTTTTATTTTTAATGAAAATATAGTAAGAGAAAAGTGAGGATAAACAGAAATGGAGAGATGAACTCTACATCTCTCAGGGATATAGCAGTGGACATAGCTCTCTTTGGTTCAGATAAAAGAACAGGCTGGTATTAAAACTTCATTTCATGTGAATGATAATCCAAAAACTATTTCAGAAGAGCTTTACAAAAATAAAATCAAAACCACAAATCCTAATCAGACAAATTCTGAAATACAGCTGATTATCCCATGGACTGGAAACATTGAATAAAATAAAAAAAATACATAACTATTTTTAATCATTATTATAAATTATAGTTCTTTTTCCTAAATCCGACATTTGCAGTTGTTTGGCTTGGGTTTTTTTCTCTGAGTGAACAAATCCAGATTTTCTTCACTTGGACATAGTTTTATTTTTAAACACAGCTTCCAGAAATGCATTTGTGTGGGATTGCAGTTGGGACCAGTGGAGAGCCATGGCATTTTGCCAGGCACTTGCCCTGTCCCTGCAATACAGATGGATTGCCAGGGTTCTGGAGAAAAACAACCCCAAAACTTTAAACAAATTATGCTTAATGGAAATAAACATTTTTTGCCCTTCTGTATAATGATTTGGATAATGTGCTGGCTGTGTGTTTCTGGAGGACAGAGGAAGGGGGAAGGGGAGAGGAGGGCAGAGACAGAGCTCTGCATGCCTGTAACTTGCTCTCCAGTGGATTCTCTGGGAAGCCTGTGGGAGAGACTGTCGTTTCTAAGCTTGGAGCGTTTTGTAACTTTCAGCCTGTCCTTCTATTAAAAGGTGGGCTGGCTGGCTGCAGCCAGCTATGATAAGAGCATTTATCTAGTGGTTGATTTCTTCCATATATGGATTTGAAAGACCAGGAAAAGCATACAGAACCATGTAATCATTTAGGTTGGAAAAGACCCTTAAAATCAAGTCCAGCTGTTAACCCAGCACTGCCAAGTCCACCAATAAACCACATCCCCAAGTGCCACACCTACACATCTTTTAAATACCTCCAGGGATGGTGACTCCACCACTTCCCTGGGCAGCCTGTTCTAATGATTGACTTATTTTAGTGAAGACATTTTTCCTAATATCCAGTCTAAATCTCCCCTGGTGTAATTTTAGGACATTTCCCCTTGTCTTATCACTTGTTACTTGGGCAAAGAGACCGATCCCCACCTGGCTATAGCCTTCTTTCAGGTGGTTGTAGAGAGTGATATGGTCTCTCCTCAGCCTCCTTTTCTCCAGGCTAAAAAACCTCAGCTTCCTCAGCCATTCTTCATCAGAATCATGTTCCAGACCCTTCCCCAGCTCTGTGGCCCTTTTGTTGCAGTTGCTCCAGCCCCTTAATGTCTTTCTTGTAGTGAGAGGCCCAAAACTGAACACAGGACTCGAGATGTGGCCTTACCAGTTCCCAGTACAGGGGGACAATCCCTGCCCTGGTCCTGCTGGCCACACTATTGCTGATCCAGGCCAGGATGCCACTGGCCTTGTTGGCCACTTGGGCACAGCTGGCTCATGTTCAGCTGCTGTCGAATGGCACCCCAGGTCCTTTTCCTTGAGGCAGCTTTCCAGCCACTCTGCCCCTAGCCTGTTGTGCTGTGTGGGGTTGTCATGAGAGACCCCAGTGCAGGACCTGAGACCTGACCTTGTTGAACCTCATACAGTTGGTCTCGGCCCATGGATCCAGCGGGTGCAGAGCCTTCCTGCCTTCCAGCAGGTCAACACTCCTACCCAGCTTGGTTTGAATTGCAGGCTGACTGAGGGTGCACTCAATGCCCTTGTCCAGATCATTAATAAAGGCATTAAACAGCACTGGCCCCAATACTGAGCCCTGGTAAACACCAGGTGTGACCACTTGCCCACTGGATTTAACTCCATTCACCACCACACTGGGCCTGGCCATCCAGACAGTTTTTTACCCAGAGGCCATGCACCCATCCATGTCATGTATATGCCTTGTATATTTACTGTGTACAGCTTTGACACTCTCTTCCATGTCATGCACCTGAGTTTTGCTGGGGTTTGGTGGTGACAATGCCATGAAACCAATACCTGGTTGGGTTTGTTTTTTTAACATAAAGAAGGGCAAGCAGAGCATGCTGCAGGCTATAGCCTACCTCACAGAAGAAAAGGCAGCATAGACATATCTTTGGTTTTTCAAGATGGTGCTGTTAAATCTTTTCTGTCACTTCTGTTGCTATGGGGTTAGTTCTTTGTAATAGCAAACCTTTGGGTGATCATGTCAAATGCAGAGATCATTCGGAGAGAGAGATGTGGAAAGGGAAGGGAAGTAGGAGGGCTCAGATTCCAGCTGATGACAAACAATGAATCAGTGTTTGTCTCAGAAGAGGGCCATCAGAAATTTTGCGCTTTACTTTCAATGACTTGTTTTTGGGTCTGATACTTCACTTGAAAAGGCTTTTTTTACCTTCTCAAATCTTCTTTTTCCTTCTACTTTTCTTTTTTTTTCTTAGTGTATAAAAGGAAGGTGGATCTCTTCCAAATTCCACACAGCCCAGGAATATTTGCTTTCTGCAGCACGGCTGTGAACACAGAGAACTTATTCTTGCAAATGGTTTGATCCTTCAATCCACAAAATACCGGATCAAATTTTGAAGGTTTTTGTGGCTGAAATGTACCTGCTGTCCTTGTTTGAGCCAGTTGAAGTGGTCACTGAACTTCCTTCCAGAGAAGCTGCTTTATCATGCTGTCATTTCTTACATTGCTTTACTGGTGAAGGGGAAGCAAAACAGTGTTACAGGGGGAGCCTTTTTAGTGCTTTCCAGTGTGCAAAGTAGGTGCATTTGGTTTCATTCTCAAAATATGCCCGTTGCCTTTAGCTGGCACAAGTGTTTTGGAGAAGTTATCTTGCCCAGATGTCTTATGCTTCTGGAAAACACTGTGCTGGAAATGCCTGGATATGCCTTGAAGGCTTACTTCTATTCTTGGGTCAAGGCTGAAAGGGAGGACTGTTTTCTTGGTTTCTGAATGTTTCTGTGCAGATTGAGCTGAAAGTTCAGGAAGAATGTAGAGAGGTAACCAATCTCAAATACTTACTTGCTTCTTACTGTTTTTCAAACTGGAAGTTCTGAAAATGGATTAATTCAGAATTTTGTACCTTGGCAACTGGGAACTTTCTGACCTGGTTAAATGAACCCTTTGTTTTGCTGTTTCCTTCCAGATGTGATAGGAAGATGGAAAAAAATCAGAAGCAGCAGTGTGGTCATATGAGATTTCTTTTAAGGATATTAACTGGTTTTTCTGGAACTTGGTTGCAGAAGTTAATTATCTCCTTCCATGTCCTTTATTCAGGCTGCAGTTCACTTCATTTTGCCTTTGTTTTGCCGATGCTTAGGCTGTCCCTTAGCCTTTGTGCTGCACTACTTGTGAAAGTGAGAATGTAGTTAGTGGCAGGACAGCCAGACCTTCTGTGGACTGCCTCACCTGGCCACAGCTTACCCATCCCTGAGCATCCACACCAAGCCTGTCCTGTTGGTCTCTACCATGGCATGGAGGGAGTGGCTGCCCACCTGTGAGTGGTGCCTCTGTTCGTCTCCTCAGAAGAGAGACACACACTGCCTTTTCCAGTTGTATTGGAATTTGCAGGACTTCCAAGGGCCTCAACCCATTACTGTTAGTAGGAGAATACAGCAATGGGAAAACAAAGATGGTTTTCTGCTGGAGGAACTGGCAGTCTTTCAATCTGCTTTTGTGCCATAGGTAACTTCAGTTATTCTTCTCAGGGAAGCCTGGCCCAGGGAAGAGTCCTGGCTTTTCCAGTGCAGGTCATTCCTCTGCTCTTGAACCCAGTTTTGGTACTGGGACCAACCTCCTAACACATTGCCACCATTTTCATGCCTTCCTGTGCTTTCTGGAGCAGACTTTCTGGACATCCCACCCCAAATCTTTGCCTCCTACCCAGCTAACTGCCAAAGTCTGCTTTTGGGAGTTGTCTGGGATCTGCACCCCTCCTTACCAGCTAAATAGCTGTCTCAGTAGCAGATGAATTTCCCCAGATCCTGTGTCACTTGCTTTTGTGTAACCCTCATTCCTGTCCTGGGGGCTGTTTTGTGCAATCCCAGTGGGCTAAAGGCACGGCAGACCTTCCTTTTATTCGTGGTGTTAACCTTTGTTGGCTCATTCCATTTGCTTGTATGTGAATGTACCAGGAAACTGAGCTGAAGAGGGATATGTTGGCTTAGGGTGGAGAAGTACAGGAAAACGTTTGGATGGAGGGTACTTGCTGGTGACTTCACTGCTTTTTCATGGAATTAAAGCTAAACTGCTGAGAAATAAGTGTCTGAGTAAAGTTTTCTAACATTGAATGAAGTGTAAATTCTCAGGGATTTGGGTAACATACCAAAATAAAGGCACTGTGTAAAGTAAATGCCTTCTGTGTGGCAACAAGACCTTGGATGGTGGCAGGGACAAGAGCCTTGGATCCCTCATATATTAATAAAATGTTTCTTTCTGGTTTCTTCAGCTTGACCTCACCAGACCCATTGAAGATCAGGGCCCTTTGGATGTGATCATACATAAACTGACAGATGTAATCCTTGAAGCAGACCAGAATGACAGCCAGTCATTGGAGTTGGTTCAAAGGTTCCAGGTAAGTGGTTCTTTCTGCATTTCAAGCAGGAGTATGATTTTGGTGCAGCAAATTCGGTCTGATTACTGTGCAATTCGTAGGGGTTTGATGAAAAGAGCTGTCTGGCACACTGTTGCCCTGCTACTGATAGCCCAGCAAAGTAGTTTTGTCAGTTTAAAATGGACTTGCACCTTGGGAAGGTTTTGTGTTGTATCAGTAAGGTCAGTTAGAACCGGTTTCCCACCTAATGTTCTTATGTAATTTCAAGGATATTAGTGCTGCTCATAAAGAGGAGCAGGTGTTTGCAGGGAACTTTATGTGCATCTCTCCATGACAGAAGCCACTGACTTAATTTGGCCCAGTTCTGTCCTGTCTTCCCAGTTCCTGAAATGCTAATTTCTGTAACATCAAGATTACTGAGTGACTCTGTCCTCTAGTGCTGAAAATTCTGTTGGTTTTTTTTTTTTTCCTCTCAAGTTTACATTGAAGGTCAGAAATATGCAGGGTGTCGTGGTACAGAGAACAGTTTTCCCAAAGAAAAAGTGTCTTCAAAACTCATTCATTAGAAAAAGATTCTCTCCCAATGCCTTCCAAACTTTTCTAGTGAATAAGATACAGAGTAGGGTCCCTGTGAGCAAGCATCTGAATGGTATCCTCTCTCCAATAAAGTAAGGCCTTAAGCTTTTGCTTCTGCAGGAGACTGAGTTGTGCTATATCACTGGTGTACAGTAAGCTTCCACAGTAGTAAAACGCCTAACCAGGAACCAGTGGGGCAGAGCACAGGCCTTTCAGTGTTGAATTACATGACAGAATGTGTTTTTAGAGTATACTCTCATGTAATTTTGTATCCAGGGGAGAAACTATCTGGAAATTGCTGCCTGTCTCTATCTGTCCTGCATAATTTTTAAGATTATGAAAATCATTAGAAATTAAGGGAAGCATATTCCCTAAGAAAAAGAAATTGTGTGAATACTTTTGTATAGTGTGTGTGATGGAGTTGTTTTGGGTTTTTAAAACTAAAATCAATGAGCAACCTAGAAAATGTATGACCACTTGCAAGAAAGCTATTTGTATGAGTGAGGTGTTATATAAGCACTGTGGTATTTCTGGCACCTACACACAAGTGGAAATAATGTGGTTCCCTTATTGTTGATTAAGTTGACTGAAAAAGTTCTGATGATCTTAACCAGACCAAACAGTGCAAAATTCATTATGCTTTTTTCCTGCTATTGAATATAAATGTGACAGCAAGATGATACCTGGCACCAGTCTTACTGTTGGCTTCATAAAGCAGTCCTCCAGGAAGCAGAGAGCAAGGGATCCTTGACCACAGAAGGAGGAATGATCTGCCAGACTGCATTTATGACCTTTTTAAGAATGACTTTTTTTTCAGATCTAGGTTATAGAGGCCTTGACCATCTAATCTGCAAAGAGCTAAGGAGGAAAGTGGCTTCATATTTTCATGACACTGTGTCCATGCTCTCTGGAGTCTGTGATGAGCCCTTGTAGGGTCTGGCAGAGAGTGCTAATAGAACAGGAAGCCTCTTTGCATGCCATTTTTCCTTGCCATTTTATGACTGTGTTCAGTTGCCTTGAAAAAAGAAAATTACAGGAGAATGAAAATAGTATGGAGGAGTTGCCTGTTGACAGTGGGATTTTTAGCTCCAGAAGACCTTTAGGACTGAGCTTTCTGAGGTCTTATTCTAGCTGAATGTAGTATGGACTGCAGTTTTCTGCACTGAAAATCAGTGATGAGTGCCCAGTGATCTCATCCAAAGCAAAAACAAAGACTGCATGCAGCACCTAGTGTAGTGCATGAGATGAAAAGTGGAGAAATATCTCTATTTGCTTTATAGGACACTTAAATCCTTATTTTGGGGATGACGATTATTTGTAGAGATGATGGTCAGTCTCCCATCCTATCCAACTGTAACACTGGATTGAACACAGTTTATTAGTTAACTAGTAAAAATTGGTTATAGTCCTCAGTGGTTCCTTCTTGACCAGAGATACATGGAGGGAAGTCAGGTGAAGAGGCAGAGTCCCCAGGGTGCCTTTCACTTACTGGTGCTACAGTTCCTGCCTTCTTGGTAAGAAAGAAAAGCAAACTACCCCAGTTCCTGCCTTCTAGACAAAGTATTTGAAAACTGAGTATGTTTTGGCTCATGTAAGGCATTGGGGAATCTTTGTTGTGCTTTCATTAGAGCAAAATGCTCTCTGAGCAACTGCCTGTCATAGCTTTACAGGGGCTTGAGTAGCTTCATTCATTGCAGCTTCATATTGCATTCAAAATGATGGCTTGAGCGATGGAAAATCAATAGGGTTATTAATTTGTCTTTCAGAGCCTTTCCTGAACAGATTCTCTTTGCATTAGCCTACTTAAAAAGATAGATCAGACACAGATTTTATGCCTAGTCTTTTGCTATGAGGTTGATGAAAATTTAAAATGTTTTCTTCCCTGCTGCCCTTCAACTCTTGACTCTCCCACTCTGGAGTTGTCCAGGATGGGCTCTTCTAATCTTGACTGACGAGCTTTCTTAGAAGGGTTTGGGACTGAAAGGAAGGAAAATTAGGGAAATATTTTGGAAGGGAAGGAGGTAGGGGACTTCTCAGCTGAGAAAAGGCAAGCAAAAATCCAAATGAAACTATTACATCTTAGTAATTCTTTCTAATTGGGGGCACAGGGTGATACAAAATTGAAATGATCTATTTGCACCTGAATTCATGGGCCAATATCTGTGTTTTTCCCATTTGAAAAATAATGGTGTCTTAAATTTGTTGGAAAAGCCTCATAAACAGTAAAATTAACTAAAAATTTGTCATTCAAGTGCTAGCTGTTAGGATAGCTTCCTGTGGGTAAGTATTTGCAAGACAAAGCAGCAGTGGACTTCTGAAGGCTAAACAGGGCAGCTGAGTACTCAGAAAGTTGCTTTGAGATGTACAGAGAATAGGAATGTAACAGAGAAAATCAGTTTCCCCTTCCCTTTGCCACACGACTCATCCCTCCCAGCCACTGCAGAAATGTCTTTTAGATTTAGAGGCAAACAATTTTGAGGTGTTTGTTGAAGACCCAATATGCCTTCACCTTTCCTTTAGGATGGAGGTGTTTCTAAAAAGAGACCATCACAGCCTAAGACAACAAAAAGGAACTTTTAAGTCTGAATCTGATGCAAACTCTTTAGAAAAGCTTGTCTTTACATCTGTTTCTCCCTTGGAAAGTGTTGTCCTGTTTTTACAAGCAGTCATCATCATGTTTATGTGGGCAAACACAAATCCAAATGGTGTTATTATTTATTTTGCTAACTTTTTTTGGAATTTTTTACGGAACTTTGTTTAATATTAAACAAAAGATTATATAAGTTTTATTACTTAGTAATAAAAGCAAGTCAATGAATCAGTGAGTCTCTCTTATCATCTAATGACCTATTATTTGCAGTAAATACTGTATCAACTTCCTGTTAAAATATTTAAAAAATCATTAGCTACCTTTTTTGGGTAAAATGACAAGCAACTCTATTCTCGCCTATACACAGGCCTCTCAAGGATAGTATTTTGTTTAAATCACTGGGTTATATCCAGAGGTGTATAATAGGGAGTATGAAATATTTGGTCTCTTTTTGATTTCAAGTTTCATTGCTGGCCTTCTGCCAGTAATGGGGATGGTACAAAGCATGACTTAACGCCAAGCCTGGAATACAAACAAAGGAGGATCTGCTAAAAGTCCCTGTTTCTTCTTGTTTGCTTTTATTATGTCAAAGATTAGAAAGAGGAAAACATAGATGTTCCCTGGGTCAAGCTGAACTGCAGCCCAAGGACAGAGCCCTTTCAGTCTGTTGTTGGAAAGCCTAAATATCCTCCACATTGTTGCCTGAGTGGCTGGAGTCTGCTGTTGGGTATCAGTCTTCAGTAAACCCACCGAAGTGAAGAGCAGAGTTGTTTTAGTTGTTTTGCTGGAAGGATGAGAAAAGATTTGAACATTCAATGTTGAAAGGCTGTGCTGTACCGAAAGCTCTCTCTTGACTTCAGTGTTTCTCTTTTCCTTCTTCACCTGCATAATTTTGAAGTTCATGTCTATAGTAGCTCACCTGCTTTCAAACTTATTAGACAGAAACCCTTCATGTTTATCCAGATCTGTATTTCTGATAGTGGAGTCATTCTGTGCCATGGGGAGAGTGCTGTTACTTAGGCTACATCAAGAGTTTTCCAGTCTGTTAAGTGATCTTCACAGGTCTAAATTCAGTAAAACATGATGCCTGAGTGTGCAACAGTTCCTAGTAAAGAATCAGAGTTAATGAAAGTTTTCACATCAGGTCCTATGATTGTTCCTGTGAAACTAACCAAATTGACTTTCCTTCTTGTAATTTCTTGTTGTAGGGAATTGGTATAAGACTCAGATTTTTAAATTACCTTTTTCAAGTAGTTCTGTGTGCATGGGTATTGAAACTTTCTTTTGCATGTGCTGGTGATGTACTGGTCAGAGGTGCAGGAGACTGGGAAGGTGCTGGCAGCCTACAGGCCCAAGGGGAGGCTGGATGATTTGCTTTGGGGATCCTGGTGCAACTAGATGGTTTTGGTTTTGAATGCAGAGTTAAATGCTTTGTGATGGAAATCCGAGCAACGAACAGCATGTGAGAAGAGATGCAGAGTTATGAGGGCTTGAGTGCATTTTGATGATTTTGTCCCCTGAACAGCTTCAACAGTTAATCTCTAGCTGTGTTCAAACAGAAAGGACACCTATAAATACACTGACCTTGTTCTGCATTGAGGGTCCTTTACTTCAAAGGGGGAGCTGTTTCTGGATTCAGTTAAAAGAAGAGATGTGTGATCTGTCCCCAGATTAGCTCTTGGAGGAGTCCTTTCCTTTACTTAGATGACACAGATCTTCACTGCCCTGCTCTGAGTTTTGCCATTCCTGCAAAACTGTCTGTCTGAGTGCCTAGGCCTGCAAATGGAGAAGTGTTGGGGAATAGTACCTGTCACAGGTTTAATGCTGAGAGATTTACTTGTTTTGCAAAGAGAGCTCATTTGCTCAAAAGCCTTTGTTTGGAGAGTTTGAAGGGGCTGTTGCCTTGTACTCAGTGCAGTTCTTCTTGACATTAGAGTAGGTTGTTAAAGTCCTCCAGACTCTAAATGGCTTTTGGAAAACAGCTCCCACCTCCTTCATCTTCATCAGTTATTTCATGTTTGCGTTAAAGAGCTTTTTGGAGGCTCGTTAAGGCAACAGGATGAGAAATCAGCCACTGGAAAGTCAGCTTAGACACTCACTTCTCTTGACATGTTGACTGGTGTAGAATGGCCTTGAGATTGTGCCTTTATTCCTGTTAAACTTCGTTATGCTGTGGCAAGCTTAGTGCTTGGATGATCTTTTAATACGGTTTAGAGCTATTATCGTTAGAAGTAAAGCACTGTGAGGTTCCTTTACAGAAAGCATAAAAAAGTCAGGCTCCCTCTGGAAACACTTAGAGTAATGTGAGTCAAATTAACAAGTGGAATACATGAATCCCGGGAAAGCAAGGATAGTTCTCAATGCTGAGGTGAACATCAGGAAGATTTGGGAAGGTACACAAGGAGCTAATAGACAGAAAAAATATTTCTTCCTTGGAGAGCAATAAAGGCGATGGCATTCAGGGACAGGAGGAAGATATGTGTGAGGGGAAGGATTAGTATGTGCAGAGTAGGGGCTGGGCCAGGATGGGAGTCTGGGGAGGTTGAAGTCAAGGTGGAACCAGAGACTGGTCGAGGCAGAGGAGTTGTTACCACAACAGGTGACAACAGGTAAAAGGAAGAGCTCATATACACGTCAGAAGTGCTGTCAGAGCTCTGCTGACGCCACGTTTCAGAGCTGTTACTTGTTCAGTCTAGGTGCTCTGCTCGCCTGCTGCCCCATCAGGATATGGGCTGTCTATAAGAAGCTTGTCGTCTCAGTGTGCTTGAGAAAACACATGGTCTTCCCTGGTAACTCCCTGTCTTGTAAACTGAAGCACAGAGGGACAAAAGAGCTCTCTTGTGCTCTGGAGATGTTGAGATACTCAAGTACAGTTTCACTATCAGCAAGTTCAAGCTAATGCCCTAATCACTGGATCATGTCAGCTCCACAGGGTGTCTTTTAGGTGCTGCATAAAAGGGCAGGTATGCATAGACATGTGTAGGTGTTTAAGAGGCATTAGGTAATAAGATACTCTAGCTCTTAGAAAAAATAAAATCTCATCTGTATTTGAAAGCTGATTGCTCTGCTTAAGACTCTGGAAGTACTAGGGGCAGGAGACTCATGAAAACTGTATATTCTGGGGTATAGTGACTGGAAATTAACCCAGCTTCTGTTCCAGTGAGCTGATGGGCTTTTTATCCAGGCTGCACTATGAAGGTGAGACAACAGCTGGGTCTGACAGTCTTGAAGACCAACTGTGCAAAAGGCTGTCCCTTACATTTCCCACAAGGCACCAAGGTTGAACATACTTTTGGGGAATTAATTCTTTGTGTTCTGCAGGGATTACACAGTAATGTCAGACACAAGTATTGCCACTGAGGAGTGCCTCATGCCCTGTGAAGGAAAGCTGCTTGTGTGCTGTGGGTGATGCAGTAGGCTCATTAAACCCCACTGGTGGATCCTCTTAACCTCAGATGAATAATCCCCTTTTAGCAGCTATTAGTTCAGACTATGTAGTGAGCAGAAAGCAACAGTTTGCCAGTCCTGGAGTGGGGGAGAAGTCTGCATCCTCAGTTAGTGTCTGGAGCAAAATAATTTTCTGGGAATAGATTATGCCATTCTTTTCTCCAGCAAAGTGCATCTCCTGGGGCCACCTCATCATACTCCAAAGTGTCTTTTGTAGTATGTTTTCTTCTTTGAAATAGTCAATTTAAATGAAGTAGAACTTCATGGAAGTCCCTTAATTGCAGGAGCATTTGCAGGAATGGATTTAAAGAAATAAGTGGAAACATTAGGATGGCTCTGGGAAGTTGGGTAAAACAGAGATGCTAACTTCGGGTATATATGTCTAATTTTGAATAGGGTGAGATGGATGCGTGTGTTTCCCATTGACTTTATGGAGCCATGTTGGGGCAATGATGAAAGAACTCAGCTTCTGTTTTAAGAAACAGAAGGAAGTTTTGTTGGGTTTGCAAGGCCAATACCTGGCAGCTGTGTCTGTGTTTGTGGCCAAGATGCAGTAGTGCAGTCATGACCTCAGTGAATGGGGAATTGAGTTCCCAAGATGAAGATCCATGAGGTCATTAACTTTGCTTTGTTCTTGTAATCAGGAAAGGAGAGTATGAAGTTAGAGAAGTAGCAAGCAATGAAGACACAGTGAAGCAGCAATCTCTTCAGCTCTGCCAAAAAAAATTTCAGCTCTTATCATCCAGCCCTTAACACTGTCTTCAGCACAGCTAGAGGACAGCAATAAAAACAACATAAAAGAATCCAGATGTATTTCTGAGCCTAGTTCAGATAGTGGTGATGTTCACATGCAATAACTGAATGCAAGGCTGACCCTAACATAGCTGTGTACCATCTTTCTTCTCCTAATGGCTTTTCTCAGCCCTGCTCCCAGCTCTTACTATGGCACTTGTGAGTGGATGTGGTTGAAACACAGGTTTTTGCTCCTGAGTGTGAGTCTAGAGGAGGAATTTGCCATCTAAAACAGTTAACTGTCACATTTGTGTTTGTTTCAAGTATCAGTGTTTTGACCGTCTGGTGACTTTCTGCATTGCTGAGGTCCATTTGGCTCCCCAAAGAGAAGCTGGACATCGAGGTTTTTAACATTGTCTGTTCTCTTCCCCATCTCATTACTTTTCTACACTCTTCAGCCAACCTAATGCCGTTGTTTTTCTTATATATTGTTTTGCAGGAGTATATTGATGCTCATCCAGAAACCATTATCCTGGACCCTCTCCCGGCTATTCGTACACTTCTGGACCGATCCAAGTCTTATGAGCTAATTCGGCAAATAGAGGCATACATGCAAGGTAGGCCAATATCTGCTCTCCCTGGAGGCTTTTATTGTGACTAGAGAAGGAAGCAGCTTCCTTCAAGAGGCTGGATGGGAAGTTTGAAGTGGTGGTTTTGGGCCCCCTGCATTCTGTCTCTCCATGGGAGCACAAACACTGAAACATTCCCGTGTCACAGGATTGCCCTCTGGAATCCTGTGCTCTTCTTTTTCCATATACACAAGGGAGGTTTGTATCTGATTAAAAATACGATGTGGATTTAATGGGGAGCATATTTACCACAGTGAGCACTCTCAGAAATCTTTTGGAAAGCATTGTCTTGTGTGTGCCGGTAAATTGAAATGACTGTACAAATTCAACAGCTTGAAATAAGAATCCTGAGACCTGAAATTGAGGGAGAAGATGAAAAGTTGTTTTTGGAAAGGAGCAAAAGAAATTAAAGTGTAAATAGAGCTAAGGTCTTTGAGAAGTGATGGAAGCCTATTGCACAAGGTAATTGCTAGGAGGATCATAAATGCACTTCTGGTGCTGGCTTGTTACCTGACATAGTCTGTTGCCCTTAATTGGTATCATTTGAGTTATATTCCCATGTTTAGAAGTCATGCCTTTTCAACCTGAATAAATCTATTTTAACCATTGTAACTGTTGGGTTAAGTTAGTCTTTCATTGCCTTTCAATTTCTGCTACTTTATGCTCTTGAAACATTTATTGGCTTTTGAATTTAAATCTACAGTAGCTCTGAAGTAACTCTTTCATATGTTAGATGACTGTAATTGGGGGAATTGCATTGCTGAACAATGTTCACATGGGGTGTTATTGGAAATACCACTGAGATTGTGTTATCACTGTCTTGATGGGCAGATAAGAAGCTCCGCAATTTGTAATTTTATAGTTGTGTATTTACAGACACATTATTTGCACATATTTTCCTGGCCCTGCTGGCAGTGTCATTATATAAAAATAAGACTAATAATTCACAGCACTCTCCCTTGTCTTTTGTAGTCTCTTAGGGAGAAAATGCTGAATTAGTTTAGAAGGATTTTGTTTTGGAGTGGTTATTGCTGTTTGTGAGTGGGAGAAAGGTGCTGAGGGAAACCTGTGCTCTGAGGAAGTGGTTGGGATTTTGTTCTAGCAGCAGAGAGATTCAGTAGGGTTTGGTTTTGTTCTTTTTTTTCGTAAATTGCTATCAGTACTATTGTTATCTCTATGAGAACAATATGTTCAGGAGAGCATCCAGTTTTTATGTCTTCCGCATATTTCAGCCTCCTTTGGTCAAACTGGTGAGAAAAAGAAAAAAAATGCTTGAGGAGGAAAAAGAAAAAGGAAATTTGTATTCACGTAAAACACACAATTTAAAGAGAAGCTGTTAATAAAGTTGAGGAATGAAGTAAGGAACAGCTTTAACTATCGTCACTGGCTGCTGCAGTGTTTGGTGACCATATTTCCCCTGACCCTGTGTCCCCCTCCCCCCAGCACTTTCCTCCCCAGTCTGATCTTATTTCTGTCTCATAATCAGAAATATCATGACCAAGACCTTGAACCAACTCTGTGTTTAGCAGGGGAAATCTCAGGAGAGCTGAATAATTGTCTAACTTCTTGTTCTGGCCTAAGTAGATCAGCCTGTGTATTCCCGCACATGATGATCTGCAGTAAGAGGAAAGTTACACCCCTGTAGGCAGTGCTGTGTGCTTTTTTCCCCCTTCCTTGTTTCCACCTGCTAAGTCATGTTTTATGTTTTGCAACTGTCATATCACATCCCAAGGCCATGAGCACTTTAAAAACTCAAACAAGAATTAATACATCTGTGAATAGCATGAGCACTTAGGAGCCACATCTTTATTGTTGTGGAATTTCATTATGGAAGTGACTACTAAGAAAATAATATCCTAGTCTTTAGCTGTAACTAGAGAGCCCATTTTATCACAGGATACAAAATTAATGTGATGGGTTAACTTCAGTGCAAGGGATTATCTCTTCCAAAGGAGTGTTGTGAACTCACGAGGGGTGAGTATATATGTAAGGAGAAGCCTTGTGCTATTTGAAGTACTTCAAAAGAAAATTTAGTTTTTATTTACATACTGGTTTTGGATTTCAGTGATTATTGCCTCTATAAATGAAGTATAATCTTGATTTACGATCCTCAGTTTACACTTTATTTCAACCCTGTAGACCTTACACCAACTGTATGACTGTCCTGGGTTGCAATATAGATGTATTTAAGTATTCTATTACCACCAGCTGTGAGCCGTTAGCTGCTATCAGCTGCTAATGACCCACTCCGGATGACAGACAATGGGCCATCAGGGACCCACCGTGTGACTCATGGACTTATCTCATCCCATTGTGGGATGCTCTGCCCAGGAGGGAGGAGCCAGGTGTTCCCACCTGGATATAACCTGGCCTTGGAACTGCCTGAGCTAGCCCTGTCTACTGGGTTCCCAGAGGACAAGAGCTACCACTGGATCTTCAGCTGGAGACTAGACCTTCACAGGATCACCGCTTCAACTGGACTACTTCAGTTGGACTGCTACTACCACCCTAACAGGGTGTTAGGTTGTATCTGACTTTGTCAGTGCTTTTCCTTGTATTATTTCACTTATTTTTAATTTCAGTCTTGACTTGTGATCTCCCACTGGTTTGTTTTCAAACCAACACAATGACTAAAGATTTGCACCAGTTGGGTTAAAGAGAGGGTTACCACATGCTCTGCTGAGGTGACTGCATTCTGCAGCACTAGAGCCCCATGGTCTATGAACAGCTTCATTTTAACTGTAATTATCTTTCAGATGTCCAAATTGCTGTCCTTTTAACAGAGAATTCTCGATGCTTCCTGAAAAAAGGAATCCCCATTTGAAGTGTCTAAACTGGGCATGTGGACATCGTTAGGCTTTCCAAAAGTCCCGTATCTTCCTTTTTATGGAGTCAAGTGTCTGAGTGATAAGTACTTTGATCCAGCCTCCTGAGGGTGGGTTGCTGAGACACTTTGTGGCTGAAACACTCCTTGTCTCTGCTACCACAGTCTGTGGCCGCTAAAGGAACTGAGGTGGAGGAGAGCTAGTAACTAAGCTAGAGCTGTAAGAATAGTCTGAGGGAAAGCATGGGGTTGAACCTGGGCTTGCCATGTCCTAGTCTGACACGGTAACCACTCAGTCTTTGTGGAAATAGAAGGTTCACAGACTTGCCCAATCACTGAAGTTGGAAAAGGCCTCTTGGGAATATACAGTCCAACACCCTGCTCAAAGCAGAATCCTCTAGAGCAGGTTCCTTAGGTCCATGTCCACTTGGAGTTTTGTGTATCTCCACAGATTCAGACTGCATAACCTCTCTGAGCAACCTGCTCCAGGATTGAACCTGGTGTGCTAGCATGATAGTAGCAGTGCTGAGGTGATTTGCAGAGATTGTTGCTTTATTCAGTATAGATAGTGATGTCTCCCTTGGAATGAAGTAGGACTCTCTTCTGTGGAAAAAAAAAAAAAAAAAAAAAAAAAAAGAGAAAGCTTTAGGAGATATTTTAACATTGATTTTAATGGATTCTATTTTGGAATTAATAGTCGGGCTGGGGCTTCCTCCTTTTCCCGGTCTCTGTTATTTTGAGTGCAAGCTGTAAAAGAACTAGTTATTCTGCAACCTGTGCTTCTGAATCCTTTTGAAAAGGATTTGAAAAAGTAAAGGTTGCATTCCCAGCTAGTGTCCTACATAGCCAGCAGGTCTATGTTGAAATAAATCAGTGAATAGATTTTTTTTGATGTCACAGTTGTTCTCTCAGCAGTTGTATTGCTTTGTTTACTTATCTGTGAAGAATTGCTTCTTATATAAAAGTGCTCTCGATCAGTTTCAGGGATGTTTGGTGAAAGATTAGGAGCATTGTTTAATGAAAATTTCATTTTTAACAGGCTCTTGTATGGTTGGAACTGTGTCAGGCTTTTTAAAGCTCTAACCTAACAAAAATAACTAAAATTTTTAGATGCTGTGTTGAAAAGCTGTGATCCTTCAGGTTTGAAATTCAAAATCTAGCACTTAAAATTATGCTTAAGAAGGTAATGGATGATCACTGTGACTGGGCACTAAGCTTTTCATATTACATTTTTTGTTTTAAGATTAAAAGCTTTTGAAATTCCCTACATGTCTTACAAGTAATAATCCAAATTGAAGGAACTTAAACCAAAAGTGAAGTAAACATGCTACTCAGTCAGTGTGCTATCTAGTTAGTGCTCCCATGTGCTGCTCAGCTTCCTCTGCTGTCTCAAGTGACTTACTGGTTTCTCTGATAACGTTTGAACTTGCAGACCCTGAAGTTCATTTCTTTAACCACTTGTTCCTGGCTTTTTCTTCCATTGTTTAAAAAATTTGTTGTTCTTAAATTCTTAAATTTAACTCCAAATCCAAAATTTGTACAGACACTAGTCTTTGCAGAGTTCTCCTAGAAGAGAGAGCTGCATGAGCTGAGGTGCAACTCCTGAATTTCTCTTTCTCCTAGCAGTCATCTTTGAAGTATGGGAGCTATTTCCTTAGGACACTCTAAAAAGTATACACCCCTTTAGCTTTGATATTTTCATCCTGCCATGTAATCAAAATTATTTATGTTTGATTGTTTACTATTATATGAGATGCAGTTGCTGCTGTATGTGCTCCTTTCTCATTTTGGGGGATATTACAGAACAGATCACAGCATCCTTCTCTGTTCCCTGGATTTCTTTTTATCAGATTCTGTCCGTCTTAGAAATCCTCCTCGCACAACTGCACATATCTTTTGTTACTAGGAGGGGAGCTCAGTATGATGTAATGGGTTAAGCATTTGATTTGGAGCTCAGGGTTTTCTGCTTGGCGCTGGTTCTGCCTTGCTGCATGATTTTGGGCATATGTGCATCTCTTTCTTCTCCTGACACTCATCTGCCTGTCAAGATGCCACATTGTTTTGGGCAGGAACTTTTTTCCAGCTATACACATACACACATACTCTGATACAGCAAGGCTCTGTGCCAAGCAAGCTGTGTAGGTATTGTTTGAACAGGAACCGTGGAGCTGTTGTTGAGTAGAAAACTGCATCTACAATTCAGCACCAAAGCAGATAGTTGGGAGGGGTTTTTTTGGACATTATGGAGCATTTACACTGCTGGAGCAGTGCATACTTAGAACTTCTCAAAATCAGGCCACCCAGTTAAAAGTGCATGAAAATAGCTGTATATGCATAGCTTTAGGCATTCACCTTTTGAAACTGTAGCGTCTTCTTTCTGTGGCCTACTTTTCAGAGCAGTTTTGGTCAGAGGGGAGAGAAGAATAGTCACAAAGGTCAACTTCAGACACCTCTTATTTTTGTTTGAAGCTCCTATTAAAGTGAAAAGAAAAATCTGTCTTCAATTTAAAGCCTCTCAATCACCCACCCAGGTGTCACTTCTCTACGTAGGGACATATCAGTAAAGTATCTTTAGTTAGGGGGCTGATGTCAGCTACTGTAAATAACCACACCAGGTTTGGGGTGCAAAAGTCTCCTTTGTTGATTGTATGCTCTGTTTCCACCAAGAACACCTGCAGACAGATGTCTTATTACTTCACTCAAAACGTGTGGTTCACATTCAGTCACTGGATTTTACTTTCTGTCTGAAAACTAGTACATCTGTGTGGAAGGAGGGAATAGGAATGGAATTGATATTCTCTATCACTGTAAGCAGTTTGCCTGAAGTACATGAGCTCACAGCAGTGTTGCACGTGGCAGCGCTCTGTACCCAGCTGCCAGCACTTGGTAGGTCTCAGTCCTGCTCTGTGACACTGGAAACACACTGGGACATTTGCCCCAGGGAGGTGTCACCTGACATCTTTCTCATAAAAGCTCATTCCTTCATCTAGGAGGATGATAACAAAGGGACATGAGCATGTTTGTGTTATGATAACAAGCCCTGGCTTTGAAATTTAAGGTAGGCAGCTGCTTTCAAAGGACTAATCCTGTCCTGAGAGATCGCAGGAAAAGAAAGTGGGAAGCCCCAAAAGGAACCTGGAATCTTCTGTCTTGTACCATGTCTTGCTCTTGTTAAAGTAGTGTATTAGTTTGAAAACAGACCAGTGGGCGATTGCAAGTCAGGATTATAATTTAATAGTAAAGTTTAAAAAAAAATGCAATAATACAAGGAAAAACACTGACAAAGTCAGATGCAACCTGACACCCTGTTAGGGTGGTGGTAGCAGTCCAACTGAAGTAGTTCAGTTGAAGCAGTGATCCTGTGGAAGGTCTGGTCTCCAGCTGAAGGTCCAGTGGTAGCTCTTGTGCTCTGGGAACCGAGTAGACAGGGCTGACTTGGGCAGTTCCAAGGCCAGGTTATATCCAGGTGGGAATGCTTGGCTCCTCCCTCCTGGGTGGAGCAACTCACAATAGGATGAGATAATTCCATGAGTCATGCAGTGGTTTCTTGATGGCTCATTGACTGTTATCAGGGGTGAGTCATAGCAGGAGATAACAGCTAATGCCCCACAGCTGGTGGTAATAGAATACTGAATACATCTATATTGTAACCTAGGACAAGTAGTTTACAAAAGGATTTTCCAAGGTAAGACTGTTGCAAGTTAGCTATTTCATAAACAGAATATATGAAGGGGCTCTCCATTCCCTTCCTGCCTCTCCTCTTCCCCTTCAGATTTTCATTATTTTGAGCTGTGATCTCTGTCCCAGCATAGATAGGAGGGAGCTGGGGTCCTCTGTGGATGTGATGGGCACAGTCCCTCTTCTCCCAGCCAGGAGTGGCAGTCTGCTGGTCTGCTGCCATCGGCCTCCTGAGATCCATGAGCTTGGGACTGTTCAAGTGACTCTGCAGGCCAACAGGCACAAAGCCCAGAGAATAATACAGAAAATATGTTTATTGTTTTGCTGCACAGTGTGCCAGTCAGAACTCCTTGAACCAACAAACAATCTTCATCTTGGATCCTAGTAGTCTTAGTGGCCACTGAGCTTTCAAAATAAGCTTGCTTGTAAACTTCAGATATTGTTTTTGGGTGCACTTAGGTTCAATCTTTAACTCTCATATTCTTTTTTTGACCAGATATGGGGAATCTGCACCCCACTTTCACTCCCTTTTGCTTATCTGAATCTGAAAAGAAACAAGGCTGGACCTTTATCCATTTATTGCACATCAATGTTGGAAACTTTTGATTTACATCTACGTGCTTAATTACAAAGCATTTTTTTACTCGATAAAGCTGAAAAAGTGGAGAAGTTTATACCTATTTAAGTGAGAGCTTCTTTGAATTTTGTGTTAAGGGCTTGGGTAGAGCCTGAAGAGTGACTGAATCTGCATTTTATGGAATAAAGATATAAGCTGTTACTGCACTCTGTGGTCATGGGGCATTCCTAAGACATCTCCAATTTGGGTTTTATGAACAGAACATGGATTAATTCATGAAGAGTATTGTCTGTCTGGAATTAGGAAAAGAGGAGCAGAGATTCTTCTTGTCATGATGAAGTCTTCACTCAATAAACTAGATGTTTTAAATTCCAGCATGGTTGTGTTTCAAGTTACTCTGATCCTCTTGAGCAGAAATTTCCTTGGCAGAGATCCAATATTCCCAAGTGTCTGGGTGCTAGAAAAAGTAATGAAGGAGCATTAAAAGATAAATTGCTCAAAGTATCGATGTAAAATTTAACTGGGAATACTTTTAGCAGTAAGCAGCTTTTCCCAGTGTTTCTACTCATATTGTCGTAAGATCAAAGGTCAAGAAATAAATCTTGAAAAATAAGACCTTTCATCTGAGTTGGAAGCCAGGGCTTGGCTGATGGAATACAATTCCAGTTCTGGTGTAATGTGTTTATGTCACTTTTGCTGCTGAAGAAGCAGTTTATTCTGATGTGGACAAGGAAAGTTGCATCCCTTACATTTTCTCAGATAAATATCTAGCCAACATGTGGTACACCTGGTTAGATTCTAATCTCTCCTCATGCAGAGTCCAGTGGACCTTAAGGCTTTATCAGGGTTGCATGGAATCAGCTGATGGTAACACTACCTGGGAGATCCACAAAGAGGATGCTTTTGCCACTAGGGCCACTAACATCCCGCCTAAAATCACTGATGGCTCCCACTTATCTGCTGGCTTTGTGCAACTGTTCCTGCTGAGTGTATCAGTAAAGAAAATCATGAAAGCTTGAATGCATTTATGTTCTTGACATCAGTGGTTGGGTCTGTTTCATGAATTTTCCAAATGGCTTTCAGAAGTTAGAGTGGAAGAGGCTGAAAGTGTAAAGATTGATGAGAGGAACTTGAAATGCTATGAATTTCTTATATAGTTTATGACTGAGTGGAACCAAACCTCTGTGGTCTTGATAGTTGCTTGATAGTCTTCCTAGACACAGTCATTTACTTACCATTGTAATTTGATACATCACACCACTAACATCTTCTTTTTCTGTGTTTGGGGTACCCTTTTTACAATAGTGCGTGGAAAGTGCTGGTATTTTGTTTTTCTGATGTGTAAAAGTTGCATATAGAGTGAAAATAAAGAGATCCCAATGCATTCACGGGCTGGTATGGCTGTATGGAGACAGTTGGCACCTCTGGAGTATCAGCAATCGTGGCTCAGGTCACTGCATTTGTGTAAAGGAAACAAAACTGATTCAGCAGGATACAGCTTTGCTCCATTAAAACAAAAAGATGCTATGCTGAGAAGAAAAGCAGTACTGTCACAGGCATGTGTTGCATCCCTTCATACCCTGTTTGGTGGGCAAGGTGTATGTGGAGCACGTGTCAGAACTCCTGGCTTTTGTAGGGAAATATACAATCTGTTTATTTCTGTACACTGAGAGTGAACCACAGGTTGTTAAACTGGGTTAAAACAGTAATTGTGTATCCCTCAAATGGCACTGTCCATGTTGCTCTAGTTGCCTCTAGGCCTTCTGGCCTATTAGAGTTCTTGGAAACTGTCAGCTAGAAATTGAATAGCTGAACACAAGTCAGCACACTGAAATAACGTCAAAAGAAAAAAAAAGTCACTCCTCCGAGGGCAGGTCTTAAGTAAACTGAACCATCAGAAAGGGCTTGACAGAAACCAAAGACATGGAGAAGATAAATAAACTGCTTCCAATGTGGCAAATCAAGCATCCCATACTAGTGGCATTCCAGGACTTTTATTATTAACTCTGGGAAAGGTGGATGAACACAGGATAGCAATTTTTTTAGATAAGTCCAAATTGTTTAGTTTTTCCCAGACAAAGGGAGACAGCAATATCAGAGGGGTTTACCAAAAGACCTTTAAGAGTCAGCATAATGATAGATCCAGTTTATTGTAGTCTCTTGGGCCTATAAAAGATAATATGGGTATGCATTGTTAACTTCTACATTGACTCACTACTCAGGAAAGACCTAAGTGTCACACTGGGTAGCTCACTGGAAACTTCTGCCCCCTCAGCCTCAGTAGTCAAAAGAGAATGTGCCAACAGAATCAAACAAAAAGATTATGGTGGCCAAAAATAGCACTGAAGACACTGAGCATACAGTTGTGTAAATAAAGTGCTTTCTTTTTCCCGAAGACTGTTTTCAGTTCTGCTTTCCTGAATTTAAAAATATGCATTAGAAGTGAAAGGAATCCTGGAAAAAAGGGACATGGACAATGCCAAGAGACAGCCACATTGTCTCTTGGGCTTGGTCTCTTCTCACAAGGGAAGAGTGAAATCAATCTCAGGTTAGCAAGGGTGGAAAAAAACCTGAGCAAACAAAACATGAGTAAATGGAGAAATGTTCCCCTTTCTTCTACCATGTCAGAGTTCCATTGAATATCTGTGCAGTTGCCATAAAGTATCAACCAAGATCATAGCCGAACTGAAAGCAGTAGGATACATTCACAACTACGTTTGAGAGGTTTACAAACCATTGTGGTTGGTGGTATATAGTACTGACTGGTGGATGTTAAGAAGAAACTCCATGATGAACTCTGAACTCTTTCAGTTGGGATATGTTGGGGGACAATATATATTCCCTTTTCTTTGATTTGAAACCCACTGCCAAGTTGAAAAGACGGAGATGACAGGATATCAGCTGAATTGTGTTCTCATTTGGTTTCATAATTCCAGCGTTCATTTTTCATCTCCAGGGATGCAAGAGTGCCTGAAAATGCAGTGAGGATTTAAAGCACTTTCTCTACTCCATAACTTTTAAACCTCATGCGAGTAGTAATGTTTTAGTGCTTTTACTGTCCTGTGAATAAAGTCTTGGTATTTAACACAAATCATTATGGGCGCTCAGCATGTTAAATGGGAACTCAGATAGAGCCAGATGTTATTCTTTTAGAAATATGGCTGAATGATATGATCATGACTTTTTTCTTTGATAGCTCTCTCTTCTGCTGTATTAAGACCCTGTAGAGCAAGACAAAGGAGTCTGTTCCTGAGAGACAGAACTGAGGCACTGTGGGACAGCCCCTTGTAATACATGACAGGGAGGGAATGCTACTGGACACCCTTGAAGTTTTTCTGTCAGGTTTTATTCTACTAGAGGATCAAGAAGGTCATCCTCCAGATCACACTGGTGCATTGTCTGGGACAGGGTGTTACTTAACACACTGGGACTTTTCAACTTTTAAAACATTTTGTTTCATTTCCTCTCTTGCTGCCTGGCAGAACCATGAGGAAGACTGACCAGTTGCAAAATTTGTCTCCTATGTAATTATTAAAATGATTGAACAGATAATGTTTCACAGTCTCACCCACCTACCTGCCCTAAGAAGCCTGCTCCATGATCTGAATAACTGCAGCTTTTTCCTTGCTGCAGTGCAGCTGCCAGTTTCTGTAGTGTCTGCTGGGGCAAGGAGGGAAGGGAGCACTCAGCTGTTACTGAGAGTGTTAACTTTAGATTTGGCATCAGGTTTCCTACATGAGGGAGTGTTCATATCCCAGGCTCTCCTTAATCAGCTTGAGGATGCCATGTGGGTGTTTGCTCTGCCTCTGATTGAGTGCCAGCGAGCAGCCAGCAGTGAAATCTTTCCTGCAGAGATGCAAAGTGTCAGTCTTGCAGACACATACCCACCACCCATCTGCTGACAAATGAATATTCTGAATGAGGTCTTTTTTTTGACAAGTGATGCTAAATGTACTATGAAGGCGATGGAAGACGTTAACATTCAGGAAGAGCTTTATCTTTTCTGATCTGTCTTTTTTTAATGTTTGGGGATCCACTGAGATCTCAGGTGTGTGGGACAGCTGAGCTTCACTGAAGCAATTTCTAAGCTTAAAACTGAGAGTTTATTCTATCACACCAGCTTACTTAGACACTGGCGTGTTAACAAGACATCCAGGTAAGTTGCAGGGATGCTGAATATGAGGCCCTTCCTGTGCTAAGTTCTGGTTTGCATGTAATACAGTTAATTGACATGCAGCATTCTGAGCAAGGCATAGTCTCTGAGATTTAAAGGATCTGTAATCATAGAATCATGGAATGGTTTGGGTTAGAAGGAGCCTTAAAGATCGTCTAGTTCCAACCTTGCTACCATGGGGTGGGCAGGAACCTGGGGTGCCTGAAGGGGCACTTTCCACTGGACCTGGTTACTCAAAGCTCTGGCCAACCTGACCCTGAACATTTCCAAGGATAGGGCATCCACCACTTCTCTGTACAACCTGTTCCAGTGCCTCACCACCCTCACAGTGGAGAATTTCTTCCTAATATTCTAGTATCTTCTTAATCGTTGAGACTCAGGGCTTTGACAACAGCGCTGCTTACTCTCTTATCTCTAAAATGCCAGCCAAACCTCTGTGCTCCCTCAGAGGAACCTTTTGAGGGTTAGCCAGCACTTGGGAAGCCTGTGAATGTGCTGTTTAAACACACATAGAAGGGGCAAGTATGGGTAAGGTTTTTGCTTGCAAGGCTGCTGTAGTGCTGGGGCAAACAAATGGTTAGTTATGAATCTCCTGTACTGGAGGTTTCGGGAACAGACTGGATCAGAATTGACAAACATCTGCCAGTGTTGGTGTTAGGAGCATTTCATCTTCTCAGAATGCAGTGGGACTGGGTTAGGTAATCTGGTAGCCTTCCCAGACTAGAACTTCCTGATGTTGACTGTCCTTCAGAATGAAAAACATGAACTACTGACAGCTTGAGCCAGGGATCTTAACAAAGTCATGCTGAATGTTAATAGACATCTGTCCTGTGCAGAGCCAGCACAGAGGAAGACCCATAGCACATATATTTACCTGTGTTGGATAAAGAGTTAAGCAGTCTGAAAAGTCTTGGGCTTCCACTGAGGCAAAATTTTCAGGGGTCAGTGCAGGCAGACCTGGATATGATAGGCTGTACTCCCGTAAAAACCCAGCATGTTTCACCTGGATATAGTCCTATTACGCTGGCTGCTTGACTTCTGGGCCCAAGCTGGCTTCATTCTGCTTTTTAGGGATGCCAGGAGAGGAGCAGTGGGCTGGCTGCACCTGTTCATATGGATGTGGTGCAGCAAGAGCAAGTATTTCCTCCTCGGTGGAGAAATCTGTGGAATGAGTTTGTCACTTGCTTCACAAGGGTGAGGCAGTTGAGCGACGCATTCCTGAATCAGCAGGCTCCTCTTGCCTTGGGCATTCTTCAGCAACCACACATTAAATCTAAAGCTATAAATTGTATAATTTGCATAAGATATTAGACAGAGAAGCACGAGGGGACAGACGCTAATTGCCGATTTGGGAAGCCTCACAAGTATTTGCTAGGAGATAAACTGCAGTTACCTCAGTATTGAGCAATTAGTGTTGGTTTTCTAAAAGGAGAGAAGGGTATCACACCAACTGATTTCTTGTACTGTGTAATTTGCTGATTTCATTGTTGCTCTTGGGGGGTGTTTTTTAGTTCCTTTTTAAGATAATATTTTTTAAAAACCTCCTGGCTTTGACAGAGAGGCAAATGCGTTTTGGGGGAGATATTCCTATCAAGAAAGTTCTATTGCACACTCCTATTTTGCTGTAAGAAAATGAATTCTGCAATAAATTCTTTGGCGTTTCATAGTTCTATCCTAGGTTGCCATGCAGGTGCACCAGATTGCAGATCAGGGGTTTTTGGTTGATTTTTGCTGCCTTTGCAACGCAGAGTTTGGTATGAGTTTTGGAGGTAAAATTTATGCAGGCATTTTATTGTGGTTATCATTAATTTCTAATCAGCTGTTACACTGCCTGTTAGTTAAACTGCTGAATCTTAAAATGTGTTCACCTAGATAGCAGGAGTACTCAGAGGAGTACAGAGCTCTACATTTGCCAGGTTTTATACTCACTCTGAGCATTGTGTCTTCTAACACTGCCCCAAAATGTTTGTATGCCTTCCATTTTATGAGCTGCTAATGAAATACAGGCAGTTCTGTAAGTGTGATGCTTCCCCTCAAGGTCCTGCACTGTGGGAAAGTAAATGTCCTAGATGGTAGAGCTGATTGTAATTGCTTTTGGTTTTCGGTATTTTGAAAGCAAATAGTGTTAGAGAAGATCTGAAAATATCCATTTTATTTTCACTGAAGAAATGGTCATTTATAATGAGCCTAACAGGGGCAGTGGAGAGAGTCAGCATCTTTGAGATTTCAGAATTTGGAGAAGAGAAGAAAATAGCTCTTCTCTTCCCCTTCCTCTCCCACTCTTACTCCACAGCTCACTGGCCCAAAAGTCCCATGAAGAAAGGTGACTTGTTCTTATGGACACTTTGACTGAAGTGAAAGTAAAGGAGCTTTGCTTTATGTGTTACTGAAAAGCATCTTACTTCATACCCTGATAAAAGTGCAACCACTTGCAGGCAGTTTGGCCTGTCCAATTGTTTTGAACTTAACATTCAGGACTAGTGTAGCTGTAAACTAGTTGTATGTAAAACACAAGCTGCTCACATCAGTGGGGGTCTGGATTTACAGGAAAGTCCTATCTAGGAGATTCTGTGGGTTTGTCTTCATTAGGTGTGTTGCTTTTCATTCCTTCCAGTGAGTGACAGCTCTAATGTGGATGCTCTTACACAACTTCCTGTGTGGGAGGAGGGATGAACAGTACCAGAAGAAAGCACCTTTATAGTCTGTATAACTACATCCATGCAGGTGTGGGGCAGGGTAACCATTCCAGATGGTAATTGCACCTTTGGCAGTAACTGCTCCATGGATGCAGCTCTTTGCAAGTGCACACCTGTCCAAGATAATGCCACGTTTTGCCTCTTCCCTCTTGTCTTACTCCTTTAGAGTGATCATTTTCAAAGGCGCTGTTGTGAATTAGGAGGGATTCTTTGTGAAACAGGCTGAAGATGTATAGCATGTATAACTGTATCACTGCCATAATTTAACTAGTTAGAAAAGCTTTTAAAATTATGTAACCAAATAGCTGAAACTGTAGTGGAACCTGTGCCAAACACAGGCATATGTTGGTCTCTGGAGGTAGGTATGGGTGGAGGAGCTTACACGATTGATCTGTGAAGGTTTGTCTGCCTGGAATTGGCTTCATGCACTGGGTGCAGCAGTAGTAGCCACCTAAGGTATTGCAGGGGTGAGGGGGAAAAAAAAAAAGGGAATAGCTGAGAAAGCTGAGAAAGCTTCAACAGGTGATATACTTGTTCCTATGAAGCTGCCTCTCTCCCCCAGAATACAAAAAAGAGAGAGCAAGACAGACAGACTGGTTGCACACACCAAACCTGCCTTTTGTTTGTTCTTCCTGCAAGGAAATCTTTCTGTGTTAATTCAGTATCCAGGCTTATCAACATTAACAACATAGCCAGGATTGTTGAGTCCTCGCCCACCTGTTGTAAGCATTTTATCATCCAGTCCATTCGAGAAACCCAGGGTGAGCTGGTGAAAAGATTAGCCAGGTTTTCTCCTTCTCTCCACCTTGTTAGAAACATGGAAAGGACCCTTACTATCATCGAGTCTATTAACCCAGTAACTACCAAGCCCACCAACAAACCATGACCCTCAGTGCCATGTCTGTATGTCCGTTAAATAACTCAAGGGTTGGTGACTCAACTGCTTCCCTAGGCAGGCTGTTGCAATGTTTGGCAAGCCTTTCAGTGATGAAATTTTTCCTAATATTCAATATAAATTTCTCCTGGAGCAACTTGAGGCCTCTTGATTGCCTCTTGACCTATGAGTTGTTACTTGGGATAAGAGACCAACTCCCACCTCACTACAACATCCTTCCAGGTGGTTGTGGAGAGCAATAAGGTTCCTGCTGAGCCTCCTTTTCTCCAGGCTAAACATCCCCAGATCCCTCACCTGCTCCTCATAGGACTTTTGCTCCAGACCCTTCACCAGCCCAATTGCCCTTCTCTGGAAACATTCCAGCCCCTCAATGTCTTTCTTGTCCTGAGGGGCCCAGAACTGAACACAGGATTTGAGGTGTGGCCTCACCAGTGCCCAGTACAGGCAGATAAACACTGCTCTGGTCCTGCTGGCCACACTATTGCTGATCCAGGCCAGGATGCCATTGGCCTTGCTGGCCACCTGGGCACAGCTGGTTTATGTTTAGGTGCTGTCAAATGGCACCCCAGGTCCTTTTCCTTGAGGCAGCTTTCCAGCCACTCTGCCCCCAGCCTGTTGTGCTGTGTGGGGTTGTCGTGAGAGACCCCAGTGCAGGACCTGAGACCTGACCTTGTTGAACCTCATATAGTTGGTCTCAGCCCATGGATCCAGCCTGTCCAGATCCCCCTGCAGAGCCTTCCTATCCTCCAGGAGATCCACACTCCCGCTCAATTTAGTACTGGCTGTGAATTTACTAAGAGTATACTCAGTCCCTATGTCCAGGTCATCAATAAAGGTATTGGCTAGGACTTCATCCATTACTGATTCCTGGGGAGCACCACTAGTGACCAGATGCCAACTGGATGCAGCACCATTCACCACCAGTCTCTGGGCCTGGCAGTCCAGCCAGTTTCTTATCCAGCAAAGAGTGCACCTTTCCAAAATTATCTGCTCTGTGATTTTCCCCAGCATCCAGGTCAGGCTGACAGACCTGTAGTTCCCCGGACCTTCCTTCTGGCCCTTCCTGTGAAAGGGTAGCACATCTACCAACCTCAATTTGTCTGGGACCTCCCTGGAGAGCCAGAACTGCTGATAAATGATTGAAAGTGGTTTGGTGAGCTCTTCCACCAACTCCTGCTGTACCCTCGGGTGGATCCCATCCAGCCCCATAGACTTGTGTGTGTCTAAGTGGTGCAGCAGGTTGACCATTTTCCCTTGGATTAAAGGGGCTTTATTCTTCTCCCTGTCCCTGTCTTTCAGCTGGCAGGTGGCTCAAGAGCCTGAATACTTAAAGAGCTGAGAATCCCTCCAATTTCAAGTCCAGATTTACAGGTTTACCCACAAAAAGAAGTAACATCTTGTCACAATGCAAATTTCTGTCTGTATTGGCTGTTTTACAATTTGTTGCAGCCTGAACATGTGCACAAAGAAAACCAGTTCGTATTGAGACAACGCTGGGTTCAAAGCATAATAGACATTTACTGCATGAGAATTACATCTCGATGTACATAAACTTCTCTGAAGCTGGCAGTGCTTGTCTGCTCTACCGATATATCTGATTTACTACAAGAATTTTATCTTAAGGAAAAAAGTGTCATAATTCTCTAATCCTAAGATCAGGGTGGATTTTCTTTCCTACTCATTTAGGAATAGAAAGGAATCCTTAAACAAAATTTATCTCCTAAATAAAAATATGCCAAATTTTAGGTGCATTATTAACCATTTAAGTTAGTGAAATGCATTGGTTCATTAGTGTTTGATTAGTTGCAATGAAAGTCAAAGCCTGCCTGGAACTGAAGAGTAAAATAAATGCATTTCATATTGAATGTAATGTGTATCATGATATGCAGATGGTTTTGATCCATTTCCCTTTTGCACTCTCCTGCAGTCTTTGTTTTTTATATTACTTTGTCCAAAAGAATTTCTTTTAATAACTTTCCATACTTGGTTAGCCTTTATAGGAAAATTAGTTTTTCCTTTTGTAAATGTAGATCATCATGAAGTGAATGTTTGTTCAGGCTTACAGTGAAGTTTTGGTTTTTTTTCTTTGAAACCTAAATATAAGGAGTCTTCCTCTTCTTTTTTGACTAGAGAAAAACAACTGAGGTTTTCAAAACATTTTCTGTTTTGTGCTCTGGTTGTGTCAGTTTTTTTTTTGCTATATGCGTCCTGTTCTGCAGCTTCTAAAGACTGAAGGGTTGATGTATGGTTTTAGTGGCTGTAGGGCACATAGTGTTAATTTAGGAACAGCACTATCATTATCTTCATTAAAGCAAAGGTATTGTGTCAGCCAGAAGGTACAGAGATACTTGAAGTTATTAAAAACAAACCTTGTTGAAGAACTGCATTGTGCTAGGACTTGGAAGGCTTGATCCTCTTTCAAGACTTAGTGATGGTGCCTGGATAGGTATTAATCTCTCTACCCCCTTGTTTCTTCATTTCATACCCCCGTCCTTCATCAGTCCTATATGGTTTGTAACTTCTCTGAGGGAAGCACCATCTATTATCGTGTGTTTTGCACAGTGCTCAAAATACTGGCCTTGCAATCCCACTGTAATACAAATGATTCTACAATATTAGGGGAAGATGGTAAGGCTTCCATGGTGTCCACATAGTTTTTAATTGTGAGTGTATGCAGAGGAAACCCTTTGAAACAGCATTTAGTGGAAGCTAAATTCTGAGCTATGGCCTGGTTTCTGTAAACATTCAGGTTTTGTCATTATTTTGAAGCCTTCAGTATCTGATGCTAAAAATATACTGTACTGAGCTTCCCACGTGTAGGTAGTTATATAAATCTTGCCATAAATAATACTTGTTCACTCGATCATTATAGAAATGTCTTGACATGCAGTTCATGAGGGATTTATTTGCTCAGAGCAAACCAAAATTGAATAGAAAAACACAGATTAGAATGAGAGTTCCTAGACCTATTTTAGATCCTGCTTTTATAGCATCATTTCAATCATTTTGTAGCCTAGTTTGTCAGTTTTCCAATATCTAGACAAAGCTGAAGAGGGCTAAGGAGAATCCTCCTTAATTCTTCAGTCAGCTGTGAAATGTTTGAAGGGCTGGTACTGCACCTGTACAGTTGCACATTTTGAAAAGGTTTAAGTTAAATATCTTAATAGTCTGTCACTGTTATATGAGTACAAGCATAGGGTGGAATGGTGGATTTCACAGCCATTTTGTAGAAATGCTTGAGACTACAAAACTAACATACTGAGTAGTATGAAAGTCCTGGTTACTGATAGTTATTGGAAGAAATCGTATTTTATAAGTAGGAGGGGAAAAAGCATAGATGAACTGATGGTATACAAGGCAGCATTCTTCAGGCTGGCAAGAAAAGTCCATGTGCAGTTGACCTTAAAAAAAGGAAAGACCTTATAGGAGCCTTTCAGTACCTAAAGGAGGCTCCCAATAGGGCTAGAGATGGACTTTTCACAAGGGCATGTAGTGAGAGGGTAAGGGGGAATGGCCTTAAACTGAGGGAGGGCAGGCTTAGATTGGATAATAGGAAGAAATTTTTCACTGTGAGGGTGGTGAGGCACTGGAACAGGCTGTCCAGAGAGGCTGTGGACTCCCTATCCTTGGAAGTGTTCAACGACCAGGCTGGATGGAGCTCTGAGTAACCTGGTGTAGTGGAACACATCTCTGCCTCTGACAGGGTCATTGGAACTAGATAATCTTTACAGTCCCTTCCAACATAAACCATTGTATGATTCTATAAAGAAAGATTGGTGCTGAAGGGGGGTTATTTGAACAGGTGGCACTTACGAGAAACTACTCCTAGAATATCACGTATAACTTGCAGGTATTAGTGTAGCAAAGCAGAGGTGCAAAGATTAGTGAAGGTGCAAGCTTGTACTAAGCAAACTGAAGTGAAATCTGAGATGGGAGTGAGTGGTGCAGCTGAGCTCTGAAAGAGTGTAAGTAGCAGGCATATGTCAGAAATTCTTACTGGGTTCTCAGGACTGATTTAATTAGGAAGAAAATGTTTTGATTTAATTCGCAGAAATGAGCAATCCATACTTGCATGAATCCCAGTTTTGCCTTAGGTTTTTCTGTCAAGTGATGGATGTTATTAGTGCCCAGCCTACCAGTCCCTCAGCCCAATCCATCACCTTCATGTCTTAAGTTTATTCCTGCACATCCTGCTTCAAGTTGAAAAATAAGATTGTAAAATCATTGTACCAGGAACTGCTGTGAAATTTGTTTCTGCAAAGAAACAAAATTGCAGTTTGTTAGACCTATTGCTAACAGGCAAACTCTGTAGAATCTAATTTAGACCTCAAAATAAACCTTGAGAGTGAAGAAAATGACAGTGCACAGAACAACAAAGCAAAATGCTCAGACAGCTTTGGGGGAGAGAGACCTGTGTCCCGTGAAAAGTGGATGGGTTTTGATGCCCAGTTCTTTCTGTCCATGGAAAGGCCAGCCTGAGTGCTCCCCAGCACCCCTACAGAACCTTTGTTATGCTGGAGCCCTGGAGTGGGAAGGAGCATGCAGAGATTTTAGGTAGCAGTGCTGTAGTGTTCACTTTAAAAGTATGTAAGTTTTTTTTGTGGGTCCCAGATCTCATTTCTATACATGAGGTGAGAATTGTGCTTAGCTCTGCTTTGAGTTACCCCTGTTCTGAATGCAGTAGGAGTAATTTGTTATTTTGCAAGTGGAAGATGAATGGAATTACCCAGGTCATCCTGGTTTACCTCCAGCAGTTCTCATCCGGCTGCTTTGATTCTAACTAACATTTGTGGGTCAAATCTGTGAGTTCACTGCCTTTTGATGTGGAATGATGTTGCGAAAGAATTTCAGTTGTCTGACCTCTTGTTGTTCTCTCATTTCTCTGCCTCCCTTTTTTCATTATGGCTACATGATCTATGAATGTAAGATTGAGCAGGGATCTTTTCCAGGAGGATACTCATCTGTTTCCCTTAAAAAGCAGACAGGGAATATGAGTGAGAGAAGGTAGATTGAGAAGAATAGGAAATTGAAGCAGTATAGTGGGGTTGCATTAATAACCATGAGAATAAATTACTCACACTGTTTTTAAAAAGGATATTGCAAAAGAAGTCAGTAATTAAAATTTAGGGAGTCTGGGGATTTTTTGTGAGGCTATTTAAAACTTATTCAACAAACTATTTGCTATAACTTAATGCAAGTTATTACAAAGAAGTGAGACAACAGATATTGAAGCATGAGAATTTTATGCCCGGGCATGACAGGAAGCAGTTATACTTTTAGGAGAACAAAGAGTGAAAAAGATTAAAAAAAAAATCTGCTTTCTCTGTCCATATCAAATAACATGCTAAAAGAAGATACCAAGAGCAGATGAAGCAGTTTGTGATTGTTTATCTTCAGTTCCAGGTGACATCAGTGCTGGAAGCAGCTCATCTCATACTGCAGCTATCTTCTCACCTCGTGAGAAGAAAAACATGATTAGAGAACATCTGCTCTAGTTCAATGGGTGCAAGAATCAAACAAGGTTATTTGCAAGAGAACCTGAGGCCACTTAATTTTAGGTTTTATACATGTACAAGACGATCATGAATTCCACTGGAGAGTGCTTATTCTTAGGAAAAACACCCAACAAAATGTTCTAATATGTGAATGCAGTTGCCTTATCCACATGCTAAATCTGGGTGTGGAGTTTGACAGGTACTGTTTGTCTTCTAAGCATCTGGAAATGTGTACTCATTTTTCCCTTCCCATTTTATTAACTCTTAGTGGTGCCAGGGCCCCCATGGGGGAGGATTTCTGACCTGCTCAGTATTTGCCAGTTTAAATGCATCATGAGCATTACAGCACAAGCCTTGACGGATTGATAGTGTTTAATAAAATTGTGGGGGTTAGTTTTAATCTGTGTCTTAACAGGAAGTAGCTGGAGTGTACCTGAATTGAAGTACCTCCCAACCTAATCACAGATTTTTGTGTTCAGGTTGTCTGGGTTAAGACTATAAATCAGTGTAAATACACAACATGTATGTGTCCTTCCATACCAGCAGTAGATCTGCACTTACTCTGCAGCACTGTATTATGCCTGCTCTAATGCCCAGGCTTCTGATTTTTAGTAATTCAGACAGGGATGTTTTTCTCACCATTGCAGAATACTTCTGGCAGGCAAGAACAATGAAAAGAGGTAATATTTAGGCTTCAGATCTCAATGTCTCCAAAAGTAGCCAGAACCTAGAGCAGTAGGTTTTTTCCCTCTCCTCATCTGTCAACATCTCAAAAATTGCAGAGTCCCATTCTTTTCTCTCTAGAGCCCTTCACTATTCAATTTGCCTCAAGTGAAGTAAAAATCTCAAGGGTTTTGCATGATGTAAATGGTTCAAGAGACCTGGTGGGACCCCTGGCTACCTATTTTACTCCATTTTCTGTTTTGTTAGTCTTAAATTAAGGGCGGTGTCAGTGGTAGGCTTTTGTCTGAAGAGGAGTTATGGAAATATGGTACAGGTAGTCAGTCAAGTAATATAAAACTCATTTAATAAAAAGAGCCATGGGGACTGAGTGTGAAGAAATTTGTACAATGAAACACTTTTCCTATGCTCACTGCCCACTCTAACTCACTCTCCTCTTTACTATTCACCAGCTAATCTCTAAAAGTAGTTCTGGGCATTCAAGTTTGATCAGATAGCAAGGAGCAGCCTCTTGGAAGAAGGGATCAGAGAAAGATTAACGCTGCTGGGAACTTGGTGTTTACCATTTCAGTAGTGCAAATAAACTTTCTCCTTTATACTGATTGTCATAAGGGTTAAATAAATGTAATGACTTTTAAACACAGTCCAGAAGAGTGACACTGCTTTGTAGTTTGAAACAAAACATGTCCTTAGGGCTGGGCAGCATATCCAGAGTTGTGATATCATGGTAATTAAAATTAATGATAATTTAATGTAGTGATCCTTATCCTGTAGAAAGACTTGTTTGCACAAAATGAAGTATTACATATGCTAAAGTCAGAGTTTGATGTAGGGGAGGAAAAATCCATGTGTTGGCAGTATGACACCAAATGTAGCTCAAATAAATTAGACTGTATATTTGTGTTTTAATTAACTTAATAGATAGTATCTAGTGTCTGTGATGGGCTGCAGTTAAACTTTGGTAGACTGAGTTGACCAGAGAACTGCTGTTCCTAAAATAGGATTTGTTATTTTTTCTATTACATTTACCATTTGAGATATCTCTAGCTGATGGCTGGATAAGATTAATATTGGGACAAGTCTGCCATTTGTCACAGGGCTTCCTGAAGTGTCTTTTGCCAGTACTGACCTTTATGGTACATCATGATGATGTCCTTACTGAAGGGTTTTTCTTAATGGGAAAATGCCCATCAACCAAAGTCTCACCATCATCCTGTGAACAACTCTCCTGAGAACTTCTGATGTAATTACTAGTTCAAATGCTATTACCAAGATTAGAGACATCTGTTTGCTTTGATTTTCAGTCTCACAGTGCCCTGAAATACTGTGCTTGGCTGGAGCTGGCAAAGCCTGAAGCAGGAGTAGCTGCCTCTGCTCACTGCGCAATCAGCTGAACACATCTCTTCTGGTAGGGGGGAGAGTAAATGTTGTATGGAGTTTTCTGGATTCAAAACCAGCATCTGAACATATTTCTTAACTCTTCGAGCTGAGCCCCACACCAGACACGTCTCCTGCTACAAAGCAGATACAAAAGAAATCAACATAATACAGCTACAAAATCTGATTCTTGATTTAAAGTTAACCTACAATTAAAGCTTATTTCCAGCTATATGGTTATTGTCTATATTCTCAATTTGAGAATGAACAGAACATGTATAGTAATGGCATTTTAAATTTTAAATTAGGTGTTTTTTCGGGGCAGTGGGGTATATGGTGGTGTATTTGGGTGGGGACAGTGTTGAGCAAGCTGATTCCCTGCAGGCATCTCACTTGAATATTGTGCCCTACCTGCCTGCATGCTAGTCTTTACAAATTTGTATCTAGCTGCAACTGTGCCTGGAAGTCAGAGTCTGACCAGAATTACCAAATTCTAGTTCTTTTGGAGCAAGAATCTTCTCCCTCCTTCTGAACACAAGGGTGGGAGGATTTACAACCTGGCTTGAGTGCATAGATATTACATAATATCTCTTTGATGAGGGCCTCTGATTAGTTTTCTAAGTCACACAAAAGGAATGTGGTGTGTTTAATGCTCTGTAACTGCATAAGCGCATCTTACCAGCTTCATTATAACTCTGCTGAAATGCAATCCCTTCTGATCTGAGAAATTTTAAATTAAGAGCTATTTTTTAATTATTTCATGTTCTTTTTAGAGCAGTTTCTAGTTCTCAGTTACTAGATTTTTTGTTTTAGGGCACTGTAATATGAGAGGTAGGGACTAGGAGACTGTGTTCAAAATCTGACCTGCATCAACAAACATAGTATTCTTTTGCATTTCACTGACCTCTTCCAACTAAGTATCTCATTTTGTTTCAGAAAGTGGCTGTTGTAACCTCACAAAGACTGCATAATAACTTGGTACATTGAAACACAACCTAAATAGCCTAAAGTGCCAAAGCAAGCTTACAGAAGTGTGGTTTTTGTTTTTTCTCCAAATCTTCTCCATTAAATACAAAATTGTCTGATTGCCTGTGCTGTGAAGAATCTCTACTATAGACTCAGCACAAGTCTTTGCAGGCAAAAGTCTAAGGATTTTTGACAGACACTTGCACTGTGTTACTGAAATGCTTCATTATAGCGGCCAGACTCTTTCTTTTCCGTCCCCAGTACAGCGGCTTCACTGGCAAAGGATTTGATCGAACTGAAATGCAGAGTTCAAAACTTCTTGAAGCAGCTGAGAGGGGAGGGAGCACAGTGGAGGCCTGTGTGAATCGGGAGCAGCATGCTGATGATGAATGGGAACAGCAATGTGTTGTTTCTTCTGGTAAATATGAAAGTAGTAGGTGGTAAGCTTGAAAAAAAAAACCCCAACATTTTCACTATCCTACACTGCATAGCTAAACAAGGAAGTTCAGTGCCACAGAATGCTGTGAATGCTAATTTGTGTGCATTCAAAAAAGCAACTAGATTCATGTCAGAAAAACCTGTTGAGAGCAGATAAACCCTTTACTTTCCTGAAGTCCCTGAAGGGCTGCTGCAAGGGGCTGTGACAAGGACAACGTCCTTGTAAGCTTTTGTGGTTTTATACTCTTTCCTGGACACCTGCCACTAGCCTTTCTCTCTGCTGAATTGTGCCGTTATGATCTGACATTGTCCTGATACTGGAAAAAAGTCCCCGTCAGTAAAGGATGCTGAAGATCTCCTTGGCACAGACCAAAAGAAAAGGGAGGGGGAAATCTAAAGGAAAAATAAAACACAGAGAAACAAAGTGGATACTATGAATAGTTTCATGGGAGACTGTGAACATGTACCCCATCACTACAAATATGCATCTGAGTTTCCATTATTTGGAAACACCACGGGACTCCGCAAACCTGCTAATGCAAAGGATTAGTCTCATCCTGGGGAACAAAAACACCTTTCTGATCCTGGTTGGATGAATCTTTTTGGTCTCTTAAAAGACTAGGAAACTTAAAACTGGTTTGTTTAATACCGAGTGTTTTTTAAGTCCTGTCCCCTCTCATTCCCTCTATTGGTCATATTGCAGTCAGATGGGGGTTCAAATAAAAAGACAGCTGACATTTTTCCAGCCTTGTGAAGTTACTTTCAAAATGTTGGTACCAGTGCCTGCAGGCTGAGGTGGGATGCTGCCTGTGGGCATCCCACCTTGTGCAGAGGAGCAGCTTTTGAGCCAGTCCTGGGCTGTGTTCTCCTGAAAAAGTGGTTTGAACTCTGGCTGACTGCAGTTTAACCCTGGATTTTGGCAGCTCTGTGGAAGGCAGAACATAATGATTAGGCTCATGCTGCAGAATGTAAGTACTTTTCAAATGGGATGCAAAGGTTAAAAATAAAATGAAATTAAAATCCTTAGGTATTTTTTGAGAGAAGCTGAAGTAAAATGAGTAGAGGAGTGTGTCAGGTGATCATGAACTGTAATAAATGAAAATCCTTTAGAAATCTAAAATCACTTCTTAGAAAGATACATGATTAAATGTGGTCTCTGGGATTTCCTGCTTAGTAGGATAAACAGAAAGGGGAGAGGAAAGGTTAGTAACTTCATTCATACCTAACTCTCAAGAAGAGAAGTTATCAAGAAGAACTGATAATTTCCCAGTTGGCAACAACTGTGCTGCATGAACATCTGTCCTGCTATTTGCCTTTCATACAGTAAATTAATTTCTTCTTGTCTGAAATAAGCTTGCAAAATATTTATAGGGGAAATGCTATAAAAGTAAATCAGTATTAGGGAAGAAAACCATGAATATGTTGGTTTGTTGGCAGGGATATGTTTATTGAGTATTCTCTTAGTCGGGCAGACTTAAGGAACAGGCATTGAGGACAGGGTATTTATTTCAATCACAGACCAATAACTGTTGCCAAAATGAACATAATTATGGTTACATGGTATACAGGGCAGGGGTCATCCTGGAGATTTCAAAGCAAGTTCTAATAAGCATCTAGCTCAGCCTCATGGTGAAGAATATTAAATGAATAAAGTACATATTGTAGAAGAGTTACAGTTTCAAAAGATGCTGAGATATCAGCTCTTTGCCCTGAGCAGGCTCAGCTCAGATATGCCTTCTGCTTTGTTTCAGCCAGCAGAGGCTGTGACAGTGCCATCCTCCTTGGGTTCTCACTTTGCCTTCCATGGCCATGAGGTTGAATCCACCTAGGAAGAAGGCTTACCCTGCTTTCCTTTACAGTAGGATTCAGTCCTGGTGCCACAGGAGGATCAAGCTTCCAGCTCCTCCAGCAAGGTGGTTGCACTGGTTTCCCACTGGTTGTTCCAGTGGCACATCCACATGCTAATAGCTATACTGTCATGGCTCACTTCTGACTGAAATCAGTGTGAATGTTACAAGTGTTCTCTTGGACCCTGAACTATGGGAGGGTGCTCACCTTCATTGTCAGCCTCCCCCCTAGAAAAATGCAGGTGAATGATGAGGGTTTGTTGGGAAAGAGGGGGCCTTTCTGGTTTTGTGGTTTCCTCATTGGTCAGTCTTGGAATGATAGCTTCCATGAGTCTGCTGGAGTGTAAAGCCTGTGTCCTTGTGTCCTGCACCAGGCTATCAGAAGGAAATGAAGGAGTTTGGTTCCACAAGGGTGCACTTAGTTGGTGCAGCCCCTAAAGTCCATAAAGACAGTATCAAGTGCTGTGAACCAAAGTCATGTCCTCAGTCTCTCATTTAGAAGGAGCAGCAAGCTTTGAGTTCATCTGGGTATGAGTTCTGTTGGACTGTATTTCCTCTCTGTTCCCAACTGCCTGTTCTTGCCTGGAAGCCTGAACTGTTGGTCTCAGGTGAACAAAGCAGACAGGATGCCTCCCTCTTCTGTGTATTAATGTGAAAGTGGTCTGCAAAATCAAGTAGCAGTAGTGTGACAGATTTTTGCATGAACGAGGTAGGTTGCTGCACGTGTTCTTTGCTGGTATCCTGGCATGTTGGATGTGGCTCCCTGGCACTTACAAAAGTTGTGATAGCCTAACCACTGTCAGGGTCACAGCCATTCCTTCGCAGCATTATGCAATGCATGTTCATCTTTTTTTCACAAGAAACTTGGCATGTTCTCTGCTTCCCTTTTTAGTAAAGCACCAAATCTCCCAATGGTTTCCTGCTTTTGTACTCTTCTATATGCTGTGCAGACAATTCCTAAGGAACCTAAGGAGGCTATAATGAAACACTTAATGAAGAAGCTTGAAATGTTGATGTTACATGCCTGAAGACTGGAAAATACTGACACCTGCTGTGATTTTCTAGTTCTGAACACACATTTTTCTCCACTTTTTCGGTTACACAGTATAATTGATACTTGCAACGTCTCTTCCTGTGGAGACGTTCTAAGGAGTCCTCAGGGCATTTCCTCCTCTTGTTCTGCTAAAACAAAGGGTTTTCAAGGACAAGCACATTGTAGGACTGAGCCGTGGTACATTCCTGACTGTTTTCATGTCCTACGTTGCCTCTGACTCCTGGTACCTTTTTGGAGATAAAATGTCACCACTGCTCTTGGAGTGAGAATCCCCTTCTGTAACTGGCAGCATGTTGTATTTTGGCACAGGATGAATGTGTTTCTGGAATTGCCTGTACAAGTCTCCTATGTCTCACTACAGCATTTGGCTGCTGCAGACAGTACATAGATGTGACTAATAGTCAGATTTACTGGAACAAAACAAGTGCTGGTACTGCCTGGGTTGGTGTCCCGGTAGGGTGATAACATGTCCTTGTTTGGCAAAACAGAGCATTCCTTCCTGAGTGCTCTCCCCTTCTTGCTGAGCTGAACTCAGCAGCACTGAGAAGCAGCAGCATCCTCCTCCACGGGCATCTCAGAGAGAAGCTGCTGAGGTCAGGTTTTGAAGGCTGTTCCCCATGAGACCAAGGGTACATCATTCCTGCATTTTAACACAAGTGTTGAATTTTACAGCACCCTGTCTGCAGTGGCCTAATGTCTTCTGTTGCCCTTTTTTCTGGTAATGTGAGTAAATTACCCAGAAAAGATGTATGTGCACTGCTCTCCTGCCTAATACGTGGTGCTCAGGTTTTTTAATCTAACAAATGGCACCAGTGCTGACCTCAGGGAAGAGGAAGGAAAGCTAAAATGTTCTTGTCAGAGCACATTCGTGATCTCAGAAGTTCTCTGTTTGCATAATTTCATGTTCTCCAAATGTGAATTCAAGTCAGGAAGAACAGCCTCTCCACCTCAGAGAACTGATGTGTTTGTTCAGCTTGTGTCCTGCTTGTTTCTGAAGTGCTTTGAGCACTGGCGTGCAGATCCTTGTGTTTGAGAAGCCCTACAGAAATGAGCACATTTGGACACCTGCACGGTGCTGGTGGCACAGCTTACACTTACATAAAATCATCTATGGGCACAAAGACCAAGATAAGCAATCACTAGTCATCACAGCAATGTAAGAGTGCAAAGTTGAAACCTAACAAATGGACAGGGATATAAGCTTCCAGACACATGAGGAAATCTCATATAAAGCTTCAGCTTTATATGTGTCTGTGTTATGTATCTTTGCAAATCCTAATGTTATTTGGGATCACAGTCTACATTCTTGGAATAAACCAAAATGCTTATACTCTATGTGATGTTCATAGCTTTTATAAACTTTTCCACTGCACTGTTTTACTTCAATATTTTTGCATCTGTATTTCCTTTCTCTATATTTAAGTGCCTCAACAAACATTGTTCAGTTGTTGCATTGCAAGTGGCTGATGATGACTCAGGGCAGACCCAGAGCTGGTTAAGCTCTTGGTTCAGATGGAGTCAGGCACAGATGAGGTTTTCTACCCCTGCCCCAGGCTGTCTCTTGGTGAGCCCTTCTAGGGTTTTGTCTCATGCTTTCACTGCTGTAAAATGGATTGGTGATGAGTGCTGCCTTTGTAAAAAGGGAAAGATCTCCAAACAAGGTGTGCTGTATGAGAGCACGAGCACGGGAGAATTGCAGGTATGTCCTGAGTGAACCTGCCACCAAAACCCACTGTTGCTTTGGTCAGTTCACTGAGGGTCTGCTTCACCTTCCCTGGCAATAAAATGAAACTGCTGTTGGACAGCCCAAAATGAAGAAAGAATCTTTGATGCATGTGAAACTTTGTGTATTTGAAGAGGTTTATATAAATAAAATGTACATCAGTGATAGCAGCCTGGATTTTTATGAACATTCTTTCATCTGCATTTAGCTAGTCAAAAAGTCTAATCTTAGTCTATACTTTGTGTTTTATTTTTTTAATTTTTGCAAATACAAGCTAATTATTTTCATCTACTAAGAAGCAGATTAGTAAAGTTTTGACTAAAAGACATGACTGCATGTCTCAGAAATCTACTAATTGCCCTTGAAGTATTTAGCTTTCCCAGACCTACAGGTATGTTCCTCATTTTGAAAATGCTCTGTCTCTCAATGTCTTCTCTTGCCCTGATTTTGTTACAGCATTTTCAGTCTGTCAAAAAGAAAATGAGTACCCAGATTCCCAAAGCCTGGAAAAAAGTCATTAAATAGATCAGACAAAAAGGAAATAGCATGTCTACTAAATCAGAGATGTGTTATACAAACCATGATGGGTCATGCTGAGAGCTGTCTAACTTGTTGAGCTTAGCAATGTTTCTCTTCTTGAAAACTAGCCAAGAATTTAGCTCTTTCCATAACTTTCTAATCCATCTACAGAGCAGAGTTCAGATCCTACAACTGGTATGGTATGAATCTGGTATTCTTCTGACTGGCTAGTCTTTAAAACTTTACAACATGATTAAGAATAGAATTTAGCCTGTGATTTGCTTATCGTGTTAGTTAGTGTTAAATTCTTTTGTGCAGGACATATCATATTGTAGAGCATGGGATTTTGATATATCATTGCAGCATTGACAATCACCAAAAGGTAGGTTGGACAACAGTCAGCAGGTGCAAATCAAGTTTTTGCAACTGTTTACTTCTCAAAGAAGTGCATTTTCTGAAGACACAGAATGTTCTTTTTCCTTTGAGAAAAGATCTCTTGAATACTGGGAATTGACACTGAACACATGGGGAACTTTCCTTTTCACTGATGTCACAGATACCCTGAGCCACAACTTATGGTGGTGATTTTTTACATGGATGTGTCTGTGTCGCTTAAGGCATCTTCTGTCTCTGAGTCACTGTCATATGTCCTGTTACTGGCTGTTGTATAAGGGAAAACCTTTGTTTTACCAACTTAGAGGGCTCACAGCCCCCTTTGTGTTGGACAGCTAAGGGGTGGTTATGATATAGTCTGACCTTCTGGGAGTCTGTGTTCCCTGTATGTCTTGGTGTAGGTGCAGCACATCTAGGGGATTTGGGACAGTTGACCAGAAGTTTGAAGAGATTCCTACACAGCTGCCTGCACTCACTTAGCTCCTGTTTTCTAAATGACCCAGTCTGAGGCTGTGCTATACTTCAGTTTTCTTCAATCCAGCCATGATATTTGAGGCTTCATCCTCTCGAGGTATTACTTGGCTTTTTCATGTATACTTGACTGAGGAAACTAATAAATGTAACACATTTCCTTACAACTTTCATTCATTAGATGGGGATAATAGATAAGGACTGCTGGTCCTTGCTTCTCAATAGTTCCTCACAGGTATTGCAAAGTGTTTTGATGAATGTTGGGATCTGATGTGGGAAAGCTGTTCCATGGGATATCTACCCAGAGTACTTTGCAGTTGTTTATGTGAAGAGGTCACAGAATATGCTGAGTTGGAAGGGACCCACTAGGGTCACTGAGTCCAACTTGATGGCACAACACCATCCCTAAGAGACACACTCTGTGCTTGAGAGCATTGTCCAAACACTTCCTGAATTCTCTCAGGCTTGGTACTGTGACCACTTCCCTGGGGAGCCTGTTCCAGTGCTCAGCCACACTGGGTGAAAACCTTGTTTTCAAAATCCAGCCTAAACCTCCCCTGACAAAGCTTCAGGCCATTCTCTCAATCCTGTCACTGTCACCACAGAGATGAGATCAGTGTCTGCCCCTTCTCTTCCACTCACAAGGAAGTTGCAGACTGCAATGAGGTCTCCCCTCAATCTCCTCCAGGCTGAACAGACCAAATGCCCTTCACCATTTTCACTGTCCTCCTTTGGACATTCTCTAATAGCTTAATATTTACAGGGCTGTCTAAAAACTTTTTAACAACAGCAACTAATCCAATGTAAACAACACGGTGTGTGTGCATTCCTTTGCTATAGTTATACTAACATAATTAGAACAGAAAAATATACACTAACAAAGCTTTCCCATGTAGATAGGACTTTTTCTTTCTGGTGTTTAAAATACTCTTCGCTTGTTTGTCTCAGGAGTTATTTTTCCTCATTGATTTGGAGTGGGCCCAGTCCACCTGACTTAGGAAAAATCATCAAATCATCTGTAGCAGCCTTGGCTGGTGTGCTCTACTCCAGTTAAACCACTGCAAATAAGGGCAGAGCAGAGTCCTTTAAGCCCAGAACGAATGTTTCAATTACATTTTTCCCAAGTGCTTCAGGATAGTCTATATGATCTTCATTTGAAAATACAAAATGTTTCTGAATAAAAAAACCTTTTTATTCGAGTTTGTTCCTTCCATGCCACACAGTGCAAGCTCTGAATGGTGAGCAGTGTAGAAGGTAAAAGTCCCACATGTATTAGAGAAGTTTGCTAAGCTGTGCAAGGACAGTGTTAGGGCAGAGCATTAGCTTCTTGTTTCCCACATTACATACAAACTTGGGACCATGCTTATTTGCTTGTGTTGTTGAGTTGATATTTAAGTCTCTGCTTAAGTATCTGCAAACAGTACTTTCCACTGTTATTGAAAGGCCACATTCTTACATTTCACCCATGGCACAGGAAGAAGTGCATTGCATTTGTATAGTTGTGCTCTGAGTGGCTGCTTTACATCATGGAACTCAAATGAAAGCAGTGGTCATCAAATCTCTGGCAAATCTGTTTGGCCTCACAGCACAGAGATGGCCTCCCAACACATGTGACAGGCAGTGCCCAGGCACGGGGCTGGCTTTCAGCCCTGCTCAGCTGTGCAGTGGCAGCCATGTGCCTCTCCCATTATTCACTGTTATCCCAAGATCTTGCTGTGTTTTCTAGGTCTAGATGTAAACTCTCGCACTTCCCTTTGTATTCACATACATGTGAATTGGTAAAGTAATAAAAGGCAGATATTTATTCACATTTACACTGTCATAGCTGGCATGGTTTGGAACAGGAGCTAAAAGCCATGTTCCTCTCTGGCTCCAGCTGGCGCACAGGTGCTACAGGAGTCTTGCTGAACCACAGGGTCTTGATCTAAGCATTGAATGATACTGTCAGAGCCCTTTCCAGTGTGTCCCTGGGATACCTCTCTACCTTGGAGGGAGTTTGGTCACTATTCTGCACTCCTTGTGGGCTGCTGCTTTGCCTCTGACACAGCATGTGCAGATTGGAAGTGGTGTTTGCTGAAAGCCTGAGACATGCATTGTGTAGTATCTCCTAGGATTTATCTTCCAAAAGCTCATTAAACTGATCTGGTTAAGGGTCATCAACCCTCTTAGATTAGAGATATAAAGAGCTTCAGTGGACTCTACTCATCTGGGTATTCTAATATCTTCAAATGAACTCCATCATAGACAAGAAAAAGGTGCCTGTGTCATGTCTATCATCATGCCCCCTGCCATGAATGCATTTTCTATTTTATTAGACAATGTACTCTGTATAATACAAGGAAAGACTGATTCTTCAACTGAGAAGAAGTAACCGGTTTAAGTGAGTAGAGTTACATACAAATAAATTCAGTAAGGTGTTCAGCATTGGGTCTTCACAGCTGACCTTAGATTCCTGGGAATCATGAGCATCTCACTGCATGGAGCAAACTGGTGCTTGTTTTGCTGTCAATTTCTCATGTGTATCAGGTGGTTATAAGGAGCCTTGGAGCTATGTATCTGTTTAAGTAAGGGGCTCTGGTGTCCACATCCTTAATTCAAGCTCCAACACATCATGTATAACAGTATATTTGCTCCAAATCTGGTGGTCCCTGGCCATTTTCAAGCCCTGTGGTTGTGTACAGAGAAGTGCACAGCACTATCTGTTCCCATCCACCATCTAGGCCGGGGGATGCAAATCGACACCCCACCACTCCTGTCCTGGAGCTCTGTAGTTTGCAAGCAGAAATTTAGCTTGGAAATTGTTTTGTACTAGTCTAAGTAAGATCTTGGCTCAGTATGTGGGAGATGAACCATTAAAGAATCCTGCATCTGGGCCATTATACCTTCTGTACTTAATGGGAAGGAGTTGTGTTTGGACACTGGCTCTTGGTTCTGAGACTCCTTTATCATTCTATATAATAGGGTTCTCCATATTGGTAAGAGAACTAAAACTGGGGACTTCCACCACTTGGGAATGGCAATGCTAAGTATAATTCCTATATTCAGCATACGTAGGTAAGCATACGAAACAGCAGATACAAATTACTGTTCAGAGACAGTTGAGCTGGTTTTAACTGGGGTTCAGGTATTCACACTGAATCTGACATTTGCATTTTAATGTAGAGCAGACATGCAGAGTATATTTTGCATAGTCTGTCTTCTTGAAAGGCCTTTGGGGTTTCGCAGATACCAATACTTTCAATGCTTGTGTTCTGAGCTGAACATTATTGGGGTAAAAATGCAGAAAAGGCTTCTTTGAATTTGCCAAACAATCCTTTTAATTTTTTTTCCTTGATGAGGAAAATTGTTTTCATTCTTCCTGTAATGTTGGAAACACTCCTGCCTGTAAAATGAGTCCCCCAAGTTTTGGTACAGCTTCAATGCTCTAAGGAAGAAATTTTATTATTTCAACAAAAGCTGTTTTAGCAGGTATTCTCCCCCTTCTTTGTTGCTTAAGAGAGAGTTTTGCCTAATGTTCTTATGTACAGAGGGTCTAAGAAGCACCAGAAACTTGATTTCCTTCTCCTGTACAGCTAGTTAATTTGTCTCCTTTTTCTGTGGTGAGGTGTGATTGGTTTTTAAAATTCAACTGCAAAGCTTCCTGTCCCTTGCATTTGCAAGGTGGTGGGTAACCACTTTTACCTGCTGAAAAATGGGGCTATTTGATGATGAACATCCATCTCCCAGCCTTTACTCTGTCTCCTGAATGGGATAATTTTTCACCACTTAAATTATTACATGGTCATGAGCTCACTTTATCAGGCTGTGTCGATGATTGTGTTTCACTTCAGGTCTATTTTAACTTAAGGCATGTCTGTAGCTGTGCTCCTCTACTGTTGGGTGCCTGTGAGGCTCCATCACCACAAGAAAGCTGAATGCTTGTTTGCAAAACCTGCCTTTTTCAGCCTGAGCACCCAAAGGATGACATTAATTCCTTTCTCGGGAATCAGAAAGATTCTGCTCACAAAGGAAAGTGGGCATAAGATGAAAGTCTAGATCTTAAAAGTAAAGGAGGATCTGATACAGACCGTAGCTTTGTGAAATGGTTGTCTCTGAAGAAGAGTTCATCTGGGAGAAAAAACTCCATCAGATTGGCTTTACTATGACCTTTGCCTTTATTTCTTTATGCTTTATACTTTCTCTTCTGTCCAACCTGATTTCATCATGTTCAAAACCCATAATTAGCACTCCTAAATTGAATGGAAATGAGAAGTTATTGTGATTTTTTTTTTTAATAGTTTCTTATATTCAGTTGTGAGATTTCTGCACTTGCTGCCCAGATGCTTCAAAATCACTACTTTTTTAAAAACCAAGACTGTTGCTCAGCAGATGTTCCATTTAACACAGACATTCGGTGTGCAGTTTCTTTTATGTCAAGGTAGGGTGAGCTGAAATCGTGCCTTCAAAGCTGAGTCTGCTCTGCCCTCTTGTGTCTTTGCAATGTGTTGCCAAATGCTCCCCAGATGCAGCTGCTTTATCCTGAGAACTGGAATTTTCCCCTCACAGCCTTAATGAGTAAGATGCAAACACATGGCTATTCATATATGCACTGATTTTTCAGTGATGAGTATAGATCAACATATGTTTGAACTAAATCTGTTCTGCCAATATTCCTCATGCACATGCATTTCTGAGGGGAAGGGAAAACAACTTGAGAGTATTTTTAATACAGCTCAGAAGTGCTGAAATAAACCTGTTAAAGTTGTGGGGTTTATGAATAAAGTTTTTAGGTTTATGAAGCTTGAACTGAAAAATCATCTACTAGAGGGAGGAGTGAAGAAGGGGTTCTTCCAGTTCACAGGGACTGGGCCTGCTGTGAAGTTGGGGTTGGCTTAGCTTGACTGACTCCTTGGTGTACCAACTTTTGACCTTAGCAGAGGTTACAGTCCAAAGCTATAAGTTTACAGTCATTAAAGGGATTCAAAGGGCAAAACACTGTCATGTAGTGGTTTACAATAGCTTTGAGATAAGATTTAGCTGCATGCTTAAAAAAAAAACCTTGCCAGCTTCTCTGTGTGGTTGGTTTTTTTGGTTGAAAATGAACTTAGTAGGCAGGGGTGAGCTGGAAGTTCAGATTTCCTCCCCTTATTGTATTAGGAGAAAAAGACATTGCCCTGGCAGTGTATCCTCTCCATTCCCACAGGAGTGCCACAGTGCAGTCTGGTGGAAGCTACAGTGAAGCACTGAAGATATATTTATTTTTAAAGAGTCTTAAATGTTTTCAAATCTTAGTTTCAAATCATAGCCAACTATTCTATTAGAGTGTCTTTTTTCAGCAAAGTAGGAAGTTTAGAGTTTGTTACCATCTGCCGTACATCTTTCTGATAGTTTAAGGCTCAACATTTGCTCCATGTGTGGTGGATGATGAATGGCCTGAGCCAGTCCTGATTTTGACATGGATGTTTTTGTGCTTAAGGGTGTTTACACTAGAGACCAGCACTTTTCAAAGCAACTTTGTCATTTCTCTGCATAATACATTGTGTGATGTGGAGGTTGTATTCCCAGTCTTTCCAGGAATAATCCTGACAACCTTTCCAGGCACAGAAAGCAACTCAGGCACAAGCTGTGCTCCATGTGGAATTGCTAAGCAAAATTAGGGGATCTAGGTGTGCTCAGTCTGTTGCACACCTGTGGGACTCCAGGCCTCCTCCTGTACTCCTTTGACAAACTGCATCTTCCTTCCACCTGCTTCACATTCACTGTACCAACTTATTTCACCTTTCCCTTGTCCTCAGCACGCCCCTCATTTTACCTTCTTTTACCTTCTGTGTGTAAACAAAGGTACTGCTAATGACGAGTCTGGAGCCTAGGCAAAAGATATTATATTCTTCAGTAAACAACTTCTGGTTTGTTTTTTCCAGTAACACTCTCAGGGTTTTGGTTGCTGATGCTCAGGCTTAAGCTTCAAACAGGTAGTCTGTTCAGCTACTGTGATGACCCTAGCAGCATCAAAAAGTCTTTCTCCTGGAACCCCTTAAGCCAGCTCCAAAAAGCCCTGCCTGGCCAAGGGGAGGTGAAGCCTTCTCCCCACTTCATAAACAGAAGCTCAGGGATAGGCTGCGGTGACTGCGTAGTGGTCTTGTGGCAAGAGGCTGGCGGTACTGAGAATAATACTCTTTTTTCAGCCTGTCTGCTGCACTTCCTAATCCTTAGGCTAGATAGTGAAGGATGGTGAATTACAAGGTAAGGAAACATGTTTAGACAGTAAATCTGAAGTTTAATAGGCAGGGGCCTTCTCATGGTTTGTATTTCCTTTCTAGACACAGGTTTTGAGCTATTCTCACAGATGATTGTAAATTCTCTTTAGACTTCTTTTCTGAAGACAGGAAAATACAGTTTGTTGATCTATTAATGTAGAACATTGGATCTGCAATCTATTTTTTGTTTTCTTCCCTGTCCAAAATAATGACCAAAGAAATATGAATTGGTTTTTCTTCTCTTATGGTTTATTTTTTCCCTGCAGTCATCCACAGCTGCCCACTGTGTTGGTACTTCTCAAACTTTAATGGTACAAGGACTCTCTACCCTCATCAAAAACCATCCCAGGACTACCTTGTACAGTCCTGTCCCATGGTTTCCATTTATTATTAAGATTTGGTTCGACTGGGAACAGCCATGTATTACTCTTATTTTTCCTCTATCTGTTTTGCCTGTCTGCTGAATGGGAGTAGGTGTTGAGTGTTTGGCCTCTTGTGCCTTCTTCTGGGGATTTGGGTGTCCTGTGACTGTTTGGCAGGCTGTCTGCAGGCCATCAGGATGCCCTGAGTAGAGAGGCATTACTTCAGCATCACTTACTAAAGCAAGTCCTGAGCATAAAGATTTCCACCAATTCTCTCTGCCAGAAAACTCTTTTCCCCTGCCAGTTTTCAGTCTGCATCTTCCCCATCTTCACATCCCATTGCTCCTGTCACTATTGTTGAACTTCATCTGGAATAATCCCCTCCTGGCACCAACACCCTGGTTTGAGTGCTCTTTCACCCCTCTGTTGTTGGTTAGCTGTGTTACTCATCCTGTAAACTGGCATTCATCAGTCAAGCCCTCATAATAATGTTGTTGCTCCATGGGAATGGAACAATGCTCCAACAGAGCTCACCCCACAGCAGAGTGTGCCAGAGCCGACTGCCCTGATGCTGTGATTGCTGCCTGGCACCCATGACCTGAGTGCCAACATCCTTGCTGTCCTCAGGGGTCCCACTGCAAACACTCTCCCTGTGTTTGCAATGAACATGATCCCAGCCATGAGCTCCATTCAGAGGTGGTGGAGGGATAAAGTGTAGGTAGCACTGAAAGAACAGAAATAGCAGTTGAAAAAATGAACAACATAGATGAGAAATGGGGATGAGGGTGAGAAAAAATACAGAAAGTAAGAAAGAGGAGAGTTCTCTCTGAGATCAAATAATCTTGAAGAAAAGGGAGAATATTTAAAGGAAAATATGGAAAACAGACACCACAAAGTTTGTGCCACGGCAACAAAAATGAGGACAAAGATGGGGGAGGAACAAAGTGACAGAATTTTGAATTTTAAATTTAATTATAATATGTTGTTTTTAACAACAAAAGTGCTACAGATACTTTTGGTACTTGTCTGAAGTGAGAGCTGAACACTGATCTGAAGAATCTTTCCTTGTTGCTGTTGAGTTGGCAGTTCTGGACCTGACAAGGTTCACCTGGAGTCCTGGCTGTATTTCAAAGGCAGGAGGCTCAGAGACTACCAGAAAATGAAGAAATTAGAAAATAAAAGAAATACCTTTAGAATTAGAAAATAAAAGAAACACTTAGAAAACAAGGAAATACCATTCTCTTAAGTGTGCACTATAGCAATGTACAGCATCTTAATTCATGGCAGTCCTTAGATTTATGGACAGATTTTTCCTGCTGATATTTCCAGTTCAGCACAGGCTGCATGAACGAAGATAGGATTAATAATCTTGGTCATCTGCTTATTGTGTGATGCAGTGTGTGCACCCAAAGGGAGGGAGGAAGTGCCTGAGTTTTAGTTCCAGATACAATGTGAAAAGATTAGAAACTGCATATGTAATAATCTCTTGGGATTTAAGGTCACTTGTACATAGCCAAGGATGGAAAATGAGGCAGAGTCTTTTCAAACTTGATGTTTTAGAAGAAGACTCTTCCACTCAGCAGCATCTCAATGCACAGCACAGAGCTGATGGTAGAAAAGCAACAGCATCAGCTCCTTGCACAGGTTCTGGGTTGTATCAGGTGTGTGTCCTGACAGAGTCACTTCTGCTAGCAGTGTGTGGCCAGTGCAGCTCCACAGGAGGGGTGACATGGCTGTGGCCTCATGCTGTAGTAGTTCTCAGACTGCTTTTATTAAAGTGCTTCATCCACACTGAGCTCCAGGTGCAAATGTGAATATTGCTTGGTTTTGGACTGGAGGGTTAGGCTGTAGCAGCAGTACAAAGGGTCAGCAGTGGAGCCACAATCAGGATGCCCTTCTCATCTCTACACTGTTGTGTTTACTTGTTTGTATACATTTATTGTTGTTCTTTCTGGCAATGGTTTCCCATGGTGTCTTGTCACTGCTGGTTTGCAAAGAAGCAGTGACAGTGCCAAGGGTGCAGCACCTGAGCACAGCTCAGGAAGTTCACACTAAAGCAGCTTACTCGGCAGGAGGAGGGGGGAAGGTTCAGTGTACCACTGGCTGTCATTTGCGCTATGTGGGTCACATGCTGTAGTTCCAAGCTGCTGTAAATCACTATTGAATTGACTTTCAGCCCTTGAATGAGGTCTGTCCTGGACCTCACTGCAGAGAAGGTGTGCAGAGACTGCTGTCACTCTGATAGCAGGAGCTTGGTGATGAGAGAAAGCTTTAGCATGTGTTCACCATCTTGGGAAGGAGGAGAGGAAGGGTGATTGCTGGCAGCTGGAGGACTTTTTTTTTTTAAACCTTTATAAGGTTTAAGGATATCTTTAGAATTTCAATGTGTGCAATTAAACTCTGAGCAGCAGTTTTCTAGCTGTAGGATCCACTGAAAGCTACTGTTGAGCAAGGATTTGTTTGTCTTCAGGTCTGGCTCTGAATTAATGGTCTGTTTTAGAGGTTTCAGTGGGCTAGAATTGTCTTCTTGGTGGAGAAAATGCCAATGCTGTGCAAAGTCAGCAGGAGCACTTTGAGATGCTAAGAGTCTTCTTTGCTACTTTTTGTTGATCCAGGTGGTCTTTTCTAAGTACAAAGTCAAAGAAATCACTGTTTGCCCTTCCTTCATCTCCCCATGCAAATGTCCTGTAGTCGGCAGGAACACTGAATCCTCCCTGTCTCCCATTCCTGTTTGCATGAGAGAGAAACAGAGGGAAGTGAGATGGAACCATACGTTCCTCTGCATCTGCACTCTGAAGGCAAAGTTATTTGTGAGCCTTAAGCATGTGGGTGGGAGAGCTGCCAAGCCAAAGTTGTTCCCAAGTATCTGTAAACTAAATCTTATTCCCTAAATTCATCCAACTAAGGAACTTTTGCTCTGGCAAAGGCTTGTAAATATTACAGTACCTGTCACTTTTGGATGCTGCTTTCTGTTTTCATAGCAGCAAACTGAAAGCTTTGAAATCTGGGATGTTTTGTTTAGTTTTGTAGGGGTTGACCTCAAAGCATCAATCTTTCTGCTCCTTTTAGAATGTATGAAAATAGCCTTTTCTCAGAAAACTTCTTGTAGCAACAGCACTTCTAATGAACAGAGTTCTCAGATATTCTAAAAGCCTTGGGGATGTATTGAGATATATGTACCAAAATACAGAGTTTAGCTTCTCTTTTATTTTCAGTGATTCCCTTTTCTTTATATATATATACTGATAATGAAGTGAAAAGTATTAATCTAAACAATGTTTATAAAGTGATTTCTGAATGAATGGCTGTCACAGAGTTGTGGTTAGCTTTGTTGGGGTTTTAGTTCACATGTACTTTTCAGTTTCTGCACCATCTGCACAGCATGGCCACCACTTGGTTGTATTCAGTCATATTTTGCTTATTTTCAAGACAAGTTGCTGGTTGATATAAACCTGTGACTTGAGTTTGCCAGATGCAGTTGCTCCCATCATTTGTGCTTGTCTCCAGTTAGCTCTTGGAGGAAAGAGAAATGCTGTTTCTCTTGACATAAGTCTTTAAAGTGAGTCTTGGCAGACCTGTTCTGAATGGTGTTCCATACTGTGCAGCTAACTCAAGTTATAATTCATTTGTGGCCCTAGTTAACCTGGCCACAACTCAAACTCCATGGCAGTTTTTTAAGACTGTGCTCACTGAGGAGGTAGTTTGTGTGATGCCCTTGATTTGACTTTCAGTGTTGTCAGTGTGCACCCAGCTTTTGTCTGAATGCCTGTGGGCCTGCTGACCTGTCTCAGAGCTATGGCTGAAGCCAAGGCTCTCTGTGCACTTGAAATTGCAACCTAGCCCGCTGGACAAATTTATGTTCAAGTCCTAGGAGTCCTACAGTGGTTTCTGCCTTTCCTGCTGCATTCTCAGGGGAATCTAAGTTCTCCTACAGTAAACAGGAAGTGAATCCTAGAGCCAGTCAACATACTGGGTCACTAAGAGGGCTGTTTTTTGACTCCAGCCTTCCTGCAACCCCATGTGGACAAGCACAACATCAGCAGAAACACTCCGGAGCAGACCTGCTCTGTTAAATTTTACCGTGGTTCCCATGATTTTTCTCTTTAGCTGGAGCCTGCTGAGCAGTCTTGACATGGTAATGTCTCAGCAGTGCTCTGGTTGGCTTTGCCAGACCAGATGAGCACGACTTTCATGGCAGAGCAGTCCCAGGGAACAGCAGAATGTATTATAGTTCTGGCACTTGTCTGAAATAAATCCACACTGGACTCTGCCACCTGAGGAGCCCTACAGGGGAGATGGCTTTGGAGACTGCCTACTCTAGTCACATTTGCAGACCATTCTGGTTTTTTGTGAAATGCTTTAGAAAATTATGCTTGAAGACATAAAGTTAAGAGCTAAGATCCCAATGGCTTTTCACCTCACTGGCTAAGTCTTGTGCAGCTACAAGTTCCTAACTGGGTGATCATTTTTGCTGCCTATGAAAATAATGGCATTATTTTTCAGTGTAGTTTATCTGGGAATTGGGCCTTTCATCTTCTGAAGTGTTTGCAGAAACCCAAATTCAGGCCTAGTTTACAGTCCTTCTGGGTGCTTTAATATAAGCTGACTAGCAAGAAGCAGTTAGTATGAAGAGAGCTGGTAATGATGCAGCTGAGAAGCTAAACCCCTCATCTTCATTTGAGTATTTTATTTTCTTGCAGATGAGAGGATCTGTTCACCACCCTTTATGGAGCTGACAAGTGCCTGTGGAGAAGATACCATGCAGCTTATAGAGAAGAATGGACTGGCATTCCCATTCAGTATGTACATGGGCTTTTCTTTGGTACTTCTAGTAGGTTCTAAATACTACACATGCACCCCCCAAAACATAGCCAACATTGTAGGAGTGTGGGTTTCACTGCCAAAAGTGTCAAGGATGTTAAAGCCTTCCTGAAACAAATGCTCTGAGGCAGTCTGCTTGGAATGTGGAACAAAACCCTCCCTATCAGCTTTTCCTTTGCCTTTTATTGATGTTCCTTACTTTAAACACCTCGCTACAGTAAACACGCGTTCCTGGGAAATGCTAATAGTTCTAACAAAGTTAGCCTCTTGCCCTGAACTTGTGCAAGATGTTTCTCCTGCCAGCTGCATTCATTATTTCTCTTGACAAAATCACTGCCTTGCTGACTATCCTCTTTTTTCACCCACCTCTCCCTTTCCCTGGTCCAGGCTACAAATATAATCTTAGAGGGTAAAAGAAAGAGGGTTACCACAGATAATAGACTCCAAGGGCCCACAGCTCAAACAGCTGCTATGAACTGTTTGTGCTTTGTAGCAAATTTCATTGTAGGGCTTGTGCTTTAATGCCTTCCTTTATTTGATTCCTTGCAGTATAAACTGAGCAGGATTGTTAGTCGGTGTTTGTTCCCTTGGTGCTTGCCTCATTTGTAAGGTTCAGAGGTAAAGTCGCGTGGAAAAAGCATGTTTTGCCCTCCCTGCCATCGCTCTCCCGAATGAGGCAGGTCTCCTGAAACTAGGTTGTGAAGCAGTATTTTAAAGCCCGCTGAATGGCTTTGCCTTCCTCTTCACATTGTGCTCTCAATACAGGCTGACTGGTGCTCAGTAGTCAGCAGCATACATTCAGACGGTCTGAATCAATGCCACTAAATGATGATGAAATTACAAAACAGCACTGGAAATTAATATGCCTTGGTATTCTGGGATTTTTTTTTTCCTGTCCCTATTTTTATTTTTTCTTAAAATGCTCCAGCTCTCCAGAGTCTCTGTGAGACATCATAAACCACTTTCCAAAATTTCAAGTTACCAACTTATTTTGGACTCTAGTGCAGGTTATCTGCCTTTCATAGCTGTCTGTTCTCTTGCCTGGCAATTTGATTCTTCCAACAACCTGCAAAGAAATGTTGTCCTAGCCACCCCCTCACTACTTGCAAGTTTTCATCTCCTCTGCTTAACACATAAGTAACATTAGCTTTAGTCGTTGTGTGGGTCCTAGGGTCTTCAGCTCTTCTCTGGCTTCATAGTAGAAGCAGCATGTTGTTTCTTTACTCTTACTGGTTTTACTCCTCCTCTTAATCAGGACAGAGGTGAGAACCAGCATACACAGAACAGATAAGAAATGTAAAAAATGCTGGACTCTAATTTTTTTGTCCTCCCTCGATGGTTGTCTGTGAAAAATAAATTATATCTTAGTTTGGTTCAGCGCATTATGTTTCCTGCTCTTCCCTAAAAACAGGGAGGTTGGAAAATAAGTTGGTTTCCACTGTGTTCCAGTTCCTTTGTTTTAAAGACAAAGTTTTGTGGTACCCATAAAATAGCTCCAGCCTCAGAAAAATAATTACACAGTTGTGAAGATGCTCTCTGAGTAGACAGGATGGCAATCCCAGTACTAGTACTAACTTGTTAGCTTTGCAACTCTGTCCAGTCCTAATAATGATCTATGCTTGCACCTTAGTTGCAGAGAGGAATTGAGAAAGTAGAGCTTGGAGCAAGCCAAGCTTGGCAGTGATTGAGGACATTGGTCAAGCAAAGACTGTCACTGGTGTCTGTTACAGTCAATGCCTTGGTCTGGTGGACTCCAGTGTTTGCATGTGTGGGTAGGAACAGGATTATAAGAGGTTTGTGGGTTCTGTTTCAGTGGTGAATTGTTTTTTCTTTTTTATTTACCCAGTTTGTAAAACCAGAGTGGCACACGGAACCAACTCTCATGAGGTGAGTTAAAAACTTTGCAGTATTATCCCCCTGCTTCCAGTCATGTCTTGTCCCCCACTCCCCCTGTGGTGGTTTGGCTGGTGATTTCCAATTCTGTAGTGGGTAGAATGAAGGCTGTGCCCAAACAACTTTTCTTTCCCACCTCTCCCTCATGTTTAACTGAACCATTATTTTCTCAAACATCTGAAATGAAGTTAAATATGACTTGAACCTCCTGACATGGAAGTTATTTTTAGCAATTTCTAGCTTCTATCATGTTGTTGCTTCTAATAGTTTGTAGTTTCCAGTCAGCTTTATCTGCAAGGAATGTCCTTCAGTCTCTCCTTTGGTGAGAGGTCACTAAATAACGTTTCCATCCCAGAAAGTTACTTTTCCAATATGTATGTGGTACAGATGAGAAGTGGGTTTGTGCTTCAGATGGAGCAGCTGGCTCCTTTCCTTGAGGGGAAGTGAGTAACAAATAGAGATGGTTTCCAGGCATGTTCACTTGTAATAACATAGTGGGATCTGTGGGGAGAACAGGACTGGTAGAACTTATCTGCCTTCCTGTAAGGCAATTGCAGCTAAAATGGTATATTCCTGGAAGGAGTGCATTACCTATGAGACTAGCTTCCTCTAAATTTAAGTGAGTTGAGTCCTGTTTTAATTCTTTTCCATTTGTGCTTCCTTCCTTCCTGCTTACTGCAGATCAGTTTTGAGAATTCAGCCCTTGCTGCTGGCTCTCCTAACTCCTGGCTTCCTTTGTTAACAACATGGTCATCAGTCCAGGTTTCCCAGCTGCTCCTGAAACGTGCACTACGAGACATTGCTGCAGTGTCTCTGAGAGCTGAAGGTCCTGAAGTAAATTGTAAATCTAGATGAACAGAATGGCTACAGCTGAAGTCTTGATTGACCAGCACTTCCTTTTAAAAATGCAGTGAGATTTTTCAGGTCAACAGACAATCCTGTTAGTTTGCCAGAGCAGCTGCTATAAATTTTTGCTATCACTCCTGAGAACACCTGGGGACTGGATTGCTAATGAATTTAAGACTCCAGTTTTCCTGCTGATTTTTCTGTCAAGAGTTCCTCTGCAACTGCAACCTGAAATGCATGAACCTCTCAGTACTTATTCAGTTAGGCTCGGACTTCATTTCCCTGGTGAATCTTTCTTTGATCTTCTTTCATACAGTGCAGACACACCTAAGCGCCCTGCCAGAGGTCCATTTTCTGAGCAAAAATTAGACTAAAATACAGTTGTAGTCTGCACTTTATCACAGGAACTTATGACTAGAGCTTAGAAGGACCCCTGGAAAAAAGCCTGAAGTCTTGCATAGTACTTTCGTAGTAGTAGTAGTCGTCACTTTTGGAGTTGCTGAGTTCTCAGGAGTGATCCAAAAGTCTATTTATGATCAGAGTGGAACTGTTTTGTAATTGCTTATGGTCAGTAATGACAAGCATAGAATAAATACCTGCTTACAGTACAGTCTGTCTAAAAAGTTGGAGCATAGGTCTAGAAGCAATAAATTATTGCATGTTTTATTAATGACTCCTTGTTTGGCTTTTGGTAAATCACTTCATTTTTTGTGAGTATATTCCCACTGCAGAGCTGACACTGAAACTAGAGCACTGACCAAAAGCCTGCTTTTCTTCATAAGATGGCTGTTGAGAAAGTTCAAGTACTGGCTAACAGGGACAGCTGAAGGTGCAGGCTTGAGTTTAAGTTTGGTGTGTGAGTTTGCGAGGTGAGGCTGGCAGACTCCACTTTTCTCATGTGAGCACATGCTGTAGTTAAGCTGAGGTGGTGTCAGCCTTCCCGTGCTATCCCCACTTCTGCATGGCCTCTGCACTAGCAGTGGCCTCAGCAGCTCAGCACTTGACCCCCACTTTGCCAGCACTGCTTGTTAAACTTCAGCAGAGATGATGGCTGAAAGTTGTGCTTCCTGGCTGCCAGCAGGTCAGAACATCAGTAACCTTTGGTAATGCTGCCATGAGAGGCCCACAGCCTGAAGAAATGTAACCAGAATTCTTTTTTCTGAGCATTTGAGCAGACAGGAAGTAAAAGGCAGAGAATCACTATGTTTTTTGTGACTGAATTCCTTATGGACATTGTCAGTAGAAATTCTTTGTGCAAATGTTTTGTTTTGCCTTCAAAAGAGCTCTGCATTTATAATGAGAAATGCTATTTGGAAATTATGATATCAAGTATTGTACCTACATTACTGCCAGACACAGCAGGTTTGTGCTAGATGACAAAGAGCAAGTGCACCCTGCGAGCAAATTCTTGGAGCTCTATTCATGCATGTTAAAAACCATGAGACATTGCAGTAAACTGGCATAACGCAACACCACAGGAGTTATATGGCTTATGTGCTAGTCCATGGGTCTGCCAGCACAGAGATTTGCAGAAGAGAGGCTTCACATAGCTTCCCATAGTCTAGGTCAGTGCTGTGCTGACAAAGATAAACTGGCTTTCCACGCTTCTAAAATAGGCTGATAAATACCTGTTCACCTTATGTTTGTTTGTGGGTATCAATTAACTAATATTGGAAGAGAACACTATAGGAACAGCATGGTTCTTGCCAGTGTGATGTTGTAGATACTATAATGCCAACAATCCACACAGGAGGAGGAAGAGAGCAATGTTTCTTGCCACTGGTGAAAGACAAATGAGGTATGATGTTGTTGCTGTGAATCATTTTGATGGACGATTCTGTCTGTTAGAGAAATTTCTTGCACAGGTTGTTACCACTCGCAAATTCACTCTGTGCTGTGTAATAGAGACAGTAAGAATATCAGCTGCAAGTAGGTATTAAATGCACACATTGACTTGAAGTCAGAAAATGTTAATCTACTGAGTTATTGTGCAAGTGTGCAGTTATTTGATTTAATGTTGTCTACCAGATAAGGAGGATTAAGGAAAAAAATGTGCTCAGACTTTTAACTATGAATATATAATCACCCCATCATTTACCACAGCCACGCTTTTGAAGAACAAAACCTATTATATTTGGAATTTTTTCACAGAAAAAAACTGAGGTGTTAGCAAAAGTTCAGTCAATATTCAGATAATTAGAGCATGGTTTTTTCAGGGCTTTGAGGATGGGGAACAAACGTGAGTGTATCCTCACTGCTGTGTAGGGGCACACAGATATAAGCAATTTCATCACTTGTGCCAGAATAGTTCTTGCTGCTGGTTCTGTGTAGAAGCCATGGCACAATCCATACATCCACAAAAACTTGCAAAATGGGACACTATAATAACAATAATAATTATATAGGTATGTAAGCATGGTAATGGAGAGATCAATGGAAAGACCAGTGTAACATGTGCTGAAGATAAGCTGTTTCATCAAAGTATTTCTGTGGACCTACCAACATTGCTTCCATGCTATTTGAGGCAGCTGCTGGTCATCATTCATAAGGCCCAATAAATGCCTTCCTTTTTGGCATATTTATTCCAGTGTCTTCAAGAGGACTATCTATTTGGAGTAATGGGGTGAAACCAAGCCAGGAAAATCAATAGGCCAACATTTGTCAGCAGTAAGAACTACTAGAGTCTGAGAAATGTTCTCTGATGGTGAGGGTGAAGCCCTGGTGCTTAGGCTGTTGCAACTTGGCAGAACCAAATGCGGGGAATAGAGCTGTGGGGAATAATTCATGTAGTTAGTGCACAGAGCTGTTCCTTCTGTTGTTCTCATGATACAGGCTTGTATTCAATACAGACTTCGTCATCTATGTTGGTCTGATGTTTTACACTTTTGTTGTACCTGCAGTTGCCGTAGCTTCCAAACTAAAGGCAGCAAATGAAATTGCAAAGAGCTGAGAAGAAAGTGTTGATTGAAAATGAAAGCTTCACTGCCAGTAGTGTTTGCAGAGCTGTGTGTCAGTTAAATGAAATGTAATGAAATAGAACAAGATGCTGAGAAGGAATTCACACATGCTCAATATATATCCACCAGTAGATGTTCCCCCTCGTTGCTTGTCAGGTGGTGGGTAAGCATGATATTATTGCCAGCCTTGTGCACAACTGCATGTGTGTGTGTTTCCAGATGGCCATCATCTTCAACCAGGAGGGCCTCAAAGCTGTTCGCCCCCCTTGCGTCATTCAGAGCTTCATCAATCACAATGCTGTGCTCTATAAAGTTTTTGTGGTCGGGGAATCTTACACTGTGGTGAAAAGACCATCGTTAAAGAACTTCTCTGCAGGCATCTCAGGTACGTTGTACTGATTTAAAAGAAAATGTCCGTTCTTGCAGCCTCGGCAGGAAACATCTCCGAAGAAAATATCTGTGAAGACTGCTGAAGTGGAGGCAGCTGGTTCTGACATACCATGCTTCCTCTCCTGTATTATTTCAGTAGGAAGGGAGATAACTCACCTGCTCTGGAATATGTACGAATGACATTCATATAGTAAATATTTATGCAATGGTAACCTGAGTCTTACCTGTTAGACAAGTGTTTTATGTCATGTGGAAAGGGGGAGAGAGAGAGAAGTTCTCTTCTTTCACAGTAAGTTCATGTGTTGTTTGTTCCTGACTTTGTTTATAAATGTGCTTTGGAGAGAATTTCCTGGATTCCATCATTTCAGAACTTCTTCTCCCTATTTTTACCTTGAATATGTATGTGTGTTTAAATTAAAGATCACTTGTGCTCTCCCCTAAATGAGCCTCCCTGTTCATGTGAGGCCCAGTGTTGGAAACCTTGGTGGGAAGTATCCTTCGGTTTGTAGGTACCAGCTGTGTTGGGAGGGAGGATGAATGGATTTGTCAGTGAGGAGAGTGATTCTTCTATATGTTACTAGAAAGAAACAATTGAAGAGTTTTCATTAAAGATTACTTAGATTTCCTTTATGGAAAAAAGCTCCTTTTCAGAGAACTGCATTCTGTGGCCCACCAAAAGGGTGAAAAAATTAGCAGCATGGATGGGAGCATGGTCAGCTAGCAACTGGGCAAATCCAGGAGGTGAAGATGGGATCAAACTAAAGGAGATGAATGAACAAATGCCAGTTTTTTGCCACTTTTCTTAGTGTTTTCTACTGATCCTAGTATGTTCATGTATGCCCACCACTGCATTTCATACACAAATATGTATTTTGTTAGTATAGGTGTAATAGGATCCTGACAGAAGTCCTTGTCTGTAGCTTCATTGTGCCTGTGTTTACATTTAGGTCTGCTCTATGTCCTGATCAAATTAAGTAGGCCAGAATCTGTGTTCATATAAACTGTTAGGACAGTTGGTCTGTACTTTTGCTGAAAGGAAACAATTTTAAGGCATCTTTCTAAAAATGCCTTCGCTAATGTCTCCTCTGTTATTGTAAGACTTGAAAGTTGTCTGGAAGCCCACATAAAAATAAGTTTTGTTGGCAGATAGAGTAGGTGTCCGTCTCTCTTAGCCACATGAGGAGGGTTTGAGGAGGTCATGCCACAGGCACCTGACAAGGCAGATCTGATGGTTAAGCACATCTGGTGGCTGTGAGACACTGGAAGAGCTGAGTGTCTGAAAGGACAAGATCTTTCTAAACAAGAGGAAAGATGAGTATTTGGTGGTCAGACTGCAGAGTGGACTTGGGTTTGCATTTCACAGCTTCCCTGTCTTTATTGTACATGGCCCTGAGGCTGCTCTTAAATGTCCACTCATAGACCAGCATAGCAGAAATACTCTTGCTGGTGCCACCTGTGTAACGAGACTTTGGTCTGGATGTTCCCATACAGGTTGTCTGTGTGATGCCACCAGTCTGCTGTGGTGGGAATCCCAAAGGGAGACAATAGTGGGGGATTTCTTTCAGCCAGTAAAACCTGCAGCACAGAGGGAGCAGGGTAGGAGGTGCTGGTGCAGCTCTCCCCGTGGTTTCCACTGTGGTTCGTTCGTGCCTTCTGTCACCTCAGAGTGTCTCCTGCATTCCTGTGGCACCTCCAAAAGAAGGACAGGTCCTGGCCACAAAATGTACTGCTTTGTGTCATGGTGACAGTGCCCTGCCCAGGTTCACAGGGATCACAGGGTGCTACCCTGGGTGCTACCGGCCTACCACCTACAGTGAGTGCAGCTTCTCCCTTCTGTCACACAAAACTTTCCCTTGGAACTGTCACTTTGAGTACAGCACATTAGTAAAAATTAACTTCATTATCTGACTGAACTTAGTTAATTTGCTCTTGTGAAGGAAAGGAAACTGATTTCTGTTTACCTGGCGAGTGGGTCTATTTATCTGTGGTCTGAGAACCGTGGGTGACTTGTCTGTGGATCCCTGTCTGTAGGCAGCCAAGTGCCAGCATGCAGGAGAGCCCTGTGGGTGGGGTGGATGGTTGGGACCAGGACTAGAATCCTGGGGCTGCACTGCCACCTACTGTTCCTTGCACTATTCCTTTGGAAATTAAAATCTGGTATAAAGTTATTTACATCCTGTTTTTAATTGCAGACAGAGAATCAATATTTTTCAACAGCCACAATGTTTCCAAACCAGAGTCCTCATCTGTCTTAACAGCGGTAAGTACACTTGGTCTTTTTCCCTCTAGTGCAGCTGGAAACCTATCTAGCCTTTTCTTATGGAAGTGCTAGTAGCTAGTGACGCTCTTTCACAAGCTGTCTGCTTCTGTGTTGCAGGCTGAGGTCTGTTTGGTACCACGAACCAGCATGACTGTGTCCCACTCTGGTTTTCCTTACCGAGCTCCGGTGAGGAAGAACTTGTAGCAGGGCTGTGCTACTTCCCAAACTACCCAGGGCTAATCTAGGCAAAGGGAAGAAGGAGATTCTGAATGCAAACACCTGGCTTTTTCTCATCCAGAGAGATTAATAAGCGTAAATCATCCTTCTAGGACTCAGTTCTGTGAGGAAAGACAAACACTGAAAATTCAAGTATGGAAATTCTGTTGGCACAAGGCCACAGAGGGCCAGTGGTTGTCTGCCATGTGAGCATGCCCAAGCTGTGACCACAGGACCATTTCTGGGTGTCCTTCAAGACTAGCAGTGCCAGCACACTGCACAGTTTCATGCTAGCATTACCAGTCCTTTTAATAAGATTTGCACATATGAATCCTAACAAGTTCTTGAGCACCTGGCTACTAAAAAAGTCACTTTACAGCACTGGGTCCTTTCAATCTTACGAGTCTCAAGATTCTTTTCTGTTTCACAAGCTCTACTGGGAACTAGTTTCATATTTGATTTTGAATTTTGTGTGCGACTCTGGTAGGCGTGCTAAACATTAAAACTGTAATTGTGCTAGTCATAAATCCCTTTGTGGTTATGTTGAGGGAGAAGCTATTACTAAAAATTTACTTTCAAACTTAGAGAGTGTGCTGCTGTGGTTTACCTGCCATCTCACTCATACACATACATATTCCAGTCGTGTAGGCATAACAGCATACCTCTGCTGTGTAACATGTTGTTTAAAAAGGTGAAGAAAAGTGCATCCTACAGTCATAAGTAACCTCAGTCACTCATTTTAACAAATACTCACAAAATAATTTATACATGAAAACCACATGAAAGGTATGCTCTGCCCTTAAAATATCAGCTGAGTTGTGTTGTATGACTCAGATTAAACTAACAGCAAGAGTCTGTCCTATCAGCCCTTTAACATAAGCCTTGATCTACACTGAAATAACAATGATAGCCAGAACATTTGCAGCACAGGATTAAACACGCCACCTGTATATGTTTCTTAAGGCGTAGATCTGGTACTTAAAATAGTGAGTCTGATTCTCCATTTGTTCCTACACTGCTATGCTTCTCTAGCTGCACCAGTATGAAGAGGAAGAAATAGATAATTTAGAGCAGATGAGCTTCCAATTTAGGAAGGATTCTGAATTGTGAAAGCAGTTTCTCTTTGGTGTCTCTTGGTTTCATGCCACTGGCTCTCTGCAATTCGATTTGATGGATATGCACCTGGAAACTTCTGAAAATCAATCTTTCCACTAAAAAGGCTGTTTCAGAGTCTGTTAGTAACATGTCTTTTTCTATTATAGCTGGATAAAATTGAAGGGGTATTTGAGCGGCCAAATGACGATGTCATCCGGGAAATCTCTAAAGCGCTGCGGCAAGCTCTGGGAGTTTCCCTCTTTGGAATTGATATCATCATTAACAATCAGACTGGGCAGCATGCAGTCATTGATATAAATGCATTCCCAGGTAAGAAAGGCCCTTCCACTCCTGCTTTGTGGAGCAAGTTTTGCTGCTGTTGTCTCACACCATTGCTTCCCAGGTTGGGGATGGGACAGCAGCTGCCAGATGGTTCTGAGATCAAATACAGGCCAATCTGGGAAGGGAAGAACTCTAATCTAGAGATGGAATTTGCAACTGAAGTATCAGCTCTTAGGAGATACGGTCAAATTTTAGTGGCCAGTTGTAACTTAGCTGTCGTGCCCTTCTCTGCAAAGGGAAGCTCAGAAACTGCAGTGTGGGTATGTGTGCTGGGCCTAGTCTTTCTGGGCCTAGTCCTCATTCTGAAATGAAGACTAGTAAATTCTATTTTAGGAGCGCCTTTTAAAGATTACTTTTTTTTCAGACTCTGTACCATTAAAAAAGTTGAGGGGGTGGAAGCAACAAACTGTTCCCTTGAAAATCTCTTCCTGTGCAAATTGATTCTCCACGAAAAGACATTTGTGCACAAAACCAATACCAGGAATCTGAAGATGATAAAATTGTAGGTACAGAGAAGTTGTTGTAGAGAGTTAGTGTCCTTGCAGGTTCTCATAAATGCGTCCTGGAGTAAAATAGTGGGTTAGAGCACATAAAAATGGGTAAATTCCTCCACTTATTTTAGTGCAACATATGTCTTGGAAACAACTAAACGAGCTCCTTGATCACTGGACTTGTTAAAAGGAGTTGTAAGTGTGAATAAGGGGAGGCAGTAATGGTCTGTCACTTGTGCTAAATTCAGTAGCCTAACCCAGGAAAAGAATACATCATCTGATTTGATGCTGTTTTTCAGGGGGTTCTTCTCTCTGAGAATGCCCTCTCATTACCTGAATGGGGATGTTTGTTTCCAAAGACATACACAGGCTGTTGCATAATTTTTTAACCTGTCATTGAAGACTTTCAAGTTTTCAATATGGCTGTGGTATCCTTACATCTAGAGATCTTGTCCTGAGCTCCCAATCTCCTCAGTCTTTCAAATCAGGTCCTCAGTCCCACTGCTGCCCTGTAGTGCCTTGCCTGTCTATCTTCACAGTGACTGGCTTCCTCTTAAAACTCAGCTCTGCTATTCTCAAGTAACTTTCCAGCATAGTTCTACCACATGGTGTTGTGCAATTTGCAGACCTGTGAAAACACTCTTCTGCCCAGGGCAGTGAAACAACCTAAATGGGATGTCAGATGTAACCAAATCAGTTTTATGAATAGGATTATATTTCAAACATTGGGTCTTGAAGTTAGTGATACAGGACATTCTTTTGCAATCCTGTATCCTGCATTTTGGTTTGGTGTTTCATGTTTTTGGTTTTGGTTTTTTCAAGTATTATTTTGGATTCGGTACTTTGCACAGACTGAAATTCTTCTTTTCTTGAAATGCTGTAAAGTCCACATTAGGGAACAGCAATGTGGCAAACATATATTTGGAGAGGACTAATGTCATCTTCTTGTCATTTGAGTTTGCAGAACTGCTCTGCTGTACTTCTACCCTAAGGCAATAGTTTCCAATATTCAGCCCAAGTCCTGTGTTTCGGACTGCACAGTAATTAGTCTTTGAACGGACATTGAATTAATAGTGGTTCAGTCCTTGCAGGAGACTTGAGAGCACAGGGAAGCTTCTTATGCACTGATCTACATTATGTCTCACACAGCAGTTTTTTTGGTAGTGAACATGTGGGTCGTGAAAATAATTATGGGCTTTATCACCATGGGATAGGTTGAAGACCAGTTGGAGAAATCTAGAGGATAGCAGCAGGGCCCAGACATATGGGAGAGAAGGCTTGGGAGAGAAAAAACTGCCTTCAAATTTGTATAAGGTAGCAGAACTGAGAGAGATGAGCCCTTGTTCTCAAGGGCTGCTGAGGTCAGAGAAGAAGCAATGGGGTAAAATGCAACTGAAGCAAAGTTCCATCTCAGCACAGAATACTCTCTTAGCTCGAAAGCATGTTCAGCACAGGTAACTGCATTTCGCTCCAGGGGCCAATATGATTAAAGGCTGAAGAGCTTCAAGGACTGACTTCATTGACAGAGCCAGTGCCTTGCTAGTGAGAAGTTCAAACTCAGCCCACCTCAAAAGAGTCACTGGTGGGCTGCATCAGCAGCGGGATGTCCCTGTTCCCAGCTCAGTGCAGTCCCAGGAAGGGCCCTCCCTTGCTCCTCTTCCTCAAATCATCCTAGGCTGCAAGAGTTGAAGTACAGCCAGACTGGAGCCAACCCTCCTGGGCATTATCTCTGCACCACTGCTTTGAAAAAGGACGGGGAAGAGGTGCCCGTTAAAGAGTATTCACAGTCTCTTTCATGGAACTCAAGCCATGGCTTGGGGCCAAGCCTGACCAAAGCCTTGTCCAGCTGCCCAGAGGCTTGCTGCCTTTCTTGTGTGCTGTCTTTTGTGTTTACAAGGCTTTAAGCTCATTTGAACCTGCCATTTGATGGGTGTCATCTTGAGATGAGTTTAACGACAGAATTGAGAGCAGGTGTACCTGTAGGAGGATGTTGTCTGTTATCTGCTTCATTAGCACCAGCAGCTCTTCAAAAAGATTTTAAAGATAAATGTCTGAAAGGCCTATTGTGTCTTTTGTTCTGTGGGAAACTACTGGTACTATATTTAGCCAGTAGTTACCAGCTGAGACATCTAACTGTAGGCACAGTCATGTAGCATGTGGGGGTTATGTTTATCTGACCTCAGATAAGCGAGAGAAAAGGTTCCACATAGCCTACTGTCCTGTGGCTGTGGCTGAGCTCATCCAGCACAGCAGCTGCAGGCTGTCACCTTGCAGGTGAACTGCTGGCTCCGGTGAATCTGAATGGTAGCTGGAAGCATGAAATTGGAACGTGCACTTAGTGTGTGTAAAGACATTGCTGTAAATACAGGATATGGGCTGTCCATTTCTCTCTGACCAGGGGAAGATGCAGAAAAGCCAAATGTGCCAGATCAGGGAGTCTCTGAAAAATCAGGCAGGTAGCACCTGTAATGCTAGTTTAAAAATGCTCATAGCCATTTCTTGCCTCCACCAAAGCTCAGAGAGGTAGGCACTTGTTTTCAGATGCGTTGCTGGGTGGACATCTTTCCTATCCATGCTCAGCCAGAGGACTCTGGAGACTGTTTTCAGCATAGCAAAATTCAGGCATCTTGTAGACATGCATTTCCAAAATGGTTTCAAGTGGGCAGTGCTAGAGCACGATTCATGCAAGTTATGTTTTAGGCATGCAAAACTTATATCCTCCCACAAATTCCCTGTGTGACACGAATCCCAGATTCACTGCCAGTAGTTTCTACCGGTGTAATTTAAGCTGCACTTCTTGATTTTGTTACCAATGCAGCACAGTGATGTCCCACAGCTGACTTGTTGCAGGGGCCTACAGGAGCCCTAGGTGAACCAAGTGAGGCAATACCCACAGTTTGCAGCCTTTCCCAGGTGTGCTGTGAACCAAGGGCTGAGACACCTAGTTCTCTTCCTCCCTTCCTTGTATTTCTTTTTTACAAGTTTGTGAAGTTTCCTCTGAGTGACTAGGCAGAATTACTTGGGCATTTTCACCCAGTGTGCGGAGGGCTTGCACAGAAGGAGCCTGCCTGTTGCATACAGCTTCCTTTCACTAACATCTGCTGATTTCAGGACAGAATAACTGGCCATCTTATTCCTATTAAATAGGTAAAGCAACTCCTTTGTGAGTTTGCCAGGTGCCCTCCAACAAGGCTAGTTTGTCTTCAATGAGCAGACAGAGAGCACTAGGCTACTATGGATCTCCTGTCTGAATATTAAAGCTGTTACTATGGAGATGGCTTATTCCCGGGGTGTTTGAAGCACTCTGAGTAGATTGAAGGCTAATCCCATGGCTTTTACATAAGAAGAAAGCGTAACAAGCACTTCTGTCCAAGGGGTGGAGATCCTGTTCTGACTCCCATGGCCAGCCCTAGGAGTCCAAGTTGCCCCCTGCTGACAGTGGATTATTGTGTGGGGCACTGGGAAACTTGGTGTTTTGAAATGTGCAATTTGTTTGGTGAATCCCTTCAGGGCCGTTGAGAAAGCAAAGCTGTGAGCTGTTGTCTCACATTGCTGATGTTTTGTGTGACCTGTCAAGTATCTAGGAGAACTGGGACCAAGTACAAAAAATCCAAAGTAATGTAGCAGCCTAAATAAGAGTTAATTGGTTAACATATGGCTTATAAATACACCATAAAATCCCCACATTTATCATAAAGTGAAATTATAGTCTTAATTAATATTTTCCAGAAAGTTGGTTTTTTAATTGTCTAAGGAAGTTGGTCTTAACAGGAGAATGGAAATTAAAATTGAATTATTTAAGGATCTGAGGAACCCTTCTGCACAGTGATTTCATCACTGAAATTGTTTTAAAATGTGTATTTACTTTGTGGTCTCTGGTTCCAGTCATGTGCTGCTGTGTGAATGTGTGCTATTCACATGGATCTTTTAAATTTATTTCTTGTTTCAGTCTCGTGTATTAATGCCAGGTCACCTCCAGAATACTTTTGTAGACATTTTAAAACAATCAGCCTATCCCATTAAATAACTCTGAATGTCATATGTCACCTCTAAATACTAAGGCAAGCTGATAACAATTTTAGGTAATGCAGTAGCAGTTAAGATCCATTTCAAGACATTGTACCCATATGTTGCATGCCTGATTCGATTTTAAACTGAAATGCAATGACAAAACTGTGCCTGTAGCACAGTATTTAAAATAGAGCCAGAAGCTCTGTACACCTACTGCCACTGTTAATGTCACCAAAAATGTCATGTCTACTGGTATTTGAGCAACTATTTTAACCAGGAAACTTGTTATTAAACTGCATTATAAATTGTCTGGAATCACTTAACAGAACATGCAGAAAGGTGGTTTCAGTACCAAAAGAAAAGACTGATGTTTCTATCAAATGCTGTATCATTGATATACATTTCCTGTCCCTCAGGTGTTTTTTCAGACATAGCAGCAAACATGTTTTAAGTGTCAAGTTAGGTTAGGTTAGACAAGCATCACATAACTTCTTACACACCAGGAAGCTGCTTTTTCTGTAGGGTATAAAGCCAGTCCTGTTGTCCTCTGAGGTTTCCCTAACTCAGGGTGTTGCTGGGTAAATTCTGGAGAGGGTCCAGACACACCCTCAAGGAAGCTCTGCATTAGAGCTACTTGCCATAGTAAACCTGGAAATGGGATGGAAAAGATCAACATTATACCAGAGAGTTTGTAACTTAGGGAAAAGCCTGGACTTGGCAACAAATGATAGAATATAGCTAAAATTATATACATACATATATATTTGGGAGGAAAAAGCAGCAAATCTGAAAGGCAACAGTTTTTCTCTTTGGGAAAAAATATTTTTATTGCAAAAGTCTCTGTTCTCTTTATGCTCATCTGCTCATACTGCCACTTAAAATGATGTCATGGAGAGGGAGCCTTTTTATTATCAGTGGAGGGCAAAGACAGCCCAAGAAATAAACTGCTAAAAGAAGCTTTTCATAGAACCTAGGAAAATCACTTAATTGCCTTTTTTCCTCTCCTTCATTTCTTCTCTTTTCAGGTTACGAGGGTGTTTCCGAATTTTTCACAGATCTGCTGAACCACATAGCTGCTGTCCTGCAGGGTCAGGTACCTGAGCTGACCCAGCTAAACCGCAGCAAGCTTCTGGCAGAGCAGAGCGGTGGGATCATGGACGAGCGGATATGCTGTGCTAGCACAGGCTGTCTCAACGTCATGGGAAAAGACTCCTCCTGGATTGTGGAAAGCGAGACCAACAGCTCAGTAAAACTGCAACACCAGAGACTAGGCTGCAACTCAGCAGTGTCCCCCAGCTTCCAGCAGCACTGCGTCGCTACATTGGCAACAAAAGCTTCTTCTCAATAACTTGCCAATGCCATGGACTGAGAAAAAGCCCCAGGGATATGAATTGTGGTCCCAGAACCAGATCAGGCTTTAACAATACAATTGAGAAAAAAATGGAAAAAACCCCCCAACTTAAAAAATGACACAAAAAAGCAAAATAAAAAAAAAAAAAGCTTCCATTTTATTTAATCTAATTTGCTGATGAAATGGACTGAAAGGGGAAGAGCAAGAAAGTGATCCAGATCCATTTCATCACATTCCAGTTGCAAATCTGTAGTGAGTTTACACACATGTGTTTTAACACTAGTCCTTTCATTGTGGGAGGGTGTCTTTCATTTCTATTGTTCTTTGTAATCACTGGTGACCAGCATTTTAAAATCGGACCTCATGGTATTAAGAAGATAATAATGTTGAAATGCAGTGTCTGAATGTAACAGTGCTAGAGAATTTTGCCCAAAAAAACTCCCTGTTCCTTTTTTCCAGGTAGGCCATTGCAAAAGAAAGCTAAGACAACTTCGGTATCACTAAACCAAATCTTTTGAAACATTGACCAGTCAAGATGTTGGCAGGTAGCTTGTTGTGAAGCCGCTGCACTTTGAGTAGGACAGAGCAGCCTGCTTATTCAGGGCACAGAGCCAATATGACCACCCCTGTTCCAGCTTTGCACTTCTCTCCCCAGGCTTCATTGCTTCACTCAAATCAGCTTCTAACCACACTTGCCAACAGCAACTGGCACCCAGAGAGGGTGAAAAGGCTGGAACAGCTGTGCATTTTCCTTGGAGCAGCACACCTGATCTGCATATCCTGAGGATTAACACAGTTGCTGCCTTCCACAGATCCATGCTGTTGTGCATTTTTTTCTGTAAATTAAATGTAAACAAAATTGTGTACCTTCATATGAGGTAGAAGTACAGGACAGCTCTAGCATGGAGACCCCATTACTTTAGTGCAAGCTGCCAGGTGAGGCCATATGGTAATTTACAATAGTGCTTTATACTATTTGTGAACTATAGCATAGCCAATCTGTATCTCTTGAGATATCTTCTAGTATGGCAGCATCTTCTGCTGTTGAGATTTCCTGCAACTTTTGCCAATTCTTGCAGCTTTTTTCCAATTTCTGAACACTAAATTGGAAATATCCAAGTGCTGAGAACAGAGACACTATTTTGGTAAAAGAAGTGGCCTTCTCTTCCCCTTATTAGCCCTAAAATACATTTAAGAGGGGTGGTATTGAGAAAATTTCCTTTGTTAAGCTCCTAGCTTGCAAAGACAGGAATTTCTGTCTTTCTATAGCACGTGTTCATAAAGCATCACCACTGCAGCATTTAATACCAGTTTGGTTAGTATCATGTGTTAGATGGCTACTCAAAAGGAAAGGATCTAGAGCTTAAAGCCCAGGTAGATAATTAAGAGAGGATTAAACTGTGTAAAAGATGTCACCACCCTACCTGTCCTGGAGGGGAAGAGGTTTTGAAAAGTGTTATATAGCAATTCTTTTGTGTAAACAATGCTTTTTCCTTAGGAGAGACTGGTCTTTTTCCAAAATGCCATTCTTTGGAATTTCCTGTAGCCAGGATTGAATATTTCAGGATGATTTACACAATAGATGATTCCACCTCTAGAGGGATTACTAACTTTAAAATATTTCTATACGGACTGGAAGGACCTTATGAGTGTGGTATCTGTCAGATCCCAGGGTGCACATAAGTGCAACCAACTTCCTCCAGTGTTGCAGATGAGTTCTGAGCTGGGCACGCTTCACAACCCTTGGATGCTTTGAGGCTGCTGGATCCCGCATTGTCTGCAGCTCGCAGGTCTGGGATGGCTGTGGTGTGAGTGAGTCAGATGTACATAGGTAAGGGTTTATAAAAGTATTCATGATAGACCAAACCTTTCGTAAAGCCATGACTGAAATAAAATTGACATCTACAGTTTGGGGTTTGTTTTTGTTTGTTTAAATAAAAAGTGTTTTTATGTTACATGTGTAACAAAAGATACCCTCAGGAAGGAACTTGCCAGTGCATATTTTTGTATGGTACTTTCTTGTAACCAGCTGGTGGAGTGTTTTGTAGACTTGCCTATTGCTCCCTTTATTACAATGGCTTGGGCTTTTTTTTGCTTTTTGGGTTTTGTTTCTTTACTGGGTGGTGGGGGTGAAGCAATGATGTTAGAACTGGGTTACTAACTCAAGACCTTTCAAACTAAGTATGTTTACATGAATCTGAGTGTTGGATCCAATGGAAATGTCTGTATGCTGTTTCCTAGTTAGAACATCAAATAAGAATTTTATTTTCTTGGCTGCCTTCTGAATTTTGGTTGGCCTATTTTGCACTGCTTTGTTTCTCCAAAATAAACTACTGAAATATAATTGTGCATTTTAAACTTGTTTACAAATGATTTTTAGAAGTTTATTTTGTAATTCTCTGAATGCTTGCGGAAATACTATATTTAAATATTACTCCAGACCTTGGCAGTAACTAGAAAACAAGTTTAGGTCATTGGTGTGATCAGTGACATTTTTCCCATAGTCTGTAATTTATTTTTTATTTATCGAATGTATCGGTATCACTTTAATTTACCAGGTGCAGATATGCAGGTACCTGTTGTGATGTGGCATTACAATAGAGTTTTGACATAAATTACCATGAAATTGCTGTATTACTATATTTCCTAGCATAAATTAATGTAATGGCTCTTATACTAGAATGTTGCTAAATCACAGGGGCAAATTGGAAGACCAACTTTTAAAAGCCAAAACTGTAAATTACCAAGTAGCCAGGCATACAATTACATTATTGCAAAACATTCGAGCATGAGTATGTTATTAGGCTTGTGCTGAAGTGCTTTTCTGAATTGCTGCCTCATTTGGTAAGTTCAGGATAGTTTTGATTTAAGATAAACTTCACAGTAAGTTAGTTAATATTCTGTAGTCTTGTCTTTCTTTGTAAAAGTAGAGGAGTGTAGTAACATTAGACCATACCAGAATGCTCTTGCTCTTAAAATTGCAGACAATCTGAGGAGATTTTCCATAATGTTTGTTTGAATTCTGTTATTGTGGGTTAGAAAAAGATTATTCTGTTTTCAGAGGCACAGCTGTTATTGCTGTGCTGATGGGAGCAATTGTCTTAAAATTACATGGTCACCAGGTAGCTTTTTAGGGATTTATTTCTGTTCTGCTTCACTGTTAGAAATCCACAAAAATACCATTAGTCTGACTGGAATTTCTCCAGGTTTTGTGTCAGCATGGTGGAGATGAGACTCTGGTTTCCACTGTAATTATGTAATCAGCTTCAACAGGTGAAGATTTTTCCCTGTTGAAGAGAATTTGAGTGGTATTACTGCTGCCTGTGATGTAAAGTCACCCTCTTCCACCTCTAGCTGACTTGGCCACGTTGTGCCTGACTTTGTAGCCTGTGCCAGAACATCCTGACCATTATGTGAAAGCCAACTGCAGAAATGCAGCCAAGCCATCAGCATCAGTGCTGGCACTTGTGGTTTGTGTAATGCAGAACCACTGGGCCAGTGATATTTTGCCTTTGGTTGACGTGTTTGGCTGTGCAACCTTTGTGCTGAGGAGCTGATAGACTGCTCTGGTTGGTAGATAGGATAGATCAATTATTGCTGTTCAGACTGTTGTGATGATGAAGCTGTTTGAAGGTCTCCATTGTCAATGTGGGAATGTTTCTGCAGAGGAGGTCTGCAGCAGGTTGCACAGATGGAAATCTACCAGTTTAATTTGTTTTCATTGTAGATGATTATAAACTAAGAACCCGACCCGGAGGCATCAGGAGGTAACAAGGATTGCTCAAGACAATGCCTCAAGTTTTCTAGATTAACTATGGGCAGTATCCAGCCAGGGAACAACCAGGTGGAGTAGTGGTTAGATAACAGAGGCATAATACAGTCCAAAGGCAACAGAATAAACGGGGCCAGAGGTGTTTGAATTGGCTGGCAAAAAAGAGCAAAACAAAGGAAAAATGCTCCTATTGTTTCCATCCAATTTAAAAAATCCAGACTTACCAGTTCTTAGACTAACACTGATTTCCTGAAGTCTTGGCATGGCAGTAGTGACAAGTGAGTCAGGCTTTCCCACACTAGCTTGCAGCCTTGCCTTCCACAGCTGTGCAGAAAATCTTGGATTTTGGTTTTTTAGTGAATAGAGTTTATTTTGAGTTTGTAGCAGTCTCCCCATGCACACACTTGCAGGAGTTCACTTGCATTACCCTGCTAATTTTTTCCCCTCTCTCCCTTTTAGTAAGAGATGTATTGATTTCTGTATTCAGTATACAATTACTTTACGGCGTGTGTTTTGTAATTAGGAATATGTGAAAATGCTTTGTGTAGATTAAAATATTTCCTTTAATATAATCTCCTCTCGCTTTCATAGATAAATGGACATGCCATTGCAGATCACATTGCTGATTTTTTTTGTTATATTGCTTTAATATCTATTTCAGAGGAATGTAACCTCCAGAAAAGTACTTTCCAGATCTTTACTACCTTTCCTTTTGCTTTTCACCCTATGTAGATCCAGGCCATCAACACTTGAGCTTTTGACTGGACGGGTTTCAGATCCTCCATGGATTCTGTCACATTTACATGGCCACAAAAGTTACTAAAGATGGTTGAAGTTTGGGAGGATCCACGTATAGATGGAGATGTTGGAGTGATTCCTCAGCAACACAAGTACAGTGGCATTTGTAGCAAGCAAAGGGGATGGTTTTCACTCTGTGTGTACAGGTGGCTGTTGGGGTCTGGTCCACCCTGCTTTTGGGGCAGCTTTTCCGTGGAAATAAAAAAATCCACTGAGAGAAAAACATCCTGTGTCTGTGATGTAGAAAGAGGGCTGGAAGGGTAGGGATTGGGAGTGAAATGCTGGCCAGTGGACATCATGATACCAGTTGTCCAGAATTTCACTCTGATTTTTAATAGCAATCTGGGGAGACGTTTTCTTCCCCTCTCTCATTCTCTCCCTGAATCCACTGGGGCTGATGCTTCGTGAACTCATTAGCAGCTGACCTTACCCAGGCTCCTGATGTGTTGGGAAGTTTTTGTTGATGGCCAAGAAATCTCCTGAAACTCCAGAAATAGCTGAAACAGCAAATGGAGTTCATAAAAATCAGGTCTTCCTCTTCCAGTGCTTTTAAAGAAACCCACATTTTACTTCCTCCTTCATTCTTTACACAGTAGTTTTTAGATATAAATTATTTTAACTTCTTTTTTTTTGTGTGTGAAAAGTCATATATACATATATAAACTTATTAAAAGGTTGAGAATATGTTGAGTATAAAATAGTGACTTCTTTGTTTCAGATGTTAGCAGCCCCTAAAAGTGAGTTGTCTATCCTCTTGTAAAGTCAGTGCTGTAAAAAAATATTAAAAAATAAAAGATGTATTAGATGTATCTTTTATTATTTATTTCTGATTCAGTATTTGATACAGCTTGTGTATACCCTTGTGACAACCACCTACTAAAAACACTGTCGTTCTTAAAATGGAGTAACAACAATTCCTTGGGATCCCAACAATTTTGAGAAAATTTGCCCTCTGGGTGTGAATAGTGTTGGATATTGTCCTTCAGTCTCCAGCGCTGCTCCCCACCCAAGCATGGCTGAATCTCGGGGACCATTGTGTGCGTGTGCTCGGTTTCGCAAGTTCATTGGTATCTGTGTTCAAATCCAGCTGTACAGTGTTAACAAGTGTGTCTTGTGATTCGCTTCAGCCTGGTTCACTATGATTTCTCAAACATAATTCCCATTTTGTACTTAAATTTGTATAGAATTATATAAACCCTTAAAAGATCATGGCGTACTGTAAAACCCAAAATACTTGCTATTTGGCGTCTTCAATTGCATGACTGATCAGATCTGACAATGGAGATGGTGCTTTCATCTAACAGCATTGATTTCAATGGTAATATATTAATTTTCTTTTTGTTTGCCAAGCACCTGTTTTGGACAATGTTTTGGTTTCAACAGTAAAGCAATATGCATTAGGTATTGTGGCATTATCTCTGTAATTGTTTTGAAGAGAGAATTGTCCCTTTCCAACACATAATGAAAATAAATGCCTTATAACAAGTTCTAGTTTGCTTTCTCTTTCTGAGTGGATATGGCAGCAAGGTGAGCAGCTCACTGGGGAGTCTGTTTCCATGGGAATTTGTTGTTCACATCCTTTCCAAGTGCGGTTGTTCGCAGCCCTGTGCTCAGGCCTTGAACACCTCTTTCCCTCTGAAGAAAGTCCTTGGGATCCCAAACATTTGTGATTACTTGAATATCCAATTAAGACAGTATAATAGCTCCATCAAGTAACATTATTTTTCCTCTTGTTGATTTTGTGTCAGATACAGACAATTTCTGTCTGCTGCTGCCATCCTTTGTGAAAAAAAATTGTCTAACTCCTTTGGACACAGCTGCATTTCTGTGGGGGTTGTTTGCTTTCTTGGGTTTGGGGTTGGTTTTTTAGTTTTGTGGGGGCTTTTTGTTTGTTTTGGTGGAGGTGTGGTAGGGGTCTGAGGGTTTCTGTGAATTTATTGTGACATGTAGACCTGGGTTTGCAAGAAACTGTATGGATGCTGCTACTGGCAAAGACTGTCACAAAAAAAAGGAGAAACTAAATCATAGAATATGCTGAGTTGGAGGGCACCAATCAGGATTATCAAGTCCAACCCCTGGCCCCTGTGACCACTTCCCTGGGGAACCTGTTCCACCTATAAATACAATATATTTACAATGTACAATATTCAGGTTAAAAATACAATATTCAAATTAAAATTTACTTGAAGATCAGTATGTAAAATGTGATTTCTCCAGATGGAGTAACTCCCTAATAACTGACATTTTAGTCCTGTTTCTGTGCAACACCTTTGGTTTCACTTTGGTTCCTACGTGTTTCCCTGAGGTTAAAGAGTGTGATCTCCTCAGGACAAAGTTGAAAGACTCATAACTCGCTCCAGTGCACTTTCCCCAGCCAGGCTCTTGCCCAGGGCCTTGTCCCAGATTGTGCCCTCTGCCAGGGCAACTTTTGGACCCTGCCTTGGCCCCAACACATCCTCTTGCCATTGAGTGGCTGCCCAGGGCTGGGGACAAGGGCAGTGCCCATTCAGCAGCTCCTGGCCCTCCCTGGGGAAGTTCATCCCATGGGTGGGGGACAACTCTGGGCACCCCTCGCCTCCTGTGCCAGGGGACCCCACACACCCACCCCATTGTGCAATGCACTCCACAGGCCAACAGCGTTGAGATTTTTAGAATAAAGGAGTAAGTTGAGTTCAAAGCCTGGCAGCTGTTCCCTGAGCTTCTCAGCTGTTCTGTGGGCTGCAGGTGATGGGAGAGAACAGAGCTTCAGACTAGGAGGTCTGGAATACAGCCCTGGCAGTGGATGGATCTTTCCCTCTCCTGCCAATGCACACAGAACATCTAAAATATGATCAGTGCACAGAGTCTTTTGAGGCCAGCTGCCCCAGCCCAGGCACCACCCAGTCCTCCAGCTGCCTTGTGGTCTGAAGCCCAAAGGATGGAAAGGTTCTGCGTGTAAGCACAGTGCCAGCTGGCCACCATGGCTACTGTGAGCCAGAGCACAGGGTGGACATGGCCCAGGAGGGGCATCCCCTCATGATGGGCCTTCACCTCTGGCAGAGCACAGACCAGTAGCTGTCCTCCTGACTGACCTAATTTTCACCTCTCTTTTTCTGATCTCCTCCTGTGTTGACCACACGGCTTGCCTTGGTCCAGCATTGCCCCAGTGTTTAAACTTCTAACTGTTTTCTCTCTGCTCATCGATGAGCCTCAGATGTGACCCAGGGCCAGGGCTGAGCCATACAACACCAGCAGCCCCCGGGCAGGCAGGGAGAGCCCTGCAGTGCTTGGGACCACAGGGAATTGTCCTCCGTGCCAGACCCCCGAGGGCAGCAGCTCTGGACCCTGGGGAAGGAGCAAAGCACCATCACCGTGTGGATGCTCTGTGCCAAGGGGAGCCCTGTATTCCCCTCCTCTCTGCACGACTGTACAGCCCTGCAGCACACTGATGACCGAGACTGATGCTGCCGAAACAAAGGAAGGAACCCACTGCAGTTTTATTTTTCCTTAGATAAATTTTTATATAGAATATATTACAGTCAGAGTTCTCAGCTTTTAATCAAAAGATAACAAGTTATTGCAGTTTTTTTACCCAGTGAAACTACCAGTGAAAGAACTTTCTAGAAAGCTGTCTTGTCTTTTAAAAAAAAGAGGGAAAAAACCCCACCCAGACAGAAAATACACATGTAGGTTGCGCTTCTCAGCCATGGGCGCCCTGCGGGGCGTGTGGGCATCCGTGTGGCGAGGGGAGCGGGAGGTGAGGCAGCGATGGGCACAACACTATGGCGAGGGAGGCAGGCTGGGCGCTAGCGAGGGCGGGTGCTAGGCACGGTGCTTCTGCTCGGCTTAATTGCTCTTAGATCAGGAAATGAACACGCGGAGGGAGGGAGGAGGGCGGCGGCACTGCTTTCGCCTGCACGGGGAGGGCTGCGGCCCTCAGCCTCGCCTCAGCTCGTGCAGCTTGTGGGCAACGCGCTCCAGCTCGGCCTCGATGGCAGCCAGGCTCTCCAGCTCCTGGTCCTGCAACAAAAGCCCAGCACATGTGTCAGTGGCCACGGGTGGGCAGCCCTCGCCCCCCGAGCTACAGAGAGCCTTGCCTGGGGCAGGACAAGGCTGTGTCCCGACGCATCCATTCAGCCTGCATTTGCCCCTCTGGACACACAACTGTGCACAACACTGATTACTCCGGCCCTAATGTTTAATTACTGCAGCTGGTGATGGGGACAAGACATGCAGCTGGCACCCTTCCCCAGCCCCTTGCCGGTCAGGACAGCCCCCAGCACGTCTGTGCCTGCCGAGCATGGGGCTGGAGGGAGATGGCTGCTGGGGAGCTGGGGCAGGCTCTGCCTACAGCGCTGCATCCTGCCCTGAGTCAGGGCTGTCACACCGGGATGGGCACTGGTGCCTGCCACCTGCGGCAGTGCAGCATGTGGCCTGCTCACGCTGGGGACGGTGAGTTCCCTCTTCCCACCCTGCCCTGGGTCTTTGCTTGCACCTCCACTAGCAGAAGATACTTTTGCTGTGAAAATTGTGGCTGAGAAAGCCATCAATACAAAGGCTCAAGCTGCCCATCGCTTGGTGGTCTTTCTATAGCGGCTCTTGTGTACTTATGCTGGCACCTGTAGCTACTTTGTTTAGTACAGGTACTCAGATGCCTGACTGCGTGGCTTTGCCTGAACTCAGGAGTTTGCCTGAACTCCAGCTGGCCCTGCCTCATTGCCAGCCCCAGCCCTGCCTGTCCTTCACAGCTGTGGGCACCTGGGCTCTCTGCAGACCAGGCACTCACTCAGCGCAGCAGCAGCAGGCTCTGTGTGAGCAGACTTGGTCCTGTAGGGGTTAAAAGTGCCTTTCCCATCAGCAGAGCTGAGGTGACAGCGCCTCTCCTGTGTGGAGGGAGCAAAGCCTTGCTGCTGCCTTCAGCAGCTGCCAACTGCAGGTCGACACTGAGCCACTGCACTGCTGATGTGAGAAAAGTAAAGGAAGTATGTAAAAATTTGTGGGTTTTTTTGCTGCCAGAGCTACTTTCCTGAACAGGGAAAAAAAGCCACCCTGCCCCTCCACTGGGCCCTTGGCTGAGCCCCTGGGAAAGCTCTGGCTACAGTAGGGTGCCAGCAGCTCAGGGTGCCTGCAGGCACCCAGGGTGCCCGCAAGCACCCAGGGTGCTCAAGCAGCTGTTCCATTCTGTTTGAAGTGGGTCAGGGAGCAGCTGGCTGAGGCTCACCTTGCTGGAGGAGAACTTGGTCTGCAAATGGAGCTCCCAGAAAAGGAGAAAAGTAGGTTCTGAAAGCCTCTACAGCACCCAAAGAGAGCTTGGTCAGACCTAAACAATAGCCTGTGTGCTCTGGCTTGCTTCTGCCTGGCAGCACGTGCTGAGCCCTGGAGAGTGCAGGGGACAGCACTCTCAGCCCATGTCTGTGCCCACACTGGCCTCAGTGGCCAAACCACTCAACCTTGTGGCCCAAAAATGAGGAGAGGGGACAGGACAGCAGCCAGAGCCTGTGCCTTCCCTCACTGCTGCATGCCTGGTTTTCACACTTCCTCTCTGACTCCTAAAGGCCCTGATCTAGTTTAAAAAATCAACCAAACAAAAAAGTGCCGTTGCAGCTGTAAATGCAGCAGTTTTGCAGCCTCAGCAACCTCTTTTCCAATGCCCATTTGAAGACTGAGTCTGCCACCTTGCAGACAAAGTGCACCCCAGCGCCACTGGCAGGGGCAGATGGGGAGCAGCCTCCTTGGAGGAGAGATGTGGGATGTGAGCAGACGGTGGTGAGGAGGCAGATGGGGCAGCCCACTCCACGGCATCCCTGCTTTGAGCTGAGCTGTTTGGCTTTGCTTTGAGCCAAGACAACCAGAGACGCTCTCTTAGCGGGGGATGCTGATGGGCAATCTTTGGCTGGTGGTTTGGTGTGTCACTCAGGCAAGAGAGCCATCTGGCTTCAATCACCTGCTGCCCCAGCTTGTTCCCAGGCACCTGATCAGGGCCTGTCCCAGGCCCACAAAGCCCAAGCCCAGCACCACTGCCCAGCTCCCTGCACTGTCCCAAATCAACTCCTGTGCCTGGAGCTGGACCTCAGCACAAAAGTGAACCCACCAGCAGTTCCTGGCTGCTGGGGGTGTGCTGAGCTACTACCTACAAAGTGTCAGGGAAGGATATCTCTGACTTTGGAAGTCTGGCTGAGATGTTTTCCTGTATCAGCCAACCATTTCCACTCTAATGCTCCAGGTCTCTCACCACAGCTGCACCCCTGAATTTACCTCTGTAGTAGGTCTGACATTACGCAGAAAAAAAGAAGACAGGGAAAGCATTCCTTTTGACTTGGAAGGGCTTTGGGACACAAGGACTACCTCCAGGCTCCAGTTATAGCTCTGGTCACCATGTCCAGCATAGGCCAGTGCAGAAGTCGTGTCACTGGAGATACGACTCTGTGGGGTAGGGAATGCTTTTGCACTAGTCACTAAAACAAGGATAAAAACCAAAGGCAGGGCCAGGTGAAAATTTCAATAATACCTGAGGCTGAATGACTAGTAGTTCACTAAGCATCAACTTGATGCCATGGAGAACCACTGCTGGCTACGCTAATGCCAAGGTACAATCCACATCTCCAAGCATAGTTTGGATAACTGGGTGGGATTTATTCTTAAACCTATGTACACCAACCTCTGTTCTCCTGTTAGCACTGCCTTCCTCATCCTTCTTTTCTTCAGGCATGGGAGCAAGTGGAAAACCTCCTTCGCTGCTGTCCTCCTTTGAGTGACGCTTCCATGACCTTCTCACATCTTCCTCTGGACTACTGAAGGCATACTTGCGGGACCTAAATGTCTTTTTCATGGACCTGTCTGGGTCTTCCTCACTACTGTTTTCCTCCATGCGCTTCTTTGATGTCAGCTGCTTGGCCAGCTCATCCATTTTGTTCCACCTCTTGGTGTTTTCCCACTCCCTGGAGGACTCCTCCTCCATCTCATCACTTTTGGCATCCCTGGGCCGGAAGGTGTCCTCTTCTCCCTGCATCTCCTCGTCCTCCAGGCGATGCCTTCCTCCTCTCAGTGCCCGGGGTTGCTCTTCCTCCTCCTCCTCCTCCTCCTCCTCCTCCTCCTCTTCAGAGCTCTGCACATCTTTTCCAAATCCCAGCTCATCATCGTTATCTGAAAGAGCATTAAACAAAGCAGTGAACACAACTGTTAACCTGGTTAAGGTCCACCTTTGAGCTGAGCCTTTAGTGATGATGCAAGATGTATTCCCTGACTTATGCCTGGCTTCCCAAGATTCTGGAAATACCCACTCTCATGTTGCCCTGTCAGTAATGGGGCTTGAAGACAGCAGTCAAAAACCCTGTAGGAAGTTCAGGGAACAGGAATTAGTTGTTCCCAGGAGCTATAAGAGCTGAGCAGCAGGCAGCAAGGCAGCTGTGGTGCCTATGTTACCTGCTGTGCACAGGACTGTGTGTCAGGTGTTTGTGGTGGGGTCTGGGTGGCTGCTGGCAGGGGTGTTTCTGCAAACCCAATAAGCACCTGCCTCAACTTTTTGGCATTGAAGCCTCTAATCCATCAGTGTCAGTGCTCTCAGCTCACTCCAGGAAGGTGTCAGTGCAGTCTGGGGTACGTACTGTCATCTCCCTGCATCTCCTCAGCCTCCTCGTCCTCCTCAGCCAAATCAAGGGACCTCTCTGCTTCCGTAGGGTCCTCCTCTGCAGCATCATCTCTGTCATCCTCCCGCTCCACACGCTCCCCTGCTACCTCCTTGCTGTGCTCCTGGCCCTGCCTGGATGGCTCTTCTCCCTCATCCTCAAGCTCCAGGCTGTCCCTGGAGCCTCTGGGCTCCTCCTCTTCATCCCCTTGCTGTTGCTGCTCATCCTCACTGAAATTTTTGCCAATGTGGTTGTCCAAAACTTTGTTTCGATGAGTATCCTCTGTATCCCTGATGTCATTGCTCTCTGCTTCCTCTTGATCCTCTTTCTCAATAGGATTGGTATCCTGTGGCCTGGGCTCCCTCTCCTCCAGGCTGTTTTTTCCCTCCTCTCTTGAGTCTTCACTTTGCTGGGGTTTCTGTGCTGCTAGCTCAGCCAGGGACCCAGTGGGCTGCTCCTCTTCAGGGCGCTCCCCTGCTGCATCTACAGAGGGAGAAACAAGAAGAAACACCTCTGCTGAGAGCTTGCTTCACAACCAGCAAAGCCCAAGCATTTCTTAGGGAGCTTCAGCCCTGCTCAGCAATCTGCTTAACCAGCCCGTGGATCCTTTTGCAAGTCACTTCAGCATATGTTTGCATTCAACCAAGGCAGTGCTCTCCCTGGTGCCTGCACTCCTGAAGAGACTCGCAAGGCTGAAGTTAAACATATGCTGAAGTGTTTTGCTGCAGCACAGCCCTCATCACCATCTCTTGAGATGCCAGCCACGAACTCACCCTGCATGAGACCAGACTGCATGTAAAATGAAATTATTTAGGAGTGTGATATGGCCCTTGCACAGCTCTCTCTGCTCTGAGTGCTGCACTCGCATGACATTCTTATTTCTCCCACCAGGCTGAAAAGGCAGCCAGCTCTGTTCGCAGGGTGCTGGAGGGAGGAGGGGTGGCTCTGCTTCTGCAAAAGAGCTACTCAGCAGGAGCTTAATGTGGGCTGAGTATTTGCTCTTGCTCAAGGGAGACTGGCCTCTTTTAACATAATCAGCCAGAGAAACCACTTTGCAAAAAAAAAAAAAAAAAAAAAAGATGGGGGTTTAAAAGCCAGAGAGGTATGGAAAGGCAAGTACAGCCCCAAGGAGGGTTGAGGAGTGTGCTGGAATGAGGGGATGCAGAGACCTGGTCACAGGGCTGGTGGCCATCAGTGACACCATGCTGGTGTCACCAGACTGTCAATGGGCCTGGATGGCCCATGTGCCATATTTCATCTTTACTTTGTCTTCCTCCATCTCCACACTGCCAGAGCAAGAGTTTCAGGTCTTCCCTGGCAGGAGGGAGATGCAGTGCCACCATCCTACCCATTGGATTTTGGCCGTGCTGGCTGCAGCAGCAGCCCCAGGGGGTATCACTCCTCATTGTTCTAAGCAGCTTCAGACTGGTGTCACAGCAGTGCTGTGCTCTGTGGTTCATCCACGTGCCCCAGAGCTGCTTGAGACCCTCTGTGGGAGTCCAGCTGCTGCTGGATAAGCAGTCATGTCACCTCACATTGGCATTGTGTCTTCCTGACAAGGAAAATGGAAGGGGCCAACCCCTCCTTTTTGCTAAACTGCCTGTCTGTAGTAAGGCCAGAGAGACATAGTGACAAGGGGAAATCCCACCTGAAGGTGGTCTTTCCAAGATGCAAGTGTTTTGTGTGGGTGTGTGCACTGTGTGTATCAAGTTCAATTTTCCCTTCAGAGACTCATTACTTAATATCTTAGATGCCTGGGAGCAAGAGTGGCAGGCACAAACCCAGATCACCCTTGCCTGTATCACTGAGTCTTTCAGTGCAGGTCTTCCCTGCCTGTGGCTCATTTTAAATGTTATAAGTGAGTGAAAGTGTCAGCAGTGAGGTGGAAAAGTCAGTATCTGTTTGGTAACTTGACCATCACCAGTTACTATAGCTCAGAAACTACATGTTGTTTGAGCTGGTAAATAAGAACAAAGCGAACACCAGGCTGCTTGTGTGTCAGCAGCAGCATCAAAGAAGATGCCTAAAAGAGAAGCAGATGGACATATCAAGGCTGTTAGAAAGAAGATCCTTGTTTACAGCACCCCCTGGATTTCCCGGGGGTGGAGGCTGACACTGACCTCTCTGCTTGTTCTTGTCATTCTGACTTTCAAGGACTTCGGAAAGTTCATCTTCAAAGCCGCTGTTTTTCTTCTGCTGCTGAGTTCTCTCATTGGCACCTGTGTCAGGTAATAAAAAGTAGGGAAAGGCAACAGTCCCTCCTGTGTTTTAAAAGGTGGAGGTAGGAAAATAGTTCTGTGCCCTTTATATTTTCTACAACTGAAAAAATCTGCCTGGGAGCTGAGAAGAGTGAGACTGGAGGATATGTGAATCAACTGCAGCAAAAAAACCACAATCAGAAACATCATCTGCAGGAAGGAAAATGGTCTCTAAATAGAGAAGCAGGGTTGCCAGAAAAACTAATATTGATGGAGATCTAGGGAATAAGAGATGTTGAACTGCAGCACAGTGAGGCCAACAAAAGACTTCATCACCAGAGTACTGAAGGATAAAAATTGCCTCCTGCCAGATTCTGCCTACGCACCTCTGATGAGGTGAACACTGAGAGCTCCTGTGTCCTCCAGCCTGGCTGTGGGGCCCCTCTCCCCAGGGTTCTGGGAGGAAGAAGCAGCATTCATGCCCACTGCAGGGGTCGTCTGGGGCTCCAAGGGCCCACACCTTAGCCTCTGGGATTATGGAGCCTGTTTGACAAATACAACACCCTGGAGAGAGCTGTCTGAAGGCAGCATGAGCTGGAGGTCAGACTGCAGCTGTCCTGACAGCCAGCACTCGCCAGGCAGCCCCATCTCAATGGGATCTGCAAGCCAAACAAGCCCTGTCTGACCCAGCTCATGCCCTGCTTCTATGCCTTAATGCAAGGGCAAGAGCCAGTGCTGCCAGCCCAGAACAGAATGGTGTGGGATCTCCAGCCTGAGCAGAATCAGCTGCAGCCAGCACAGAGGACACCAAGATAAACACCTTTGTTTTTCCCTTGGTCTACAAGACTGTTCCACCCCCAATCTCTGATCTGTAGATTAGATCTCATGTTACCTGGGACTAAGTGGTGTGATGGGCTCAGGCTAAGGAAAGAGTGGAGCAAGGTGCACCTCTATAAAATGAGTCCCTTTCCATGGATTCCATGCTGAGTGGCACAGTCTGTCTGATATCTGAGTGCTCCCCCTCAAATCCCTGGTATGCCTGGGCAGCTGCATCCCAGCTTACTGAAGAGACCAAGGTTTCTTTCTTCTGGATCACCAGAGCATCCATGGAGTCCATCTGAGGCCACTGACCAATGGCCCCTCCACCATTTGGATAATGACCAAAGTACCTTGGCTTTGGGAGCTGCATGAGACTTTTTCCCAATTCTGACTTCCTGAATTTTTCCTCTCCCTTCTCCCTGTTGCCTCTGTGGCTCTCTTGCTCTGAAAGCATTCTGGTGGCACTGCTTTCCAGCCATCTCTGGCAGACTTATCACACAGCAGCAGGGCACAAGGATGCCCTGGTCCCTGTCTCTCTGGTGATGTCCAGCTGTCCCCTGGGCTACCCCAGGGAGAAGGAGGAGGGAAGGCCAGGAGGTGCTCTCCCTGCAGCCTGGAGAGAGCCCTATTGCAGCCTCACCCAGACAGAGGGATCTGGACTAGCTCTGAAGTAGCCTTGCCTGGGACCAGCATGCTAGCTCAGAGCAACTAGGCACCTGAGAATATCCCTTTTTCCCTTTAACACCCCTTGGCACAGCTCCATGGTGCTGCTTCTGCTCCCACATTGATCAGTGGCGAACAGCCTGCACCTCTCCAAACCAAAGAAACTTGCATTTGAGTGAAGGAAGCCATCCAAAAATACCCATTATCTCAAGAACATTTTCACTGGGGTCTTTCAGGTGTAAGTCTAACTCACTGCTCAGTGGGGCTTCCCTGCTGCTACACCTGGGTTTAGTGCTAGGCTCCAGCTGCACAAACAGTGGAGGTTTTCCTGCCTTTCATTCTAGTCTGGGAGCTGGTAATTATTTGTTGAATTAAGTTATAGTATTTCCTTTTACAGTTGTGCCACCTCAAAATGTCTAGACTCTGCATCACCACCAAGTTACACTCACAGCTATTGAAACCATCAAATACATATTGGAGTTATTATAAACAAAATTCCTGTCCCCACTCACACAGTTCTGCTGGAAATCTTGGAACTACATTTCCTAGAGCATATTTATGTGATCTCAAATTTATATAAAATAAAAAAACAAACCCAAAACCAAACAAGCAACAAAACTCTATAAGGGACTACAACAGAAGAAAACAATCTTCCTTATGGTTACATTCCCCCAGAAAAATACTGGCACTGTACCTTGAGCAGCAATTTCCTGAAGTTCCTTCAATAAGTTTTGGTGGCGCAGGATAGAAATAATACGTTCATCTGCAATAGGGGAGACATAATACAGAAAGTAGTCAAAAAAAACCTCCCCCCAACCCCAGGAGATGAAAAAGAACCCCAAAAGCCACTCCTTCTTCATTTGCTCTTTTCTTTACCTTGGCCTGATTTGCTCTCACATCTCTTAACCATGTGATTAAGATGACAGAAAGGTCCTATGAAAACCAGGTGGTTTGATGTCACCCAGCACCCCCATGGCCACAGCACCAGCATGAGGCATGGCCTGGGACAAGCAGTGGCTCCATCCCTGCTCCTGGGGCCCAGTGCAGAAAAAGGAAGGTGAGCGTGTCCAGGACCTCTTGACAGAGGTCAAGAAGCCAGGGCTCAGCTGATCAGGGCAGGACCAGCCCCTCCTTGCAGATTTGCTTTGGCTGATACCCAGCATTAAGTCTGAGGCCGTACCTCCTCGGAGTGTTTCTAGGCATTCCTCACTGATTGGCAGGGGGTTTGGCTTAGATAAAGTATCAGAGATGACCTCTACAATGCACTTCATCACCTAGAAAGAGACAAAAATACAAATTAAAGGACTTTTTTTTTATGTCTTTTGTTCCTACTTGTTACCAAGGCTAAAATACAGCAGATGATGGCACAGATCTTCTTGCTTTCCTGGTCAAGCCAGAACTGAATGTTCGGTACTTGTTTTCCCTAATGCAGGAACAGAAGGTACCTTGGACAACTGAGAAGTGAGCAAATTACATGTGACAATTGAAAGAGCTTTTTCCATATGACACACAGTTCAGCTGAGGATTGCACAGCTTCAGACCATCCCAGAGTCTGGGCACATCTGGAGAGTAAAGGGTCTCTGGATATATACATAGAAAATTCAAAATCATCCTCTTTTAAGTGAATATATTTCAACCTGCATCTCATAAAAGGAGTCAGTGGGAGGTTGTAGAGAGCAGCAAGTGGTCATAGCTGTTGAGTAGATGACCTTGAAATCTTAAAAACTCTTCAAACCCTGGGAAAGACACCATAATTAGACTGAAGCCAGGCGTGGAGGGTGAGGTGAGGCAAATCACTTTCAAACATGGATGAGAAAAAAACTCTCAAACCCTAGAAAGGACAAAACACTCTGGAGTAGTGTTTGACCTTGTGCTTTGAGTGTTCAAACCATCTGTTATAGACTGGAAGAGCTCTACATGATGGCAGGTCATCTCAAAGCAAAGAAGTTCTGACACAGCTTCTTAGACAGGATGAGCTCTGGGCCCACCCTTTCTAGCAGCTCTTTTCTTTGGTGTAAAACCAGGGGCATTATTTATCTAATTTGTCACCTGCACTGAGGTTGCAGGCCTAACCTTTCACCCATGCAACTGCAGCACCAGTGATCCTACAGGGATCCCAGTGCTATGTGTGTGGTAGGAGAATAAAAGCCACAGGTGTAGAGGTAAGGTGCAAAAATACAATTTTTGCCTTGGAGGCAAAAAATTCACTGACTGAACCTCTTTCTCCTGATGATTTCAGCAGGCAGCCCTGAGAGCCCTGACCTCCCTCACAATGTACCATTCTCAGGAGAGCAGAGCACTGTGGCTGCAGTGGAAATTAAACACAAGTCAGCAGTTCCCAGTCATCCACAATGCTGTTCATTCAAGCAATTGGATATATTCATTGGACAGCTGGAATGGCAAAATTTCACCCTGTTTAAGGAGAGAACTCTGCTTTTGCAGATCACAGCCATAAAATGCTAAACTCCTCTGCTCCTTACACAGTTGGAGGGAATTGCCTGATGGATTTAAAATGTTACAGGAAAGATCTAAAAAAACAAAAAAGCAGGGGAATTTCCCCAGTATACTTCTCCTATATGACAGGCAGTCCATTAATACTGATTTTAGATTACTTTAAGTCACTCTGTCTTCAAATAGAAAAGAAAAACAGATTCTGATGTTTCCCTCTCGTATTTCCTAACCTCTGGACCTACTTATTGCAGCAGTATTTGATGCAGCTTCAGAAGTAAAGACTTGCTCAGCATGAGAAGTAAGAATCTGGTTCAATGAAATATTTTATCCAAGCTTTTTCAAGACTTCTAAGCTGATCTGAGGTCTTTGTCTGAGCACAAAGAAACACATCAGTCACCACAGAAATACATTCAACTCTGTGGAGGAACTTTGTAAGGTAATGAAATGAAGAGTGCAATCATCCCACAACACTCTCCTTGTCTTTTTGTAAGAGGATGTCTTGCAGAGTGAGGCTTCACAAGGTCATGCAATAACAGCCTGCATCAGGAAATGGAGGAGATCCTTTCCAAATTAATGTAATTAATCCAGTGCAGAAACTCAGACTGGAATTTTGCCATAGCTATCATCTAACCATGAGCATGTAACTAGATCCTTAAGGGCAGCTCACAATGTCCTTAGACAGAAACCTTTAAAAGATCGTGCCCTTACAAGGACAGACTTCTCCATATTTGAGCTTGGCTATGCTTAGGCCATTCTAAAAATTGTGGCTGTAAGTGGGAAATAGCGTCCTTCAAGCACAAGAGGAGGCAAACACCAGAGACTTTGCAAATGCTTTGGTTTTGCTCAGCTCCCAGTGGAAAGCCCTTGGTGTAAGAAAAGTCTGATGACCTGTCCAGGAAAGGCCTGCAGATGCTCACTACCCATTACACAGCCACAAATGCTGGTGGCACAGAGCATGGTGTGTAGGAAGGGTTGCAGTGCTCATTGCTGTATTCATGTGATGATATCCCTGTCCTGATCTGTTCCGTAAGACCAGGACTTCCTTCCCTTAAATGCTGTGTCTCAGAGGATGGTGAAGGCAGGAAAGCCTTAATGGCTTCTTCCAGTTGCAGCAAATTTGAAAGAAAGCTGATTTTGCTCTCAGCTAGAGCTCAAGTCTGTGTAATACCCAGTGAAGAAGGGCAGTCTTGGGAAAGAGTCCTTCCTTGGTGGAAGCATTTCCATGGAATTGCACCAAGTGCCACAGAAGTGCCATTTTTTACACATAAAACATATTGGGGAATGGACCTCACAAGGAAAATCATGTAATTAATGGACTGTCCCATCAGATGCCCACTCTGGCTTGGGCAGATGAAGGGGCAAGTGCCCATCCCGAGTCCCCTTCCTCAGCAGCACACAGCCTGAGGAAGGCGCCCAGTGTCTCACAGCTCATGGCTCAGCCCCAGCAAGGGCTAAGCAGGCTAAAAGTCTTAACAAAGCCCGGGGCACGTCTCACAGGAAGCAGGGAGGTGTTGCTCATGGCACACGTCCTATAGGAAACCTGCAGTGGAGCCCACAGCTGAGACTGGCATCAGTGTGCCCTCCCCTGCTGCTGCACGGGGAAAAACATTATGCAGCTAGAAGATTTCATAACACGAAACTGTTCGAGAAGTAAAAAGGAAAAAGGCTGGAGTTTCCTTTATGGACATGAATTTCCAAAAAAATTTTAATCTGAGCAGCCAAGAGATCAGCTCATCTGAAAGATGGGGAAGGGGGTGGTCGGGGAGTGGTGTCTGACACAGATAAACACAAGCAAACCCACCTATCCAAGCACTTAGGTGCCAAAAGGCTGTTGAGAGCGCACACGTTTGCAAGCAGCAGCTATAAATGTTGGGCGGTGTGACACAGATATGTGCACGGAAGCCGGTAAAGGAGGGCTGGAGAGGTCAGCCAAGTCCTGCACTGCTCATAGCCATCCAGACAGGCTGAGCAGGAGCTGAGGATGGATTAGCAAGCTGAGAGTAACAGTTGCCTACTTTTCCAGAGCGCGCATGTTTAACTAACACACCACACACCTACAAACTCAGATATATACACCTCCAAACACACACAGTTCCTGAATCATATCTCCCCCCACTCTCCCTTGAGTCACCTCCTGTTGGGAGCTTTGAAAAGCTGAAAGTAGGAGGACTAGGGAGAGTTATACCCAGCCTCCATCTCCATTCTAAACAAGCTTGCCTGATCCCTCTGTCACATCCTGACGGACTTCCTTGGGTGCCCAGAAGTAGATGCACAAAGGGTAAATCCTGTCAGGAAGGGAGTAGAGATGGATCCTGCTGTAGGGATCTCCTGCAAATGCCTGGCACTTTTTACAGGGTATTTCAGCATGAGTGGCCCAAGCCAAACCACCTCGGTGGAGGTGAAACATCACCTACTTTCTCTTCATTTGACCGTTCCACTACCAGCTCATCCTTACCTTAGTGTCGCCTTTATTCATGTCATTTGTCACAGGAAGGGAGACGGCTGTAAGGTAAGGAGAGGGGGGGAAAAAGAGAGCTTGTTATTTATCTAATCTGGAAGACAAGCAGAGAAACACTATTCTAAAATGGGAGTGGAGAAAAGGGGCAACTCTCTCTGATGGAAGTGGTCCCTGGGTGCAGCAGCTGGACGTGTGCACTTCTCGGGAAGGGAAGGGAAGGGAAGGGAAGGGAAGGGAAGGAAGGGAAGGGAAGGGAAGGGAAGGGAAGGGAAGGGAAGGGAAGGAAGGGAAGGGAAGGAAGGGAAGGGAAGGGAAGGAAGGAAGGAAGGGAAGGGAAGGGAAGGGAAGGAAGGAAGGAAGGGAAGGAAGGGAAGGAAGGGAGGGAAGGGAAGGAAGGGAAGGAAGGAAGGGAAGGAAGGAAGGAAGGGAAGGGAAGGGAAGGGAAGGGAAGGGAAGGGAAGGGAAGGGAAGGAGGGAAGGGAAGGAGGGAAGGGAAGGGAAGGGAAGGGAAGGGAAGGGAAGGGAAGGGAAGGGAAGGAAGGGAAGGGAAGGGAAGGGAAGGGAAGGGAAGGGAAGGGAAGGGAAGGGAAGGGAAGGGAAGGGAAGGGAAGGGAAGGGAGGGAAGGGAAGGGAAGGGAAGGGAAGGGAGGGAAGGGAAGGGAAGGGAAGGGAAGGGAAGGGAAGGGAAGGGAAGGGAAGGGAAGGAAGGAAGGGAAGGGAAGGGAAGGGAAGGGAAGGGAAGGGAAGGAAGGGAAGGGAAGGAAGGGAAGGGAAGGGAAGGAAGGAAGGGAAGGGAAGGGAAGGGAAGGGAAGGGAAGGGAAGGGAAGGGAAGGGAAGGGAAGGGAAGGGAAGGTGGCCGGGCTGTCAGGGCCCGCGCGGTGCTCGGCAGTGACCTTGCGGTGGCTGCTGTCCGCGGTGCTGAAGGGGCCGGGCCGCCCTGCCCGCGGTGCTGGAGGCGCGGGAGGAGCGGCACTGGGGCTGCTGGGGGTCCCGGGGGTCCCGGGAGCGGGCGGACACGGACCCATCCCAGTCCCACTTACCCGGCACGGCCAGGAGCAGGACGGCGAGCAGTTCTGGGCGGCTCATGGTGCTGGCGGGATGGAGGGAGGGAGAAAGGGGCAGAGGGCGAGACTGTCGTGGCGTGAGGGCTCCAGGCGAGGTGCCGGGGGGAGACCAGCACTGATCGTGTGTATCTACGCCAGTGCCCTGGCTGAAGATCCCAGATGGGGCACTGCAGCAAGCGGCTCATTTATATATCTCAGCCCTCGGAAATGGCGTCAGGAGGAAGCCACCTCCTCCTCTGCCCCCTCCCCTCGCACACGGGCTTCCCATCGGGCTCCATCGCTCGGCGGGTCGGAGGAGCGGCATCTCCCCGGCTGCCCATACAGAGGTCGGGCTCTCCTGGCTCCATGTTCTCACGCTCTGCAGGCACAGGAAGGTTGTGAGGTGTGTTTCCAGAGTACCACTCTCTCAGCACCTCACCCGACACTGGCAGTCTGCAGCACCTGCACATGTGTTCTCTCTGGATGTACCTGTAGCCGAACGTGAGGCACCTCGTGTGTCCCAGCCAGCACTGCCGCCTGTAGATGGTTTTTCCTTTCAGCCTCCCCTTGTCTTTCACTGACCACGGAAGTTTAGAACATGTGCTGAAATTTTTAGGTGCCTTTTGAGGACCTCCACGGAGGATGGGTGTGCCTGAAAGCCTGGTCGAGAGCCAGGGAGCTGGTTACCATAAAAAGGGCTTGCCAATGGACATGGTTAAGTAGTCCCAGTTGTGCTATGAAAGGTTTGTTAGCAGGATATTATTTGGGGTAAAGATCAAAGGCTGGTGCATTCTCTGTCCATCTACGACTCTACAAGCAAATTTTAATAGGTTGCTGCCATTTGTTCAATGTTTTATAACAATCTTTAGCAATACCCTACACTCCAAAGTTGAAGTAACCAAGATTACCTGGCTGCTAGTTTGCACTGACAAAGGAGAGAGAGGAAACAACAAATCGTGTAATTCTCTTAGTCACAGGCATTTCCATGCTTTTAAAAAATGGCTGTCTGTTCTTTGGATGGAGCATTTATCAGGTCAGCCAGCTGGATTCTTTTGTTAAAGTGACTCCAATGCTTCTTTAGGACAATGCTTCTTTAAGAACAACAGCTCTGCTGCCCTGTTATATCCTTCAAACAATTTCAGAGGTCACAAAAGGCAAGGACTTAGACTAGAAAACAAAATTCAGAAAAATGCACCACCTTTCTTCCTCACCCTGCCTCACTCTGCTCACTGGGGAGTCCTTCACCCAAGGAATGAGGGAGAACCTAAGAGGTCATCACTTGTCATCTTGTCTTAAGATGACAAGAACTCTTCTATGAGACTAGGCAGTATAGACTGCACCATTGGTTTTCCCTTTCTTTTTCCAGGTGCACATGGAAATGTCTTCCCAAGTGTTCTCTAATATCTATCTGCTTTAAATGCATGCTTCAAAAGGCACATTTGGATTGTAAAAGACCATTCATACAAAATCAAAGCTCCCCTTGTCTGTTGCATTTTCTCGTTAAAGGCAGAGAAAAGACGGAAATAAATTGATCCTCTGAACAGCACTTTGTGGATGGCATTGATTTATAGTTAAATGTTCATAAATCTATGAAATGAGCACCCGTGACAGCTGTTGTCCCATGAGGAACGTGCATCCTCCAGGAACAAGAGACATCCTTTCTTTTTGGTTGTTGTGTTTTGTGTTTTGGTTTTTTTATTTTTTCTTTCAGGCTGTGTGTGTGTGTTGTTGAATTATTTATTGGGGAGGAGGGATGGGGGCCATATACAATGGCCTTTCCCTCATTCAGGACACACCAGAGCATTTAAGTCTCTGAGTCCAAAATACTGAGCATTATTAAGCCTGTTAGTTCCTATGTATTCCTAAGTGAGTAACAGATTGATCTCCTTATCAGGATATGTTTTCCTAGTCAATATTTACTTGTCCTTACATATAAATGCCAATCTTATTAGGGCAATAAATTATCTCAGTTCTAATCCGGTTTCTTACGTGAAGCCCTTTTCTTCCCTGGGGCATCTTTTTGAGAAATTTAACAGGATATGTAGTGCCCATAACTACTTTTTCTTCCTCGCTTTCTCAAGCTGTGGTCTTGCATCCATTAAGTTCATTGCAAAGGGGAAAATAAATGTTTTCCAGATATGGCATGCATTCTCCCACTGTAATGTCATGGATGATGAATTTTTCTATTTCTTGCCCCAGAAAAATGGATATGAAATGGTTAATCCAGCAATCAGTATTTCTGCTATTGGAATTTGTCTCATTAGGCACAGCTATATTAGGAACTGTCACAGTAAAGCATATCAGAGAAAAATTTATGTCAAAAGAGCAAACATGATCAAATAAAAAAGTGGAAGGTATTCTGCCACTCAGAGAAAGGCATTGCCAGAAGTGGACTCCAAAGGAAGAGGAGGTTTGTGAACCTCTAAAGTAGTTTTTGTTCTAATATATGGAAAACAGGAGTACTTCTTTAGTGGGTGGCAGAGTAATGAAGATGGACATTTCTGACCACTTCCAGCCTTGCAAAAAAAGCTGTTGATGTCTATGGAGAAGAATTCCATTTTTCCTTATAGCTGCACAATTTCTCATGCATGAAGGGTGGTGGGACTGTGGAGAGCCATATACCATTACCTGCCTGCAGTCACTAATGTAACGTGCAGATGGACAAAGAGATGTTTGCCTTCCCAGCCTACAGGTGATTTGAGAAGATGGCAATATCTGGATGGATGGAACAGACACCCAGCACTGTTGCATTATCCATGCTCTGAGCTGAGGGAAAAAGAAGGTCAGCCTAAAAGCCATATTGATGTATGATCTTTCTATGCATAAGGTAATTTGATTGAGAGATTATGTGGCTTAAGTGCTATTCTCAAGAGTAAAATTTTTTTTTTACTTTATTTCAGAATTCAGGAAATAAAACCAAAGGATCTTATGTTTGTCTGTGAGTTACTTTGAGAGCTTTGTTCTCTTAATATCTTGACAGAAACTGGGTTAAAAATTCGCTCCTTTTCTGTGCTTGGAAACACTGACTCCGCATTTCAGACTGCTGTGATTTTACATATCTGGGTACTGAGGCACATAAAGAGGAAAAGTGTCATTTTCATGAAGATATCAAAAAGGTTTGAAGCCAAGGCACAGCTATTACCACACTAACCAAAAAGACCACTAAGCAAAAAATAGGCAACAATTACCTTCTTGTATATGAAATCAATTGATAACTGTTTGACTGAAAAACTTGAATGTAAGCTCATTGTCAAATTACTAGCAAAGTCTATTAAACCCCCCCACATCACACCTTTTCTTCTTTCCCACATTAGTCAATCACACTTGCCTCTCAGTTCCCTCATACAGGCCTTACTTGTCTGTCTGTAAATAGAAATTAGCTTCAAAGCTCAGATTGCTGCTGTGAATACTCATCTGTGCTGCTCAAAGGCAGTCCTCTCTTCTTTTTTAGGTCAGAGGCAAAATGATGTTGACTTGCTTTGATTTTCTTAGTCTAGACTGTCCTTAAACCAACCTGAAATTAATTGATTTTCCTGTTGAAAGGTTTACTTACACCCCATAAAATGCCCATCCTTGTGCCCAAACCTGACAGTAGCTAGTTCTGCCTATCCATTTTCACCCTTGCCTGGCACGCACAGCTCTCACTGGGGCAGATGGAGTATGTTCCCTGTTGGAAGAAGAGACTTCTCTGTAGTGATCACAGAATACCATCTGGGCATCCTTACAAATAGCTTGGATCTCAACATAATTTTTCTAAATGCTATTCAAACACCAATCTGTAAAATGTCATACCTCTCCAGTGTCATGGTCAGTTTACCTGGCAGTTACAGAAAACTGTCATTGACTCCTGTGTGCCCCACTGAATCTGTAACAAAAGATATGGAGATGGAAGTTCTCCCTGAACAGTGATCGCAAACAACCTCCTCAGGAAATTACTGATTGTTCCTATGGCTATGGTTCTATTTGACTTGTGACAGCAAAAGTTTTATGATGCTATGTATATAGTCAGTAAGATAAAACAATTCTGTAAGTTCTAGACTGGTCTTAAACAAGTTCATGAGAGCATAATTGATAATGTTTACTTAGCTCTGAAGCTAGAGACAAGCAGTCCTGTTTACTGACCTGCAGGCACTAATAGGGCTCATGAGACTTAAGAAAAAAAACAGTAACAAGAGTGACTGAGGACCAGCATTCCTGTTCTGGGGGGTCCATAAGCCCACCAGATGGCCTCTACTCTGCCAGCTGCTCACAGCCAGCACATGGATCCTCAGTCTGTATCAGCATCAACCCAGATTCTGAACATCAAGTGACTGCCTGCTATATTTTGTAGAGATCACTTTTATTCCTCTTCCTTAATATACCCAAGTGCTCTGTCCATTCCTGGCCAGTTGCTCAGTGAAAACCAAGTGAGCCACAGGTCTACATGAGTGTCCTGGGCTGTCCATAAGGCCAGAGTTCAAATGTTGTGAGCGTAGTAGGGGTCTTTTTTGAGATGTAAGTTAGATGCACTTGTGCTAACTTTTCCAGTTCATGGAGATGAAATGATAAAATTCCTAATTAAAAAGGAATTGCAATTATAACCTATTTCTTTTCCCCCTAACAGCAAGGTTTAGCATCATGAAACACATAAACCATTTCCATTCTGGATGCTTTCTTTGATCTCTCTTTGCTCACATTGGAAACAATGTGCTACAAGAGAGGAAAAGACAACTGAACACAGCCTGTTTCCCTGCCGCTCTTGCAGAAGGATGAAGGAAAGGTGTGAGGATTCATGCACATACTCTGCCCCAAAAGACATCTCTGTCCCCAAAAGCCAGACTTAAGGACTTTCAGGGCACTTCTGTCCCCACAAGATTATTATTCTTCAAACAGTGGCAAATAGCACATCCATGGAATCATCTACCTGGAGATATGGAGCCCAGGGACACATCAGTTGCTATTTTGGGTTGGAGCAGGGAGCTGGAGAACCTGGGCTCTCCTGCAGAGGCAGGGACAAGGGCTGGGGTGGGACTAGGGCCTCTTCCTGCCTGTGTGCCAGGCTGAATCCCACTTCCAAGCCTCCCAAAACTGGGCACTGGCTCTGATGTTTATCTTACAGTGCTCCACAATGTTTTAGTTTTAATTAGAAGTAGCTAGTTTGATTGTCCCTCTGAGAGTCTCTCCTCAAATTTGGTACCTTCCCCAGATTTATAGTATTAAATGCCACAGATTGCTTAAACACAGCAAAAATATCTCTTCTGTTATTTTTAAATTACCTCTTACTCTGATTCTAAAAGCTTGGAAAGACAAAAACTCTTTCTCTTCCCTAGTCCAGTAAGGCTTTCATGGATATTTACATTTCTCTCTTACTCATGTCTTTTCCAAGAGAAACAATCTCAGTCATCTGGTTCTCATGAGGCTCCTTCAAACCTGGCTACTAGCCAGTGAGTCCCACAGGTTAATTACCTAGAGCATATAATTACCTATAACATAATGCAAAGACATCCTGGGGTATCCTGTTCTCACTAGAGCATTCTCACTAGAATATTTTTAGTCTTCACTCAGTGACCCAGAACCTTTCTGGGGATACCTAACCCTGGTTTTCATTTTAGGAATGGCCATACGTAGATGTCTCAGGAGTCAGTATCATTGAAGATCTGTTATTCCCTCACATAAAAGACATTGTGGAGAGGACAGGGAGGATTTCTGGAGGGTTTAGACATGCTCCAGCAGTATGTCAGTAGTAAAGAGCTGCTTCAGCCAGTATCAGGGAAATTACTCAGTCTGTATAAGGCAAAGACACAGATTCCTACTCTGACTTTGTCTGTCTCAGCTGGCACCTCGCTCTCTTCCCTCCATACACTCACCCTAGTTTGGGTCAGGCTGTTTTCCGCACAGCCTGAGCAGAGCTTTGGGCAGCCTGTGCAGTGCAGATGGCTCCTACCTCAGACGTTCTGTTGATAAGGCAGTTTTCGAACATCAAATTGCATGTTAATGCTAGTTAATGAATGTTCTCTTTACAGGCACAGCAAGCCTTTTCCTTCTATACTAAGCAAAGAACAGGAGGAGGTAACCTTTCAGGTATTAAATTGCTTGAGAGCATCAGCACAGAGCAGCTAGAGGAACAGCCACAGAATCTTAAATTACTGTTACTGGGCTTTTTCTCAGCCTGCAGGAGCTCAGATTTCTTACCTGAGCAATGCTTTTTCTTCACAGGAGTGTAGGGTTTGTAGTGCCTGTCCTTGGGGAGCAGACATTACCTTCCGCAGGGCAAGGGAACAGCAGCACGAGGCACCTTCAAATACAGCTAAGTCTCTGCTGAGCCCCCCTCATTCATATGCTCTGCAGACAAAATAATCCAGGCAGATGGACTGCAGGATCAGCCCGAAGAAAATTTGGGGGATCCTGAAGAAGTCCTGCAGCTCCCAGTTTGCTCTGTTTGGAGGAAAGGGTTTGAGCCACTGACTGCCACTGACCTTGCAGAGACCTCCTCTCCATTTGTACTCAGCTGAGTTCAGACTCAGTCTCTGCTGCTAAGTGCTTGGGAGAATGTTTCAGGACAAACCACATTTTCTACTTTGCTGGGGAGTTAAAAAACCCAAACCCACAGGAAAAAAATCCAGACCATGCTTCTCTTTCTCTTTTTTTTTTTTTTTAAGAGTTTTTACTGAAACATTATCTGCTGGCTCTCAACAGCTTTTAGTTTGATGGAGGCAGCTAGATAACCAGAAACATGGTGAAATCTTTGTGAAATCCATGTGTTTCATGCCATGTAAGAGGCAACTGTTGTCGTGTGTAATCCCAAAGGAGCAGAAATGGAAGGGTTTCCCCCAGGCAGAGAAGTTAAATGGATACTATGTTCACTTAGTGTTTAAATCTGCAGTGAGTACATGACTTTCTGTACTGAAGGGAATGTTGAAGCTGTTTTGCTTGACAGATTCACATAGTGAGAAACTGGAAGTGTAAGGAGAAAAATTTGCAATTCTAAGCAAATTTTTCGTTGAGAGCCTGAACCCAAACCTAGATTGGTAGAAAGACTTTTACCCTTTCCAGTGAGTTTTGGGTTGAATTCTAGACCTGACTTCCTTCACTGAGGTTAGGATGCATTTCCCAGAGTATCATGTAAGTGTATCTAGGCAAGGAGTAAAGGTAATCGTGAGGGTAACAGCTATAAGAGGGAAGAACGGCTGATCAGAGAAAGTCTTTAAAAAAATAAAAGAGACATCAGTCAATGTTCATCAGCAATAGTAAAAACCGGGAGTCAGTTTGAATTCTGCATGTATGGGGGACAGTCACTGCCCTGGTCCTGCTGGCCACACTTAGCATGTGCAATGCCAGGATGCCATTGGCCTTCTTGGCCACTTGGGCACAGCTGGCTCATGTTCAGCTGCTGTTGATCAGCACCCCCAGGTCCTTTTCCACCAGGCAGCTTTCCAGCCACTCTGCACCCAGCCTGTGGTGCTGTGGGGCTGTTGTGACCCAAGGGGAGGAATGACTGTCCTGTTGCCTATACTGGCTTTGCATCACCTCTGTCCTTAACAGCTTAAGGGCAGCCTTAACTTCTGCCTTGTGCAAGGACAAGGAGAACCATGTATTGGTGCACTTCTCAGGTTGTGGAAGAGATGACCTCTTAAGATGAGTACTTCTGGCCTTCCCTGCAAGGATGTCTGAGTTCCTTGGCTTTTAGGAACTGCCTGCTCATTCTCTGCTTGATTTACTTGGTGTCAAGTGATACAGATGTTCCGTGTGTTTTTAGAGGTCCAGTAACACAAAGCAAATAGCCAACTAAGTAACACAGCTCATCTAATGTGGTATTTCATGAGAAAATGAAATAGTTTCTATTTTGAAGCAGGTTTCTGGGTGACCAAGGCTGGTACATGGCAGAGGTTAGTTGAAGCCACTGTGTATAAACCAGTGCTGGTCTAAGAGCCTCTTTGCCTCATTCTGCTGCCACTGTCACTAGAGGGGTTATCCCCACTGCTCCCTCAGCCACGCCAGTCACTGTCTGGGTCAATCCCAGGTTGTTCATGGGCTCAGGATCACCTGAGCAGAAAACCCTTGGAGGAGCAGAGCCTCAGATGACCTTTCTCAGCACAGCTGTCTCTATGGGATCTAGCACAAGGGATTGTGTGTATCAGTTGTCAACAAATAAGCTTTCTTGCTGACCAATACCACCACTGTGTTCACTTGGGAGCTGGAATATCATGTTCTTCCTAGGGCTCCCTTTACTTCTGAGATAAGGCCTTTCTGTTATCAATTTTGTCCTTGTGTGTAAGGGGGTAATTTCTCAGCAGCTTCCATGACAAGGATATCTCTGCCTCCCACTGTGTTTTTCTTGTGTGATAGAGGTTCTGCTACAATAAAATAAGTCTAAGGTACATTTATGACAGTTACAGCTTCCTCCAGTTCTTGCAGATGTGAAAGCAGGAAGCCTGTGTGAAGGACCTGAGTGTCCCCAGCCCTGTCACACACATACCATTACTCACTTTCACTCTGCTCCATACAGAAGTGGCATTTGCTGCAGCTCATGTTTTCCTGAAAAACCTCATCAGGAGCTTCCTCCTTCTTGAAAGGAACTCTAACAAATCTTCATGTCTGACCAGGAACTCTTCCATGCTTTCAGAGAGATATTTTGGCTTAGCACCTCTCTCAGTGTGTATGTTGGCTGCTTTATCTTCCTCTGATTCCAGTTATGGGAATGGTACTTGTTGTCCACTTCAGTAGACTCAGCTTGACAAAACCATATTCCTTTCTGATTTGAAGCTATGAAATATCCAACAGGTGATGCTACAGACTGATAATATAATCTGATATTTTAGAAGTCAAACCAATAGGAACAACAGTGTATGTAGATGTGGTTTTCACTTGCTTTGAATTTTGTACAAGCCTAACAATAATATAAGTGTCCCAAATGATTTCTGCTGAAACTCCCTGGAGGATCAGTGCCTCAGAGAGCAATGCAGCTCCCTCCTTGGAAGTTGACTAGCAGCATATTTTACATGGGTTTTGGTGATTATACAAATTATCAACACCTATTTTGACTGTGTTTTTAATAAATGAAAGCAGAAGTTAAATGGGACATTTTTTGCCAAACTTTTTATTTTTTAATGTAAGGATGAAAAAGTTTTTCGAACTTTTTGAACTGAAAACAACTTTGGCTTACTGAAATATTTTGCAGAAACACTTTTCCATATTTTGACCAGCCCTATTTATTAATGTGCTGAAGCCCATCTCTGCCACTATCAACTGGTATTTTTGTAGCCGTCTGGATCACAGGATACTCTTGTTTATAAAATTATTATTGCATCTATTGATGATTTATTACCCTTTATAAACAGCAGGTAGACACTGTACAACAGCCACAAAGAGAATCAGGAGTTCAGTCCTGGCCTTTAGTTCACACACTCCTGGATATCACAGTCACTCCAGCTTTATTGCACTTTATTTTATTTTAATATTTTACATGCAATTGCTTCAAACCATCAACCAGCTGGGGTTTATTCCTTGACTTAAGCATAGGAATGAATTTTTCATATTCTGAGAGCAGCTCCAGTAATTGGAAGAGGTGGGTAAGCAGAAGAGCCCATTGGAAATCCACATTGTGATAGGAGATCCAAGCACAGAACTCCCTCCTGTGCTGCCCCAAAGATGCCCTCAGGAAAAGCAGCAGCAGTGGTTGCCCCTGCAGTGGGCCTCAAGCAGAGCACAATCACAGCAGCTGCTTGTGTGCTGTGGTTAAAGAAAGCTCCCCGGAGACAACGTATTGCTGTTTGATTGGAAGAGTACTCAATTGTCTGATGAAGCTGTTATTTTCTATTTAGCCAGAGATGAAAAAAGGGTATCTTTACGTATCACTCCTATGCAAAAAGAAAAGCTAATGAAAGAAGTCAGACCCTCAGGGGTAAAATAAAACCACCACAAAACAAGGCAATAATGGCAGTGAATAAAAGTGAGCTGGAGACTTGGCTCAGCTATTCCAGCTGCTCTGTTTACTCAGCCAGAGGCTGACACACACCCTGTGCCTCACTTTACCCCATATACACCAAGAGAAGGTGCTTCCCCTTTTTTGAGGGGTATTGATATTTTCATTTTCATCTTTCATATTAGAAGTATCCATTTACCACCAGAAATTACCTTGGGATATGTTGACTAGTATTGCAAAGATCAATAGGTGAATAATGAGAAGCTTATTATCATATTTAGTCTCCTTTTTTTGTTGAACCATAACCCTCACATACACTCCTGATTTCAGCAGGATTCACATGGACTTTGGAATGACCCAGGGGCAGCCTCTTTCCTTCAGCAAGAGCAGTGGGCTTTGGTTTGAAATCCTTAGATACTTAGTTGGTGCTTTTGCAAGAAAACACAGAGCTCCTCCATATTACTGGGGTCACCTTGCATGGTGTTTCTGTTCATATCAACATCCTGGATGACACTGCTGTTTTTCTTGTATGGATTAATTTGAAACTTTTCTTTGGATCATTAGAGCTGAATGATGAGTTTGTGCTCATGGGAAAGTTCATCAAGCAGTCACTGAATGTTGCAGCCAATGGTCCCTGCTACAGTGATAAATGGATCCTTCAAAAAAAGAACTTCCCAAGACAGAAATTCATCCAGCAGCAAAGCCTCCCTTTTACTGGCAGAGTCTAAGTTTTATTAAGTATTTTTTACCCCCCCAATATCAATTACACTGCCATTGTCTTAATTTTACTCCTCCAGTATACAATAATATTTTACTTTTGAACAAGAAATGAGACAGCACAGAGTTTTATAGGAGAGGTCTATTGAAGTGCAATAGGAAGGACAGGCTGGTGGTTATCCTCAGCACTATGGGATGTTGTGTGATACCCAGGGATCATGCTGATCAAGGACTGTGTCATACACACACACTGAGATGCTGGACAAGACCATTCAAACCTGTTTCTTTCAACAATACCTATTAGCTATATTTTCTTTTCTCCTCTCTAGAATATCCTGCAGATATTTTATTTTTCTTCCTCCTCCTATCCATCCAATTTTCTTTAAAACCCCTCACCCTGTTTTTTCACTTTTTATTTCAAAGAGCTCCATTGCACCCTGCACTTTCTCTGAACACTATGTCCCCACATCATCCTCACCAGCACCAGGCAATTTTTATCTGCTTTCACATGCAACTCGGGATATTGTGTTTTGCAGGCTTGCCTGCCAAGGGTGTCACCTCTAACCTGCAGAAAGGTGGGTGCCAAGACCCAGTATAGCTCATCCAAGCCTTCATTGGAGGTTTGCAGTGTAAAAGGGAACCTGGATCAGGACTTTTGAGCTGCAGATTTATCACCCTCTCCAGGAGATTCCACTGCCAGTCTGCCATCCCTTCTGCTGAATATCCAGATGCTTTTCTGTTGTGCTTTGTCTAAAAAAAGAGATGTTTCAATAGCAGTCTCAGCACAGATCTTCATTTTCTGCTTTGTATTTCATTCCTCCTTGCCTTCCTGCTAGGCTACACCAAGGCCAGATTTCCTTCTACAAGCACAGTGCACAGCTTCCTAGTGTCAGCCCTTATCTTCATGAGGATTTCACACTGGAAATTTTGCTCACAAGATCCCAGACATTCCCCATCTCCAGCACCGTGCATGAGACATCACTTATTTCATGGAATGAGATCTGCATTTGCCTCTGGTAACATTGCTTGTGCTGCAGATGGTAAAGATAGCTAGAAGTCAGTCTGTTAACCTAATTCTGTGGTCTTTGAAACAGCTGCCAGAAGCACCTGAGCAGCAGTGTTCTTCAATATTCTCCCTTCCTAGCGATAATCCAGGAAAAGACCTGCTTAACTCATCTCCCTGCTTTCAGAAAATTGCCTTCTATTTTCTAGTGAATCATACAGCTCATTTTTCCTTTCCAGTAGTCACACAGACTGTGCCACTGTTCACCTGCCAGCCAGTAACTCCCACAGTTCCTGCCAGCAGCCAGCCCTGGTGGCAGCAGCACCTGGCAGACCTGGCAACAAATATCTTTTCACAGGAGTCAAGCAACTCATTGCATAGTTTGGCTCAAAGCAGCACTAACAAAGGTAGCAATGAGTTAGGTAATGGGCATGAGGAATTGGGGGAGATGTTTCAGCTCGTGATAAAAGCTTGGGAACCTGGTTTCTATGCTCAGCTTTGCTATTCCCTTCCCACAGGACCACTGCAACACATTGCACCATGCAGCACCTCAGTTTTCTCTTTGGACAAAATCCTCTTTGTAGAAGGACATAGGAAGGAAATACACAAGAAAGCACTGATCATTCATTTCCTAATTTTTTCTGTTTAAAATGGTATTCTCTTCCTGTCTTTTTGGTCAAGAGATAAAGTGAACACATGAAGAGTTTTAGTGGCAATTTTGATATACCAAATGTTTCAGCAAAATGTCACTTCAGTCCTGCAGGCTTGGCTGAACACCATTTTGAACTAAGAGGAGCTTTTCCTGCTTGCAATCAGCAGGATCCAGCTCCCATGGTGCAGAAAGAGGAAGAATACCTAAACTTTTAACTAGCTGTACATTATCTCTTGCTGCTCCTTGAGCAGCCTGATTAATCTAACTACTGGCTCTGCATTCCAGCAAGCACCTCGATCACATTTCCACACGACTCATGAAGCAGAAAACCTGCACATCCCTGGCAGGACTCCACGGCTGCAATGAGTAAGCACAGCACCCCTGAGGTGGAGGGAACTTTGCCAGCAGGTTGCAGGTGAGGATTCACCCCTCTGGATTTTGAGGCTTGAGGGCAGAGTTGTCTGGGAGGGGAGTGCAGAGCACTTTGATACGTATCATCTCTGACACCGCAGTCAGCCATCTGTTCCGAGTTTATTAAAAGTGATGTACTCTGCTGGGAGGATCAGGAAGCATCTGCTGGTGCATTTACATTCAAATCCTCCCAGCAATCCCATCCGTCCTCCTTTTTTAATTAATCAAACCCACTTTTTGGTGAAGGCACACAGATAAACGCTTCCTCTGCAAATGGGAGCACAAATTATGCTAATACCATTAAATAGCTAATACACAGAAAAACAATTAAGTGCAGGTAGCAACATCTCTCTCAGGATTTAAGAAAGCTGTTCTGACAGAGATCATTCCTGTTTAAAGGATCACCATCTAAACCTGGCTTATGCGGCAGTACAATTTTGCTGCTGCAGAATTGCTAATCAGCTGCCTGGGGAAGAGGGAGCCCTGAGGTGATGAACTGAAGCACACACTCCTTGTGACCCCATATGCAAGGGGTGGAGCGTACTGAGGGACACAAGACCCCCCCAGCAGAGTAGTGGCCCAGGGAGTCTGGAGGCAGCTGCCACAGGGCAAGTGTAAATCCTGTCTGGGTGAAGGGACAGCAATGGGATGCTCTACTCACACGGTTGCACTGCTTTGCATTAGCACAGCTTCTTTGAAAAGGTGAAGAGCTGCAGCTGTTCCTCATCACGAGCAGATTCTCTGAAGAGTGAGGAGGAAAAAACTGGTGGCAAGGCTGCTGGTGTCTCTGTTAACTCTGCTTGGCATTGGGAGCCTGTGGCACCACTGCTGCTGGTGCTGCTGCCTACGCTGCTTACCCCTGGGGTATCATTAAGTGTACAGTGCTGCATGGAGCTGGCTCTGGGTTTCCCCATGGGTTCAAAGCTGGGCTGCAGTAGCAGGCTGGGCCTCCCAGGGTGCCACTGGCCAGGGTACAGTGGGATTTACTCAAAGGGTTGGAATCCCTGCAGCAGATCACATTTAGCTCTTGGTACAAAAACCTCTCCTAGAAGTGTCAGGATCTCAGCATTCTTCAGTTGAGAGGAGCAGCTCCTGTGTGTGGGGAAATGGGTCTGAATAAAAGGCAGTGGGAGCTGTTGGCAGAGGTTGCCATGAGGCAAGACCATAGCAGTCTCCAGACCAGGGTGGCTGGGGAGTCTCTAGGGACTGTCAGCAGGCCCTTCCAACCAGACAGAAGGAAGAAAAGGAACACTTGTCTGTTGTGTGCCCAGGGATCATACCTGACTTACATGTGGAGTGGTGGAAAGGTTCTTCCAAAGTGTGAGACTCTGGGGGCACATAATGCCTTTGTATCCAGGCCCTCCAAGTGAGCAAGAGGGTTTTGCTGTGCAGAGGGAGGGATCGACCTTCCCCACTACCCTACAAAAGGGATCAATAATGTCAATGGCAGCAATAAAACACTGAAAAAGTGGGGACATTGTATGGTGAGAAGCCTTGGGGCTGTGGGTTTGAATTAGTGCTCATGATGTGATCTCGTCTATCACTTGTATGGAGCATAAGGGGCAGAGGGGATTTCTGTATGCTTGGAAACCATGTCCATGTGTCTCTGTGCAGCTGTTGTTAATAGACAGCTGATACAAAAGTTAAATATAAATCTTCTACTTCTTTGCATCTGTTCCTCATCTTACTTTGGATATATCCTCAAGGCCTTTTTTAAACACAACTAGTTATTTACCAAATCCTCTCTTACAAACATTGGCTGAAACACCTAGAAAATGGAAAGTGCAGTTGATCCTACCCTTCCCCAAATACTTGGCTTCTGGCAGGCCTGGCTTTTGTTGTGAAATATCTGGTCCCGTGGTGAAGTCCTTCTCCCATGTAAGAGGCAGCAAGTTTACAATCCTGGCCCTTGCCTTTCATTAGCAAACAAGGGAGCTGCAGATGCTGAGAGACCTTAGGAAGCCATAACTTGCTTTTTTCCTTCTGTTATTGATGTTAAGTGGATTTTAACTTATGTTCTTTAATTGCAGACATTGTTGATGGATTTGCAAGGCTGCAGCTCAGAGACTGGGCAAACTGCATGTAAGGTTGTTGGCCTCATAGTAACTGTGGAGCAAATAATTATATGCATGAAGGGATATTTAGCAATTGCAGAGCTGGAAATGGAATTAGTGACAAACAGAGTGATTTAAAGAGCATTGGGTCTCATTAGGCTCAGATCAGACAACAAGAGATGTGCTGATAAGGACAACTGTCATGTGCTTTCCTCCGTGCCTCTCCAGGAGGGACTCACTCCCAGCAGCACATTTTGAGTGAACAAATTGTTCTGTGAGCAGCAGAGGTAACAAAACCTGGGCTTTTCTAGTCCCCTCAGACAGCCCCAGCACATGGTCTTGACTCCAGAGTCTCTCTCACTGACAGTGTGAGTGGTCCAAATGCTGCTGCAGCATCTGCCACCTCTCAGGCTCATGCAGTATCAGTGCAGTGCGAGAGCCAGCCCTCCACGGGCACTGGCTGCTGCCTTGTGTCACTAAAGGAGCTCAGAAACGTGCTGGGGGACACCTGGCTGATGAGGATCTTCACAAAGGAGTTTTCAAGAGCTGTTTTTTGTAGGAGGCATGTTTTAAATCCTGAACTGAAGCCTCTGATGGAGTAAAACTTGCTGGTTTTCATCTCAGCCTTTCCTAGTAGGTGAAGTAAGGCACAGAGCTTTTCTCTGTATGACCCCATTGCAAACTGAATCCTAGGCAGTGCTTTCAACTGGAGCTACCAGAGTCAGTCAAACACTCCTCAGGCTCCAGAGAACTCCCTCTTGGCATGTCTAAATAGTATTTCCTTGGTAAGATGGCTCATAGCATCAGAAAGCCCTCCGTGTTTGCTGTAGTCCTACCTTTATTACCAAGTCCTTGTGTTTTCTGTAATTAATTTCTTGTAACCAACTACTTCTTCCTTTCTTAAATAAATATAGGTTTCCTTTAGTCAGCATTATGTAATTGAGTTTATCCAGCAATACATATCTGAAGTCATTTATGCGTCAAAATAAGGGAGAAAGGATGGACTGCTTTTAAACCAAAGGGATTTAGCTTTTGAGTTTCTCTGTAAATCAGGCAAAGGATGTAATTATCCAATAGCTGTATTAAGCAAAACAACTACAGGGTCAAATCCTTTGGAAGAGACTTCACTTCCTCCATGCAGATGTCAGGATCTCTTCCTGAGGACTCTCCACTTGTTGATTCCCATCAGAAGCAGGCCTGTGTGTGGTGAAGGGGGCACTCACTGTTCCAGCTACTTCAGCTAGACTTTCCACAGGATGCTGTACCTAAGGACCAAAAATTTAACAATTCGCTGAAAGAGAGGAGTTTTATAATTAGGACAGAAGTCCCTAAGAAATATCCTACCACTTGAGTCTTGAGGAATGTGATTTTCCTCTCATGGGGCTCAGCCCTGGTGCTTGGGTTTTGCTGACCCAACTGAGGATCAGTTGTGGGGGTCTTGACTGCAGAGACTGTGACAGAGGAAGGCTGAGCTCATGGTCTCCTGGTAATCTAAAAGCAGCTGCAAAAACACAGTGGCATTAGATGTTATTCAGGAAAAGCAGCTGCTTTCTGCAGTCCCTTCATGCTCCCTCAGCATATATCTTCAGGATTAGGGATGCCAGGTGACATGTTCCTAGTGTTACCTTCTCTTTTTGCCATATCAGTATCTCTATCCTGCTGTCCCTGGATTTACCCAGTCCCTTTTTGTCTCTTCTGGTCCTATCTGCCTCTGCCAGCTCCCATGGCAGCAAGCTCAAGTTCACAGCTTGCTGCAGAGAAACATCTTACTGGCTTTAATGCAGTCTCCCAATGGTTACTTAGAGATCCTGACATCTTGTGACACAGGATTTGGGGAGTATCAGCTCTGCTTTCACACTATCCTTCACCTTCATGATTTTGTGAATCCCACTCATATCCTCCCATAACCTTGTTTTGTCTAAACTGAAGTGTCCTAACCTTTGTGTTTTCTCCTCTCAGGTTCTCTATCCCTCTCATGGTTTCAGGTTATTTTTCCCCTAGCTGCTTTATCTCCACTGAAACTCACCTGCCACCTTCTTCTCCACTCACCAGGTCAGTGAGATCCCTCTGAAGTCCCCTGCCATTGGCTGACATTTGACCAGCTACTCAAAACAGCCCAGTTAACACCTGCCAACCTGGCTGTTTCACCTTCTGTCACATCTACGTGCACCTCCTTTGGGGGTTTTGTTTCAGCCTTTCCTTATCTTGTCTTTAACAAAGTTTTGCAGCTGTTTGTGATGCAGCTCTGAAGACATGGGCAAAAAAAAACAACAGTGAAGGAAGCAGAGCAGCTCCAGGTGAGCCCTGTGCTGCAGGGACTTTGTCTCCTTCTCCATGAAGTGGTGAGGACCACTTCTGAAACCCTCTACCTGACCAGGAGGTGACTTCTTGCCTGTCTCCATTTCCACAGACTCCTGAGGTAATAAGAGAAGAAGAAAAATCCTTTCTTTTTCAGGCAAAACTTCCCTGTATTTGTGGGGGTAGTTGAAGTGTCTGCCTGGGGATGATGCTGACACCCATTTGGTATTTCCTTGGCTTTTGGTTTTTTCCCCCCGTGACACAAACTGTTGAGGAAAAGGCAGAAGAAATGTCTTCAGCATGCAGTGGTTATTGAATGTAAATTTGATTAAAAGGGAGAAAAATTCCATTTCTTACAAACAATCCCCATCTGCTGGAGTTGAAACCTTCCTTCAAAGGCTGCAAAAAGGTTAAGTGCTGCAGAATTTTAAAAAAGAATTGTTTTTTATGTAACAGGAACCTTCTTGTAGTATCAGGGAGCTCAAAGCTGAGAGCTGGTGCCTGCTTCACCTTTCATTTAATGACCTGAATAATTAGCAGAATAATCCTTTTAGAAATGCTCCAGTAGCACTGCCCTGGTTGTTGGATAAACAAGCTGCTGGAGGGGGGAAAAAGCTGGCAGTAATAAACAACTGGTTGAGGGAGCAGCAAGGTTACGAGCAGTCATTAAGCTGGGAGAACATTCATCAGCACATTCAAGGAATCCAGCAAGTCAGAGCTGTTTCACAGGGCAGGCTAAATGAGGAAAATTATTTATTAGGAGAGTGAACAGAGATCATTACTCTCTGAAGTCTGGTGTTAACATCCACTGTGGTTTCAGTCTTGCAAACAATAAAATAATTATTTTCTCTTGACAGTCATTTACTATTAAGTCCTGGTTACCTTGTTCTCATTCCAGGTGTTAGCCTTTATGTGGGAATTTACTGAAGGCAGTCGCAGAGCATTCTGGCCATGGGCTACTGCTGTGCCCTCTTCCTCACACCCATCACCTTTTGTCTCTCTCATTTCAGTGCCAGTTATTACCCTTCCAAAAGAATTTGTTTCAGGACTGAAAGCTAAAAGGACACCCTGGGGTACTGGGCAGGACTAAGGCTGATGTGTCTCTGAAAATTATTTCTAATATTATAATTCTTCAAACTGTGTCTAAAAGAAAATGGTGAAAGCAGGACCATGTTATTGCCACCAGAGACTGAGAGCATATTGGATTTTTACTGCCTATGCACCTCTGGTGTGTGAGCAAATTTTGAGAAAATACTGCCTGGTACAGCTGTGAGGATCAGAGGAAGGTGGAAGATTCACTCTAAGTTCACTGAGATCTCTCATGTTGACACTGTCATGGCTTCAGGTGCATATCACCCAACTTCCCTCTGCTGTTAACAAGACTGACTCCCACAAGCATCAGGTTGAAGGGATCTCTTACAGACCATTTAACTGGTCTGGGCCTTCAGGGTGGATTAGGTAATGTGGGACCTTCCAGCCTTGATAGCCCTGTGGCTGATGGACATGTGAAGTCTTACACTTAAAGGAATTCATCTAAATGTTTGGCTATCTTTGTAGTTTGAAAATTGAACTCTACAGTTTTCTCCTGATTTCTATGCTCATTTCTTCATTTGAGTTTGTACAGCATGGGATATGGAGATGGCACACTCTGTGGCTCTTCTGTGTAAGATTGCTATCACATTTCCCCAGCCTGCTCCCCAGCCTTCTCCATTCTCAATTAACCAAGCCTCTCTTCACACTGAAAAAGGTATTTCCCAAACTTCCCGTTCATGGTGCTGTGTCCTGGGTCTTTTCCATCTTCTCTCCTTCTGCAAACTGGGGTTCCCAAGGCTGAAGACAGCTGCTCCATCTGAAGCCTTGCAAGAGCAGCATCACCCCATCGTGTCTTACAGAGAAGCAAATGAAAGACATTATCAAGGAAGCTCCTGGATCACCCAGACTGGGACTATGTTCCTTCAACCACCTCTCATAACTCCCTGCCAAAAATTGCTCTTTTCCATCTTGAGCCCAGTAAAGATTCTTGACTTACTCACATCTATTGAAAAGCTGATTCAGACTTTCATCCTCTGGTACAGATACTCTTCTAATCTCCAAAGCAAGGCTTTTCACAGGGAGCTTAAACCCATTTCGTGATTTGTTTGGGTTTTTTTTGGAATTGATGCACAGCATCCCTTCATCCCCACATTTTTGCTACTATTTCCCTTGAACTTCCTTTGTGAACTTCTTTGTAGCTGTGTATTGATTTCCCTTTTCTGCTTGCAGTACTTTGCTTTTCTAATAGCTCAATTTTACCTTGAGGATTTCAGAGCACTTTTCCTAGTCATCACAACCATTTTGAATCATGAGGCTGCCTTTCAGTGTTTTTTAAGCTCTAACAGCTTGGCTTTATTCAGACATCTTTTAGCTGCACTCCCTTCCCTGTCTTTCATTCTTTCACACAGTGGTCAGACATAGGCTGAGCACACATTCCCTGGGTCTTGCAATGCTTTGAACTACATTTAAGTCTTCCAGTTTATCATCTAGGTCATTTCAGTTCTCACAGTCAAGTCTAGACCAAGTTTCCCTGGTGCACACCTGAACATATCCACCAGGAAAGTGTCCAAACTCCTGGAATTAAGTTTGTTTCCCTTAATCACTAGACCAAAGATTAAAAAATGAAACAAATTGGCACAGTTTATTCTTGACAAATCCCTGCAGTATGTTTCATATCAACTGACTAATCTGTACCTGATTATATATTGAGGGTTTCATAATAGGTTCTGGCAATCTTTCCAAGAATTAAAGTGAGGTATATTTAAAGTCCCTGGTTTCCCCTGCATTGCAGATACAAAGTGTTCCCCTGTTATTCCTCTCTTATTCCCCAGCTACTCAAAAGCAATTGTTAATAGCTTGGAAATGGCTTTGGAGGGTTCTTAAGCCCTCACAGATGGATTTTATCTAGTTATGCAAGCTGGAGCACATTGCACTAATCTAAATGTTCTTTAAGCTCTTCTTTCCTTATTCCGTTCCATGGCTCCAATTCTCTTGTTGTATGTTTCAGTTGTCTTCAACAGCTGGTTAAGATAAAGGTTTTCAGGAAGTTTGAAGCAGAAAATGACAGTGGGTGTTTCAGTTTCTACTGGGCTTCACCTCTCCAGAACACAACTTTGTAGACTGTGGTGCCTTTAACCCTTTCCCTATGACTTCCTCATATTTCCTCTCAGGACTTGAGAAAGATGTGATGTTAAAGCCATGCAATAGATATCCCATTATTTTATTAACACAAATAATTCAGGAAAACCCCAAACAGTGTAAGGATCAACCCCTACTCCTGCACCTCATCTCCCTGTCTGTAGGCTCAGAGCTATATGCAGACATGTTTTAGGTGAGGTACATTACTTGGTGTTCTGTGTTACACACTGGCTCCAGAATGAAGCCCAGAAGATAAAGGTGGGCTCCTGATGTGAAGTATGGGGTGAGGTTTAGGTGTCTAAGAGGGGCATGTGAAGCTTTATGGAGAGACTCATCCCTGAGTCAGCTTGGGCACTTGACCCAAGACAAGGAGAGCTCTCTGCCTGCCTGGGCCTCAGACCCTGCGACATCTCCTCAAGGAGGAGCTTACTTGTGCAAGGGAACAAGTAAGAATCACAATTTCATGTTATAAACAAGAGCCCGGGAGGCAGTTGTAGTGCAGTGCCTCCTTTCTACCATGACAGTATTTAGGGCACATCCCCACCTTCCCCTCCCAAGAATAGAAAGCAGTATTTTAAGGTTTAATGCTTCTCTCAGTTTGATAGACTTCAAAGCCATAACCCATTCCCTTGAGAGTCTCCTGTCCATGGGAGGCCATGGATACCCCAGCCTCACTTCTGCCTGAGCTGTCCCCAGTGCAATTGGAGTCAAAATGGATGCGTGCAAGGCAGTGTGTAGTCTTACTCTGGTTTTTAAGGCACTTGGATGGAAGAAGTGAGCTTGGCCTTCCTCATCTTGTGAACATGACTGTGGGTGCTTCAAACTATGACACAGAGGCTGGGCACGATCTTCTGAACCAGCTTCCTGAGAGTGCTGGGTTTGGATTTTGCCACCTCAGAAGAAGGTGCCAGTCTCAGTGGCCTAAATCAGGAGGAGAAACTCAAACACTTTGGAGTCAAACAGAAGCCACCTGCAGGACTCAAAAAATAAGCTGTTCTCCATGCATTGTGTAGCACCAGATGGTTTGATGATGAGTTAAATTTCTTGGCAGAAATACTACCACAGAGGTAATTTGAAATGGTTTAAGTTGATTTCACACTTTTATTTGTTTTGCTGTACTGCGTGGTAAAATTAAAGGGGGGCAAAAGCAAATATATGAATGTGTGTACATATGGGTGAAATATGAAAGATCAACACCATGAGACAATTTGAGTCCAAGAACGTCTTGAGGCACCCTGAGAACTGATGTCATGGAAGTGGTGGGCAGGATGGAGAGGAAGGAGACAAGAAGAGGTGGTTGAGCTGCCTTTGTGCCAAGTATGTAATTTATACTACTGGTTTGTCATGAATGGGGTGTCTAGAGCACCACCAGCAACCTAGAACCTGGGAGGTGGAGTGGATATGTGTAGGAATGGGGCTGCTGCATAAATTTGAAAAAGCTCCTGCGGAGAGAGAAAGACTCCATGGATGATATTTGTATTTGGAAGGCAGCAGGAGCTGGATTTAAGATTTAAGAACAAGGAGACAAGATAGACAAGTCTGCCGCTCTTAAACACAAAGCGGCAGGTATGAGTATGGGTGAACAGATGTCCAGGGAATATCACTGTGGGAAGAAGCACTGATTAGACACCTCATTCCTCCAGGTCCTAAAATGCCTCAAGGTCACTGGGTGACCAAGAAAAAGGAACATTACTTTATCTCTGACCATATGACCAGGAATCCAGGACCTGAGCCTGATCTCATGCTGCAGATTGTTGGTCCACAACACCCTCTGGGAACTTTGTTTCTGATCATGAGGAAGCTCTCACCTTCCTGTATGGCTTGTAATGCTTCTTCACCCTTCAGCTGCCTTACTGTAGAAGCAAGGCATGTTGCTTCTGTGGAGGTAGCAAGGACAGTTTGAGCAGGTGAGTACAACAAACCTGCTCTCCTCTGGGACCCACAGCCTGGCTCCTGAGCACATCCACCTCATCAGGGTCCCTGTGAGAGCTGCTGTGGTTTCTGGGCAGAGGCACACCAGCAGTTCCTCTGGGTGAGAGGCAGGCGAGGAGAAGCAGCTGTCAGCTCTGGGCACTCTCTGTCTCCAAGCTTCACACAAGGATTTTGAAGCCATTTGGTAGAGAATTCACAAAGTTCACATTTGACTGGGGTTTCTAGCTCTCCTTAGCATTCCTAGCTAAAGATCTGAGAAAAGTCTCTCTGGTTTAAAACACTCCAGCTAAAAATTAACAGTGCTTCTCATTAAAAAAACGGCATGAAGTCTTTATTGCAAGATGTCTGTTATCAGGAGTCTGTGCCTCTGGTCACAAATTTGGATGGACTTCTTGGGGGAAAAGCAGAGAGCTGGGCAGGTGTGTCAGCAACCTTTCTGAAGCAGACGTGAGAGCTGCACTAAAAGCTTTTGTTCATACAAAACCATCCAAATAAATGCAGAAACATCTGCTGAAATTTCCATCCCAACCACTCCCTTTGCAGCGAAGTTTAAACATTAAGAGCTTTGAGGCTCCATGGTTCAGGTGCAGAGCTGTTATAGCCTCATTTATTTATTACACCAGTAATAAATACAGCCTAGTAGCTTCACTTTTGCTTTGTTTCTAATAAAGTACTTAGGGCAGGATCTTTTCAGTATAACATCCATTCTCATTATTTTTTCATTGCATATACAGTAACTATCAACTAACATAAAGGACTGTCTAATTAAATCTTTTGCTTTATGAGTACCTGTGAAATTAATTGAGGAGAGCAAAGAACTTTATTGGTTTTCAAAAGCAAAGTCACTTGATTTAATCCACCTACTGCAGTTTGTACAGACTCTATTAGGGCATGTTTGCCCAACAAGCATTTCAAATTCAGTAGTCACCATACCCATAACAGTCAAGCAAGTACACAAAATGATTTGGAAAAACTAAGGCAAAAATCACCTTGATAAGTAACTAGTTGGATGCATTTATCCCAACCCACAAGTCATCAAACATGATGTAGCACAACCAAAGTCTATTACAACAGTGGTTTTGCAGTGTTGCTGTGCAGCTCCTTCCCACATGACAAGACAGCAGAGAGGAAACATCTGCTGATGTTCCAAACAAGCTGGTGCCTGGCAGTGTTTGTGTCTCCTGGCTAACATGCAGGTATAGGTGGCATGGTTAGAGGTGTGCCAGTGCTAGAACTATACTCTGGGAGACAAACTGTTTCTCTGCATGCCTTTCAGAGGAAGAGTTAAAACAGGGCTACCTACAATTAAACTTGTTTCACCCTGAGAAATTTGGATGACCAGAGCTACCCTGGGCTCCTGTGAAATACTGCACTGACCTCCACACTCTTATGCAAGATGTGCTGCATGTGAGGAGATAGCCAGGGCTACTGCTGTTGCATCACACCTCCCTCCGGTGCAGTGCGACTGCTCTGAGGAGGACACTCACACTTTGTTCTTCAGCAGATGTTCTGTATCTATATCTGGCTACAGCCTTTCCTGAACCATGCTGGGTGTTGCAGGTGATATACCAGCATAATGTGTTTAAAAAAGTATATCCTAATTAACTTTTTAATGCTCATTTTTCCCTAGCACCAGCCTCATTAGATCTGTGTGTGTGAAATATTTGTTTAGTCAGTTATTATACTGCTAATCATGAAGGCTGGCTTGTTGCCTGGATGCTTCACCTAAGCCACAATATCATAACTACAAATACAGAACTGAAAAACAAATCACTCCCTAATCTTCAAGATTATGTTGCTGTGCTGATCCCTGCACTGCAGGTAACTATATTTTTTGAGCAACACAAAATGAGCTCTTGCTACACGTGATGTGCAGTGAGAGATTCAGGTCATATTTTAAATTTATTATTCTGAATTTGTCCTCTAATTTCTCTAAAGCCTCTATGTCTCCAGGGCACTTTTTTAAATGGAAAAACTTCTTGCACATCAGTGGTGTAATACAACAGTACTTAGACCCTTGCACTTTTACACAACAGGACAATCTGCACAAGCTCTCTGAAATGAAGCGTCTGTACCCCAGTCCTTGTCTCATGGCTCAGGCAACAGAAGGAGGTTCCCATCCACCACAGGCCTCTGGTGATCCTGTTTTTCACATTCATCTCCACCAGTCTGTAGCCATTCTGCTGGCAAAATATGAGTGGCATTTAAAAAAGCAGGGTAAACAAAGGGAACCTCAAACTTCTGGGCTGCAACTATGCCTTCTTCTCTGAGATGCCTTTGGAGGACAAAACCCCATATCATCCTCCTTCTGCTGCCCCAGGGACAGGATATTAAATTGCCAATTTCGAGATTGCACTTCAGGGTCTTTTACACACCTTCTCTTTTGTTACTAGCTTCAGTATTTCTGGATAAAATCTTTTCAGCAAAGGGTTTTCCCTGAATGATGTCAGCCAGCTTCAACAGGTGGAACGACTGGAACACCACAAGGGACAAGGAGATGTTGTCAATGCACTGTTTAATAGCTTTTAGACATATACAGTACTTGGTGCTTCAGAGGCTGATCCAGGCCTGATCTCAATGAAGAGAAGACTGCACTATCAGTCCAGCTCATGTTTTTCCATAAAGTCCATGCCGTTCCCCTCACAGATGTGTGAAACTTCCTTGAAGCCATTAGCCCCATCTGCAATGGACTTGTTTACCACCCTTATAGCAATTACTCCATAATTAAGTAAGTGGACAGTGATGACCTTCATCTACCCCCTGGGTATTTTCCACAAATACCCATTTCAGTGTTCAAGTAAGATAAGATCACTGCCAGGGATGCTGTTTAGGAAGAGCTAGCTAAATAACATAGCCACTAATGGCTAGCAATCTTCAAATCAGAGCATGTTGCTCAAGAAAACAGCTGTTTTAGACCAATGCTGAGAGCAAATTTCCTAGTGTGACTTTTGATAGAGTCAGAGATGGAGGAGCTTTATGGCACAAGTAAAAACAAGTTACACTCTGGATAGGGAAGGGCAGTGGCCCGTCTTTGGGATGTGGGAAGGTCAACTTTTAAGTAGTGTTGTCTGTTTGACTCCTTGATGCTTTGGAAGGGCAGACAACACCTTGTTAATCTGAGAGTATCAGTCAGATGTGCACACACAGGATTTCTCTGGGTAGTCCAAACTCTGACAGGGCTTGGGAGGTGAAGTGTCCCAGGTGCACCTGATGCCAGGGGCAGTGGCTCTGTAAGAGCCTGACTTGGCTCCTTCTCCTTGCAGCGAGAAATGAGGGGTGAAGGTGCCAGACCTTTCACCCCTGGATGGCCTTCCAGCTGTGCTCTTAGTGTGGCAGGGGCTGGGTGCCCATTTGAGCAAGACAAAGCTCAGCTTGGGAAAGGTCAGTGAGGCTCACATGCTCAGAAGATCAGGACAAGCAATTTGATAAATTTAAAATAGAACTGTGTGGAAGAACAGAGAAGAAGCCTTAATAGTTTCTTCTCAGCAGCTGACAATGGAATTTTCAGTGTTAAACAAATGACACCTCAGAAAAGCCAGTTATAATTTGCAAACATAAATTGACTCTTGGACAAAGGGTCTAAGCTTCCCCATCTAACCAACAGCAAATAATAACATCTCCTGACTCAGCTACCAATTTACTGTATGAGACTGGATGAGTAACTTAATTTCTCTTTATTTTTACATATATCAAAGACCCTACTGAGCCTATGAATAAATGGATATCTTGATATGCAGACATATATCCCCTACATGTCCATTTAATACAGTTTAAATATTTGAATTTTTAATGTACTAGGATTCAGTCCTTCATAATGAATAAAACACGGGGCTTTATCAGTGCTCGGTGTCCTTGCAGAACAGAGGTGCCCTAATGCTTAATTCATGTTTGCAGAATAAACTGAAGGCCGAGGCTGAAAAATGCCAAATGCTGAAGACTTGGTTGAAGGTTTTATGTGGAGAGGCTTTGTGGTGGCCCAGCACCCCTTTGCATGGCTCCCCATGCCTGGAGGAGGGGAGGGGGCTCTGCTTCTGAGCCTCTGTGAGAGCTGGGAGCCCTGGAGCAGCACTGCCAGCAGCTGAGAGTTTGGAGAAAGAGGGAAAGTGGATGATCCACTGCCTCCAGGATTCCCTTCTGCACTGTAGAGAGTCTTCTCGCCACAGGCACACCGGTGGCTAACCCCAGCAGTGCCTGATGGAAACAAGGCAAACAAGGCAAAACCCCTCCTGGTGAAGCTTGGCTGCATGCTGAATTAGCTGTGGCCCTGGAGTGATGTTTAGAAGGAAATAGCAAATGGGAGTGTGCTTAATTAAAGTTGACAGTCATAATGGCAATGCCTGTAATAGTATCAGGAGATTATCAGTTACAGGCCAGTGCTACAGGCTGGGTGACAACCCTGCCAAGGCAAGACCCTTTTACCAGCCCTGTCTGGCCAGATCTCAGTATCTGCTCTTTAATGCTGAGTATCTCATGTTGATAGGGAAAACAGCTTTTCCCCACCTCATCTCCATCTCCAGCTGCTTGCTGCACCATGCAAACACTGATTATGGAGAAATCCAGGTTAGGGCTTGTCTAATTGATCATTAGTACAATCTCAAGTAAATGAACAAAGGTTGTAGGAAAGGGCTTAGGAGGAAGAAGAAGCAAAGTGCCTTTTCCTCTTCTGACTAATGGGCTGAGTATTTTTATATTTACTTACTTAACCTACATGCGGGTTTAAAAAAATGGGGCAGTTTGGAACATCAGGAAGAAACTCAAATCAGCCAGCTGGTGTGGGATAGTGAGGGATCTCAATGAGAGGATACAGGGCATTAAATTATCAATTTTATCTCTGTCATTTTCTGTTAATACAGATGCACTTCCCACATTTAATGCCTTCTGCAGACTGGAAGACCATGCTGGAGGCATATAATTCAGCTTGCATCTGCAGTCTTTCTACTTCAAACACAAAGCTTCTGCAATATGGACTGGTTTTTAAATTGGTCTGCACACTTACTTGTAGCAGACCTTCCTTTCCTTTGCACACTCTGCACTGATAAATGGGTGCTCCCAATGCTTGCCCAGAGATTCTTTCTCAAATATAAGTGAATTCTCTCCCCATACTCACTGTGCATCAAAACATAACACACTGGAGGCAAGACAACCTAAGAAAATGAAAGAAATCCCAGTGCTCAAAAAAGTCTATCTTTGAGACATGGCTTCAAGGCCTCAGCTGCTGCATGCTGTAATTTCCTCCTGAAGTCGGCACTTACTCATGGGTCTGGATCCACAACTTGCTTCCAAGCAACCATTGACATGTGTCAAACACCAATCTTCTTGGCTTGCCAGAAAATTCAAATGCAACTACTGCTTTTACAGAAGGTGAGAGCAGCTCTCCTTTAATTTATTTTGTCTCTACTACTTTTTCTCAAAAAGTTCCAGGATCTTAATTACAGCAACATTCCCCAGTGGAATAAGAACACTCTGATTGAGTAGGGTAATGAGGTGCATGAATTAACAGTGACATCGACTCAAGCCTCCAGTCAATCCTTTGATATCTCATCTATTGAAGTAAGTACATTTTAACATTAATCCCAGCAGAATTTGGTACATGTGTGTGCACTGCAGTCAGAGGATCCAGACAGATGGGTTCAAACCCAGTCCAAGGAAGGTGGGAATTCGAGTGAGAAAGGAATTCAAGAAATTCTCACAAAAAGGAGGTTCATAGCTTTCAAGATGGGTTTAGCATTTCCTTGGAAATATGACATAGTTCCTGTAAAAGCAGAAGATTTGGAAGATTTTGTGACATTCAGGACTCAAATTACTAACATGGTAGAAAAAAGCATCAGAATAAGCTTCTTCCTGGCACAGCAGATAAATGATGTATTTGGAGATGAAATCATACATACAAGAAAAGCAGAAAAATAGTCCATACTGGTGGCCATATTAGTGGATGTATGTATATCTTGACAATAATATAAAATAATCTAAAGAGTTTTAGCAGGTTTTGGGGATTCAAAAGATCCTTAAAGCTCACATCTCTCTTTTACATCCTCATCCAGAGATAAGAAATGCAGCTGCCTCTGACTTTGCTAAAGGGTTCGGAAGGACAGGCTGTGCATACCGCACACTGCTGGGTAGCTTCAACAGTGCAATAGTTGCTGACAACACCTGAAACACTGTAACTGAGACCATTTCTCAGCTCTCCTCTCTGGAGATATGCCCTAACCCATTCCACCTCCCCCTCCTCAAGCATTAAGGAGGCAAACCCCAGAGCTCAAGCCAGAAAGGAGCTTTGGTTCTTGCAGAAGAAAAGCAAGGTCAAGCAGGAGACCTTTAGAGAATCAGACAGGAAAGAGAGCTCCTGGGCAGAGAACTTGTTAGAAAGGGATTGGGAACTGTCAGTGAGAATTCTCTGTGCTTTGGTTTGGACTCACTGGTGCTGTGGGGAGAAGGGCACTGGGTATACTGGCAAAGCCGTGGGATATGTCAGAGAAATGCCAAATTCCATTCTCAGTTCCTCACCTGACAGAAACAACCTGAAATGTAAAAAGCCATTTTTCTGAACTTTCCAATCATTATATTATTCAAATGCAAGAGCACAACATCATCAATGCATGGGTACCACACTCCTTTTCAACAGGTAAGGAACCTAGTGCAGAGGGGTTAATATAACTTAAACCATGTTTTTTATAAATCAGGTTCAGTTCTGGATGCTTCCATTTGAGGACTCTGTGGCCAGGATGTGGCTTGTGATGCCTGATGCTAAGAGGAGACAGTTAGCCACCAGTCCAAAGAAGATGAGCAGGAACCTCCATGGCGCAGTAATGCTGATAGATGTTCACTTTAGTTGGACTCCACAAATTAGAAAATGATTTGTTTTCCCTAACAACATGGGTAATGAGCCTCCTAGCATTTATCTTGAACACATTCCTGCAGAGTTGGCATTGTGTTAGAGTGTTTTTCCTATGACAACTCCAACAGCTAAGAAATGAAAAGTTGCTTAAAATAGCTTAAAATACTCTGGGAGGGGTTAAGGCACTGTCACAACTCTTCATTCACATCCAGACCTCTGACCTTCTATGAGTAATTCTGGCACATTAGCCAGAGTGTGATTCCCAAGGCCTGACTGAACTCTTGTGCAATGCAGGCATGTCAAGGCCCATGTTTTTATCCACCCCTGCAGCTGTGTTAATTTGGTGAGGTGACTTTGCTGGGTGAGGGTGGGACCTGATGTATGGCAGACTTGGAGTGTTGGTTAATCTGGGAAATTTGAGTGTTTCAGACAAGCTGCCAATCACTCAGGTCTCTTCAAAGCCATGGTAGGGTCACTGCCCTCTGCTCTGGATGTGGCTGAGCAACTCTCAGTAAGTTACTAATGAGCTCATGCTTAAGGCTGTGAGTTTTATTCTTTGCTGTAGCATTCCAGGTCTGACTTCTTAAGGTCAGAAGTGGGTCACCAGCTATACAGTGCAATGGATTATTTTATGGTCCCCTGAGAGCACAGCCTGATGGCTATACCATTCACCCACACCCTTCTGCCTCCTCCAATCTGGCATGGTAGAACAGTTCCCTGAGGTCTGCCACAAGCAAGTACTTAATGGGATATGTGCTGTGGGGGATGGGACAGCATGGTGATTCCTGACAGCAGGACATGGCAAACTGGGGCAGGAGCAGAGCACTTACCACTTGTGCTAGTGGTGTATGCTGCACCCTTTCCAGGGAGGCCACAGGGCAGCTGGTCCCAATAGCTGTGCCCAAAGCAGGCAGCTTGCTCCTGCTGGATGATGAATGATGCAGCCCTGTGGGAGCCTGCCAAGAGGTTCCATGGCTGTATCTGCCTTGTGGGCAGCGTGGGAGGCAGGAGCCTGGCAGGGAGCAGTGAGTGGCAAGCAGTCTGGGGCTCTTCAGCTCTGCACATCCACATGCCCTGGATGTACCACCTGTGGTGGGGCCAGCTGTCCTCTTAGTCTGACTTGCAAAGGGACAATGGTGCAAGCACAGGAGGGCACAGAGAGGGCACAGCGATGGCACAGACTCCTCCTCTGAGACTGGGAGTTGTTCCTTTGGTCTTTCTGTCTGTTTGCTTGAGGGTGGAGGAAAAAGAAGACTGTCAGCCTGAATGGATGCCATGGGCCTGGAGCCCACAATTTTTCCAGAGCCGGTGCAGGGCTAAAGTTGCAACTGCTGGTCCCAGGCCAGAGATGTGAGCTACCATGTGGACAGGAGACAATGTGACTCAAGCCACTACACCCACATCTCACCACCAGCTGCTCCACCTTTTTGACAAACCAGTAGGCCAGATGACAACAAAGCAGGAATCGCTCTAGTTTGGACTTCAACTCAAAGACTTGGGCTTCTCCCAGCTTTAGCCCAGACATGAAAGAGAGGAGTTGCCCACAGAAGGAAGCTGCCCTCACAGCTGATTCCAAAATGTTCCCAGACTGGCAAGCATCCATATTATGTAAATTTTCAATCCAGACACAGGCAGCTTTGTAAAAGACAGCGTCCCCTTGAGATTTCCATGTACCCACATCAGTCCCACAGTGCTCCCACAAAACCAGAAGGCTCCTGAGAAAGGTGGACCTCTTCCTGCAAGACCTGGGTGTTGGACACTGTGCTGCAGCTCCATCCCAAGGCACGACTGCTTCACTGCCTGCTCTGGGGGCTTGCGTGGGAACCCCAGATACAACCCACCCTTGGTTCCATCACCATGAGCTGCATCCAACAGGGATTTGCTGCTGCCAGCTTCTTCCTTCACCTTGTGGAAGCACAGTGTGATCATCACATGGTGGCCAGTAAGTGCTGCAGCTCCTCCCTGAGTTCCAGGTCTCCTCTTGCTCTCCCAGATTTGTAAGGTGTCAGGTGCTTTCTCCACACGCATGGCTTGAGCCATATGATGCTCACATTCAGACTTGCAATTCCCTGCTGATACAGTATCCTTCACACTTCTCCACAATAACGTGCAACTGGAAACACCCCTTCCCCTCACACTATTTGCTTCCCCAAATAACCCAAGTGCTACTCTGTCTATTTTTTCTCCATTAACAAAGTCTGAGCCCACATTACTCTACACACTGAGATGCTGAAACTATTGGCACAGGGAGCTTTGGATGCTCAAGAGCCCTGCAGAAGGCAGGCACAGTCCCCTTGTAGGTGGGAGTTTGGCTCCCTGCTTTCCCATGTTTTCAGGGCTGCCTGGTGAGCCAGGAGGGGCAAGGCCATGAGTCATCCAGCTGGTATGAGAACATGGGTGGCAAATTTTGCAGGTGATCATGGGCATGCAGCAACATATATATGACTGCTGTTTGGTCAGAGCCACCTCTGGGAAGCCCATGCAATCCTTCTCTCATAGGTGTGCCCCCCTCTTTACCTGTTGCTGCAACTGGTGACTATCATAAAATCAGCTATGAAAGAGGGTGAGTGGCTGGTATCAGCTGAATAACTCCTTTCCATTTCCTTTATGTGGATGAAAAGAAGAGTGTCTAGCTGCTTATGCCACCACTGGCATCTCTGTGGGAGCAGTGGATCTCCCACCATTGGAGCTGTCACAGACACATGTGGCTGCTCAAGACCCTGGAGTTCTGCACACCCTGCTCTGCCACACAAGCAGGCAGCTGCCTGTTGGGCAGGACTTCACACAATGCTGGGGCCCATGCTACCACCCTGGTTGTGTAAGAGGAGCCTTATTATGTCACCCCAGAGGTATGTGTAGCTCATTATCCAGTTGCCAACACTGTCCAGGCCAGAGAGACACCACTGCCCTCAGGAGGATGCTCTGTGTGCACCAGCCATGGCCCACTGGGCTGCACAGCCTGGGGCAGATCAAGTGTCTCCATGGGAAAACCAAAGCCTCAGCCAACAGCCCCAACCAAATGCTCAGGGAAGTATCTGAGACTGGATAACTGCAGGGTGATGCTGCCTCCAGTGATCAACATTGCAGAGGCTTCCTGCACCTGAGACAGCATTTTTTGGTTTAAGAGCCCTTGGCGGGTTTTTCTTCCAAGAATGATTTTAACCAAATTTCAGAGCCATGTAAGCTTTCATCATCCCTAACACCCTGAGGAAAGGAGTTCCACAGTTTACGTCTGTGCTTTGCAAAGAAGAATATCCCTGTGTTAGCCTCTCATGGCCAGAATTATTGTATTTCTGGGTGAGAACATGAAGGGGAGGTAGGGGCCTGTGACTGGAGGGCTGGTTTGGAGAGGCAGGATTCAAGCTAAGGAATATGATGGTTGGGGCTGAGGGATTCAAGGTTCATGATTAGATGGGACAATTAAATGTGTCTTGGAGCATAAAACATAATTTAAAAAAAAATATATGTGTTCTCCAAACTGTCTTGGGCAAGCCAAGCCTATTGAGGACAAACCACCTGACATCATTAAATGGAGCACTTTTGACTTAATTTGAAACCAGAATAGAAAGTAGAAATCAGCAATAACATCTGCTTGACATTCCTTCGGAAGGACAGTAGAAGTCAGCTTCTGTGGATAGTAGTGGTCCAGAATACCAGCTGCCACTGTCTTATCCCTCAAACAGAGCACAAAAGAAAGTCTGATCTCTTTGGAAGTGTATAATAATGTCTTGCTAATCAAGAGGTCAGGCAAAAATATCTTTTACTGGGAAATTCTGCATGAAGGTGACTATTAAAAGCATAAAGTCATATCCACCCTCTGCCTCATTTGTACTGTTAAATCTCAGGTTCTGCAATAGAGAAGACAGTTAATTTTCGAAGAAAGGGACATGATTAAAATCATGACAGGTAGTAGATATTCGCTGGTTGCTTTCAGTACCATGAAGGAATAAATTTGGAATGAAGTCTGGTGAACAGATTTAAGAGACATGCCATATCCTTAAATGCCTACAGTGTGCAAAGAGGAGAGACAGGTTTTACCAGGGATGGACTCAGCCTTCCCAGGTCCGGAACATGTGGCTGAACCTTGGCCTCTAGATTATTCTTCTTCTTCAAAGCCTAGTGCTCAGGCCTACTTGCTCCAACTCCAATGACCTGTCTTTTCCTCAAGCAGAGGAACAGGATTGCCACCAGGTACACCACACTTTCTTGTGTAATGTAGGTCAGACAGACACACCCCACTGAACCACAGAATCACGAAATCATAGAATAGTTTGGGTTGGAAGGGGCCTTTAAAAGCCATCTAGTCCATCTTGCATTGAGCACAGACATTTTCAACCAGATCAGGTTACTCAGAGCTCCGTCCAACCTGACCTTGAATATTCCAGGGTTGGAGCACCTACCAGCTCTCTGGGCAACCTGTGGAGTGCTTCACTACCCTCATTGTAAAAAATTCTTCCTTATATCTAAATCTTAAATCTAACTCATTTTAGTTTAAACACATTACCCTTTGTTCTGTTGCAACAGGCCTTACAAAAGGTCTGTCCCCATCTTTCTTACAATCCCCCTTAAAGTATTGAAGGGCTGCAACAAGGCCTCCTTGGAGCATTCTCTTCTCCAAGCTGAACAACTCTAACTCTCTCAATCTTTCTGCATAGGAGAGGTGTTCCACCCCTCTGATCATCTCTGTGTCCTTCTCTGGACTCTAACAGGTCCATGCCTTTCCTGTGCTGAGGACACAGCACTCCAGGTGGGCTCTCACCAGAGCAGAGTAGAGGGGCAGAATCCTCTGGCTCAACCTGCTGGCCATGCTGCTTGGGATGCAGCCCAAGATACAGCTGGTTTTCTGATTCTTCTAATCTTCCTTCTTCCATTCATCCAGACTGAAAAATACAGGATCTGAAGAACCTTCAACACATTCTACAATTCTCTCCTGTGCACTAAGTAATTCCTTAACTTATTTAACTCACTATTGCTGTTATTTTTTTCAGAGATGATCCAGCTTCTGAGTTTGTCCGTCTTGCTCAACCCTGTGTCAACAATGACCAGAGGCTGGATGAATACAGGAATTAATTTCTGACAGTCAGTCTCACTTTCTCCTGTAATGTCATATTTCACCATATTGGGATTTTCAGCCCTTCAGAGGATTAGTTTTCATTTTAAAAATTGACATTTCAGAAAGGAGTTATTCTTTCTTTGTATTTGACATGTAAACATAATTTCCTCTTAAGAGGACAGCAGACATTCATGCAAGATATCTGTACTATGCACAGCAAGAATGAAATCTGAATAGCCATGTTATCCTGACTTGTTTCAATGCAGCACTGGTAAATAAAAGTGTGCTGGTTTTATTAGCTTTATAGAATGACTGTAACATAGAACCATCTTTAGAATGGTGCAAGGGATTAACACCCCTTCTGCTGAGGTTGCACATGTTCACATCAGCATATATCTGTATAACTAAGATGCTCATTTGCGAAAGAGAAGATCATAAGGAGACTCTGAAAATAAGCTGCAGTCTACTACATTGTTGTATTTTATTATTGTATTTTCTTCCATTTTATTAGTTTTAAAAGCTGGAGTCCCCATGAGAACCAGAGATGACCATCCAGCTCTCCAGTCCATGCTGGGCCAGGTCACTTAGCTCACCCTGACCAAGCAGCCAGTTCTGTCAAGTACTATCATTTTCTTTCTCTTCTTTGGAAATTAAAATATAAAATTAATTAACCTCACCATGAAATTTAAAACCTTTGAGAAGCCAGAGTGGTCACTTCCAAAACATCTCGAGTCCCACACTGCACAGTAATCTCAGTTGTTACTTAAACTTTTGTGGAAAATTAAAAAATGTGCTGAGCAAACCCTAAAGCCTTTGAAACTTGGAAGAAAACCCTTTTTCCAGTCTCCCAGCTGGTAGATATTGCTGGATTGCAGTGCTTGCTGCAGCAGTGCAGATGGCTCTTGGCCACAAGGCACCTGGGACCTGTGCCTGGGCTTCAGCCTTTGGAAAACACACTCTGAAACCCATAAACCCAAGGAGAAAACCACTATAAAAAACCCATGAGACTCTGGATTATGTGAGTGGCCAGGTCCCAGGTCATCCAAGGTCAGGCAGCTTGCAAGTAAAAAGCAGGATGCAGGTAGGGTCCAGCCAGGCTGCCCCTACCCTGGGTCCCTGGGTCTGACCCCAGCATTGTCCATTGACAGGACCAAACAGTGACTCAGCCACCAGTTTCAGGTTATGCCTTGGCCTGCTCCGACTGCAGAGGACATGGGAGGGTCTTGTTGCATGGTCATTGGAGACATGGAATACAGAACAAATGGGTCCCTATGGAAGGGTACCTATGGATGACTTTTGCTAGAGCTGCTGGTGAGACACTCTCCTACTTCTTTTCTTCTAGCCTCCAGTAACATACAACATTTTCCTCACAGATAACTTAATGCCCTCCCAAAGACCCTCTAATGGCAAGATAACTTTGACTATCTTACTAGTCACTATTGTCAAAGAAGCAGCTTGTGGTAAGGCACCAAACAATCAAAACCTGTGGGGGAAAGATTTATCAAAGAGTAGCAGTTGGTAATGCAAGCACCTAAATTTCCTGCCTGTGTCTTGACAAAGTTGCAGATTGAGTCATGCTTCCTGACATATTAATAAACAGGTTCAGTGCGTGGGAAAAGGGGAATGGGTGGTGTTTGTTCCTGCAGAGGAAAACCAGAGGAGCACCTTGGAGTCCACAGAATTTTCCAAGCCTGTTCCTCTTTGCTTATTTAAGAGCTTTATTTTTTTTAAAATAAAAGCAGGTTTACAGAGATAGGAAGACAATAAATGGCAGTGTCATTTCCTAGCTTGTTAGTGCTAGATAAAGGTGACAGTCTGAACAAAATCATCCTTGTCCTTATAATTTTCCTTGTTTGATTGCTTACAAATAAACCAGTTTAATAAAGGCACCAAGATACAAATGCCACATGGCCATATTGACAGGAGCAAGGGAAAAGAAAACACAATAATCATGTTAGCTCTATCCCTCAGATTAATTACCTAGATAAAATACACATTTACCTCATTCTAGACAGAAAAATGTAATTTACCAACCAGTGATTTAGGCAGGCACCCTGCTGTTAAAAGCCAGACCTGACTGATCCTAAATGGGAGGAAAAGATGAGCTCCAAGCCTTGTGAAGGACAGTCCTCTCCTGCCCTCTGCAACAGCAGCCATCATGGTGAGTCTTGCACCTGCTCCTCCTGCACCCATCATCAAGTACTCAGCTCTGGGTGTATCCTAGGAAAATAATTCAAAAAACTATATTTCAACATTTCATGCTAAGCTCTTTTGGGAAAAACCTGAGTGGGTATTTGGTTCAACATCTTCTGCCCCCAAACCACAAGGTATTCCAGGTAAATAGTAGATAGTAATAGTAAATAGTAAATAAGTACAGTGTCATCTATAAGAATTGATGAGGTGAATGTTTCTGAGTGGGTGCACCATCTTGTCCCATCACCATGCCTCCACTCTGCTGTAGGTAGGGAGAGCCAGGGCAGGGCAACACTTGCCTGGAGGTGGCTCTGAGAGGCTTCATGGCTGGTTGGGTACACTGCCCAGAGCCTCATGGCTGGTGGGGTACACAGCCCAGAGCCTCATAGCTGGTGGGGTACACAGCCCAGAGCCTCATAGCTGGTGGGATACACAGCCCAGAGCCTCATGGCTGGTGGGATACACAGCCCGAGGGACTGAAGGCACAGTCCCCATCCCCCAAAGCAGCAGCTGTACTACTCGCTTTTATTAAAGTATTTCGTTGCATAATTGATGTCTGTGTGAACCCTTGGGAAGCAGCAGGTGCAGGTAGTTCAAACCAATGCTTTCAATAACCTTGGATTAATGATAAATAGTCATGTATAGCTGATACAGGTGATCACACAGCTCTGCATAATTTATGCCTATGGAAAGCTCTGTTCTGGCTGCAAAGCCAGGTCCTCAGTCCTTGGACAACCTTTTCTCCCTCCCTGATCCCCATGAGCAGATGCAGGATTTTTGGCCTGTAAACACTCCCCAGCTGTGTCTGGCTTGGTGGCAGAGGCAGAATCACTCCCACCTTCTCCACAGGCAGCTCTGCTTCTATGTCAGCTTGGAAGCAGAATTTTGGACAACTTCTGCTATTGCTCGACTGCAAAAATGGCACATGCAGTGAGAAACCCCTGTCAAGGTGAGGCTTTATGGCCACAACTACAGACAAACCTGGTGTGTCCTGGTCCTTGATAAGCTGTTGCCTGGCACGAGACAGATGTTCCATCTCTGTGACTAAAGATGGGGTCACTTGTAGGGTACTGGCAGCAGCCTGGGAAAATCAGGCTCTGTGGGACCAGGACCATGGAGCTGCAACCTACAGTGCTTCCTACTACCCCTGAAAACAGAAGCAAGGGCTCTCAAAGTTCATACATGGAAAGTTTGTGGTCAGCTGAGTGTCCCTTGGAGGTCAAAGTCATGTCCCTCGGATAACAGGGCCCTGAAGAACCAAGGTTTTCCAAAACAAAACCCAGATTCCTTCCTTCAGGTGCATAAATATGTTTTTAGGAGATCCCACTTGGGAAAATCTCGATCCACATATCCAGTTGGCAGACACTGACAGGCAATTATTCAAGATAAACCAGCTTCATTGTACAGGGAAGCTTTGAACATCAGCATGAACAGCTGGGGAAATATTAATTTCTGCTCTTTGTTTCATCTGCTACAGCTGTGCAGCCCCCTGAATTGTTGCAGCAGGAGGGAAACTGGAAGGCTGCAGTGGAGATGGGACATTCATGGGCAGGGATCTGGTCAAGCAACAAACCACCTGTTTGGGCAGAAAACCAGCATTCCCATCTCTCATTCAGCAGAATGTGTTCTCAAATTACAAATTAAACACTAATTGTGAATCATGTTTTCTTGTCACTAAAGATATCAACACAAATGCTTTCAACAAGCTTCTTAGTTCTTTAAATAGAGCAATTTAGGACAATTATTGCTTGAATTTTGCACATGCAGTCTATGTCTATTCCAGGTTGCTGAAGACTAGTGTTAAGGTGAAATTTTTTTATAAGCTATTGAGAAAACACATCAAGTATATTAGCACTAAACTGTAGAAAGTGCTATCTTTGATAGTTTCTCTTTACTACAAATGCCAAACAGACTCCTTTTCTGGGGAAAAAAAATCAACATTCACTTTATCCCATTCCACTAAGCCCAGATTTTCCCTGTATTCTATCAGTTATTTTGCTGCAGTTGATTGATTTCAGTTTTGCTAACTACAGCAAATGAGAACATCCTTATCACAGACCTTTGCCAAACACACATGCTTGATTTTGCAGAACATCTGGAGTCCATCCATTTGCTGCTACAGAGCTCAGACCCTTGCTTAATTGTGTCCTCCTCTAGTCTCTCCACAAAGAAAGTGGGCTCAAAATGCTTTTTTGTAATTTACCTGATTTGAATAGAACATGCAAACATGAAAAGCTGCACATGCAACACCTCTCTGAAAAGAGTTAAAATTCAGCACAGGAAAGGTCAGTTCTAGAAAAAACACTCATCTGTGCTTCTGATTCTTGATTAGAAAAGCGTAAGTAATGGCACAAAAGGGCCATTGCTTCTCTTTTATTATCTTTTACTCTCTCACAAGAAGTCTCTTACATGATATTTGACCTGTCAGACCATATTATTAACAAAGGTTTGCAATCATAAATCAGAAACTCTTGGTTTTGCCCCTCCAACTTGAAAAGGTTCCCCTCCCTTTGTGTTCCCAAGCCCAACCTTTTTGCACACCTTGATTCACTTATGCATCAGATCTAGTCTGTGGTTCATGATCCCTCCAGTTACTTGAGCTGCCTGTAGTATCAGATACTTTCTTCAAAAAGGTTGCAGTAACTCTTTGATGAACAGCACTTAATTCAAGCAGTATTGCAGGAAGCAACATTAGGTAGGGAGAACTCAAAAGATCATTCCACTATTTGTGGAATGCAGTGATAGGATCCAGTTTTGCCACCAGCCTGATATCAAGTACCCTAAAATAGAGATTAAATTAATGAGTGCATTTCTGAAAGGAAACTGTGTATCTAAGAGGATTATTTATGTGAGTGCATGCACATGGATGCCTGGTAGAATAATGCAGATAATTTTGGGCGCTGCTATTCATCTGTCACAATTTCTGGTTTGCTGACATCTGTCTGCCTGTTTCCAAGTCAAGGCTTTCAAACTCAAGCTGTAGGGCAGGAGGATAACATACAGATGAAAGCACATTAAATTCTGATGAATTCTTTGTATTATTCTTACAGTTTCATAGCTAAATCTCTAGCAACGCATTCATGTCAAATCTTATAATCAGGCTGCAGTTGGTCAGCAGAGAAATCCATTCTCTCTGGTAAAGCAATATGTCTCTCATCTATATTGATGAGAAATTAGCAGATTAATTGCCATGCAAGTCTGATTTTTCCCTTGTTAATGTTATCTGCAATCAAGCAATAAATTCACTTGCTTTGCACAGGGTCTTAGTATACATATGGCTGACCTAGCACAGCAAATAAAGCACAGATCAGGTATCAGCAAACCAAGGTGGCAAAGAAGAGTTTCATGGTCACATGAGGACTTGGGAGTATGCACACAAAGCCCTCTTTCACAGAAACTCAAATCTGTCTCGAAGTACACCTGCCTAATTGAACGTGTACCAAGATAACCAGAGTCTGAAAGACACAGGCCTTCTCTAGGCTGCAAAGTATCAGGGAAAGAGTAGTTTTGCTCTCACCACCCATCCCTGCCTCCCTTTGCAGCCTCCTCCCTTCCTCCACCTGAGCAGCTCCCACCCTCACCTGTCTGCCAGCCCCTGTCCCAGCCAGCCTGGAGGGGGACAGCTCCCCTCACCTCCTTCCAGAAAGGCAACATAATGCACTCTGTCCTTCTGACCACAGCATGCAAACTGAGCACAAATGGGGAGGGGGCAAACAAATACAAACAAATAATCTGGGGCTCCCAATCAACCCTCTTCCTCATTTTTCATCATTTTCACCTGTCAAACTGTATGCTTGGTACCTGGAGCAGCTTCAGTCCTGGGAGGAAGGAAATGAAAACTGACTTTTCAATCACAAAATAGCCCACTGTGCTCTCAAGGCAGCGAGATACAGCAGCTAGGAAACGAGATTCCTGTTTTCTGTGAGTTATGACAACCATTTATTTCTGGTGATAAGCTACAGTGTGGAAGGACAGGGTCAGCATTTGCAAAATAATTTTCAAAACCCCTAAACTGATATTCTGGTCTCTGAAGCGGGACTACTGTAACAACCCAGTAGTTTGATTGTCCCTCAAAAAGACTTGACACTTGGAATATCTTCCCACCATTTAGGAGAGTGTCTTGTTCACTGCAAAGCCATTTGTTCAGCAAGGCAACCTCCCAACAGCAAGGCACCACCATGAGGAGCTGCTTGTCAAAATGATGTCCTTATGTCACCTTTGACCCATAGCTGTGGCTCATGTCACAAATCTATACAGATGACACTGGGGCCCAACACCACTGGCTGGAGGCAGAAAGTACATCCTAGCCTTCAGCTCAAAATTTGACATTTACCTTCAGAGACACTCCATCACATGGCCTTGTGTGTTCTTGGACTGCATCTGTGCAGGTCATTAAAAGGAACTGTGGAGGCAAAAATCCAGTGTGTTTGAACAAAAGCTTTATGGAGTAGTTATTTCCTTGTCTAGCTCTGAAACTGTTTAGCACTCTCTAGAGCACAGGGCTGATGATATTCAAACACCCTGCACCAAAGACATCACAGGGTCAACACTATGTAAGCCCAAACTGATACTGAAATACAAGAGCTGAGTGCAATAGGCAAAAGTTAGCAGAAATCTTCTAGTGCTTACCCCTGTGAAATTTCAACCATAAAAATCTGGAAAACTGAAAAAAGGAATACTAATCTATGATGAAGGGTTTTGTAACAGCTTCAGTAAGTTTCACCAAAAAGAACGTATCTGTGCATTCTGAAGTTGTTGTCTAAACAAACAAAAAACCAAACAAAAACCACAAATAAAAAAAAACCCCAAAACAAACAAAAAGAAACAACAACCAAAAAAAAAAAAAAAAGAAGGGAAACCAAAAGAGAAAAACATAGAGAGAAAAGGAAGTAAGAATACACATGCAGTTAGTGTAATGTCAGAAAAGCTGTAAGGGCTTTATACCACTAAGAATGTCCCTTTCAAAATGCCACAATATACTGAAATATCCAAAGATTCTGTTTTGGAAGTGTTTAAATGAAAAAACTGCATGTGTGTAGAAACTGAGTGTGCAAAGGTCCTTTACCTGATCTCCTTCCACACCAACCAGCTCCCCTGGGGGTCAAAATTGGCTTTAGTACCAGAATTGAAAAGAAAACAGGCAACAGGAATTAGGCAAAGTGCAACAAATGTGATAGAGGGCAGACACAACATACAATAAATGCTCTCTTTTATTACTGAGTTCATCAAAACATTTCAGTTTTCTCTGAAAGATCTGAATCAGAGCAGCAATACAGTCATTTGTCTACTGTAACATTTCCATAGGAGCCAGCGTGACAGACTTCATGCACAGGACCTAATGCTTTGTGTTCAAGCCACATGAAAACTGAACCATATCCTTAAGAGCAAGAGTGATAAATTGCTTGTAGTCATCTTTTCATTATCCAGCCATAAGCACCACGCAAGAAAACAAGAAATTTCTTAAGGAAAGTGACTTTGTATGATTGTCTAATGTTAATTCATAATTACAGAAAGCCACAGTCCAACAACAGAACTGTTACAGTAGGTTTGGTATTTTGGGTTTTACTATAAATATTTGATAAGGTTTGATTATTAGTATATTTGGTGAGTGTTTAGACATGAGAGATTTTTAATGTTTTGATAGATTTCATATAGAAATAGTTTTAATTAAGTACCCAAAGCTTTAGAAAATAAATGTTTCAATAAGATCTGATTAAGACACGTACTAATGAGAGAGGTATAAGAAATTGCAGTTAGAATATACAAATTTCAAGTGCAAAAAGAAACAGCATTATTTCTCAACAGTTTAAACCTTCTTTCTCAAAAACCATCTCTCTTCCTCTAATAAAGCTAAAATACCAGCCTTTAAATAGGCAGCCCCACTATTCAGTTGGTAGGAAAGATACATCTATTGCACTAGAAGTACAAAGCTAAGAAGAATGCATAATATTTTATTCTGAAACTTATTTACAAAAATATATTGCACCAATCCATTGTCCTTTTTCCAGTTAATGTTAAGGAAAAGCCTATTATGTACAAAGTTAAAAACAGAAGTGCAAAAGCAGACTGAAAGAAACCAGAAAGAGCTTTATTTAAAATACTAAGTACAGTTTATTACCTGACCATAGCCCACATCCAGGGTGACCCAAAATAATTTGTACCAGATATATCTGCAATTACCGAAATCCTTGCATTTCTCTGCAGAACAAGCCTCATCTTCCACTCTAACCACCAGAAGGTCTACATAAAATGTAAAGGCTAATCAGAGCTTAACTTAACAGCTTCATTTTTCCAATGAAAATTGGAAAATTTTCTCTTCTAGGTAAATTGAAAAAGCTCTTCTAGGTAAATTGAAAAAGCTACATAGTATTATACACATATTTGAAAGGTAGTGATAGATCAGGCATGATGGTTTTCATCCTTCTGAAACACCAAGAGGAAAAGTTCACTGATATTTCAGGACTGATTATTCTAAAGGCATTGCCAGTCCAAATTACATTAGCACAGCATATGGTCCTGTCTCAGTCTACCTGCCACTGGGACTGTCATGATGCATTTCTGGCGTGTAGGTAAGGAGAACAATCATAACCCACAGATGAAGCAATGCCTGGGAAAAGAAAAGAAATAAACTTAGCACTGACAATCATCGTCCACAGCAGCAGTAAATAGGAGAGCTCTCAATGAGAGCTAATAAAACTTGTTTTGTAGAAATATTGTTACTAAAATATTTCTTCTATTAATCAGATACTTCTAAAAAATAATTGACATTTGAACCAAAAAATGCTGAATCAGATTCTGAAGAAGCTATTTACAGAAAACTAAAGACTTTACACCAGCAGCAAAAATAGAGCAGCCTGTTTTCCTTCATATTTGTGTTGTCTGGTTTCTCTCTTCCTCCATGCCACAGTGACTTTAGCTGTTCCCTTTGATACCCAGTCCTCAGCCACCACATTATGTGCTGTGCCTTGAGTAAGTGGTAAGTCACTACTCCTGTGCCAACTGGCTGACACCAGACTGTAAAACAGCCAAGTCCTGCTTTCCTTCTCCTTAACAACAGGCACTGATGTGAGGCATTTTTATGAATTCTGCAGAAATGTTAATTCTCATCCAAATTTGGCTGAAATTATCCAGTTAGAATAGAAGCTGCCTGGAGTGCAAAAAGAAATACATAACCCACATCTATTAAAAAAAAATTTAAAAAATTCAAGTTATAGTAGTCATGGTGAAAGTTTGAGCTGAAAAGGGGCCACTGACACTGACTGCCCAGCTCCTATACAGTCACCGTCAAGTTTCCCTTCAGGCTGCAGCTTCGGCAGCAGAAGTCATCGGTGTTTTTCACAAAGCCTGCCTTTCCACAGGCCCTGCAGCTGACAGGCACCTGCCCTCCAGTGGATAAGGGAGGCATTTCATTTCTATCAGTTGCCAGCCTGACAACTTTGCCGATGGGGGTGAGCAACTTTCTACTATTTAAGTCTACCAAGAAAAACTTTTTTGCTACTTTTTCAGCTACTTGAGAAGAGTGATCATTAGTCACTGAAAAAAACAAACTGAAGAGTCAAATATTAAAAAAGCTCTCATAAATGTCATTTTCCTAAATGAAATACATGCAGGCATGGCAGGTTAACCTTGGCCAGTGGTCACTATTATTCTGTGTTCTAGAAATCTACTTTCACAGTCCTTTAAATAGTAGTTATGTAAATGTCTTTAAGACTGCTATACTAAAGATTTCTGGGAAAAACTGGAAACTGCTAAGCAACATAACTCCAAAATGCTGTTATATAATTTGGTTCACTTTACAAAAAAAACCCACATTGAGTTGTTAATTATATAGTCTTTTGAACATCAATCTTGCCATTTTAGACATACTGGCATATAAACTGGCTATAGAAATCTTGCATTCAAGAAATCTGACTCACCATGTAAATGATTACAAATACTCTTGCTATGGGGTATCGCCTCAGAAAGATTCCCAGCCGAATGCTGTACAGGTGACAAGAGAAAACAAAACAAACAATTCAACACTGAGCAATAAATTCCTGTTCCTCTCATCCCAGTCACCACAAACTCAAACATCATGGTTTTGTTTCTGTCTTGAATTGGCTCAAACACACACAAGGCTTTTGTTTGTCTTGAATTTTACTTCATGTACTCAAAACACTAAGTGGAGTTGAGAAATTCAGACCATAAAACATATCCTCCTAATTTTTTCCCAATCACAGAAATCCTTTCAAAATGAAATTCCAATACCATGGAAGCACAAAGGATTTTCATTCAAGGTATCTTGCTTTCAAAGGACTAAGAAGTATTACCAAATTTTGGTTTCTCTTGGCATTTGGTTCAAGTTTTGTGACAGACCTTTGCTACGAATACTGTCAATTCACCTAACTGCTCAGAAAGGGATCAAGTGTATCGCTGGATCCACAATAATTTTCATTTACTAATTCCTCAAACAGATTATCTTTCAAGGTAAACAGCTGCATTGGGTTACAAATGAGAATCTTGCCTTCATCAGGACTAAAAGAGTATGTATGATACTCTCCAACTAACACATTTTTAGTGTTTATAACAGACGCAGTTAAAACCTCTGAAAGTAAAAAATTTATAAGATGGTAATGAAATAAGTTAGACCTTTTTTCATGGCTTAGAAATCCTCTTGAATCAAAATCTGTTAAGAGCTTTGTTTAAATAATTTGCAAAAGCCTAAGAATATTGATATCATAGGAAAGCACAAGTGAAGTGCGTTAATATTTAGTAATTTATACCATACTTTAGTTGCATTATTTTTAACTTTTTTCTTGTAAAAGCAATACAAACCAAAGTGTGTCACTTGAAAACTGCACAAGGATGACAGCAATTACACATGCATGCCCTTAGGACACCCTTACCTGAACTGATCTATACTGCTGGCAGCTTTGCGGACTTTCCCATACATTCCTGCCACGCTGCTATCCATGTCACTGAACAGGACAGGAACACTACGCATACGAGCACCTATTGCAAGGGAAAAAATTGCAAAAAATTAGCCAAGTTGTTGTTGAAAGAAACCAAATTGATAGTATATAACAAAGAGATATAAAAATAATATAAAAATAGTTATCAATATGTAGTGTGGTCAATTCTTCATAAACTTACAATTAAGTCAAACATTTCTTCAATTGAGTGTATTTTAAAAACGTTCTATTTTACTAAATGGATATCTTGACATTCAATTCTATCATGTCACAGCAACTATTATTAGGTGTATAAAGTGATAGGCTTGACACTGGCACAGTTTCTCAGATTTTTTTACTCTCTCACAAGGAAACTTTGGCATTTCTGACACTAACTTGTATATTCAACTATTTTTTACTTTATTTACATTTTTACTATAAATCAACTTTATTAAAAAAACAAAACAGATTCTCAAATAATGTTACTTTTATGCAACTAAACGTCAGCTTTCTGAAGTTATTTACAAACAACTCCTGCTTTGAAAAGCAGAGAAATGGAAGTCTGGACTGTTATTTCACATGTCTCAGTGATTGTCCCTTGCTTTTAAAGTTACTTAACATATATACAAAATGACAAACTTTGGCTCTGAAAAGTAACATCTCAACACTACGGGTCAGCTACTGAGGTTGTCCTGGAGATTTAGGACTAACAAACCAACCTCACCAGAACCATCATATTTTAAGCTGCTTTTAAAGAACAGAAAGCAAGGAAGAACTGAATTTCAACCAAACCAACTCTCAAAGGAAAGTATTCCATTCTTGCTCTCCTCCCAAATCCTTTTTGCAAGAAAATATTTAGATTCTGTTTCTAATATTCAGTTTAAAGCCCAAAACACAGGTTTATTTGCACCTGTAACAGAATTGTTCCAATACTGCCATAGTATTGAGAATTAAATATTAAATTTGCTTTATTAAATTTACTGAAGTCATTTGCACACAAAAAGAAGCTTCTTATTTTTATTAAAAAATAAACTATTTTTCATTATACTGGCTGGTGTAGAGATCTCTAGGATAAGTGGCCTATTTTCAGCACTTATTTTTCCTTACAAACTCAGGCTTTCAGGGAAAGGCATTAGGAAATAGAAAAGCCTGAACTGCAGAAAAGACAAGAGTTTTAATATTGTATTTCCTTATTTACCTTCAGCGCCATCAATGCCTGCCATGTTAATGGAAGATCCATTAGCACTGGTGCCTTGGATAGCCTTCAGCTGTTGCTCGAGCCGTTCCAGCTGGTACACAAGTGAGTTTTTCTCTGTGCTCAGGCTCTCTAACATGGTTTGCTTCTGAATTAGTGTTTCTGTCAGCTGATGGAGCCGGTTTTCTAATTCTGTCTGACTACTACTGCTTAGAGTCTTGTTTGTGAGCTAAAAAAGAGCAAAGAAAAAATGTCATTCTAAATTTGAAGTCTGACCAACTGACATATTACAAAACTATATTAATCTAAGCCTTCAAGAAGCAAGTTAACTCCACTGCAGAATTTTTACAAGATAAGGCCATCGAAACTATCACCAATGAGTGCAATAAAGAGGAAACTTAATTTCAACAGTTGTTAACTGTTTACATTACTCAAGAAACTCTATATAAAAAAAGTATCTTTCTGTTTTCCACCTATAATCATACAAAGGTTTCTGTATAACCCTAGACTTGATCACAAAATTGATGCTATGCCTCAGAGACAAGTTTAAACAGCAATCAACAGCAAGTTAATCCAGCCTGGCTACCATACTTCCAGCTTAGTGAATACATAAAAATGTCTTCCAGCAAGAAAGGAAAAGCTCAGTACAGATGGAGAGAATCCAATGCCATTTTACAGGAAACTTGAATGAAATGGTGAAAATGCAGGATATGTTGCAGAAGAACTGTGGAGCACAGAAAACATTATTGTACTAGCAAATAGAAACTGCAAGGCCAGCAAGGCCACCATGTCACTCAATTTGCAGAAAATATTTAAAGCAAATGGGAATCACCAGATCTGCTGTACGTGCAATAGCGCATCCATTCACTAGTCTTGGGCCTCAGCCACTTTGTGGCATCATATTCCACAAAGATGTAGCTTCATTGATGAGAAAACAGAAAACAAGAATGGCAGATATCCGAAACACGAATTAGGTGCCTGCAACAGGGCAGGTGCAGGTAGTGCTGAAGTTCAGCACTACCAGAAAATTCATCTGCCAATGTGTCCAAGAAATCTTTATCTCAACACTGACAACTTTAATTGTAACTGCACAGCTGACCACAGCTGACTCCAGACTACCAATTTCTCCACAAACAGTCTATTCTGCACTATGCCAAAGTAATTTCACAAAATGAGGCCTATGCCTTTGTGCTGCCCAAGGAGACTGTTGGGGCTGTCAAGTATGAGAAAGCTCCAAAAGGGATTATACTGATACAAGGAAAACAGGTCCATCAACACACCAGTGGAACTTAGCAGAGGCTTAAACACTAACAACCCTAATTCAGCTGCTGATGCTGAGCATGTACACTGCAGTGAAGAAAGTGGCCAGGCCTGCATGCTGGCCCCTACTGCCACTGGTCAAGGTAGAACAGTTGGCCAGATGGATCACTGAGTCTGAAGAACCTAACTTAGGCTCTCTGCCCAGTTACGTGGATCTTGGCAGAATTCATAATGACCTAATTCAAACTCCAATGAGGTTTTTTAGTTTGCAAAGAGAAGAATATTGATCCAACACCACCCCACCATGTCTATTTGGAACAGAGGTTGATTTTTCTCCCCTCATATAAAAGCACATACAACTATAATAAAGGCTATTTACATGGTTGCCTTCTTGTATTCCCTACTCTCAAAACTCTACTCTTTATTGAAAACAAGTACACCGTACCTCACTAGTAAAACCCTTATGGGATTTTTTCAGGATAGTTTAGTCAAAGGAGTAGTTCCTATCACTGTGTTCGTAACTGAATGTGATAAAATTATTTTCTATACACACCTGATTTCTGAGCTTCTGAATTTCTTCCTCTCTGTCTTTTATTCTGCTTTGCAAAGTATTCTTTGTTCGATACAATTCTTCTTCAGTATAATGGAGTTCCTATAAAATTTATGACAATTACAAATAAAAGATTTTATACATATATGTATTTTGAGAGTCAAACTCTAGTTATCTAGAGCTTCACAACAGAATACAAGAAAGCAATATGCTGCAATCAAATAGAAACTGAAATACTATCTTAGTTACACATCTGGCTAGGATGGGGAAAGAGAGAGCTGAGTATCAAGACACAACCTACAAGGCCAATTAAATTCTTTTGTGGAAACTGCCCTAATATAAATATTAATCCAGACTAGTTTACTAAGAGTCACACAATTTCATTGGTACCACAATTTACCTTCCTTACACTTCCCACCATTTGTTGTAGTGGTATCTTGACACTATGCCTGTAATGTAACAATTACAATATACTTCATGGGTATCTGTATTCCTAAAATAAACTCATTAATTCAAAATACCATTCTTTAAACACGTTTGAAAACCCTCGCCATATCTGTCTATAAATATGTATGACATACATCTTCCTCTAAAGTTTAGGATAAATTATCATAGCAGATGTGAAAGTAGAAGGAATATTAGTAAAAAACAAATTACTGAAGAGTAAAACTAACCACGTTTTGTTACTCCCATGATTTAGTGACTATTTTAGCTCCCACTTAAGGACCTGTCAAGCTTATCTTTTACATTAAGACGGTCTTCAAATCACTATCACTTCAGCTGTCAGCTGCTACAGAAAACAGACAACCCTGTTCTCTCTTTGAACCATCAGATGTACAGAAAATAACACCTCTACTTGTTTTCCATCTTCAGTTTCAGAAACCTTCTGATGATAGTTAAAGCACCTCCCAGACAGAACTGACCTGACTATATTAAGTATCAACACAAGCAATTATGTTAAAAGCACATGTAAATGGGTGTCATCAAAAGGAAGACTTCAGTTTCTGCAATAACCGATAAGGCTTTTTAAAATTCACCTCACTCTTTCTATTGACTTAAAGCATATTCCTCAGAAGGGCAGGAGTAACAAAATACAATCTACCATCTGCTTTGACATAATAAACATCAGCTACCCATCAAGAGCAGACCTCGACTTCTGCCTTTTAATTAGCTCAAGCTGCGAGCATCCCATTAAAATGTAATTTCTGGAAGGATAGATAATCCCGTAAGATAAATTGTTCTTAGCAAATACAGAGTACTTGTGCTCTCCTTGTTATTGATTCTCTTTACATGAGCCTTTTCTTACAAGGAAAATTTTTAACTGGGTGCAAAGTATTTGTACAATTTCTACTCAATAATAAGTTTGTTCACATGAAATTTGAGTTTGCCTTTTTTTCCCTGCTCTCTTTTTAGCACAAAGCTGCTTAAACCAAGGCAGTTTGCTCAAAAAGATGACTCAATCTGACAGAATTCATTAACATAATTCTATCAGCAATTTGTCTAATAGAGCAGTTTGGAAGTAACAATTAGATTCAGAACTGAGTAACACATGGATTAAATAAAATACCTCTGAATTGGTACTACAATCACATGATTTTACAAGCTAAAACTTCTGCATTAATTGAGAGTACAGGAAGTTTCACAGTAGCCACTTTAAGTATTAGGGTTGCTTTATATAAAAAAATGTTACAAATATTACTATATCCCTGTTGTTTGACTGTTTCCCTGCTGAATAAGATTTAAGATTATGCTCAATTCTGTGCTCTCCTGGGGTCCTGTCTATTCAGCAACATCTCTGATCATCAGGAATATCCAGAAGGCCCTGACCATTGCTTGATCCTGGCTGCACTTTCCTTGACCTAATGACATTCACCAAGCTTTTGGGAATTTCTTTGGAATACTGGACAAAAAACAACTCAAACACTGCATAAGTATCCGAATATTCTCTTATTGAGCCAAATGCTTTGCTGATGGCACCACATGGGGCCTAAAAGGAGGTCCAGCTTTCAAGAATTCCTTACCTGTTTTTGCCGTTCTACTTCAGCTTCTGCCTCTTGCTTGGCCATTTTATGTGCTGATATCTGCTCTTGTAGATCTTGAAGCTGCTCTCTCACTGACTCAGCTTCACTTACCTGCTGTGTCTCCATATCCTGAAATGAACAGAAATATAACCATTTCACTAACATTCAAATGTTACTGCAAATCTGTCATAGGTTACAGCAAAGAAAGTAGTGCATGCAATTTCTTCAAAGGAAAAGGAAGGTGTAGGTGTATTGGAAAAATGACATTCAGTCATTTTATACAGAATATTTTTGCTAATACAGTAATAAACACACTTTGTGAATATGAAAGCTTCTTCCTTTCTACTGTCTACAGGCTAAAACTGTAGAATAGGCTTGCATGCAGCTGCTGTGTAGAGGCCATTATGCCAGCAGATGACCTGGATTACAGTGTTTCAAGGATTAGTGGCTGATGAAGAAAAGGATACAGGTGGTGGCTACAGAAATCACTGTGCTTGTTAGGAAAGAAATGCTTCCCCTTAAAAGGAGGACACAGTAGTGAGGGAAGAGAGAAGGTAATAAAGACTAGAAACAACAGACCCACAGTATACAAGAGAACAGTCCTTTGTCACGGCTAACTACAGATACAGGCGTACAAAGGCACAGCTACCTGCAGCTCTGTTCTCATCTGTTGTATTTGCCCCATTAGCTTTTGTATTTCTTCTCTCTGAGTGTCTCGCTCATGTCTCAGTTCCTCCAGTTCCACTGTGCTTGCCGTATTGCTATCCAGGCCTTCAATACCAGAGCCTTCTTTTAAACTGTTTATCAACTTTTCTTTAGACTGAAAAAATAAGTCAATATATTATTTATAGCAGTATTGAACAAGTGCTTAACTAGAATATGCTGTAACAACTTTGCCTTAAAATTCAAACATAGGCATAGCTGTTCTTTTATCCAATAATGATACTACACAATTGAAGATGAAAATAGTTCTGTACTGGTTATTTTTCTAATTTCCTGTATGCCACGAGACTAAGTTTATTGAAAGCCTGCATTATCTGTGGAAGAGTACTGCTTTGATCTTTACAAGTGCCTGGAATGTTAAACTTGTCATGGATAACGATTTTGGCCCTCTAGGTACCATTATAGAGAAGATGCACACTAACAGACACTAAAGACAAAACTGATGCCCTTTTTCTCCTGCCAAGAAAACCATTAACCAAATACAGTGGTAACTCTTCCAGGAAAGACGATAAACCATTTTATTCAGTCAGCCTAATGTTGGCTTGACATTGACTTGCGATTTTAGGCTTTTCATATTTATCAAGATAATTAAAAACCTGTCCTTGAACATTTGATTAAATTAATTTTTCTAAACAGAGATCTCTGTCTTCAACATCTTGCTAACATTTATAAGCAGGACTCAAACTGACCACATTTGGACGTGATATCTTTGGCAATTTAAATAGTATAGAACGGCACAAAATACCTGATTTTGCCATTGTTTATATAATTTTGATCACATGCAACCCTTCAGGACATGGAAAAATATTCTCTGGTTACATGTTAAGTACCCATTCTATGCTGTGCTTCAGCCTTGAGCAGAACAGAGCAATATTCTTGAATCAAGAATACTAGATATGGAACAAATTGTAGGTTTCATCTATTTAACTATCTAGACTTTTGGATGTAGAATGCAGTGACAGATGATGCACAATAAGTGCAATGGTTCACTCAGAATTTTTTTTTCAGGTTCAGGACCTGAACTACCATTTTAATTATATAATTTCATCTATAAACTTAAGCTTACAAAATGCAAACTGGTAGCTCTTCTATTATATATGTATCATTATAGATATGCCCCAGAACACATTACAGGTCATGTGAAAAAGAATCCCGTAAGTTACATTATTTGAAGCATTACACCTTAAAACAGTTAAAGCATGCAAATCAAACCGTACTTCTTCACAACAATGCTTACTTGGAGAATGCGAGTAGCTTTCTGTTTATAGTCTATCAGTTCCTGTTTTGCAGATTCTAGGTGGCTTTTAGTTACTTTGACTTGCTGCTGAAGCTCATCAGCTCGCCTCTTTTCATCTAAATACTTTCTCTCTGCTACAGTTATCCCTTCTGCCAAGTTCTGACGTTCTGCTTCCACTTTACTTAGACGAGCAGCAAATTCATTCTATTAGCAATAAAGAAACAATACTTTGTGTTTAAACATAGTCTCAACTTTAACCTAGAAAGGAAAAAAGAAAGTTTAAAAGCAACTACACAGGGCACACCACCTCATATCTACCACCCCCAACTAAAGACACATTAGTGCTATGTGGAAAGAAAATCTGCTTCCTTAAGCAAGTGGTAAATAATCTGAGTAAGAATATGTTTTTCTTTCCCTCACCACAAATAGTGAGGGAATAACAATCTTCCTACTATTCATATTTATTTAGCACACAAAAAACCCATGCTTTACCTTCAAAAAATACTATCAATTGTAGTCTAACATGTTTTGAAGAACTTTAAAAAAAAACAAAATAGACAAAGATTTTCAGACATGTTACTAAACATAACAAAGGCCAAATTAAGTGTGGAAAACATTCTCCATCAATACTTTACATGCACCGTTGCCACAGAATTGATTATCCATCTTAATATGCTTAAGATAACACAGTAAAATTATGTAATAGTAAGTTGTGTAACAGCATGGCATGGAAAACTAAACTGATTACCCAATAATTGTCAGCATTAATCCTCAAAAACTTTTACTCATGAAGCTTTCAAAATAACATAAGTAGTAAATTAGCCTCTCAAGGATACTTAGTGCAGCAGACAGCACATCCTTCCAAGCAATTAGTACCCTGAGCAGGAACTGAAGTCAAAGGGAGGAGAAAGCATTTGGAACTTCACAAATCTGATCTCAAAGGCAGAGTCTTAAAGTCTTCCTTACTATTCATGTCTAACCTGCATTTGTTTGTAACTTTCTTGTTCTCGCTTGAGTGCAGAGTCTGCATCACGCAGCCTCTCCTGAAGAGTTTGAAGGGCTTGATTTTGTAAACTGCTTCCTTCACTGTGGTCTTGTATTATCCTGAAATAGAGACACATTAACTAGAAAAGAAGCAAGCTAGTGTGATTTTTTGTGTAGCAATATAACCTCCTGGTTTCCAGACCTACTTTGAAAATTTGCCCAGTAGATTACTGCATATGCCTGACTACAGGTGTGAGGCTTGGTGTTAATGACTCACACTTCTCCTCCCTGTCATCTATTCTGGACATCCACTTGCTGATTCACATCCCAGCACTGAGATAAGTTCAGAAAAACCTTTGTATTTGTGGAGAAGCAAGTCTATTTTTCAAGAAAAAAAGATTCTTGGGACCTTCAGCTTGATGCCTCTGACATAAACATAAATACTTTATACAAAATGGATTTCAATAATCAGATGCCAACTGATGTCCTATTTAATACTCATTTGTCCTGTTCCCACTACCAACTATGATATAGCAGTCTTGGAGCAAACTTTAATCCATGTATTTCAAATCTTTCATTAGTTTATTATTTTTTATTCTTGAAAAGACTAAATTATTGACCTTGATTTTTTCAAACTTATTACTATTTGCATAATTCCAAAGTATGAAATGATGAAGTACCGTGATTTTTCACTCTGCAGTGCTTCCAGAGCTTCTGTCCGAGCACTTAAGAGTTGATCAGCTTCTTGCAACCGTACTTTCAGCACAGCTAGCTGTGAATCTTTGGCACCAACAGCTTCTGTCAGATCATCAACTCGAGCCTGAAGTTCTCTAACCATCCTGTCACTCTTTGAATGGTCAACATTCCACTTCTCCACCTTCTCCCGGGATTTGTTCAGTTCTACGAAATAAGAAGTTCACAAAAGTAGATATGGCAAAGTCATGTAAGCAGTCAGGATGCACCTATCTCATTTTGTAAAGAAAAAAAGTTAAATACAACCAAGTTGAACTAAAACTGAAAATTTATGAGCTACCAGGAAGTAACTAATGCCAGACTGGCTGTCAAAGCACAATCCATAAAATTTTGGAGGTGATCTCAAAATAGACATTTCCTTCTGGGTCACACTGCAGAGGACACATTTCACCTGCCCCACCCCTTGCAGAGGCCTACTGACAAATATCCCTGTGTGAAGAGAAACCTCTGCATAAAGCACCTGGTTTAACTCTAATTTAAGTTTATTGCCACATAAATAACAAAAGAAAAACACACCAGTGAACAATGCCTGAATACTTAGAAGCTTCTGTTTTTAATCTAACATCACACATTAAACTTCACTGGAAATTAAAATTATCTGGCTTATGCAGCTAGTGTGAAAAAAATGTGGTACCTCGATTTTACACATAACAGCAGGAGTTCACTGAATGTTTTATCATTTAACTTGTATTCACATTTTTTATATTTGTAATTTCATTTGGCTTTGAAAAAGCCAGTGACATCATATTAAAAATACTAATTTTACATTTTTACTGTCAGTTTCTAGGTATCAAGAGACTGTAGTCTACTACAGCCAGAAAGTAGTCAGTTTGAAGTGTTTAAAGGAATTGATCAATTTTTTAAAAAGTATTTTGCAACAGCCATTAAAATGCAGGAACACTCTTTTAAAAGTCGTATTTGCCACCAGTGTTTTAATAAGGTGTAAACTTTGTAACTAGAACTCATCATTTTAATCAACATTTGCTGTATCTTTGTAGTTGAACAAACCTTTTATTTTCTCCCATCTCATTACATGGCAAGTCATACATGCAAAGGTACCTAGAGAGTTTTTATTATAAATACATAGAGCATTGTTTCCTAGTTCACTAGCATTTTATTAACGTTCTAGGTGAAGTACCTTCTTGTGTTTCTTTGGACCTCTGTATTAATGAAGCCACTTCTTGATTTAGAGATTGAACTTCATTTCGCAGCAGCTGATTCTCCAGGCGCAGATTGGACAGCTCATGTGATTTGGAATCATCGTTAGCTGAAAGGCTGGGGTTGGTTACTGCACTTAGTGATGAATCCTTCACACTGCTCCCTTGTGCTCCCAGGCCAGAGTCTGAACTGTCTGGAGTTTCTGTATGGAGAGATGCAAGTTAGAACTAATGCATGTATTTGTAAGCTGTTTTTTTATAAACAGTAGTTCCATGTTCTGCATCAATGCTTAAGTAACAACAATAATGCTAATAAATCAGAATAGTTTATACTGAAAGGGAATATGGAGCTGCTTCTCACAAGGGATTGCACAAAATAGGACTATTTACACACATCATGCAGTGCTTTTGTTAATACAGCAAGACAAGACACAGAAGTTTAAAAATTTCCTATTATACAAATGACAACTTTAGGATTTCAGAACATTAACACTCTATTTATGACTTGGTTGCTCACAGAAGTCCTTAGAAGCTGAAGAGTAACAGAAAACATTAAACATAGACAGCAACTAACTAGAGCAATTTTTAGTATGAGCTCATTCTGGGTTTCCACTCAGATTTTGCAAATGTCAATTTTATTTTAAAGAAGAGAACAATAGAGGAACTCCTAGCACTATTCTGAACAACAGTCCCCTGCAGGGAAGGAGAAACCAACAGCGTTTTCCCATCATGCACAAATACAGTACCCTTGACTAACACTGTGAAAGCTACAGATCCACTGTAAGAGTCTTGATTCCAGCATGCAGATAATTGGAAGCTTTGCAGCAATGTTAAGATAAAATGACTTAGCAAGCAATGAACAAACAAGCAGGCAATCCAAAAACATTACTTTTGAATTTAGTATGTCCCAGGTGAATGATGCTGAAAATCCAGGGGGGCCAGAGTGCAACTAATTCCAAGCAAGACTGCAGTGAAATTGTTAAAACATTATTTACTTCCCCTTGTGATCACTAACCAACCTGCTTCACCTTTCTTCTTACCACTGCAACAGCCCCTATCACCCCAAGCCCAGGGAACTGGGGCACACTATTAATTCTGAGCAACACCACACCCACAAGTAGCAGCAGTGACAGGAAGATTTCTTCCACATTTTCTGAAACCCTTTTCCAATTTAAGCGATTCTAAGAAGTGTCATCATCTTTCCTCTGATTTATTTACATAGTTTCCAACCTGTGAAACAATTTAGGCTCATTTCTTTGTTTGGAAAACTCAATAGATTAAAGAAGCTAATGAAGCAAAAAATGAGCCATTTATAACATGAATTAGATTATAACCATGGCAATATACAAAGTATAATGTTAATTGGTTTTGTCTATAGCTAATACATCATAAGCTACTTCAACAGATTCTGTGCTGAATATTTAAAAGACACATATATATCTGTACAATCCACTTTGGAAAACAGCATGCTCAAATCCTATATTGGAACTGCACCCTTTCTTAATTAGCAGCTCCACAATGCAAACTTTGCTCAAAAATCCTCAGAAGACAACTCAACAGGCCACACTGAGCAAAACAAATGTTTCTTGAGCACCAGTCAGACAGGCCACAGAGCCAGGTCTAACATATCTGAATTATTTATTATTAGTAGTAAACCTTTATGAAAACTCACAGACTCGGAAAGAGAAAAACATTCACATATTTGGAAATTATCCCTTTTTATGCCTAAAGCTTTTCAGCACACTTAATGTAGTAAGTAAAAAACTGGCATTTACAATGCTTTACATGCTCAAATAATAAAGTATTCTAAATATATTGTTAATAACAGAACCATTTGCTTCAATTTTCTAAAATAAATAACAGAAAAGTAGCACAGCAACAAGGATGGAATACAGACTGGACAGTCTGATAGAGAACATAAGTTTCTGACGCTTCCAAGCCACATTCTCCTTTGTGTTATTGACTTGAGCACAGCCCCATCTTTTGACTATCTGGCCATGAGTCTCATTCAGGCCTCTGGATCTAGACTGCAGTCGTGAACTACTTTGGGCAAACCCAAAGGTTTTATCTCTCTAGCTCTCTCATGCCTGTAGCTCTACAACAGCTATCCACATCCAGCTTCCCATCCTTCAGGACAAGCAAGTTTGCCAGCTTATCCCTTCTGCGTGGTGGAACGGGGAACACCTCCTACCACCTCACATGCTGCACTGGGCAACAGCCAACACAATCCATCCATGGGTGAAAGTCACTCGCCCTTCCACGTGACAACAACAGGGAAGGGCATGAGTGACCAAACAAATGCAGCAGCACCTGTATTTCTACATGGAGACATATGGGGCTGCTGCAAGGTTAGATTGGAGAGGTCAAGGTGAGCAGTTAGGAACAAGGTAGATCCAGAGCACAAAAGATTTAGCCATTAACTATGTAGCTTGTTAAATTAGCATAGTATCTGGTATTGCCACAGTGATAAAAAATGTGAAAGGCCATGATGTACCTCATACATTTGACATACTACCAACATTAAACGTTTCAGGAAGTGACAGTAAATGCATTACCTAGCCTTACCCTAGACATACTTGGGTTTTAAATATCTCTAGGTTCAATACTATTTAACTACCATTGCCTTGGCTCCTGATGGAATTATCTTCAGTAGTTTTTGCACTCTGTGTACCGGTAGACACAGAACTAATGCTTGAAGTCCGAGAGTGATTTTGAAGAACAGGTGCCTTGCTCTTCTCCTTTTTAGAGTCTACCCTTCCATTAGGCTCTTTCTCCGAACTGTTGAGAAAATCAAATAGCAACTCATCGTCAGGTTCTGACTTTTTTCTTCTCACAAAATGTGAAGCAGCCCTGGATGTGGAAACACTTTCTACTGGAGAAGCAGCCTCTGAAGATGTCCGACGTGCTGTTTTAACATTTGCTGTTCCTGCCAGGATTGTGGCCTTTTGGTGTTTAATATTATCAGCTGCTGAGGAGATGTAGGCTGCTTTGGATGCTGTCTGGTATTTCAGTTCTCCAGTATGCTGGCGCACTTCAGAATATTCATTGGCAGAGTCCAAGTTCTTATTATCATAAACTGCATTGCTTGATGTGTCTTTTTTGCTCAGAGCCGATGCAGCTCCTTGATCAACTCTGTTGAGCAGATCCTCTGCCTTTCCAGCGAGATCAGCAAGCCAAGACATGATGAGTGTCTGTTGATGAACTCTGTACAACTAAAATTTCAGGACCGTATGCTGCAAAAGACATAGAATGATTGCAAATCAGACTGCTGCTAAAAAGGCAAGATGTATGGTTTACCTAAACAATGGTTGTGTTAATCTATTAGTGCTGTAGTTATTTTAGTACTTTCCTTCCATTTGTTTGGTATTTTGCTGTCTTGGTAACTCATGGAAATAAACCAAATCAGTTTCTGAGGAAAAGAGATAAAACCAAGGCTTTGAAACGAAACTTTAAAAATCAAAGCTATTAAAATCATACCACTGCATCAGCTTCTGGTATCATCAGCTGCTACAGAGTATCACAGAAGAGAAAACAACTGAGCCTTAGATGTTTGGCCTCCAAATTCCCAGCCTGGCTCAGGCAGAGATCCTCTCCCCACCAGACTCTGCAGCCCGTTGCCCTGCCGTGACACCAACACGGCGGACAGGTGCGTGTCTGCACCTCTCCACAGGCCTGTGACACCACACGGGCGGCGTGCGCCTGTACCGCAGCCCCCGGGAAGCGCTCCTTCAGCCCGGGACAGGACTCTGCAGGGAAGCGCAGAGGCGGACGGGAGGGCGACGTTCAGAGCGGCCGCTGCCCCCCACCCCAGCACCGCCTGTCCGCGGCCCTCCCCAGGCCCGGCCCCACTCAGGAGCGGCGGGGGCCTCAGCAGGGCCCAGCCTCACCTCCTGCAAGCGCGGTGACGCCCCGGCCCGAGGGCAGCCGCAAGGAGCCGGCGGGCAGCGCCGCTCACCGCGGGGCCGCGGGTCGGCCCGGGCGGCTCGGCGCCATCGCTTCCGGCAGACGTGGCCGCCTTTCCGGGCGGCGAGCGCGCATGCGCAGGGAGAACCGCCCCGCCCCCGGCGCTCAGGCCCCGCCCCTCCCGCGCGCGCCGCCTGGCGCCGTGTGCAGTCATTGCTGAGGGGAAGATCGTGAGGAGTCACGAATGCCACAGAACCACAGCACTGTCTGTGCGGGAAAACATCTCGAAGATCATTTGGCGCAGCTGTTAGCCCAGCACTGCCAAGCCCACTAGTTAAATCATGTTCCCAAGTGCCGCGTACTTCTGACTGTAAAGTCCTTCCCTGCAGTACTTGAAACTTTTCGAGCTTTATGGCTGTTGTCTCTCTTCTGTAAATGCTTCTTAGTAAGGATAGATGTTAAAGTGTACATAAAGTACACTTAAGGTACTAAATACGGTTAAGTTTTGTAATTCATCCTTTCACCCCCCCCTTTATTTATTCCATGAAACAACCTTCCATGCCAACATATCACAACTAACCACCATAATTGCTTCATGGAGAGTTTCTATTCATATCTGCAGTACCAGCAAGAATGTGAACGAAGACAACATTACACCTCCTGCCACTTCAGATCCTCCTCTGTTGAGAACGTTTTTCCTCCTCATTATAATGCTGAATGCATGGCAAGTGACTTACATCTATGTTTCCCCAGAGCTCTAGTTGTCATCTGAGATCACACCGTACAATAATCTCAGTAGGAAGGTTTCTGGAATATCCTCTCACAGGTAGGCTGTTATCAAGTTATGTGAATATTGTTATCTGGCTTACAGAAGTTCCCTTGCATCTTACCATGGTAATCCTCTTCAATGGAGAAGACTGTGAAGAGTTCCTGTATAGGTCAAAGGCTTCAAAATGTTTGTCTACAGATATGAATTATCAATTGTCATTGGGCATCCTTAGTGCTTAAGCCCAAGCAGGAGACATTGTCGCTGTTGAGCCGCTAGCTGAGGAATGACCCAGGTTCTCAGACAAGGAAGGAGAAAAGGTGTCTTTATTATTTTGATTTCCATATATATAGAGTTTTCAGAGGTCACCCAGATTGGTCAGCCAGAAACCTCCCCCTAGGCCCAATTGGCCAAGCCTGAACTGACCTAATCAGGAGACGTTGTTTGCAAAACATCTAAACTTTATCTTTGTTTATGAAATGTAGCAAAATGTTCTCACGAGAAAGACCTGTGCTAGCCACAAGACATCAGCCCTATATATGCTGCCTATTCAGAGCATACTCATGGCACTAGTACTGGCACAAGTTAATGGAAAATCCATCCTGCCTCATTGCAGACTCAGCAACACATTGGAAATAATAATAATAAACCAAATGAATTCACAAGCTTCAACTTTTACATCATGTGAATGAGCTGCACATAATGATAATTTCAATTACTGTGAATGTATTGCCTTCTGAGGCACTAAGAAAAGGGGAGGGTTTTGAGCTATTCTAATTGTTACAAGTTAACACTGGTTTTACCGACTTGTTTGGCCTTCAAAACATGTTACAAATCCCCTCAGTGGAAAATTCACATATGATTGTGAATGTTCGAAGTATTTTATCATTGCAGACCAAAGTGACATGAACAACGTTCAAAAGAAACACAAGGGCGCAAAGCCAATGCCCTAGATTATCCCAGTGTTTTACAGAGAGGATACAAACAAAGCATATTTCAATCCTGAAAATATCCACTGCGTCTAACAAGCCCTTCTCTGCTTTAGAGTCTGAAAACATTTTTAGGAAATATACCCACAGTATATATATATCTACCCACAGTAGAGGTATATAATCAGTAAAAGAAATTCAATACACACTTCACCATGCCCTATTCTAGAGCCATTGCATTGTCCTAGTTTGACTGAATCATCTTACAGACATAAACTAGTTAAGATAAATAAACGGTTTAAAAGAAGTGCCTTTTATTCAAAATTCCATAGGCAGACTCCTAGGATCACGTCTGAACTTCCCACAGCCTGAGAATTTCTGGTTCTTGCAGAGGACATCATTATTTACCTTGAAGTAAATTCCATGGCTTTCCCCCTTCATACAAGATCTTTAAAACAGGGATCCTGTGTCGATAAAGGTGTTGGCTAAAGGGGGGGGGGGGACGGATGGGACACACACACCAAATTCTTTAAGTCCTGTACAGATTTTATATTGATTTGTTCAGATACAGAATTATTCCATAAAAGAAAACATGCTTTATGTGTAACCTGGAAAACAGTTATTCCCTCTGAATGTTCTGATAAAATGTAGTAACTTCACTACAATTTTCCCCCCTTAGTATCTCCCATGTGGTGTGTAATCTTTGCAATTTCCTGATCTTCGAGAAGACATAAAGGTTGCAGCAACACTATCAAAATCTGTTCCATTTACGTTTTCACAATCACTGATAGTCTCAAAAAAATAATGTTTCCCTTTAAAAAATTAGGAAAAAAAAGCAGAAAGTTTACTGGTTCAGACCCTGAATAAGCTGTGCAATCTCTTTCCTTGGTGCTTCTTTGAGATCTGTTTTTTTATTCCCATAACTGATGTTCTCAGGTTTTACAGGGTGGTGAGGAAGACAGAGGAAGGAAAGGGAACTTGCTGTTTGTTTCACTGACCTATTTATAAAGTAGGTCTTTTGTCTGCAGTATCGACATTACTTCTAAGAATCCTGTGACTGCCAGACTGTGGTAAGAATATTTAATTCTGTCACAAGGGGCTTACAGCTTCATTAACTACCACTGAAAACTCCCAGATGCCTTTTCAGTTTACAGGTGCCTTCCCCAGAGTCCAGGCCCTGATCTGATATGCTACACATGTTGCTGCACAGCTTGACAGGTTCTGGCTGAAATTCTCTGTCTGCAAGCACAAAAAAGGAGAGATTTGTATCTAGCTGTAGACAAAAAATTAGACTCTCTGTACAAAGCCTTTAGATCCTTATTCATACTCAAAGTAGATGTAATTTTTAGCTATAATTTACAGGCATTATTTTTCCTATTATAGCTCTCCTTGTAAGGAAATTTAAATGACAAAGCTAGAAAATATCTCCCCAAATAATTATATCACAGCAAGATTAACTCACTTCCTCAAAACTCATTGCAAGAAAACTACCGGGGCTTTAGGTTTGATTTTTTTTTTTTTTTAATTAAGAAAAGAGGCAGGCTCTGCAGTTGACAGTTTTTTTTTTTTTTTTAAATTAACATTTCCCACTTTGAGCTGATTCACAGGTTCTTCACTGTTCATGAAAGGAAATTTTTAGGTATAAGAGGCAAAACAAGTATATAGTCATGTGACTTGCACTCTGTTAATTAATCTTTCCTCTAAGTATACCGAAATAGGGCTTTGGCAGTTTCTATAATAGTATGTGCTGAAAAACATATAAATTGCAAAAAAATAGTGGAACAAAAAAAAAAGATTGGTCATGTCATCCTTCTTCAGCCTTCTTTTTCATGTGTCATGAAATATTAATACACAACTACATATCTGGTCTAAGGTCTTTGATTCATGCAGTATATTGAAAATATCAAGGATTGGATTGGAAAGTAATGTGATGGTCACTGGATAAGTTGCTATTTAAACTTTTATTTCATTCTTAGCATTCAGTGTGTGGCCTCACACCCTTCATCACTTCAATGCACCACTGAATAAAATGGTATCAACTTGCCCCATCAGTTTGTAGTGTTGTCTCTGACTTTGCCTGCCTGTGGGCAGAGAAATCAGGTCCTGCCCGAAAAGCTAAGGTGAAACAGCTCTGTGCTGCCCGCTCATGTCCCCATGTGCTCCCTTGTGCTAAATGAGGGTAGGTAGTCTCTTCCCTGAGCACCTTGCATGACCTCACCCACACTCCCAAGGGGAGCCTACCTTCGAGCTGTCACGTCTGCCCACAATATATGGTTCACACACCCACAGCCTCTGAGGCAACTGGTGTTACTATCTCCACATTCTAGTGGGGAATTGAGGTACAGTGAGGAGGAACTAAAGAGGAAATCCTCCTCCACACCTGAATAGAGCAAAGCAGGTTTGGTCTCGTCAAAGTGTGCAAACACTGGGGACGGATCATGTTCAGTGCTAATGAACATGTAAGAGAATTTTAATCACCAGCCTTCAACATATTTTGGGGACTGAAGGTATGTAACTTGTCCAGATGTGATTGGCATCCCACAAACAAGGCAAAAAGTCACAGCTGTGATTTAAACGTAATAACTTTCTTGGTTAGAAAGGCCAGTCAAAGCACAAATCCTTCTCTGAAAGTGGCCAATAGCAGGTGATGAGGGAAGGTACAAGAACAAGACAGAAGTCATTTCTCAGCTACACTGTTCCTAGGATTTTGACTCAGGGACTTCCAAAGTCAAAGGTAGTATCTGCATTTAAAAGGCCTTCAAAAAAATTTTTTAAAATTTCTTTAGTAATTAATAGAACTTTTCAAAGCATACAGGTGCAAAAGCATCTCAGCTAGAGAATTTGTAAACAGAGGCACAATTCTGTTTTCTTTCGCTGGACCCTGCTCCCCCCCACACCTTTTTTTATTTTCCTTGGTATCACTGAATGATTTATAAACTGAAAATTATCTGAAAGCAGCTCTTCCATAAACATTTAGTATGGAAAATGTTAGGGTAAACTGACAGGACTTTATATGTACATGTATTCCCCAAGTGATGTAAGTGAATTAAACCTCTGAATCCCTCTTCTTTCCAGACTTATTTAATCTCAGTGGTGATATGCCTCTCTTCTAATTTTCCTCTCAAAATAAAGATGAGTATTGCTTTTTCCATTTATAATTTGATAGCTAAGATCACCCCATTGCTAATCTATTAATTTTGCTAAAATGAGAATCTTCCCTTGTTTCAAACATACAGGATAACCATGTCTGATGTTTGCCTTTACAAGACAGCTAGTCATGAGTCAGTGCTAGACTGACAAATGTAATCTCATTGCAGCTGAAGATATGAAAAGACCAGGCTCAGCACATTGTTTCATTTGTCATAAATCTGTCCCACTCTTTACCTTAAATATTACCTTTTCCTTCCCAGAATTTGTTGTTTTGTTTTGCTATTACTTATCAATTAGTGTAACTACAAAGTATTAGCATTTGTTAAAATGTTTAAAATAGGCTGACGAAGCTCAAAAGGTACACACCGTAAATATGCTCAGTTTATGATTCCAGTCCATTTTCTCCCAGCTAAAAATTGTCCTTAACTCATTTTAAAAAAAAAAAAATCTTGGTCTATTCAGCTGCTCTTAAAGGAAAGTGTAGGTGCAGTCCAGAATGGCTTCCTGTGCATTTTTTTGAAGTTATCTTTTCTGCTAGATTAAAAGCAAAATCAATGACTTTTTAGTCTAAATTTTGTCAGCAGTTAAGTTAGTGGCATGGAACCATAAATACCTGTGTTTAAACATCTCTGAAGCTGTGCGAAAAATCTGGAAAACCTCTTTAGGGGAAACCTGTGTGTTACCAGATCCACTACTGTCATGCCAGCACTACCAATACAGGTGGGTGTTAGCAATATTGGATGTAGGAGTTACAACCCTCTCAGAGCACTCGTGGCAAATCAGAATCAGGGCTGAACTACCCTCTGTTATGATATGGCAGCCTTCTGGTCTGTAGAAAAGCTATTAAGAAAGAACCTACATTATCTGCAGTTTTGAAGTTTCACATTTGGTTTTGGGTTTTTTTTTTTTTTTTTTTTGCCTCTCATTTGGTAAACACTTTCAGGATCTGGTAGCATCTCAGATACCATTTGCAGTGTGTGGCTTTGGTGGGTTGGTGGAACTGCCTTCCACGGAGTTAAAGTTTTGTTATGAGACATATGGGTGGTGGTTACTTTTGCTTTTTTAGAACTCTCAGAGCCAGAGCAAATTGTTTCATAGCATTATAGAATGGTTCAGGATGGAAGGGACCAAAGATCATCTTGTTCCAATCCCCCTGCCATGCTAGACCAGGTTGCTACAAATCCCACCCAACCTGGCCTTGAACACTTCCAGGGATGTATAGCTTCTCTGGACAACCTATTCCAGGACCTCCCCACCCTCACAGGAAAACATTTCTTCATAATACCTAATCTAAACCTGCCCTCTTTCAGTTTAAAGCCTTTCTCCCTTGTCCTATCACTACATGTCTGTCCTTGTAAAAAATCTGTCTCCCTGCTCTCTTGTAGCCCCATTTAGGTACTGGAAGGCTGCTATAAGGTCTCCATAGGGCCTTCTCTTCTGCAGGCTGAGTAACATTTCATTTCATTTCAATTTCATAAATCCATCATGGTTTTAGCTACTTATGTGCTCTTCTCTTTTAAAAAAGATGATAGGTACATTTGTCTACATAGTGATAGTCCATTTCTTCCATGATAGCAGCAGTCATAAGGATCATGCTGGATTCCTGTTGCAAGTGATCTATCTGCTTGTGTTTGAGCCCCACAGCTGTATCTTAGCAATCTCTCTCCTTACTTCAGCCCATATACCCAGCAACACCATTCATACCTTTCCCTTAAACAAACTTCCCATTCAATTCAGGAATTCAATAGTAAAAATCTGTGTATTACTCGAGTGTCTTTAGTTCCTGCCTGATACATCTTGACAGAGATGTAGGATTCTTGTAGCAGTCTTCCCATCTATCTCACAAAAACAAACATTCTGCTGATGTTTATTAATGCGGAAGTTAGAGACAAGTTATTTGGCAATGATAGTACTAGACTTCTTAGAAGTGAGAGCTGATACAAATTGTACTTACCTCATGTAGCTGAGCTATGAGAAATATGTTTGGACTTGGATGATGGGTCAGCAAAGCTTTTAAGTGATACTAGATATGTTTTAGGGCAGGAGGATAATAAACCAGAAACATAACCCACTTGGCTGCTAAACTGGAATTAAATGAGGTGAAAAGAAGATTCCAGACTTGTTTTTTTCCTGCTGGATAATTAGCGTGGTGGTCTTTGGCAGTTCAAAAAGGTAATTCCTGAACTGACCCCAATTCTAACAGCTTGACTGTGTCAGGAGGTATGTTGGGTCACTGGGTACGCCAGCTCCAGAGAAGTAGTGATCATTAACCTGTAATGACCTTTTGCATTTATGATCGTAAGCAAAGCTGAGTCGGTGCAGACAATGCAAATGGCACAGTCAGAGCAAAACTATGACTTTCTGCAGATATTCAAAACCAGTCGGCTGGTCACAAAATGCAAAGTTAGTTGTTGGGTGTTTTTACTGATATGCAAGTGTTTTTATAGTATGCAATGAGAAAGCTGGTGTGCTGCTTTCTACCTGGTTTATTAGGCAAAAAAGCATGTGCGTCTACTTTTCCACAAGGATCTTTGTTTTTCCTTCTCTCAATAAAACAGAGAACACTTCGCAGAGGTAGCTGTACACAACTAAAGCCCAAGCCCCTCTGCCGGTGCGCACAGCCTGCGGCGAGCAGCCAGCGCTCCGCCGGGCACCCTTGCTGAGACACACAGGGACAATGCGGGGCCGTTCGCTGTCTTCCATAATTTCATGGATTCCCTTTGGCACATTTCTCTACCTTCCCGTTCCTCCTGCCTCCATCCTGCCCCGGAGGCACAGGGCAGTTCCGATGGAAAGGCGCACCCGGCGCTGCCCCGTTCGCGTTCCGCGGACAACTTGCGCAAACGCCACGGCCCTCGACGCCCCCGGCAGCTCCCGCCGCGCCCCCGCGCTCCCGCGCCACGCGAGACGAGCTTCCCGGGACTCCTGGGACACCCGGGACCACGCGACTCACCACGCAGCCGCGGAACTACAACTCCCAAAAAGCTTTGCGCGCAGGGCCCGCGACCGTCTGAGCGAGCGGGCCGCCGGGCTTACTGGGGCTCGCAGTCTGGCCGGGAGACTGTCCGGCCGCGCCTCCGCCCGGCCGCGATTGGCCCAGACCCGGGCCCGCCCCGGCGCTCCGCGGTCGCCCGGCTGCTCACGGCGCTCGCCACAATCAGAGCGGCCGCGGCGGCGACTCCTCTGCACGGCGCGGTGAGGGCGGCGGGGCCGCGCTGTCTGGGGGGCTCCGGCCGCGGGGGGAGGACGCGGGGTACGCCTGAGCGAAGGGAGCTGGGAGCGGGGGCCGGCCCGCTCCGCTGCCCGGCGGCAGAGGCAGGGGGAGCGGCCCCGCCGCCTCCAGGGGAGCGGCCGGGGGTGCCGGTTTCCCTCCCTGGCTCCGAGCGCTGCCTAGCCCCCGCCGCTGTGCCCGGCGCCCCGTCTGGCCCTGGGGCTGGCACGGCTGGCCCGGGAGCTGTGTTTAATCCCTCCCTGCTGGAAGAGAGAGAGGAGTCAGAGCGGCTCCTTCCGAAGGGCATTGCCCAGGGCTGGCAGAGGAGAGGAGGGAGATTGAGGGGGGAAGCAGTGGCAGCACCTCAGATTTAGTAGCCGGTAATACATTGTTAACCGGGGAAAAGGATGGAGTAACTATTTACGGGATTTCTGCAAAGAGCTGGTGATACCTGAAAGGTGCTGAGCTGTGGCTGGTTATTTATAGCAGGTAGACAGCTTTGCCGTAACATGAGGTTCTGCCTGGAGGTAGTAGCATCACTAGTTCCTAATTAGGATCGAGCAGCACTGTGTTTGGTGTCTGTATTTGGGAGTTAAGATAAATATTGTAGCCAAGATCTGAAATGCTAAGATAAACCATAGTAAAAGACGTGTGGAGTGCAGGAATCTTGTGTAATCTCACACAGGAATTTCTGCGTAATCACTTCTCCAGAATTTCATTCTCTCCGTGCTCCCAGCATTTCCATGTTTGCTGAGCAGAAATGCTTACCCTTATCTGACTTATTCTTCTACCCTTATACCCACCATGCTAAATCAAGCCATGTAACGAAGTTACTCTTGCAGTGTTGTAGTATCTGTTTTTTCTTACTATCAGATTGTGATGGCGGAGGCTCTGTGTCTGAAGACAGATAAGAAAGTAAATAGCAGAAGCAGTTTTACTGAAGCCTTAAGGTCTGCCAGATTTGAATCTGGGTTTTTTTAGGTGTCTAAAGAAAAACTCCCCTGGACCAAGTGTATTTGATTATCACCATTCTAGGAATGATTTTGGGGTTTTTTTTACCCCCAAGTAAATCATGCCATCTCTCTGCTGATGAGAAAAGTAAATCTGCAAACAGGAGAATGAACTTTATTTATAATTACTTCTAAATACATTTATTTAATAGTAAGAATCATTCTGAGTTAACTACAAATTCGTGTTCTTTTACAGTAAAAGAGACTTACACTCTTCAGTAGCTAAACATAAATATTTTACTACAAGTTCTAATCATATTAAGCCAGTTCATACAATGGTTACTAGCAGACTTGTAAAGGAATGTTTTGCAATAGAGACCACAATCTTCTTCAAAATTTATAGTGATAAAGATTTTTTTTCTTTCTACCTCACAACTGCAGAAAGAAAATCAGATTATTTTTGCAGGGGCCTAATCACAGGTTTAGGTGCTTCTGTTTGTGAAGTAGCAAACACAGCACATAGGTAGAACATTGCTGACACAACTGTGGACATCAGTTTCCTGTGAGGAAGACTGTCACATGTTTTGTGGAAATCAGCATTTAAGTATTAAAGTGGCAGACAATATGCAAGCATTGTTTGGAGAAGGGAAATGTGGCTTGATTCTGGAAGCTGAAAGGCTAGTGGTATAAGAAGTGAGCTGTTAAGAAAGACTCATAGAAAAGCTGGAATGATCATCTGATCAGCTTAAGGCTGTTATTTTCCAGCAAGGTTACTGTTAGTGCACTTACTTCACATGAAAGTAAAATAGAGATATGGTTTCTGTTTATATAGCTCTTGGAGTCTGTGCTTGAGGTATTTGGAGTGCAATCTACTGAAGTGTCAATATTGCTTTAAAAATGAGTGGAAGATACTTTGGTCAACTCAAAGCCCTTTCTTTTGAGTGGTATCCTGTTGTAAGAGTATTGATCTTAAAGGACTGTTTCCCAAAGGAAAGTTGTGAAGTTGGGGAGCAGGCAATTGGCTGGAAAAATTGTTCTAGCAGCAGCCAGCCATTTCCAGATGTGGTCTTTCTTAAGCATCCCTCTCTTATCAAGGCAGAGATGTATGCTAGCTATTGAGTGGGAAGTGGTCAAAGTACCTCTGTCAGGAAAGACTGGTTTTGAGAGTGAGTTGTTCTGGCAAGAACCACCCAGTTCTGGACATGCTGCTTCCACAGATTGTGCAAACTGTGCAGTAGCCTTGTCTGCATGTGTACGTGGTGTTCTGATGCTGAACCCACTGCATCTGAGATGGGCCTGATCCTGGCATGGTGTCAAAGCAAGGTTAATTAACTCTTCTGCAAGAAAGACTAGGCAGAGCTGATCAAATTTTATCATATTTTGTGGATCAACCAAAGCTCTAAGAAGATCTTGTAGTGAATTTTTAGTTTTTTCATGGTCTCAATCTGCATGTGATTTAGGACTGATCACGTGTGACGGATCTTCAGAGAAAGGCTTTTTCTGTACCTGTGGTAAGATGGTCAGCTGGGCTGCTTTGTCTTAATATGACTTGAAGACAAAGCATGTGATTGGAACTTTCTCTTCTCAACTGTAGGTCAAGAACTCATACAACAGAACCCAGAACACAGCCTTTTAAATTGTCCACATGGACTCAGAGGCTTTCTTTAAAACAAGTAGAAATATGTGTGTGTGTATGTGTGAGTGTGTTTGTTTGATCATCATTTGCTTGTTTATATTTTTGTTGGTTTTGGTTTGGGGTTTTTTTAAGTAGTAGTTAGAGACAAACAAGACCCATTCCCACTGCACACGTGTGTAAGCCTATTTTAAGTGCTGCTTGGAAAACCTTGGGGAGCTGAGCATACATTAATTATGCTACTATTAGTCTATTGTGGTATGTCTGGTGTTTTTTTTATTTCCTTCCTTCTTTCTGGTGTTAATTTGATTTAATTATAGTATAGGAAAAGGCAGATAAGTGAGATTATATGTCATTAATTAGTGCCAAAGAGGAGGTTGTTTTCTATTCTAAATAATCCATGTCAAAATATGTATGATTTGCTGGTACAGTGCAATGTTTCTTGGAGTTTATTCTTTTTTCCTGGGTGTTCTGCATCAGTCACAACTTTTGTGTCAGCAAAGGTGAGAAATGTGAGGACCTAGATACCCTCATGCTACCTGGAAGACTCTTGAATTCCTCATGGAGGCACTTTCTGATGGGCTGATAGCTGAAATCTCTGTTCCTGATCCTGATCCCAGGGTTTTTCTGTTGAGGGGCTGTTTGCAGGCAGAATGCAGTGCTGATGTGTGGTACATCTCTGCCCACACAGAGGTGCTGGCTGGGGCCCTGAGAACTGTAGATCCTTGTTAGTATAGTCAGGAACAAAATAGTCAGGAAAGACAATCCCATCGAACTGTTTCCAATTGCCTGGTATATCAGTAACTGATAGTGGCAGTGACTGTTTCCATGTGACAGATGTCTGTGTGCCAGGACCTCCCTTGAAATTAGCCATCATGTTATATGGCCCTGTGAACAGCTGGCACCAACAGAGCTTCTGTTGATAAGCCCTGGATTCTACTGAATGGTATCTCAAAGAGCTAAGCATCATGTGAAAGGATCTCCAGCAATGGTCTGAACCATTTATTTTATTTTTTTTTAATGTAAATATAATTCATGTTATAGTTGGAGAAATGTTATGAGACAGACACTGAGCTCTGAGGCATCTGTTTGCAGCAGCTCAATATTCCAGAAAGTCAAACTCAGTTAAGATTTATAAGCACCTTGTCTAAAAGTTACTGATTTTCTTTTCTTGCCAAATATTTCAGGAGTTAGATATACCTAAAATTGAATACTGGAAATGAATAGGTTCATTGGCCTGTGGCATACTGTGGTGCTTTACAAAAGTTTTAAACAGCTTGGTCTGAATCTTAGCCAGGCTGTAGGCAACAGAATAGGTAGGTTTTACGGATGTTGTACATACAGTGCATCTTCAGCACAGTATGTTATTTGTGTTATCATATGAAGAACTGACTTGATAGATCAGGTAGGGTTGTCATACAAAGCCCTTGTCATTGTTTGGTGACAACAATGACAAAACTTTACAATTCCAGCTCAACGTGAGATAATATAATCATCTAATAAAGATATGCTTATTTCTTCATACCTGCTTGACTGCTGAAGAAACTAATAATTCAACAAACCCTAAATTACCTAAATTGGTAAATTATTATTTTTGCTCCAAATGTCACAGGTGGTGACAGGAGTGGCTTCTTCCTGAAAGATAAGTTTTTGAAAGGAGCAGTTTCATAACAGTTAATGTTTGGTTCTGTCTTTTCTGTTCTGGAGTTTTTATGTGTGGTAACAGCTCTTCCTATAGGAGTTCATATGATAACATTATCTCCTTTACTTTGTGCTAGTTCCACTAAAAGGGATTAAAAAATCCAACTTGTAAATATATATATATATATATATATGCTACGTGTTTGGTTAGTAGTCTTCACTGAACACAGCTGCTTTGGAGAGGAGCTTCTTCTCTGTTTCAGCCTCATTTGAGTGGCTGCAGATAGGTGGTTTTGACTGGGGTACTGAGGCTGACTTAGGTACTGTTTCCTTGGCTTAGTGGTAGTTTTGACATTTTGCCTTGTGACCATATTGCATGGCTTGGGGGTTTCCAGCTTTTATTCCAGAGAAAGCCATATTAAAGTAGACTACTCTGCCTCTTACTACAACACCTCTTCCATACCTAGCAGCAATATGACTTCCAGGATTTCTTTTTTGTAGGTAGGCGGATGTAAAATGCCATCTCTCAGTGCACAAGGAAATATTTAATCTTTGTGCATGTGCCAGGAGCATGCAATTCTTCAGGGGAGTTTGATTTAAGAGCTTCACATTGGATGCAGCAGACCTGAGACTGGGACCAGTAAATGTAACCTGCCTGCCCCCCAAGCCAAATTCAAAAAGAAAACTTTAAACCTGTGATTAGTTATGGCCAGATAGTTTGCTTTTAGAGTAAATTCTTTATCAGACAATCAAGGTGCTCAGGACATTAATTAGCAAGGACCCTACCCCTAGTCCTGTCAAGAAAGTAGAAAGAGCCATTTCTGCATGGGCTCAAACCTCCCCTCTGCTCTGCTCAATTTAACATTCACATTCTCAGAGGCAATTCTCTCACTGTGTGCCTTGTGCAAACACTTAACCATTGGGCAAAAGAGGTGAAAATGCTGCTCTTTCATGTGGTACTGGTTCACATTTGCTCTCCACTAGCGTGACAGGTTGCACAAATAGCATGAGATTCTCACAGCCTCCACTTCCCCCCAGCCCCAGCAGTTAGGGCTGTATCTTGATCAGAACAGTGGCATGGCCTCTTTCCACCCTCTTTGGTATTGCTGCCACAGAGAGCTTTTGTGACACTCTGACCTTCCAACTCACCAGCAGTTCTCCATGTCTAAGCATCCTTGTGCCTACAACACCCAGGATTTGACTCGATAGTAACGGGCTAATTGCCAGTGAGTGGAAATCTGGGAACCACATTAGCAGAGACCAAAGAATAGTTTTAATTTGAAAAAGTTTTATCTGTGAAATACTTGATAGTGAGGTTTACTTTTTATTTGAGACTTATTCATTGCCAGCTATTATAGAACAAAACAACCAGAGGGAGCTGAACAACTTGGTTGTCCTATTCAGAATTGCTTTCAGTCAGATTTGAAAGCTGACAAAAAACTATTGTAACTATTTCGCATGGTGCTGAAGGAAGATATGACCAGAAATTGTACTGTGGGCTAAATGGTCTGTAAAACAAACAAAAAAAACCCCAGAAGCAAGAAAAAATTCCAATTGGGGTGCTACTGATACTTGTTTTGCATTTGTTTTTTGACTAATGTCCTCTCATTTACTTCTCTCAGAATTCTTCATTAGGAAAATTTTCTCCCATTTGTGGAATAAATAAAGAAGAGAGATGATACTGAAAGCCATTGTGCTGCTGGGCTGTGCTCTGGGCATTAGCACATTCCCCATGGAAGAACCTGAAGATGGAGGCAAGCACTGGGTGGTGATTGTTGCAGGTTCCAATGGCTGGTACAACTATCGCCACCAGGTAAGGACTGCTGGTTCCACATGCTGATGCTGTCCATGCCCCAGAAAACGTCAGCTCCCAGACTTGCAGGAAGGTGATAGCTTCCTATCACCTAGACTAGTTCAGACCTTCTGTCATTTGAGCAAGTGCTTCTACTTCTAGACTCTCAGCTGTGTGTGAAGTTTTCAAAGCAAACGGCAGCAAGATTTACTCAGAACCTGCTCTTAGTTCTTGTTATTACCACCCCAAGAACTCCCTTCCACTGCTCCTTTTACTACGTGAATTTTTTTTTTTTTGCATACAACTTTTTCCAGTCTCTAATCTCTTGATGAAAAAGCTGTCATTACGGGAGGAGCAGTATTCTTCCTCTTATCACACTTCTGCATCCTGGGACACCTGTGCCTTTTAGGGTAAATACTCTTATTACTAGGCTAGAGGATCTAACCTCAACTTGCAGGTGTACAAATGATATCTAAAGTTGAACCTCATTTTGAGACACATGCATGTTCCTTTCCATTTGTTTTCCTCTTTTATTATGCTATAAAAAACTTCCTTTCCTTCCTGTTAAAAAATCTGCAAAGGTTGCAAATGTGCTGTATGTTTTGAGGAGTGGAGGACATGCAGAAAGGCATTGTTTTTATCCTTAACCAGTTTGCTGACTGTGTTCAACAACATGGCCTGAGAATTATGTTGGCACAGCAAGGATATGGTGCACCAGGGTGCAGGGAACAAAGTGAGTGGCACAAAGAGGAAAGGGAACAGGAACTCCTGAGTCTAACACTGCTGGGAAAGCCAGAGTGTTGTGAAATTGTGGTCTGAGTGTATGTGTCACTATGGACAGGATTAAATCCAAGTGACTTAACTCTGATTCAAAGTTCAGGACTTATAATCAGCAGTCAGGAGACTTCTGCAGCATTTTTCCCTTGGGGAATTGCTGGACTGTCCCTTAAACAGATTAATCTATGCTCAATGGCTGTCTTTGCTCTAAACTTGCAACTTGGCTGTCCTGAAGAACAGGGTCAATTTAATTCTGATTTATGTATACATTTGTATATTTCTAAATGTTAGAAAAATAGTTTACTATAATATTGTCGGTTAAATACTAGTGTATAAAACTTGCATTTTAAAAATTGAATTGTAGGACAGGTACTGGGTGATTTGCCGAACACTGGAACTTCTAAAGTTTAATTTATTATTTTTAATGTAACTGCCTGTAAAATCTAGAGAGGCTTCATCCTCTTGTTTGACTGAGGAACAAATGAGCCTCCTGTGTGTTGGGCACCCTGGGTTTTCTGTATGTTTCTCCTGCTTCTCAGGTCACAATCAGTCTGTAACTTCCAATGCAGTGATGACCTTGTAAAACTAAATGAGTCAGACTGACAATCTTGTTGCATCTGAAGAACAGCCTGTTACTGGCAAGTGCTAGCTCAACACTGACAAACAGATTTTAGGGATTTTGCCAGTTCCTTACACTGTAGAAATGACCTGATAATCATAGTTGGAATATTACAGCCTTACTATAAACTATTCTTATTTTAAATGAAATCTTAAAGAAGAGAGTTTTAAAGTTGAAATTGGGAAACAATGATGAAAATTCTACTGCTGTACTTGATTACTGCCTGTCTTGGAGTGTCTGAATTTAATTACTGGGTTGTGCTCTGGTTGTAACTATTGCTATATAACCAGTCTAGCTGGCTCCCTTCCATTCTAGGAGGAGTTAAATACCACGACATTCATTCTTTAAATAAAACCACAGTTTGGAAGCTGTGGCTCATGAGAATTCCTTTTCTCAGTTGCCTGGGCACAGTTTTTAATATCTCTGTCAGTGAGCCTTCAATGGCAAGTATACCTGGCACAAGGATGTACATGTGCCAGGTATAACAGGGTTATGAAGAACACAAGAGCCACACTTAGATATTTGTGTCCAACAGTGAGTGAGTCTTTGGAACATGCCAGTTGCACAGAAGCCTATTAACTTTTGAGTGTGGTAATGCTTTGCAGACAGCTATTAAGTAATTGCTTTCCAATGGTAGAAAAATGAGAACAGGATTTCTTTAAATACCTTAATTTTGAAGATAATGTCAACTAACAGTGCGAAATATCTGCCATGTCAGATTGTTCTGAATTTAAATACTAGAAATCTCTGTATTTTAAAATACCACTTGCTTCAGTGGTACAGTATTAACTTTTGGAAATAAGAAAATTAGAACACCAGTAATAATCCTATTAAAATTACAAAAGCAACATCATAAAAGAGTCTGTATGAAGGATCCTTCAGAATGGATCTGAGTTCTTACTTGCCTGTCCTGAGCAAGATACTGTGCATCTTTAACTTGTTATGAAAAAGATAAAGTCCCACAAAATGCAGCACATCAGCAGCTTGTGCAGTTCTTCCCAGTGGCCTTTTGTGGGCAATCTTAAGGGCCTGGTGGGAGTGAGCATGCATGGTAGGGGAGTGGCATATGGTGAGACAGACCCAGCAGTTAGTCATGGGAAATCCTCTGGTATATGCCATGAAGTGTCATCCAGACAAGGGTGCTGTGGGTATCAAAAAATTGGAGAAATTTGTCCCCAGCAAAACAAGCAGAATGATAGACTTTCAGGAGAGTTAGACAGAGAAGGAAAGATACTACTGAAATCTGAGGAGTTCTAACAGATTTTTGGACACATTATACAGACTTATCACCATGTCTCAGTGTTTTAGTATTCCCTACCTTCCAGAAGTGGAAGCAAAAACATTTAAAGTAATTAAATTATTTGCTCAAGTCTCTCGCAGTAGAACTGGAAATAGGACTTGCTCTTTCACTTCTGTGCTTCAGAACACAGAAGTGAAAGACCACAGAACAGTGAACACACACAGAAACACGTGTACCTGTACTGTAAGAAATCAAAGCAGTGCTCTGGGTTGCAGATTTGTGTAATTTTTTGCTTTCCAAGGGAAAAACTGCAGAGGAAGATAAACTGTACTCTTCAGTTTACTCCTGCCATCACCTTTCTTCCCCAGAACTTCTCTGACCTAGCCTGTGTATTTGTACATAGGCTAGGTCAGAGAAGTGGATTTGTAGATGTGAGTGTTCCAGTAAGCAGTTACTCAACGTGGCTTTTTTTTATTACTGGACTTGTTGCTATTCCCTACATACAACTAAGTACTCATAATGTCCCTTTGTAATTTGAGAACTCAGCAGACACATCTCTGGGTTTCAGTTGCTCAGTTCAGCTGTCCAGGGTACAGTTAATACATGATGTGGCATGTTTGTATCATGTTTGTATTTTGTGAGCTCGAGTTGTTTCGCATGCTGCCTGCATTCAACACAGTCAAAACATATTCTATTGTCTGCCGCAGTAATTATCTGGTGGTAATGTGTTCATCTGACTAAGCAACCACAAAAAGCAGAAGAAATAGATTGCATCTTCAAAAATGTCTCATTTCATACATGAAAAATTGTGGAGAATATAGTCCATCACTGTATGCTGTAAGGAACAGTAAGTTTGTAAAGACTTTGAGGACCTGGGAAATGCTTAAGTTCACACCTGTAACCTCAAGGAATCTGAACCTCCATTTAAGGCCGGTTATTTAGTTATCAGTGGTACAAACCAAGGATAGACAGGGAAAAACCCCATCATTTGCACATATATGAGCGAGATTCACACCTTGCAGGCAGTTGTTTCCTCTGTGATGGCTGAACTGGGACTTCTTCCTAATCAGGATGATCTAAACTTGTCTTACCCATTTATCTCATCAAAGTTCCTAAAATAAATTTCAAGTGTTTTGTGTAGTATAGATGCCAGTGTGATAGGCTTACTGTCACAGTAAGAAAAGCTGACTTGTATGTTGCCTTATGCTTTTGGCTTCTCATTTCTTTGGTGTTTTTATCCTTAGTGGTTTTGATTAGAGTTGCGTGGGCTGTGGAAGGGCTATCAGTGTGCTCCTCTCTGCTCTTCTGCAGTTACTCTGACTTCTCTGTAGCAGCTTTTCTATTACCAGGCTGGCTGCTATTCAAGAGTACTCCCCACTTCTTTGGGAAAGTGGCTCAGCTCTCTACTGTGCAAAGAGCTGGATAAAATACTTCTGGAAAGCTTAGTGGTATATGTGAGTAAATACAGTACTAAATGCTTTTGACAGATTTAGGGAATGACTCAACAAACTAGTTCTCATTAGGAGAAATAGTCCGACTTTTCTGTGAAATGGACATAGCAGCAAATTCAAATCTAAAGCTGGCTTTACATCAGATCGGAAAGAGAGACAGATTTGTGCTTTCTGGATACTCAGAACTGCACAGTCTATGGGAAAACCTGATGTGAAACGGGAGTCTTACTAAAGATGGAGTACATCCTCGAGAAAAATGCCAGACTGAAAAAGTCTGGCAAAAATAAAATAAATAACTATGAATCTGAATACATGGGTCTGTTTTCAGTTGTTGTTTTTAGTCTTATACTTACTGAGCTTTGTGGGTCAGAGACTGTATTTATTCAGGGTTCTAGACACTACCAGCCAGAGTCTTATTCCAGGACAGTCTTAAATTCTCCTGTCTTGTAAGTAACAGACAGTAAGGATATCTTGGTCACATGGCTTCAATTAACATTTCTTCACTGTGCTTACAAAATTTAAACTGAACTTACATGGAACCTTTCCAAAGTTCTTGATAAGAGTTACAGCTTTTGGCAGATTCACTGTTGTATATTTAAGCAAAGGAGTAAGACATGGCTGGCATTTCAGACATATTCTTCTACCTTGTTTATATGTTAGAGTTCATTCTTGTTTAGGCTGTGACAATTCAGCATACCTGTAGTGGGAATAGTGCCACTTGCAGTGAAGCTGACAGTTCATTACACATGCCATTCAGCCACAAACCTAGCAGTCATAAGACAAGAAGTAACCAATTTCACAGAAGTCCAAGCTTTTCCCTTTAGGAACTATTTATGTAAGCTTGTGTCATAAACAACTTGATTTTTCCAAAAATCCCCCTAAGCAGTCTACCTGAAAGCTGTGTCATTCAAATGTGTAAACAGCTGTATGGCAGAGAAAAATAGGGTTTTGTTTTGTGGGGTTTTTTTGGAGTTTTTCGTTGTGGGGTTTTTTTTTTTTTGGTTTTTTTTTTTTTTTTTTTTTTAGTATTTCCCCCCAACTGTATGTTTTGGGAAACAAAATACCCATCCCAGGAAAACAGGGTAATTAAAACGGTAATTCATGCTCTGGTACCCATACTTTCAAAAGCTAGGAGTTAATTATTTAAGCAGATTGTCTGTAGAAATTTGCTGATGTAGCAACAGGTTTAGGCTAACCAGGGGGTGAAAGGTCTAAACCATGCCATTTACAGTGTGCAGTTTGGAGCTGGCCCATAAGGTCAGTTGTGCAGCAGGGATTGTACAGCTGCACCTTTTCCTATTCTGTGTGAGGCAGCTGCTACCCTAGCCCAAATCATGGTCACAAAAACATGATTGAGTGACAATTTATCCAGTAAATGTTCATAGCATTCATTTCACATATTAAACCAACAAGAATAATACCAATAAGAGACCTGGAACAAGTGAACAGCTGTCTCTTTTAGAGTGGTTTACAGGTTCAGATATGCCAGAAATATTTCTGATAGAAAGAGGCTCAAATAGCAATTACAGATCAACAGCAAATACTCTAGGTTCACATTGGCCTCCCTACTCTGGCTGCAGACTTTTTTACTCTGGTTTTATAGAGATTTGTGGGTTTTTTATGTGTAGACAGGGACCAAGCAGGAGCAATATCAAAGGTGACTAATTAGGCCAGCTAATTCTATGCAATAAGCCCCAGCTGTTTACTCAGAACTGTCCTACTTTAGTCAACAGAGTTTTAGCAGGAAAACATGTTTTTGCTGCTCTAGCCTGTATTGGTGATATCATTATACTACCAGCAAGTACAGTTCCCTTAGCAAAAGCCTTAAAATGCTGAAACAATCCCCCCACAGGCATAAGTTAAGGTTGAAGAGAATTGACTACATTGACCTGTCTCCCTTCACAGCAGGGATTTTACTAATGTCTACTTTACTGAGACAGGACATACTGAGCAAACAGTGAATGAACCAGAAGGAAGGAGACAAAAACCAAAAGTTGATAATATGCATTTACAGAGTTTTACTAATTTTGGGTACTTGGCATCAGTTAAAAACACCTATAAAGTCCCTACTGGCCAGCCACGTGTCTGTGGGAGCACAGACACTTGCTGGTTGAATATGGGGATATTCTATCACTGTGGTACACCTAAGCATTTCTGTGTGTTGCCAGCCTATAAAGGTTCCTGTCAGCATCACAGAAGTGTGTGATATCTTGAGAGTGAGAAGGGATCTATGATCTACTCATCAATCAGTGTAGAGAAGCCCTGATTAGTGTTTTCTTCCACTTCTGCTTGGGTTGCTTGTGAAAACCAAATACATGCTTGGTCAAGCCTGTGCTCTTCTGTTTCATATTATATGCAATGCCTTCCTAACTCTGCTTGACCTCAATGTTTTGACTTGTTGAGGCAGCTGCTGGTATAATGGCATATAAGGAAATGGAAAACTAACTGAGAGATTGTCTGGGATAGGTGGAAGAGAACACCGGTTGACCTGTGGAGTGGGAAATGGAACTGCTTTATTAAGAACAGTTCAACATTCAGGGTTAGTCACATGAAGAGATTTTACTGTGGGAGAGTTCATTAGCATTGAATGTGCCTCACCCTTCCCAGAATCTTGTATAGCTATCTTCTCTTTTCAGTTTCACCTGCACTTAGAAGACCAAGGATTATAAAGCTACAGGATTTTACAGTGTCCTTTCAGTTAAACTAATCAAAATTACTAGTACTCCTAAGTAATCTGAACAGACATTGGTCCACTTAAACCACTTCAGTTTGGTTTCCAAATTAGCAAATTAGATTAGTTCAACAGAAGTAAGCTTTAAAGCTTGCTTCTTGCCTGCATTTGGAGTGTTGATTTGTTAAATGAGATCTCTTCCATTAAACCTGCACAGCTTTTTCTAGCATGTGGTGGGCTGTAGTTCTCAAGTTTAGGAATGATTGTTGATGTCCCATTGGGGCATACAGAGACTGTAAGTTTTAAAAATGAGAATAATTTGGGCTGGGGTTACTAAGAAGTTAGCATTCTGATAGAGGTTTGCATTTACTGTAATATCACTTTAAAGGATATTGTTATTTCTGCATCATGGGAAGATGGCTGTGTAAAGACAATGTGCTTATTCGTATCCTGTACAGATCAGGAAAAGAGCCTGAATTCTGCAATTCTGTTTTCCACTGAAATCTGTTGTGCCCTGAAGTTGCTCCTCTGTAGAGGAATAAATACATAATTAAAAAGAAAATACTCCTTAACCCAAATTCTCATCTCATAGGAAAGCAAAATTTAATGAAATTTTTGCAGAGATGAGATTGGTAAACCATATTTACCTAAGTCAAGGACAGTCTTCAATGCCTGGTTGTGCAGGCTTGGTGCAGAACTAATTGAAATTGGTGGAAATCCAACTCTTTTCTTCTGCTCGACACACTTTGGATTTGTCTGTTACGTGGAAGGTTTTTATTTTGATTTTCTCACGGAATATAGAATATTGCTGAGAACTTCTTGTTAGATTTTGTTATTTGTACCTAGTCTGAAGTAACTTCTGGTTTCTGTTTAAATAGGATATCAAAATATGTGATGAGAAAGAGATACTAATCACAGTCTCTAATATTAATGTAACCACTCCTAATTAGAGAAAGACAATGAGTTCTGGCTTAACCTGTGCATTTCAGGTCTCTAGCAGCCCTCACTCTCTTACATTACAATGCAGTTTCTTTTGGACGATAGCCTGCTCTTAGGTCTGAAAATCTGTTTTTCTCCTGGTCTCCAAGGTAAAATTTCCATTAAAGCTAGTAATGAAAATTTGCTTAATTTCAGGCAGATGTGTGCCATGCATACCAGATCGTACACCGAAATGGAATTCCAGATGAGCAGATCGTTGTCATGATGTATGATGACATTGCTGATAATGAGGAGTAAGTGATGAATGTACGCTGGTCACTAACTATAAGGTTACTACAAACGTGCCATATTCACCATGCTTTGAGTTTGTGGTAGTTTTGAAAGAAAAGCCTTTAAAATTGCCTGTGGTATGCACAGAGACATTTCATCCATCAGCACTATAATTCTCTTTTGAAATGTGCTCATGAGCTTTCTAAGCCTTAGTCCACAGCTCCACATCAGCTGTGGCACTGAGGACTGCAGAGCTTCGTTGTTCCAAGGGATCTGAACTCCCAAGCATAACAGCATGCAGCAGATAAATAACCTAAACCCATGAACACAGGAGAGATCTGTGTATGACTTGCAGGGCTTTTTTGAAAGGATGTTATCAGACTCATTCCCAGCATGTATATTCAGCAAAGATGGGTGCAGGTTCCATTCTTGGTGACTGTCTAGAGCATATCATTGCTTTCTGTATGAAACAGTTCATTTATACAGCTTCTAATTCTGAAAAAACTTCCCCCAAAATCAGCAGACATTACAGGCACAGCAACACTGGCAGCAAAGTGTTTAGGGGAAAAAAGGCAAGACTACAAGGAGAGAGGTGATAGAGACAATCCACCTACATGTTCAGATTAATTGACATGACCTGAGGTAGAATACTTGAATCTACTCTGAGGGTGAGGACACCTGAGACAAGCATATATAACTGACTGAAGTGAAAAGTCCTTTTTATTCTGAGATTCCCATACTCTCAGGCAAGCTGGCTCCTAGTTGTTTTGTGGTCATTGTATGGCATGTGGCTAATTATTCCTACTTATGTTCCATTTACTTTTCAGAAATCCAACAAAAGGCATTGTCATCAACAGACCTAATGGCTCAGATGTGTATGCTGGAGTGCCCAAGGACTATACAAAGGAGGTAGGAACAAAACCCCTTTCCCTGGGGAAGGTTCAGCATTATCCCATGCTCTGAATAAATTCTTTCAGCCTGTAGCTTACACTCCAAAATGCACATAGTATAAAGTTTCAAGTTTACTCACCTGCATGGTTTGGCATGAAGTTTGGTGTTCATAAGATAAATATAACCAGTAGATTCTTTGAAGTGAAGTATTGGTCATAAAAGTGAACCTTTACACTGTTTCCATGCTGAAATTTTTTATTTTATGTGAAATAAAAGGCAGAAAGGTCTTGTTGTATCTCAATCTGAAAAACAGCTATGTAAAACTAATTGTTTCATTAAATCAGTATGGTAATCCAGTCACTCAGGGATTTCATGATTCAGCAGCCAAGTGAGTCATTAGCTAAAGATGGATTGAAAAGGATGGCCAGCTAAATTTGCCATCCGTGGATGGATTCTGACTTTCAGAAGCCATCTTCCTAAATGAAGATTTTTGTTGCTGTTTTTATGATCAGATCTAACTTTATCTTCTCAAATCCTTAGGATGTTACTCCAAAGAATTTTCTTGCGGTTCTCAGAGGAGATGCAGAAGCAGTGAAGGGGGTGGGATCAGGAAAAGTATTGAAAAGGTAAGAGAAGTTTAATTTAGAAAATAATTGCATGTGCAGTTGTAAATTGACACTGATTTCAACAAAAGAATATGGTAAATTAGAGCAACATGAGAATCCAGCAAAATTATTGATGGCAATTCCAGGCCATTCACAAATACAGTGATTCTGGTTTCTTAAACCATCCATCACAAGGAAGCAAATGCTGATATTTGGCTGGTATGGAGTCCAGCATAGCTTAAGGTATAAAAGCTCTAGCAGATAGTATCAACTGTATTAAGGAATTTATTATTTAAAGACTATTGTCTTTTGCAAGAATGGGTATTCAAAGGGAGTGTTGCTAAGCTTTGGAGACCTCTGGAAAGGGTATTCTAAGGCTTATCTTAATGTACATGAACAGTTTTATTAATCAGCTGAAGACTTAGATCAGACTCAGGTCAGACTTAGCAGTCAGTAGCAGAGGGACAGAGAGAGCTTAACCAGCTCATCAGCTGGAAAAATTACATATCTAATCCCCACCTTGGTCTTTGTAGCAAATGTATGGTTATTGAGGCTGAATATAAACCATAATTCCATTCCTAATGAAATGGAATTATGGTTCATAATTAATGCAAAAGAAAATCTTTGTGATTGAAAAAGTAATATGAGCAATTAAACTTGTAAGTGATGTACTATGCTTAAATTATTTGTAAACTAAATTACACAAATGATTCTAAGTTTGGCAATATTCTAATATATGAAGAATAATAGATTGGCTAAGTGGAATGTAAGGTTTATAATTAATGGTAGGGTATAAAGGCTTATATAATTTAGATGATTCAAGAATGTAGTTAATATATTTGAGGGCCTAATAAGAAGTCTTCTTGGAAGGATACTGGATGTCAGTTATTCATCTTGCTTCTACAGAGTTTGAGATATGAAGGTATGATGCCTCCTTACTAAGATGTACTATATTTCTGACTGTTCATAAAGAGCTATATCACATTATATTTTTCTATGTACAGGAATTGCTGTAAAACCTTTAAGAATTTAAACTTGACTGTTTGGAAGAACTGACCTTGTTAAAGAAAAATTGTAAAGTCTGTCTTCATCTGACAGTTGATTTTAGAGGCATAGAAACAGAACAGAAGAATCCCAGAAGCAGAACAGAAGAATCTGGCATTGAGGAGAATAATAAAAAAGAAGGAGCAGGATAATAGTCAAAGAAGTTATTGCTCTCAATTGTTTAAACTTCATCCTTAAAAGCTGAGGTTGAAAATTATATATGCAACACATATAGGCAAAAGTTAATAAATTGCTGCACATTACCAGCGTGTGCTCTTCTAGCATCTGGAATGAGTCAAGAGGTGCCTATAATGCATTTTTTGCTTTAAAAAAAAGTACTTCTGAACACACCTCACCTGCAAAAGCTTGATGTTCCAATTCAAATAAGGGAGTAGCTATACAGAGGGCCAAAGTCTCACAATGTACTCAGGAAGACAACTTGAACCAACATATAAAAGTCCTAGTTATTTACCTTCCACCTTGGTCAAATTTTTTGCACTTAGGATCAAGAGCAGGAACCTGAAAAGTAACACCCAGCCCTTCTTTATTAGACTCTGTTTGAATTTTCAAGTGGCCTGATTTTTGCTGTTAGGTGGGACAAGAACTCAATTGTTTCTTTCCACAAGGCTTCTGAGTGGACTTCCAGTGGTCCCCCTAACCAGCAGGTTATTGGCCAGACAGAAGGCTGGACAATGTTCCCTGGAGCTGCTGCAGTCCCACCTGTTTGCTGTGAGGAAAGAGGAAAAACAAATACAGGTTTCTGGACTCTGGTACAGAGGAACAGAGGAGGGCCTGGACACTCCTTCCAGTCTTTGTACACATTTTATATTTAATTGCTCCTGAATACAGTTTAAAAGCAAAATTCCTTTGCAGATCTGGCTGTTAGGGCAAGGCCTTTCTATCACCCAAACATGATCTGTTTGATTTAGAGTGGAATCAGACTACAGCAAACTGTACTACACGGATGTGAGGGTGACAAAGCCTGTGAGCATTCAGTGCTCAACTGACTGCAGAGCCACTGGTGCAAATGCCAATCTGGCCCTGTGGGTGAGTGTGTGCATGCATCAGTTCCTCATGGAGCTGTAGGCTGACACATCTGTATGGCTGCTTATGGCCATACAGATCACAACAAGGCAGTACTTACACATACCTAAGGGTCTTAGCAAAGAGGTTTTTATGATTTATCCCTGTGTCGTTGGTGCCTCAGTATAACTTAGTTGTAAAAGCTTTCCTTTTTTACCAGACTTTTACAAATGCCCACAGTATAACAAATTCTTCTGATAGCCATTAAAAACCAATTGTGTTTCCACCATACCTTACATAACAGCCCCTGCCTCACAATTAGTTTACAGTTTGGAACAAGAAGTGTGATTGCCCTGCTCCCCATGCATGAGGAACTAGCCTATATCCCTGTTTTCATTCCTTTTGTGGGCACTCATCTCCTCTAATAAGGATCCAAAAGAATATGCTTGGGAGAAAAAAATATTGCCGAGGAAGAAGTGCTTCAGCTCTATTATTTTCAAATATTGACATGTCTTGGCATTGAGAAGCTGATGATTGTTGTTGTAATGAAGATTAGGTTGGGGTAGTTAAAAAGAATTTGTTTGCATTTTTTTTCATTACAGTGGTCCCAAGGATCATGTGTTTGTTTATTTCACTGACCATGGAGCTCCAGGACTTCTGGCTTTTCCTGATGATGATGTAAGCATTTGGGGAATAACATAAAACCCATCATTTTATTGAGGGGAAAGGCCGAAAAAGAGCAGTATTCTTCTCATCATTGCATTTTGGATTTTTCCCAGTTAAAATCTATTAAATTCAGTCGAAACTGTTGTTGTTTCATATTTCATTGGACTTTGGTGGTCCAATGTTTCACACAGGGGTGACTTGGCTTTCTGATGCACTATACTTATCCTCTGGGACCATTACTCACCTTTTCCAGAGCGGTAAACACTAGAACATTGTACTTCAGAAGGGCAAAGGACTGGATTAATTTATTGGGAAAATAGTGTACATGTTCACAATAATTAGTATTTATTTTTAAGTGAATTGTGTATCTGTTAAGCATAAGTGGTTTTAACACAAGCCTTCTTATTTTACAGCTTCACGTGAAAGACTTAAATAAGACTATTTGGTACATGTATCATCACAAGAAATACCGGAAGGTAAACAAGCATACCAGAAGTTCTGAAATTAAAAGAGTGGCTGGTGTGGAAGAAAGAGATATTTTGATTTTGAGAGTTGGTTCAAAGTAGGAGGAATCTGTTACATGCAGTGAAATTTGCATTAAGATTTTGCACTTAAAAGGATTGATCTGCTCCAAATTTTCCATATTTAGTTTACTGTATTTTTGCAGTCAATGTTGAGATGTAGTGTAACTGCTGCTTGCTGATGCTACATATTCTGACTAGAAAAACAACATCTGTAACTGCTGCACTCCCATAATCTGTACCTGACCCTTTCTTCCTGTGCTTTGTTCACTTCAGACTTCACTGTTATTACAGAGAGTTTGTATATACATCATGTTTCTCTTACAGTTGCAAATACAGTTTAAGACACTGTACCTCGTGTCAGAAAATTCTGTGCATTTATTTAATCACATGTACTGTTAAGGAGAAAAATTAATACTTTGAACATTTTGCTAGTGGTCTTTTTAAGCAGCTCTTTATGGTGATGTCTGCTATGGCTGGCTGTATTTAGGAACACACTGATGGTATCATTTCCAGAGAAGCTACATTCAGTACTGACACGTTGCTCTGCCTAAAGAGTCACTTTATTTTTTATCTCAGCTTTGTACATTAGCCAGTAAATCCCTGTGGAGTCTGTGGAGATTAATAACATCTTTTCATTGTGGTTCTTTACCCTTTCCACACAGTTTAATTCCTGAAAATGAAAAACTTTTGTTTTGTAGCATTATGTGTAGCTTTTGTTTCAGGAATAGCAGTATGGTCAAACTGCTGAAAAGCACCAAACAACTTTTCTCCATTTCCTCATTGAATTTCTTAAAGTCTGATTTATTTTTTTATTTTGTAGATGGTATTCTACATTGAAGCATGCGAATCTGGATCTATGATGAATCATTTGGCTGATAATATCAATGGTGAGCAATCAATTAACTTACTGGACTTAAATATCACAACTTGTCACAGACCTAAACAAGTGTTGGCTGTGACAAGAATATGTTCAAGGCACATTTATGTAGAATTTTAGCAGGGGAGCACAAGAAAGTAATACTTTCGATTTACAGGAAGTTCCTTTTACTAGAGTCTTACAAAAGACTGAAAAGGCTTTCAGTTTCTTGGAAATGAGAAGCTGAAAAAATATTTCTTTTCAGGAGCCAGGTGGTTGCCCTTGGCTGCTAGCAGTTGAGTTATACAGACATTTCTCAGCCTCAGCACTGCTAACAGCAGGTGTGAAGTTCCTGCTCTCAGTTTCATTGAATAGCAAAGCAGTTGTGAGACACCACTGCCAGGCAATTTTGCTGCACATTTGCACAAACACCCAGGATGTGGACATTTTTCAGGGTTTCCACGCTCTCTGCTGCAGAGCTGGAAGCTCAGCCTTGATTAGGATGAGGAATCACAACCTTTTGAAACAGCTATTCTGTGGCAGGGAGAAAAATGCTTGCTCTTGTTGTTTTGAAGATGTAATTGCAGAGAAGATCAGCCATATGCCTATCCATGGCATCCTGGGTGTTTGGCCCTGGAGTGCTGCCTGATACCCACCAAGATTTCTGACAAAGATTTACAGAAAGTTTCATATTGATGATTGTTCAGGACAAATGCTCAATATTTTTCAAAGTTTGTTCTATCAGAAATTTCCAGTTTGAGGACTCTGGTTTTACAACCAACTCGGCCACAGACTTACAGAGGCTGAAAATTGACAATTTATGTATTAGAGTACAAAGCTGTCTGTGGCAGCTTTCACTGATGAGCTAAGAAGTTTAACTGGTTACTTGGTAAGCATTTTGAAGGGTGCTAAGAGGAGCATTTTACTGCACAGACAAGAGTCAAGATTTTTTTTTTTATTTTGAGCTTTGGTTCTGTTCTGAGTAGAAACAACACAATAACTTTATAAAATCATGTGTAACACTTTCACTTTGAAATTTGGATTTCCTTCCAAATTTGGGTTTCCTGCCAAAATACATATCAACTATTCTGTGTATTGACTTTGGCAAAATACCTATAAAAATGTGTTTACAGTATTTCTGTTGTGGTAGAGATGACTTCCTGGGAACACTGTGCTTGGGGCACATGTAGGTTTATTTTGCTTTTCTCTCAGTGCAGAGCATTATCCCACAAAGTGTATTACTTAGAAGGTGGCGCTTTTTGGAAGAAAAGATGATTTTTAGGGGATTCACTTCAAGTTTGGAGAAAAGTTCTCATTATTGTAATAAAGAAAATGAATGTATAGATAGTTTTTAGTGCACAGTGCTCTCAGGCAGTTCTTTGAATAGTAGATTTTTCCCTCAGATGTGCATTTTCTTTAAACACCCCAGACCACACATTTGGCAGCAAGGAAGAAGATCTTAGAACAGCACTGAGGGTAACTGAACAGAATGATTAACAGGCTTCTTTCCTTCCTGCTATGTGGAAGTAAATGATTGAAAGCCAAAATAGTTAGACAATATATCATGTGCAGCTAAGTATTAAATCATGGAGGGGAAAGGGGAGATTTAAAAAAAAAGGAAGAGAAAAAACCCTTACTATTTGTATTACAGTTTATGCAACAACAGCTGCTAATCCCAAAGAGTCATCTTATGCATGTTACTATGATGATGAAAGGCAGACTTATCTTGGGGACTGGTACAGTGTGAATTGGATGGAAGATTCAGATATGGTAAGTTGCTTAAATGAATTTTGTTCATTTTCATGTATGAAAAAGATGACTAGGCATTTTAAACATAGCTTGTTTACAAGGTTTTGAAAATATTTTGTTTCATGAGAGACCAAAATAAACAAGTTAGATTGGTAAAAGTATTTATCTACTATTCAGAGCCATATATAATCTTTATTTGTTTGGGCCACTAAATTTACTTCCGATACTAATTTTCAGAAATATTGTTGTCTTTTGTTATTTATAAGATAGAAAATGTCTAACTTGTAGTTCCAAATTTGCATAATCTTTATTTGCTAATCTGAGACCATATCTCCAAATGTGTTAAAGAAATTGGGCAGTTCAGTAAGTTGTATGCTTCAGGGATGCTTAAATACTGAACTGTGGCTAACCCTCTTGTTAGTATAACAGAGAATAATGTTAATGAAACAAATCTGGGATTTGTATGCTAGTCCACTCTCTTGCTCATTTGCTGGGAGATTAGGAAATTACTAAGAGCAATATGAGAATACGCTGTCAAATCTTCAGTTTTTACTTTGATGTCTTTTAAAGGTTTTATAGCTCTTACCCTGTACTTCCTTCTACTCACTGGCAGCCAAGACCCTTTTCGGGTTCCCTTCCATTTTTAGAATAGCTGAGTTTAAGTATCTTTGACCTCATGGAAGTTTCTTCATGCAGGAGGATCTGAGAAAAGAAACACTCCATAAGCAGTTTCAGCTGGTGAAGAAACGCACCAACACCAGCCATGTGATGCAGTATGGAAACAGGGTATGTATTTGAGAGGGCTTCCTGCTCAGATATATCTTCAAGCCTTTTGTAGCCTATACTTTCATGCCTTAAAACAAACAAACCCAAACAAAAAACAGCTGTAAACTGGCAGGGTTCATTTAGTCATTTTTAGTCATGAGCTATTTATCTTAGAACACCTCCTAGCGTTTAAGAGACAATGATCCTGGTGTTAAGGGAAATCAGCCTTGCATATGCTAAAATCCAAGAAATCAGGGTACAAGTTGTCCTCCAAGCTCTGCCAGTGATTTGACACTTCAGTAAAGAAAGGTATTTACCACTTCCAGGCATATTATTAATATTAGTGAAATGTTAAAAAGTACAATGATCCTTCAAATGGGAAGAGCTAAACGGTGATACAACATTTATAATAATGCCATTATGCAACAGATGAAGTATTTTTTTTAAAAAAAGGTGCAGTTATGTAACCCGGCAGCCTTTTTCCCCCAGTGAGTTTTGGAAATAAAAGTTCCTTGGTTTTTGGCAGTCTTGACCTCATTGTATTAAAAAACCCAACATGTGCATACATACACACACACAAACCCACAACCACGTGATCTCCTTCATTTTCTCTAATAAAACAAGTTTAGAGAGTTAGGTTTTCATGGCAAAGATAGAACTACCTACTGGGAGTAATTGACATTCCCATCTGCTTACTTTTTATCCTTCAGAGCATCTCCTCCATGAAAGTGATGCAGTTTCAGGGCCTGGGGAAGAAAGCTATGTCCATTTCTCTGCCACCTGTAGAACACTATGACCTAACACCTAGTCCTGATGTGCCCTATGCAATCATGAAGCGAAAGCTGATGGCTACCAATGACATTTCAGAGGCTAAGAAGATTGCTGCAGAGATGAAAGCATACCTGGAGGTAAGAAAAGAAAAAAAAAACCTGCTCATCAGGCCAGATTAATTTTCATCCTAAGCAATGGCAGAAGTAAAATCTCTGAAGTCAACAAAATTACTCTTCAGACTGGTAGCCTCTAGCTGATGGTTTACTCTTCCTTTAAAATTCAGGGATCTGTTCCACAAGGCACATTCAATAGTGATTATCTAGGCAAAGGTAACAAATGCAAAAGTCAGTTTCACAGCTTTTATTGACAAGAAATTCCTCATCTGCATCCGTAGGGATTCTTGTGGGGAAGACTTAATCTTTGATGTTAGAGAAACTCTTGTCTCAGTAGAACTGAAGTCTCCCAGTCAAATAGCTCCTGCAGAAGGAAATTCCATAGTGTTGTTGGTGGTGCTTTCTTTCCTTGGCAGACACTAGAAGGACAGTAAGTGATTTTGGGTTCCAGGAATCGTGGCTTTCTGTCAGTTTTCATTTGAGTGTTAAGAGACAAGTCCAAGAGACTGTGCTAAAAATAAATGGCAAAATTTGGTTCCCTAAAGAGCCCAAAAGTTGAAGGAGGTTTAAAGAAAGAGAAATTTCATTCAAAGTCTTTAAATCAGATTTAGAAAAAAACATGTTTTAAATTCTTTTTGTTTTATGTACAGGTGAAAGAATTTATCGAAGAATCCATGCGAAAGATAATCACCATGGTAACAGGATCAACAGAACAGACCAAGCAGATTCTGTCAGACAGATTGACCATCAGCAATTATGACTGTTACCAGTCAGCGGTGAACCACTTCAAAGCTCATTGCTTCAACTGGCACCTACCTGTGGTAAGTCACTCATTAGATATAATCTGATAAATAGGCCAGAAAAACTAGCACAGTCATAGGCACATCTGCAAAAATCAGCTTTTACTAAAAAGCTACCTTGAGGCAGTCATACAGATTAGTTTTGGAGAAAGATTAAGTAATGCTTTTGGAAGCAGAAAACCATTTCTTCTATACCTTTAGGTAAGCAAGAAGTTTACTAAAAACAACCCCAAAAATAATCTGTGATTTTTACTAGTTAGTGCTGTTGCTTCCATCAGTTCTCCAGAAATTCCAGTGTTAAATAAGTCATGTTGTATTTCTGCTTGAAACATCTCTACTGACAAAGCAGAAACACAAGCATCGCCACTGTGAATTCAAAATCTTGGGTCACTGAGATTTCTGTAATATGATATAGTATTATGCATAATTCCTTGCAATATCCTTGCTGCTATTTCCATGGTATTGCTGAATTCTTGAGAACCACTTTTTAGTTTAGGGGTTTAATTACAGTTAACTCTTCCTGGGATCCCAGCTGAGGATCAAATCCTGTTGTTAGACTGTTTGGACAAGAAGAAGAGAGTCCTGCTGTCAGGCAAGATGCTGTCAGGCAAGCCTCTTTAGTGGTTTTTTGTTTTGTTTTGTGGGATTTTAAGAATGTAATGAGATGGTCTTGCTTATGAGGCCAATGTGCAGCACAGCTGAATTTGCCTAACAAAGTTCCAAGAGCAAAGTGCGCAGCACAAAAATCCATTTAGCCCAGTACTAGACCATCAATTGAACACCTTGAATATCAATAGCATCCCTAAATTATTTCCACCATTTAGTTTGGATAAACAATATCTGCTTTTCATCACTGAAATTATTAACAAGGTTTGTTTATTTCAGTATGAGTATGCACTGAGACAGCTGTATGCCTTGGTCAACCTTTGTGAAGGAGGATACCCCATTGACAGGTAATGAGGTTCCCAGATACACCCTGTAGTTTTAACTGGGGCTAAAAGAGCAAAAGCTAATAGGCAGATAAAGCTTAATCCTAAAAGCTTCTCACTTGTTCTGCTCTTACCGTTTTGTAAATCACTCTAAAGTTAGAAATGTTTATTTGGACAAACATCATTATTAGTCCTCTCCCACTCATAATGATCCATGTAGCCATAACCCTTTAATTTCCATACTGAGCCTCAGGGAAAATGACAGCCAGTCAGAGGATCAGACTGCACCACACAACATCAGCAGCATGACTGGTGCAAGGGCGTTGCCCTGAACTCCTGTAACTCCTTACACTGAAGCCAGGTTGGGAACTGCCCTGTTTTCTGTGCTGCCCCCTCAGCTGCTGGCTCAGAATACCATAGCATTGCTGGGTTCTGGTGATAAAAGGGAACGTGGTGCTAGATCCCTCATCTGTGTGGTAGGAAAGCAGGGAATAATGGTCCAGGCTGACGCTTGTGGTGATGCAGTAGAGCTAAGGGCAGAATGGTGTTGGAATTGTGTCTTAGGAATTTGTGGCAGAGGTTGGGATCCCAGCTTGTGAGTCATGCAAGAGGAGGGAAAGGGAGAGAAGAAAGCAGAAGGGTGGGGAATGTGAGGCTGGACTGGTAGTTCAGACAGTGTGCACATGCAACCCAGAAGGTGAAGAACTGCTGCCCCCACTCCTGGTGGCAGCCCACTGCAGTCAGTTTGGGAAATAATTTGAAAGCACAGCACCTGAAAAGTTACTCATTGTTATTGTTCTCTGTTGCAGAATATGCCTGGCCATGAATCAAGTGTGCCTTGGGTATTGACGGAAACAACAGTCCTGAATATAACCCTTACTACCAGTGATAACTTTTCATAGCTGTAATAATCCAGACTTTACATGCATGTAATGTGGAGAGAGTCAGCCACTGTACTGGAACTGTGCTGGGAGCTGAGGCACCAGACCATGAGCAGTGCAGCACTTGCCAGTGCTCTCCCCTGCATCCCCACCTGCTGACAGCCTGCTGCTTTGAGAGGGGCATTTTGGCAGACCACCTGGAGCTTTCAAGATGAATAATTCTTTCAAAGCACAGTGCTCTTAAGAATCTCTGGATGAACACTACAAGCCACCTATGTGATTGCTAAATCCATTCTAAATGTAAATATTGAGTCATTAATTCTGGATTTTTTTTTAATACTCTTAACTTTTTTTTAAAAGTTAATGAATTTGCAGATTGGTTGGAGAGTGAAGAAACCAAAGCTTGTTCTTTAAGCTTTAACTCCATAACAGTTAAAAGAAATGAGTTGCATTTGAGAACTATGATATGTGGACAGCACAGTTAAATGTTGAACAATAAAATTCTTTGTGAGCTTTCCCAAAGAAAAGCAGAAATATCTAATGCTGTAAATTTAGCACCAGTTTGCTGTAATTAATTGTGTATACTCACAAACCTGTGGGAAGTCATAGAGTACAGGAATTGCCTGTGAATAAAAATAAAGTTGACAGTTTCATCCACCCACAGTGTTGGACATCTTGTGTCTTGAAAATGAAGGAGAGCTAATTAATTCTATGATATGCATTACAAGGTTAATCTGTCCCTGAGGCACTTTCATAAGGCAGGTCATCTCAAAAGAAGCCACACAAGTGAACCAACAAGACCCAAAACAAGCCCCAAAACTCCAACCTAAAAGCAACGACAAAAAATATCATAAGCCCCAAATCACACTTGGAAGTACCACTCCTTAGAGGTGACTTGGTAAAGGAGAAGCAGGACTGAAATTAAAATTTGTGAGGTGATCCACAAAAGTTTCAGGTTGTCCATACCTTTTTACACATGAAGACAGGATACAGAAATATTTCAGAGTTATTTTCAAAAAGTTGTTAAAATACGCAAAATTACCTCAACTCCATGAGAAAAGAATGAGCTTTAACAAAAACTAAACCAACATCACCAGGATGGAAAGTGTTCTGGGTAGCTCCACACAGAGGAGAGGGGTTGTAGAGGTGTAACTGATATTACTTTTATATAAAGAAAAGCTAGAAAAAGCCAGGAACATGAAGACTTTCAGCTCTCTGGTGAGAGAGAGAGATCAATCCCAGAACACATCTAGTGTCAGGATGAATGGGAAAAGGTAAAACCCTGGGGATTTAGGTTTTACTGAATTAATAAATGAATGTTTGCACCTTGGAGGTTGTTGAAAATTCAGATATGTGCTGCTCTTGAGTTGGTTCTTGTTTCTTCTCAGCTGCAAAGCTGGTTTTTTTTAGCAGAAATCTAAAAATAATAGTATGAAAGTCGTGACTGCCTGAATGTGTTGCAGTTTTTTCCCTGATGGCAGTAGGAAGGGCTGGTGCCACACACAGCTTTTAGTCAGTCTGGCTGCTATTACAAAACAGTGTACCAAGAGCCCCCAAAGACTTTAAAAGAACAGGAGAAATTACTCTTTTGAAGCCCTTTTTGAATATATATATTCAGCCTGCTGTTTTACTCATCTCTGCTTTTAGAGTTGTTCTCTGCCCTAGAAATCCAGGCTGCTTCTCAAGCACTTGGCATCATCAATTCATAGGTTACCAGTTTTCCACCCTTTATAAATACCCATTTTCTTCTGAAGTATTCAGAAGAGGATTTTGTTCTTTTGGATTTTCATATCTAGAATGCAGAGATTAAAGAAAAGGTCTCCATGTTCCTCATAGATGGCATCACTTTATGGACAAGAGTCTCCAGCCATACTAAATAGACCTCAAAAAGTAATTATCAGATGAGAAATCAGCTGCTAGCACACGTTTTTATTGTCACATGTCACACCCAGGTATCACTTGTTACCATCATGTGCCCTGTCCCTCCTGCAGACACTTGTAGCCCTGAGGATGCAAAGCTGAAACATGAGAGTGGGATTTTGTTTTGTTTTCTTCTTGAAGAGAGATTTCCATAGCTTCAGCATCCTAAATGCCATTGTTACCCCCTCCCTCGAGGATGTGCCAAACTGGAAGGACACTGAAGATGTCACTACACCCACAATGCTGTCTGAGATGGGGCAGGTTCGCATCCACGCCCTGGATTTTCAGTTTGTATCTAGAGACCCATTTCCTTTGCAGCCACTCAGGGAACAGCCCCACAGAAGAAAGAATCAATAACCTTCACCCACACTGATCAATACATTTGCTTTTAGGCCTCCAAATAGCATCACACAGGTTTAGTGCCTGCATGGCAGGCTGTTCATTTTGTGATGGTAATAGAACCTAATGAGAAAATAATTTTAGGATTGTGCAAGGTCAGTCTTACACCAGAGTATCCTGTGGTGTGTTGGGCAAGTATAGACACCCTCACTCTTCCTTCAGGCACGCAGCTGCTCAGCCTGTCATTCCTAGAATGTTGTGGTGCTGGAATGCAAAATATGGAAAACTGTCAGGTTTCCAGTGAATTGTCAGGGCAAAGTTGAGGGTGTGTTTACAAAAATAGCAGAAGAGGTGCATATATCTGTAGCCCCTGGGAAGAGAGTCATTCACTGCAGCCAAGGTTTCCTGTCCTTCTCCTTTTCGTTGTTGCTAGGAATGGAGTCCAAGGCCCTTTTCCCACCCCATGTGCCAAATCTGCTGTGTGTATCAATCCAACATCCTGCTGCACAGAGTTCACCTTTCCTAGTAGAGGAGCTGGAAGGCAGATCCTTGATCAGCCTCCACAGTACAGTGTGTGCTGGCTACTTCTGTATGATGCAAACTTAGATGGACACAGTTTTGTTCCAGGTAACCACCCTGCCTTCCCTACCAGCAAAAAGCAGCTCTAATGCACTTTTTTAGAGATTCCAGTAAGAAGTATTGTTTTAGATCTCTTCAAAGCAAGTTGCATCTTGTCTCCTTAGGACAGTTTAGGGTAAGTGCTGAGCAGCTGTGCCCATCCATCAGCAGGAGGCTGAAGGCCTCTCATTCTTGTGCTCAGCCTCTGCGTGTAAGAACAGGGATGGAGGAGCAGCAGAAGGAAAGCAAGGTTAGGCTAAAGTGCTGACTTAAAGCAGCATTTTGTGCCAAGAGCTTGGGCAATTCTGAATCAGAGGCTGTTTCCTTCCTAGGGGCACGATACCCCAAAAGTGGCAAGACAACAGAAGTCCTACAGTTCTGTAAGCCTTGTACCAGGCACAGCTGGCCAGTATCCCACAGTAGCAGCACCCATCCGAGGAGGGACTCTGGTGGGACAGGCAGGACCTGCAGAGCAGCTGGATAGGAGGAAACCATCTTTCACAGTGCAAGCACTTGAAATGCTGGACTAGGGCCTCAGGAAGGCTGCATGACTTGAGACTGCAGCACTGGAAGGATGAGGCTCTGAACAACTTTGGGAGGCAGACCTGCAGGGATTGGACTGGTGACCTCCAGGGGTCCCTGCCAGCCTCAATCACTCTACAAGCCCATGGAGAAAGCCAGTCGTGAGCCAAGTTTCAAAGTACAGTCAGTGACTGGAGCATGCGGAGGCCCAAAAGCTCTTGAATTCAGCAGGGAAACTGCCTTTGATCTCAATGGCTTTTATTTTAGGATGTACTTGACCTGCCAGTGTAATTATTTCAGTGAATTATTGACAGATTGTGTCACTGGGTGCAAACTGGCCTTAAATCAGTTCTGTACGTGCAGTGGCCACACAGGGTGGTTGTTTCTCTGCAGAAGTTGCCAGGTTCAGCAGGTCTCCCTGTTCCTCTCTCTCACACTGGGATCCTTTCCTTGTGAGTCAATGAGTGATCATTGCACAACGTTTCTCTGCAAATGAGTGTTTGAAGAAGCCTTGGCTGGATTGCACAACCCTACTTGGTCAAAACCTCCTGAAACACTCCTGTCTGCTGAGGGTCACATGAGGGCTGGCACGTGAGCCACAGCGTGACCATCTTGACTAACCAGGGGAGGCTACAGATCACCAGGCTGGGCTGCTTCCTCCTTGCCTGGGCTGCAGCATGAGGAAACCCCACAGCAAAGCTGATTAATAAAATCCCATGGAACATTTAAAAATGCCCATTTCATTCCCACATTTGAGGTTTTTTTCTCTCACCATCCAAAATGTCAGATACCTGCCTAAAGCAGTGCAGGATTCTGGGCACCAAGGTCCAGAGGAAGGGATATGCTGAACTGCTCCAGCAATCTCCACGCTGGGCAATCAGAGCTTTGCCAGGGTCACCAAAACAACAGCATGTTTGTTCCAGACAATTTCCACATGACCTTGGTGCAGGCAGAGCCTGAGTGTCACCATTGAGCTGTAAACTGGGAGAGGCAGCACCCTCCTCTGTCCTGGGTCACCCAGAGTACCATCACACGGGTCATCTCTCAGCTGAGGTTCCCTGAAAAGGGACAGCTGTGGCCACGTCACCCCCATACCTGAGAGATGTATGATTAGTGAAATGTTGCTGGTGGTTTATATAATGGGACCAAACAGGCCAGGTGCCCCACAACCTCTGTGCAAGCCCTGCTCTGCACTGAGCCCTAGCACAGGGATTTCCTTACAGGCAGCTCGCAGCCAAGCACAGAAATTCCATTACTGTCAATAATCTCTGGGTTCAGGAGAGCCATGGCAACCTTTGCAAATCAAATCAGGGCTTTGCAGTTGTTATGCCACAGGAAAATGTTGCATGTGCAATTTGAGAGCCTTTGTAGAAGCCCATGTAAATTCAGCTGGCACTTCTTGCATTCCAAGAACGGGAATCTGGAGGACTGATTTTGTTTCTAGACATTAGTAAATTTTGGTCTGAGCCCATTTGGATTGCAGTGATTTAGCACTGTTTCCACAGGCTCTGCCGACCAGCTCTATATCCCGTAAGTCCCCCTAGCCCCAAGATCCAGCTGGTGACTAAGATGTCCCAGGATACTGTGAGGTGCTGGAATACTGCACTTCATCAGTCAGTTGCTTGGCCCTGGCTGGTGCAAAGTTCAGCTGCTCTGCAGAAATATCCACCAGAAAATCAGTCTTGGTTTCTTTCTTTCCACGTCTCTGCTTCAACCTCTTACCTACCAGATCACTTTTAGGCTCATTGACTATGAATGTTACAATATAACGACAACCTGATCAGGCTGAGGACTTTGGAAAACATATACACTTTTGCTTAAAGTAATTTGGAGCAGCCGTGGCAGACCTAAGCTGCTGGCCAGACCCCCACATCCCTCATCAGGTGCTGGGACTCCCAGTCCCACCATATGTGGGACTCTTGCAGTGTGATGACACCTGTGCACAGCTGGTGGGAAGCAAAGAGGGTACATGGCTTAGAGTCTTATCAAGAGGGGCGAGAAGGTTGGTGGAGGTGGGCCAGAGATCTCATCTGAGCCCATAGTCTGAGTGAGGAAGGGAGGTGAGATGTGGGAGGAGGTGTCTTCTTGTGAGAGTGCAAAACAGGTGCAAAACAGGATTTGAGAATGGGTGGCATGGTAGGTTTGAAGAAAAAGGAAGGTTTGTGAGGGACGTTGCTCAGAGGTTGGACCATCCTGCTGCCGCAGCCTTAGGGGTGACAGTCAAGGTCATCCTCAGTGTAGCCAACACAGAGCAGGTCAGCCCTGAGGTCATATGGACATCAGTGTTAATACCTATGGTGGAAACAGGACAAACAGCCGCTCTGCACTGTGTCAGAGACTTCTTGCCAGTGCTCCCACCAGAGAGGAAAACTGCCCTATACTCAGGGTTGGTGGCAGGCAGAGGAGCCAGGCAGGATGGACATGGTGCCCAGGAGGCCTTGCTGCAGGCTGCAGGATGAATGCAGGGAAGGTCCTCTCAGAATAGAGAGGACAGCTGCTCCCAGGGCCATGGATGCTCTCCGGGGACCCAGCAGTGGGACAGCGGGGAGCAGCAGGGAAGTCCCAGTCCTGAACATCCAGCACCTCCCTGGGGATGGGGACAGGCTGGGCAAGAGAGCTGGAGACCAGCCCTGCTGCAGCCTCGCTGGGGCAGGGGCTGACAGCCCTGGGAGGTTAAAGTGGGGAGCTGGCCATGGGCAGGGTGGGAAGGCACTGGAGAGCCACACCCATGAGTGCCCTCGGGGCCCTGAGAGCAGCATCACCTCCCAGATCGATACAGAAACCTGTAACGCAGGTTTAGCATCACGAGTTCCACCCTGAGAGCAGCACAGGCTCCCAGCAGGAGCACACAGCCCCGCAGGAGGGTGATGGCAGCATGAGGGAGGGGTTCCACTCTGGCATCCTGCAGATGTGCTGCCCAGAGGCAAGGCAGAGGTGCCAACAGCTGCACGTAGCAGAAATAACCATGAATTTGCAGTCAGCAGAAATAATCCTGAATTTGGAGTCAGCTGTTGTGTCATGCACTGCAAGCTCTGCACATGATATCCCCAAAACCAAGATTGCTGTTATTCACTGTTCCTCCTTCTTGGTTGCTGTCCCTTCCCAACAAGATGTGTACACAGCCCTTGCTGGCAGATGCACAGCACTGGTTTGCTATTTGTATGCAGATTTAGCTACAGCTGGGGCACACAGACATGGACGTTTATTTCAAGCCCTGGAGACTGAGGGAGTGACCAGCTGCATGTAATACCCTTTTATCTTTAGAGCCTCAGGAATAAGGCACAGACCTTGGGCAACTTGGTCAAAGGTGCCCTAAATTTCTCTCGAATGTTATCGGGAGGAAACCATAGCAAATTTGAGCAAAACCCAGAGTAAACCACCTTTTCTTTGTAATCATTGCTTTGCTAGGCCTGATTCAAGTTGATGTAGCTGCAGTGGAGGTTACTGGCCTCCTGCAGGCAGACAGCCCAAGATTTTGTGTTTGCCTGAATGAAGGCACCAAGAAGACATAGACCTGTCTTGCAATTAAGGCTCCTGCTCCCATTATCCAATCCTGAAATATTGTTTTCAAGTTTAATGAAATGCATTTTTTAATTGATTCAGTACAGTCAGTGGGAATTTATTTGTTCAGGGAAATTTAAGTCTGCAATGACTGAATGACGAAAAGCATATGTAAAAAGGAGAATTTGAAAGTTCTGTCTGCAACAGCCTGGATTTATTAAAGTAATAACCTGGTGGGAATTATAGGTAGGATAACACTTGTGAAAATGACAGCCATGTAAAAAAGAATTGGTATTTAATTCTAACTCCTTTTGACTTTCAAATTTTAATCTGGTTTGATACACTGGGAAAATTATTAAGTTCTTTACAAAGACTTATTTTAAAATAATTGCACCATATCACAGATTGAAATAAATATACAATTAACCAGACACTATCAAACAACCAATGTTATTAAAATGGCTGTACATGTAAAACTGATGGTGAAGACTTTCAATCTTTAGGAAAAATACATTGATGAAAATGCCTATGCTACCTGATTCCAGTGACAAATAGATGTGTGGCAGAAAACATATTCTTAGTGAAAGTACAGGGTCATCTTGCATTGTTTGTAATTATGTGGATTTCAAAGGCAAAGACATGTTGTTGACAGCAGGACACAGATGGAGCTCTGCTACAGGTGGCACTCCTATGCCACTGAATATATCAGACAAGACCCAGTTTATTCTAACTGGGTGAACAGACACTGTAAGGCACAAATACAGTCTTACCTCCAAACAGATTGAGGTGTGTGCAGACCTTTCAAAGGCATTGTGCACAGAGGTGATTCACACCTGCCATCATTTCTTATAAGGTAAATGTCCACCTTTTTGCAAGATCTCTGGATTTTCTCTACTGTTCGTTTACATTCTGCAGTGTCGGCTGGTTGCCACTGAGAGGTTCTGAGGCTTGATATTTCAAGTTTTCCAGAGGATGAATGTTCTCCTGAATGCTCCTTTTACTTCTGCAAATGACCTCTGCCAAGAAATGGCCTGTGTTCAGACACCATCTACAATTACCCCATCTGCCTTGTGTTGAAGGCCACACTCCAGAGAACTTCTGAGGTCTGCAGATACCAGAGGATCTCACAAGGTAAACTATCCAGCTCTTCCAGGGTGACGGCAAAGACAGAAAAAAAGCAGCATGGCCCTTAGGAGAAGTCTGACTCTTTGACAATTGGAACTGGCGGGGTTTTATGTTCTATTGGTTTATAAATAAAATGGAAATCTTTCTTGGTTTCACTCTTCAGCAGGGAGGCTTTGATATGGTGAGGAAGGGCATCTTTGTCCAGCTGCAGGCACTGGTCATCAACATAAACAAAGAGTCCATAGTCTTTGGGATTGGACACTTCAAACTTCTCGGCACACTGCTGGCTCAGCTTTTCGGCTGTGGTGTCGTGACGGGAAGCAAGTGTCCTTGACTGACCACTGATTTCCAGAAAGGAGATATAGATGAAATCCTGACGAGAAACATGAGAAGAGACCAGTTAGCAATTAACACAGTAATCTAGGACTGAAGGAGGTAGAATTCAGGCACAAAACTCTAGCTGCCCAGAGCTCCCAAATATCCTTCAGTAGTTCTCCAGTGTCCTAGTTACTCTCTCCTTTCTTCCTTCTGACAGGCTCTGAATCAGCAAATACTTAAGCACTTTTCTAAACAATTAGCATCATAAAGACACAAGTTAAAGCACTTTTTTCCTGATTTTAGTGACTGTCCTTAGAGAACGGTCTGCAATGGCTCTTTCTCCCATCTTTTTACAGCTCCTGAAGAATGAGCCAGAAAAGAAAGCGATGAAGAAGCGACAGACAAAAATAACAGACCAAAAACGTCAGAGATCTGGCCTGAAAACCCAGTTTCCCAGAAACAGGATAGGGCTGGCAATGTGGTGACCTTGTCACTTCACAACCACCCAAACAGCACCTTGAGAGTGTGTCCTCTGAACTTCCTTCCATCAGTAAGGAAGTAGCAGATGTTATGCTGAGAAGGCTGATTTCCTTGTATCCTGTTTCAGGCAGTAACAACTGTTGGGACAACTTTCCAAGCACATGAAAACAGAATCTAGAGAATTTTTGGTCACAGTGTAACCTGTGTGTTTAATTTGCATCTGTGAACTTCAAAACAAATCCTGACCATTTTGTGTAGAAAATAGTGACGTTCCCTGGTAGAAGTGAAATTTCCAAATCAGTGGACTATGGGCTTCCAAACTGCATATATGGAGTATCACTGCAGTTGATTAAGGCAGGCAAAAGGATGGCCAGAGGCCTGCTGAACAGATCAGCAAGCTGTTTAGCTCTGCCAGAATGGGCTTGCATGTCTCTGATGTTACCCCTCATTTAAAGGGGTGGAAAATGGCTCTTCAGCTGCTAGAGGTGGTGGGAATCTTCTGTGGAAAGGTGTCATTTGCTTGTTCAGCTATTATGCTCCATGCTAAGTACTTCTGTGAGCTACTGGCAGAGCAGCACTCAGGGCTGGATGGGTATTTGCTGTATCTCATCATATTCACAATTTCTGAGATCATCAGGGACTGGTTTGGCCGCAATATGGGAAACTTGTTCAACTCCATGCTTTTGCACAGCTGCATGGATTACTCTCCCCCACTGGAGACTTTCCCCTCGACATGCACAAATTTCAGTCCTGCACTGTGAAGGCGCTACATAACCTGAGACGTGGCCTTTGCTGCCTCCCTGTGGGTGATAATTTGATCACAGCACATGGGGCTGGCAGGGCACCCAGCCTCACCACGGCTGGGAGCCCAAAGCACCCATCTATCTAGGGACCCTCTCCCACTGGTGCACGGGGAGGTCTTTGCCAGGCCATGCACAGCATGGGCTTCAAAACCAACCAGATCTTGATGGGTCTTTCCTGCTGCCAGTGAAGCCAGGCTCTGGAAGATGCTTGAGTTACTGGCTCTTGGGATGTCTCAGATCCTCCTACAGCTTCACGCCATTTAGGAACAGCCCTGCATAGCCTGCTCACATCTCAGTTTAGCCCCTGATTTCCCCAGGCATTAAGAGCAGTGGAGAAGAGGGGCTCCCTACATCCCTGTTAAAACAGTTAAAACTACAGTTTTAACTAGTACAGTTAAAACTACAACACTGTGAGGGTACTTCAAGATTTCAAAATGTGTTTCACGAGGAGTATGTATTTCAAATGCAGTGAGGCTTTCTAAGATCTGGAAATCTTGCCCCAGGTGTAGTCTTCTTTTTTAATAGTGATTTCAATTAATTTTATTTTAAAATAATTAATATTAATAATTTCTAAGTATGGAGAAAGCATGCAGGCTTTTTGCCTACATTATAATGCCAGCTACCTGCACTGACGAGCGGGAAGCCCGGGCCTTGTTCAGCGTTCTCCGTCGCTCCCAGCGGTGGATGGAGTCCTGAACCTCCATGCTCAGCTGCCGCGTGACAGTGATTTTGTCATAGTTCTTGATATGCTCCAGGACCCCGTAGGTAGTGGTTAAATAATAAGAGCCTGCAAAATGTGAAAGTCTTGCATGAATATCACACCTTCATGGGCCGTTCAGTTCCCACTCCCACCCTGCCTGCTGGCGCCCACACAGGGGCAGCTGTCTGACCCTTGCACTGCCTGTGCCTCGCTGGGGGGAGTGCAGGGCTCCCTGCTGCTGACCAAATGAAGGACACTAATGACCAGTGTCCTCCTGCCCCTCCTGCTCCAGTGCTTCTGCCTGGACTGCTAAGGCTGTAGATGTCCTGGAAGGGAACACAGGCTGAAAGAAAAGAGCTACAAAAGCTGCTTTCACAAAGAAGCCCAAGTCACAGATGTTTCTTTGGGGCACGGCCATCTTTTTGTTGTGTTTGACAGGGCCCATGTAACAGGCCTGTAACTTGGGCTCCTGAGCAGTCCCCACAATGCCAGGAAATGGAAACAATTGCAGAGTGCTGCAGGAGAAGCACAAGGCCTGGATTCAGCCCCCCAGCTCCAGCTACACCACTGGAATGTTTGGGCCCCAGGTCTGCCGTGGGCTCAACACTGCTGAGGGACTTCTCAGACCTGCAGGAACAAGTCACCCTCTGTTCCCTCCATTCTCTATTGGCTACACAGGCAGCCTAGGTGTTCACCTGTAACTTCTGTACTGTTCAGAGCTGCGGGATAAATCTTGGGAAAGCAGAGAAACAGGATAAAGTGGCAAAAGCCCTTTTCCCTCAGAACGCCCCTGGCTGCTGCGGCGTTGCTTGCAGCAGGAAATAAATAACCAACTGCAGCCACAGGGTGGCAGCTGGGCCTCGATAAAAACCGGCTTCGTGCACAGAGATGCGGATCATCCCTGGCAAGGACGGAGCTGCTGCTCTGGCTGCAGGGCAGCCCCGAGGCAGGGCTGGTGGAACTGCAGGCTTCCTCAGCCGAGAGAAGGGAGGCTCGGGCTCGGGCAGAGCCAGCAGTGTCCCGGGGCGGCCGGGCCATCCCCAGCATCCCAGTGCCTGGAGAACGAGGACAGCCGCCAGCTGCCCAGGGATCCTGTTTTGGCGAAGTTTCACCCCAATTTCAGCTGTCCCTAGATGGCACTCGCACATCACCCAACCCGCGGGTCCCGGCGGCTCCGCAGGCCTGGTGAGCCCGCTGAGGCAAGGAGAGCACTTGATTGAAGAGCAGTATTTTTAGAGCACCCTTAAAATTTCGTGTAGGAGAGGAGAGACCAAGACACTGCCATTTAACTTCCTGTACTCTGGTGGATCGATGAGAAGTGTCCTGCAGTTGTGAAGGTTTGTGCCCGAAACACTCATTTTTCTTTACTGTCTCCCACAAAGAGGTGCTGAGAATAGACTTAGAAGCCTGAAAGTGCCACTTTTCTCCTCTTAAATATAGTTACTACCCTCCTTCTTTGTCTGTCATTCAATATTTCTCCTGTTCTGGCTGTGTCAGAGGTAGCTGTGATGGTTTCTGGAACGGAGTGTATCCCATCAGAATCCGGGAAGGAAGATCTCTGAGCCCCCCCACAACAGGAATTCATTACAATTGATTTAAAAATTAGATTTCTGCCCACTTCCAATTTCTTTATTTCCATCCACTTGTTCCCTATAATCTGCCCTTGCCTTTGCCCCAGCAATCAGCATCACCCTTGCTATTAAATTAATTCAAAGTATATTTTTCATTTGGAGGCAAAATTTTAGTGATTTTGTATATTGACCTATGCAATTCCAATTTTCTCACTTCTGCTTTACTTTTTCCCCTTTAATTTCTGCACCTGAATCACCTTTTTCTATTCAACTTTGAAGGGCCTAACTCAAGTTAACTTTGGCAGTTCTACACTTCATGATCTCAGAGCGGTCTTCACCGAGATGTTCTTTTTGTTTCCCATTCCTCATATCTGCAGCTACTCCCAGTGTCCTTTCTGATGTGATTATTCATCCAGTTTGATCTGGAACTCCCTCACAGAACTTTCCCTTTTGACTGGAGTGCACATTTCACACAGTCTTTGTATCTTTGAGCTAAGAGAACTTCTAGCCAGCTTTGCTTTCGATACCCTGAGCTCCCAACCCTGATGACTTCAGTAACCAGCATGTGCTTTCCAAGCTATATTTAAGAAACCAGAGGCCCACAGGTCCCTGGGGTATTTATCTCTCTAATAACAGAGGTCTTTAGTCACTTCCAAACTCAATATTGCTCTCTAACCTAACTTTATTTTCCCTGTCTCTCTGTGATGCTCAGTCAGAGAACATTGTCAGAGGTTTCACTGTGATTTAAGAGTAGAGAGAGAGATGTATACATGCATTAGAATGATGTATAGCCTCAGGCATACAATGCAGTTTAAGAAATGTGTTTTTTTCTCATTGGAATAAATAAAAGTATGTACACAATTGTTTGCAGCAGCTGTTTAGTTTTAGCAAAAACCTTCCAGCTTTTCAGCCTTTGGGCCAAGGGACACAAGATGTTTAGGTTGCTGATCCAGCACCTCAGTTCTTGTTTATGATGAGTCCCTGCTTTTCTAGCTTGTGTCCTAAGGCACTGCACTGCTAAAAGGAGTTAAAGTGTGTGGCAATAATTTTAGAGCTTTGGATTTGAAAACGATGGCCAAAGCATTATCCACTAAGTCTAGCCAGAGCCCTGATGCCCCACTTCCACAAAGACTGAAGTGAGATAAATAATGATTTCCAAAGTGAATATCCCCTGAGCAAACACTGTACTCTTACCTTCTCCTAGCTGCAGGGCAGGATCCATGAGCTCCATCATATACTCCACATTCAGAAGGACTTCTGTCAAGTTGCAGCGGGCCAACACGTACATGAGCACAGGGAGGAAGTCATCTGCACCATAGGGCTTCCCTGAGCAAAGAGAAACACAGTGTGGTCCCAATAACGCCACAAAGCCATGTTCCCACACAACAGTGTCAAATTCTCACACAGCATGTCCTTTGCAGAGTTTAGCTTACATAGTCTGAAAAGTTAAAGCTCAAAAGCACCAGCAAAGAGAAAAATGTTGAAAACAGAAAGTTAGATCACTTTAAAAGTACATAAACTTGCTTCAAGCTTCAAAATATGATCTTGAAAATTAACTGAAGAAATATAAACTTAACTTCATTGTTCACAGACAAGTGGCAATTTTTGAAGAGTGCAAAGGCTTTGAGCTTGTCCCTCTGATTTGATAGTGACATCAAGATTGCAATTCAGGTTGGCAATATTCATAGGGAAGTTGTCTACATGCATTACGGGTATTTGTTCTCTTAGGCTTACTCTATGTATGAGACCAAAAGCCAGAAAATAGAATTTGAGACAGTGTGTTTTTGGACTGAGTACTTCTGTGTTTATGTCCCTTCAGAAGGCAAAACATTGCAGTAAATGTTCCTAATTAAAACAGTCTCCCAAGAACTAGGATCTAAGGTCAATTATCTTTCTAACAATAGTGTCTAGCTAAGAAAACAAAAAGATTTTCACACTAGTCTTAAAACTAGTTTTTGAAATTGGTGTGCAGCAGATTCTCAATATTTCCTGTGCTTAAAACATTTGTATCAACTAAGTTAACAAAGTGATTTAATATGCAATCTGTAAGAGCTCTTTGGGATCTCTGAGGGGAAAAAAAAGCATGCTAACAGTCATCATTATAAATAATTACTACTTAAAATAGAATCCAAAGTGAAGCTTTGCTGCATAAACCACAAAGAACACAAGGATAACTTTTTGCATTTGAAAGATGCTTTCACTTTCAACCAACATGTCATAAATTCACCATGGAAAACCCACAATAGCAACTTTCTTACCAGACCTATCTTCCCAACATTCAGAATTGACCATTCCTCTTAACCTAATCTTTCATTCTGAATGTCTTTCCTCAGACTATGGGGAGTTTTTCCTCACCTGTGCACTTGGATATGTTGGTTTCATAGGCTATGTGTGTGTCACTTGAGAACTGCTTTTCTCACCTCCAGGAGTCAAAGCTACCCCTGATGTAGTTTTGGTGAAATTATGCTCTAGCCATTTTTGGCCCATAGCACACATGCTCTTCCATGGTAGGGCATACATTCTTATTTCTCAAATGTTCCCACTGACTTATTTCAAATATTTGCCATGAGTCAGATTTCTTTTTTTGTCATTCATAGCTGACGCAGATTCTCCACTGGCAAAGAAAGATATTCTTCTGAAGCCTCAAATAAACATGAGCTTAGCCCCTGATTAAAAAAAAAAAAAAAAAAAAAAAAGCATGGCTTTGAAATAAACCCAGTAATACATCTAGTGAACAGAGAGTTGATCCAGTTAAAACAAAGTGTTAAGAGAATGAGAGATTGTCAGGGCTGTAATTCAGTCTGTTCCTAACAGATCCCACACATGCCCCAACACAGACAATTTATTTGATGAAAGCTGGATTAACGCTTTCAATTCTGATTGCTTTATTATGGCTGCCTTTAGTTAAAAGACACAGCCTTAGGTCTCCAACAAAACTATAAATGGACTTCATTGTTCCATTAACATCTGGATGGACTTTTTTTTGTCTATTGTTCCCTTGGCTCATGTCTCTGTGAAAGCTTTAGCTCTGTGAAATGTCCAATTCTTTACTGTTATATACGTTACCTTAATACAAGCAGCTTAGTAGTACAGCTATTTAATATTTTCCACAGAAAGAAATGATGACAAAACTGAGATATGAACATGTAACAGAAAAACTGCACAGCAAAAAGCCCTATTTGCCTTTTGTTCCAAGTACACCAGAGACCAAGTTAGTTCTGTATAGAGCTAGTATAAAGGAATACAAAATACCAAAGATTTATTAGGCTCAATTTTCCCTTCTTTAAAAACTTATTCTTTATGATCCAGTAGTTACTGACCAGTGGCATGGACAGAATGATTCCAGTTTCCTGAAGACCAAGGGGTATCCAGTGCAACACTAAAGCAGAATTTCCCCTACTACTTCTCTTTCATGACTAATTCATGTTGTGTCTGATAGGGCATCCAGGAAAGTTGCTGCTTCACAATATAAATTCCTCTCTGCTGGGAAAGAAACAACCCTGGGGTGCTTGTTGGTTGATTGGTCGGTGTTTTTTTACATGTCACCAAAATAGATCATGAAGATAAAACAGACTGATCAACTAATGCAGAGGGGAAACAGCAGGAACTAAACAGGAGCTAAACAATTCCATATCCCCATTCATTAACCTCTGGTTTAAACAGAAGTGAAAGTTGGAGGGCAATTCTCAAGAACTCCTACAGAATTTCTCTATTTCCTTTTTGTCGTCAGAGAAGCGGTTACATGTACAGTCATGCAAATCAATTATTTTTCATGCTGTCTATCTCATTTCTATAAGCTGATGTAGCTGCTCTACCCACCAGTCCTTGGTATAAACTTTTCTCAACATTAAGACCTCATAGAAGTATTATTGGACTCCCAGCTGTTTATATGCCTTAAAATATGAAAATCTGCTATACAGTTTCTTTTTGAGTAATAAACGCTGAGCAGGGATGTCTGACTGCAATAATGGAAAGAACACATGCTCCATATGCTGTATGCTCACAAACTGCATAAATTACTAGACACCACCTTAATCCACTTGTGGTTATACGATGCCTAGTTTTAAATACTGACATCTATATCTAAAGCTGAAGTCAGTGGGGGCAGAATGTGTCAACAAGAGAAAAGCAAAACTAATCACCAGTGGTCTAGCTCTGACTCCATGTGTTGCCAAGGGCAGGTCAGGCATGGTATATTGCACCTTGTAGGCATTGCAAAAGCTTCTCTGCTCTGACTGCACAAGGAGCCAATGAAAAGTGCCTGAGAGGGCAGGACTCTGAATGTCCCCTGTTCTCCTGGCTCCTGCAGGTACAGGGACTAGCTTTGACAAGTACAGCCATCAGACCAAGCAGGCCCTGAGATGCTCTGTACCTCAGTCCATCCATGAGGATAATAGGTGCTGTCAGCAATGCAAATATGACCAGAAGCAGGAGGCCACAAAGACAGATGAAATAATGCCTATGAACCAAGATACCAATAATGCCTATACAACCAAGCATTGTATAACCCCCATGCCTCCTGTGCCAGCAAAGGCACCAGGGCACTAACCAGTGTCCATCTGGGAGCTGCAGCAGGGGTGCTCTCTGCAGGCTGCTGCCTCCTCAGCTCTACTTTCAAGCTGGGCCAGAGCCAAATTCCTAGACCTGTGTGGCTTGCTCCGTCTGTGGTCTCTCACAGAGGGGTGTTTTTGCAGCTGACAGAGTTAAATATAGCTCTGACCCTACCACTGGTCTCAGTGACAGTGAGACTGAGTTTGCCTATTCAAGGTGGTGGTGTCCTACTCCAAATATTACTTGCTTGCTTTATTTCCCCTTCTTCCCTGCAGGGTCAGGAAACATTTATTTCATAAATATCTCTAAGAAGCTTAAAATAAGCCTTCTCTTCTGCCACAAACGCATCCTATTATGTTTATAGCAAAGCAACTACAACGTCAGCTCCTGGCTGGGATGCAGCACTTGAATAGATGGGTATTAATTAAATACATGATTTAAAGCAACTGGAATTCTGCCCAAGCCTCCATAAAGAAATTACAGCCTATTTTAATACATTCATGCATTTTTTTCTCTTTGTGTATATTCTAAAAAACAAGCAGACAGGGATGATGGCCTGCACCTTGCTCTAATATTTTACAAACACTAGTTAGATGTCTAGAAGCAGATCTCCACGAAATATGAATTTTAACCTCAGTTTGTAGCTAGGAAACCTGAGGTGTAGAAAGGTTAACTGGGATTTGTTCAAGATCATAAGAAAAGATTGTGACTTTCCTTCCATGCACTAGCATTTTGCTATCCCATAGTACTTTCAGCAAAGTTTGATTTGTGATATAGTGAATTAAGCAAGTTAATAGATGTAGACAGCATGAATCCACTTCAAAAATGTATGGTTTAGAGATCAGAGGAATTCGTTCCCCATGAAAAATTTGAACTGGCTCTTTGATTTAAATGTAGAAATTGTGCTAGATGGCAGAAAACCCAAAATCTCTAGTCCATCAGTCTTCATTAAAAGTAACTTAAATACAAATATCCTCTTCCAAAAGATATCAAAGTAAACCTTTTATGTATAGCTTTATTTTCCTTCTCAGAAGTGAGATATGATAATAAGCAGTGTAATGGGATTGCTCTGACAGTTTTAGGAGCTTCTAGCAGGGGTTCTACAGTGGCTGCTGAAGTGTTTGAGTCCAGTTTCCTTTCCACAAATTCAGCTATCCCACTGAAGACACACTGCTTTGCTTTCATCAATTCCAGAGCCTTATAGGAGTGCACCAGGGCAGCTAATATTCTGTAGGGTGTGACAAACCTAATTATAAAAGCTAAGGAAAAAAAATATTCCAATGGAATATTATGGAATATTTTGGAATATTTTGTATTTTGGTGTATTCCAATATGTCCTATCCTCTTTTTCCAAAAGCAGACTATGCATTAGCCATATAAAACTATGAAATAGAGATTATTAAATCAGATGTTTTGGTCACCTAGCCAATTTCATCACTAGTACAATCTATAGTTTTGAACCATATACTCCAGCTGCCTGTGCAGTTCAAAGACAAAGCTTCATAATATTAGGTAGTTCACAATGTCAAAATGTTGCAGTAAGAAAATTGTACCTCCATTCTTTTTGAATTTCATTAGAAAGCAGTCTGCCCACCTTTCAAACTTCCAACCTAAACTTGGAGCTTTTCCATACCTGATCTTCCTCACTTGTGGGCTGACTACATTTGGCCTGTTTGTCTCACCGTTTTTCTTCATAAACCAATGCCTGTTGCTGCTTTGTTTTTCCATCAGTTCTCTTCCACAGTGGCATCTCCCAGGCAGCACAGGGTGTGCTGGGTGCTCCAGGCACACCACTGCCATATTGTAGATTTGCATCTTGCTTCTCTACAGGTGTCACTTGTGTTTTTGACAAAAAGCAGAGATTATCATTCTACTCATATCACTCAATATACCTGTAATATTTTGTCTGAGTAAAGGTATTTCTGAAAGATACATAATAAGCAGATTTTTTCTACATAAGATTACAGTGTTTCTACATAAATCAGCTATGTGCCCAGTGTCCCTGTGGGTATTGCAGCATGCATTCCAAATCTAAGAGCTGCATGATTCCTGCCTCTTACTTTTTCTAATGCACAGGCAAAATAATGCCAAAAAAAATCCAGCCATTTTGTGGAGGGGTGGGTTTCCAAACTCTTTTTCTCCCTTATTTTTTAAAATGCATTTTATTCTTACTAACCACTTCTAGTATTTTTAGAAGGTAAGTTACATATTTTTAGATTGTAGGTTATATTCTTGGAGGCATATGTTGCAGTTATTTAAGTTTGCATGGAAGTTGGAAAAGCTCAGTGAGACACCTCAATACTATCATAATTGTGCCTTTGGTGAGGATTCACTTACTAATATCACTGCCTACACAGTGCATATGAGCATTTGAACCAGTGTCCCTAAATTTCTTTTATAGCCAGTAATGCGTATTGTCATTGGAGTTTGCCTTGAGTCATCTCACCCTAAAGCAGAAACCTCCATGTAGGCAGATGGATCATCTGAACTCCATGGACTGACTCCACAACGAATGTGATGAGAAGTTGGGCACGATACCCATCTGTGGCCACCTACAGTGAGATGCAGCCAGAGATTAATCCTATTTCAACTCTATCATGGAGCTGTACTCAGCAGTCTCTTGAGAGAAAGGTGCATGAAAAAGACTGTGAACTTGCCTTCCTAATTCCTTGTGATGAATCAGATCCACGAGCTGATTGCCTTCAGCTTGAGGAAGAAATGTTAGTTTGAACCAGTTGAGAATCTGACCCATTCAGTTCTTAATCTTGAGTATCAGGAAGTTCAACCACAGCCAATTTATCAGACAGATTTTGTCACATAGTATGCATTGTAGTCAAATTAAAGATTTCCTTCTTTCTTAAAATGTCTTGACATACATGGAGTCAGCCAAGGTGGACTTCAAAGTTACATGACTCTTTCAGCAGTGCAAAGATGGGTGCTACCACAGGCACAGATGTTCCTGAGTAATCCAATTCTTAGTTTTAAAGAAAATTTGTTACTTCTTGGGACATCCAGGCCAAACCTGGACTGCTGTACATGGGGTTCAAAATGTTAAAAAAGTAATATTTTCATATGGGTTTTAAAAAAAAAGTGCTTGATTAGATAGTTTTTCCACTTTGGTTTGAGATATGAAACCATATTCTTGGGTCAGCTCATCCTATGGTCAGCCTTAAGTGAATTAAGACCTGGCCTGAGCTGACAAATTGCAAATTAAGCCAGACAACATAAGGCAGTTTCCAAGCTATTGAACAGATAATTTTTCTGACAGGGATAGACTGATTTTGGTCCTGGAGCAGAGATCATGATTAGTTTTGTGTTCCACCTGCTCTGATCTTGGAAGAGGAGGAAACTTTCTAATTCAGCAGTGAGGAAAAGGAGCTAAGAGAAAAAGAGGCTATTGCTCAGGAAGCTGAGCATGGCCTCTGCTCTTCCTGTGCGAAGAACACTGTGCTGCCTCATGGCTGGCTGAAAGCAAAAGGGGTCCTGTGCTGTTGCTCTTGAGATGGGCAAAGTGCAGGAGGAGGATTCCTACCTGCTGAAATCTGCTCTGAGTAGTCCACAGCATGCCCTTCTGCATGCCACCAGCTGGAATTCCCTGTCAGAGAAATATTTCAGGCTGCTAAATGCTTGTTTTTGCCAGTGGAAAATGAAAGTGATCTGGGTTCAGTTCATTCTGTGGAAGAGGTTTCACACATTTTACTTATAAGTGGGTCTGCAGGGCATTTCACTCAATTTCTCTCCGAGTCTGCAGTTTTCCAGCAGACAGATATAGCACTCTTCTCCCCTTAGCCTCTTTTTCTGGCCTGAATTCACTGGGGTACATTTCCACAATTCCAGGCCAGTTTTCTTCTGACCAAGCCCTGATTTGCATCACTGATCATATACAAGGGAGAGGGAGCTGGATGCACAGTGGTGAAATCAGCTTCCAACCTACACTGTGCTGGCAGTAGTACTCAGAATGAGAAAATAGCTGAGCTGGGTGAAATGCAGTGCTTTGGTTAGCGTAGCAAACCACAGTGAAACCATCTGATTTCATGAATGTCAACTTAAAACATGTAGGGGTTTTTGAATTATTTCCCTGACCCCTCATTCTGTTACATAAAATGGCACAACAGTATTTCCTTCCACACAGAAATTCCAGCCCTGAGCTAGCTGAGGTGTGATGTATATGTAACACCACCAGCATCAGGAGACTGAGTGGGTTTTACTGAGGCTTGCAAGTCCTTGATCTAAAGCAAATTTATTCTCAAACTTCACGCAACTGTTTTAATAAAGTTACAGCAAATTCCCCTACATATGTCCAAATCTTCTCATAATACTTGAAGACAGTGAGAAGTCCTTTCCACCCTGCAGCTAAGGCTCAGCCCTGGGGTGGTTTTTTACTCGGCTGTTGATGTGTCTAGACTGGTCACTGAACCTTGCTGCTTAGTATCCAAGAGATCACCTGGAGGTGAGGCTCAGCAGGGACATAACAATCCCTGTATGAGTGTTCCAAGGCTGTTGTGAATACAGAATAAAGCAGAACAGCTAAAAGCACCTTTGGCAACTATGAGTTCTTGAAAAACTGCAGGTTATTGCAAATTAATATCTGGCTTCTCTCCAAATTCAGGCATGACTGGTTATCAGCTCACAGTGTTCAAAAAAAGCTCTTTAACTGGGAAGGCAGACTGCTGGAGGAAGGGACTTCCTGGTCTATCTGAAAAGATGCATCCTGTCTTCAGGCCAAGGGTTTAATTTCTGCATTAGTGGTTGGCCTGTGGCCCACATTGTGTTTACACTCAGAGCATGTACTGCCTCACACTGAGGAAGTGGCTTTTAGAATTTACTGGAGCATCAGGAATTAGTAACAAACTACTAGTATTCTGCATCTCCTCCTCCATTTAGGCAAAACTTTGTCAAATCAAGAGACTTTTCCAAAGACCCATTCCAAGAATTTACCATTACTCTGCTACAAGCTGGGACCCTGAGGATGTTTGGAAAGCTGTGTGAAGATCTGTGCAAAAAGGACTTTACCCATAAAACACACACTTACAGGTTACTAGCTTTTGGAATTATGGAGCTTAAAGTGAACCAGGTAATATCTTAAACATGTTATTAGTGCAGAGAACTTCACAGTCACCAACCATTCCATTCTGAACACATGTTGACAGCTGATACCAAACACATCAACCATCACCGCCACCTCCAATGTGAATATTGCCACGCCAGCTGTATCATAAACCCTGTTCCTCTGACACATGGAGAAGGACCCGTGGTGGATGCCATTGCAGTAGGAACACTGTACCTGGGTTTCCCTGAGCCATGGAGTCATAGATGAGTTTGCAGGTCTTCAGCAAGATGGCAATTTTCTTTTCTGGAGAGTAGGTCTTGTGCATGGCTGTGAACTTGTGAAGGATTTTTTCCAGCACAACAGTTTCGGGCACACTGGTTGTGATGCCCAGGTCAGTGGTAGTTGTGTTTTGTATCACAAGTTGGTTCTCTTTCAGCTGCTGTAAAGATCCATCTTTGGTGTGTATTTCTTTTAAGGAAGAATTAATGGCTTCCTTTAGAGGTTTCAGGACACATTTGTACAAAGCCGTCTCAGCAATCACTTCTGCAGAAGGGAGAACACAAAAGCCCATCATAAATAAGAAATACAGTAGTACCAGTGCAAATAAAAGTCCTAAGGAAGCATGTGGTTGTTTATTCAAGCACTGCTACATAGCTGTGAGAAGAGAACAGAAATTACATCCCAGAAAGTAAACTTTCCATTTCCAACACTATTCAGAGGTCCTAGATGGGCTTGAGATGAACATCAGTTGGGTCTGTGTCACTGGAGCTGTAGGAGACTTCCTGCTACCAGCAGTCCCTGCTCTCTCTGCCTGACTCCTGGCTGACCAGCATGACCCTGTCAGGCAGCAGGAAAGTCAACTCTGGGTAGAGAAGAGGAGCCTCACCTAACTGTTTTTTTCGCAGCCCTGCCCTTACAAATGCCCAGATGTGATTAATCTCATGTCCCTTCTGACCTCTCCTTGTGACTTGTTTGAGGTATTCACTTTGGGATGAAATTAATTGCATCCTCAAAGCATCCCCTTCTCCTCAGTGACTGGAAAGCAGTTGCAGCTCAGAGAAAGACACAAACATCTGGTCAGAAGTTTCTCACCCTTACAGCTCAAGGGAATCTAGATTACCAGTCCTTTAAGACACCTCTTACACCACCTGTGGAGGAGGAAATAGTATGTGTGGGTTGAGCATTTCCTTAATATTTGGTGGGAGACGAAAGGAATCGTAAGAGACTGTGAGAAAGTCTGTTGTCTGACTCCTAGAAACCAGAGGCAGAACTAGAGAAACTGCAAGAGATCCTCTTGTTGCACTGAGGCAAAAAGGTCACTGGCAAAAGAGTTCATCTACTCAGGCTGTGAGGAATGAACCAGAGAACAGTAATATTTATGTATACAAAATGCAACTATTTTAAAGAATCCTTTACCACTTGAATCCATTTACCACTTGAATTTGTCCTGAAGCAGGACAAAGTCAAGTGGTAAGTGTTCCACAGTGGGAATTCCTGTCCTCCACAGAAGAAGACAGTCCTGAGGTCAAGGTTGACTGGGCCACATCATCCTGTTAAGGAACTGCCAGTGCACCGGGTTAGATACAACCAAGCATGTCTGTGGATACTTTCACACATGCAGCTCTACCAAGCATAATAAGGACACTTCTTTCTTCTTTCTTCTTTCTTCTTTCTTCTTTCTTCTTTCTTCTTTCTTCTTTCTTCTTTCTTCTTTCTTCTTTCTTCTTTCTTCTTTCTTCTTTCTTCTTTCTTCTTTCTTCTTTCTTCTTTCTTCTTTCTTCTTTCTTCTTTCTTTCTTCTTTCTTCTTTCTCTCCACTTTCACTAATCAAGATCCAAGACAGATATCTCTGGATCACCCCACACTCCCTACTTTGAAGAAAGAGGTTATTGGGACAAAGATTGCAGGTATTACACAAAGCACATGAGAAGTGAAACTGTAGGTTCCCTCTCCTAGCTATGGCAAGGGGCTGGCAGCAGGTCTGTTCTGCTGAGGAGTCTGCAGGTTCATGTGAAGCCTTTGTTGAGGGAGAAGGAAGGAATCAGCAGAGCCTGCTAAGACTGACAGCAGACAGCCTCTTAGTCCTGGCTCACCCCTTAGCTGGCTCTCACCTAATACTGGAGCTGTGAGATCTCCTGGAATCCCTGGTCACTCCTGTGTTTCACTCCATATTCTAGGTCTTCCAGCTCCCAGCTTGTTTTAAGCCAGCTTAGGGATCCATAAATAGCTCTGCATTGGTTCTCAGGTCCTCACGAAACAGTGTTAAGCTTTCAAAGGAGCATGCGTGCACTCTTTCCCTAGCTATACAGCTTTGACTAGGACAAAAAGTCCTACAGCTCTTTTTATATTCCCTCATGGATGTACATTAAACAAAGCAGTCCAGTCCTTAGCAAGGAGAGAAGTAGCACATTATTCCCTCACAGAATATGAATGAGAAGCAATGAAACACCTGTAAAGAGTTATATATATATATATATGTAGTTTTATATATGTATGTATGTATGTGTCTCACACACACAAACACACATCTCTTCTGCTCATACTCTTCACTTTAAAACATCCATAAAGGGATTTTTCCCCTCACTGGTCTCTAGGTTTTAGACCTGTTCCTCTAAGTGCTGGCAAACACAGAGCAGACTTCATGCCGCTCAGGTTTTAGGAGATGGTTTATAATTCTGTAAAACCGAGCCTGTGTCTGTATAATTCTGTCTTCCTCCTCACCTTCCCAAACCATGCAAATAAACCACAGGGACAAATAAACCACAGTTACCTACCTAACTGTTCCTCAGTGTAGGAGGGGGGGTCTATCAGAGATTTCAGCTCGGTGCTCTGCACTAGGTAACTCTTCAGCTGAGTCATCATCAGCCGGATTTCTTGTAGCATCTCTGTGCTGGAGCTCTGCTTTGCCATCATCTCTAAACTGTACACTCTGTAGTCCCGCACCAGGTTGCCAAAGTATGAGTCCTTGTCCTGTGCCAGCTCCACTATCTTCTTCTGCAGCTTCCTGTCACTGGACAAAAAGACTGTGAAGACGTTGGAAAGGGTCACCAAGGACAGCCTGTTTTTTGCCTTGGCCAAGATCATGGAGCGTGTCTTTTTACCGGATGAACTACTCAGCATCTCCAGGTCATCCTCTGTGCTGCTGGTGGAGTAGGAGTCTGGCTCAGATGTTGATGCCTGAGCTGTGGTGCTTCCTCCCAGGTCCTCCAGGGAACAGTGTGAACCTTTCAGTTCGGCTGAGCTGACAGATTTGTGGTCATGTCCCAGATCAGTCTTAGGTTGTATGCAAGTGGCACCACTTGCCACTGTAGTTGGGCTGCCCTTGCACACAGCCTGTGCTGTGGCCTCGGTTGTCTCTCCCACTGTTCTTTGCTCTGGCTGGTAGGAGCTGGGGATCCTCGGTACCTGGGAAACCCTCTTCCTCCTGGGTGGTGGGATAGGAGGTGACGTTCCTTTCTCAATGGCATTGCTTCGTATCTTAGGCATGTCCTCCTTCTTCTCTGCAGGCTCAGGCTTTGTCTCCTGAAACTGTGATACAGCCCTTTTGGGAACCTCCCCAGGTATTTCTGCAGCCTTTTTGCACATCAACGTTTTAACTCTGCTCTCTGTACTTGTATCTTGTTTTTCTTCTGTCCCTTCCCCTTTCGGTGTTTCACAACTCTCAGGGTTACCCACACAGCTCTCCTCTGAGGTCCTCTCACTGAGCCGCCTCCGCGGGGGGACAGAGGGCTGGGAGCCTTTCTTGGAGCTCACTGCCGAGGGCTCATTGACGGAGCAGCTCCACTTCCTTTCTTCTTCTTTATCTCCACCACCCTCAATTTTCATTTCCTCCATGCTCTTTACCAGCGGCTTCATAAGTAACTTGTTTTCTTCACAGGCAGTCATGGGGTCCTGCGGGAGCTTCAGGGAAGATTTCTGAACAAGAGCATGAGGAGGTGGAGGTGGAGGGGGTCGTCGAGGAGACCTCCTTTCAGTAAGCATGATGGCAGGGGGGAGACCAACGCTCCCAGCATAGTCTTTAGGAGAAGGTACATCTGGAGGAAAAGGATTACTGCATTCTTCTATAAAAATAGGATTCACGAACCACAGCCTGTCATTTCCTATTGACAGCTCAATTTCACATGAGCAGTGGTTTGTGCTACTTGCAAAACACTGGGTAGATCTTAAACTGTCTGCCTGGGCAGTGCTGAAAGCAGAGTCTTTTGCAGGGTGGGATAAGTCCTGTCTCCTGTGGTTTAAGCAGGAATCCCAGAAATCTATCAAAAGAAAAAAAAAAGACAAAAAGACAAATGAAAAAAATTATCTGAGATAATTTTAGCTGCCAATTATATGTAGAAAGTCTACTTTTTGTTAAAAGAAATGGTACACAACTTTCAATGTAGAAGACCTACTTTTTGTAAACAGAAATGGTAAACAAGCTTTCAAATCTTTGCACAAGACAGTGTGAAGAAAGAGTTGCCTGTTTTATGTGTGTGTGAAATGTTTCAAGCCAGGGGATCAGCTCAGAAACTTCCCCAGAATTCTCTCCCCTGTCATTTTATTTTTCACCCACCTAGCAAAAATTGTTAATGCTGTTCAGCTTTTTCAGTACGAGCAGGAAGGTACAAGTAGCAAATATAAACAGTTGTGAAAAGGGGCCTATGCTTACTCAGTGATCATTGCCCTCTGAAAGCAAACAGCTGTGGATACCTGAGATGAGGGTGTGAAGAGCCCAGGCAAGTTGTGTCTCCCTCCTGCTCACAACAGTGCAGGTCTGAGATAGACAGCCTGGATCCAACATGCACCAGGAGACAACAGATGAAGATGACTCTACCATGCAGCCAGCTCATGTGACAATCTGTTCTACACACAGATCTGATCCTGCCTTGCAGTACAATCAGACCAGGAACACATGATTTTAAACACCTTCTCCAGAGCAGAATTATCATTGAAGTCTATAGCTCTGGATGATTGTTATTTACAGCCATGGCCACTCTGCCTTGCACCTTGCCTTGACACTCTCTGCCTGTGGGTGTCAGAGAGGGAAGATGATGCAACAGACTGTACACAGGAAGATGTATGATGAAGGACTAAGGGCCAGCTAAAGAACTTCAGTGCCATCAACTATGACTGAAAAAGAAAGATGGTGTTTCACATGCATGTAGTCATTTCTGTCAGAAATCTGTTATAATTTGTCATTCAATAACTGTTTTAAAAAATTACAAATTATTAGTATACTTTTTGAATAGATTCAGCGTCACATCTAACCTTTTTCCCTCTCCGCAAAGGTGAGGTTTCAAATCTGCCTTACCAGTCTGATTGCTTTCAATCAATATTAAGGCCCTGCTGATACAGGGTCCACTACTGGAAGCATCAGGAGACAGAATCCAGCAAAGCTTGTATGTTCTGACCAAGGAAAAGGATATCAACCTCTGCAGGTATTCATGGGGTGAGGACTGTATAGATGCCCACGGATTTAGGGACAAGGGGAAGATGGGAAATCCTGGAAAAGCAACAATACAGATAACTAAATAACTATTTTAGCATGCTTGGTCTCTGAACAGAGACCTGCTACTGATTGCACACTCTTCTATGTGGATTTCAGGGGACATGATGGGGCTGCCACATGATGTCTGAACCCTGCCCTGTGCTTGGTGTCAGGCCAGGCTCCCTGCCAAAGCATCACATGCTGGGCCCAAGAGAGGATGGATGGGGATGCACACATGAAATGACCCTCAGTGCCAAGCATGGGGTACAGCTTTCAGTTCAACAGGTGAGCTAAAAGACAGTCTCCTCCCATCAGAATAAAATTGCCTATTTAGCCTCTTTCAGCCTAGGCTAGTGTCCATGGCAAATTCAGCTTTATAAGCACATCTGCATGTTTTCTTACAGTGACTGACATTAAAACAGCTTTATTGTCTGATTTCTTACTCTGAGAGGGAGGAGAACAAAAAAGCTTAAAATAAAAGTGTTGCCAGGAACAACAGCACTCTTGACAACAGAATCTGGGAGTAGATGTGCAGATGCAACTGCACATACCAGCACCATGCTGCCAACCCCCTCACATCTGAGACTGGCTGGGGTACCATTTTCCCTAAGCTCTTCAACTCTACAGGGTATCAGCAAATGCAGGACAGTGGAAGTTGCTTTAGGTCAGAATATAATTCTATGAAGTCACATGGGCTGAGGAAATGGTGAGTAAACCAATGTACAAAGGGGAAGTTGGTAATTTTTCTCAGTAGTGGTCAGGATAAGGCACTGTGATGACAATGCAATGCTCCACTCAGGCTGTGAAGGAACAGATGATGTGGTCCTACCAGGTTACACGGCTGCTACAGAGCAGGCATTTCCCAGCACAGCCACACTGTCTCACACTGCGGGGAAGGCTGTTTGATCATCTCCCATTGCTGTCCTGGATCTTCCCTTAGCTTGCACTCTGGGAGGGATTAATTAAGCAGTTCTTGGTGTCTTTGGCATGTCTGTGATGTGCCCTTTGTGCAGTGCAATCATGCTAATCCTCCTACTAAAATAACTTCCGTGCCAGAGAGATCAGGACTAGAGGCCCTGCAGTACATCCTCTGTGACAGCATACAGAACAGTCAGATCCTTTGTGGGACAATTCAGCTTGCAGATAGACATCTTACTTCTATCCCCATATTACCTTGAAATAAATACAAAGCAATATATGAGGATTTCAGACAATGATATGTTTCCTTTGGAAGTGTCACTTTGGGCAGCACTTTGTGTGTACCATTTGTATGCGCAAAATTTTGTTTCAGGAAGCAATAAACAGCATCAGTCAGCAGCTGAGCCTGTTTGACTCTACTTAGACAGCATGGCACTTCAGGAAGCTAGCATCATTTCCCAGGAAGACTGCACACAGTGGCAGGTTTTCTTCTGTTGTCAGAAACTGTCCTGATACGAAATGACAAATTTCCATGACAAATAAAGTTCCTCACTGCTTTTATGACCACCAATACAGGAGAGGAGGAAAAAGACTACAACCAATATTGCTTTGGTGCTTGTGCTTTAACTAATCTCTCCTTTCAGAAGCTGCTGGAAACTGTTGCCTGGATCAAGATAGCCTCTGCTGGCTCAAATTAGACTGAAGGTTGCAGATTCATGATACACTTCCTACATTTTAATCCAAATTTTTAGACTTGCTATAAAAAATTAAGTTTGCAACTTGTTATCTCAAGTTGTAAAGTACTTTTTACAAGCAATAAGAGCTGGCTGGACACCCATATTCAAGGATGCTTTAACAAACTGGAACATACTCAAAATAGAGGATGCTGAAAGTGTTAGAGGCAAATCTGTTGGTCAAATTCAACGAAGCTGCCTGAACTGAAACCAGTGGGGTTTGCCCATGCCTTCTCAGAGGTATGATGCAGAAGATCCACAAATAGATACCTTAAGGCTCAGAGTGCTCTAATAAGTATCTCCAAGTGAGTTAACTCTTCAATTTTCTCCATTGTTTGGCTGTTTGCAATACCTAAAGGAAAACTGAAAAACCAAGGAGCATGCAAGTGGCTAAATGGAGTAGCTGTCTCAAGTGGAGTGTGTTAAACAGAAAGGAATAGAAAGGAGACCTCCTTTAGTTAACAGAACTGCTTTTCCTATCTCTATAACTTTATACATCTCATCTAAAATGTGCGTGTTTGGTGCTGTCACTAAAAATAATGTTTCTTTTTGCAGGTGATTAGAGTGAGGTGAGAGAACATGCTAGGACAACAGACATTTCTCTACCAACTAGAAATCCTGCAGGAGGAAGCAGAAATATCAAAATTCAAAAATATCACACTTCCATCAGCATTGCCCCCACACATCAGAAGGAGAAGTCGCAAAGGTGTTTTCCATAGAGCTCTGTTTTCCACAGAAGCTCAGACGCCAGCTACTTCCAACGTGTGTAAGTTATCCTGAGAGGCAGTGCTGCACTTTAGCTGGTGAAAGCCACTGCTTACACAGACTGTAGGTACCACAGCCTGGACAGAGACCCAGATGGAGGTTTATGGCCAAAGGGGAAGGTGCCCTTTTTGTCAGCATCCTTCTATGACCATCAAGATCATAAACATCTTCCTCTTGCATCCAGACCTCCTTAGCTATTCCAAAGACAACAGTTCATCTATCTTCCAGTTGTATTATGTCTGTGCAAGGCATCATTGTTCTCACAAATCCAAGTGAAAATCTGACTGCATTGAGAGACTTACCTATCCCCAGACTAGAGATAATTTCAAGGTCTTGAAAGCTACTGGCTTCTAATATTGCTTGTGGCAGCTTCAGGGTAAAGGGCAGCAAATCCCTGTAGAAAGAAACAAAAATGAAAAAACAGCAAAAGGCTAAAACCCACAATTGTTAGGAACTCCAGACTTCACTTGGTTTTAGTGATTGGATTGGCTCACAGTTTCAGCCCTGATCTGCAAAGTTGTGGCTGGTAATGAACCATGGACATTGTGCTGGCCTGGGTTACTCTGATTTCTCACAAGTTCATCAGTTTCTGTGGTGATGCTTCATTCCATAGCACTGACTCAATCACTGTGTCTTGGAATGCCTCTCACCTCAGGGGAAGCCACAAGGGTTGAAAAATCTTCCCATGAAAAGTGAGGTGTTGCAAGTGCTAATTATTTTAATAAGAAAAGCCAATCTTTTTGGGGTGGAAAGGATTTGAAGTCTTTTTTCTTTCTGTTTAGGCCTCTCTCACTACCCTGCTTTCTCTTTTAAAAATCTATGTAAGTGTAAGGCATGGGTACATGGCAAGGCACAGAAGGATTAGGGAAGGAAGACCCTGTGTGGGAAAGTGTAACCCCTGGGTGAAGAGATAGATGGTGATGAAGTGCTGCATGACACTGAGAAAACACATATCCCTCTACTCTTCACTCTCAGACTTCCGAGTACTTGGTTTCTGAAAAGATGCTGTATTTCTACTGAAAAAAAGACAGGGCTTCCCAGAGGATGTTAGCTGGGTTTCACTGAAACACACCCCAAGTCACAAGCAATTTAACAGAGCACTTGGTCTGACAGTGAACTGTTCAGGTTTGCCTCTTGCCCAGTGACAATTTGCTAAACTTGTTCTTGTCTCAATTCCCATTCTAACAATGACTAGAAAAGCCAGTCCCTAAAAGACAGCCAGGAATGGTGCAGGATCATTTTACACATAAAAGGTTTCACATGGTGTCCTACATGGTACATGGAATTATTATAGACAAACCTGACCTTATGAGTAGGAGGTATGCTACACAAATGCACATCCCAAAAATGCACATGACCTGGGTAGGCCCTATCTGTTGACAGATGAATGCAGGGAGCCTATTTTTGAACTTACTAACAGATACATACCTTACTGCTGTATTGCTTACTCCAGGAGTTCTCTGTGCACTGATGAGCACTCTTGTCACACTGACATAAACTGGTGTGATCTCTAGCTTATTATTTTTTCATGACAGATACCAGGTTTAGAAGAGGAACAGGGTCCAGGGACCTTCTGCTTTCTTTGTTATTTTTATATGCATGAATAGCTCCCTCCCTTATTTTCTTTTTTTTTTTTCCCCTTTTATTTTTTTATAAAGAAAAATACATTAAAAAAAAATCAGGAAATATTAAGACATTGCCCTAATAGAAAAAAAAACAACCTGGTTTTATTAATGGGGCAACAGCTTGCAGACCAGCCACCAAGTCACCTGTTACCTCCAGGCAGATAATATATCCAAGCCAAAATTTGTTTTGAGAAGAGCCTGTCTGCCCTAAAAAGCTGTTTTAAGCTATTCATAGACAATTTACTACATCCCTGAGAACAGGCCTCTACATTCACCATCACAGAGCTCCCATGAGCTGTCAGCAAATGGTAGGTCAGTGTCTTTTTATTACCTGCTTCTCTTAGAAAATTATTCCCTTTTTATCTTGTCTTTTGACAGTGACCTGGGAAATCACATGAACCTTCTGAATGTGTCTTCAACACTCAGAAATAACATCTATAACAGGAACTAATAGAAGAGCTTGTCTTTCTTTCTTTATTTCTGAGACTTTTACTCCAGCCATGATCCTTTTTGCAGGAAAGCAGAAGCAAGCATATTTTCTCTGTCACCAGCCATTTAACTAGAAATGCCCAATTCTATTTTGCATTTGGGCTGTTCTTTGCTTTGGTTAGACAGAAATCTTTACATGGGCCCAGGGGTTAATTTATGTCCATTCTATAGGGTCTATACACATCTAGCTCACTAAATGTCTGTTCACTGATGAGGGTGAGGCAGAGCATGGCCTCCTGCATGCAGGTAGGAGTGGTGGCCCAGCAGGGTTGAACTCAGCTGGCTGCAGAAGCAGCCCTCAGAATAGTGGGAACATGACTGGCTGGGTAAGCTGCAGCACACCATATCCTGCACCAAATAGACTGTTCCTACTGTGTGACCTAACCAAGTGACTAATGGGACTGCATTGTAAACGTATCCTGAATCTGCTTTCTCCTCTTAAAAGGAAATAACTGCTTTAAGAGTCATGTAAGTTTATATAGAGGAGGTCAAAAGTCTACAATCAGCTCACAAGCAGGCCTGCTGTAGTAGGGATGCGGTGAGAAGGTTGTGGAGCCATCGCTGCAGTGCGCAAGGCACAGGGACACAGGTTAGAGGAGGCTGCAGACCCAGGGGTTTAATTACACAAAGGGGCTCATCAGCTGCTGATCAAATCTTGCACTAGTGAAAATGACCTTACAGGTCTTTCCAGTCTCAGTACCCACAATTGCTGGTAGCTCTGTGCTGAGGAAACAAAAATTTTGTTTTCATTTTTAATTTTGGCTAAAGAACTTGCATTGTTCCAGGACTACATTCCTTGACAGATTCTCCATAATTGACTAAGGGCTTGGAGTCTCCCACAGGCAGCAGTCCATTAGTAGGTTTGCTAAGATGCTGCCAGGGGTGTGTGTGTGTGTGTGTGTGTGTATGCTTAAAGCTGCTTTACATAAATTGTTAACCTGGGGCCCTTCTTCCCTGCCCTCCAGGCCTCAGTTCTGTGCCTCTGTTCTTTGTGAAAGCAACCCTCTGGACAGAACTGCCAGCTGCAGGGACAGCTGTGCTTTTGGTGTGCCGGGCTAGAAACTGGGTGATCTGGCCCCACTGTAGATACAAGCATCAGAAATACCTCCTGGTCTGTCAGGTTGGAGGGTAGCAGAGGAAACAGAGGGGTCTGTACTGGGACTGGGTACTGGGGAAGGGCAGACCAGAGGGGAGGGCAAAATGACTGCACCATGGAAGCAGTGAATCCAACTCACCTGCTGACACAGTAGAAGGCAATCAGTTTGAAAACATCCTCAAATACAAGGACAGATCCTTCCAGGTACAGAACTGGTGAAAAACAGAAAAGGTAGTCAGCAACTGTTTTCTTTGAGCTATATGACAGAAAAGCAGGAAGGTCTGGCTCACACATCTTGTGGTCTGTGACTGTCCAGTAATTGCATGGACTAATACGAAGAAGTGGAAAGAACTGGCTTCAGGTGGCCAAATACAAGAAGATTCTTCAGGGAGACACTAGAGAAGAAATACATCTGCCAAGCTTTCTGAAAACTTAGCTCAAGATATCCAATTGTTGTGACACTAATAGAAACAATGGGAAGAAAAAACCTCCCAGGTCACTTCCAAAGGGATCGTTACAAGCCCATCTGTCTCTAATGATGTGCATATCTGCTATACATATGGGGCTGACCTTGTGACTCTCCATGCTGGAATCTGGTTTGGTCTGGATGGACAAAGTGCTTTGAAGAAAAAAAAATAGAAATTACTGTTTCATTACTATGTGTGTGGGCTCTGACCTGGGTCACACAGGCAGTGTGAGCACAGCCCATTTGTATCTCTTCTGTCTTCTCCCTCCCATTGTGTTATTCAGTGTCTGCACTCCTTTAAGTGGCAAAATACAATCCACACCATATTGCAGAGCTCTTCAAGATGACCTTTGTAACCACATGCATTTGGACATTGCATAGCCCAAATCTCACATGTTATTAGAGAGCTTTTGGCTTTTAAACTAGAAAAAATTCACTGTTCGGTGGAGAAAGTTTCACCAACTGATAATTCAAGGCAAAGATCTGGATGTGCAGGAGAGATGTGTCCATCTTTGTTCCAGCTTTATAGTCTCACAAGCTGTCTGTGCCTGTTTGTGCACAACACACCACCTCAAGGGTAAAGAAATCTGCAGTGGATTCTCAGAAATGCGCACTGACTGGTGGTGAAGAGCCACCCCCAGAGCTGCACTCCAGAGCTGCCTCAGGAGTGTGCTGGGAGTCCCTGGGGAGCAGCACCAGCTCCCTCCCCCGTGGCACTGCCCACAGGTGCTGTGCATCTTCCTTCACACTGTTCAGAGCTGTGGACACAAAGCTCAGCGGCTGTGAGTCAGCTTCCCCAGTGAGCTGTGATTCACAGCCCTGTCAACCATCTCCAGCCCCTTGCCATGCCTGCCTGGTGGTTTTTCCTCTGCAAAGCAGAGCTTCCAGCACCTGCAGGAAGGAGACATCCACCTGGCTCTCCTCTCCTGCACCTCTGTGCACTGGCTCTTGTCCTCCAGCCAGCAGATAATCCCTGGAAGGAAACGCTCAAGATTGTCTCCTGTTCAGGTTCATATCTCATTCCCCAAACAAGGCATTTCCTCCTTTTACTTCTCCCTTTGTTCTAGCCCAGGCCAAGCAGGTTGCTATCTTGGACTGAATACACCAATGTAGGCATTTTTTAAAGAGACAAAGGCCATGTAATCCTCAAAAGTCATTCCCAGCATCAATTTATGTTGGATCAGCAAGAAGAGTTTAACCTTAATGTATGCACCCATACCAGACTGCAATGTGGAATTTGAAACATGCTTCAAGCAAAATCATCCCTTTCCCTCACTTTTCTCTCACAACTGGAAAAATCATGTTTGCCGAGTTTTTCTTTTCCACAATCAGAATCATGTTTCAGTCACTGATTTTCATTAAACATCTACCATGAAAAATTTCTGTACTATGAAACCCATCTGCTTTGCAGTTCTGACACAGGAAACAAAACTAAAGACAAAACGCAGTCCTGTTCTGGAGAATGAACCAAAACCCGAGAGTCTGAACTCACTCAAATCTCCAGCAATTAAATAAAGCCCTTTGTACAGATGATGATTTTAAGGGAGTTTTTTTTTTCTGTTAAGAACCACATGTTCACTTTGGCATTCTGAGTTGCAGGTATCCATAAGGGAGCAGGCTGCACCTGTACACGTTCACATATATGAGGAAATTGCTTGGATTGGGACTATTGATTGTTTCTGTGCCAGGAAGCTCTGCCACTTGGGAGTTTTAATGTTAGACAAAATAATATTAGTCTATGCCCCTCTGTGTCAGGAGTTTCCACATATAAGTGCCTTGCCACTGCAAAGCTACTTCTCCTCACATGCACAGTTAAATAGCATAAAACACCACAAATCATCAGGAATTATATAGCTGAAGAAGACTAGGTACAAAAAGCTGCTGAAGCTTAAGGACAGAGGTTTTCAGCAGGTGGTATATATAAATAGGACTGTCCCTGCTCTTGGAGGTCACAGAAGGTAACAAAACTAAGCATATTTCTCAGCAGGCTGGAATTCATTGTACAGAGACCCACAGCTCTCCTGGGACATTTTTGGGCAGCCTGCAAACAAGTAAGAACAGATGGAAGAATAGTAAGAATAGTGCTTTAGATGGGTCATTACTCGAGGTATTAACAGCATCAGGACCACTGCTCAGCCCAAAATTTATTCTGAACAGTGGCCATGTCAAGCAGCCTGCACAGGGCTGCCATGGCTACTTGGATCTGCTCCCAGCACAGCACCCATGGGGGATGCCTTGCAAACTCCTGTGGGGAATACCTTTCTCGAGAGAAATTTTGATACTTTTCTCTTAACCTGTTTTTGTCCAGACACCTGCTGACACCAGCAGGCATCACTGATAAGAAATGCTTTTCTTTTGGATGGCAATGATGGATTTGATACAGGAACATCTCTTGTGGGAATGGTTGCCATTCATCTGTGGAGACCATTATGTGCATCCTGCTGCATGTTTCTGATTCTTGGAAAGACACAGAAAATAGCAATTTTGTATAGCTAAAAGAGCTCTGCTGACTGTTGGGGACAATATTTCTCTCCCCCAGAGCCACTGTTGCCTTCAAGGCACCCTTCCCTGAGAAGACAATTAGGAAGAGGTGATTTTCTCTGGCTGTGGGTGTGTTGTGGGTAGCTGGGGACATTTCATTGACATGAGAACTGCTGCTTAGGGAGGGATCGTGATGCTGCCATTTATAGGAACTCATGACTTTTGCAGACTCTACAAGTAGACATCTGCCAGACTGCTGTAATCCTGATGAAAACTGCAGAGACAAAATTCACCTTTCTTTGGCTCATAAAACTAGACCCAGAGCACCTGAAGAGCAAGGAAATATCTACATCTCACTGTAACAGGGCCAGAAGGTCAAGAATATGATCAAAAGCAAGAGCAAAAATAGGCTGGATTCTGTGAGCCAAACATATTGCCACAGCATATTGAGTTTTACCTGATATTTAGAAGCCCATAGAAAAATGTCACCTTCAGGAAATAAAAGGGGAAATGTGTAGATCAATGGGCAATTTTGAGTAGTCTGAAACAAAGAGATAAGAATTAATTGAATTTTTTTTATGGGTGACAGAAGCATTAGCAACATGAATTAGTAGTTCATTGGTGAGTATACTGTGTTTTTGTGTCCTTTGGCAACTCAGTAAGTGAACAGAACATGGCCAGTTTATGAACTGTTATATATATTTATGATTGTCTCATCTTCCCCTTTAAAACACCAGTGTGCTCTGAAGAGTGTCAAATTTAGGTACTGAGTGGAATCTGTATTCATGCTCCCTTTAACCTTTGGATCTCCCCATCATTTCTCCATGCAGATGTCTTTGAGTCACGCTGTCACGGAGCATTCTGCCTTCCTTTCCTCTTCACTTTTCCCCCACAGAACTGTGTTTACTAGTTCCATTGTTCTGGTCACATGGACAAACCAAGCCAATTTCCATCTTACTGCTTACACAGGCTCATGGGACTCAATTACTTCAGCTGCTTCTTCTCTAGTGGCACTATTGGTAATATCCACTTGGTTTTTCATTTGGTTTTGGTATCTGTGTAATCCTTCAGAGACATCTGAATTCAAATACATGAATCCCTTATCCTGCAGCAGTTATGTTGACAGAGGACTACTGAGAACACAACCATCCTCAGAAGCCCTGCTTGAATGTGCTTAGATGTTCTTATTTTTCCAGGTTCTGGGAAACGGTGAGATTTATCATTATGTGTGTGATTCCAATTTTCTATTTCTATTTTCAGATTATAAATCCATAGTTTCCTGACAAGAGGTGCTTCCCAATTTTAATAAAAGTCTGGTTTGATACCACAGTTGCCATGACCTTTGCAGTAAGCAGCACTAGCCATCTTTGCTGTTCTTCTGCTACCCTCAGTGACTAAACCTCACTAAGAAGATGGGATCACTCCAAGGCAGAGGCAACCAAAATTCATAATCCCAGACACTGCCATTTCTAGCTGTTGCAGGTTAGCAGTTTCCTGCCACTGGGGAATGAGCCCTGGGTATTTTAATGGAGAGCCACAGTGACTCCTCTAGCCCCAGTGCTGAGGCTGTTGCGTCTGTCACAACACACTGTGCTTGTCCTACCTGCTGTGCATTGCAGGAATGTGTGACAGTGTGACATAATTCCTCCACGTTATTGTTTCAGTTCTCCAGTTCTGGCCCTTGTTCATGCACTTGGCTCATGGTGGTATTAAGAAAAAGAGCTTCAGCTGGATGTTGCTAAAGAAGGGAAATTTAGTCTTCATTGGCAGAAGCCCTTATTGTGATTATGGTACCTTTCTGCAACATTTTTGTTTGGAAGGTCCTACTATCTGTCTCTAGCATTGTTTCTTGTGTTATTTCTTGGTGACCTTGTGGATGGTACTGTGTGGCCTTCTAGTGCTGTGTTCTTGTAAAACACTGCCACTATTTATCTGTTTTTTCTTCTCAAGGCCTTTTTATTTATTCTGTAATCTGATGCCTCTGCTTCTTCCACGGGATGTCTAAACTGCTGTTTTGGTTTTGGTTGCACAATTCTGGACTTTCCTGGTCAACCTATGTCTGTTTTGTCTTTCTTGTTTTTCCTAGTGATTCTTTTCTTAACTGCCAGTTGTTTCTGGTCTTTTCCCTCATCAAGGAAGGGCTGAAACTTCCCTGGTTTGAACTTCTGCCTGAGTGTCCTGTTGTGCATCCAACTCATGCTTTCTCAAAGGATTTCAATTTTAAGGCTTCCTACAGAGTTTAATCTTTCTGGCTATGATGAAAAAAATCACTAGTCATGGCAGTTCCTGGGAAATTAGAACTAATGAATTATGAAAGTGATAAAGTGTTAATGAGCCTGGTTCTAGAATATAAAAGAAATCTGTTTTTAAACTATGTTCTTCACTAAATATAATCATGTTGTGCAGAACAAAATGTTGTTAAAGAAGACGCAAATCACAAGCTTTTGTACTCTTCTCAAGCTGGGGCTGAGTAGAAGGGACACTCAGTAGAGATGACTGCTCCCCTCTACCCCATGCATGTATTCTGGTGCTAAGAAAGAGAGCTGTCCTCACACCTAACAGCCACAGGGGTCTTGTCCACTCCACTGTGCTTTGGCTTATCCTCATTCACCCAAGAAGATGGGCAGCACCTTGGTGTCCACTGAGATTTTATGCCTTCAATTCAGCATAAAACCCTGGTGCTGCCTGGTCTCATTGTCTCTGCTGCAGGATGCTTGAGCAGGAATGTGTTAAAGGCATTTTGTTGCCCTGTTTCCTCCTCATTGCAATCAGTGTTTCAGCAGGGGATGAGAGGGTGCCTGTCACAGGTACTTCAAGCACAGTCAATTCAGCTAAAAGAAAAGTGTCACAGTTCCTCCGTGTGTTCCTTAAAGGTATCCACGTGAATAGCACTGCAGCTATTTCAGAGATTAAGAGCAGAGCTCATGCTGGAGAGCAGCTGTTCAGTTTCAAAGCCCTTGCCTTACTTGTTAGATCCTCAACCCCATATCCCCTTTCTAGGTATGGAATAAACACCTTAAAGTCGGTGGAAATTCCACTGTTTCTTCAGCCAGAGGCTGGGGAGATCCAGAACTTCTTCTCAGGGGAATTCCCAGGTCCAGATGTCAATATGAGATACAGCTGGAGTTTGAGATGTAGCCACATGGGGTCTGTTTTTGCAGGAATAAGAGAGGAAGCACAGCTTTTCTGGAATACTGAGGACTGAGAGGGCTCCCAGGGACACCCAGGGGAGTAGGATAACACATTATATCAATGTAGTCCCTGCAGTAAGCAGCTGAGCAAGTGTTGGGATCACTGCTGGAGAAGTCACATTTTTGCAAGTCCTTCAGCATCCACTCAAACATTACAATGGCAGTACAAGGTTTATGCTGCCCAGCTGCCCATTTAAACTGTCAGGGCTGAGGCCCATGGCTGACAAGACAAACTGCATATAGATACTTGTAAGTTACTCTCAAAAGGCAGATTTCTTTGGTAAAACTTTGTGAAGCAAATGAAGCATTCAGATATATAGGGGTCTCCCCTTTGCCTCATGTAACAGGAAACAATGCTATGATTTGAAATTCTGGGGATTTAGTTCGTAGCAACAATCTCCAGGTTATATGGGTAATCTAGAGAATCAATCCTTACAAGAAAAATGTATCCTATCACACAGATGTATTTTATTAAAACACATTTTTCTCCATTTACTTTGGAGAAAAGTTTATTTCTCTGGCTCTGAGATACATCATGAAGTATCATAGCACTGAGGTTATTCATACAGAAAAAGGAAGTTTGCTGAGTGTTTTAAGGGAAGCCATCCAGTATTAAGAATTACATTCTGTGGGAGAGACTTCCAGGAAGAAAAGCCTTTCCAAATAAGACAATTGCCTTATGAGTGATGAAAAGGAATAACCTCTTCTGAAATGGCGGAGGTCAAAAGGGTGGACAGAAAAAGGAAAAACATTGCACTTCTGCTGCCTAGAATTGCAATCCCACCTAGCTGTCAGCCTGGTGAATGAAGCTCTTCTGTTTCCTGCCTCTCAGTGGGACAGATTGCACTGTCACTGACTTTGAGGGTCCTACTCAAAAATCAAAGCATGCGGTCCTTAATGCCCTCATTCCACTTCAAACAGTATCTTATTTACCTCATTTACAAATCTAAACTGTTGTTTATTAAGCTCTGTAAGATCTTCAGATAGCAAACACTGTCCAAGGACAAAATTATAATTTGTTTCAGTTTAGCCACGGAGACAAGGGCACTTGTATTATGGGTACTGATTTAGAGTAGCTGTTTTAAAGCCAGTAAGCTTTTTGGGTTGTGTTCAAGGTACTAAGCAAAGCAGGGTAAGACAATATTATCCTAGAACAGCACGCATAGTCTCTAGCTCTGATTACACACAGATTCTGCATTATGCCTCTTGGGAGTGAAAAATAAAGCCAAAAAAAAAACCAAAAAAAAAGCCAAAGTAAGGATTAACAAAGCTAACAGGACCCTGAGGGCTTCTTTCCAACAGGCTTTTCCTACAATCCCATCAGTTTAAAGCTTAGAGTAAAAATGAAAGTGTTTGTATGGAGAGAGGGGACGTAACTCTTAAGGATGAGAGCTTAAAAAAAAAAAACAGAATAAAGCTACCCGCTATAAGCAACCAGAATGTTTCCAAAACAGCTTGCAAACCACACAGAAACCTGGCACTGTTACATCTCGAAAAAGCAGCTGCACAAGTGTTTTATGTTTTAAAATAAGCAGTGTGTCAAAGGGATGTGGAACCCAGCTCAAATGAGCAGGACTTGGTGAGACTTTCTGCTTTCCTTGTGCATGTCTGCATTTAGAAGAGAAATTATGGACTTGCACAACAGGTTATAAAATGTGTCCTCATACTGTGTTTTACAATATCCCCCATGCCCGTGGTCACTATTCTTGCTAAACCAAAATTCTGGGCTCCCAGTTCCCAGCAGTCTGCTGAAGGGGAGCTCCTTGATTCTAACCCAATTTTCAGGGTTAACAGTGATGTGGATAATGAAGAACTCATCCTTGGCAGACAGACTGATCTTGGGAAGATGTCTAGGTTAGACATCCTTAGGGGACTAGAAATCATTCAGTGCCTTATCTCAAATCAAACCATAGACAGCAGACTAGACAAAGATAATGTCTCCTGTGTCCTTATTACAGCCCACACAGAGGTGGCCTTTGGCCTGGTGCTGCCTGTGGAGGCAGATGAGATCCAGCAGGAAGCAGCAGCAAAACAGCACTTGCAGAGCTGAAGGTCAGGGCTGGGGCAGAGCTGCCCATGCCATGGAGCCGAATTGCTCAGTGGGAGGTTTTTCATGCCAAGAAGCTGCGTAGGTGATGGTCGACTTTTCTCACTAATGAGAATCATACACAAACGGGAAATTAGCCCATGCAGAGCCCTGGGTGATGCAGGCAGATTGTTATCTGTGTCTGAGAGAGGCTAAGCTGAAAGTAACTAGGGTAGCTTTACATCTTACAGGCAACAACAGGAGCCACATTAAGAGACAACATTCATCAGCCTATTCTTCTTAACAGCAAGGTGTCTGCCACCCTGAAAAGAGTTCTTTACTCCGAGGAAAACAGGAGATGAGCTGCATGCCCAGAGGCCTCCTTATGCACAATTAAACTCCTTAAAATGTGAATCTTAAGGTTAACTACATATTCTGCTTTTCCAGTCTCCCCTGCTAAAAATACACAAACTTTTCATCATCAGTTTGCTAATCCTTGGAAAAAAAGTGGTCTTGGACAAGTTTTGCTGCTGAAATGTATGATTTGCTTAATTGAGATGGAATCAGTCAGTTTTGGGGAAAAAAGGGAAGAGGGATCTTCTGTCCCAAGGGTGTTGATAACTTGTTATTTTTTCCAGCACATTTCTTCTTTTTTTCGGGCTTGTCAGGCTCAGAGCTGACAACAGTTTCTTACTTTGCCTCAATCACATGCTCCATCATGCAACAATAAAGGAAAACATTTCTCTTAAGTAAATTGGAAAAATTGACTATCCACACGGCACAGCAGCAGAGCTGCCTGTCAGGCTATACAAAAAGCATACAGAAGTCTGAATAGCTGTGTTGATACCTCAGTGCTGAACACTATCAAGAGCTTGGCAAGCAAAAGGTCTCTCTGCAGCCCAGGAAATACAGGGCTGGCCAGGAGCTGGGCTTGTTCAGGGCTGGTGATGCACAGCTGGCCAAGCCCCTTCAGCAACCTGTGCTTCAGCCCTCAGCTTGTAAAATAGGTGCCTTCCTTCAGAAAAGTCAGCTGAATTCAGCTTGGCAGGGAAGGGAAAGGGCAGCTCGTCTTCCTGCTGCCAGCAATGCTCTTCCTCTGGAAGGCCGGCTGTTATGATGCAATTTGGCCACAGTTTTGCACTGACTTCCCACCCATCCCAACAGTGCTTTTGCCCTGCCTGCAGCCTCCTCTCCTGGCACCATAAAGCAGCTCTGATGGGCTCCTGCCTCTGTGGTCAGCCTAGAACACACTGGAGGCTCACAGCTATTCAGCACTGCAGGCTGTGAGCCCGTCCTTGGTCACCTGCTGGCCCTTTCCAGCTTGCTCTCAGACCTCTCTCTCCAGTCTGCCACCAACCCTTCCCAAAGTCACCCGTAGCCCCTCCAGTCCCTTAGCACTTTCTTCTCCTTTCCAGACTTTATTTCACATCATCCAGCACATGGTAACACCTCTAGGGAAGCAATGCCCCACCACACTGTCCTGCTTTCACATCGCTACATCCACACTGCTCACTCCTTCCCAGCCATAACCTGCATGAGGCACAGAAATACAGGGACCACAGGAGCTGCAGGGCACGGACACGTGCTGCTGACAGAGGAGGAGTGGAAAGAGCTCTTCTTATGACAGCAGTGTCAGCACAAAGTTACAGCCTGGACTCACATCAAACCTGACTCTTTCCTCCCCTCAGGACAAGGCCCACACTATTTTCCATCCACTTTACTTGTACCCATGAGGGTGCAGTACCTTAACTACTTAGCTCCTGGGACTACTCATGTTTTTGTCTTATATACATAAATATATATTCAGTGAAGTCATATTCTGTAGTGAATTTGAAGATGCTTAATAACCCCCTTGCCTGTATACAAGTCTCCAGGGAAGTTCATGAGGTGGCTGCCAAGTCAGTTCCCTCTTTGCTTTATCACTGAATGGCAGGATCAGTTATCTAAAAATCCCCACAAAACCCAAAACCCAAAAAACACCACCTTGATCTTTTCACTCTGTAATGTCAAGCTCAGCCTCTCATCTATTCAGAGGAAATCAATGCTATAAATAGTCCTACTCTGCTTTCATGCCTTAGTTTATAGAATTAAGTGTTCTTTTTTCCGGTGTTGAAAGCTGCAGGGCTTCCACTGAAGGAGTTTCCACAAACTATTTTGTTTAAAGTGACCATTTGAAAAAGAACTGTGGTACCATTACAGTGATAACAGAAGTAACCAAATATACTTTCTGATGGGCCCTTCTGCATGCAGTCTGATGAGCCAGAGATTATTTTGAGGGGTTCAGCCTGGGATGGGTGAAATGTACATTTCCTCCTTGGATTGTCCCACACCAACAGAAATTTCCCTTTAACACCTGTGGGACAGTCCAGGAGCATTGCAGGGCTGGTAAATGCACATTACAAAGTCTATTTCAGCCTGCAGCAAGCTCAGCTCTCCAACATGCCTAGGGGCATATGATGACCTCTATGGGGCATTACTTGGCATTTTGAAGTACGTTGAGGTACCTGATATGGGTTAACTGCAAATTAGCACTGATTAAATAAACTGAGCACATTCTGTCTTTCCCTATACACAAAGGGAGAAGAAGCTGAAGCAAGGAAGGTTATGGGTTTTGGGGAAATCGCACTAGTACAGAAAATATTTGGTTTATTTATTTTTTTCCCCACTATCCCTCTGTAAATCTTAGCAGTAGTTCTCCAAGAACCTGGCCCTTAGAGAATGAGAACTGCTGTCTGCCCTGAGCTTGCCCCCAGCCTGACTCAGTATCTCTGGCTGGTTGCCTCTCATGGGATCCCTCCGGCTGGCAGGGACACCAGGAGGTCTCTAGCCCAAAACCCTCTAAAACCAGGGCCATCCATGAGGTCAAACCAAGTCACTCAAGGCTTCATCCAGCCCAGACTTCAAACCCTCCCATGAGAATCTGCAAATGCTACCCAAATAAATGTCTTCATCTTAGAAGTCAGGGTCAGGTATGCCATCAGTTTATTCACTTTTTCACTATTAAGTGAAAGATCCCATCTTTCTGACCTCAGTCTGTACCACAGATTTCTACCTCTTCCATCTTCATTCTAGTTCAGAAGGCATCCAAAATAAATGCAATTAAAATTAATTTTAAACTGGCAGATTGTCTTCTTATAGGTTGTTTTCCTATGTTTTCTGTTTTCTGAGTATTTCCAAAATGTTAAGGTTTTTCTCTGCATTTGTGATAGTTACTTTTCTTTCTGGGAAAAAAAAAATTCTATCTTCACTCTACTTCCTAATTCCAGGAGGCAGAGTGTTAGCAAAAAGACTTGCAAAACTGAGGAAGCTATTGCAAGAGCTGTCAACACTTCTACAAAAATATACATATCACAAAGTTCATCTGCACAACTGGCCACTCTCATTAAAGGAGCTAAATTGTGAGCAGGCTGCAGTAACAAAGCTATCCTCCTATTTTTTCCCATGACCTCATTTGTGCAGAACTTCAATGTCATTCACGTGGGAAAATACCACCTGACCATTCTGTGACATGTTAGCAGCATGTACTTTAGTCTCTGAGTTTGTTAATCCAGCCTTGGCATTACGTATTAAAATAAACATTAACAAAATTAAACAGGGAAATCTGCCATAAATGACCATATTTGGCCATATTGGCTGGGGAGCCAGCAGAGTGCAGAGGCAAGTCCATTGTCAGCATCTGAAAGGGTTTGAGCCAGCAGAGATCATCGGCTGAGTTGTTCTTACTCAATCTGCCTCCTCTTCCCTGCCCTGTGAGTGAGTGTCCTCACACAGCACTGGGACCCACTGACCAATGCAGGGACACAGGCAGGAATTTGTCTCCTTCATATCTGAGCTCTGCCATCATGCCAGGCATGCCACAGCCCTCACCTCAGGCTAGCTGGGATGTAAAGACCAGGGCTTTCAGCAGCTTTGCTTAGAGCTAAGCCTGCAAAGATGAACAAAGTCCATGGTCCTGTTGCTCTAATGCCCCTCTGTAAACATGCTGCTGCCTGATTACTGTCGTTTAATTACCTGTTACTTAATTACCTGTTAATTAATTATCTGTTACTGTTACAGGACAGTCAGAATGACTGCACATGTCCTTTTTATCCTGTGCAAATGGCATTATTCTACAATAAAAAACTGGAGTTTTTTCCCCATATGCTCTTGGGAAGGAGGAACAGCAGCGTTGAAGTGACAAGTGATTCTGTAATGACTGATGAAGTTACTTTGAGAGTAAAGCTTGCTTTCACATCTTTATACTGCACCTATTTGGGATCATTAAGGCAAGGAAGTATATTGTGAAATCTTAGCCCTTAAGTAATCTTTTCCAGTTGATTTCACATTTCCTAACATCCAGCATGGAAAGGAACACCTTTGCTCATCTAAGTTCCTGTTTGGCCTTCCTAGCAAGACCTGCCTTCCTGCTGCCTCTGTACCTGGTGTAACTCTTCTCTCTGTCCTGATGAACAGAGTTCACTGGCAGATGTTCACTAGTGGATGTACAAAGTGGTCAGATCCTCATAAACTTTCATGGCAAACAGGTAAAAGCAGTTGGAGAATTAACTAGGCAGGTTAACCTGCTGCTGTGTGTTTTACTTGAGTTGTTATCCTTCTCTAAATCCCCACTGTCTTGAGCATTTCCTATCAAACTCCAGTTTGCACTTCCTGGGCTCAGTCTGACTTTAAGAAAGGTCAAATAAGGTGACCAGGGCAGACATTGGATTTCTTTATCAACATCGTTTTTGCCACCAGAGTTGCAATTTTACAGCAACACTTGGTGATTGCTCTTGAACTGCTTTGGAGTGCAGTAATTGCCTGCACCTTTTCTTTCAAGGTATATTGTGGGTCCTTACCACAAGCTCATACCACATAGCCTGGAGTGCAGCTGCTGTCCATAAACTAGAAATTGAGTATAAGCTACCGTGTCCAATGGCACCGTGTCTCATCCTTCAAAGAAGGAATTAATCGTGTTCTAGACATTTTTGTATTACTTGGAGATATTTTATTTTGGTTTTCCTATTTGATTTTGCTAAGGTTATTTCAAGACCTTTGTTATACTCCAGCTCATTCAGAGTTGGTCTCCAGAGAAGCTGGGAGGGTCAGAGTATGGAGATTTTTAGTTTAAATCTCACAATTTTCCTCTGATAAATAAAATAACCACACCCCACACAAGACTTCTCTTCAAACCCCTCCTTCAGCTGTTCACTCAACGATTTTGGGGGGGGGGCTCAACCCAGCCTGGGCCCCATGTTTTGTAAAAGATGTTTCTGAACAGTTATGTCTGGTGGCAGATTGTCCCCTGCAGGTACAGCTTAAATAAGGAACAAGGACAGCAACTCCACATGATGGGCTCATTAGCTGCCTCCAGAAAATACACCTCCAAGTGAGCAAAGCCAGTTGCAGCAATGGGGGAGGCAGGACCATGATTACAGGGGATGGGCAGCCATGGCAGGATAAGGCCAGCCTCAAACCCCTTAGAACATGAACCTGAAGAGTTCAGGACTGACTTGGCAAATCAATTTCATTATTATTTCTGAAAAAAAAAAACCCAAATAATACAAGCAATATGTTCTTTATTCAGTGAAATTGCAGATACTTCTGTTAGTCCCATTTTGCTTCCTTGGAAAGGAATCACATCCTCTTTTTTATTCCTGTACAGAAGAGCTTGGAAAACAATTACTACACATTCCACACCAAAGCATATGTAAAAGACTCCTGAGAAGTATGTGATCAACACATGTGTTTTGTGAAATCAAATTACTTTTGGCTATTATTCACTAAATTTCCCAGAAAGAAAGAAAACATTAACCTCGGTTTATGGTGCTAGAGCATTCCTGTATTAAAGGACTTTACCCCCCTGGCAGGAGTCTTCATAACTCTTTGTGAAAGTAAAAGCTACTGTCACTACCTGCACCACACAGTCTATTGTACTCAGATGCTTCTTCCAAGCCCTGATTATATATTGCTTCAGAAATGCGCATTTACTTCAAACATCTGATTCTTTCCTTTTTAATACTGTTACACTAGAGCTGAAGTCAGCAGGATGACTTCTGACAATATACATGGAGAGGAGGGGGAATTAGGGCCTGAAGTTGCCACCAGCTTGCTGAGAAGAGCCAAGGGCAGGAGTCAGCTGAGGAAGAGGTGCTCAGTTTGTGAGGCTGAGGGTCCATCATGGAATGAAGCAGAAATAAGGGGTGACTTTCAGAACAGAAAGTGCACAAAGTAGTTGAGATTTTAGCAGGGATTGAGAGGCAGCTTCCAGCACTGCATCTCTAAATGGTAGAAATCTCGTAACAAGCTTTAGGTCTGGGAGATTTCCACTGTTTTGAGTAAGATGTAAGGGATCCTTTAGGTTGAGCTTAAAACCAGAGAGATCCAAGGCACTGAAACATGACAGGTTTCTCAACTTTCTGATGAACCATGTGGTACCTGGCATCTGCTGTTTGATCTCTACTATAGCTACTGATGTCACCAGGATTTAGCTTTCTTGTGTCTGGAGGAATTACAACCAAAAAGAAAGAATCAGAAGAAAAATTTTTAAATCCATTCTCCTGTTCTCCATAAGGGCTACTTCACAGAAGAGGTGAAAATTTCCCACAAGGAAAAAAAAGGAAAGAGGTTTCATTTCTTGATTCTCTTACCTAGTGGGCTCTTTGGGGATTTCCACTTAAAAAGTAAAACAATGAACCACTATTATTTGGCAGTGCAATGCTAAGAAGCTTCTGAGGGTTTTTTGTACTTTATTGAATGGCCATCTCTATACAAAACCCAGGGGCTGGGCAACAACCTCTGTACCATCATCATGATACCAGGGAAAGCCTCCTCAGATGCTATCTGAAAAGTAGGAAGGAATAAGAATGGCTCTACAAACAGCCAAGGACAAGAAACAGCTGGCAAGGTGCTTCAAAATAGCAAGCTGGTTGCAACCTGAATTTTGCTGGGTTGCAACTTGAATTTCGACTGAAGGAAGCCTTTCCATAAAATCAGAATGATATATATCTAGGCAAATTCAGATTTCAGTTTACATCTGAATGCATCATCTGTGTAGAGCCTAACAAGTTCAAATGAGGTAACGAGAAGAATTTGTTCCCAATTCTTCAAAACCTTTGGGAGGAGCCAGCTCTCAGAAAGGGACAAACAGCTCTCTGTGGGGCATGTCACACAGATCATTGCTTATGTGTCAGCTCAGAAAGGAAAGAGGGATTTTCTGAAGTTAAAGAACAGATGTCTGGAAAAACCCTGCCTGTCCACAGTGGCCCTCCGGCTATGCAGCTGGGGTGTTTTATGCATTTTCAGGAGTCCAACACTGAACATCCAACTTACTTGCATTCCACAGCAAGAGAGCATCTCTGGGGGTGCTCAGAGCTCTCCCACCCTGACACTCACAGAATACCAGGGATGAGTGAAGGGCATCATTAACCTGAGGCAATCCAGATGTACCAGGTTACCTGCCAAGGAAGCTCAATTTCTAAATTCTTTTAAAGCATTTGGAAAACCTTAAATTTTGTTTCTGAAGAAAGTTTAGAAGACAGTGGAGTAACATGGTTTAAAAGCGAAAGTATTAATTATTTCATTAATTATATACCTATATAATTAATTATATAGGTATATATAATTAATTATATAGGTATATATAATTAATATACCTATATATTAATATAATTAATATATAATACCTGATTGATTCTATATAATTATATAATTATGTAGAATCAATCAGGTATTAGATTACTCTGTGACAGAGAAGAGTTATCATCTCCCCTTGCACTTAGATACAGTCCTTTGGGTTTATTTACAAGAACTCAATTAAATTTATTTAGAACTTATAAGCCAGGGTACTTACCCTTAATGAGAAAGGAAGCAAAAGAGTGACCATGTCTGTACCCAGTGTGTTCTTGTCAAAATAGTGCAGGATGAAAAACTGAGAGTCTTTCTACCAACTGACACTCAACGCTGGCAGAACTCAAGCTAAAAATAATGTGAATATGCACCATAGGAATGCATGAGCCTCATGGCTGCTGGGATTTCTGCACGTGAGGGCAGCTCTCCTGCTTTATGAATGAGAGCTGAATTTTAATTATCCTTCTCTGTTTACTTTGCAACTTGTATGAAAGTGGTGGAAACTGATTTAATTCTCATTTCTACCAGAAAGCTTGTCTCCCAATACACCCTTTGCATTAAGTTAGTGATAAATTTAAAAAAGCAAGCAAGTCTGAAAAGTATGGCAGAAAAGTCTCTCGAGACAGGCTAGTTCAGTGACATTTTTGTTCTACATTTTACTTTGCCTGTCCTCAAAGAAATCAGATTTTATGGCATAGGACATGAGTCAAGAAGTAACATTTCTATAAATGATGTTTTTTTATGATGGCAGGATTTGATTTTTTAACTTTTATCCAAAGGGCTTGATTCATCAAAAAGCAATTCCCCACCATGCAAAATCTAAGTCCTAGGTCAAGTTCAAATAGCTAAATAAGGAAAAGGTTTCCCTACCCCGCAGCTAACCCTTGCCCTTGTACTCTTAATTGAACACCTGAAGTGGCAAAAGTTGTTCCTGCTCTCACACAGGAGCACTGAGCACTGAACATCTCTGAGCTGGCTGCTCCCAGGAGCAGGCAGATGAGAGGGAAAGCTTCCTGGGGGATGCAGGAGCCAGACAGACAGCTGTGCCCTGTGCAGGAGCAATGCTGTGGCAGCCTGTGGTCTGGGCTTGAGATTAGAACATCTGAAGAGATTCAGTTGTCTGTCTGGCTTTAAAGTCTGTTTACAATGCAGAGGTATGCAAAGAAACACAGGAGAAGGAAAGACTTAATTTGAGCAACTGTCAAAATTAATTTGAACAGGGGGAAAGAACTGTTGCAACATTGATCTGCAGAAACACAATTGTTTTAGCAGAGAATAAAACAGTTCATCTGGGGAGCTGGCTTTGGGACAGAGCTCAGTGACAGAGGAGTTAGATGTGTTCAGATAAATAAATAGTGTGAAGTTATTTGTATGAACTCCTTTGAGTGCGTGTTTCTATGACTGTCCTAAAATCCATGTGTTTACAAATATTCATTTGAAAGTGGAAATCATATGCCTTACACATCCATTTGCACGGAAGGCTGCATTAGAGCTGGCTGACTGTGCCCTGGGTTAATTTTCACTTGCTCATGGCAGACTCAGCTATCCAACTGGGAACAGCACCTTTACCACCAGCTGCGGGACCCACCTGCTTCCCTGCTTGGCTTTGAAAACAAACAGCTTGGGAGTAACTTGTTGCTCAGTGTGACTGTACGAGGTGCATGAAAAGGCAATGTAGCAAATGTCAGATGACTGCTGACCCCCAAATTCAGTGGCTTAAAGAGAGACTGAGTCAGTGAGTTAACAAGGCTCAGTCTGCCAATGCTTTCCACTTTCCTTAGGGCTTCCACCTGGTGAAAGGCAGCTCCCCTCGCTCGATCAAAGTGCTGGCCTCCTCATCTGGAGGTGCTTTATTTCCCTGTTGTGAATCTGTAAACGATAACAGAAGGTACAGAACCACAGGGGAGCTGAGGTAAAGCAGCTGCAGGAAATATTAACTGAACTACATCATAAAAGCAAGATCTGCTGCTGGTCACAAGAGGAACCTGCTCAGTGCAAGTGAGATTACATAAATATTGGTGATCACAAGAAGACTCAGTACAATAACCAGAGCAAGACCAAAAAATGTAAAGACCTTACTTGATTTTTCTTCTTTAATGTTGTACTCCAGCACACCAGGAGCCTCGTTCTGCACCGGCAGGCGGACTGCAAGGACCATGTTTTTCACATTACCCTCTTTCCTAACTAAGAATATCTGAAAAAGGAGAAAAGAATCAAGAGCTCAGCTACATTATGTGAGCTCCTAAACTATATTTTAGGTAATGGCAATGTAGATTTTATCAGTACAATCCACCTTTAAACAGCCTTATTTTAGCTTCGTTCCACTTAGTTAGGCTTTATACAACAAAAATAATGACTAAAAGGACATTTCATCTGGGTGAAATTCAGACCTGTGAAGGAACTCACAAAGTTTCTATGCGTCACTGCTGTCCCACTTACACCTAAAGCAAATTATTTCACTAACTGGAGAGTATAAAACTGCACTCACAATTTAAGTGATGCTCCTTACATCAGCACCCTAAATCACAGATGACTGACCCTAGAATGTCTCAGTCCAGATCTAAAGCAAGGCAGTCACTTGTGCATTGAGTCATTAAGGACTTGAGTGTCTATGAGTGGAACATGGGGCCAAGGGCTCTGGTGGCCACAATGTCCACAGCAGAGCTTTTTCACGGGGCCAGAAAATCATTCAGGCTGGCAGGTACACTAGGAGGACTCTTCTCCAGTCCCCTGGGTGAAGCCATGAGACCAGACCAAGTTTCTCAGGGCTCTGTCTGTACAAGTCTGGAGAATCTCCAAAGCTGGAGACTGCACAGCCACTCCTGGCAACTTGTCCCACCATTTACTGTCCTCACAGGGAGACAATGCTTCCCTGTACCCAGTCTGAACCCCTCTGGTTTCAGTGTACACTGTCCTCTTGTCCTCCCACCCTGCAGGGATGAGCACAGCCTGCCTTCATCTTCTCCATGATCTCCCTGCAGGTACCAGGGGTTGCTGTGTGCTCCCCCTGAAGTTGTCCTCTGGCTGAACAAACCCTGGTCCCACAGCCTCTCCTCAGTGGGTCTGTGCCCAAACCCTGGTCCCACAGCCTCTCCTCAGTGGGTCTGTGCCCAAACCCTGGTCCCACAGCCTCTCCTCAGTGGGTCTGTGCCCAGCTCACTGCCCACCATCCCGACAGGTCCTTTCCCTCAGAGCTGCTCAGCCAGGCAGTGCCAGTCTGGTTTGCTGCCAGGGGTCTGCCTTCCCTGGGGCAGAGCTCTGCTTTTGCCCTTGTTGAATTTGGGAACCCGCCCTGTCCCCAAAAGCTTGTCTAAGATCTGTCAAGGGATTGTTCAAACGTGTTCAGTGGTCCTGAAATCACAGAATCAATCAGGTTTGAAAAGACCTCTGAAATCATCAAGTCCAACCAACAACTGAACACCACCATGTAAACTGCACGGTGGCACTGAGTGCCACATCCAGTCCCTCCTTAAGCAGCTCCAGGGATGGTGACTCCACCACACAGAGCTGATGTACCTGAAAGGAAATCTGGAGATCATCTAGTCCAACCCTCTTGCTCAAAGATTGATAAACTACAGCAAAAAAGATTGGTCTGGCTCAATCCCATCAGGTATTCAAAAACATTGGTAAGTGGCCCCTGAGTATTTAATTGGACCCAGTGGAACTATTGGAGCCATTGTGCCCCACCAATGACACCAGTGGAATTTATTTAAAAAAAAAAAAAAAGAAAATAGAAACAAAGAAGAAATAAGACAAAAGAAAGTGGAAAACAACAAAATATAAAATAAAAGAGGGGAAAGAAGATAAAAGAAATAAGATAATGGAAAAATGCCTCATTTTTTGTATTGTGTGAGATCCTAAGTGTGTGTCTAATTAAAGCTCATTGTCAGGGTTATTTTTAGCTCGTATCTTGAAGGTGCAGATACAAAGTAATCTTCACCTTCATCTGTTCTTTGATAATAAGCTTAGGCAGAAGAGAGTCAAGGTATTTTTAAAAAACTGAATTAAAAAAATCAAGCTAATTTTTTTGTCTGGATATTAATATTAGAGAGAGACGTTTGAGTTGATAAAATAATTGGTCAACTGTAATGTATGTAAATCTATCAAAAAACCATTAATTTCTTGGACAGAGGTATTTTTTTAAAAGCTTGTCTAGAAGCCAGGACTTTTCCCTGCATGAGTCCCAGTCACAAGGGCATCTCCAGTCACTTTGAAGCACTCATGTTGAACACAGCTTTGGGGCAGCTTCACAGCCTCACACAGTGCTGTCAGCTTGGCCTCTGAGTTCAGAAGAAATGGAGCCACAGGGGCTCAGGTCCACCAGCAGGGCAGAGAAAATGCAAATAAACACACAGGTGTATGCTAACTTAACCAGGCTGATTTCTAGTGCAGGGCAGCCCCCACCTCCTGTCACAGAAAGTGCCTGCAGGTAGGAGGCAGGGAGTATCTGCAGGGAGAGGCTTCCCTTGCCCAGGTCCTACCCACATGGCAGTGCTGTCCCTCTAACTGGGACTGGCAGACAGCACCATCTCACACTCCTTCATCTGAAATTTAATCTAAGCAACAAGGGAAACGAAACCTGGAAATGAATCACTTCTTTTTTCCTGATCAGCACGCCTGGTTGCCATGGATCCAAAGGCTAAAATTGGACTATGGCTGTTCAGAGAAGTAGGAGGTGGGTTTTCTGAGCCGTGCTTAACCCTACAGCCTGAGTCAGGGCAGGTGCTGAAACCAGACTCCTTTATTTTCACCACAGGTGGGAATGGTGCTGCCTCAGTTTCAGGTGGGCTCAGAGAGGGCAGGAGATTCTGTCCTTGCTGGGAACACTCTTGATGCATCACCTCTTCTCCTGCCTGCTTCCCACTGCAGCTGAAGCCTGTGCCAAGGACAGGGTGAGAAGGAGGAACAGAGACAAGAGGTTTCCCCAAAGCCACCCAGAGGTGGGGAACTCCCTTCCTGCAGGAAATGGATAATGGCTGAGGAGGCTTGGGGCCATACATGGCTACATCACACACAGTCATGCACATCTCCACTTACAGACAGAGCAGAAAAACAAAGAGAATTATTTGCTCAGTCTGTTTGAGAAGTCTGATTTGGGCTGTGGTGCACTGCACAGCCCAGGCTGCCCAGGTGAATCCCACTGGAGGGTGTCACTTGGCTGTGCCAGCATTTAGCCCTGGCATAGACTGACTCAGCCAAGGGATGGGGCCAAAAATCTTCAGAGCAGGTGTGCTTCAGCTTCAGCTGAAGGGTAACCTTCAGCTCAGGGTATTTGCACCTGCCCTTCCCAAAGGATCCAGCCAGGACATCTAGAGCTTGCTATGCCTCACCTCTCAGACCACAGGAAAGGGGAGCAGCTCCCTTTACCACAGAGCTGTTTTCCTTAAGCAAGCTCTGAGCTTTGCACAAGTGTGTAATTTTCTAATGCTCAGTTTATGCAAACCAGATACCAATTTTTGCAATAAATGACTCCCAGTAGCTCCCTGAATTTAAGGGCCTTTTCTTCACAGATTTTTTTCATTGCTCCACATTAGGATAATCACCATACTTTTGGGTATGGTAGTGAATAGGGAGCCATCTCCATGAATCTACATGGTAAGCAAATAAAACCAGAGATAAAATTCCCTGTTTTCCCAAAACCAATATATCTGTCTCGTGCTGTTAAGAGAAGTAAAACATCAAACGGTAATGGAAACAGAGAGCAGTCTGCTAAATACTTTTGCTTCCACATGAAAAAAAGCACTGCTCTCCTAACCAAGGACAGGAAATGTGGTTGTCTGCAGTGAAACCGCTTTGGACTTACCCCTGCTGTTTCTTTGCCAAGGATCGCCCCAGCCATTTCCTGGCTCATGTTCAGCTGAAGCCAGACAGGACACGTCTTGATGAGTTTGTCAAGGATGCTGATCCCTGGAAGCTGGAGGCAATTTCGCAGAGCAGTGGCCTGATGGAGATTGGTCTCTTTTCCCTCTTCACTGGTATCTCCAGCAGGGCTGAAACACAGCAAGGGAGTCCCTGGTGAGCAGAACTGCACACGGAAAACTTGGGGGTGGTAAGGACTGTAAGTGCAAACACAGAGGCAGACACAGGGGCACTGAGACGTCAGGAATGCTTCTTGAGGGGCATCAAACCAAGGCACATTGCCATGCCAGCAGGCTGGCAGGGTGCTCTGTGCTGAGCTCTGCTGGTTTGGGCTCACCCATGGATGCTGCCGAAGCTCAGGTGCCCACAGACACAGGGCAGGGATGCACAGGGGCTGCCAGCGCTGCACAGGGTTGAGTGTGGCTGTCCCCTGGATGCCACCCTCCAGCTCAAGGGTCTGAGAGATGTTCCATGGCTTCAAAGGCAGCAGAGGAGTCCCTGCAGTCTAATGGCAGACTGGTGTTAAATACTGGCTTCCAGCTATGGTGCTGATTTGACAAAGTATTTCTGCATGTGCTTAGCATTGCAGTGGAAATACTTGTGCTGAAAGTTCTGGTCACAACTGGCTAAGGCTGTGGACTCATGGGGATATGGGCTAGTCATTAATTTGATTAATTGATTTTACATATAAAGAAAATGTAAGAGAACATACACAAAAAATGTTTTGCTGCACTGATTTTTTGCTTAGATATCAGAACTGAGGAGGAGTCTCACTTCTGATTTGGTCTTACATCAATTATTTTTCCTTTTCCTTTTATTTTTAAAGATACAGATCTTAAGGTGCTACATTTCAAATATGGTCAGTCTTAAACTACTAAAAGAGAGTCATTTCAAAGGTCTGACCTAACACAGCAAGTCTGTCTCAAAAGTCAGTTTATGTAAAAATAGCCTTTCAAACCCCAAAAGCAACACAGAGGTTTTATTTTTAGTAGTTTTTTTTCTTTTGCAACCCGTCACAGACAGCTTTCTTAGAAAATACAGGTGCTTTTGAAATTCCTGTTGTAGATTATGGGTATTAGCTCACAGAATCTTGATTTTAATCAATCTTTTTTTAAGATCATAGTCAAGACAGTAGGAATGAGAGAATTGTGCTTTAAAAAAAAAGCAAATTGAAATAAGTGAAACTCTCTCTTTACTTGTGATAAAAGCCCACCTTCTCACAAAGCTGAGGGAATTTCTTTCAGATTTAACAGCGTGGGATTTTAATCAATATCATCTGAACACACAGAATAAAACAATGGAAGACAGCTTTTGGAAGTTAACCTTATTCATCTCTCGGGTTTTTTCTGCAGGAGAAACAGCAACAAAAAGCCTAGTAACCATGTGAAAGGAAAGCATGTGTTGATGGCAATATTCATACTCAGTAGTGGGAAAGAAGTAATGAGTTGAAGGGAAAGAAAGTTGAGTTATAATGAAATATTCCATAACCGCAAAAGTTACTCCCCTAATTAGTCACACAGACATGAACCTGATCTTGTCAATGAAGTGTGAAATCAAAAGGAAGCCAATGCTGATAATGTCCTGCTGTGGCACCAGAAGGTGACATGTATGACCATAACTCCAGTGATGCTGAACTTTGTTAGTCCTGAATCATGTGAGGTGGGGCCAGCAAAGGAATCCCATTGCCTGGAGGGAAACGAGGGTTATCACAATGTCAGGAAAGTAGTACAAACCTGGTGAGCATCAGGCACACAGTGACCCTGGCACAGGGTTCCCCTGGGGGATGGAGGCACCCATCCCTCTGCTCCCTCCCACAGACTCCATCTGCACAGAGCCCTGCTCACAGCAGCAGTGGGGGTTTGGCAGCAAGATCAGACTGGTGAAGAGAAAGAACAGAACTGACCTTCCAACACATGTGGTTGCATGTAGGGTCTAAATTTTGGAGAGTGGATAGAAAATAATTCCAAACTCAGACACACAAGATGAAAAAGGAAGAGCTTGGAAGTGTTTGTCTTAATGGAAAATCTCATTATTTGAGTGTGTGAAGTCTTTCAGTGCAGCAAACGTAGGGCAGTGGATAAGATTTTATTCAGCAGAACAGGAGTCCAATATTTTGGGTGCCCTCAGGGATAAGGTATGCTCCTTTCAAAAGCCAGCCCAGCCTGGAAGTGACTGAGCAGGCTCTTCTACCTGTTCAGAGGGAGGAAAGCACAGCTGACTGAAAGGGGAGACTCTGGCAAAGGGAAAGGCAGGAAGAGTCATTAATGGGATCACATGGAATCAGGGGAATGTTTGGTGAGACACTTCCTGTCAGTGAGTTATGAGAGATGATGGATAAGTTCCCAAGAGACAAGGAAGAGGATTGCATTGCCCAAATCACTTAAAATGCCATGTTTGGAGCAGTAGCACACACTTTATTGAATCAAATCTGTGCTGGCTAAGGAATGGGAGTGGATGACCTCCCAGCCCTTTTTCAGCTGTAATGCTGTGACCCATGACACACCAGTTGACGCAGCTGTGGCACCGATGCTTGACTTCTGTCCTGGGCACAGCTGTCACAAAGATTTGGATGGGGCTGTGGGAGTGCTTAATCCAGCAATTTAATCTGACTCTGCTGTAGCTCTGTGGCTGCAGAGAGGAGGGAGCCCAGGCAGCTCCTGGGTTCTTGTTGTGCTGCCAGTTGAAGGGATTTCCAGGGCCACCACGGTGAGCAGCAGCCTTTCCTGTTTTGCTCACTCAGAATTCATGCATCAGATGATTTCTAAACTCACAGTTTTCAGAAATAACATAAAACTCTGTCCTTGTCCCACAGTCCTGCAAACCCCTTTGGCTGATAGGGGCAGGTGCTCATTTTGCTAGGTGTGATGTGAAGCTGAAAAGTTGGCCCTAGAGCTGCCTGCTTTTCTTCTGTTTTATTGACTTCTTACAGCAAAGTACCTTTAAATCGTGCAGTGGCTCTGCTAAATTGGATTCACTTGGGAAGCAGGGAGCCATGTGCTGCATACTGACTGGCAGCACAGGCTAATTAATTGCACAGTGATTACATTCACACACCTGCCCCGGGCTGGCAGAAGGTATCAGGTTGCTTCTTGAAGGCAATAATAATGACAATGGTGGTTGATTTATTGCCCAGTGACTGTACTGAAGTAATGACACCACCATGACTCATTGCTTTAGAAACCAGGAGCCACACTTGGCAGAATATTCCCAGAAGTCAGCAGAACAGCAAGGGGATATAATCCACTGAATTCTGTGCAGGCGAAGGCCTGAGTATACCTTTGCAAGGGATTTCAGAAATACTGCCACAAACCTGCTGATGTTGAGGGCTTTCTGGCTGGACTATATGTGACTGGTCACTCTGAATTTCCCTGGGGCAGCTGAGCCACACAGCAATTGTGTAAAACAGCAGCAGGGACTGCCAGATTAATTCTTCACTCCTGCACATTTGCTCTAAGAAGACATAAAGTGTTTTAAAAACTAAATATTAAATGAGAAATCAAATGCCCTGCAGTGCACTAAGTAATGACTGAGTGCCTTAGTATTGTTTAAATAGACCAGAAGAAGGAATTAGGAGATAGTCTTTTATTATTATGTTTTATTGCTCTTACTACTCGCTCTAAAAATGAGGAGTCAGGAAGAGAGAGCAAGAGTTTGCTGTGCTGTCCTCAAGGAAAGAGATACAATGGTATAAGTATGTTAATAGCAGAGCAGGAGCTACAGGTCTTAAAATGTGTGCCAGCTGGTTTGATACTGAGGGAGAAAGACAGACACTCAGTCACAAACTCCGTGTGCCAGGTGATAGAGCAACATTTTGCACCAAAGCCACCTGGGGCCTGAAGGGATATAATTTGGGACAAGGCAGCTTGTGACTGAAGCTGACATGTGGAAACTTTTCAAGCACAGCAAAAGAGGTTACAAGGAGCACCTGAAGCCAAAGGATGAAAGGAAGGAGGAGGAAAAGATCGAAGCTCCTGAAGCCAACGCAGCAGTCCTGATGGAAGCAGATAGACAGTGCTGTTAATTCCTGTGGTTTAAAGAGGCAGTTGGGAGCATGGAGCTTCATGGAGATGGGTGAGATAATGGCGCTGAGATTAAAAGACTGACAGAAGACTCACAAGTCTGTTTTACATCCTGTATCACAAGCAGCCCAGTTGGACTCCATTGCATGGCTTGGAGCCAGTGGCAGTAGAGGCAAATCTCTGTATCCCTTTATTCATAGTCACCTTCTTTCCTTATAGGAATAATCAGTTATATGAGCAGCAGCTAAAGTACAAGGTTTCACCCATTGCATGAAACAGAGCTGCCTATGCTTTCTTTGGTTTGGTATAACTTCTGATTAGACAGATGTTGAGGAGCACACTTAATGTAGGTAGCTTGGTGTCCAAGTTGCACAGGCTCATTAAAAATCTTTGCTCAAGCACATGTGAATTAATGTGCTGTTATTTTCAGTCCACTGTGAGGGAAGTTATGCAGTGCCACAAGTAGAGCACATCAAGCTTCATTTTGGGAGGGCCAGCTTAGAAATGGCCATTTTTAAATGTCATCTACTCACTCTCATAAATCAGCCCATTTTTGATCACTTCAGATCAAATTAATCTGACTCAAAGGAGAAGGAATTATCTGGACCTGGCTTTGGTCAGCTTGCTTGGTTCTTATTTCTTTCTTCCAATAGGTGGTGGAAGTGAGACCCTGAACCTAACAGAGCTGCAGGAAGAGCTCCAACATCTTTGAAATTCTGGAGTTGTTTCATCGTAAAACAGAGTATTAAGTAAGATGGGACAGCAGCAAAGTGATATACTGAAAAACCCACAACACAAAATCTAACTTTGCACAACAGACATGAACCCTGACTTGCAGAAAATTCAGGCTTTATTAAGGGCTTTTTCAGAACAGATCCAAGGGATCTGACAAAAGTCAAACCAACAAACAGAAATAAAATAGCCAACAATGAAAAATGCAAAAATAGAGAAGTTCTTGAAATCTTCAGGGATCACATCCAACTAATTGTTACCCTCTATCCAGAAATAAACAAGTTTCTTCTTGTCTGATAGGCAAAAAGAGAGGGAAAATATCTAGGGTGTTAAGCAAGCCACAGGAGCTTCCTCCATTGTAAGGTTCTCGCATGTGTAGAAAATTTGGATCACGGAAGTGACGTGAGTGGTTTGGTGTGTCCCAGCAGGCAGGCTTGCCGTTTCAGCTGTCCTTCCTACCTTGCAGAATGCTTGTGTTACTGGTCCACCCTGGTGACAAGTTTATAGCTCAGGAAGTTGTGCTTCTCAGCCTGTGGTCTGCAGAGAGCCTGTGGCTGGCAGAGCACTTCCTCCTCCTCATGGTCCCTTTGTTCCTCCTCTGCTCAAATGTCCACCCTTTGACTCTTTGGTCAACAGCTGATGCTCTGCACCTCCAGGAGTTTTGGCTCAGCCTGGGAAGGACCAAGTGTAACAGCCAAGGCAGCAGCTGTTCCTGCTGCAAAGAGGTAAGACAAACCAAAGGTCTCCTAAATACCCTGACACCTCACAGCTCAGCAAAACTTTCTGTTTCCCACCCACTCCACGTTCTGTTACAGGCACTGTCAATATCAGCAGTGAATTTTGCACTCTGCAATTGAAGTCTCACTTCCGTGAGTTTTTCTGTACCTGCCAGGGATTCCCAAATGCCCACTTCTGTGAAGGTCAGCAGGGGTTTACATGCAGCTGGACCCTGCTTGCACATGGTCATATAAGTTTGCCAAAGTGGAGCAAGTCATTGTCCTGCCAGGGAGCTCCATTAATGGCACAGAGGAATCAGGTGTGGGACAACTCACCTACCCCTAAACCACTCACCAATTCACCAAGCCCTCACTGCCCTGGTGAAAACCAACAGAGGGAGTGACAAAAAAGAACAAGTTCTACTACACTTCTAGGACAAAAAGTGTCATGGCCACTTGAGAAAGTGGAAGAACTCTAAATCATGTGTCAATTTATTAAGTAACAAGTAGCCACAGAGTTTTCTGCTCACATATGACACCACATTGGTATCTTACACAGTATGTGGTGCAGCTTGAAGGTTTGATAGATCAGCAGCACACTGGAGGAGCTGTGTGGACTTGCAGTGCTGCCCACAGAGCACAGCAAGGATAGCTGGGCTAGTCTGAAGGAGCTGAGCCTCAGGAGCAGGCTCTGTGCAAACACGTGGAGCTGGCTGGCAGAATGACCAAGCTTGTGCTGAGCCCTGGCTGCTGCCACAACCAGGTTTTTTGCCATTACCATGTATTTTCCTCATTGCCTCCATCATGCAGGCAAAGGATATGACTGCAGCTTACCTGCCTTTGAACTGAGCAGTCTTGCTCTTCAAAGGTGAGTCAGGTCAGCTCTGCAGAAGCCTTGCTGGCTGAGAGCTACTGATGCTGTGAGGGACATGTAAGTCCTGTCCCTCATCAGAGCACAAACCTGGTGTTCAGGAGCTGTGGTGGCTCTCTAAGGGTAGGAGAAGCAGTGCCAAGTCACTCAGGAGCAGAGGAGTAGGGGTAACATGTCTTGGCTGGTATTCACAAGCTGTACTGCTGCCTTTATGTAACTTTGCATATATATATCTTGCACTCAACAATTTGTCTCACAAATATCAACTGTCTTTCTCTTTTTACTCAGTCAAAACATACTTTGGCAAGTCAAAACTGCTTTGCAGGTTTTATTAGCTGTACTCTCTTCCTAACAGCACAGTTAATAATAAGTCATTCTCCCCCGTATTCATAATCAGAGATTTTCAAGGCATTTGTCCTTTGCCTATTTCAAACACAAATTATTCTCTTAGGAGTTTCAGTGTATCAGTGAAACTAAAGATATTTCTTTGTGTGCAGGCAATGAAGGATTGTTTATACTCCTGCAAGACCCTTTCAGTGCAAAGAGAAGAGAGCTGCTGAAACACCAGCCAAGGCAGGATCAGAGTGGCTAGAGAATGGACATTTGCCTTAACAAAAAGCTGCAGAGATGTTTGCTGGATAATTCAATTTCTCTGGAAAAGCTTGTGCAGCGCAGAAACCAGAAGCAAATGTTGCAAAGAAGAGAAACAACTTCCTAAGCTTTAAGACCATAAGGAAACCCCAGCCCACTCTCACCCTCCCGTGTCAGTGCTCAAAAGGGCCCCAGACAAGCCACGACCTGGAGAGAAGGGCTTGTTCTCTGCATTCCAGAAACACCTAAGTGCTGGAAGCCCAGAGCACCCCTGCTTTTACTGCAGGGTCAGGGTGATGGACAGAGGTTTTGCCCCTTTCCAGCTCATCTGGACAGGAAGGAAGACAGGAATGGAAACCCAGGGAATGCTTTTCTATATTGTAATCACTTAACAAAGAGGGGAAAAGGAAACGGAAAATAAAGGGGAGGGACAAATTTCCACTTCAAACTTCATTAAGAATAGACTGCAGTTTAACTTTCATAAAGCCATTCTGTTTCAAACCCTATCTATTAAAAATTTTTTGAAATCTGCATGATGTGTTAGAGCCAAAAACCTGGGCAAAATATTAAGAGAAACATCCGACTAGCTATAAAAAGCTGTGGCCTTGCTCACCCTGTGAGTGGATTGAGTGTAGACATGAGACACAAGATATGAGGGGCTAACCACACAAACTTGCATAACACTGAGCAGTTTTCCTCTGTACTAAGAAATATCTGCAAATGCTTATCTCAGTCATGATTTGCAACTAGAAATGGTTGTTTCTCCAAGGCAAATAAATCCACTGGACTTTCATTCTGCAGTATCTGAAGGAGCAAAGCACAGGACTTCTGAGATCTCTCATAAGGCACTGCACCAAGTGGCTTATTTACTCACAAATATTCATATTTTTGGTAAGGTTTCCTTCCAGTGTCAGTGTGAATGGATTTCAATATGTGGTGTTCTTAGTGAAAAAAATGAATACCTAGATCTGTGAACCTACTCTTTGTCTGCCCTCCTTAAGCCTTACTACAGCAATTTCATATATCTCTTTAACTTTGATTAGGCATTAGAGAAATGTGTTTATTTTAGCTTTATTACCTGATAGGATCCCTGCCTGCATTCACACTGAGGCAAAGTTAGAGATCTGCCTTCCTGAGGGAAGGAAAGGAAGAAGAAAAGGGTTTGTTTGGGTATTTCAGGGATAGGGAAAGGTGGTGAAAGGACATGGTCCCTCACTACCTTCTAGTGGTGAACAGCTCTAGAACACCTAGAAACTATTAGAAACTCAGAGTGGGAGAGGTGTTCTAGTTTGTTAAGGTGAGCAGCCTGTTCTGGGGGTGGCCATGCTGTGCTGGTGGGACAGCCTGGAACCAAAGGGCTTGCTGGTGGAGCAGTGTCAGAAATTGCTAACATGTCCCTGAAGTGACTGGCAGCTCAGCATGTGACTACAGAACCTGCCAAGCAGCAAGGCAAACCTATCAGCTCCCCCAGACCCACCAAGCCACTGCTGGGACCTCAAGCTTGTTCATTTCACTGTGTTTATGGTCACTTGGTGGCCAGGGCTACAATGTAAGTCAGTCATGAGGCACAGGCTGTGGGTTCATAGTAGTTTAAGACAATCCACAACAAGGCTGTCTTGGTCATGTTCTGCCCAAAACATCCATCAGTGCTGCAGCCACCTCCAGGCTGCTACTGCTTGTCTGACACTGCGGCACTCCGACTCAGGGGACACAGCGGGGAGGAAGGTTAGTGCTGGACACAGCTCTCTGGCCCAGCTCCCTGCTCAGCTTGGTGAGGCATCAACAAATATATGACTTGGATTCAGCCCCCTGGCCCCCATCACCCTGAATTACTCGCTGGAGCTGCTGCCTCTCCAGTAAGACCAGAGATCAGCACAGGTTCCTAAATGGGACACAACAATTAAATACCTAGAGTCAGGCAGGAGAAATCCAGGCTAGATCTAGACTGCTAGCTCTAATGGCAAAGGGAGACAGCAGAACACCAGGCCAAGGAACTAACCCCATAATTTATCCCTCTCTCAAGCTGCTCTTCAACTGTGCCCCTCCTGCAATCTATGCTGGTTTCCCAGCACTGTCTCTGCTGGGAGGGTAACAGTAATTTTCTCTTTTGGTTGGAAAGGTTATCAATGACATCCATCCTAAAACTAACCACTTTCTAATCCTAAGAAAGGATTAGAATGGGAGTTCAGTTCAGAATTACACAAAAACATTCTGTGTTACAAATTTGTCCTCTGGACAGAAAGGAAAGTTGCCCAAAGCCAAGCTCTTTCCTGTGTGTTGATTCAGCAGGAGAAGCTCTGAGCTTTGCCTGGTTTCTTGTTTTGTGGGGGGTATCAGGAGTGACAAATTCCTTGAAGAGAACTCAAGGGGGCAAAAAAGGAAAGAGAGAGGAGAAAGATTCTTGGCAGGCAAGATGAAAGGTTGGGCCAGGTCCCAGGCTGTCATTTAGCCAAATATGCACGACAAACTTTTTTTTGCCTAGAAGTCTGCTAGCAATTTGCAGAACAGTGATGCAGGTAGCCAGCAGTGCTGTCAGTCTCCAGACTCTGCTATTTGTTGGTCTCTTTCTCTGTTTCCTTGGTGAATTTTTCCAAGCAGCAGAAAATTTAATCCAGTTCACAAGGGGCTGCAGCTGCTTTCTGTTCTACCCAACAGCTGCTTTTACAAGAGAGAGACTTCAAAAGACTGGCTTTCTCCAGAGGGCCATGGGAGGGATGTACATGAGCTGTGTGGATTCCCTATATTTGGCAAGGTTTTCCCAGCATCCAGAAGGTTTCTGTATTCAGTTGCTTTCAACAAAGCACTTGAAATTCCCCAACAATTGATTAGCCTTGCAAAAGCAAAGAGAAAGTACAAATTAACACTGTCAGGAGATAATTTCAAGCAGTAAGACAGGTCTTCCAACCCTACCAGGAGCAGTGTTGATACACAGACCCCAAGGAGTCACCTAGAGCAAATCCCAGCAGCCCCACCCCTTATGGGATCATTATCAGAGCCAGGATTCCAGGCTTGCCTCGGAGAACAACTCTTAGGGTGGGGTTTCGTGTTCCTCCTCATCCAGGGCGATGGAGGGTCCTGCAGAAAGAGCACCACTTCCTCACCTTCCCAACACACCACTCCTGCTTCAACTCCAGAGCCTGTGTAAACTCTGAGGAAGCTGGTTCAGCTCCATAGTCCTGCAGGGAACTCCTCCATCAAAAGGAAAAGCTTTCTGAGGAAGGGATTCTGCTCCTAGCATCACCCCAAACTTAAAGGATGTTCTGGGGAAGACCAGGGTTTCACTGCTTAACAAGGATCCAGGGGACAAGGCTATGAAGAAAGTGACTATAATCAAATCAATTCCATGAATTTGTGCCTCAGTTTCCCTTCCTATAGTGACAGTACCTGCCTTCAGCTGGTTGGTGGGATGTTTAATATCCATGAAAAGCCCAGAGATAATTTCATACAAAAAAGACTTTATATTAAAGTATAACCAAAGTGGTTTTGGTTATTGTAATCACACAATGTGATTACAATAACCAAAACCACTTTGTCCCTTTTAAAGGTACCAGTAATGCAGAAAGCAGGAATTCTTTACTCAGACATAAATACATTCCCTGTTTAGCAAAAAGCTTATAGAAAGTCTGGGAAAGGCACACACATAGGCATGTATATTCATCTATTTGAAAAGGGCTGCATTCCATAGCACTCCCTGGCTCGCGTGCATCCAACAGAATATCTATTTAGGAAAATGTGACTAGCACAACCAGCTATGCAATGCTCACATCTGCTAATCCTTTACTGCTCAAGTAATCATCTTCACTTGCAAAAAGATTTATACTATTTTGGGTGCAGGCGAAGAGGAGCTAAGCACTTCAAAACTCTTGCAACTGATTATCCTGAGGGAAGCATTGCCTTTGTGTTCCACTCCAGCAGGCTATGGAGCGACCTCATTTCTGGAGGTGGGTAGAATTACTTTAGATAGCTCAGACAGGTACAGAATGGACAGAGGAAAGGCTTGTGGCTACAGTATTTACCATATTGGGTGATGCTTGTAGCTCTATTTCATTTGCACAGGTTAAGCAGCCCAGTTCCCTCGACCACAGCTGCTCTGCAGTTCTGTGCTATCAGGTACTTTCACAGACACATCCCCCCACAAACCTCATGGTTGAAGGACCCCAGCTGAAAGCTTGCCTTGCCTCTCTGAGATGCAAACACCTGACAGCCTGGGATGGATTCTGAACTCAGCCAGCTCCAGCTCTGGAGATTTGCTCCAGACTGACACCAGAGCGTGGGTCCAGCTAAGCTGTGTGCATCTGTGGGGTTTAGGAATTCCCTCTGCCAGAGTGGGAGGAAGGGATTGTCACTTGTGTTCCTGCATGGTATGAGCAGATCAGGAGTGCCAAATGGAGTGGTGGAGTGAGAGTGGGGTGCAGAGAAAATACAGCACACACAAGCAACCTTGTGTAACAACCCTGCCCTCCACAGCAGGGAGGTGGGATACACCCACAGCACAAGGACAGCTCTCCTCTCCCTTGTGTACCACAGGCAGCCCTCTGTGGCTGGGAAGCATAGAATGGTTTGACAGATTTTGACCCTGTGCACCGTTTTTGGTGGCTAGTTCTCCATGGATGCCTGCCTGCCTGCTCAGCTGTCTTCTCCTGTTTGTGCAGCTAGATCAGTGTCAGAGCCATGGTGTGCCCAGCACCCCTACATCTCCCACTTTGCAGTATAGACATGTCCCACCTTGTAAGAATGAATTTCAGAGTGCTCCACTGCTGGCTGGCTCTCCTGGAAGAGCTGTGCAGTCTCATTCAAGTGGGTGTTCAAGCAGGACAGAACTCGGTCACATGTATCCCCCCTCAGGCACTTTGCTCTTCAATTTATGGGCAGCCCCTATTGATTTCACCCCACAAATGCCATAAAATGTCCCCTGTGGCCCATGTCCAGTGCTTCTGTTAAACTGACCTAGCTTTGAACAAGTTCTACAGCTCGGAGAACACAGTCAGGAGCTCAGGCTGTGCCCACCAGGGCTGTGCAGGCATTGCCTCCTCTCATTCAGCACATTCTGGAGAAGAAAGCACCTTCACCAAATCTCTCATGTACCTGTGCCTACATTTTGAGAAAGACATTTTCTCATACAGGAAAACAGGCAGGAATGATTTTAGAATATTAATATTTGACTGTTTATAAAAGACCTAACAAGGATTCCAAATGTCTTCAGTTCAGACACAGTGATCAACAAACATTAACAGTGGCAAAAAAAATCACCTGTCCACATAAAACCCCCCTTAAAGCTTGTAGAAATGTAACCAGGAAAACAAAAGATTGGCAGATTTTCGATCTCCTCATCCTCAAATTAAACATGCCAGAAAAGGCTGTTTCTCCTAAAATATATATAATTGATTGACCAGCAGAATTTCTGCTAGAGATCTAGCAGCCCTGAGAAACTGATGTATCTACCCGACCTGCTTTGTCACTCATCATGAAACACCAAACAAACACCATAGAAAAAAATTAATCTCAGAATTAGGGTTAGGAAGTAATGTAGGACACAGACTGAATTGCAGACCACTGCAGACCAATGCCTGCTTTGAGATCGAAGAATAGCAACTTCATTGCCCTCCTAGCATGATTTTGCATTGACTGCTTCCCCTGGCTCTTGAAGGCTTTCTTAAACTCTCTTCTGCACTAGAAACACAATCTCCTTTCATTCTTGCTTTCTTGTTTTTGATCTAGAGAAATCTGAAAGTCTTCTTTGGTAGTGTGAATACTTTAAAACTAAATTTTTTTATAAGGTTCAAACATCTCAGCTTTGTAACTATTTCTGCCTTAATTCCTCAGAAGGAATTAAAGGCTCCAGATCAGCAAAATGTTCTCTGATTCAGCTGCTGCTCTGACCACTGGGACTGCCAAGACCAGGTCCATCCCAGCACATCCCATCCCCTGTGACTTTAGGACCACCCAGAACTGATGACAGTATAGCAAGAGGCATCATAGCCTCTCTTGGGTCTTCCACAGAACATGTGCTAAACATACTTTCCTCTGGCTCTTTCTAATCCTAAATCTAATTAGAAAGAATATAAGGACTTGGTAAATACCTAAATTCACTGTCATTAATTTGTAATTCCTCACAAAGGGCAACTGAAACAATCATAAACATACATACATACACCCTTACCTACACAGAGGGAATGCCTTTAGATACAGTTGGAAAAGTGTGGTAGACTTCTAGGACACCAAGGGCTTTTGATGACCATATCTACACTCTACCCACAGATCCATCTGCACTAGAATTTGACCAGTCATTCCAAACAGCTGCCTTTTCTTTCTAATTACCCTTCTAAAAACCTATTTATTTCTATTCCCAAATGTAGAAAACATTCTCCCTTCAAAATTATGAAGGTTGAAGGTCTGTGATGGACAATATTTTGTCCAAGTTTCACTAAGGTACTTTGATTTCTGTGCTCTTTAGCAATCAACCCAGAAAAGCATTTAAAACTCTTCAGCTTTTTTTTTTCCCCTAATGGATTTGGTTTAGGTGTTTTCTTTCATGTCCGTTATTCAGGTCACTTTGGAAATTCTTTTGAGTCTCACAATCCTATATGGTTGATCTCAGAGAAACCATCTATATTGACTGATGAATGAGTATAAATATAGTCCTACTGTCATTTGTAAATATGCTATAAAATAGATAATCTCTGAGGTATCTGGACTATGTACACGTGGTTTGGTAAGGGATGGAGTTAGCCCGAATTTGTGCCAAGCAACCCTCCCAGCTGCCTCCAGGATCCACTGCTTTATGTGCACACAGGGCGAGGGAGATGTGTGCAACTTATGTGTACAGTTTTCAGCCTGTGCTGCCTCTAGGTTGGAAAACCAGCAATAGAAACCAGCACGTAGCCATGTAGGACAGGAAGCGGAGAACTATATTTAGCTGAACCTGTAGTAGAGAGTAGACAATCAGAACATTGCTTACATTTGTGCCCCCATTCCCGTGAGCACTGGTGTAAGGCTGTCTGCAGTGATGAGGAGTTCCTACTCAGGGGCAATATTCCCAGTGGGGCCTGTCCTCTAGCAAACAATGGGACCTAGCAAACAATTCCTCTGGCAAACAATCCCTTCTCTGCTACCACCTGCACCAGTGCACAACACGCTCCAAGCATCCACTCAGTTTGGCAAGGTCACATACTGGAAGGGCTGGAAAAATCATGTAAGAAGTCAGTGCAGTTGTAAATACTCTTTTCAGTTAAGTGAATTTCAGGAGATTTTCTGTCTCCTCCCTACCAATTCAGGTAGCTTTGGAGGGTACCTCCTTCTTTGTACCTTTACCGTGATATACCAATTTGGTGCAAGGCATGTTGAGCACAGACATTTCCTTCCTGAGAAGCACCATCCCCCTCATCTGGAAAGCTTATCCTTATCAAAGCTTGACAGACAGCAAGGATTTGATAACACTGATTTATCTCCAGTGACCTGAACTCTTCCTTCCCCATTTAAACACCACATCTCACAGGTTTTGGGTGGAGGTTTTCTTTGAGGAGTGCTTTGCATTGGGTCCAAGACTTCCTGAGGCCAACAGGACTTGTTCCACTGATTCGAATAATGTGAGGTTAAGCTCTTTACAAATGAGAGCTCTTGACGAGTTTTTAAGAATTTTTTTTCTCAGTTCAAACCTGAACCTGGTAAAAGTTGGTATAAGATTTATTTACTGTACTGCAGAGACATATTGTAGCCTGAAAGCTCTTGTGGCCAACTAATAACACCAAGGTCATGGGTTTGACCCCTGTATGGGCTATTCACTTAAAAGTTGGACTCAATGATCCTTGTGGGGTTACAGAATATTCTGTGATTCTGGGAAAAGCTCCTATTTCAGCAGAAGTCATGGGTTTCATAGCATGCTTGATAGGTTCTCTGGTGTGCTCTACACAGGAGATCAGACTAGACAATCAAAACATTCCCTTCTGAAGCTAAAGTCTGGGAACCTATGAGAGTTGTTCAGATTACAGATTCCTCCAGTGCTTGACCTCTTTATGTCTACATTCATCACATGAAATCTGTCAACTGGGGTGGTGGGTTTTGTGCCAAAAAGACACGTCACCAAAAAGATGCACAATCATTACTTCATTAGATAACCTGGTGTCCCAGAAATGAGAACCACTGTAACCCACCCCAGCTACCTGAAGCAGCCATTATCTCAAAGGTCTATTCAATATTTGCACGTAATCTCTCTGTCTCAGCTCCTGTCTGCTCTGCTCATCATATCTTCCATACATTTGCCAGATGCTGGAGTGAAAGCATATATCTTCACATGAAACCATGGTCACCATGGTCAGGCAGCTCACATTTCTCCAGATGTTTTGTGATCTCACCACTTATTAATGTTCCTACAAGTTAGTCTGATTCTAGGTCAGAATTAATGGTTAAAATTCCCTGCTTCTCTCCCAAAGCATTTTGGAAGCATTTGATTAGATTGATTTCTATCCAACCCCTAGCTGCACTTCTCCCTCATTCCTCTCTGAGTAGCTACTAATTCTGGAGGCAGATTTCTCCCCAGTGTCTTTCTGACATTTCACAAATATAAATCAGCAAAACTTCCTTATGGATTTGCTACACGCAGAATAGACCCCAGTCTTTACTAGGAATGGATACATGGATATTTTCAAGTTGATGGGGTACTTCCATGATAATTTGCATTGCCATAGTTTCTCTGCATGTGAGTAAGCTTTCTCTTTTAACTAATGTTAAAACTGTGGTGAATAGAGGGGCAATCTCAGCAATTGCTCATGTAATTTTTGTGCACAGAATTTTAAAATCGGGTCCAGATTCTCCATCAGCACCTTGCCTTGCATTACTATTTCTTTTGAAAGCTATGAACTCCAAATACTTTGAGTAATTCACACCTAATTCAGTGTGGCCATAACAGGAAATCAGCTAAACAACATTTAGAAATGTTTCTAATTCTGTAATGTATTGGAAGCCATAATGTATGCATGCTAAAGTGTAATTTTGAGCATCTTCAGCAATATTATAGCACATAAACAGAAAGAGTTAAAATAGATTTTAAAATACCCAAGTTCCTTTCTATGGGTGGGAGATCGATTGAAAATAAAGACAATCAGTTAATGAAATAAAAAGTCATGTTCAGATGCTCAAAAACTTATGAACAATGCATGCAACATGCCCATTGACGCTTTAATATTCCTCCAACCACTTGATTTAGACCAAATCTCAGGTGAATGGTTTTTTACTTTCTCCTGCAACTCTAGACTGAAAACAAACCTTTGCAAGCATGTGGCTCCTTTCAGACAAGCTCAGAAAGAGGTAAACAGAACATATCTTCCAGTTTATCACACTTAACATCTTAACTGTCACAAACGCAGGGAATATCCGCAAAGCGCAAATTCTTTGGTTTACCATCTAGTAAGTTCCCCCTGCCAGCCTACAGGGATTGGATGCTTTCATTTTTTCCTTACAGCTGTGTGATCTTTGTCCCTCAGTGTTTAACATTACATGGAACTGAGGAATTATACCTTGAAACAGGAGTGGCATTGTTCCACTTAATGAAAACAACTGAACAAGGCAAAAGCAGTGACAACTGCAATGCAGGGCTCTCCTGCCATGCCCTGCTCTCCATGTGTGTATTTGGGAGCAGTGCTACAGTGAAACCATCACACACTGGCCTGTCAGCAGCACCTTCATCCCCTTTTTGACTGAGTGTGCTCTAAGTAGGGCAGCACCCTCAGCAACTGGAAATGTAAGTACCCCACATCTATCCACCCACCCACCCACCCAGCTTCTCCTATGGACCCATCACAGAAATATCTGGGAGCTTTTATTAATGGAAAACAGGCTAAGTGTGTCAGACAGATAAGGAAAAGTCTTAGTACCTGGCATTACTATGGTTTTCCAAGGTGGGGGGTGGAGGGGGTAGGTGACTGAAGGTTTCAGCAGCTATATAATTTTCCCCTGATTGTTTACGACAGGAAATAAATGCCCAGCTTCAGCATGAGCTTTATGATACAGCCAAGCCTTGGGAGCCTTATCCTGGGATCCCAGTAGCTAGCTGACTGTCCTCCCAGGCAAAACCTTTCTCTCCCACTGTTTTCCTGGGGCTTGGTCCTGCAAGGTGCAGTGTTTCAGCCAGAAGCAAGGAAAGGCTCTAGACTTTTCCTGACAGAAAGTACATTTGAAGTCTCCTGGGAATCTGGGGACAGGAGCAGGAACCGGAGTGACCATCAGCTCATAGGAACGAGCCCTTACCCACTTCTGCATTTGAGAGAAACAAAGCAAGCCTCCCAGAAAAGCTTTGTCACATTTCCAAAACCAAAGAAGTCCCTTTTTCTGTCTTTTGCACCAAACTGCAGCTTGGGATTCATCCTTTTTCCTTAAATAGCTACGGTTCAAGCTAAATAAAGGTATTGCAGTTTTAGCTGGAACATGTCAGCTAAAGGAAATACTGTAAATTACAACACAATCATGCCACAGCATTGTGACTGTGTAACTGGTAACTCAGCAGTCAGCTTACAAATGCAGCCGAGAACTCTTTGTTAAGTAGGAAAAGGAAAGCAACAGTTATTAAAAATGAACAGTCACTAAAGATTCAGGACTTACCCTGAGTCATCCCTGGCTCCCTTGTCTCCTGCTGATGTTTTCATCATTACAGCAAACTTTAGGACACTTTCTGTATCACAGTGGCTTGAGAGTTCCTCGGTCAGAAAAGCAATTCCTTCCCATTGCTGAGCAGAGCCTCCACATACTCAGGTTTTGTACTGAAGATGGTATTTCAAGGACGTGAGGGGGAAGAGGTTTAAAACCAGCTTCAGGCACAGTAGTATCAGAGGGCAGAGGACTAAACAAGCACTGAAATGAAAGCAAACTACCAAGAAGATCCGATTTTAGCCTCTCTTATTTCTACTTCCTGTATTTATATGAACGGGGGATTTCAGGAAGAGGCAGTCTTTGGTGGTCAAGGGGTGTGTGTATGTGTGTGTGTGTGTGTGTGTGTGTGTTTTATAAAGCCATATTTAGTAGTGCAGGCAGGTTAACCTTTTTAGAAAGAAGGGCCCGAGACTTTCCACTTATTTGCTTCTCTAACCTAAGTAAGTTTCAGAGGAAATTGTTTTACAGACTACAGGTATATCAGGAGGCAACGGAGCATAGTGAACTTTGTAAAGGATTTTGTAAGGCAGCAAAGCAGTAAGTCTCCGTCTGCAAATTCCTGAAGCATGTGTATTTCTACTGCTTGAGTAACTGGAACCAGATGGAGCTTGGAAACCTTTATATTTATACAGGACCTGAGAAAATGAAACGTTTAACACTGGCAGAGGACAGCTTTGCGAAAACATTCCCAGTTAAAGCAAAAGCTAATGATAAGGTTGTGTGACTGCTGGCAAACGAATAGCTCTCCACGCTGGGAAGCTCCAGCCGGTCCCAGTGCACGTTTGACCTGCAGTTACTGCAGCGATCGAGAGTTTGCTGTGTGGGAAACCTGCCTGAAGGCAGACCAGCTGTGGAGGCTGGGGGCTGACAGATGTGCTGTCACACAGGGCTGGTGGCACTCCTGTTTGGCAGCCTTGTTGCTCCAGAAATATTTGATGTTAGGAGAATACATAATGGAAAAAATAAGGCAGAAGTAGGAAGAAGAGGCGGAGAAAAGCAATTGGATGGAATGGAGTGGGAGACAAAGGTAACTTTTTGTTCCTTTTATCTTTAGAAGGAATTTCTCAGCTTTCTAAAAATAGACTGTGCCACACAGTCCACAGCAGAAATGCAAATGCCAGGGAGCTGCCAGTGTCTTGGCAAGAGGGAAACTAGACCTCAGTGCAGAACACAGAGCCAATTCTGCTAGGGAACTGAGCTAGGGAGTCAGGGGGAGTTTCACTATCCCCAAGTCACACCTTTGATGTAACACAAGACAAATTTTTCCCAGTTTTTTAAAAAACATTTTTTATAAAGACTGTAACTTCAGTTCACATTAGAAAATTTATCTTCTAGCTTTTACAAGGCTTTATCTTAGAAAGTCTAAGTATCTTAGAGAGCCTTACTGAAAGAATGCTTGAAGGAAAATTCACAAGCCCTCTACTAAGGTATCTTAGTGCTTAATTGCTGATATTATTTAAATTCACACCTGATTTTTTTGCCTTATCTAATTTTAAATTTTCAGCTAGTGTATCTCATAATGCTCTTTTTTACTATTTTAAGGGTCTCCTTGCTGCAACTCCTGGAGTCATTTTCAGGCAATGACAAACTCATTCAATGAAAAATTTAGTCCTCTTAGACAAACTGGTTGGCTGAGATTCACTCATCCCTTACTGCAGACTTGTCAGATCTCAGCTTCGAATCCTTCTGTGGCTTCTGGGCACAGAGGTCCAAGAAAAAAATATCTTCTAGATTGGTTCACCAGCTGAGCACCTTTGAAATGCACCTCGGGTATTGGCATTGGAACAATCTCCTACATGAGTCACACAAATTCAACTCTACCCCAGTTTCCACTTCCCTCCCCTGCAATTCAGCAGGGACGAGGCACACTCAGCACTTGCCCTTGCTTTGCTGAGATAAAAAACTGCAAAGTTGTGCTGCTTGCATGGACCTGGTCACATGGACAAAACTGTTCACACAAACAGGCAGCCATCCTAGGCAAATCCAGAACACTAAACAGACAATTCCAATGATATTTTTAGGGAAGAAGAAACAAAAGTGCAAGAATGATTTAAAAGATCCAGGAAAAAATGGCAAAAACCAGAATGCAAAATTCCAATATTTTGGTTCTATCTCGGTTTCATATGATTTGAGTGAAATCTTTCATATTATTTCCAATGAAAAGAATGCAGTTTCAGAAACTTGAAGTTTTGACATTTTTAAAAGATATTGACAAAATTTAATTTTTTTTATGTCTCCTATTTTCTGCAATATACTCAGTGTTTCTGTAAAATATTTAAAATATGAAAATGAATACAAATTTCATCCAAGCTTTACTAGGTGGTTTTTTTGAGCCAGAGATTTCACAGGTTTAAAATGTGACAATGTGTTCTAGTATCAGGCTTTGGAAGTAAACAATTATACAGAAGCTAAATTACAAAATAATATCCAATTACTTCAAATTGACATTGCTCTGTTACAAATCCAAGCTAAAAGGAGGAATTCATGTCTCTTCTAGGACTTATTCACCCTGTCCATCTTAAGCCACAACATCCTGCAGCCCTTTTTTGTAGTTTTATACAGCTGGGAAAGGTTTAAAAATGGCTTATGGGGGAAGCCATTAAGTGCAATGAGCACTTGAGCTACAATAAAGTGCTTTCAGAATATGCCCAGATTACACGACAGTTCTGCTTTCCATACAGTAGGGAGTGGCTGCATCAATAATATGGCATGTGATAGGAGCCCTTAGGAACTGTCATGCCTACTGTGTCACTAATCCATAGATTATGTGCCTTTTATAGAGCCTATTACATAACAGATCATGGTGGGTCACCATGTCAAGGATGGAAGAATTAAATCAAGAGGTACTTACCACATTCGGACTCTGATTCTTAAATGTTAATTCTGTGCTTAAGGAATCTTTTCCTTTCCTCAGCTTAGAAAAATTTAGCCTAGCATACACTAAAGAATGAACTCTTATGCAAAATTCAAAGAAGGCAGAACATCCTTTTTCTCCACTTCCATAAGACTTTTCTGTAGATGCACAGAAGCCCACAGTGGCTAATGACAGGTTTACACAGCAGTAGGGATTCCAGTCTCACACACAGTGCTTAAGAAAAGTAAGATCAAGCTTTATGGTAACTTGCATCTCTGGGTAGTAAACTGGCTAGGAGTATTCAGAAGACTCTTGTCTAATAAAACTGTTAATACATCAGGCCATGAGATGAAGCAAATAAACTCTGCATTTAAAGCTTTTTGTGAGCCCAGCACAGACTGCACCACAGACCATGTACAATATACCAGGAGTCTCTGCAGACTCTGAGGACCACAGGGATGCTGGAAATGGGGAATTGAGGGTAAGAAGGAGTATCTCCAGAGCCTAGGGAACTGGGAAAGGAAAATAGTACTGTGTGGCCTTTAGACCTTATTTCCAGCCCCTCATCATGCAGTACTCAGTGTGAACCTGCTGGACACCAATATACCATGGGATGAGGCAGCCAAAACGCTCTTGATCAGGGATTTCTCTGAGGCTGCCAGAATTGCTTCTGGATCAGTGCCTCATTACAGCAAACTGAGTTCTCAGCAAACTGAGTTCTCAGTTTTCTAGTCCCAGAAGAGCAAACTGTGTGTTTCAGAATAGCTGCATATCAAACTGATATGCTAAACTCTCTCCAAACAATGGCTTGATCCAGGCAATACTCCATGGAATACACAGAACATGGGCCTTCTGGCACTCACACACAAATCCTATTTGGGTCCTGAAATTTTAGATCTTCAACAATATATATAAGATGTTTCACATCTGCTCATCATGTGAGAAAAAAAACCAGCAAACACTCTTGTTTATATAATTTATTAATAGTGTACATATTTTTATATAGTGCATTATAATACTGATTGCTATAATCTTTATAAATGCTGAGTCAACTATTTTTTAAAATTCTCACAACAAAAATAATCAAATATCATGCCAACATTTTGTAACAAATTATCACATTAAATCCATTTGGATTTCATGACATATTTATCTGTACAATGGACCCCATATCACAGAGCATTCACAGTGCATAAGGTCACAGTCATTGAAAAAATAAATAACATGAGAGATTTCTGTTATTTACAGTTTACAAACCCATCCCTTTCTGTTTTCAAAGTAAGCAGTTCTAGAAAGTTTTCATAACATTTAAAGAGGTACTGCACCTCCAAAGGGTGCACTGCAAATGCCTGCAAGTATGATACACAGATTTTTAAAAGGTTCAGAAGTTATTTTAGAGACCATAAATGATTTCAAATAATTTCTTGCAATAGAGGAGATACTGTGAGCCAAATTCTATGCTCAGTTCCACTGATAGTAATTTGTGCCAACTACCAGGACCTTAATGAGCACTGGCACCACTTCCAAGAACGTGAAGTCAAGAATTTGGTCATAACTTTGCTGCAGTTACAGCCATTTGAAACACAGGTGCTGCTGGGGAAGCAGATTTGCAAGTTTTCTTTGCATACATAACTGCTATATGAATGAAGGCCATAATCTTTCTACAAAAACCCTCTGAAAGGAAGCATCTCAGTTGTTATTAATCTTTCTAGAGATTATATCTGGTTTTCATATATTCTGATACCTTTAGAATTTGTCACCATGCCTAGTGCTGTAAACAAATCTTTATATTTGTCGTTCAAGTTTATCAAGACCATCTCAGTGATAGGACAGCAAAGATCACCTACATTCTTTATGCAAGTAAAACAAAAAAATAAACAGGATTAAATTCCAATTGGCAGTTCTTCTAAGAAAACACCCAAATGGCATTGATTTCCCATGACCATTCATTTCTTTCAGACAGTGTACTGTATGGTAGGAAGCAGAACCATGTGATGAACAAACTACCACAATCACTACACATCTCAGCCTGTGGAGAAGCAGCTACACACATCTCATGTGTCAGGACAGGCAGGTACAGGATTTCACAGACTTCTCTGGGGAAAAACCATCAGAACCTCATACATGGGGAAATGGGAGAAAAGTGTATGCTAACGTTATTCATAAGGAGGCTTTTAAATATATATACAGTAGGTCAGAAACTGGAATGCACATACCAGCTGAATGACATTCTCTTCTTCAGCAGGACATCGATCGCTTGCATACAGACTTTTCCAAATGGTTCAAGGAATAATAATGGATTTGGTACAGAATTGCTGGAACTAAACACTGTCATTTACCTGTGCAACCATCACATAAATCTCACCACCCAACAAAATGAAAAATGCAGCATTCAGAGTCATAGAAAGAAAATTGTGTACCCAATGCATGAGCTGCAGAGATTTTCTTCTGAGTGTTTTAACAGAAATAACAGAGAGATCTGAGGCTTGCAATGACAGAACATTATGCTCAAAGGTGATGTACTTCAATTAGGAAGATTCTTTGGCTTCACCTGGCTATCAGAGTTATTTTAGTGTCTGTTTCATATTACATTAGGTCTGATCTTTCCTTGGCATGAATAATCAGACAGTATTTCTACAGCTTAAAGAACTCTACCAAAACCAACTAACAGTAGGACACAAGTAAATGGCATTACAATTGCAAGATATCCAAGAAAGGAAGACAGCAAAACTCATGAGGCATTTATGCAACTAGAACAAACACATAATAGAAACAAGTGTAATTAAAGCAAAGTCACAAGGGAAATCGAAGACAGAATAGAATCTTCCCTATAATTGCAAAGTATTAGATTAGTAAAGTCCTTTGCCGTTTGTTTACATGTTGACAGAAAGTTTACAAATATTATCTAAATCCAGAAGCTAATTTTCCGTTTGTTACAGCTGCAGCAAGCATATAAAAACAAAATAAAATTGGCACACCAATGACTGAGCCAGGAGAAAGATGGTTCACTATGCTGTACCTGTTAGGAAGACTTAAGGTGTTCTTCTAGGCTAGACCAGCCCAGAGAGAAGCCCTTAGATCATCAAACAGACATTAAGATAACCAAATCTGTAGCTTCTCAGATTTTGACATGCACATCCTGAGCTCGAAATCTTTACTCAAGCAATATTTGATAATGCAGTACAATTGTTACAGCAAATAATGGGAATCAAACATTGCTGAACTCAATGGAAACACTCCCAGTTCCTTACTACAGACAGGATTGCACCTCATGGGTCTATGTGGGACTGTGCTACTCCAAGGAACTGCAGCACAAAAGAGCTGCTAAAAGCTCTCTTTGGCCAGCTGTAACTCAGTTTTGACTCTGCTCATACACAAGGGCAGATGCACAGTTTTGAAGTCCGAGACAAGGAACGAATTCTCTTATTTACAAGAGTGGAAATCCAAAGTGGTACCAGCAGAGCAGAAGTCCACAGATTCTGGTCAAACCTTTTAATTTGAGAAAGAAATAAAATCTTTAGACTACAAAACCAGTAGAATATGGAAAGAACTGAGTATGATTAAAAAAAACCCAAAAACCATGCTCCGCTGTCATCTTAGGACACAATCCAGCAAGGCACTTGGATAGATGCTTAGCTTTAAAATGGAATCAAACCTATTGAAGTTAAGCTTTGCTGGATATGGGATATCTTTTTCTGAGTTGTGTTACTTTTCAGTGTTAGTATGCTGGCAAATTTCAGATCACACTAACAGTTTTCTCTCTCACATCCACCAGCTTTCTTTTCACTCTTGAGCTGAACACTAACTTACAGAACATTGTGACATACATTCCAAACTCAGCCAGCTAACTTTTGCAATGGCTATTAAAACAAAATGGCTACTAAACTTTATAGATACAATCTGAACAGCTGTAGTATAGAAGTGTGCTAACTGCAGAGAGCCAAGCACAAATCACTCCTTTTCCTGACTAGAAAATGACAAAATTTATAATGGTTTCTCGTATATATAATTTATAACATACAAGCGAATGTTTCTCTTTTTTTTCTTTTTTGTATGCATGTGAAAGGCACTCGTCTGTTATTACTCAGCAACAGCCTCCTGAATTACTGATACATTCTGATGTGGGTTTATCTGACATACAACAATTTGTCAATCAGACCTAGGACCATTCAGTTTACCTGCATGGCTTAGTGTATAACTGTTTATTTTAGCATACGGGTAATACTTAGGAACTTCTTAAACTACTTCATATGGTTACGTGTCACCAAGGCCCTGGTACAGCATCTCTACATAATTCTTTGGCAAACAACACATCCTTGGTCATGTGGTGGTGTCAAAGGAGAATCCTACCAATGTTATTTATAATGCTAAGCATGGCATGATACCTGTCTCATAGCAGTAGATGCAGATGAGACCACTCCATGAAATGCAGCATTAGAATTCAATATAAATTGTCCTGAAGTGGGTCTATGTTTCAGGGAGAGCTATAGATGACAGGACCAGCCACAGGATGTACGGGTAGGTCTGGATTCTGAGACTGTTTATCACTAAAACACAATACTCTGGTTTTCTGGAGCAGGTGATACTCAATTTAGCCAGAGTACTTCCAAATTATGTGTAAAGAACTTATAGAATTAGCAAACAAAATTTTTGCAAATTTGGGCTGAGAGTCAGCAGCTACAGAAAAAAAAGTGGTAACCATACTCTTCTAAAGTTGCCTGGCTCAGAAATATGAAGGTACAGTACAATTTGCTAGATCTGGCACTATAAACTTTGATGCCCTCATCTCTGTCAGCTCAGCTGACCACTAGGCATTCAAACCCAGGTTTTGGAGCTACTTTTCTATTATGTAAAGACACCTGAGCTGCCTCAACTGTGCACAGGAGAGCAAATGTTTACTTGGAGACAGTTATCCAAGACCACACAACAGCAGAATATAGGAAAAAACCCATTTACTCAGCCTCTCTCTCTGCTCCTTTCAGTCTCATATCTAAGCCATCACCAGATTTTCGGCAGTAAACCATTCTCCTGAAAGACAGCAAGGGAGAGAGTAAGACTAGAGAGGGATGCTCCTACAGTGGTGCAGCAGTATGCTGCATTTTGACAGCCTTTCTGCAACAGAAGACTCAAAGATGAACATGAATTCCATCTCCTCAGCTTTATACTGCAGCAAAAATATCTTGAATGCCTGGAAATGGGGTCATTGACATACTTGAGATAAAATGTGTTTACTGCCATTCTTGCCTATTCAATAAAGCATATTAGTAATGCTGTATTTGTGTACATCTTTAGTTCTTAGATTATTGACATAAGTATTTAATTAAGGTAAGAAACCCTAAATGGATACTAATACTGATATTTGTAACAAAATGTAAAGCAAATACCAAATGTGTTGCTCTTTTTTACTTAAGAATTACATGTAATGGACCCAATTCTTTAAAAAAAAGTGCAGCAGCAGAATACACTCTTTAACTTATCCTAAAATAATTTTAAAAATAGCTTTAATTGTAAACTCATTGCCTGGTGTAAACAGTATTCTGCATGTCAGCTGGCTGAACATAATTATTTGTCATACATGTCAAAAGAAGGAACTTTCTGCGTAAGTGCTTATTTGCTAAGTTTTTATAGTATATTCTCATTGACACATTTTTTTATATATAGCCTTAATGGAAAATATTAATAAATTTAAAAACACATCAACTGTTTGTTGATGTTAGTTGATAGGTTTGGTTTGGTTTATAAACATTAAAAAATTAAAAAAATCTATGTATAAAGGTAAATGTGCTTCTTCAGAAACTATGTGATCATTCACATACAGCTTCAAAATATTTTTAAAGTTTAGTAGCAATTCAAAATATGCTGTCTCAGTGATTCACAATTATATCACTGCTAAAATGTGGAATGTTACCCACTATTTTAATACTCTGGGCTGGATCTTGCTATCAATTATATCCAGAGTAATTCCTTATATCAGATTTATGCTGGTGGAAAGGATATCAAAACTTGGCTTCTACTTGGGGTTAAAAAGTTTATCATGCTTCAAAACTTGCATGCAATCAAATCAAGGACCATATTCTCTTGACAGACTTGATTTTGTCAGGGTGATTCTTATCTGCACTGCTCCATGTCAGACACTCATCTTCATTAAGCTTCTGGGAATAAGAAAAAATGGTGAAGAATACATCAGCTTCTCGGCTGATGAAATAAGCTTCTTCCTCCCACCAATCAAACTGAATCAAACCAAATCATAATCAGGGTGGGTTTTGTTGTCAGAAAGTCTGGATTATGTTCAGCTACTACTCCCAGCTGACAACAGTAACTGATAGTTACTGAGCACCCAGTTATATTTTATTTGTTTCGTTTCCTCTAAATTTACACAATGGGCTTACAATGGCCAATGCAAAGTTTTTCTTGTGGTTTACTATTCCACAAATGTCAGTTTATATTTATATATACAGCATTCCTCATTAACAATAAAACATATTTTTCAAGTATGAATTTCTGCATGTAAATTCTCTTCTTCAGTATGCAGATACTCCGACTTCCAGTGTGCATCATCGCAAGTGATACAACATACAACCATTTCCTCTTCTTTCTCTGCCTTATTGTTCATTAAACAGAGTGATAAATATCCAACACTGCCATCAAAAACTGTCAGTGCAGTTTCTCTATAAGCAGAGCACTTGAAGGGGGAAATGATGTCCTCAACAGTGCATGTCATGATATGTGCCTTGGACTTTCTGGTCCTGTAGTTTAAATATTCTGACTGAGCCAAGAAAGGTTCTGAACTTGCCTCTTATGCTTCCATGGAAAGTAAATGTCACAAACAAAAGAACTATAGATTTTTCTCCCATCCTCTTGCTAACCTTGATGGCGGTGGTTGATTGTCTGCAAAAGGAGAATAAAAACCACAACAGAATGCCCAGAAATGGGTCCTTTTAGAGTTCTGTGTAAGATCCATGTAGCTTTATGACTGAGCAGCAATACCCAAAGATGAGGAAAATGCTTTGGTTGCCTTCCGATAGCATGTTAAAAGAAAGGTATGCTTTCCTTCCATATAGGTAAAAGTGCTTGTTAGCTGATGAAGCAGGAATGACACTCAAATTACTGATGGAAAGAAGGTAGATATGTGAAATGCCTCCTGTCATTTACAGCATGTGTAATCGGAAGAATTTCAGTATCTCTCCTTGCTGTCATTTAAAGTTCTTCTCGGCACATAGGGAAGTTGACAAAGGTGAAGACATTAAACTCTATCATTATAGATAAACACAGGAAAATAGCATAAAGAAGCAATACATAGATGCCTAATTTCCTGTCAAGTTTCCACTTATTTGCGTGGATTCCAAACACCTGCAAGCAAACAGATCATCAGTTAATTAAACTCTGAAGGAGACTTTTGGAAACAACCATTGTAAGCTAAAAATCAGTCTTTTGAATTAGAAATCTTGTAGGAAGACAAAAATATATTCTGAGTATTTTATAGATCAGAAAGGCAACATATGGTGTTGACTCTGTTCTGACTCTTAGTTGTCCTACAACTGTTTTACAAAATATTTAATGAACTAAACTAGATTAATGTCCCTCCCTCAAGTGCTCCCCTGCAGATCCTTTATGGCCCAGTAGTACACTGGCACTTAATGACCATTCTTTTAACAGCTTCAGAAGAGGTGCTTTCCTTGCTGATTTGCTGAACTCCAGAACTAAGGGAAGTTATAAGTTACAGGTAGCAAACGAAATCCTCATGAAGGCATCTATTTTCCATGGTGTTGAATTCCTCTGAATTATTATTTATTTTGCTCAAAACTCTCCACTGAGTTGCTGGGAGGGTCTGTGCAAATCAGGGTATCCAGCAGAACAAATCAGACAGTAAAAGACACCTCAAACTCAGGTGATCTGGCTTCTGCTACAAAAAGACTCTTTTCAGAAAAGCATGAAGTGCTAGCACAGTAACACATCTGCGTAATCCTCCCATTTTTTCCCAAAGTGCTGATTAACAAATATGCATGCAGCAACATCAGATACAAATGTCTACAGAATATCTGTGTTGTTTCACAAGCACAGTGCAGTATGGCAGACTGGGGATAAGAAAAGAACACGCTCTCACACCTTATAGATCAGATACATTAGGAAGTTAGTAGCAGAGTGAACAGCCCTGGTCATTCTGTCACTTAAGTCATGCACAGGTGATGTGAAGCTTTGTAAGACCTAGTCATGCAACAGTGTGAAATCTCCAGTGATGACTCCCTCCTCTACAAAGCCTCCACAGACAAGCAGTGAAAGATGTTAATATAAGTGGATATTTTTATACCTTTTTGGTTCTTATACCTGATTTGATTCTTCCTACAGAGCGCTCCCTGGGAGTCAAGCAGGATCAGACCTTAAGTAGCAGCAAAACTGACTTTTCAAACAGAATTACTGTTTCACCTTAAGAAGTCATGTGTTACAAGGGTGTCTTATGCTGAGTGACATTTAGCATGTATTCAAAGTCCTGGGGTTCACAGTCCTCACAGACTAGCATTCATTTAAGGTTTAGGCTATAGCACTTGATTAGTCCAGGCTGGTTTTGGAAATCAGAGACAAGGACAAAAGATGATGAAGCACACCAGGTGTTGTCCCAGCATATAGACAGGCCTGGGGTATGGACACAGGACCACAGAAATACTATTGGATTCAACAATTTCAACACTGCCACTGAAATCCACACGACCTACACATATCTAGCATCTCTTGCACCAAATGCCAGATTTCAATTGTCACTGAGGACAATGGTAGCTCTTCCACTCACGGTATTGCTAGAAGAATGATACTTTACAAGCATCAATGCTAAGTATTTCCATTTCATCCTTCTGTAACATGTAAATACCAAATAAGTATTTTCAAATTGGAATACTTGTAGATGGTCTAATACTTACAGTAAGTGCCACTGATCCTAGCAAAAGTGCAACTGAATAAACCAATCCTTTGCTGTTTATTTTAACCTGTGGAAATCAGAAAAGACTTTTAAAATGCTGACCATATAACTGTGCTTTGGAGATAAAACGTCAATTTGCTGATTTGAAGTCCACCTTCTGCTCTGAATAGTGCCTTACATATTTTAAACTATGCAAATCCGTAACAGATGTATCCTAATGAAGAACGGGAAGATTAAGGAATCAAACCAAATGTAAAGTAATCCCATCTCCATTAAAAGAGAAGTGAGCATTTATAATGGATTTTATGTAAAAAAATCCTCAGAAGAGAGAGATATGCTGTTATTCTGATCTTAGTGACAAAAAACTAAGGTACATGGAGACAGGTTTACTGGAAGTTGTGTAATAAGAAAATGATAGAGCCATGAACCATCCATGGCAATATTTTTCTGCTAGACAGTGTAATGTACTCCAGTTGACAAAATGGAAATTAATTGCAGCTTGTGGAAGAAGAATTGCTTCCTTAACTTTGGGTTCCTTGGCAAAGAAATAACACCTTATTCAGCAACTAATAACATGCTCAGCAGGTTGGGGTTTTCTTCAAATTTATTTTATTTGCATGCTTTCTTTTAAAGGTTTTAAAAAAACAGAATAAAAGTGCAAATTAAAGATTTATACTTACGGTTGATCCGTAATCGATCGCCATGGTCTGCAAACCCCATGGAACACCAAGTCCCACCAGAATGTCAAAGACATTGCTCCCTACTGTATTGGATACTGCCATGTCACCAAGGCCTGCAGAAGAAAAAAACCACATTAACTCTGATAAAATCAAAGCATATGGCCATTACTCTGTGTACTGGAGGAAACTAAAGGGGAATGATCTGCACTGATCCAATCCCCCTTGAACTGAGTATCTGAGGTAGGGAGACAATTTCCCTAACATCTGCATGACTTCTGAAAAAAACGTGCAAAAATTGCTCACTCCAACTACATCTTCCTTGTGTCTTGGAAAGCCTTTACAAGGTGTGTGGTATCCATTCAGCATGTGAGTTCAATGGCAAAGTCTTGTTCTAGGTAGTCTGCAGCCACAGGGAACCTGAAGATTATGTACTGGATTTAGTATGCGGATACATGACTTTTACTTCATATGAATGAAAAGAGATCCTGAAAATAACCAACCAGATGGTAGCCAAAGATATTAAGCACTTCTGTGGGGCTTAATCAGTGATAATTTCACTTCAAGAACAAAAAAAGAGATACAGGAAAGGAAAAGAAAGGTGAATTATGGTGAAGTACCTAGGAATTATTCAAAATCTACTTCGAATGCTCACCACTGGCTGGCATCTCATTCTGCACCAGTGTCAATGGATGTTAGGAAGGCAAAATTCTTCTCTGTCTCTGCTAGTTTCCCTTAGACCCAACTGGCCTAACTACTGAATCACTTATACAAAGTGAATACTGGATAGGAAGGAACTGGAAAGGAAGACAAAGTCTGACATAAATGGGATGTGACCCACAAATAGTTTCAGAGTAAACAGAGAGGAGACAGACACTACCATACCATAAATACATAATCTTCTAGCAGGAAGCTGCTGAAAGGTAATGCTTTGGATCCAAACTATGGTAGAGTCTCTCTATACCATCAGAGATCTGTCTGCATTCTGTCAGTGAACAACTCTCTTGAATTCAAGCAGTGCAAAGTCCCTGTACTGTCTAAAGGAGTTGAGCCACTTTTTGCCAAGCTGGTGCTTACCTTCACATCCCTTGCAGTATTTTTGTCTAATACAACAAAAGAACTAACCTAAAGAAGCAGTCTGTTAATTCAAAAATGTAACATGTTTTCCTTGTTCTTGCAAAAATATGTTCACTTTAATTAATACACATGCAAAATTAATTTAGTAGGAAAGTGGTTCCATAATAATTCTGAAGACTTTTTAGTACTGTTTTTGTGAGAATATTCTGCACACAATAATACATTAAGGAAAATTAAATACTTTAATTATGTAACACCTTTCAAGCAAGCAACATTTAATAGCACTACTCCTATCTCAAATTACAAAGGTGGGGCTTTTGAGCACTTAATTTATCACTGCAAAACCCTTGTTGTTTGCCCAATTATGTGTGCTGGAGATGTCATTATCTGATAAAAAAAAAAAAAAAAAAGGGCTATGGGAATTCAAACAGTGGAAAATAATACAATTAGGTCCTTTTCTTATTCTACTGCTTTACAGAGGATCACAGTGTCAGCTTTAATGTTTTTCAACAACAGGAAAGGATGTTGCTACCAGTATTTTTCAAGTAAAAAAGGAAACATAAAGAAACCTTATCAAAATTTAAAGATACATGAGAAAGCCTTTAACAATTTCAAATGGACGGCTGAGAAGAATGTAGCTGTCAGTAATCCAAAACCCTTTCCAGTGCAGCTATTCATATGTTCCAATGGGAAAGAGGTCTGCATTTGGATGAGAACTCTGCCTGGAGCAACATCACTTCTGCCAGATCCTCTTAAACCACTTCACTTCCTTGGGTTTGAGAGGACTTCTAGAAATCAGTACAAGTTTTACACGGAGAAGTGCTGGTCAGTATATAGTCTTCAATGTAGTTTTTAACAGCTGATATTCTAGTTTTGTCTATGACTTTTGTCTTTTTACCCTGATTGATACATACCATGCATGGCATATCTGAATATTTAATTACCTTCTAGAATGCTAGAATGCCCAGTCCCAATATGCAAAAGGACAGGGATTAATTTTTCAGTTCACACTAATTAGCAAAGTGTTTTGGCTTTTAATGAGATGCTGAAACAGTAAAAACAAAATTAAAATAAAATAATAAAATTGCATCATATGCAGTGTATGCAGGAAGAAAATCACAGAGCATGTATGTAAGATTGCAGTTATGCTTCAGCAGACACAGTACCTTGTCTTGCTACTATTAAGCTGGCCATGCAGTCTGGGACACTTGTTCCTGCAGCCAGGAAAGTAATGCCCATGATCACATCTGGTATCCCAAGGGTGTATCCAATCACAGTCACCTGAACAAGGAGGAAGGTAGATTAACTTATCACATTTGGAAAGTCTCCTCATTCCAATACAGTTGTAGCATACTCTTAACTTTGATTTCTGGCATGGACCCTAACAGGAATAGACTCAGAATACTCACCCATTTCTACAAATTACATACTTGTGGAATAACCAGCCTAAAACCAGCCCTGTGCAAAGGAAAAGGACTTTGGGTCTTATTATTCAACATTCTATGAACAAACAAAAACTCCATTTCCTGTTGTTCTAACATGACATACTGATGTTTTAAGGAGACATGATCTAATCTGTGGGCTTGGGGTTTGTTTTTTTTCCACAAATGGCAGGATTCTCACTGGTTCTATTCTCAAAAGGACTGTAACCAATATAATATTGTAATATAGTGGCACAGATATAGAGAACTTATTATAACCCAACACATGAAGAAGAAATTGCTTCTTCCATGACTTCTAATATAATCCCAAAGTGAGCATGTCTGGTTATATTGTCCCCTGATACTCCAGATGCAGCTTTCAAAGTGCTTAGTGAATCACTGAAAATTGTAGCAGAGCTCTAGGAAAGGACAGGGAACTGTATTTAGCTGGAACATCCAAAGAGGGCTGAAAATACATCAAGAAAAGGCAGCTAAAAAGGAAATAGGCTTGTGAGAGTGAGACGATTGAACCAGGGACAGGCAACTGCTTCCCTGCTGAGACTGCTAAGGATGGAAGTCTTCTAGACTATGTGCTGTTTTCTTGAAATAGTTTGCCAGTCTATCACATGAGGGAAATTGAACCCTTCACCAAATAAAAGGTGTATTTTAGGAACTCACTGACAAACCTTATCTTCAGGGCCAAGCAGAGGTAGGAGAAATGCAAGTGGGCATGATTCTCCTGCTGAGACTGGTAACAAGGTACTGTGGTTCAGCTGCCCCATAAAATAGTATGTGTTGCAGCCTTAATGAGCACCTCTCTCATTTGTGAAGGGAATATCTACATATGGAACCAAGGTACAGAGTATGACCTTCCAGAGGACATTTAATATGAAATAAGTGTGTGGCTTTGGCTGGCATATGAATTTCTTATACACAGTCTGTGTTAAGAGGATTGTTTCACAATGCAAAAATTATATAGAAAGTTGCAGATAGTATATAGGAAAACACAGTCTTTCATGAGAGGAAACAAAAAGCTGCTTTCAAATGCCTGACAGGCATTTGAGGAGAGTACAAATGCTCTCCAGTACCTTCCTGTACTGTATTGGCCCCTATACAGTAAAGGGCAAATTACTTCTGCAGAAATTCTAAAATTATAAAAATTATAGTATGAGCTTAAGGAGACTGCACCATAATTACATGCCTGTCTTTAACAAATGCACAGAAGATTTTTACATACTTTGAGATGCACATTTCACTCAGTACAAGTCCTGCTACATACACTTACCATCCACACCATGAAGTAGGAGAACAAGGCAATCCAGAGAGTGGACAAGATGAATGTCAGCATAAACCACTTCTCCCAGCGTGGTTTGCTGCAGTTTGGAATTGTGGTAAAGAGCACAAATATCAATGGCCATGTAAAAAGCCATTTAACTTTGTTCATTTTTCCATCTGCAGGACAAAGAAAGGAAATAAATAATTTAGCTTTCTCGGGCTCAATCACACCTCCTTGAGCAGAGCAGATGATCCCAGAAGGATGTTTCCAATCGTGCATGTCAGCTCATTTTCCAGTGCACTTTTCAACTATACTTGGCCTTGTCACCCTCAGCCAAGTTCTGCATGCACATCCAACATCTTATTGTTATGCCTGCCAAGGTCTATGAAAATCCATGGAAGAATTACAAGGATTTAAAATCACAGCTGATTTTAAACCCAAAATTAAGTCAGTTTTGGTGCTCTTTCAAATGTATTACTACTAATCCAGAATTTAAAAAAAAACCCAGCAACAAAACCAAACAACCTAAGAGCCCACCCTCTCACCTCAATAGGAATACCAAAATCCAAGTGATGAAAATAACTTGTACATTCTGTGCAGCAACAGAAAACAGAAGCACAAGGCTCTACCTATGAACAAGCCAATTTTTTTTTTTCACATGCCTCATTGTTCTAACTTGGGCAGAATTTTAAATAAGCTGATACTTATATAATCTAGATTTGTTAACTCTCTACATCTACCTACAGCACCAACTTGAGATAGTAAAAGAAAACTTCTGGAAAAGGAAACAAGGTAATGACTTCCCTTGTACAGGTCTCTAAAATCAACTGGTGAGAAATGCCTGAGAACTGTCATCAGTGAAGACAGGTACACACCTTGTCATTTTTGAAAAATTTACAGTATTGCAAATGTAATCTCAATACATAAACCAGAATTATTTTATACCTGGGCAATAAGTAAATGGGATACTATTTATACAGCTCATGAGGTATCCTTCAAGTAGGATAACGAATTTATCTATCAGGCTAAGTGAAAGTATCACAGCCAACATCATGGCCATTTGGCTTGGGCTTTCTTTACATTGTGTTAGAATTATGCTAGAATTAAGTAGGGGTTTCCATCATTACCTCATAATGCTATGCTTGAGATCCAGTAAAATATGCTATTTTGAATAAAAACAATTGATCACATTGAAGAAAATTATCAGGTACATCTTCCCGTGAAGTTATTTAGCTACATCATAAAGAACACTTAATAACCAGCTCCTATTAATTTCACCAGTAAATTTCTTTCAACAAAGACTTTGGGATTTAAGATTTGTTTAACATGAATTTTTGTTAGTGATTTTAATTAGACTGAACTCAGTCCTCTGTACCAATGTGTACCAGGATGCAATGAAATTTAGTATTAAACATTTAAAAATTAATAATACTTTTATAATTTATGGGACTACTTACTAGTCTAATTTAACTTGATGAGTCCATATGCAAGTCTTTATTCATTTACTTTTGTATATATTCTAGAATTGAATTTTCTTGCTTATGAGACAGCTTCTTAACTTGAGATTTCCTTGTGAATTCTGAGATGCCATCAACTCACCACAGATCTTAGACTAAGCTTTGCTCTTTATTCCCATTTATAGCTTGTGGCTCTGGAACTTCTAATGCATAAAACTACTGAAGTCTCCCAGGGTCAATTCTAATTCTAGAATCTTACATGTCACTGAGGATCTATTATATATTTTACAGGAAAGACCTTTTTCCCCCTGGTTACATATATTGCTGCACAGATGTTTTTTAAAACAGTTATCTTTTATCTGTTCTGTCCAGGAAATGACACTTCTTGGCTCACTTCTCTCTTTAATTATTAACAAGGCTGTAAATATTCTACAAAATATCCTATGGTAATTTATACCTCCTTCTGCTTAATTTGTTACAGTTTGGATTATTTAAAAACTCCTGGATAGTTAATTTGTACTCTTTGTCTACTCAAGTTGCTAAGCTTGCTTCATAGTCCAAGTCAGCATGGCCTAGGCCAGTAATATCTGCAGCACATAATTCCAAATGCAGGGTCAGTAATGACTGGCAGGAAAAATTATGGATTCAGTTCTGATCTGTGTGGGTGTAATCTGACTAACTTCAGTGCTGCTACACACAGGCAGCTCCATTTCTCTTTTCAGTAACATAAATAAAAGAAACAGAATTGCCTGAAGAACAGATAGAGAATAAATGCACTCGGTCTCTGCTGGGGAATATGCATTTTGTCAGGGATCCTGTCTAGTACCCTGAATTACTCAAACAAATGCTTAACTGAGAACGCATAGTGCCTTACCACTGGCATTGCTATTCTTGCTCATTTCCAGGAAAACCTAAGTACTAGTGGAGGAGGACTTGCCTTTCCATTATCTTTGCTGAGTTTGAATGGATGTGTGTCAGAATTCCTGGCTCTATTAGTGGTGATGCTTTACCCACACAATGTCTTGAGTTGAAACTGCTTTTTACAGCTAGAGGGTTTATGGGAGTGACATGTGCATTCATTTCATGGCAACTAGGCCTGAGACTGGGGGGAACAGCTGCATGTAATTCTGGGGTTTTTGGGTTAACAGCAGAAGCTGAGTGGCCATTTGCAGTTAACCTGGAATAGTTCAGAACCACCATGGCCAAAGCAGCTTACCTGACATATTCTACACTGGCTTCTCTTTTGTGTCAGGGTTTGCTAGCTTTTATAAACTTTTATAGAAAGCCTTAAGTATATCTGGCCTTGGTTTTGCCTCAGGCCTTTTTATTCAGCTCTTGCTATGCTGGGTCATGGAACCTTTGTGGCACACAGTGCTAAAGAAGTCTACTCTTATGCTGTAACTTGTCAGGTTTTCAAGACTTTAAGTACATTCAGCAACAACCTCAATGCAGTGAGACTTTATTTCATCAGGAAACTGATGACTTTATTCATTTCACCTGGCTTAGATGAATGCACAATCAATAAACAGCTTGAAGACAGAAATTACTTTTTTCTTTTGCTGTTCTGTTGTTTTGGTTTTGACCACCCACTCTAAAATAATCATTAAAAAGATTTAATGATAAAGATGTTAAAGTGAAGTATGCTTGTAGCTTACGAAAAATTGTTTTACAGCTGTTGAGTAGCTGCCTAGTACATCTGCAAGGAAGAAAATTATCATTCCTATTAAGGCCATTATTCAATATACAGCAGTTCTGTCCCATGACAAGACCTCAGAGCAGTTGCTTTAACAGTGGTAGCACCCACTTCTGTAAGCCCTGGGTCTAAAGGCTCCTGCAGCAACCCACATAATTGAGGAAAAGGTGTATTTTGCACCCCCCACAATGATAATGAAAGAATATTGCTTTGTTACAGAAAGCAACACTGGTCTACATTCTCTTCACATCAGTCTGCTGTAAAACAGGAAGATGAGGGTTTTTTGCAAGAACTTGTTTTCACTACTTTATACATCCAGTTTTTCTATTTCCACAGATATCTGGAAGCCAAGCATGCCAAGTATTTCAGAGAGGTATCATTACAGAAAAGCTTGATTACAATGTTTCTGAAAATGAAGTGGCAGCCCTACAACAAAGAGCTCTTTGCTAATTTTCAATACATTCCGGGGCTAGTCATCTTTCCAGATGTTATGCTCACAATAATTACTTTCACATACAGATAGCGTCCTGGTGTACAAAGACAGCAACATACATCACAGCACTGAGAAGAAATGAGTATTCCCTTAAGGTGCTAAAGAAATGACCTTTTACAGAAAAAAATACTGTACTATTTGCAACATTCACAGAAAGCTGAGAGGAGCTCAGTATAAAACTGTGAAACTACATATGTGTTTACCTTTACACCAGCAGTGTACTCTTGAAGTAAATGTACTGATTGACCCCACTTAATGTTTTTTGGTTTGCAACTTACTCTATTTTAGCCTGCAACATGGAGCAGCCTTGTAATTACACCAGTAATATTCCTTTGGTATAAAGCTGAACCAGAGACACAAAATTAAAAGTGCTCCAAATAATAATGGGTGTTTAGGCCATGGGACAAAGCCAGAGCTAGTCTGAAACAGAAGTTCCAAAGGCACACAGTGCAGACAGCCCCCATGTCCTAGTAAATAAGCTGCAGAGAAAACACATTTTCAAGTTTAAACAGACTGGAATCTGTAAATACACCATCAGGAATCACATCTAAGTTACTGTAGTTACTTGAACTTGATAGCTTTTCCATTTAGTTTTCCCTTTAAAAGCATGGCAGCCAAGCCAGATCTCAGCTCCATACATTAGTTACTTTATGCCTAAACTTTCCCAAGTGAAGGAAGCATCTCCTTACACAAAGCAATGATTAGCTGACTGATCTAAAAAAATTGTAACATCCCCGAAAGGCATGAATCTAAGTGGCACACAGCATTGTCAGAACTGTACGTTTATGAATTCATATAAATCTCTTACTTAAAGTAACTTGAAAAGTGGGAAAGGTATTTCTAATTGAAATGAGAAAGGCTTCCTGAAGTTTATTATTGATTGCTATTTTTTCCAGGGTTTTTTTTGTTGGTGGTAAACTTAGAGGAAAAATAAGGCACATCCAGGCTCGCCTAAGAAGGTTATGGCTGCAAATTCTTTTCATGCTCCACTTAATAATTTTTAAACTTTTAAAACCTCCTTTTTTATCCTTTTAGATCTATAATTTTTCATTTGGGAAGGAGAAAACCCAACCAACCAACCAAAAAACCCCAATCTGTGTCTTCTCCACTTAAAAATTATTTTCAAAACTCCTGTCCTCTTGGTTCTAATTAAGCTTTATATTTACAAAGATGTACTTACAGCCACATATTATCATCAAAATCAATTCAATTCTCAACCTGAAAATATGTAAAAGTAATGCACATACCTCTACACTAGGAGCTTTGTAATAACCCACACAGCAAATAATGCTGTTCATCAGAGTTCAGACTGATTGGAAAACTTCAATATACGTAAATTAGACAATCTGAAAACTTAATTAATTTCTGGTCATGTGCAGTATCCAAAAAACAACAAAAATACTAATTTTTTGTCCCAAGTATGGCATTCAATATAGAAACAACTGAAACAGATATAACAAAACAGATTGTGAATTTTCCATCAGAATTAGTTTCCACAGAAAAATGTCTGTTGCAAAATAATAATAGTAAAAAAAGTTAGAAAATGGCTTTTAAATTGTGATTAGGAAAATTAACACAGCAGTTGACTCTCCACCTTCTTAGGAAATTGTTATTGATTTCAGCTCTGCAACTTCCCTTAGGAATTGTGGAGGCAAGAGACTCTCTGTATTATCACATTAAAAAAAGGCTATGTAGTGTGTAAAACAGTATCCAAAGAGGCTCAGTCTTTGTCAGCCTTCCAAATGGGCAGTAGACGTAATAAAATATTTTTATTGCAATTCTCCTGCAATAGACCTTCGGAAAAAAATTTTCCTTTGGAAAATACCAAGGTTTTACCTCTAATCCTCATCCAAAACAGACTATTTTTCAACCTACTGATACTCTTCACGGAAGTTTCATTTTCCAGAATGCAAGTTCCAAATTCCAGACCATGAAATCTGTCCCAAACAACTCAGATTTCTATTTTCAGCCTGCGCCTTTACCACACTTCACATATTTGGATTTACGCCAATAATTTTCTCTTAAATACACATTTTTGGTACAGTGGAAACTGGTCTACAAAAAAAAATTTGCTCCAGTACACAGAAACAAGCTTTATTCTCAGAGTTACAATAGGTTTACACAGGACAACATTCAACAAAATTAAGCTGTAACTGAATGGAGGTATTCCCCATTATCTTGTTAGACTTGGATGGATTTTGGCATGGTTTATTTTGTGTGTTTTAACCTTGTTGCCTAACAAAGAGCTACAGCATCCGGAGTGTTCAAGTGAGGTATGCTGGGTTTGCCTTGTCCACTGTGTTTCCAATAAAAGAAGACATTAGGCAAAGCTAGTTGGAGTCAGGTTCAAAGTATGTAAAAGGCTCTTCACAAAATCATGAAACTCCTTCCCAAAGAATGATGTGGCTGTTAAATGTTTGTAAAGATTCAATGACAATTAGACAGGTTAACGAAGAAGAAACACACTAAGGAATTTTAAATCAAAGTTTTACACCCAGTCCAGGAAATTCCTTGAGGTGAAAACAGCTGAACAATAACGTTCAAGTTGTCCCATCTCATTCTTCCCCAGGCTTCTTCATAAAATCACAGCTGGAGTCAGAATATTGAGACAAACATTTGTTTTGACCTAGTAAGAACATTTGAAATGTTTTATGTAGATACTGTTAATTTTTTTTGCTTATATCCTACGTGTTATCTCTGTATTTTGGATCCAGACAAAAATGGATAGGATTGCTAATCTCCTTTATTGCCATCTCATTTTAGCTCTAGGAATTATTATTCCTGTTTTAGCTAACACCATCATGACTTATATAAAGCATCCATGCTCCAATCCTGTAAGAGAAGTAGTTCTTCATACCCATGAAATTGTCAGGAGATGAGATCACAGAGTATTTTAAAGGGTGCTGAACATGTGACAATGGAAAGGATTTAAGCATCCATTAAGAGCTGCAGAGAAATGCTTTCCTGAGTCTGGGCACTAAAAGACCACTGAGCTATGCAAGGGCTTTAACACCACATCTTGTTGTCAACATATGCCTGCCCGGTTCCGTCCTATTTTAGTCTGGTCTGTGGGGTGTTTTTTTAAAGTTTAAGACCTGTTTTCAAACAGCTGTAGAGTAACTAAATTGTAAAGCTTCAAATGAGCCTTTCTCTTGGAAGATAATCATCAGAGTGTAAAGTTTAGGTCAAGAAAGAAATTCCTCTTTTAAAGAGAATGTGTTTTTCCCACACAGAAACCAAAGGCAAAGGCTGTTTGAATGATATTGTATGCAGTTTCCATAAAAACCAAACTTGTTCTCGCAAAAATATCTAGAATATGCAATTTGAAGAAAGAAAGTCAAATCCCAAACTAGGCTAAAAAATGTGACTACAAAACAGCAGGGAGAAAAGGAGTTGGGCCAATTCACAGCCATTGAAGTTGCAGCTCCTAAAATACTGGTGTGGATTTTTTACTTAGGACACCGTAACCAGTTGAATTGTAAAGTCCTACTGAAAACTGAAATCCTATTCTTCATAGAACACTTTACAGTACTGAAAAAATACATGAACCTCTGATCTTTAGAAAATGTATGTGCCTTATTCCTGGACTGAAAATATATCAAAGAAAACCAGAGGGGATTCTGGGAAACTGTTGGCAAACTTCCTTTTCCCTGAAGCCAGTTTTAAATGTCAGGATTTTTTTAGGCTACTGATAGTGCCACAGTACTTAAACAAAGCATTGTGCTGGGTCCTCACATTTTCTCCAAACTTACTAAAGTGGTGCTTTTGAAAGCAAAATGAAAGAATTCTCACTCAGAATATATGAGTTGAGCAAGGAAAATCCAACCAATAGATAATCATCTCCAGACAACAGGAGAGACAAAACCTGAAGGGAATGATGAGGATTTTATACAATCACTTTACCACTTTTACACAACTCCTTTGAGGTCATGCTGAACTTTTGCTCCATTCAGTATGAACTGTATCATCAGTGGTTCCACTCTGGCCTGTTAAACCTCACTTTATCTTTAAAGACTTCCTCAAAAATGCAGAAAAACTGCATTTTAAGAAGACCAATGACATAACTAATAACTCCCTCTTTAGTTCAAAGCATTTTGTCTATTGTGATGTCAGACACTTAGGAAGCTCTAATCTGAAACCGATGTTTAATTCACAAAAAAGCTGTCTGGAACGTATGAAGAAATGCATGATTGCACTACCCTAATCAAAACTTGTATTCAAAAACTTGTTAAAAACATCTCCATTTAAAAATATTCTTTGCCAACACATGCAAGGGTGGTCAAGGTTTGGAACAAACTGCTCATGGAAGTAGTGGAATCTGTCTCTGGAGCATTCAAAAAAAGTGCAGATGTGGTGCTTAGTAACATGGTTTAGTGGTGGACATGGCAGCGTTGGGTTAATGGCTGGACTCAATCTCAAAGGTTTTTTGCAACCTTAATGATTCCAGGATTCTATGAGTTTTAGATGGTTTGGGAAGACATTTTTCCTGTTTAGAAGTTGTTTAATAGTTTCTATTACTATTACTATTATTATTACTGCTGTTGTCATTAATGTGCTCATGTGCACAAGCATATTGCTGACTTGGATTCTGTTAGTGAAAAAAATATTTTCATTATATGGTGAACTATCTCATGGATGATCAGAAGCCCATCTAGTGGGCCTATCTTCAGTGAATTAATTTGCTTCTATCCCTCACTCCAATCAGTAACTGCTGACTGCAAGAAGCTCCTGTGGGAGCACAGTAACACACAAAAACATACACTATCATCCAGTCTTCACATAGGATGCTGCAATGTTTGTTCAACCACAAACATCTCTTTTAAAATGGTAATATCTGAAGCAATGGGATCTCTAAGAAACTAGATACCACATGGAAAATCCATTTTTTTTCCACTGCATGTGATATTTACCTATGCCAAGCAATACTTGTGTTAAGCAGTGACTATGTGACAGACTACATGTCTGTGAGGGCTGATCTAATCTCTGCTGTCTAATCTCCAAAGCATCTGGGCAAGAGTCAACCTGCAATGCTAAAGGCACAAACACAAGAGGGTGGTTATACATAGCCCTTCAAACCAAAGAATTAAAAAAAAAAAGTGCAAAAGGTGAATACTATTGCATACAGCTGTTCTAACAATTTTAAACACTCTTCATCTCCCTAAATATTTTTCCCTTTTCATCCAAAAAGCCTCCCTTGCTACAGTCACTAAAACAATTTATTATATATTTATACATCAAAGTGCCTCTGGCCTAGCAATTTCCAGCAGGTCATTATTAACTGCTGACTTCAAAATTACAAGTAGTGCAGTGCTCATCAGGTCAGTCTGACATGGGTTTTAATATCAACTTTCCTTTCACCTCTGGCAAACCAGCACTTCTACCATGGTTGTCCATGATGACTGGAAACCACTTTCCTAAGATCTGCTTTTAGCCATCCAGCCTCCAGCCCAGTTTTCCTGTCAGCAAATTCATCCTTCAGACAGTCAAGCCAATTCCTTTCCTCCTCTCTCCCCACGTTTGTTGTCTTTCTTACAACCCAGTGTTTGGCATTGAAATTATTTTCTCTTTCAGTACTATAAACACCTGGAAAGTAAGCCTTACCTGGCACTGAAAATGGAGTTAGACTGTCCTGATCGTTTTCCTCCTCTTGGTTCCCCACAGGGATGTTTCCATTTTCAATATTCTCTTGTCTCCTGTTCTGAAGTACTTTGCTTGAGCCGTTGGCAGATTGGATTAACCGCTGACGCTGCGGTGTCAAAACACAACTGTCATTGCACAGAACATATTTACTTGATGAAATCTGAGTTTTGCTCTCCGTCCAGCCCCAGTCACACTTGCCATGAAGTTTCTCCTCAAAGCTTTCCTTTCAGTCAACAACAAACCTGTCAGTGGCCTACCTGTCTTCATCAGGCATCAGGCTTCACCAGGTTAACCATCCACTTCAAAATTACTGGCAAGAGTCTTTCAAGCCATGATGGAGAATGTTGTAGTATTTGCTCTTCCACACCATGTTTTAATCAATGTGGTTATTCCAAAGCACTTCTCACTCAACAGGTCCCAGTCAAACCAGCAATAGCACCATAATCAAGTGGTAACACTCAAGATATCTCTGCACAGTTAGAGCTGGCTTATGAATAACTGTAGTCATTCAGTATCCAGAAACACTCCTTCTCAGATCCAACTCTTCTCCTTCCTTCTCATCTCCATTCATCAAGGTAAATGTAAACTTCCTATTTTTAATCTCAAAAGCAAGACTAATCCCTGTTGCCCTTGTGCCAGTACATGAAGCTCATCATTGGCCCTACAGACATGTATAAGAACTGCTGCAGTTCCAATACCCAGTGCAACAATTACAGGGATAGGTTTTAAACATCAGTATATATACCCATTAATGCACTGGAGAATGATAGGTGTAACAGTAAGTTCTTACTTTTATAGAAAAAAAATATTTTTAGTTCACAAGATGAGGTAGTAGAGGGTTGATAAGTGTTCTCTTTTCATGACAAACTTGCAAATTCCTAAGAAGTGCTCTGAAATGCCTTGAAAAATAAAGTAACTGCACAACATGCAAAAAAATTTCTGAAAGCAGCATTAACATACTACAGTGAAAAATAGAGAGAAATCCTATCTGAATACTCCACAAAACTTGCGAATCTATAAGCCAGAATACGTAAGACCATAGATCCAAAATGCTCAAGTTTAGAGAATGTTTTTTGCAGATGTTGAAAGAGCAAGTATCAGCTTTCTATCCACACAGCCATTAAGTATTTTTCTCTGATCAATGAATTTACTTCAAAGATTACAGAGTCAACTGTTGCCATGTGCCCTGTCTGATCTTCTATTCTTAACCATAACACCTTCCATTATTTTGCTGTTACATTGCATTTTTGTTACAAATATATTAATTTGTGGTATTCAAAAGGCTGGCTAAACACATGAACTGTGTTATGATGTTGAAATCTATTTACTTGCCAGAGTAAATACTTCTCATATTTGATACTGTGAGAGCAAATTATAAAATCCTGCCTTCACAGAACCCAAGGTTGGTAGGCCAAAGATTTCACCCTTAGTACTTCACACAAGTTCAGAACAGCCTCACTTGCCAAGTACTGCCACTTCAGCTGCAGGGGATGGAAAAAGCAATATACAGTCATGACAATGTATCAAGTAAGAGATAACTGAAACTGTCCAGGGAAAATTCCCCTCATGAAAATATTCTGGTCCATTTTTATTTTGGGCTGAGGACTACAGCAAATACTAAAGAGGTAGGTAAATCTCTGAAGTGATCCTGAAATATTGATAATATAAGAGCAGTTCTTAAAAATTTTGGTTGCCCTGTTCACTATCCTTTTTTAACCTGACCACTTTTGTAATAATCCAAACCAATTCTTCTGCTGCAAATAAAATCTAAATGTGCACATATGCATACACACACACAAAAATAAACATCTTCTGTCAGGGAGACAAGGTAGTCCCTCCTTTTTGACTGCCCTCCCATTAAAACAAGCAGCATCATCACCTGGGAATAAACCTTCAAATCTGCTCTCATTTAGCTGCTAGAGGAAGACATAGTTCTATCCCATCCATAGGAACATAGGTGAATCTAAATTCCAGAGTCATTGTGAGTACAGCTCCTTGGTAACCCCTCTGCCTCATGGCCCTTACTGTTTTCCTAATGAACATACCTCATTAATGATGAGTCGGCTTGCCATCCGCATTCTGGTACGCGGCCCAAATTTATTTGTAATCATAATCCGTAATCCAGCGTCAGAGAAGCGGTATTTGGGAGGACTGGAGCAGATGATCTCATCCACCATCACAACATTGTTTTTGCCATACTGCTGTATCCCTTTCACTAATGATCACAATGGACACAGTTAGCAGTCTAGTTGACCTTACCATGTGTCCCATCATCCACAGTCAGGTCTTTTTGGGGTCAGGCTGGGGTAATATTCATCTGAATGCTTGAATTTATGAGTTACTTTTCTTTAGTATTTCAGCCTGGTCAATCTCCTCATCAGTTGTGTGCTTTGTTTAGAGCACATGCTGGAAAAGGATATCACTCTACTAAGGTAGCCACCAAGGCACTGTCAGGTGAGTGGGAGCAGTTTTTAGCCAGCTGTTCATGCTGTAGTACCAGTTTTCTTTGCTTATGTCCCACTGGTGTTTTGCACCCTTTCTCTAAAAGCATTTGCACTGTGGCAGTGTAGGCAGCACTCCTGAAACCTCTAAAGCTATTCCACTGGATCAAGGTGCTGCACATCCAGAAGGCTCTAATGTTGTGCTCACTCCTTCTGGAAATCTTCACTTTATCCTCACAGAATATTACCAGTGTCTCTCACATGCAAAGATTTGCAATGATGAAAAACAATTGTCAAGCACAAATCTATGCTGTAAGTAATCCTTTGTGAATATAAAGGACCCTATACCAAGGTTAAGATTAAAAAGTTAACAAAGTTCTACCGTGTTAAGAACATGTAGAGATGAAATTTTATTGGGAATCAACACAAGTACAGGAAAGGACTTCAGGAGCTCACCAACAAACCAATATTCTCACAAATGCTACAGACTACACACAGCAAGCAGAGCAAGGCTCAGCAGACAGGAGACATACCCATGTGGTGTTAGAAAGCAGGGCAGGAAATATGCACAACTGTAATAAATATTAATTATTATATATAATAATATGTACAGAAAAGAAATCTTTGCTGCTTGTATTCTGCTTTGCTTAGCTTGGCCTCCCCCTCTCCCTCCCCTTTTGAGTTGTTACTTACATTAAGAAGAGGAGGAGAATTTAGGAGGCAGAAGTGAAAGATAATTAGTGCATGGTTCCAGTCAGGAAGCAAAGGAAGTCTAAGAAAACATTCAACTGAAACAATGGAATTAAAATGGACCCGTTCTGAACACACAGAAGCCTATATTGTTGCTCTTTTGCATTGTTACAGTGTTGAAATATTTTTGTTTTTCAGGAAGAAGACTGGATTCATGCATGCATCTGAATCACACCACGCAATAAAGGTTTTGCTGTCTCAAGCATCTTCTAACATATTTCCAGTTGAAGAAATACACCCTCCTAGCAATTCAATAAGAAAAACCTAGCAAGCCTGTAAATCACCAATAAACATCTGTAACTTTTACCCTTCAGCATTTGAGTGTCTTGCCTTGTTTCAGTAAAATGAGTTCAGTGAGTACACTGGGTCACCTGAAGTGTCATAAATACACGATCTCTGGTTTCATGAAAAGATGTGCCCTACTCAAAGAATCCACTCTGCAGTCTTGCTTGCAGCTTAGCATCTCTAATACAGAACAGAACTAGTAGTAATTTTACATTTGCTAAATGTAAAGGAGCAATTATCCTACTCCATCCCAACATCTAAATCAAATTAACCTCGATGAGCACCATGGCTGATGACACAAATATGGAGCACATCCATTCCAATGACTCTTGGAGTGCAGAAGCTTTTCTGTGAGGGAATATACAGCCAGACAAATTTCCTTCCAGACAAGATTCCTGAGGAATCAGTCCTCACAGAATAGGACTCAGCATTTGCTTTAGTTAAAGAAAAAGAAATGTTTGACAGCAATGGTGGTAAGGCAAAAAGGTCAGATATTAACAGTGTCATCAGATTAACTTCTCCCAAGTGACTTTCTTCAGAGAATTATTCAAAATGCTTCATCTTACAGTGTCATGAAAAACATGGAAGCACTGAAGTTACTCTGGAACTGTTTCTTAGAGCTCCATGAAGAAATGAGCAAGAACTCAGCTTTGATAAAAGTACCATGATTTAAAACTCAGCACTGATGTAGAATACCTCATGATAAAAATATATGTATACAACTGCAGCTATTCTGACTTACTGCAGCACATTGCTCTTACTATTTTCATTATTTTCAGTCTGACTCCCTATGCCTGTAAATATACACACTTTAGCCGCATATAGTATGGACTCCTCCTAAAAGTTGTTTTAAGAAATACATATGGAGAAAAGCCTTTTGCACTTCTCCTTCGCAATACTCCTTAAAAAAAAAAATTACTGAGAACAGCTTTTCTTTCCAACAAACTTACTGCCCACCACCAAAGGTTCATCACCAATAACCCTATCAAAATCAACGGAAAGTTTCTTGATGACTTTAGCTCTGATCAGGCCCTCAGAAACACACTTCTGTCCAAATTTCTGGTTTCACATAGGGGTCGAACCATGCCACCTGGTGGAAATTCGGGTCAACATAATAAAAGTCAAGGGCAATACGCATTTGTACTTTGAAAACTGGAGCAGTATTCACAAAATACATCTATTTTGTCTTTACCTTTGTAAATGAAATGGAATTTTTCTTATGGTGAAAAGCCCTCCTTTTTCCTTCTGAAACTTGAGTGATGAAAGGTTTTATATTGTACCACAGGAAGCTCTTGAAAGTAGTAAAACTTACAAGCATAAAAGAGCTTTACAGTGTGTGAACCCACCTTTTACCTGTACCCTGGGTAACAGACTATCCTTGGTAGAAACAAAGCTCCTCACCCAAAGCAACTGTTCCTTTATGGGAGGTAATCAGGCTTTCTTCCTGTGGAAAACCAGATTAAGGTCAGACCAACACCTTGGTGAAGCCAAGGGAGGTTTTTTGGTGGATCCTGAAAGCTGCTAACCAGTGGTTGAAGGCAAAGCAGCAGCCAGCTGTAGTTCTCTCCTTGCCACTAGCAGTGCTCCTTTCTGAGTGCTGCTGCTGGGGAAGCTGCAGCTCAGCTTGTGAAGCCAGCAAGTGTCAGCTCAGAGGGAGTCACTGATAGGTCATGGCATATTTTGAGAGAACAGGAGGGAGAAGCAAGAGGCAGCCATGTGACAGTTTTCTAGGACAGTATCTTGACACATAAAGCAGCTAGGCTAACACTGCCATCCTCCCTTCCCACTCCAAATCCTTAATCTCTTCTTCCTGTACTTTCTCATCCCAGACATCTTTGCCTGTGACAGTCTTGCTCTTTCAACAATGGTCCCTCTAGTGCAGCATGTATTTGTGTAATGGGTGCTGGAGAAGGCAAAGGGAATCTGACTGAAACTACAATGTCACTGCATCTCTGAGGGAAAATCAGAAAATAAATCTGCTGTGGACAGTTGCTAGTGGAGCTTTCTTCCTTTTTTTCATGTTCTTCACAAGCATTCAAAAATCTACACATTTCCTTGGAAAGGAAAAATAGGTAGACAGGCAAGCACTCTGTGCTATCATCCCTTGACCACAAGGGCTAGAGAGAAGAGCCTGCTGGGAGATGACATCAGAACACAACAAATGCTTCAAAAATAAAAATCACTAATATCTGGGGTGTTTAATTGGATTATCCTTTCCTCATGTCTCCACTTGAATACAGGAGGCATATATGGAACCTTGCACAGACACACATCCACACTCAAGTGACAGACCTCACTATATCATAATCAGTGCTCACAAAAGTTCATTGTAAAATGAGACAGAAGTATTTCTAAGTCACCTTAATTTAATTATGCTACAATGTCCTTTGAGAAATAATTTTAAATTAGTATTGTCTAAACAATATCTAGGACCAGAGTAGCAGTGTGCTGTCATTGCATAAACCTGTAGCTACCTAGATCTACCTTAAAGAAATCCCAGCCTAAACATTAAAAGCAGAAAAGAGTGGGATTCTTTGAGACTGCTTTAAATTCCTGTTTGGCATTATTTGTTATTATATGAGGATCTTTCCAAAGCTATTGACATTGCTGATGAGCTCAGCCTCCTAGAATGGGAGATGTTTGCAAAGAACAAAGTGAGGAGACCTCACTTGTTAAGAGCAATCCAAGTGCTCACTAAATCACACGGTTTGTGCTTTGAAAGTAGTAATGATTTTGCTTTACAGAGAAAAGAGAAAATGGAAGAGAAGAGGGATAAGACAAAGATAAAAACAGGCTTAGAAAAAAAGCCAAAAATACCCAGGTATTTTTGCTTACTTTCAGAACCAGAAACTGGATTATCATCTTCTTCCCTTTATGACAAAGACACAAACAGCAAAGAACCTGCATTTTTCAATTGTATGTGCCTGGCACTGTATACAGACTATTTAGGCAGATTTTTGTGAAGATCTGAACTCAACACATAACCCCTCTTGCCCACTGATCTGCCCATGACCTTTTCTTCAACATCCACATCTCAGCTTCTCATTCCAAACTAATTTTTGAAGTGAAAGTTTCCTTCTTCCTGGTAAAAAAAAAATTATTTCTTTCACAATGTTGTAGCACATCACTGAACAGGAGATAAAAAGGGAGCAAAATTGCCAGTGTGCAAAGCAGCTTGTTTTTAAAATATTTAAAAAAGAAAAAGCTTTTTTTTAATGTGGCAGTCTGACTGCTGAATTATCGAGTTAACCCTGCTTATGATTGAATAGTGACACTGTTTTGATCTGCAATAAAGAAATAAAAAGGATATCCTGTGAACTACTCCTTTTCCAAGTCCTGTCTGCTCAGCCTTACCTTTCCATAGCAACGGAATGGATGGGTCATCACAACTAGAGGCATAACATTTATTACCATCTTCCAGTTCATTGTTGACTGTGTCACCATTTCCAACATTCTTGCTTTTAAGGGTGAAGAAATTTTGCATCTTCACATTGTACCTGAAAGTGCAAAGAAAGGTCTGAAAGGGTTGGATTTTTGCATTTTCTTGGCAAATCTTTAAGCCACTGAGAACAACTTATGCAGGCAAGCAGTAAAGCCTAGATGCATGTTCTCTGACCACTAATAGGAAGTGAAGAGAAAGGACTGTCCATCTCAGTGGCAAGCTGATAGAAAAGCAAGGACTGCACCTATCTCTCATGACATACAGCAAACTGCAAAAAGGCACTAGAGCAGATTTAGTGAAGGCAAAACGCTGGAGCTGTGGATTTTGGAGCCAGGACACTCACTATACAGCAGCTTCTTTCCTCCTGCATCAGCTTGCAATTCACCTCACCATTTCTCTCAGTACTGTGTTCCCTGTGGGGGGTTCTTGAGCATTTCTGGGATTGCTGACCATATCCTTCTAAAGACAGCATACATCTATTTTAGCACTAGGGGGGGATCTAAGAGGGCTGTCAATGAACTCTGCTAAGACTTGATGTAGGAGAAAAGGGAGTTCCAATGGGGTGATTTGTGAGGGGAAGGCACCAAGGGATAGAAGTCTAAGCAACTTGCAATAGAAGGGTGGACTCACAGACACTTGCAGTAACAGTCAGACCTCTGACTCTCCTGTCAGAGGCAGTGACACAACAGAAGAAGATGTCAGTATACAACCTGGTATGAGATGGTCTGAAGATAAATACATGCTTAGCACTCTGTCTAGTGTTCCTTGACCTTTTTCTCCAGGGAGTACAAAATATGTGTAAGAGCTGATATGGTGTATGCTTACAATCCAGATTAGCCCACAGGCTTTTTATATACTTTTGTATAAATGACATTTTTCTCAACTTTTTCTGAAAGCTACTTTTCCTCCATACACTATAAAAAGGATGCATGAAAGTATTTGCTGCTGACTGAGCACAAATCTAGAGTTAAACTGGTTAAGCACAAAACCTAGATCTTACACAGAAACATGACTGGCTGTATTGTCCTCAGGCAGGAAAGCCAAGGACAGAACAAGACCAAAAGAATGATGGTCAGTTAACACCTAAAGGGCATAGCAAGCAGAAGTACTTACTTCATGATAAGTATGTAGAAAAAATACATAATGATGAGTACAAGGCTTTCCCACCTCAAAAAGATAGAAAGAAGTGTTAGAAGGCCATTCAAACAGCTGTATGCTTTACAAGTTTTATGTAGGAGTGTGCCTTAAACATCTGGTACAAGTCACATTTGTGCACACAGAATTCACATCATTAAGATTAGATGGTGTCTCAGCAGAATGAGGGGGGAAGCAGACTCTCAAGTTTCAATAAACATGCAAATAAAATGCAGTGCATACATTTCAGAAATGTGCTATGCAGACTGAAACCACAGCTACTCTCTGAGGATCTTAACACCAAGGCCTTTTGTCACTTCAGCGCTGAACCACCGAAGCACAGACCAGGCACTCTGAGAGCACCGTTAGAAGATGCTTATGATCTTCCACTAGGATTCACATTGGAATGTTCTTTGGAACACCTGGCACCCCCATAAATGTTAACAATCAGAATCAGAGCAGAAGAATTTTGGTTACCCTCTCTGCACATGGGAATCTTCAGACCTTACATACAGCCTCCATACCTCCTTAATGTTTCCAGGTTCTTACATTTTCTTTTCATTTTCCCTGACCATCATAAAAACTAAACCCAAAGAAAATACACAGGATTTTTTAAGCAATCAATCCAGCTCATACTCTCAGTGTAGAGAATGAAAGTCATTTACACTACAACTCTATTTACTGGTGGACCTCACGGCAAATACAGGACTGCATGGAAATAATTTATACAACTTACCATTCTATTTTCTCATCATATATGAACTAGAAGAAGGAAAAAAAGGAAACACATAAATTGACCATTTCTCTGATCCATCTCGAAAACCAGTCAAATTTCTTTAGCAAATATCAACCATATCTAGACAGACCTAACCAAGTTTTGACCCTTTCTAACCAGAACTTCCAGTGTATGGATTATGCTCCTCACAAAACACAAACCTTGTGAACAAGGCTTGGATCCATGTCAGTGGCTATTTTAAGAACTATTTAGTGAAACAGTGCAAGCATGTGAAAGACAGTCAGATATGCACACATGCACCCCCATGCTGTGCTGTGCAAATGACAGCAAACTCACTCAAAAAAGGGTTAGCTCTTGAGTCCTTTTAACAGCTAGACTAGTTTTAGCAGAACAGGCAGCAACTTTACTTCTCCTCTTGGGCCAAGTGGTTATACATATTTTACTCTACCCTATGTAACTACTGTTACTGAATACACAGCTAGTGATACACCTGTTTTACAAAATATAAAGTGGATTCTTCCCTGCCTTGCCACCAGACACATTAAATGTGTACATTCAGGAACTATTACACTGCTCTAGATGAACAAAGTGGTACCTCATCTGGGAAAAACTTACCCAGAATCTGAAATTAAATTACTGCATAGAAGCAGACACCTTCCCTATTTAAAATAGAAGTGTAGCGCAAAACTTTTCACCTCCACAAGCAGTCTCCTAGGACAGAGGAGAATGCTCTCTACACTGCATAAGAGTAGCCTGCTAGCCTGCAGAACTTTACCAACCCTAGGTATAAAATGAATGGACACTGATGGACATGATGGGCACATATTGCTTGGGGCTGTGTGAAATGTTCACATGTACACCACATTGTGGACCTGAGCCCCCATTTCCAGCTGCCACTAAAACTAGCTAGGAAAATAAATAATTATTTGCCAGTGTGTATCAATAGTTAGCAGGCTGGTCCTCCAAAAATTCAAGCAATGAAACACAATAACTGATAAGAGAACGACTTACAACAATAAGAATGATCACAGATATTGTGTAGTATACAGAATCCCGGAACACAGCCCACTGGGTGAGACAAACCACCTGAAAAATACCACAGCTTCAGCCAACAAAAATATGGGATTTCAAAGACCAACAAACAAAGGCCCCTATCTTAAAATAAATTAGGTGTGTGAGCAGAGTAATTATTATTATTGGCAACAATTCTGAAATCAAAAGCAGTTTTATGCTACCATGAAGACCTATCAGTCTGTTAGACAATGGATCTATAATAAGCATCAGTAATAAAAATCATATAGAAACTTCCATTAATGAAATACATTTCTTACTAATGATACTTATTTGGTCATAATTTCAATTGTAAAGTACAATTCATTGTACTGCAGCAAATCAATTGCTCCTCATTCCTTATATTTGTGGATATATTGGACTAACTACCTGAAAAAATATGATAAACAATAAAACCACCTATTGAGTGAATGGAATAAATTTCATGCTTGTGTCCCAGATTCTTTGATCATCATCAGTACTAGGAAGGATCAGCAGATGCCACTGATTAGTTGACTGCAAACACAGTATTGCATGAAGAAGAACCAGTTTCCTCTCTATGCTTCATTTTCAGAGTGCTGAAACTACAGTTGAACTTTTTGGAAACATTTCCTACTTGTAAAACATTTGTAAATTCATTCCAGTGTTTGTTGTTTTTCACAATGCCATTTTTTCCTGTGATTTTGTCAGTTTGTTTTTTTTTAATATTTGCTCATGGAAACCCCTAAATTGCCAGCAATTGAGCTATATAAACATGAGTATCTTACTCACCTGTCCTGCAAACAGTCCACAGACACCAACAATGCAGAGGATGTTGAAAACTGCTGAACCAACAATGGTCCCAACTCCTACATCTCCATGAGTGATAAATACACCTGCAGAGGGAGCAAAACATACATAATTACCTCTGCCATTCCATTTTAGGTCACTCAGAACATGTACTACCTGAAAAGTAGAGACTGTTTCAAAGATTAATCAAAACATGTTTCATAATTAAGGCTTGCTTCTCTGTGTAATAATTTGTGCTTTTAGTCTAGCTAGCAGCTCCCCAGCTTTGGCTTAAAACCTCTACATATACACTTTTAGTACATGATTTCTTAAGTAGTTAGTTCAACAGTAAGTTCTCTGTTCCACAGGTTGTTAGTGGTGCAATAATCCATTCAAATGCAAACATCTGCAGTCACATTAGAAGCATGGGATTTATTTACAGCACAGAAGTCTTTCTTCAAGGTGAGCAACCAGGTAACTCTTGCTGAAGTTTTAAATTAAAGAGGGTAGATTCAGATAAAAGGACTAAAATTTTAAAAGTAAGAGTGGTGAGACCCTGGCACAAAGATGCCCCCACCACTGGAAACATTCAGGGCTAGGCTGGATGGAGCTGTGAGCAACCTGATGTGGTTGGAAATGTCCCTGCTCACTGCAGGGCAGCTGAACTGGATGTCTTTCAGAGGTCTCTTCCTCTAGGTGGGGTCTCATGAGAGTGGAGTCAAGGGGCACAATCACCCCCCTTGACCTGCTGGCCACATTGCTTTTGGTGCAGCCCAGGATACAGTTCGTTTTCTGGGCTGCAAGTGCACTCTGGATGCACACTGACAGATCATGATGAGCTTCTCATCATCCAACACCCCCAAGTCTTTATCCTCAGGGCTGCTCTCAATCTATTTCCAAATATATCAAATTACTTCTCAGGGGACTTCAATAAATTTCTTCTTTTACGTCCTGTGTTCAGAATCAGACATTCCTCTCTGTGTTTTGAGAGGAGACTCACAGTTTCATGAGATATTTTGAGCAGTTAATTACACCATGAACCGCAGACTAGCTGACAGCTGCAATTGCTGATTATAAATTGACAGAAGAATGGGTACCTGTGCTTGACCTGCTGCTGATTTCATAACAGCAGATCTCAAAAAGCTTGTGTGTAGGCTCCATACCTATGACAGATGCAAACAGTTCTGGGGTGGAGCTCCCTGCTGCCATGAATGTGGCTCCAGCAACATCTTCACTCAAATGTAGTTTCTAGAAGAAAACAATTGGTAATTTCAGCACTACTACTGTATTTGCATTGTGGAGTTCTATAATTATATATGTAAATGAATAGTCAATTGCAGCTTACATGGAGCTGATTAAAGAGAAGTATCTCTGCAGATTCAAAAAGATTGTAAACATCTCACATGGTTTTCATTAATTTACTTTAGGAACTCTAAACACAATCATTCAACTCCCCAGCTCTTAGGGCTTCTAAAATTTGAAAATAAAAATCCATAGAAGAAAAATAAAACCTTTGTGAATAAATCCTACAAATAGCAGGCTTGATTCTGGCTTCACTTTTCAACTATGTAAATCAAAAGTGAGTCCGCTGACACAGATCAAATTAGTCCAATTAGACACAGCGAGGCCTGGGTATGGTAGAGAGATCTATTTTTATGACAGTGTCTCTTAAGCTCTAATAGGATATAGATAACCTGGAGTTCTCAGAACAGCATAAACATGTGCAGATCCACAAGTGGGCTGCATCAATTTAGTGGTCTGAAGATTTTTCCCTTGAACTATGAACACAGTTTTATGGAGGAGCTTTTTCCTTTTGGAGAGTCTCTAAGCTCATCTTTAGTATACTATTTTTCGTTCAAGAACAGAAAAGTAACTAGTGACAACAGAAGAAGTAAAAAAAACTTGCATTTTTCAAGCAGTTTGCCTGAAAACATCTTAAGCTGATGACAATGGCATCCTACACATCTTGACAAAATATAAACACAAATACGAGCTATTACCAGTCATACTGCTGCAGGAGCTCAAACTCAAGTGTGTTATCTGAACTCTTGTCTGTTTAAATGTTCAGCAAAACATGAGACAAGATGTAAAGATTTTATGAAGGATCAGTGACCAGTAACTGGTACAACCAACTGGTATAACTTAAAAATGGTGTCTAAGGAGCATGCTGAATACAGAACATCTGGAAAGGGAAAGAAAAGATCCCGACTGAGTATTTTACTACTGTTGATAGCCTCCCTTATTTTTCTATTTGTTCTTTCACTGATAAGTGTAAGTTTATAACTCTGAGTAACATTAACAGGTATTTGGTACATTTAGCCATAGGAAAACAGACTTTTTAACTAGCTACAAAAAAATCCCAGGAGTTTTTCAGAAAATGGTCCCTCTTATTTTTGTTTAAAAGCAAAAGGGATGAGATTTTAATTTTCCTTTAAAAAAAAGTCAAAATCTACATTTGTATTATGTATTCATTTTGTTCATCAAAGTCATTTAACACAACACTTACATGCCATGTATCAATTGCACCCTGCCACAATCAACTCAGTTAGAATCCTACATGTAATTTTCAAAAATCTTCTCAAAAATTATGTAAAGGCATTACATTTCCTTTTTTTTCTTTTTGCATATAAAATATGTATTCTCATTTCAGATCCAAGATACATACTTTTCTTACACATTTTTCCTTTTCTCCACTTTATGCTGGGACCACATACACTTCCTTTCTCCTTGCTGATACAGTGGTAGATGTGCAACAAGATTTGCATAGCCAACACATTAATTTGTCTATGATTATCTTTTCACAAGTTACTTTTTAAAAAAAGGAGTACAACAGTAAACCAAACTCATCCATAATCCCTATCTCTCGTAGCTACATGCTTCAGGTAGTGGGTTTTGCCAGCTGATCTCATTGAATCTTTGTCTTTTTCTGCTTGAGTGTGGCCAGAGGACAAATGTGCACAGACCACTGGTACATTTTTTGATGGAAGCTCAAATCGTTTGAACAGGATTAAGACCCAGAAGTTGACAGGAATGAACTCTAAGCAATGATGACACAAAAGGTTTGATTCTCTAAATAAATTTCTAAAAGAGTAATAAAGTTCTTTAACATACCTCACAAATTTTCTCTAAGGATGGAACAAAGAAGTCATCACATACTATGGCCAAAGCATAGAACATATAAAGAGCCTGTGAAGAAAACAAATTCAGGGAATACTTCAGATTTTTCCCATACATGAAAAGAGGAAAAAAGGCAATGCTACCTTTATTCAAACTAGCAGAAATATATAGGTTCAATTTTTATTCCATTCCAAACAAAAATCTCCCTGTAGATAAATTTATGACATAAAACCAGATTTTTTAATGTAAGATCTCATTTAGAACAAGAACATTTGTCATACCCAAAAATATGAAAGGTACCACACTTTGACAGAACAGGATGCCACAACACATTTAATATAACAAAAAGTAACAGGTAAAGCTCACAAAATTACATAGTCATCCTCTGTATTTTTAACTAATTATCAGACCAAGTAATTAAATAGAAAGCAAAACCAGGTTGATTAACAATATTCAGGAAATAATTACACCTGGAAATAAGTGGTCTCTGGCCATGGATCACTGCACCAAAACTCTTAGGAATGATCCAGGTTCCCTGCATACACGTGATCCTCCCACTGTCTTATGCAGCTTTACATGCTGTGCCCATGCAGTGGACCTAATCCTGCTGTTGTCCATCAATCACAACTCATTTTTATTTTACTTTCCCTGAGCAAGAATGAAAAACTGGAGCCTGCAGGCCTCACTTGCTTTGTTTTTAACAGAATAAAAAATAAAACTGCACATGATATTTTCTGTATTTTTTAAGGGTTGATATTTTTGTTTTGGTTTTAATTATACCTGCATCTATTTTATAGAGGCACAAAAAAAAGAGACTCAGGCATCTTCCACATCATGCTTGGTATCATCAACGAAGGAATCCCAAAGTCTGTCTATATGACATGAAATACAAGCAGTAGTCATGTGTTCCATTCTGCCAGGATTTTATCTCCAAGAGGATGAAAGAATAGGCACTGCAAATTCAGACTTGCATCTTAATTTTCTTAAATCATAGAATCATAGAATCATTTAGCTTGGAAAAGACCCTTAAGATCATCAAGTCCACCACTATACCTATGTATATATATATTTATGTATGTATGTCCCTAAGATGTTACCTTTTAAGCAATTGTACTCATATAGACATATTAGAAATACTCAAAGTATTAAAAACTTGTAGATATATATACAGAATTCTACTTATTAAGGTCACTATGATTATTAATATCTTATTAAAAAATAAAATAAGTAACATAAAAGGAAAACAAAAAGGAAGCACAGTAGAGGAAAACTTACAGCAATGATATGAAGCAGAATTCCTCCCTGTTTACGTTCTTTATTTGTAAATATATCTTCAGGAAACTCATTAATGGCTGTAAGAGAAATATACTTTAAAAAAAAATGTACAGCATGTATAAATGGAAAAATAAAAAATAAGGATGCATCTGTATAAACATATGACCAAACATAATTGTCTCTTCTGATGTATTGCATTACACTTTGTGACTTCAGAATTTCTTTTCTGCTCTGTAGTTTTGAGACACTGTAATCACAGTTGACATTCTTACTCTTACAGGAACGCAGTACAGGATAATTCACAACCTAGTGGTCAAGATGCAGCAATATGCAACGCTTTAATCTATTTTATATGTTTTATAAATATGTTGCAATGCCAACAAAAACTTACATGAATGTAACAGCCAAGTAGGTTCCCTCCTTGTAGTAATACACTGCCATATATAGTAATCTAGTAGAATTTAGTACAGTAAAATACCATTCCATCCTTGAGACTGGAATACTCTCTGGAATAATACTGAGATACTATCAGCTTTAAGAACTTCTTGTTAGTTGCATTAGCTGACAAAAGCAAAATTTTTCAGACAACTTATTCCCGACCACGTGAAATAGTGTACAATAAAAAATTCGTAAGCACCCAAAGCATGTGGTTTTTAATAAATTCTGCCTATTATAAACTAATATTAACTGAAGTGATTCCTAACTAAAAAAAAGCATTACGGAAATTTCCCCTGTGGGAGAAAAGACACAGATCTACAGCTGCTGGCATCTTACACAATATGGTTGTTCTTACATCACTGGCTAAAGTACCATGCCCCCATGGATGTATTCAGGATACATATACTACTTTTCTTACTGCAACCCCCATTTTTACCTCTGTCTCCTCCATTCAAGTGGTGGCTGTGAGAATACACACAGGACAGCAAAGAGCAGAGCTGTGGCTTGAGTTTCTAGCAATGATAACAGAACCCTGCACGAGGTAGATCTTTTCACATAATCAGAAGCAAAGGTGTGCAGCTCCCATCACAGGTGTTTGTGCCAGAAGTATCATCCCCTCACTGCCACCACGTAGCAGAAGGAATGTATCTCTGTCCCCTAACTTGACAAAGTGGATGTGGAATTTGGAGAGCTATTACTTACCTGGTAATCTCATTCAGCTGACTGTATAATATTTCACAGTACAATGTTAAAAATGACTAAGTATAAACTGAAGTTTTAAGAAGCATAAATAAAAATCACCACTTTTCCGAATCTTTCTAAGGCGACTTTACTTATCTGAAGTTAATACCACAAAAGAAATCAGAAGTTCAGATGACATCAAAGATAAAAGCCAGAAAATAAAAATGAGCCTAGGTCTGTCACAAAACAAAAGCAAACCAGCTTCACTGCAAACTGCCTTTCTTTATAGATAATGATAATAGTATATTCTGGTGATAATAGTATTAGTAATAAATAACCACTTGCAATAAATACCTGCTTGTCTCACAGAGGTAATATTACATGAATTAGCATGAAGACAGCTTTTCTCGAGGATAATGCTCCTCTCTACAAAGAACTCATGGTGTGCAGCTGTTCTCACAAATAGACAATTCAAAATCTTCTTTAAAAGTCACAGAAATTAAACAAAGCTCTGGAGCTTGGCAGGCAAGATTTCTTCCTTAATGATAGGGACACCTATCAGTGAGTTTCAAAGTACAGTTTGGAGTTTTACAGTATAAACATTTGCTGTGTTTATTATCCAAATAATGACAGGTCTTGTTCAACTGCATCATCTGTAAGTTCTGTATACCTTTTCTATATGTGCTGTTCTTTATTTACTTGCTATATCGTGGCTTAAGTATTTTAAACTATTTGTTTTTCTGACCTCCTGCTGTGATAACCTGGTTTCTCAGGAAAAGGCTGTTTGGATTCCCTTGGCTCCTACCTCAGGCCTGGGCAATCAGCAACACTTAACTGAAGGGGGCAGTGGCATTCCCTCATCTGTGTAAGCTGACAAGGAATTATGACATTATCAGAGTTTGAGAGAGCAGTCTGCCCTCGTGGTACAATCTGATGTGCGTGCACAGCAAGGCACTGCTCTACTTCACGCAGAGATATTTTCTCATGTATGGGAGATGGAGTTATCTGGCTGCCTGAGTGGGAGCTACATCTCCTTGGTTTCTACTGAAAAGAGACAGAACAGATGGGAGAAGGAGATGAAATGAAGAGCAGTACATCTAATGGGGCTAACCTTTGCCAAAAAAAGGAGGGGAACATACACCCATCATCTTAAAACCAGATAGAAATACAGAAATATTTATCCTGCTGGTACTGTTGCAAACTCATGGCTCCTGCAGCTCATCTTATCTAGCACAGATCTCAGGAGGAAGGGAGGGCACCAAGGAAGCCAAGTCTATATTGAAATTGCCATCATTCTGTAGCTTGCTCCCTTTCTTCAATCATTAAATGAGTGGGAAAACAAAAGCAGCTTATCCAGCTACAAACAACTTGGGGGGGACACCACCATCTTTTTCTCTGAGTCATGGACATAAAAAAATACTTGATCAAGGCATGACAGAAAGGATGATTCACCTTCAATAAAAAGCTCTGGCTGAGCTGCCTGTGGCTAAAAAGCTACAGGAATGCAAGGCACGCCTCAGAACAGACTATAAGAGCAGCTGCACAGCATAAGCTGCCTGCATGGCTCTGGAGCAACGGCCTGGCAGGCAGCAGCTGGGCTACCCCGGCAGCCCGGTGACACCTGCCCGGACTTAGGCTGTTAGCGGATTAATTCTGGGTGCCGTGAGAGCATTGTTCCCACATGCCCTACCCAGACTCTGACAGGCAGGCTGCCAATGAAGTTAAGTTTCAGAATCTCCTAAGCCTGACAACCATCTCAACAACCACGTGGATCTGTGGTTTTATAACCTGCCTTGACATGTGATTTCTTCACCTTATCAGTGGTTGATTTACTCACAACAAGCATGCCAGCTCTTAACACCTGCTAAGCATTCAAGCCTGCTACAACTCTCTACATTTTTCCTCACAGGGAGAATGGATCTGTAGATTTTTGAAGGCTATGTGCAATTAGCTCTGCCTTTGCAGGAAGGGGGTTAGGCACTTGATGTACACAAAAGCTCACTGCCCCTTTTAATGCTTTCATCTTGCTCCTATGTGCCTTCAGGATCTGTTGCAGCTACAGATTGCAATGCCTACCCCTTTACCCTGGCATTCAGGGATTGCACATCATCAGACTCGCCCAGAGCAGAGGTGTAAGGTGATGAAGGATAGACAGGAGACAGAATCACATACTTCCACTTTTCCCCCTTCAATAACCATATTCACAAGACAGCTTGAGTATTTCAAGTTTGTGTCATTTGTTTAAGCACTGCAAACAGCTTTAGGCACCTCTGCACTTAAGTGTATTTCATGTGCAATTCTGTTTTCACATTCCAGATCCCCATCTTCCCCAGGCCTGGTGGCATGTTCATACTCATGTAGTTGTGCCTCAGTGACAGTGAACAAACCCATCAGTGTGTGCAGAAGTGTGCTTCTTTGTACCTGTTAAGCAAATGCATGCATCATTACCTAGTGTCAGCAGCAAAATGTCAACAGTTTGTGCGACAGGAGTTGAAATTGCAACAAACTTCATGGTACTGCAAATTGCACTCTTTTATAATTTTGCACTAATATGCAACAAGATTTGATTGGAAGCCAAAAAATCATTACTTCTTCCAACAACATCTCCCTGAATGCAGCCATCCGGTATCTGCTGATTTCCACTGAATAGGGTAAATATATTTTAGAACCACTCTTGCTTTTAAACCACTTGTGACTTTAGCCCATACTGCTCTTCAAAATCATTTCACTGGGAAGATTTTTACAGAAAGATGGTTAGTGACTTTGAAAGCATGTCTTTACCACGGATATCAAAAGGGTCAGTCCCCTGCCATGTTTCACCTATTATCTCAGGTGCTGAAGTGGTACAGTGTCAGGACAGTGGTGACCCTCAGTACATGCAGGTAGTCTCGGGGAATGATGTAATACACTCATCTGATCCTCTTGCACAACCTGTGCACTGTCAATATTGTGATGGTAACAGTATACTTGAGAAATAGCAGGTTGCTTTTGCTCATAGTAAAGTACTGACTTCAGTTATGTCATGTAGTGTTAACAATGGAAACAAAGTCAACCTGAAGATCTTACCATCACAGTGAAACTAGTTTACTCAAATATATAATGTGTCATAGGAAAGTCCTCCTTTTTAATAGTACTTCCCAAATTAGATATAATAAATCTGAACAGTCATTAGAAAATCATGAATGTGTCATAGTACATTAAAGGTATACTTTTAAACAATTACAGGACGCCTCAAATAACAAAATAAAACCCCAACATAAATCTCAAATTTTATTAGAACCCTTTGTAAAAATCACAAGTTAACATACCCTTAACTAAATTGTCAGTGAAGAAAAATGGTACACTCAGCAAGTGCATTTAAACATGAAAGCTGGTAACATATAAATCTTACGAGGACCAAAGTAGAAATAAAGAAGAATTCACTGATATGTTGGATACCCTCTGGAAAAAAAAAAGAATTACCAAGCTTTAAGCTCCCATTCCCATTAGACACCTGTTTCCAGTTTGCCATAGCAGGATGACTTGTGGATTTTCTCTCAAATGCTCACTTCAGCTTCTTCTGGATACTAAAGTAGGCAGCAGCCTCAGCAAATCAAGAACGGGTTACTCAAAGAAACACACATTTGACTTGAAAAATTCTGCAAGGACATTTTTGTAGAGATAACTCTTTAGTAAATTTATCTCATGGATTATTCTACCTGGGCAGCAATAAGCCATCCAAATGAAGTGCAATGGAATTATTTAAAACACCACCCAACCTCTTTGAGAGGCATTTGGGCATCCATGCAAAACTGTATGATGCTGAAGATCAAGCTTTCTATTTGCAGGCAAAGTACCATCTGTCAGGAGGCACACTAAGCATCCTCCTCCATACCCCTCACCTCATAAACAGTAGAATTATGAGCAAATTTTATCTCTCTGGTATATTAATTCAATTTGCATTGCTCAACTAAAAGAGGACTGCCAAATGTGATTATATGTGCAATGGTAAAGTGGCAGCTTATGAAGCAAATAACTGACTTGACTCTCAACTACTAAAGCCATTTGATGTATGATTGTAAAGGACGGTATATTTATTAAACAGCCTTGAAAACGCTCTTTCCATCAGTATGAGGCTATGAAAATATCTAGACAAGACTAAATGAGCTACAATAAAAAGTAAAATTAATACCTTATTAAATTCTGGACTTACATTGAGTTTCTCTTAGCTTTCATAAAGAAGAAAAATATTTGCATTCATTAACTCAATGTAAAACAATGAATAAAAACACATTAAGAATTATCTGTTAACCAAAAAACTGAAAGGCATGTTGAAGTCTCACGTCCTGATCTAGGGAGTGATGACACAAGGATGCACAAATATTGCACCATGAGGATGCATCAGCACATCACAGGGCAGCATTTCATGTGTACTAGCCTTTGTGTTAATGGTTTTAATGTGTTCAATATAAATCTAAAAGGTTCCCATGGTTTGGGATCATGTTGTTTTTGGTTTTTTTCTCTCTGGCCTTCAGACCAGTTACACAATTTCTGAACTCTTCTAGCATCTTCTCTTATTATGACATGTTTTTCCACAAAGCATGTGTGTGTTTTTCAAAACCCCACCCATGGACATAAAATAAAATAAAATAACCCTTTTATTTTACACATCAGATTTCTAAACCAGGATACTAAAAAAATTTTCACTTTCTCCCATTTTTTACCTAGTGACTCATACTGCCTCAGCTCTGTTTATACTACTCTGAGCCTAGGCTGGCAAGGCAGCTCAAGCACTGGCATACTCCAGCACTGGTGCAGCTTATTCGGATATGACATGTCATTTCCCAGCTCAGGGAATAATTCTGGTTCTCAGGACTGAATAAACGCTGTGGAATAATGTGAACAGGTTTAAATTTTACTACCACTTGACTGTTCTGTGAATTAACCACAGATATCAGGTACCAGTAAAAAAATGGTGTCTTCTACATGGAATTTGCCTCCGGTTTCCCATTCTGAGCTTCATACATTTGACATTCCCTCTCCTCTTCCACCTTTCTCTCATTTTTTTTCCTGAAAGTTTCCTAAACGTTGATGGCTTCTATGGTCTTCAGCATCTTGTTCCATTTGAGGGAGAGAGCCCTCCAGCAGTGCTGGGTTTTGGACTCAAGTTTGCCTGTGTCCTTTCTAAATACAGATAGAAAGTGATGCTCCTGGCAAGATTACTACCTTTTGGAAAAGGGATAATAACTGGATTACCTATCAATACTGTGACTCATATAAAAAGGACAGTTATTAAAAGGTCAGGCAACGTTTCATCCCTACAGAAAAGAATAGTTCCTTGTATTTTCACAGGCAAGCCTTCCAGCGGCAAACAAGCTGGAGAATCAAACATCACACTATGAGGTTTTGGTATTATCAGCTCAAGCTCAATGAAGCCTTGTTTTGAATTTTTTTACTCCCAGTCAGACTCTAAAATCTCTTCCAGAACTAAAAGATGGAAAGTATTTATGCTAACTATTCAGCCTAATCACTTATAAACTCCATTTGCTCACCTCAAAATAATGCCAAGGAGAGGCTGCTTTGTCTGACATGTCAATAGCATCTTCAAGGGGATTTCACTGCAGATCTATTCATAAACTGTATTGCCAGGTGAAAAATTACAATCTGGTTTCTGTAACAATGGGCTTTGAAAATCAACCACACAAGTTGTAGCACTTCCCTGAAAAGATTACAAAAACTGTAACATAATTTTAAGACACTGTAGACTAGTGACCCCCTTTGAAATTACCCAATCCATCTAGCACAAAAGCACACCTTCACAGATAGCTGGTATTAACTCCCCAGTTTTGTTACTGAGTATGCCCTTGGAGCTGCTTTTACTTATACTGCTGCATTATGCCTAATGAATAGCTTGACAATCAGAGTAAACCACTATCTCTTCCTTGGTTCCCAAAATTACTCTCTTAGGAGGTAGTGCACAAGGAACAACCACCACAGAAGCTGCCCTTGACCAATTTCCCTACACTACAGAATTTCATAGCAGGAAGAAAATCTTCCCTGTGCTGCTTGAATATGCAAGCAAGAGGGGTCAGTTAAGTGAATTGGGTCCAAGGCAGAAATCTTCTTCTCTGAACATCTGAAGACCTCATTTGGCAGAGGGATGCATTATTAGTCCATCCCATTATTACTCCATTGATGCCACATGAACAGAGGGCTCAAAACTGCCCTTCAAAAAGTAAAGCTGGCTACCATTGCAGACCTAATATGAAAGACAATTACATTTATGAATGGATATAATTGAAACAACAGGAAATAATGTCTTTACTTATAAAATATCACTGATCCTGTTCCATGAACACCTCTGCTTGCAAAACTACTACAAAAGTACTTTTCTGTACAACCGAGTTCCTTCTACCTGCCCTTCTTCAGTGAATAAAATAGGGTGGTTACTACCTCCTTACACATGTTGGAGATAGACCTCAAATAACACTGAATATGAGGAGGGTATTCCTGCCTGGTACACCCTCAGAAGAAGTGACAACATTCAAATGGCAAAATGACTGGCAAAATTGACTTGATCCAAGTCAGACCACAGATTATGTTTAAATTGCTGGTAGCCAGAAAAGCTACCAGGTTACTTGAAAACTGAACAGATCACATGTAGAAAACATTGAGAAGAAAGAAATAAGCACCCACTAGAGCTGCCACAGAAGCTATCATTCAGAACAGAAGTGCACTTTAAATGAAACTGTGCTATTGTGCCTTCAGCACAGTTAATGCATAATAATAGGCTTTTGAATCCCTTCTACTTCAGTAAAAGCTTCAGCATGGCTCATTTAAAAGCAGCTGTATTGGCACATGCCACTCTTTTTTGCCAAATGCGTGGAAAAGGAAATGGAATTTAATACTTAAAATATACCCCATCCAAGTAGCAATTTTAACCATCCAGGGAAATAGTGATATTCTTTATTGTGCTATTCTTCAAGTTGATATAGCACAAAAACTATACATGGCTAAGATTCTACTAGGCTAAGATTAAGTTAAACAAACTGCTTCTCTAGAAACAAGTGGGCATGAGATAGCAGAGCAACAACAGACTTTAAGACACGCATACTGAGATCACAGAAAGGCACAAAATCAAGTCAGGCATGGGTATTGTTTAAATTTTCCTTACTTAGAAGCGTCTCTTTACAGATATAGAAGAAAAATTATGGAAAGCAGCTGTAAAAAGACCTATTCAAACATTTATTCCACACCTGCCGATTTAAAATTGTTTGCAACAGTGAGTTTTCCTGCGCTTCATTCAAAAAACTCCTTTAACCAAGAGGGAACAGGTAAAATTGAAAGATGCTGCAATAAGGCAGAGGTTTTAAGGCTATTCATTTGGTGGCCTTTCTGAGGCCACAATACCCGAGATAGTTCAGTACAGGCAAGTTCCAACATTTTCAAGGAACTCAGCCACCCAACCCAGCCATTACAAAAATCAGGCTGTTGCTATCACAAGCTGTGATCTGCCGATTAATTCTCTGAATTTTAGTTTTATTTTGGAAGGAAGTTGAATTTTGAATAATTGTTTCAAGCTGCACATACTAAGCTCTCAAAAAGCCCCAGCAGTGTTAAAAACCACTGGATGAAGTCAGGCTTTGAAGTCGAGTATTTAGTATAGCTTTTGGTTCCATGTACCCCTCAGTGCTTTGAAAGACCCATTTTCATATGGAAATCAGAAGCACAACAGTTTTTCCATGTGAGCCACACTCATGTGGTATAGCCAAGTCTCATTACTTCTTTGTAAAACATGTAATATTCGTTTTTTATTTTTTCTGAAACCATGGTCCTGAAATCATGCAATTATGTAAGAACATCAGCTTTCACTTAAAACAAAAAATCTGCTTCTAGCCTTTGTGTTTGTAGAAGAGGGCCCAAGCCCAAAAATCTAAAGGACTTCCAAAACCCAGAAGACAAACAAAATAGAGACCCAGGCTTATTGTTTATTTTTTAAACAAACATCACAGTTTTGTGAGGCCAGGTTTATACTTTTTGAGCACACAGGATTACTAGCATTACTCCTCAGTTCATATGCTTTAGCTCAAAGTCACAAATACATGAACATTCCCGCATGCGGTTTCTGCTCAATAATTTAAAATGATGGCAACGTGTTTCTTATGCCACAGACTAACATTTACTTCACCTTTTCCACATAAGTAATCCCCTTCAAGGCAACTAAGATTTAACCCTCCAAGTCCTATGTCATGACTCCTTTACTGTATAAATAATTATACAAATGGTAGATTTGCACAGTTCTCTGCTAGTCCTCCCCAGACAACATCCCTTGGGGCATTTTCTCATTACTCTAGAAACTCAATAAGAAGCTGTAAACAGCACTGGACTGGAGTATTTCAAGATCTCTTTTAAGTTCTAGCCTCTACAACATACTTCAGCAGCCTCACACTTGACACGAAATCTGATAAGTAAAAACAAACTTCTTAGAAGATCTGGAAACTTCCACATATTAGTAGCCTGTAAAGCAGCACTGGAGATTTGAGAGAGGGAATTTGATGTGTCTCCAAAATGCATAGTAATTATTCCAGAATAAAAGTGATCTTAATGCAGAAGAGAGGCAAAGATCAGGAGAGCCCACTGTTGGGAAGTAGTAAGATAAATATTACAATAATTTCACAATCCAAAATTACAATCCTTCTCACACTGTCTTTGACCACATGGACTCCTATTCCATGACTATGCAGTATCTGTAAATAAAAGTTGCAATGAAACTCACACCAATTCAGAGACAGGAGAGACAAACTCTACTTACAGCAATGCTACACAAAGCTGAGTTTAAGGCCAAAAGCCACTGAAGTGAAATGAGCAAAAGGAAAGAAATAAGAGGAAAAAAGGTACATGAATTTAGTAATGTCACAGCCCAATCATGAAAGATCTGTACAGGCTTTTTTTAGACTTTGGAAGCTCAGCATAGAAGAAAGTACAATTTAATACAACACACGTCTCTCTTTAATCCAGCCAGGTCAGCTACCATTAATAGGGGAACTACAGTCACAAAAGCTTCAGCTCATATGGCACGAGCCCAGCTGGAAGCCTGGATATATAGGTCATAGCTGGAGCTCCTGCTTCACTGCTGCTGGTACTACAAATAGTTCACTTAAACCCAGGTATTACTCCATTACTGCAAAAATTCTCAAGCTGCAGGTTTGGAGTGTTGCTTTGTAAAACCAGGCATCCCACTGTCACAATCCCGTGTGCAGGTTCTGTCTGAAACCAAGTCAGAGGGCAGTGCTTCTCCTGCCAAAGTAGCCATCAATAGTGCAAACTATTTAAAGAAGTGCTAGCAGATTTTATTTTAATTTCTTTCCAAACTTCACTACCAGACAATCAAATTGATGAGTTCTCTCCAGTTTATTCTGCACTGGTTTACTCCTCAGTATGCATACAGACTATGAGGTAACATTCAGCAGAAAATCCCAAATCAGCACATCAAAAGTACATTTGTACCTGACCAACACTTGAAAAAGGCTTAACAGACGCTAAACTATATTGTCCAGCCTCAAGAAGCAAGAAAAGTACATTTACCTGGACCATCAAAAGGCACCATGGAAAACAATCACTGCCTATAAATATCACTGAGGTAACTATAAAAATAAAGACAGAGAACTATGGAGTCTCAGAACATAGTAGGAGAAGAACCAGCATCTGAGACCTAAGGAAGGCAGAAAAAGATCTGTTAAGTACATGCAGTGAATTCTCAACAAGTGGAGAAATAGGAAAATTACATATTCATCTCATCATACCAAACAGTAGCATATATCTAGGCTATATATTATAAAGCATTTCTTGAGACCGTATACATCAAATTTAAAAAATCTCTCAGAACACCATCCAAAATTTTCTTAAGAAACATCACACCAAGCTGGTGCCCACAATACCTGTAGAAATAGCTTGTTCAAGGGATGTTTTTTAGTCTGGTCTAAATGAGGCAAGACTCCAGTGTTACCCACATCACACTCTGCAGTGCTATTCAATGAACCTAAACATACAGCTGCATAACATACAGAGTGCTTTCACTTCTGCCCATATAGGAACAATACTGCATTACTCTTCTGCCTTAAAATAAGCTTTTATCATCTTCATCTCATTACATCAGGTGATTCAGAAACTAGTTTTGCTCCCTTTACTACATTAGTTTAGATGAATTAAAGAGGAAACCCCATCTTTCTAACACACATTAGAAATACACAGAACACATATATACATACATATATACACTCTTTTCATATTCTCTCTATATCTATGTATTTAGATTTCCCTAAAAAAGTTAGGTGAAAAAAGCCCAACATGCACAAATAAGGTGGTTCCTTGTATTCCTGCTGTGCACCAGAAAACAGAGACAGTCATAACAAGAAATCTGAGAGAATATGGCTGCAGAAACAAAGTGGGCTGAAAGAGTGGTCAGAAAATTAAGAAATGTGGACTAGGACAGTGAGTACTTAAACACAGCAGAACCTCACCACAAACTTCATCTGCTTTCACCTGATGTAAGGAAAGCAGAGCTTTAAACTGCTGATCTGATCAATCTATCTCATCTGACCAGAGAGCCAGACCTAACAATCCAGAACTTCTTTATATGCCCATTTTGGATTAGTAAATCTGTTACCTTAACTTGTAGTGTCACTGTATCATGTAACACCAAGGTCTTTCAGAGTCAGAGGGAAAACTAAGTGTATGAAAATGCCTCATACTGTTTATAACTCCCTTCAGCAGCCTGGCACAATGTAGCTGCTGAATACAGCAAGCTGACTGGCCTGTTGGTGTACTCCAATTTACCTGGACTCAAGGATTTGCAAACCAGTTGCAACCACCAAAGGATGCTCCCAGATGAGTACCATTTTTCTAGTCTTTTGTTCCAGGAAAATGCTTCTTCTGGTACTTGGCAAACACCAAACACTGGGCACAAAATCTTGTACCTGATCTGTGAAACAGTAAGGCCTGATAAACCTTTCTTGCTTAACAATGGATTATGCCTTTTAAAATCCTTAACTTGAACATGGCAGTGCTTTGATTCCAGTTGGCTAGCCTGTCAGAGAGCACTAGTTACTGCTTACTTCAGCACAGCTCAATAGCCACTAATACAATCACTGCAGTCATTCAATCACTGTGTGAAGTTCTTGCATTGTCTTCCAGTGCAGTTGCTCTCATCGATGTCAAACTAATTTGAGATAGATCTTTCAAATTAATTTTGCAGTGAAGACACAAGCTGAATGATAGAACGTGATTTCCCCGACTACGTGGTGTGATTAATGCCACGGTTGGGAATGATATGTACCAGTTTGATTTCCAGCAGTTGGGAATGATATGTACCAGTTTGATTTCCAGCAGTTGTTACATTCACTAGACAAATCTCTTCCCATTCTTACAGTGAAAGCATATACTGTGGTTTAATAGAACACTGGGCAGTTAACCAAGTAACAGCTTGTTTTTATCAGTTTGGTTTTTTTCTTCCTAAATTTAACAGTTGGGAGATTTTGAAATGTGTCTGCAGATGAATCAACAGCTTAAATGGTTCAGTGAGCAAAATAATTGTATGGATTTTTTTGGTCAACATGGGGATTTTAACATATTTGCACTTTGCAGACATAAATTAGAGTAAAACTCATTTCAATTTTGGTTCCCTTTTACTCTCATTTTTTAAACCACATTTGTGCTGAAAAGCTAATATTGAAATTAAGAAGCATAGCTCTACAAAAGTTAATGGAGCTCTGCTGATTTACATCAGTTTGAGATTCCAGCCCACATATTTTGCTTTAATTAGAAAGGTTCAGAGGCATAAACAGTGCAAGCATTGTAAGTGCATGATGTTGCTCTCAAGTTTGAGTTTAGAACTAGACAAAAGAATTCTGAAGTAAAAAAAATGTTTGAATGGTACATTTCAAAAACGACAGAAAAAGTTGTCATGGTGTTTCATAACAACTACATGGCACAAATCGAGGACCTAGATTCCATACTGGGCTGAGTGCTCTGTCCAAGTAAGGTCATCAGCACAAATCCAGCCAATCAGTTACAGAAGTTCATATTAATATTGCTCTCATTTCAATTAAACTTCTTATTTTTAGAGTCAGGCATCTACTGAACTACTCTGATAAAGCTCCTGTGATGATCTTATCTAAAACAAAGCCACCAAGCAAAGACGTATTTGCCTTTGCAGTTTATTTCACTGAAGACAGTTCAAGCTGTAATTAAACAGTAAAACTACATTCTACTAGACTACACCACTGTTTACACTGAGGAATAATTATATTTATATATTAAACCAATGATGTATTATTACATCTATACCACTGGTAGGTAAAGCAAAATTCTGCATATTGAGAAACATATGTTGACAATTTAGCCATTATACTCAATGGCACCAGTGCACTTTCTCCAGTGGATTCACACCATTAAGGTTAACAGTTCATGCAGCTACAAGATCAGCAGGCTGTAGAATAAAGCTGAGCTGGTACACAGCCATAATGTTCCAAGCCAGAATGTAAGGTTTTCTACACAGCTGATGGGGAAAAGCACTGAGACATCAGTGTCAGACGGAGCTCCTTATTGCAACCTCCAAACTAGGCATTGTGGGCACCATGCTCTGCTACCTGCACGGTGAAGCAGTGGCAGCCCTGGAATGCTCTGAACTACTTAGTCACCCTAATAAAATGGGATGCCCCAGCCAAGGCAAATTTCTCATAGAAAGCAACTGGAATATGACTCCTTAAGGAAGCAAGGATAATGCCTGAATGTTAGAGAATTCCAGCCATACTCAGTAACATACAGTGACAGCAGCCCAAGCTAGGCCTATCCCCTTTTACTCAAGGGATGCTGCGGCACTTAGGAATGTGATTGCCAGACTGAAATAAACTCCATTTTTTGTGGAAGTATTTGGAACACAGGAGATCATCAGAGGACTCAGACGCAAGTGGTGTTTAACACTGGAAGAAGCCTGCCCTGGTTTTTGAATGTGACACACCACACTTCAGACTGGGCTGTAAATGGTGAAAATGTAAGGAAATTACAGATTCTGATACATACAGTAATAACTGTAGACCTTAACAAATACCAGCAATATATAGTAATGACAGAAAAGGCTGCAGCCAAGGAAGAGTGATGGGGTACTGTCCACAGGGCTCCTCTGCCACCTCATCAAGCAGAAGAAATTTGATTGAAAACTTAAAGAAGGCACAGCTTCCAAGGAAAGGAGGATGGTACAGCTGTGCCAGCAGGCTGAGAAGGTGCCAGTTGCAGCTGGAAGAAGCTGAGGAGAGGGCGGTAATTGTCTAAAATTAACATGTAAAGAGGGAACACTTTACCCATGAATAACTGATATGATCAATCAAAAGATGAGTAGAACCTTTTCCAAATAATAAATGCAGCCGCATAAAGGTATCAGAACATTGACTAACCTTCCAAATAAAGCACTGGTAAAGGTATTGACTGCAAGAGTGCTCTAGGAAAACTGGGATACAGAATAATGTTAATGACTACAGGAAAAAAAAAAAACCCCAAACAGAATCATGGTCCTTCCAAGTCACAATTCTCCACACATTTGATACGTATACATTTATTTTCCAAAGAACCCCCAAACCCACCAAAGTAAAAAAAAAAAACCAAAACCAAAAAATCCCACAAAACCACAAACAAACAAACAAACAAGAAACCCAAATAACCACACCCCACTGGCATACCTCTGGGTTAAGGGCTATGGAGGGAAGTGTTTAGAGGAGATTCCAAAAGCCAGTTTATGTGCATTTGGCTTAAATGTCAGCTGCACTTTAAATACACCTTTAAATACTACCATACTGACATGCTAGAGACATGAAAGTGAGATCACAGGCCTGTATATATCAATCAATAAGAAAATCAAAGTAATAGCCTAATTTTGCAAAGAACTTCCTCCTATTCAAGTCCAACAAAGTAGAGCTGCTAATCAGTTCACACAAAAGTCATCCCATCATTATGGAATGTTCTCCTTGTTAAGAAAAGCTGAAGTAGTGGATTATCTTCATAGAATTCTTAAAATCCATTATTACATATACACTATTTGTAGAATTTATGTACACAGTAACACAACTAAGCACAATAATTAATGCCATAAAACCAAAAAGAAATCATAGAGAACACTACACAGGATTAAGAGATTATTGATAAAGTAATTGTTACAAGAGTAAAAGGTTTTAACAAAAAAAAAAAAAAAAAGCATATAATGTAAGTACTACAGAATCACAGAATATTCTGAGTTGGAAAGACCCACAAGGATCATTCAGTCCAACTCCTGGCCCTGCACAGGACCATATCCAAGTGTCACACCATTGTGTGTTGAAACACCTCCTGAAGTCTGTCAGGCTTGGGGCTGTGACCATTTCCCTGGGAGCTGTTCCAGTGCTCAACCACCCTCTGGGTGAGGAACTGGTATCCTGATATCCAACCTAAACCTTCCTGACACAACTTCAGGCCATTCCCTCAATCCTGCCACTGTCACCACAGATCAGAGATCAGTGTCTGCCCCTCCTTTTCCCCTCATGAGGAAGTTGTAACTGCAATGAGGTCTCTCCTCAGTCTCCTCCAGGCTGAACAGACCTAGTGACCTCAGCTGCTCCTCACACAGCTTCCCCTCAAGGCCCTTCACCATCCTCGTGGCCTTTGGACAATCTCTAACAGCTTTGTATCTATTTCATATTGTGGCACCCAAAGCTGCCCCCAGCACTCGAGGTGAGGCTGCTCCAGCCCAGAGCAGAGCAGGACAATCCCCTCCCTTGGCCGGATAGCAATGCTGGGCCTGATGCCCCCCAGGACAGGGTTGTCCCTCCTGGCTGCCAGGGCACTGCTGACTCGTGTTCAACTTGTCACTGACCCCCAGGTCCCTTTCCATGGTGCTGCTCTCCATCCCGTTCCCCAGTCTGTACAAACATCCAGGGTTTTCGAAGAAGAAATCAAAGACTTTTTATGAAGACACAAAGAGCTAAGAGAAGACTGAAAGAAGTGCAGAGCATACAGAGAGAAGTATAGAAAACTAAATGAGGAGTGGGAAATTACACAAAACATGCACAGTAAGGAATAATTACTAAGAGGCAAAAAGATGTGCCATTTTTGACTAAACATTCAGCGATGTGCTAATGAAACACAAGGACATCCAGGAAGAAAAGCCTGAAGATCTGAGAACAGAAAAATGTGTGAGAATCAGGCACAAATACACATACTTGGAAATTAACCATCAAAGAAGTTATGATTGAAACCAGCAGAGATGAAGATATTATAAAGAAGGCAACAGAAGGAAGAAACATGAATTATGCCAAAAGAAAAATAAAAAGGAGGCCAAGTGTAAAGCATAAGATATCCAATAAAGCATGACACCAAAGAAGACAGGAGAAAGGAAGAAATAGCGTGACAGTAGTATCAATCAAAATATAAAGAGAGATAAACTGTCCCAGTGGTCTCTCTATGGACACAAAAAGAAATCACAATTAGCCTGCATATTTCATTAGGAGTGAACCTATGGGAACCACAGATGTTAAAAACATTTTAACCAAAACAGTAACTCCCATCAAGGAACCCACAAAAATAACTAATGTATAAAGAGCCTGATTGAACAGTATGAGTTTGGTAAAACTTGCAGTTGAGATCAGGTTATCAGAAAGCCTTCAATAATTTGTAAAAGTGATTTCTAAAACACAGTAAATTAAACCCACCAGTACTTACTTAAGCCCAATTATTGTCATGGTGTCTTTTCCCTGAAATATGACTGCACATTTTGGCCCAGCTCACAATTTTTCATCAGATTTTAGAATCTTTTCTCTGCCAAAATCTAAATTACTCATTGGCTGACTTTTGAACAGTATTAATTAATAAATTGCAACAGTTGGGCTACTATTCTGTTCTCAACTCAGGCAATACCCTGACTTACAATCTTGAATAAACCATTTAGACTCAGATCATTCAGATCAGCCATTACCCATCTCACCATTTCATCACTTTTAATGACTGAGATGCAAAGAGATTTTACAACTGAAGACTTGGTAAATAATCGTATCTACATTAAAGGACAAGCTATGAAAACACTTTCCTTGTTATCAAATGTAAACATGGCAGTAAGAGCAAAGGGTACACTTTCAAGACATATACTGAGATGTAGGAGATCTGGATCATTTGTTAGTTGGACTTGCTATTAGTTCGACTTTTGTAAAACCTTAGTTATCAGTATCAGATGTGTGCTAGCTGTGTTTTTCTAGTTTTGATAAATGTGTCTATAACACCTATGTGTGTGTATTATTTAGATGACTCCAATGAAAATATTTCAGACTTTAGTGATACAAAACATAATAGTCTCAAGATTTTGCCTCTTGAACAGAAATTCAGGAAAGGAAAAAAATACAGTTTAATGTGAGTATATCCTGGGCAGTCACAAAACAGCCACAAAGTTGTGGTCTCAGAGAAATGCTACATTTCATGCTTTGAAGGTTTCAACTCTACCAAGTCTGAGACAATCTGATCCTGTTAGCATTTGCCTTTCCACCAGCAAAAAGAATCACTGAAGATGCAGAAAAAATACTGTTTTTAAACAGGTGGGTTTTTATTTGAAGATGCAGAAATAATACTGCTTTTGCTTGGAACACACCAAGCAAAAAATGGAGTTTGAGGAAGTGGAAACATCCTCTTCTACTTGGACTTCCCCGAATTGCATAGCCAGGTGAAACAGCATGTTAGCTCTGGCTTAAATCACCTGTGCTACCACACACAAGTAATCTCCTACTTAACTCAAAATGTTAATATACTTTCCTTCTTCCACTCAACCATATAAATTATATAACCCTCCTGAAGAGTGTAAAATAACTTACATTCTAGCTTTTATTAAAACATAAAGCAAGCAATGTAATGGGTTACCACAGACATATAATAATACTGCACTGTGCTGAATGACACATACTTAAAAGCAATTCCAGATGAAAATGAGAAAGAAAGAACACATCACTAGGGGTAGGGTGAACATTTTTAATGATTATCAAATATCACTTTCATGGTTCTAATTAGTAGAAATCTTGCAATTATATTTATAATGAAACAGCCACTAAACTCCATTTGAACTCCGTTATAAAATTTCAGGGCGGGGTGCACGTGTGCTTGTTGTGCAGACAATATTTTGGGTTTTATGACCTGATTCTCCTTTATGAGTGTTTGTTCCAGTTCTGTCCCAAACCCAAAGTCTAGATGGCCCAAAACTTGACTTCCAGCCCTGTATTTCTGTGACTGGAGGTGCAGAAGGTTTATCTGGCTAATTTACTCGAATGGAGGTGCCCCAAATGAAGTCTGAGCATGATGACCATAGATACCTATTTCTGTGTAATTATCCAACCTGACCATTTGCTGTTAATTCTTGAGCTCTCAGCTTCACATTTCCATCTTGTCACTCATGCTTACCTCAGCCTCCCACTCTCTTTGCACCAAACTTGCTCTCAGCCTTTTTTTAATTGCACTTCTAATCCACAGCCTTTCTGCCTCTCCAGCACTCACAGGACCATCTTCCATACCAGTCACTTTCCTACATTTTATTTTAGACCCTAGTCTTGGGAGCCACCTTAAAGCATGGCTAAACTTGCTCTCCCTAATAAGGACAGACATTAACACATGTCATACTAAGCCAAAGTCAGGGGCTGTGCTTCCTGTTGAAAGCTGGGGCAGGGCACAGGAGTAAGTATCTCTCTAGGTATCCTGTTTGACATCTTGTAAACTTACAGACCCCTAGAAGAAAAAAAAATCACGGGAGAACAACTGTCAGGTTGCTTTTCATTTACTGAACTAGAACATATTTGAAAGTGGTTATGAAACACAGCTGTAAGAAAGCAATAAAGAGACTGCATTTGAAGGTTGGTTTAGGGCTTCTTAAGAGATTGTTGGCCAGAGCAAGGGTATACAACATTTTCCTACACATTCTTCCTGGTCTTTTCAATACACAGCTTTCTTTTGTACTACAGTATAGCCCCAGATATCTAATAATTCCCCCTTCTCCTTCTCCCCAACTTTGAAAAGTTCTCAAAGCCTGCAATCTTAAATCTAGTCACAACAGGATACAGAAGGACCAAGAGAAACAGCTTTTGTCCCCTACAAGAAAAACAATTAAGACAGAAGCATGATTCTTGCCATTACAAAACTGAGGGACAAAAGAGGAAAACTTAGTAGCAAAAGAATGAAGATGCAAGTTTTCAAAGATGACTGGAGGATTTAGTCTTATTTTGATTTTATTCAAATTGTGTATCCAAATCCCTTACTGAACTGAGCAAATTTCAGCTGGGAAGTTCACATTCCATGATACTACATGGAAAATGTCTAAAATTCTAATTTCCATGTGCACTGTAATGCAATGTAATGCAAGATACAACACTGCAGATCTAACAAGATATTCCATTAAGACCACACTTTGAATGTTTTCAAGTAAAATAACCAACTTAAACATTTCTAACATGCCAATTATCTCAGAATACAATTGAAAATGTCAGGTAAAAGAGAGTATCTCCAGCTGAAAAGCTGCCATACTGACAGTCTAAGAGTTCAGCTCCTGGTGTTGTATGTAAAGAATCAGAATCTCTGATACAAATATCAAGGTTCAAGATGAGTCCCTTACTGCTTCTACTATTCTCTTTTGCGAAAATCTGGAATAAAAAATAAAGTGCCAATTTACAAGTTTATTTTCCAAAGAAAGCATTAACTCACTAGGAATAAGAACTGCAAAGCTTATGTATTACAGCACCACCTGGTGTGGATTGCCATGGATACAGATTATAAGCAGACAAAACCTACCAGGTAATCTAATTTACGTGTCAACCAGCACAGAATACCACTGTAAGACACTTTTGGTGATTTTAATTTTGTTTAAAATTCTAAAATACTTGCTTTGGAAGACATAATTCATATAGAATCAGATTTCTGAGCAGTGTTCCGTGCAGAAGTGGCACATAAAATTCCAGTCACAAGACTGGTAACAAATATGCTGTTCATAAACTCCATGACTTCCCCCTTCATGATGACTGTTAAGCATGCAAGACAACATGCCACTATCTTCTTAGAAATATAAGTTGATTAAGTGCTGCAAACAGAAAAATGTGAAATCTCCTTGCCGAAACGTAAGGTGGATTAGCAAAGATCAAGATACAAAGCAGCATGACCCCTCAAATCCTATGAGAGAAGATCTTTCTATCAGGTGATGAAGGGGCATTCTGCTGAGATTACACAGAGGATTACACAGCACACTTAATTGCATTGTGCTTACCTGTTTACATGCTTAGGTGCTTGGCAAGCCATAAAAGATAAATTAATTCTTTAATTATTCTATCAATATTAGGATAAACAGACTTAGCAAAGAAGGTCAGGAACACACTAAAATGTCTTCAGTATGTCTTAACTATCTGGTACACAGGCACCCAACGCAGTAAACCATTGCTTTATTAAGTGTTCCATTTACCCTTTGCTTTCTCTGCTAAAAAAATTATTGTGTGACACACATAATCCAAAATGCAACAGGCCTTATTTATGTCTTCTGTTGTCACAAATGAAGAAATGCATGAAATTCAAAAGAATGTGAACTGCTATAGTTTAACAAAAAATCTGTCCCCAAAGCCTCTATTCCATCAATCAGACTGTTCTCTTGTCAAAGACAAGAAATGAATTGGTGTGCTCAGCTACATCCATTCTCTTTGTCCTGCATACATCTGAGTGCTTCTGTTTATTTTTTGTCCCAGGCTAGTGGTAGCAAGGTGCTTCTCTGGCTATGTACAGACCAAGCTGGCATCTGTCTAGTCAAAAAAAAGTGCCAAAATTTAACATAGAACACAAATCTTATTTAATCTTGTCAAATTCTGGTGTCTAAATATTCTGTAAAATGGGTTTTCCTGTACACATTAATCCACTGCCCTCCATTCTGCAAAGGGAAGAGCATTCTTGACAACAAATAATAATACAACTTTCATGAAAAAGCTAGTATATCTCAGTGTAAATACAAACAAAAGAAAAGGTGAAACTAAAACTGAAGGATGGACACAACTGCTTCCTAAAACACTCAAAAGTAATACTATCAACAGTCTTGTCGTCATTGTCACAAGCTTGAATAAAGGCCAAGCAGCTTGCAGACAGGCCTTTCACTAAAATCAGAAGCTTGCTAAGTTCCTCCTGATCTCTCAAATTCCGCCAGACACTTTTGGCAATTTTTAAATGGCTTCTTTTGCAATTGCCATGCCATTACAAAAAGGAATCTAAGTTAAAACACTTCCTTAGGTTCTGAGTCTGTACACAAAAAGCTTGTGCACACACATCACCCACTGTCTGTAACATAACCACCTAAAAACAGACTGAGCACTGTCACTCATGCTGAAACAGTCTAAAGGAACCAGAAAATTTCCTTTATTACAGTTTTAATTTTGAGGACCTGTTACACAAAAAACACCACCTGACAAGTTTTTCTGAAATACAGAGGAGTATGTTTCAAAGAAAGAAAAATCATTAATGTTAGTCTCAAATGTACACTATGCTTGAGTGGCAACTGAAAATCCATTTTGCTATTTGCTTATCCCTGTCATTTCTAATTTTATGTGTATATAACTCATTAGAGTTTCCCTTAGGAACAGTCTGTGCTTACTTTTTCAGTTTCCTTTCTTTGAGGTAGAAAGTATGTGTTGCCAGATCATCAACTGTCAGCACTTAAATGAGGTAAAAGACTATGAGGCAACTTTGAAAATAATTTCCAAAGAAACTACTCTCTCTGCAAGAAAATTAAGTGAGCAAAATATCTGTAAATCCTTGTCAGTATACTGAAAAAACAATTATGTCTACACTTTTGATAAAGCAAGCTGACAAGAACCTTTCACCTCTTCTGTAAGATGCAATTTGCCTTGGAAGTTTCTAATTTCTCTTTTGATACACAAAGCAAAAAAAAAAAAAAAAAAAAAAAAAGAGAAAATGAAAGATCAAGTGCCTTTGGAGTTGTACTAATCAATAATGTATATCATCATTATCCCAACCATACTATAAATTTTCTAAATCTAAACTTACAGTTTATCAATCAAAATTACCATAAAAATAACTCAAGAATACTTTTTTACCAAGAATAGTATAAACTGCCTGGAAAGTGGTTAACATTATGATCTCCATTCTACTTATCTATCAATAGAATGTAAACATTTACTCAAAAACATCAAGTATGTGCAAAAATAGGTTTAGAGAAGTCTCATGGTTCTTGGGAACTGAACAGGCAGTGTCCAGCTTGCTGTGGTTTAACATTTTGCCTACTGGTGTAAAGACATCTGTATGAAACACCTTGGTCACTCTTAGCACACAGAGACCTTGGAAAAGTATCTTCCAGCTTACCCATCGCTACTTTTGATGTTAGAAGGCAGAAAACAAGCCATTCAGCTCCATATTAGAATTACATGCTTCATTTGTGGGCAGTCCTGCTTCAGAAAGGCTGAAATCCTTAAAAAACACCCCAGAAATCTCAACTGCAGTCATATGCCCAAGAATCTAAAGACCTACAGTCTTCAAAAAGTAAAAGGCAGAGTACCCATTTCCTCAGTTACTCTTAAATTTAATTTTAGTGTAATTTCCCATATCCCAAGAACTAAGTCAAAAAACTAAAAAGAAGAAAAAATATCAATCAGTGATCACATGTTGGATAAGATTCTTTTTTTACAACTGAGTTTCTAAATGCTAACTACTATTCTTCCAAAGAGCAACTGTGATTTATTTTAAATGGTACCTTTGATAGGGGTGTATTTTTTCAGTACTCTCCCAGTATTCAAATCAGAAATGCAGTATTGTTTGTTCCCTGAATATTTCATATCAACTTGTCAAACACACACAAAAATCATTGAGGTGATATGCTAGCATAAGTTTCTATCACAGTGAATGCTATTTTTTGTCCCTTTTCCAATTAGTTTTCGTAGACTTGCACATTTTGGAGCCAGAAAGGACCTTTCTAATCAGGTACCTTAATCTTCAATTTAGCCTACTGCAGGGTAGGTTATGCCAAGAAACCCCACATAATCATTTTTTTATTAATCCACTGCGGATTTAACGACAATACACTACATTGCTAAGTAATCTATTTTGAAGCTGGATTATGCTCATTGTTAAAACACTCATTTGCTTTTTACTGTGAAATTACCATAGACCTGATGGTAATTTCCATTTCCTGCCAGATGAAAATGCCAGTTTTTCAAAGACTTCAGGACACTTATACTCGTTTCTATCAGGTGAGGATCTCATATCCCAGGGTATAGCTCTGCATCATTACTGCTTAAGACATGATGAGATATAAAACTGCAGGATTTTCAACAACTTAGCAAATAAATTATTTCACATTTCTGATAAGCATATGAGCATTGAGGCATTTGGTTCTGGAACAAGAAAAAGATGTTGAGCTATTTTAGTCAGGTATGGGTATTCCTGTGTTCCTGAGTCACAGAAGCAGACACAAGCTTATCTCCATGAATAATTGTAAAACGCAGATTCTATTCCTGACGGGCTCTTGGCAGCTAATGTAGAATATCTGCATATTATAGACACAAACAGTATAACGTTTTAATGCTATAAAATCATACTACACTAGAATAACTTAGCTCCACACCCACACTCAAACAACACTGCACGAACATAAAGCAATTACCAAATGCAGCGAATTAATTCACTTCTTTGTTAGTCAAGACAACAGTTACTCAGGTCTTATATACATGAAGCAGATAATTTTATCTGCATTCTTCTTCATTGTTTCAGAAGGGAAATTGTCAGGCTCATATGCCCATATCAGTATATCCTACACAGAGGTAAACAGCTGCTGCAACCTGTTCTGTAAATGCAGCATCCCTCACATCTATTCAGAACACCCTGAAAACCTAAACTGGACAACTGCTTCTAATTTGCAGTTCAGATATGGAGAATCTGTAAATTGCACAGTAAAATGTGTGCAGGGACTAAGACTGGAAAGAGTCCATGGCTTGCAGCTTCCCTTGACAGGGAGTGCTGCTGCCTACCATGGGATCCCTGTCAGGCTGCCGGTGAGATGTTGAATGCCAGATGCGCCACTCAAGTGTCACAACTGCAAAACAGTTTATACTGCACTGAATCCATATTGGGAAAAATGAAGAAAATAGCTGGATCCAAACAACTTCCATACTCAGAGTCATCTCAGGCTGGTGTGATAATGGCACGTTTTAAAAGATCTTATTTTTAATAAAATGTCCAATTCTGCCATCAAACACATGAATAATTTTAATAAGGAAAAATGTAGGCTATATTGTATATCATTAACAAGCTTTGTATATTGAGAACAAGAACATTTCAAAAGTGACGATTTCAATGTAGAGAGAAAAGTTGTATCTGAATTAGCTAATAGTAGCTAATTAGTATCCAATTACTAATATGCATATGAAGCAAAAACATGCATGTGTAACAGGTGACCACTGTGTTTACGTGTTTTAGTTGTTTTCCATATCTGAAAGTATGTGTTAAAAACAGTGCTGAAGTTGCAAGCATGAATGGTAACAAACCCAGAAAAAGCACAGGAAGAATGGATATTGGGAAGGAAAGGAAGGATAAAATTTAGCAATAGAGGGGAAATAGTCATATTCAGCAACTCATCGCTTGTATCTACATCAGTAGGGAGATGAAAAGAGAGTGAAGACTGGGGGGGAAGAACCACAGATTTGCTGAAAAATAGGCCTTCCAAACACATCATTGGCATACTTACCTACGCCACCCCATTTCTTATTGTTACCTAATAATAATATTAAAACACATGTTTGGCTCCAAGCCATGTAAGACGAAGCGATAAGCTGTCTCTTTCCTGAGGTCTCGCCAAAGGTGACAGACTCAGTGAACAAAAGGAAAGTTTCCAACACTTTTAGAGAAGAGACAACTTAGGAGCATCTTCATTTTGATGACAGTCAGGAAGCAACTCAAAAAGAAAGATATAAGAGTCACTGCCATAAAGATGGCAGTGAAGTAGTCAAGAGAAAAAAGAATACCAATGACAGACACCCGAGGGATCCCTAAGGATGACAGCAGTAACAAATGACTTCAGGGAAAAACTTGAATCAATAGTACTTCAAAATAAGCAAAAATGTCATTTACATGTTGTGAGAAGGTCCTTCAAGTATATGCATTTAAAAGAGCAATAGGTTCAGAGATCCTGCTCTTCACTCCTCATTCACAGACACTCTTCCCAGTCTCTTCAGATAGATGGCTGAATGTGCAGGAATTCTCTTTAAATAATTCCAGAGTGTTCAGTGAGAAATAGGCACTACTGTGAAGAGACCACACCAAGAAGTACTTACAGGTCAGAGAGAGAAATACATAAGCTTGAACAGCTACTAGAATAACTAAACTAGATACTCATAGATTTAAAAGCATTAAGAAAGTTGAGCATACATGCACCACTGAAGTCCAGGTTATTCTAGATATTAAAAATACTTCTAATTGCAGAGAGAACATGTGTCACGTAGACCAGCATTTACTTCTTATCATTACTGCAGTACCAGCACTCTACTAACAAAAAGGATCAAGCTGTTTCCTTAACCAAAACGCTTATGTACATACCTCAATTACTACATACAACCAAATAGTGAGAGCCACAGCATGGCCAACAGTGGTAAAGCTAGTAATAAGACAACAAAATAAATCTGAAATGTTCCTTAGTTACAAAATGAGTTTAATCTTAAAATCCCAACAGCACCACCACCATTGTCCTAAGGTTTGAGTCATGAAACAAAAATCCACACTAAACTCTGGCTGAATGTAACCAAAATGGAACTTGGATACAATATAAAATAGACCAAATTTCAGACAAGGTAGTCCAACTTCTTCCTAAAAGGCAGGAGAGAAACAACCACAGTCAGATCCCGTCTAAAGCTAAAGGCACTGCACATAATTGTAAGCCCTAGACGTGTGGTGAGCAAAAAGAAGAGCTGTGCCCCAGCTTTAATTCTTTGGTTCCAGTGGTTTTCAATATACTGGATGCCAAGAAATGTTTGATTCATGAAACAGAGTAGATTTCAAAACTTTTACTGAGATGGAGAAACCCTTGTTCATCGCAATATAAGAACCTATATTTTATACGTAATGTGGTCAATAAAAGAAAGGAAACAAAGCAGTCCTCAGATAGAGTAGCAGCTTCAGTATTTTCGAAAGAGTCTCTGAAATGCACTGTTGCTCCCCAGAAGACAAGCATTATGATCAGTGTACCAACATACAGCAAAATTAAGAGTTGCATTTGACTGACTTTATTACATACCGTATAGAATGTTGAGCTAAATCAACAGAAGAAACTAATAATCTGGTAACAATTTTCAGTGATAAAAAGCTGAGTACAGATACCTGCACATGACTTTTATTCTTCGATTTCTTTATACACCATTTCAATAAAGCAAATGTGCAAATAACATTAGCTTAAATAATCTAGACACTTTTTCTGAACTGGGCCCCGAGGCAGTTCCTTTGAGTAGAGAAAGCCTGTACCTGGAATGAAAGCACAATTAAATAGTAGACTACTTCCCAGGCCAACATGATCCTTAAATTCATTTTCAAAATGGCAGCAGTGGCCTCAACTAAATCACACACCTGCCCGTAGCACATCTACAAACTTTTCACTGCTTAATAGTCAGAGCTTCCTCATATTGTCATGGAGCTAACTAAAGTGGAAAATTTTCATGTCATCAGAAAGAAATTATTTGCAAGACTACTGATTTTTTTAACATAGCACAGAAAGCAATTAATTGCTAATTTCCACAAGGAAAAAACAGCTTTTCAAAGCTCTAGATTCTAGAGATGAGTAAATAGTTTGCAAACTTTATTCACTAGGTAGGAGAAAAAGAAGAAAAAGTATCATAATAATGAAGGATGCAGAAATAGCTACTGTCCTAGGTACATGGTCGCTTGATATACCTGCACTATTGTGTTTATCAGAGCTGTTGAAAGAATGTTGAACCTTAAAAAATACATCCTGAGTTAGACACAGTTCATATTCGAAGTAAACATGATTAAGGCAGTAAAATAACCAAGGCTCATGACCACCATCCTGGCCTGCACATGTATGCTCAGATTTCAAAATACAGTATTTGCCAAATCTACATGCAGTATCTACTCTCCTTCTAGAAAACAGAAGTAATTCTCTTGTTTTCAATGTCTCTGGATTTACACCTCAGAACAGAAAATGTCCTGCAGTCCTTGGATTATCTGGGGCAGGGAGGGAAGTATCATCCTGCTAGAGGAAGAATCACATATAGTCTTTGATTGTTTGGAAGTCCCAGAATAAGCAAAACACTTGAGGACACACAGTAGACATTTTAGAATTGCACTCTCCAGCTGTGCAGAGCTGGAGAAATTAGTATTCCTAGGTGGTGCTGCACTAGTGCTGCAACTTCACATGCAACTAAAACCAAAAAAAACCACCATGTCCAAGTCTCAGCTGGTGGCAAAGCTGGAAGAAGAAGTTCCTGCCTTGTGTGTGCCCTTGTATGTTTCCCTGCTTTTTTCTCCCTACCATCCAAATTGTGCACGTACCTCTAATTTGAGATACCTTCAAATAAGGATAGCTCTTTACCTAGAACTTTACCTGGGCTGCCTTACAGTACAACAAAGGTGTCAGCAAATGGGAGTAACAAGTCATAAACAAGAGTTCAAAGGTTAGGACTAGTTAAGTCAGTTTTATCACTAGAGCCAGCATCTCGCAGAAGGAGCTTTAAGATTTCACCTGCTACCACACAATTGCTACCCAGCTGCACTGCTCCAGAAGCAGCAGCCTAGCACTACTGCTCTTGCCTAAGGCCAGGTTCTGACAGATTGCCTGTAGTGGCATATGGGAAGCTGTATAAATCCCCTTACTCACCCATACAGACACAAATGCTATAAAAATAAAAGTAGGCTCTGCTATAGATCTCCGTATCTTCTTTTATGAGGTTAGAGGATTTTCTTCTCTCATTCAGTTATGTCATATGTCATGTGTGTGGGGTGTAACACATCCCTTACACAATTACATCAACACACATGTATGCAATTAATGTATGTTTCAGTAATTGGGAACTCTATTTTCTTCCACTATCAGCACTTCTGCTGCATGTATGACCAGAAAGTACAATATGAACAGAATCAAAATACCCCCTTTATAAGCTCAAAAATATTATGTTGAGAACAAAATTTCAGCTAACACACTAAGACAGCACATCTAGTAATCTGTAGTAGTAGCAAACAGAAGACATTATCTTGCTTACAGGATAATTGGCACACTGTTTCAAGAGACATTTAGAAAATGGTTCACAATTACAATGGGGTTTAGATCAAAATGTACTCCGCAATGTCTTCTCTTTTAGCCTGTGTTCACAGATGACTCAATTTTCTGACAAATACTTACTTAATACTTCTGCTTAACAAAAAAAAAAATCACTGAGAAAAACAAAAATACTGATGGGTGATCCCTAACATGGGTAAGGTGCATACTCTTTCAACTTTTTTCTTTGCTTTCTGCAAGCTCCAAATGTTTCATTGTCTGCTGACCAGTTCTGCAGATGCTACGTGATCTGCAGAAATATTTGGCCAGGGGACCTGGGGGTAATAGCTGGAATGAGATCAATGGTTCATGCAAGAAGAAACCTCCAGCTTTGGCTGTAAACTCAGAACAGAAGAAATGAAGTGGTGACATGATGATCACTCCTTAAGATTAAAAGCACTGCTCTGTGCTAATCTTGAGCATAATTCAACATATGAATGGAAATTCTAATAGTCACAAGATAGACTGCTTGTATAAGAAGAAACAAAGTATTTCTTTTCAAGGGTATTGCTTCACCTTTCACTAGTTTGGGAAAGAGAATCCCTCTCCCACAATAACATCAGTTCAAAAATAAACTAAATTTTCTCTGAGGCCTCTGTTTAAGAACACTCAAATTTTCTACCTTCAGCAGACCCTATTAACAACATGCTTAAATGCTCTCCTGAATTAGGGCCTTAATTAAATTATCCATTGCATGAGATCAAGCTGGCAGCCGATTTTGAAATACTTCCTTAAAACATCCACAGATGTAGATTTATATAATTAAGCTCTTTCAGATTATTTAATGAGGTTGCAAAAACGTAGTAATAGTAATTCATCACTTGGAAGCTTGTGCTGTTGGACTTACGGTTACTGAGGCTGCCTGCTTAGTAGAACATGGAGACATATTTTTGAAAAAAATACCACCTTCTAAACATTTTTCTTAAGAGCAATTTTGCTTTAATAAATAGAGTAAACAAAAACAGAGTAGGATGCAGCACACTAAACAGGTTTTATTTGTATCCACCTGGGATGACATCTATTACCCACTAGCAGATCCAAACATTGCAAACACTAACAAAATGTTCACATGACAAAACACCACTCCATATTCTGCACCTGCTTAGATCACTCACCACACATGCACAGTGACATACACCACAGGATCTCCCAGCTGAGCAAATCAGCCCAATGGGATTTTAGATAATTATGCCAGAGGAACATAGAATACCAGGTTGGAAGTGGACCTGAAGGATCACTGGGTCCAACCTTTTCTTGGCAAAAGCATGGTCTAGATAAGATGTTCCAGCACCCTGTCCAGTCAAATCTTAAGTGTCCAACATTTGGGAATTCACCACTTCCCTGGAGAGATTCCAGTGGCTGATTGTTCTCAATGTGAAATATATTCCTCTTGCATCCAATCAGCATCTCCTCAGGGGTAACTCTGTATTCATTACCCTCACCTTTTCCACATGATTCCTCTTAAAAAGGGAGTCTCCAGTGTCTTTCCAGCCATCCTTTAAATACTGGAACATGGTGATAAGGTCTTTCCTAAGCCTTCTTTGCTCAAGGCTGCACAAACCCAGTTCTCTCAGCCTTTTCGCATATGGCCAGCATCCCAGTCCTTGGCTCATCTTTATTGCCCACTTCTGGACCTTCTCCAGCCTGTGCACAGTGTTTTTTATAGCTGAGACCAAAACTGAACAAAGTATTCTAGGTGTTACCTGACAATCGCTGAGTGGGACAGTGGCATCTTTATCTCTGCTGCTGATGCCCTTGTTGATGAAAACCAGCATCCTGCTGTCTTTACTTTTCCACAGCAGTGCACTGTTCACTCATACTAAGCTTGTCCACCAGGATCCCTGGGTCCCTTTCCACAGAGCTGCTCCCTAGCTGGTTAGATCCCAACCTGTGCTGCACTCCTGGATTATGTTTTTCTAGGTGCAAAAACCTTACACTTGTCCTTGCAGAGCTTCCTAAGGCTCCTGTCAGCCCACTCTTCCAGCCTATCCAAGACATCCTGCAGGGTGGCTCTCCTTTCTGATGCATCCACTTCCCCACTGTTTGGTATCATCAGCCATCTTCACCAGGGTGCATTTGGTCCCATGCTCCAGATCACTTATGAAGATGTTAAAGTGCTGTGCCCAAAATCCCAGGGGAACCTCACCTGTGACAGGCTGCTGGTTTGAAAAGGAGCTACTGACCCCCACCCCTGGTGCTGCCTGCCAGCCAGTTCCCCATCCACTGCACAGAGCACTTCTCTAGACCACAACGAGTCAGGTTCTCTGTGAAGAGGCTGTGGAAAACCACAGTGAGAGCCTTGGAGAAATCCAGGTAGACGATGCTCGCCACTTGCCCCACATCAGCCAAGCAGGTTCCTGCTTTGTCATGGAAGATGATAGTCTGTCAAGCACAATTTGCTCTTCCCAGTTGTGTGCTTGACAGCTCCAGGAGGATTTGTTCCATGACTGTCCCAAGGACTGAACGTAAGACTGATGTGTCTAAAATTTCCTGGATCTTCTTTTAAGCCTTTCTTGTAGACAGGGGTGACCTTCACCTTGTTCCAGTTTTCTGGGATGTCCCCTGATCTCCACAATTTCTCAGAGATTATGGAGAGTGGCCTTACAACATCAGCCAGCTCCCTTAACATCCTCAGGCAGATATTGTCAGGGTCCACTGATCTGTAGGTGTGAAGCAACATGGCTTGTTCTTGCCATCTTGTCTCTCAGAGTTCAAAATATGGAGTTCTTTCCCTAAGAAATCTATATTTAACACGTGCTTCAAGGCATACAATTTACATACAAGTGTCCAAAATCATAAAAACGATGCTGACCACTGAGTGCCTGAAAAGGACATGCTTGCCTGCTGTTTCAAAGGTAAGAGGACATAACGGAAATGCTCTGCTATAGCTGAGGAATGTGGCTACAAACACTGCTCTTGAGTTTGTCTACTCAGATACTGTATGTTTCCTTTTTTTTTTTTTTTAATTAGTTTGGCTGGTCAGATGAATTTCTACTTCCTGTGCTACAGTGCACTCATCTGACTGATATGAGGTGGCTTTCCTTTCCTCAGAGGGGAGAACACAGAACATGTTACGACTATAAAGACTATTAAAAAAGGAAACAAAGTATTTCAAGCTTTTATGTTCAACACATACACTTCCTTACATTAAAAAAAACCCCACATTAATATTTGTTTTCTAGTCAAATACACTCAATCAGAACACCCATACTACTCAACAGAGAGAACCATGCCAGTATTGATACACAGGTCTGGGAGGTGAGGACTGCTCCCCCACAAGGGATAAGATAAATAAGTGAACATGAAGGGGAGCTGTAAGTGTAGAGGAGAGAAGCACAAATTGCACCACATCAATTTCTAGTGATGGACCAGTTTCCTTAGATGTTCCATAAATACACTCTCTCAGTTCAACTCCTCTAGTTAAAAAGAGATCCACATTACAATAAGTTCTCCAAGTTTATTACAGTTTACATTCTTTGGATGGAAAAATCATTACTATGTGTGCCTAAAAATGTTGATGTCTAATTACTACATACTCAGCTGAAAGATACTTTGCAAGTGAAACCAATCAGCAGTGAGACATGCGGAAAGCCTGCAGTCCACACGTGTTAGTGACATTCCACACAGTGATAGTGATAATTATATATATATTATATATAATATATTGAATATATTATATAATATATTGAATATATTATATATATATTGAATTATTATATAAGATATAATATATTCAATAGTGATAATGTACAATGAGAATATGACTGGGAATTATTTAAATACATAATTCAAAAATATATAGTATGAAGAAGATATATAATGCTGCTACTGCCAGATCATTATGTGCATGATCAGAACAACCAGAAATGACTAAAAAAGTCAAAGGTACACTGGTTAGAAGATAACCAGTAAGATGACAGATGGTACAGTGTCTAAGGAACATTCTCAGCTTCTGTAGACTTGGCCTTCTGAGGAACTGAATCTTCCAGTGCAGGTTTCAATCACAAGTGAAGAGCACTGAGCTGCAGTCTGGGGCAGTGAGCAACAGCAGCACTGGTGGCTGGGCTGACGGACTAAGGAATCCACATGACAAATTTGGTGATGAGCAGCATTTGAGGAGAAGTCAGCAATGCCTGCTGGGTGAGAAAAGTAGATTTGGAGCACTCTCTACTAACAATGCTTAGAAGATGAATTGCCACCCTGGAAGAGCAAGGAGAGAACAAGAGTCCTAAAATATTTCTAGTGTCCAACATGAGATCCAAATCCGGGTGGAAAGCATCAGCTGCCATTTTTAAATGACATTCTCTGTATGTAGATGGTGACAGTATGCACATCCTAATTCTTACTTTCTAAGCTTCCTTTGTCTACTACATGTAATCAGTGGGAAATGAATAAAGGAAATGTCCAGATATATGACAAATCGCTTGTCACCTGCACTACGAGACAGACTAGCGATTGCTGCAGCAACACAAATGAGACAACAAAATGTCATCCAAAGTCACATAAACACAAATTCTTCTAAAAACATAGAAGAAACTCTTGAAGACAGCAACTCACAAAATCCTTAGACAAGTCAAAGCAAACTGAAAAGTCATGGGCAAAATGTACAGAGATACAATGCAACAACAAATTAAGAAAGAAGCTGGTCACTTTTCTTTCTACCATCTTATCTGTGCCATGACCAAAACTTACTTAGAATTGTGTCTCTGGAAACTGAATTTCACTCACCTAACATAAAGGATGCTTGTTTTAGAACAGAAAAGTAAAACACCAAATCTGTCTGATAATCAGTGTACAAGGTATTCAGGATGCTTGTCTCCACTGAGGAGAAACATGCTCTACACATGACTAACAGTCCTAATTTTAAATGGTTAAATGTCACTTGCAACTATTCTCACCATAAACAAGCAACATAGTATGCATTACAGGGAACCAAACTTTTAATGGTAAGTGCTCACTACTGTCTAAAGAGCCAAATATTCAACAGGCAAAAAAAAAAAAAAAATCCAACAGCACTGTCATCACGGTTTCTGAATGGGTGATTATTATTTAATTTTTGCGGCTGAAATAACCGTAACATAAGATGTATGTCATTTGAAAGGTCTGTAATTTTGTCGTAAGTATTTTCAGGGAGTAGTTATTTCAAATGCAATTTTCAATTTGAGAAACAAATTAAGTGTATCTTGGGTATAACACAAGTGCCTAGTGTCAAGTACTCTGTGGTTGTAACTGTCTTTCTGTTTGTAGTATTCTGCAGCTTCCATTACTGCAGCATATCATTTCTGTCTAAAGCCTGAGATTTCATGGTACATTTGTGAGACATAAAAGTATTTTTAGTCTAAGTCCACAAATGAGGCCTGAAACATCAAGGATTAGATGAGAACCACAAAATTTTGGGCTAAACCAGGAATAATAGAGAACTTGAGGAAATAAAGAAATTACCCAGAACGTTTGCATGAGCAGTTGCCTATCCCTGGAAGAAGCAGGAATACAGCACCTCCCTATTTATATTGCAGGTTCCCTAGGCAATTTCACTGGTGCAGATCTACCACCTTCATGTAGGGATATAGACAACTACATTCCACCTGAGCAACACTATGCTCCAGTAATAGGGCGAAACAGCACTGAAACCTGCCAGAGCCTCCAGAGAGACTAAATCCATTAGCTGTGTTCCAAGTACTCCTTACACACCTCAGTAAGACTGAATTGAACACGAGACACTGTTACTATGGCCATTTTAATTAAAAGAGTAAAACTTAAATCCTATTTCCAGACTAGTTCTCTCACACCTCACTGGTCACTAATTCAAGGGAATATCATCCACTTGTCAAAATCTCATTTTGTGTTCATAAGTCCTCACCAACTTCACTGGATGCACTGCAGGTTTGATTTGGGTTTAGAGGCCTATATCATCCCAGAAAGAAAATACAGTTCTTCTAAAACACAGCAGAAAGTTTTATTTAACTTTTCCCCTTCTGCTGAAGTGCCAAGATGTCCAGGTACCTAAGGATGCACTTAGTGAGATTGCCAAAGACATCTAACTCCAACTGAGACTCAGAAAATTGAGAACATTTACTCCAAAGATTGCACAGAAAATCTGTCTATCTCTAAGCACTGAGGTCCTTAAAATCCCACTCTACACCCCATTTCCCTTTCCTGTTCAAGGGAATTTTTCTCACTGACTTTTATGGGAATGGAATCAATTCGTTTTCAGTAATACACCCAGTTATTTCACTGTCAGAGATACAATTTCTATGGACAGGGGTACTAGTCACACTACAAGAACATTTTGCTTTACTACACTGCCAGTATCAGTTCCATAGATTTGGATGCACAGAAATAGGTAAAGAAATTAAACTTGAAAGGTGACACAGTGCTTTCAGACCACATAGAACACTTTCTAACGTCACCTGGCACTTTTCCACAGGCCAAGGACAACAAACAGCCTCAAGCACAGAGATTTACAGTTTCTGTTTTACCACCCAAAGTCACCTACCAAGATTCAAGGCACTTCTGTGCACTAGACAGCACAGTAAGATCAGTTTTCATCATCGGAGAGGGAAACATTTCAAGCAATGGTTACTTTGCTTTCTACCAGACAAAATTAGTTTCACTGTGATCTTTTTCAGATGTATAACCCATGAATTTTAAGTTGGCTGTAAAAGTCCACAGAAATGCTATTTAGCATCTTTCATCTGTACAGATTTAAGCACTCTTTTAGATTAGTAACTGCAATAGTTTTGAAATGTCCTTTTCCTTGGTTACCTTCCTTCCTCCTCCTTATCTATACACTGTTTAATAGTTTTGATGACATAGGGATATTCCAGTACTTTAACAATGAAATTGAGCATGTCAGTGTTTTCACTATCTAGTTAGTGGAGGAAATACAAACACCTGCCAGTACCTGTGATATTGTCTGCTTTAATATCAGAACAGAGTTTCACTGTTTAAAATTAAGAATAATCTTCACAGACTGCTATGTAGTCCTATTGTGAAAGAAAAATTATTTCACCAAAAAATATGAGAAAACTTTCACATTTTTCTCTTTACAGGGTGCATTAGTAACATGAATTGAGAATAATGTCTGAGAATGCCAAAATAAAGGATATTTCTCTCAGTGGAATTAAGAGTTTAATACTTTGCCTTTGATCTGAATTACACAGTATTCTTTAAATCCAAGAGCACAAAATTCCAGACTTCCGTAAATAACCTGAAGCTTGCTAGCACAAATCTGTCAACTAACAAATCCCTGTTCATCTCTCCAAAGGCTGCATTTTTAAAGGTCATTAGATGGTCAGCTCACACACTAGATTTACAGACCATCCAAATAAAATAGACAAAAGACATGTAAAATCTCCATTCCTCGTTTTGAGCAGCAGTGCTTCTTAAGATCATATCATCCCTCATGTAAATGAGAGAACCTGCATGCAGGTAATATTTGCAGATAATAATACTAAGATTCTAAATTCCACTAGATAAAGCAGTCCAGTGCTGCATTTGCTGTGTTTGTAGGGGTCCCACTGATGTACACAGCGGCTTAGGAAGAGTACAGCACCTAAATACTCCTTTGAGGAAAAAAACCCAACAAACTCAAAACCTTTGACTCCTGCATGAGTCTAAGTCCCCATTTTGTCCAAACTCAGACTGAAACATGAATGATCCTTCCCAATGGATACTCAAGGCATTGGAAAGGTCTCAGTTCTTAATAAGATCAACAGCTTCAGGTCAATTACATGTTCAGTGTTAAAGTTCTGCATAAATGCTGTATATTTGCTCGAGTGAGACAAGTGAAATAATGAATTAGGTCCACCTTGAGTATATTTAAAAATCTGCCGTTCAATCTGAAACACACACAGTGTAGTATGAAGTGTTTCATACTTCCAGTTCTAGAAAGCTTTGTCCTGATGCAGAAATGGTCCCTCCAGGTACTGTCGTATGTGTGCCAGTACCTCAACTGCAAAATTCCACTCCACAGTTTTTGTTTTCAAAAAGTAGACCAAGAAAATGTCAATTAAAAAAAAAAAAAAATCAATACACATAAAGTAAATAAAGACAAACCTCTAAACCTAGACGTACATTTATATTAACTTCACGAGATTGGACCATTCCCATAATACTGAAGTGTGACTATGTTTGCATGGGTCATTTCACTTTAGCTGTGCCTCCAGCCTGTCCTCAACACTATGTGGGAGGTTTACACTAATCAGCTTTTTCTGAAGTTTAAATTGCAGCATCACATCAACAGCTGTTACGCAACATCAAGAAATGGGAGCTGTGCTGATCTATGAAAGCCAACCTGGCGCTATTTTCAAGCCTATGAATTAGCAGATATTTTTCCCCATAAAATTATTTAAGATCATAAAGTTAAATATTTTAGTTAAGAACTAATAAATACAGTGATGCGTGATGTTCTAAAAAGCCAGAGCTATTTTATAGTTAGCAATAACTTACCAGAAATTAATACTTTACAACAGGATGATTTTTCTCACAACTTTAATTATGTGTTTGTAACTTCATATATTGAAGAGTGAACATATTCCCAGAATGGAGAAAAAGTACACTACTTTCCAAAGTTTGTTTAAAAGAAAATCAAATGATCCAAATTATCCTCTCCTAAAACATAGACCACACAGCTCAACAGCCAGGAAAGCCAAATTCCAAAATTGTATTCTTGCATTTTGTTATTTTGCAGCGGTAAAGGTGTCTGGCACTCACAGCAGCATCTGAAGGAACACCTATGGCATTTAAGCCTTTTACATTCTTTGAAAATCTTTCAGCTAACAGAATTTTTCTCTAAAAACAAAAAAGGGGAGGGGGGAAAAACCAAGAGAGAGGAAAAAATAAAGTCAAACACATATCCAGTCAAGGCACACACACGTATTCACATATCAGTTGTCAGGAAGAATCAAAACATAGTGTAACTCTTGTTAATCTCATAATTGCAAGAGGCTTTTACCCATGGCTGTTAAATAATACGATCCAAATTGCCTCTCCAAGATTAAGTATATAAAGTCACTGTGCAACCAAAATAGCAAGACACCAAAGGGTATGCTACACCATTTGCATAACGAATAGAAAGATTACTATTGTTTCCTTAACATTTAAATACGCTTACTAGCAGAATATAAATGAATTCTTTGGGAACATGACTGTAACTTTAAATATTTTACTTCTGTAAATGCCTAATCTGATTACATCACTTTAGAACAAGCAATACATTTGCTTTTCCCATATAAAAGATCAATTTTACAGACAGAAAAGGAGTAAAGGCATTTTTGCAGAGGGGAAAAAAGAAATAATCAGAGCAATGAACTGAATAATCGGAGGGCAAGAAACGGGTGCCTCGTTGACAAGCTACATCACATTTATACTCATTCTAAAGCAGAATTTATATTGTAGCACCTAAGGAGCTGCAAATCTGCCACTGGGAAATCCACAATCATCTTTATTCTCTATGGAGAACAAGGCTTACTATTATAAAGATGCTTTCCATGTTCAGAGCCCAATCTAACTAGGTAATAATCTGTAGAAGGACTAAAGAGATCAAAGTTCCCTGCTAGTGTTGAATTCTATTTTTGCTCCCTGGGGAAAAGAAAAAAAAAAAAGGTATTTTTTCTGGAGTAAATGAATATAGGGTAAAGTCCCAAAGAAATTCACTGCTGCAGGCACAGCTAGAATTAAGAATTTTCTGGTCCCTGTATCACACTGAAACACTGGATCTCAATCTCTTGCAGTAAAGATTGGTGTATAAGGTTATTATGCAGTCCTGTACATTTCATGTCAGTGCACAGAACTACTGAACACAAATTTCTACAGCTACTGTAATAAAGCTGCCATTAAAAGAACTGACTTACAAAATATCTGTTACTTACAAAAAGAGATGCAAGATTTTTTTGTAAAAATCTCCAAACAAGATGAACAAAAAACCTCTATCCACTTCGTGCCTAAAGACTGAACTTAGTCTTCCACACAAAACAGGTGATAATCTGGTTTCTTATAATAATGTCCAAGATCTCAGTTTGGGGTCATGTCTGTAGGCACTCCAGAATCAGGACATATCACCCCGTATTACAGTCTGAGCCCTGTGAGATGTCACAGTCTTAGCACAGACAGGCACACAGCCAGTGTGTCCAACATAGCCATTTTCCCCTCTATACTTTGGATACAGGAGGTTTTCATCTCTTCCACCAGTTATCAGATGTGCAGCCTCTCACAGCTGAAAACCCTTTGGAGGACTGAATTAACCCACTGAATTGAGCCCCTGTCAGAAAGTACCTTGCAGGGGTTCCTCACAGCTGCGCTGCACTGCTTAATTCATAGTCCAGCCTGGAGTCAGCAATGTGGCAGGACCAAAATATATGGAATTGGTTACTGAATGGAAGGAAAGAATTTCAGTTGAGAAGATTACAATGGTATTTGTAAGAAGCATAGAGTACATGCGCCATTATTCCCATCCCATCTGCAATTTCATCCCAGAATAATAGTAATGCTAGTGACATTTTTGTAGTATTCAATCCAGCAATGGGTAGAATGGGGGGGGGAACACATCAAATTTTGAAAGTCTTAAACAAAACCAAAAGATTCTGCAAATAATTTCATGCACTCCACCAAAGCTAAACAATTTCAAAAGCCACTGAGCTTATACAGAAGCTTATATAGCAGTTTTTCAGACCCTGAAATGCTTGTATGATATGAGCAACTATCCTTTTTTTCAATATAACATCTTTCTTACATGTGCAAATTGGTTTTGTACCTTCATCTAGGGAGCAACTGGTGAAACACTGAGTGAAAAGAATTTCACAAGTAGTTATTTAGCGAGACGTAATCATTCTTTAGACAGTCTGCATTTTTTTCTTTAAAGCAAATTAGAGTCTAGAGTGCAAAATGGGTATCATGACTCTTTCAAGACCAGCTGTAAGTACTCCTTTCAACCTAAGCAATTTGAGATAGTTTTGCTACCTCCTAAACTACATGAAACATAATATTATTTTGACTTCCAAAGCCCCATAAGACAATATAAAAATAAAACTGAGTTGGGGGACCAGGCTCTGTGCTATTCAGAAGATAACACTGAACTACGTTGACCAATTTCCCATTACTAGTCTAATATCTTGCAGAGAAAGCAGCCCAGCTCCAACCTTTAATTACCTAAGTAGTACTTACTAAACTTAGTTGCCCTAAATATCCACAGATTAAAGCAGTTCTGGAGATGATCCCAGATAGTCTTTCCAAGTAAGAACTCCCTCATCACGTGCTATTACTAAACAATCCTGTACAACCAAATAACTATAGTAAACACATACGGTAGAGAAAAACACAATTGTTTAACTGATGAACTTCACATCTGAAGTACATGTTCTGCACTCAAAAGTCAATTGGCCTAGATAAACTCTCCCTTCAACCCCCATGAAATTTAAAAAAAAAATTAATTTTTAAGAGCTTTGAGTCAGGCACAAGGACAGGTTTGTTCATACATGAAAAAATACTGAACATTTTCTTTCCTTTTTCAGCCTGCCAGCAGCAAGAGGTCCTCATTTTATCCCTGGTATGGCAACAGTGTGTTGGTGTTTTTACACAGTCCCTTCCACCCAACAGTCCCAAAAAGCACTCCCCCGTGGTAGAAACATCACTGCAGCGAAATCCTGCACTTCCCTAGCTACAATTTTTCATCTCCATTCTCTGTGGAGAGCAGCTGGCCCAAAGATGGGCCAGCCAGGAATGTACTCACCCCTTTCTAGGGAGCAACTACAAAGATCTATAGATTCCAAGGCTTCTTCTCCCTCTAAGTGGAGGACACAAAGAAACCACAAGCGCTCTGTAGAGCGGCATTGAGCAACCATGTATAACTAGCTGGGAAGTGTTAACACTTACTGTGAAAAGTAACATCTTTCATTTTAAGAAGCGTAAGGAAAGACTCAAGTCATGAGCTGATCAGGAAGGAGGGCTGAGAGGTGATGGTGGCAGCAGCAACAGCTTCAGCCTCAATGAACTTAATATGGCTACAAGTTATGATCATGTGGGGAGAAAATGGAGCTTAGCTACTGACCTTCTCTGCAGGCTTTAGGTTAAGTCACTTTTCTTTTTTCAGTCTTCTTTTCCTTGTCCATTTTCATTAGGCACTCCTAGGGACTACCACTGCATCTCATAACAAGGACAGACAACACTATAGCTCTATAGGGACTTCCCACCCTCAATTAGCAAAACATCACTGAAACAGGACTAATTAATATGCTAGCTTTGACTTCTTCCCTGTCTAGCCAATCCTGACTGGCCAGTTTCTGAGAGCATCATAGTACTACTCATGGCTCATGAAGTGACATTCAAGAAAGGAGAAAGTGGTTATATTCCAGATAGTTTTTTTCACCGTCTGCTCTGGAAGGGTCTGCATAAAAATAACAAGAAAAGGCAAATGGACATTGGAAACATCTCAAAGTTTCAGTGCTGGTAAAGGAAGCCGGCAAAGAACAGCAGCAACAGCGAAGAGGAAGACTTGCGAAAGGCTTCAGAAGGTGAGAAAAAGCCTTACAATTTTAGGCAACAGCAAAGATCCTATGGAGTGATTTAAAAAAGCTTGACATAATAAAGCAGAGAATGCAACCTTTACAAAGGCATGAAAAGCAAAGGGAGAAAATCCTCATCAAAGAACTAAACCAGAAACAGCATCCCACCATCCAGCATTAAATCTGTAGGGCAGAGCCTCAGCTGCTGTAACTGTCATGGCTGTATTGATGGCAGAGTTCAGGGAGCACAGATATGCTGCCTCAGGCTCTAAAGAAAAACTGCATCTCTCCAAGAGTCAGTTTTGGTTTAGGAGCTCACAAAACTCAAAGCACAAGCTGATTCACAGTAAATGGGGGAGTGGGTAATCTGTTTTCCACATTTCAGTCAATTTAAACTTCTAAACATAAATTTCATTCAGAAATTCCATTCCAGAAGTTTCAAAGTTTCCCACCATCTGTGACTATCTTACATCTTGCTGTTAAAAGGTTTAAATACCTTTGAATAGAAATAGATTCAAACATATTACCCTCAACCCACTAAACGATTGAGCGTATTGTGTGCAGGGGAAAAATAATTCATCAGGTTTAGGCAATCTCTGAGAATTTTCCAACAAGCATGTATGGAAACTGAACAAAGCAGAGTCTAAATTTTCATCTTCTTGCTCACAGGAAGGCACTTTTACCACTCTTCCTCTTTATGGGTAGATAATGTTGCCCTCAACATCGTTAATGCAGCACCTGTCATTAACATTAAACCGTTAATCTCATCTTGCAAAAAAAGGAACAATTGATGGAGAACATACAGATGTAACCTGCATTCCATCTGAAGTGTCTCCTCTGCTGTACTTCAATTTACCAGTAGAGTCCCTGCAGGAATTAATCTGACTCAGTTTCTAAGGCTATTACAATTTCTACTAGAATGTCTTTAATGTCTGTCAACTTCAAAGAATAAAGAAAACCACCACTCTTTATTGCCTGGAAGTCTTGCCTTCCTGTAGAACAGGATTGATGCCAGTTGAATTGTTAGCAGGTTCATGGAGCATTTTCAGCCTGCTAGGTGGGTAACCACACCTATTCTGTAAAATGTCATTGGCATAATGAATACAGAACTAAAATATGTATAATGAAATTTTGTAACTTCTGAAAAAAACAATTATGAGGATTCTTATCAGAAATATTAGCAGCATGAAGTTTAAAATTAATTTACTGTAACAAAATTCTAGATTTCTTACCCAACCAAAACCAAACCTCTCTCTACATTTTGATTTTTCACTTTCTTTTATCACTTTCTCTGCTTACTATTTCCCAGGGCTGACCTCTTTGCCTTGCTATTCCCAAGATTCTCCCATGGTTCACTATCCAAATTCAGCCTCCCTTCACTCATGTGTCTCTTTCATCTATCCTGCAACTCCAGAATGCCTGACTGGATAATCTTAGTCTTTCTACCACACAATTCCATCCCCCAGATTTCTCTATCTCTGTTGCAACTTCTGGAGACAATCTCCTATCTCTGTGTGCATTTCACAATCCACTTCCCTGCAGCCCAGTTCTGTGTCTGTACAGTTTTGTCTGAATCCTCCACACTGGTGGTCCAAGTTACAGGCTGATGAGACACTGAGAGCAGAGAGCTGAAGAAATTAATCCAGCATTTTAGCATCTGTCAAGCAACCTAGTCTCTCAAAGACTGTGCTAGGCCAACCCCTGGAGTCTGGATTAATGCTCACAGGCTGATTTACAAGGCCTTTTGAACCCACTTCCTACAACAGCAAAGTCAGGTGTGGTAACAACTGCTCAGGATACAAAGCAAGTCAGCAGTGCTTTCAGTCTCAGCTGCAGTACAAGGCAACAGGTCACAGAAGTGAAATCAAAATTGCCATGGACAAGGTTGGGTAAATTTAAACACAGCTTTCATACCAACATCACCATTTTCTGAGTGGAAAATGGAGCAGATATCCACAAAACACTCTGTCTCCCCAGTCATACTAGAGAAGACCATATCCAAATACACACACATTATCCCCCACCAGAGGTGAGTCAGTCAGCAATACCATGGAGAGCTGCATGCCCAAGTCTCATTAACTTTAATTTTGAAATCCTTAATTCAGGATTCCAAATATGTCCTGAGTGAAATGTAATTCATTTGATTTCCATATCATATCACAGGACAACTCGGGTTGGATGGAACTTCAGGAGGTTATATTAGTCCAAACTTTTCTTCAGACACCATTTTTCCAGGAGCCTAAATCAAAACTGAGGTATCTGGATTTGATTCTATCACATATTTCCTCTTTGACCTCAGACCAGTAATTTACAGAACTGCTCTCTGCCTGAGTTGTCTGCAGTTACAGAAAAAGAGATGTTGTGCTACTACTACATTAATATCTGAGGAATGCTTAGGTAATGTGGTTTGAAATACAGACAAATCAGATATCTAAATACTAGAGCTGGGCTAATACAGGAAACTTGAGATCTTAGTCTAGCACTCTAGAGCATTCAGACTGGGTGTTTCAAGTATGAACTGGTGTCCACAGATATTAAATTTGCTTCTGAAGTGGCTACATTTTAAAAACTTGGATTTTTTTTTCCAGGCCCAATTCTTGGTTTCAAAGCAAAGATTTAGCTTATAAAAGTTCTTATCCACAGTGTGCTTCAACTGGACCTGAGCCAACTGTACATAAATCTGAGTCATATGAAATAAAGATTATATTAAGTAATATTTTTTCCAGGTTTAAGAATATAGAGTAACGTAAGAAAATACTGTTTAGTATGTTTAACTTGCCTTTGTTTACTACATCTCTACATGGCATTTTAGTCAGACCTTAATTTACTGTGTGTTAAACTGCTTCCAGCAAACTTGACACCTAGACCTGGCAAAATGGATAAATTACCCTGGAGCTCATTTTCTGCTCTGCGCTCTCCAGGGGATGCTGCTGGCAGGTTGAGTCAAAGCACAGAGAGATGTTTGTCTCATTTCTTTCTAGTATTTTGGATGCCAGTATTAATACACTGCTAGAAAATGAATAGGTCAGAAAGAAGGATGATTATCTTTCAAATTCTGTGTTCAAAGCACATTTACTACACTGATTCACAAAAAACCCACAAACAAATAAAACAAAAAAAACCCAACACAAACAAAAAACCCACCACTTTTCCCAACTGACTTCAACTACACCTACCTGCATAACTGTTTAATACCCACACTCATAGGCCATGCAAAGATGTCAGAAGTTCAACCTCCACCTAGGTGTGAATTCTGATTTAGGAGACCTTGGCAGTCACATAAGAAAAGCTCGTAATAAAATGTTTGTCATTTCCCATCAACTACCCCACTGAAAATGGTTTTAAGTTGTCACACATCTATCTTCCCCAGAATCAGAAGCCATACAAATGAGATCACAATCAATAAAGTTTACCACTCAGCATCTACCAGGACAAGAAGTAGTGTGGAGTCACTAGGTGAGGGGGACAAATAAACAACTGAACAAATAAACCCAAAACAAATAAAACCCCACCAGCATATGACAAGTGGCTACAGAAATAAGCTACTTGCTAGCTGATTAGTAAGTCTTTCAACTACATAAATAAAAACACATTCACAGGACACTGCACCTATATGTTCTGTGAATACCACATGCATAAAGCAACTAAGAAATTTTTCCTTAAACCTATCTTCATTTTCATTTCCTCTTAGACGAACACAAAAATAGAATGTTTATGGCTTGTAACTTTCCTGGTCTTTGAGGGCATATCATACTGGAGTAACAAAATATTTTAAATCTACATGCATGCACTATCAAGAAATGTATCACACTCCAATAGTTGCACATATTCTATGCATCAAGGCAGAGAACAAGTCTGACTAATATGCAAGTGGGGAATATTTGCAAATAGCATAACAGAACACAGTAATCGTCTCTATTATCTCCATGAGACCATGGTCTTTCAGTGCTAGGTATTATATGAATGCATAGTAAGAGAACATGCAGGTCACACTGAGCTTACTAATTTAAGCTCTTCATGAAACAAAGATTTACAGCAAAATTATTAATATCATGTCCTTAAAAGTGAAGGTCTAAGGCATTTATCCCTGCTATGAAATGGAAGCTTGATCTAGGGAAGATCATGAGTGCATTGTTTAAAAGAGATACATATTATCACATTGTTTAAAGAAAATTTACATCAGCACAAAATTGCATATTCCACCATCATTTATTTATTAGTTTATGATCCTATATATTAAGGTGTCTACAAAGATTATGGAAAAAAAGGATGCATCAATCCAGCATGTTAAGAATTATGCATTTAAATAAGCTCTGTGTTTGTTAAATAAAACTACATGTGTACAAGAAATAACTTTTTCTACCCCTTTGGAAAATTGCTTGGAAGAGCCAGTCCTGTCTTCTCTAGTCATCATCGATTTTTATAGAAAAAATAACAGGCTCTTGTTCTCTCTATGGTACGTTAACAAAACTGTCTAAGACTTCTACACTTTCTCTACAATGCATCACATCTTGCATGAGTCCCCAAGGTTTTAACTAACAGTGTAAAATATACACAGACTTAATGACTTTGATCCTGACTCAGAACTCAGTTATACACACACTACTGGGAAACACATTTTACTGTAGAGGACTGATTCTCTCTCTCACTGCAAGAACAGAAAGCATTGCTACAATGTGCCTTTTAATTCTAACTAAAAATGCAGCATGGCTCAGGAAGACATGCTAACCCTGTCCTTCCCCCAGTCCACAATTCATATTTACCCACTAATAACAGTGGGACGAACATGCTTGAACCAAATCACCACCTATTTAAACTCAGTGTAGCTCCTGAACTGTCCATGGTTGACAAGCCACAGGAAAGAAAATCCCACTGCCTTTCTGTTTCAAGGCTGCTCACTGCCTAGTGGCAGAAGACGACAGAAATATATTCCCATACACTTCTAATTTAACAGGGAAAGACAATTTCTGTCCATATATGGGATTACTTGAAAATATTCACAACAGCAAAGAGTCTGGATCACTTGTTTAACAGCCTAACATGCCCCAGTGGAGCCATGTGGCAAGAAACATCAGGACACCCAGTCACCCCACCTTGAAAGTCCCCTGGGAATGCTACTTGGACTTCTGGAGGACATGGAGTCATAGGAACATTTTGAAACAAGAGGCAAGCCATTGGAGCAGAGAAGCTACAAATCAGACTCGCTGGGCAGATGGCACTGCAAGCTAGAGAGCTGATGGCAGATGGAAGTGAGAGCTTGGGCAAGGCAAAAAAATCAGTCGCAAACTAATGAGATATGTTAACATGCTAGAGACAACTACACTTCTTTTCTAATCTCTCTGCTTTAAGTGAGGGTCAGGTCAACTCCTCCACCCACAGAAATCTACACAGAACCATAAAGAAAAGGTAGCTTGGTTCCTTCCAAGAGGAATACCCACAGCAGCCATTCAGAGTGTTAGTCAACACCAAACAAACATAAGATTCATAATTCAAAAATCCCAGGCTCTCATGAAATTTCTGAAGTCCAGAGTCTTATACATACAACCTATAAGCTCTCTAGCCTCCAGGACAATATAAAGACCAATATCTTATCATGGCAGAGGAGCTTTCAACAACGGGGAAGTTTAAAGCCAGGAAGGATCTTTTATGATGAAAAATGCTACAGAACACGTTAGCTGTGGTGAGGATTTGGTGTCAGTCCAGACTAGAATTGAGGTTGGCTTGGTGCTCACAAATGCTCCATCTCCTTCCTGCAGCTGACCTACAGTTCCTTTGCTGCTATGGGATACAGAGTATCTCTATGGATAGAGATTATCTTCATGATTGCAGAATATTACTATCAGAAAAAATGCAGAGCACCTCTTCAGATATTCAGTCCTCAGATAAAAAACACCAACTTTTCTCCTCTAGTTATGTACACACACATATATATATTATTTTCCTTTTTCAGAGTCCCCCAGTTCTTTTTTAAAGCAGCATTGCTGAGAGTTCAGCATTTTTTTCTCTTCTGATACAATGGCCCCAGAAACATTACCAATGTTTCCAGAAGAACACAATACAAAATTATCTACTTCAGTAAATGAGACTAATCTCAAATCGTGTAGACTATGTGAGGTTCTAGAAGATAACAGCTCCCACAGGCTTCTAACATTTCTTCTAGAAGCTTATGGAGTTTTTATCCCAAGACATATTGCAAAGGGTGAGCCTTCCTTGCCAGTGTCATGAAGTGCAAGGGATGTCATGGTCTTACAAACTTCTATAGCTGCCATTTCTAACAATTGGGACTTCTGGGGTTTTTTTACTTACACATAAGTAAGAAAATTGGGTGAAATGGTAAATATATTATCTTCATTGAAAGCCTTTGGAAAAAGGGAGGTAAAACTGCAGACTTGTGTGGGAAGCTAATGAAAAAAGAGCACAGCAATGACACAAGGGATTAACAGGCTCTCAGCAAGAACCTGCATTTCCCAAGGTACTATGGAATTCTTGTATCCTAAACACACATATAAAAACATCCACATAACATAAGAAAACGGCTATATACCACACACACAGCCATTTGCACAGCCCCTCATGCTTAGAGCAGACATGGAAATGATAGAGGTAAGAGTAAATCCATCCCATAAAGGAGCCTATGGGCAACAGTGTCTTCGTATTCCAACTGAAAATCCACACTCTCACCAATTTTTTATGCAATCTCCATCAAGTCTCTTGACCTTTCCTGGGACTCTCTCTCTGTAGTCATGTGGTTACACAAGCTACATTCCCACAGAGATGAGCTATATTACTTGCTCCTTTTTGATAGGTGTTCAGTCATTGCTACCTTTTTGTTACATGACAAATCTCAATCCTTGGCTACCAGACAAGAATGAAAAAAAATAGAAAAAAGGCAAGTCAGCATCCCATACACTACAAAAACAAACAAACAAACCAAACAAAACAACCCTATCCCAAATTTGCAGTTGTTTCTGAGCAGTAACAATAAGGAGTTCTTATGGACCCATTCCTGCCCAACAAACATCAATTTCAGCTATTTTCAGATGCTTCCTTTATTTGCAGCTTACATCCAGTCAGTCTTGCAGCATCTCAATTCCCCTTCAGCTGCAGAAGATACACAGTGATAAGCAGTACATAACTGCAGAATAACAGGAAGCGATTAAAAATGCTACAATTGCAATCCTGTGACAGATTTCATCTGGAAATCTGTGTTCTAACTGAAGAAACACTTTTTAAAAGAAAGGCTACTACCATCTACCGTACAATCTACTGTGACTAGAAATTATTAATATAATGCAAGTCTTGCGATATTTTTTTAAAACTGCAGCATCTTAAAACTGAGGCATATTTGGGCACATATCTCTTGTGGTTACAAAGAAAAGTGCACCTCAGAGACCTGAAATTCAGAAAGCACATCAAAATGACCCAGCAGTATTTATCTAATCCAATCATTCTTAAACTAATCTTACAACTTTAGAAGAATGGAGGAAGCTGAACTATTTCTTCTAAACATGTGAAGAAGTCAGCATTGCTTCTGGAACTCCAATTTACATGTAAGCATGTTTTTCCCTTGATAGTTTTACCATATCATTGGGAAAAAGTTCACTTTCATGCTAAATGGACATCCCCATCACAACTTTGACAGGTCTTTATAATCTAGCTTCTACAATTTTGTGGCCTCCACTGCCTTGACTCCAAGTGTGCTGCTAAGTATGTGCTCAGACATGATCACATTGATGCATCCACATATATGGAGGAACATGGAAGAGGAGTGCGAAAGAATAGTATTTGCTGACTATTCATCAAGAATCATCATGTTCCCAAGAGGTCCTTTTCGTGTTCTTTCTTGTTTGTTAACAATTTTGACAGACAAATCAAGAGCATCATAAGGTTACAGATGCAGAACACAGCAAACCAACCCACGAAGTTCTTAAAAAAAACACAGAAAAGCTCTTGGACATCAAAAAGATTTAGTTAAAACTTTTGGACTCACACACTTCGAGCAATGTCCTTCCACTCGTCTCTCAAGAGTATATAAGCACAGCAGTGATCTTCAATCTATACAACTGGCACCTCAGTATTACAACAAACTTGTAAGTGCTCTGAACTCTCCTAGTGCCTGGGGCTGACAGTATCCTAGAACTCATGCTGACACTATTGGCGAGAAGGCACAGACTCCATTGCTATCAAAGAGTTGATCAAAGAGTCATATTAAAAAAAAAAATAAATCTGAACTTTAAATTAACTTGGCTAGTGCCACTGGCAAAATGTCTCATCTCCCACACACCATAAACCACAGAGAGGCAAGGAGAGAGAGAAAGGAAATACACACTGGAAAGACAGATGGGAAGATGAAAGCATTGTGGACTAACACTGATACTAAAATGCATCATCTATTCCTGCCCTCAATCAATTCTTATGGCCTCACCAAGATAGCTATCCTGAAGTAAAATGGATTCCAGTGTTTCCATATCACTTACCTCATCATCCCCATCCACACAATATAAATTCCTACTCTGAATACATAGTTTATCACTAAACTAGCAAAACACTATGAACTGTGTGGCAGTAATGAACATAACTTACTGTGCTCAGATGTCATCTAAAACACTGCATGTTTAGCTACCCATAGTTTCAAGAGAAGCACACCTCTCCTGACTTGTGCTATACACAGCACCAGTGGAACAGAAATTAATAATCACCAAAGGAACAAAACTACAGAAATCAAATTATCAGTACTAGTCCCACAATGATCCCAAAACATTCTTTTATTTGAACATTAACTTACATCTTTGATACATAAAATCATGTCACTATATAGCACAACAGGCCTTTCTACACAGAACAGCCCTGGTTTTTGGGGGTTTTTGAAGTTTAACACTAATGTTTACACATCACTGCAGCTTGGTCATGACAACACTACCCAATACATCTCAGGAGCTTATAGGACATGGGAAAGTTTTCCCATCTTACCTGGCTCTGTACAGTTCTTCTCTTCATGTGTCCCATTAGGTGATGCCATCAACCTTCTATTCCTCCACACTTCTGATACAATGCTTCTGTCTGGAATAGCTGATTCTCGGCCTATTTAAATAAAAAGATGTTATACCCACTAGCACCAGTTTTTTCCTGCATCATCTCAATTGGACTATAGATGCCCACTAGCAAGAAGCATGGACACTGCATCGGAAAGTAAATAGCGCAAAATCTGAGGTGTGACTGGAGCGTATGCCAACAGACGTGTGCTAGGTGCTCCTAGCTACACAGGGTGCATCTAGGTGCCACATCCGAGCTGTTGGCATGCTCTGGCTATCAGAACTATCAGAACTCTTGGCTGTGACCCACAGCAAGAAAATATTCTGCAGCAAGCAAATGCTGAAGCCTGTACCTGTGAAAGTCAACACTTAGCAGTTCCTATAGATGAAACCAGCCCAGCTATGCTGACATGAGCAAAAATCACACTTCCATTTAGTCATCTGTACTTGCACATATTACATTACTGCTTTCACAAAAAAATAAAAATGCATATGGATATGTTCCAGTTACATTTTAGTTCATTCTGAACTTTTCAGTTTTGGGTATGCTTAATAATATCAAACCATTCATAACTTGTCAAAGAAAATGGAAATCACAGTGAATCCTTGTAAGTCTTAAAAAAACCAAACTTTTTTTAGAAGTCAATGGAGCTTTTGGCAAAACTCATATTCCAGAAGCATTCTCAACAAAACCTGTTAAATAGATTACAGAAGCACTTGTGAGATCATGTACGGTATGCAATTATAATAATCAAATAAAGAACAGAACCTCTTAATTAAATCATTTCCACCTCAATCATGTCCATTTCAAATGAACATATTATAATAACAACAAAAATTCTTCCACAGCCAATTTTAGAGTTTATATTCAGTCATCACATAATGCTCGTGTTTTGTTAGTGACACTTAGAAAAAGAAATCTTGTTTGGAAGTTAGTTTCTCAAGAGCAAAATATTCTGAGCCACAATTACATGAAACATAGACAACAGATGGTCAGTGTTTATGGATAATATGTACTGTAAATTAGCCTGCTGAAAAAAAACCCTACCTGATGCGGCATACCATCAAAAATTAGGTTATGAGGGATTTAGCTGATAACCCTGGAGATGAAAAACTTTCATTAGTCATGACATTTTTCATGAAAACCTAAAAAAGTTCTGGAGAACAACAACTGCAACAAAAAATCCCCCTCAAGCTATGCAAACATATTCATACTCACATTACTTGTTTTCAAGTTGAAAAAACAAGTTGAAAGTTTTAAGATGAGCAATATGCTAATATGGTCTAAGACACTGAATTCTTACATGGATGGCTTGTTGCCATCCTAGATGCAGCTCAAACAAGCAAGGCAATAATTTGAGCACAAGAACATTACAAACGATGACAAGTTCCAGCAGATTTTGCTTCCCTAAAGCACACACTTGAACTTCAGCTTTAATTTAAGCAGATGACCCATCATAATTGTGCTGAAATATGAGTGTCTTACATTAAATGTAGATGGTTAGTGATGGGCTTAATCGATTTAGTTCTTTAAATCTCAAGGACTGTTGGCAGCCCTACCTAGAGACCCAAGTGCTGTCCCAGCACCCACAGATTTTGTATTTGAGGGATCCAAAGCACATTGCAGGATGAGGGCCTGAAGCTGCACACTTACAGCACAAACTGTGCCAGCAGGCAGAAAAACAAATGGGAATGATATGGTTAATTATAAATGCATCAGTTTACCAACACAGCACTTGCACAAAGGATACAAAAGACTCTGTATAATACTCTCTTTACAAAACGTAAGATTAGCACTGTTCCTAGCCTAAAATGCAGGATATTCTGTAACATCTATACTGTAACAGGGGGAGAGGTGTTGGGTGTGTGTGTGAGATTGAGAAAGAAGCAGCTATAGCTGATGGAGGTTCACAACCTAAGGACAAACGAAAGGTAGCCCGAAGTTGCGGAGGGGACCACAGTCGGCTGGAGAGAACTCCACTCTGATGCGGCGGCAGGGGGAAAACTCCTCCAGGGCCGTTCCGAGGCACGGAGCTGCCCCGCGATGCCCGCTCGGCTCCCGACCCGCGGCGCGGCGGGCTGGGGCCGGGCAGCTCCGGACGAGCAGCCGCCAGCGGCGCCGCTTCCCCCTCTGCCCGGGGCTGCGGCCGCGCATCCGCCCGGTGCGGGGCTTCCTACCGAGCAACCCGCGCTGCTCCCCCGCCTCGCCCGCACGCCGGGGGACGTCCACTGGGAGACTCCAAACGGGAACAGCCACCGCCGCTTGACCCCGCCAAACCCCGGCCGCCCCGGGCCGGCTGCAGCCCCCGGGCCGCCCCAGCCGCCCGCCCGGCCCTGCCGGGCTCCCTGCCGGTCCCGCCGCCGCTGCCACTCACCCGCTCTGGAGAGCAGGCTGGACATGCACCAGGCGAAGAAGAGGATGGCGCAGATGAAGCCCAGCTGCTGCAGCAGCATCTCCCGCCTCTTGCGAACTTTCCTCAGCATAAGCAGCATGGTCTTCGGAGGGGCGAGCGGCGTCTCCTCCTGCTCCATCGGAGCGAGCGCGGACGCCGAGGGGGCGGCCAGTGGGTCGGTGGGAAAGCGGGGATCACTCCCGGCGGCTTCCCGCGGACGGCTCCATGTCGGGCGGGCTGCAGCGCGAAGAGAAGCCGATGCCCAGGGCCTCAGGTCGGCAGCGGCGCAGCGGAGGGAGAGGCAGGTGGCGGCGGGCGGGGAGGCGGCGGCAGCCCGGAGCGGGGGGGCGAGGCGTCGCGCTCAGGGGCCGGGCTGAGCCCCGCGCCCCATGGCCGGCGGCGGAGGGAGCGGCGCGGCGGCGCCCCGCGCTCCTCGAGCGGCGGCCGCCCCACAGCGCGCCGCGGGCTGCGAGTCAGCGCCGAGGGACGGACACATCCATGCGGCTCCCTGCCCGCCCGGCCAAGTTTGAAGTTTATCTCTTTCCTGCCTCCCTCCCCCGCCGCCAGCCGTAGGCGGCCGGTGGGCGACACGGTCGGCGCGGCGAGAGCGGCTGTCCGCGGGCTCTCAGCGCGGCGCCGAGCGGGCACTCAGCCCCGCCGGGCGGCCCGGCCCCTTCTCCCCGCCCCTCTCCCGCAACTTTCTGGGTGCTCCTCCGGCACCCATGGCAACGCGCATGTGCCCTCCCCCACCGCCGGGCCGGGGGGAAGGAATTAACTGGAGAAATTAATCCTTTCCCCTAAACGCGCAGGAATGACCCGCTCTCGGTGTCGCGCCTGCCGTCCCTGCGCGGAGGGCAGCGGGCAGCGGCAGGTGCCGCCGCGCCGAGGTGCGGGCCGGGCCGGGCCGGGCCGGGTCTCTGAGGGGCTGGAGCGGGGCTGGAGCGGGGCTGGAGCGGCCAGAACGCGGGCAGCGCCCCGGGGCCGGGGGGAGCACCGGGACCGGGCCAGGGCCGCGTCGCGCACCGATGGCTCGGGGCTCTGCCACCTGTCTCCAGGAGATGCGTTTCAAGATGGACTTGCATGGGGAGAATGGCGCTTCTGCGCGCGCTGTGCGCTGCAACGAACGCGTGGTGCTTAGGATAACAAATTAATGACCCATTTTGTGAAACGGTGTTTAGTTTCACGCTGTGCCACCGCGATTTCATTTCTTTTTTTAACTAAAATTTGATGTTTACATTAATTAAGTGGTTACTGTTAGCCAACGAGTCGTGGGAACTTCCTCCTACAGCACACGCATCGTTTCTCTATTCCTCCCAGAAACGCTGTGCATGTGAGGAAGCACATGTAGACAAAACGGGATTAACTCATCTGATCTTCTTTTCGATACAGCATTTGGTTTACGACAGAAGGCCTTTCAGGTGATTCCCTCTGGATCGTTGTCCGTATTCTTCAGAACATACAACACATATCTGGCATTATTTCTTGTGGTGCCGTGGTACAAATAGCCCACATAAACAACTCGTCATAAATAAAATATCACCAATCCTCGGTTTTCCCATTATTGTTCAAATGTGGTTTTTTATTTTGCTTGTGAATCCCATCCACTACAGTAAGATGCAGCAGCCCAATGCTCAGGATGCTCTGGTACACATTGCATGTGAAATTGCTCTGGATTCATGCTGAAGACTGTCAATTGTCTCAAGTGCAAAAGGCATTACTCGAGCTGGGGAACCAAAGAGAAACAGTTGTGTTAACTTTGTTTCTTGTTTACATGCACACAGCTACAGGAACTTGTGTGTCTTAACTGTCCAAGCTCCACGGGCACCTAGGCTCTGATCAGCCTTTGACTTTCTGATTTACATTAAAGCAGGTAAACAACTGCATGTTAGAAGGATGGCACTGAGACATGCTCCAGTCTCCTCTCTTTCATTCCCTTTATAGGTACTGAGAGAGGAAAAATAACTCTGAGAGCTCTTGTTTACTACAAAGAAGGTAATAGAGAAGATAACAGCTCAGATTATGTCCCTTAATTTCTCTCCATGGCCAGATAGGAAATCTCAAAGTTGAACCCAGAATGGTGAAAGCCGTCCTTGACCAGAATTTTACAGGCGAATTAGACACAGAGGCAATGGAAGCTGGATAAAGGCAACTGAAGGTCTTTGGATCAGTACCTTTATTTATAGTGTATTTGATTTTTGTCTTTGGAGATCTTTAAGCTCCAGTTAAGGTGTTGGTTGGTCATGTCAGTAAAGATGCCACTTTATACCCTGTCAGCTGTCATAATAGCTGGGAGCTAATTCTTCACATGGCTTTCCATCACCTCTTTTCTGGGACTAAAGCCTTCCCTAACACTGAAAGTGGCAATGCAAATATTAGTCTGCCATCCCCTTCTTTTGTGTGTAATAGGAGTTGCAATGCTGACAAGACTGTAGTTTTCTGTATGAAGATTTTTATCTGGCAATACAGGGATGGTGACACTGGAGGGGATTACAGAGATGTGGGTTTTTTTCAGTAAAATAAGTTTATAATCTTTTACAACCCATTAGGGTTGTAAAAGATCTGTGAGATCATCGAGTCCAACCATTAACCCAGCACTGAAACATTCACCACTAAACCGTGTACCCAAGTGCCACATATATACATTTTTTGAACACTTCCAGGGATGGTAATTCCACCACTTCCCAGGGCAGCAATTGTTCCAATGCCTCACTGTTCTTCACTGATAAGGGCCATGGCCTTAAAGAGGTTGTTCTAATGGTTGGGTCTCTTCCCACAACTGGTGAACATTGCTTGTGATTTTTATGTTTACTGGGTTTATTCACTTATTTACTCTTTACACTGAAGACATTTTCAAAGCCATGGAACTCCTGATCTGAAGAGGTACTGGTATTAAGACATGCAATGACAAGTTTGTCACAATTGAGGTAAATTTAAGTCTGGAGTTGAGGCTGTCATTCACAGATATTCTGTATTTGTGTCAATGTGTTGTTTACACAAAGACCGTGGAAGTGAACCATTGTTAGAGGTCCTGAGTTTCACATGTGAGGGATTTTCATAATTCTGTCGGGTCCTATGAACATCACATGGATCAAACCAAAGCACATGGTTAGTAACAGGAATGCTATTATAATATTGCCTGTTTTGACATAGAAGTTTTTTCCTTTCTTTGGCTGTTTAAATGTTGTCTGTTTTAGAGTTAACAGTTAGTGACTATAGAAACCCTGAGGTCTTCCCTGTGAACCCCTGAAAGCAAGAAATAAGAATCAAAACAGTGAAGGTTCTTTTGTGAATCCCTTACAGAGAAGAAATCTGCTACCCATGAAAGCAGTTCTCAGCATGATGGTGTGTGTCTCTCCCTCTCCTGTGTACACAAACGAGGCAGATCAAAGTTCAGACAGTACTAATCTCCTAATCATAGAAGCTTCTGATTAGCATTTTTAATCAGTCTGGTGATCACAGGGCAGCCTCAAAATTGTTCTTGAATACTAAACTTTCAGAACAGAATTCAAAATCACTTTTATTTTGTTGGGGTTTTTTTGAGAAATATGGCAGGTAACTCTTTGTTTAGGATGTCTCAAAGGGAAGAGGTGAGCTGCAGAATTCAGCTCCAGTTACCTCTTACCAGGAGGGTCTATTTGAGTACATTTGAGCCATTCACGTGGAGGGTGTTACTGGAATGATATCCCAACACTTTCATCAGATTTAAGACATCCATGGTGTGTGTGAGGGTACAGTGATACAGTGTTGGGGGCAAAAAGAAGCAAATGCTTTCTGCATAAGGTGGCATCAGAGGAAATTTGCATTTATTTTTTAAATCTTAAATTATTGCTATCTCTTACTGCAACCAGAACAACTCTACATAAATTCAGTGAGGCCTTCCATTAATAGTCTTGAAAAGAAAAAAAAGAGTAAGACACACATGGTTTTCTGAGTGATGCTTTCACAGTGAGTGGTTTGGTGATACCTCAGATGTTCTGTTTCCAGTATAATCAGAACAAAATGTTTTCCAGATTAGGAATTCTGAAAGAATTAAGTTTTGAAAATTAAAGGTATTTAAGAAATATCATCCAAAAAAAAGTGTAGAGGAAGAAAATATTAAATAGCACTTGTCTTTAAGCCAAACACAAGAAACAAATCTTCTTTCTTATTGCTGTGTTTATCATTGTGATAATTTAACTTCTGTGTATGTCCCACGCCAAAATGTCTCACTAGAAGCACATACTAATGTTAGTTTCATCTAGCACTGCCAAATGTGCTTGTTTTTCATCTCAAGCACAATTAGTATCTTGAACTGAGAAACAGCCAAAAGGCTTTGAATTAGGGAAGTGTCTCACAGGAGATCCATGAAAGCAGCTCATCTGAGAAGAAAATATTGATGCTGTTGGGAGTTGAAGGAGAAGTATGTTTGGATTAATTTTCTGTGGCATCCCCTAAAAGGAGCAGAAAAAGCAGCAGCATGGCAGCATTACTGGAAGCTGAGGCCCTGTTAAGTTGGCTATGAAGACTGTTCCAGCACAGAAGAGCTGAGAGAGCATCAGCAGAGAAGCCTGGATGATTAGGAGGTGATTGATTGTGACAGGTATCCAAACAGCTCTAGGAGCCTTTTCAAGTCCAACTTTTCTAACTGATACAATGAGCACCCCAGCCCTCTGTCCTGTCTGCAAGGTCAAGAGATAATATCAAAGAAAAGCCAACAACGTTCCCATAAAAATATACCAAAAAATCTCCCATAAGCCATAAAAATTTAACTGGGAGGAAAGGCATTGGTGAGAAAAGAGGCTGGGGTCGTGCCTTTGCTATTTGGCCCACGTGGTTCATATAAGAAAGCCATGGAGGGAACAGCTTGGTTCTGTCCATAATCACTGTCAAGGAAGAAACAATCCTGTGTTTATTCAGGGCCTAGTCCCTGGCAAAGGAGGACATACAAGTATGACTTTACAGCACAAGATTGCAGAAAGCAAATAGTTATTTAAGTGTTGAACTATAACTCCAGCCACCCTACTTCCTTAGGTGTATATATATACCCTAAGATGGTTCTTTAAGCACTAGTGGAAGGTGCTTTACTGAACCATAATTGAAATTTAGAAAGCAGATCCATTGTTGGTGTCAGCACTGAGGGTTCAGCCAGAGCCTCTGAGATGGATAAACCCTGAACTGGGACCACTCTGTTACAGAGAATCTCCAGCTGTAGTACCCAGGACTCATCCTTGTGCTAAGATCCTCCATGACTTTCTGTGCATTCTCAGGTTTTTACCTCCCAGCTCTAGTGGAGAGTTGGCACTTGTGTTATCACAAAGCACTTTTACATGTTTCAGAGGCAGAAGTCTTCCTTAATAAAGAGTTATTTCTATAGTTTGACCCAGACCTTTGTTTTGCTTCCAAGGCTGTAAATACATGAACTATGAACCAAAATCTAAATGCTATGAAGAAGTCAGTCTCACATTGTAATATGGGACCACATTTTCCTTTAACTTACCCAACTCTTCCCTTGTGTTTTATATCATGCACTTTTCCTACTGCTGATTTCTCTTTTATAATCTTGGGTAATGCTACTTTGTATTTCTGATGAACATCTGTGCTTACATCCCACATTCAACACTCAGCTAGGAGCCACACACTCACCAAGACCCTACTTGGGAGTTTAACAACAGTCACTCAAAAATAGCAGGATTCTCCCACAGTATGCAGAGATGCTACTAGCAAGAGTTCCTCATACCTTTCATGCCATAAACAATGTCACATAAGCCCAGGAAGGAGGTCAAGCTGATGCATATAATCTTCCTGTCCTACAGTAAGAACGAAAGGTGCCAACCAGATCTATACTCTTGATGTGGCCTTTAAACTACACGAAAATAAGATCAGTTGACTCTTGGTCTCCCACATGTGCTGTTAACACATTTTAGTTTAGGTGCATTGGCTCTATTCATTGCTCCTAGCCCACCAAAATGTCTTTTTGCAGGACAGAATGAGAGACCTTATGCATATATGTGGTATTCAATGTGTTCTGCTCATAATGTTTCAATCAACATTAGCTAAAAAATTGATTTTGTTAGAAAACCCTCAATATTTTCCCCCTTACATCAGTATTGTCTAAGCCCTCAAGATTCATCACAGCATCTATGTTTAATGCCCTCTAGATTTCTCGGGGAAATAAGCATCTGATTAAAAGCTTGCCAGATTTGAAGACCTCATGCACGTGCATAAAGCCGTGCTGAAATGGGGCTGTTACACAGCATATGCTCCCACACACACATACTTGTCTTTCTCAGTTTCTCAAGTTTGCTGTCTCCAGTGAATTCCAGCATCAATTGATTTTACTATGTTTTCATTTTGCCAGTGATTTTCTATTTGTCTCTGCTCTCACAGTCACTTTGTCTTCTGTCTATTTCTCTGCTTCCTTTATGCTTTCCCTCTGTTTGCTACTCATGATTTTGTCCCCCACTTCTTGATCTTCTAGGCCCAGTACAAATTTTTCATTTCTTCCTCTCTCTGTAAAAACAGAACTCTTTTCTCCTCTTCAAATCTACACATGGTTCAAGCTTAGAATTGATTCTAAGCCCTACTCCCAGAGGTTTGGGGAAATTTAACTGTGCTTACCCTTAACTGTGAGGAATGAGGTTAGCTGACATCATGCTAAACACAAGGGATTGGGGCTAATCACAGCACTTTTTTCCATCAGTATACAACACATTTGTTTGCTCTTCATAATCTCATTCCACTCCCAGATAAAGAAACTAAATTCAGTTCCATAAAATGCTTGCCATTTTTTTTCTTTCTGGAAAGTTTTGGTATGTCTGAAATAAGTGAAATTCAAAACAGCTACTGAGGAGACATCTTCACACACCTTAGTCAACCACACTTTTGTTCAGCTTCATACGTACTGGGAATTGTTTCCAAAACCCTTTGCTAGTCACTCAGAATGAGAAGGATCATTAACTAAGCAAAAATTGATTCATTATGGTGAGAAAAATTTTCAACAGCTATGTGTTGTTAGCCCAAACCACAGGCTGCTGTGATCTTATGAATACACAGGAGGAAGCTATGGAGAATTCTCTCACAAAAAAAAAGCCTCAGATGGTGTCAGTGCTTGAAAGTCTGAAGGCCAAAGAGGTCCAGTGAAAGTCCTGTTATGGTAGCTGGGAGAGATTCAACAGGGCAACTCCTTCCCCTCATTAGATTAGAAAGAGAAGAAGAGCAAGTATTCATCTTTAGTGACTATGGAAAAAAACAACTGCAAACTCCAACCGCTATATATACAAGTACAGGAATATATGTTCTGGTAACTGATGTCCTTGAAACAACATTACTGAAAAGGTGGGAACTGTCTTTATTCAGTGACTTGTAGAACACATGCTTGAAGGAACCTGGAGAGGTCACCTTGTTCATTCCCTTTTCCTAAGGCAAGATCAACTCTCCCTAATGTTGAGTGGGCTTGTTCTGAAACTTAATACCCATTTTTATACTGAAATTGCTGTTTGACTGCCTATCAAAACTTTTAAAATAAAATGATGGTGAAAAATGTTAAGAAAATTTACACCTCCTACTTTGGCTGGCATCTTTTTTTAACACTGTTAGTGAGCAGAGCTTGGGGAGCTCTGGGAATTTTCCCTCTCATATGACCACACATTTTCAACAACATAAGTTTATTCTATCGAAAACCTATAATGTTAAAGCTGAAAGGAATTGTAAGTGTCAGTCAGGGACAGGGAAGAAGAATATTCTTACCATTTATTTCTGTAAAGTTAGTAGAAATCATGGTTTTTTATAGGCAGTAGGAAGAAAACAACTTTGCCCTGGGAAGATAAATTCAGTGTATAAAATAATCTAAAATGATAGTCTAGCGAGAATGGCAGTCAGAGAAATCAAGTGAGTGGGAATAGTGCTCAATGGAGTGTTTTGTATGAGGAATTCAGGGCATTTATTTAATTGCTGTTTCATGTTGTCTCATGTGGAAAAGATAAGAAAGGGGGGTTAATTTGGTCCCCATTATGTTCAGACAAGAGAGGGGAGAACAGAGAAGGCTGGTTTGACGCCCAGGTTCAGAACAGGAAGGGGAAAGGTATTTGTCAAGGAGGCATTCAAGGGAAGGAAGGGAGAGCTTTGGTACACAAGGGCAGGAGATGGTTCCAAGCAAATAGGCTGGGCACAGTCATCGGTGGGAGCAGAAAGAGGGAACCTGAATCAAAGTGGATCAGAAGTGAGTGAAACAAACTAGACCGGGGAAATGAGCACCACTGCATCCACTTTGAAGTTCAAGTCTTGTACTGTGAATTTGAAAAGTGTTGGTGTAGCAGGAGAGAGACATCACTGTAGCTGCAGCACATTAAGAATTCTCCATGAAAGTTCCCTTTAAGTTTACAAAAATGGCCACATCTTCAGCATGGCCCCTTCCAAACCCAGATAACTGATGTTTGTCACCATTAGTGAAAAGACGTGGTCAAAGCAAATGTTGGCATGTTTTCAAACACTGGCAGGAATGCTTTTTACACTATTTTGATGTTAACTTCCTAACAGACTTTACAGCAAAATACCAAGAAAATTTGTAGTTATTGCCAATTTTAACAAGAAATGTTTATTACTGACAAATAATAAATACAGCACTCCTGCAAAATAACTTTTTTGCTATTTCTTGCTCTTTGCAGAGGTTAGCCAGGCTTGATCGTAAGTGTGCTCAGCTGCATCTAAGCATCAGAATATCCCAGATTCAGGGCACCTTCTAGGAGCTGGCTGATGTTTTCAGCTTGTAGTAGGAAAACAGCAAAGATAGCGCTACCCCATAGCCCAATTTATTGGCAGATATTGTGGGTGTCACCTGCCTGTAATGTCTGACTCACTCCACCATTTTTCTGTTGTTTTCATTTAATATTTAAACAGTTAAATATTCCAGCCACTTTACATTTCACCTCCTCAGAAAGAAGCAATGTTTCAGAGGTGTTACCATGGAAACAATGGAGTGAGGAAGCAGCTAAACATAAAAGTAAGTCATCTATCAGTAAAACCAGAGACATGCTTTGGGGTAACTTGAAATTATAAAATGGATAATTAATTGGGCTGTTGCTGAGCATCTGTTCGTAGTTATTGCTTTCTTCTTAGTGACAAGAGGCCACTTTTTTGCATGTGACAAGAAAATAAAATTTCGCTGTATAAACTTTTCAGTGGCTGAAGTAGTTTCTGACACAAGAGGTAATACCACCCTTCAGAGATGACCACTGGAATTACTTATCAGCAAGGTCAGGCAATTGAAATGGTGTTGTTAAGGGTCAGCAACACCAGCTTCCCCAAACAAATCACTCCCTACTGATGGCAGTGGGCTGTGAGTGTTGGAGAGTTGTGATACAAGATACTTGCAAAGTTTAATCAGACTATGGGAAAAAGAAGATTAGCATTACTGGAAGTGAAAATGCAGCTAGATACGCCAAGCCCCTTCCAATTATGCAAATGAATACACAGAGCCATTCTGCTCAGAAGTGGGTATTAAATTATACTTGTAGATAAATATGAAAGCATACCTTTGTCCATCTGTCACTATATATCCTGAAATACCATAATTACCTCTCTCAAGCATGGAAAGGAACAACTCGTGGCTTTTGCCTGTGCTCATATCATAAAACGTTTCCCTGGGACTTTACTCAGCCTTAGCTTTACTGAACTGTGTGTTGCCTGTAGTGAAGGGAACAAAGAAAAATCCAGTTTCAACTATGTTCTGGGCAAGAAAACTCTAGTAAACCTCTGTAATGAATATCATATTCACTTCAGGAATCAGAAAATTGACCACAGAAACACTTAATACATTTAAATACTCCACACAAAATGTTCTGTTCAGAACAGATTCAGAAACAAGCATTGGAAACTCGAGCTTTATTTGCTCTTTATAGCCTTTTAGAGATCATGCTTAAGACCATCATATTTTCACTTGTGGGCAAAGGAAAGGGAGATGTCCTGGGAGATAATAACTCTACAGCTTTTTTAAAAAGATAATTTATACAATTCTTTCTATGCACACAGATAGACAATAATAACATCAAAATACAGCTAAATAAATGTTTATCTGGAGAAAACTGATCTGCTGTCCCTTTCACGATCATTTTAAAAAGTTGAATTTAGCCTTGGGAGTGATGAAGTCTTGCAGAATTGGTTATGCTGTTGGCATTGACTGTAAAAAGGAAAAGAAGAGAGGTGGGACTGTGTTTTATGCAATATTCTTGCTGTTGGAAATCTATGGTAATTTTCCTGCCCAAGTTATCAAGATGGTTGATAAGCTGGAAATAAATCAGATCATTGAGGTGAATGTTTCACGGCAAGCTATTGTGTGACTGAACTGTTTCCTATGTGAGCCTTCCAAACTCTAACAAATAAATTTTTAAAAAGGCAGAATCCTGGAACATTTAACTAGCCTTAAAATTTGTTTTCAGTTTTTAAATTAACCGTAATTAATGATTTTTTAATTGTATGCAAAGCAAACCCACAAAATCTCCAGAGGCTTAGCTGTACCTTTGCCAAGAAAACCGAGTGAAAGGGCACAGCTTTGTTTCAGTTGTTTTTGTCCCCCCAGAACAGATCAGAAGCTTCAAGAACAAGGCTGCCTCCTGCTTTCCTTTAGCTCCATGCCTGGCACAGCACTGTGCCATGGCTGTGTGAGCTGCCATGGCAGACATCCTGCAATGCTGCTTGCTTGGGGTGGGAATGCAGCAAGGGCCAGCCTGCAGGATTTGCACTGCTGCATGGTTTGTGGGGGTTAGAAAGCTAATAAGCACAAACAGCACTACTCTTTCCCTGGTGATGGACCCTGGACTATGTGCTATGGAAAGAAAAATCTTCCAGCTCATTGTGAAGACTCTGAGCCAGCCAGTCATCAAAAAAAAAAAAAAAAAAACCCAACAAAAAAACCCCAACAACAACTTCAAAATCACACACACTTTTTCCACATTTGAAGAGGCAGATGAACCAATTGATGTGAGTAGAGTTACATGAAATCCAGACCATTTTGCTGTCCCTGGGACAGTGCCCCTGTCTCAGAGCTGTGTGGAGGGGATTACACTGAGTTACTTGTGACCAACAGGCACCAAACATTGACATTCTCAACAGTGATTTTCAAATGCTAACTTACAACAGGTAAGTATCCTAACTGCTATTTCTCTTACTTATAGGCTGTTGAAAAAGCCTCAACCAGAAATCATTGCAACAGAATCCAAAATGCTGAAAATCTTTTCCTTGCCTTGACAAAATATCTGGCTAGAATGAATGCTCATGATTTCTCCGTTGAACTCAAAGGTACTAAGGCATCATCACAGTTTTAAAATTTAATGCTATTTAGCAAGTAAAATATTTTACAGTCTTAGACTTCACTGAGAGGCAGACTTTGAGGGAGGGAGAGAGAGAATATGTTTTAGCTGTAGCTCAACTGTAGTTTTAAACTTCTCAGTCATATCTTTTTTGCTACCTGAGGAATTTTAAAGAAGTGAAATCAAATGTCTGTCTGATTTTAGGTGATGTGCAATATTTATTCTGAAGGCTCATGCAGCTTCTTTCACTCTTGAATTATTTACAACATGCACAGAATGTCATGTCTCAATAGATCACTCTATAACTCCATTAAGTAAAATGAAAGCAATTGCACATTTTATGTGTGTGTGTGTGTGTGTAGAGGCTTAGTAAGAATCAGTATTAATGATCATCTAAACACACAAAGGACTAAATAATTTATTGAAAATGGAGAGAAGCTTTGCTGATGAAAACAAATATAAAAGCCAGCTAGTCCACCATGTATCTTGAGCACCAGTTAGTACTGGAGGTTGCAAAACAAGGTTGAAAAAATTTAGTCTCAACAAGAAGACTTATTTTTAATGCCAGATTGCTGGTGACTAGTTTAAATGCTGGTATTTGGAGGAGTTTGATCCTTCAATAGGTTTTATTTCTTGTTTATGAAAAAGGAAGTATGAAGAGACTATTTACCTTTTCTATCATCTTATTTCCTTTTGCTGGGCTAAGCTGGCTGTGCTAAAAAAAAGAAAAACAAAGAATAGCCTCGAGGCAGATGTATTAGTCTCTGCTTCAGTATCAGTTTCTCTGCTTCTCCAAAAGTGATTTCACAGTAGGAATTCCAGCAGGAATTAAAACATTTTCTTGCAAAAGACAAATAGAGAATGAGAGCTGTGTGCTGCAGAATACAGATGGGACTCAGAGTCACTAACAAGGCTGATAATTTTCTTTGGCCCATACCATTATGTATACACAACCATAAAACCATAAAAAGCTCTCATTAACAACAAAAGACTGAAACTTTGAATGGCTCCCAGCCCTATAGTACAAAATTTTTGAAGAACATAAAAACTATGGATTCACTTGTCAGTTAATCAGCTATTACAGCTCTCAGCATTCAAACTGTTTTTGTACTGTATAATGCATTAATTGTTGTGATCAGGACCCTAACAAGGTTATGACTAAAATGGGGTACAGAACCTGAATAAGGACCTAGAGAGATCAATGACTTTTTTTCTTTTTTTTAATGGGAATCAGATCTTTTCCTTACACCAGAGTGAACCTTAGAAAAGAGGTGACCATGCAGAAAATAATTAGAATAATAAGTGAATTCTGCCCAATCATCATTATTCAACTATTCTTTACAGTTATTCCAGCAATAGCTGCTTTGGATCAATGTGGAAACTGCTGTCTCAGGACAAGCTGAGAGAGATGAAAGGAAAGACTGCAAACCTCAGTTGATGTTAACAACTATGGTGGATCCAGACTTCTGCAATCACCATCTGATTAGATAAACTTGTGCACAGAGCAACAGAAAAAATCGAAGATAATATGCCTCACTAAGCGTTCCCAGAGTGTTTTTTAGGCTTGTATAACAAGACCATTTCAGAGATGTAAGAATTAAGGAAAACCTTTATGTAGAGCCCTGGGAACATATTTCTGGGTAATAAACCAGTATTGAAATTTGATTTTTTTTTGGAGAAGCCCCAGCAAAACCAATAGAGTGTGCATGGAAACTGCAGAATTTTGTTCTCTTTGTATATCTGAGGAATTCCCAGACAAAGAGTTTTTTCATATCTGCATAAGAAGATAATTCTTGTTTATACAATGGGTTTCCCTATGCACCTCTGCAATGCTTGTTTCATACTTCATCTAAGAAAGAAAATGTTTCATAAAGGTAATATTTCAGAAAAAAATAAATTGAAATCACATTGAGATAAGCTTAGCCACAAAGGGACCAAAACAACTTCAACAGAGCTTATACAGTAGGGATAGAAAGTCATATAATCCTGGCAAAGGTGGATGGAAAAAGGTGCTTAAACCAAGCAGTGATATCACTGCAGCCACTATTGTGAATGGTTTACAAAATGAATTGAATTTTTAAATGGAAAAAAAAAAAAAATGGAGTAACAAGGAACAAGCGAGGACACTTACATCATGAGTCTGTGTGTTAATAGGAGCCTCAAAGGAAATGTAGCAATTCCCCTGAAAACTGGACCTTGTTTATAGGATATGCCACTAAGTCAGCAACTCCCATGCATGAGGGTAACATGACTTTCCCAGTTGTGTGTATATAAACAGTAAGAGAGAAGGAAGTCTATTTGGAACGCACATCAGTTTCTGTTATGTTTCTCCATTCCAGCAAGAGTTATTAAAAGAGAGATGTATTTTAAAACCCTAGAAAATAATCAGCAGGCACCAGTGAGCTCAGCAGTGCAGAAAACACTTGACAATTCTCCAATTACCAGGGCACGCCTAACAAGTTAACCTTTTGTATTCACATGCTGACTACCAGGCAGTAGGTAGGTCCATGGAAATATGAGTTGTATGATTACAAAGTGAGAACAGTGCACCATCTGTCTATTTAATACTATCCGTGCGACAAGCACATCACTATTTTAAGCCTCAAACTTCTCAGTACCGAGGAGGCAGAAGACAAGTGTTGCCATTACATTGTAGTTATATTTATGATGTGTGTACATTTTGCCTGGGACTGAAAATCCAAGAGTGGCAACCAAAAATATTTGGAGAGTTATCACAGGACTGGTGCATTTGACTTTTCACTACACCAGATGATACTTCATTGTCCCAGAAAGAGAGAAACTGTTACCTAAAGCTGGCATATTTACAAAGTGTAAAATACAGAAAAATTCTTTTCTGTATGTATGAAGACTGAGTTAAAGATGAAACATCAGTAAGAACAGCCCAGTGGCTAAATGTCACCTGCATAAGAAGCCAGAAAGCAGCCCCGATCATCTGTCACCAAATCGTATGCTGGGTTGCTAAGAGCATTCAGTGCTTAAAGGTGGGAAAGGAACATCTCCCCACACTGTAATCAAGAATGGCAGTTACTAGAATGTAAACAGAAAAACTAAATCTGAGGATCGTGTCTATGAAAGGAGTTAATCAATTCACAGCGCAATCGTTCCATGAATGTGCATCATGAGGCATATTCTGTACTCATATATGTGTGTATCTGCTATGAAAAAAGTGATGAGTTAAGTAAGCCCTCACTTCCCTTAGCAACAGAGAATGTTTTCCTCTTAGTTTAGAACAGTAGCTCTTTCATGCTTTATTGCCGTGTAGTTTTCCAGAGAAGTTGCTTGTGGCAAGAATGCATGTCTCCAGGAAATGCAGGACATCCCTGGCTGTTGGTCCTGCTGCTGCAGTTCAGGTTTGAGTGCTCCCTCCAATAGCTGTTGTTAGATCTATGTCTTTTCTAAGACTTGATGCTCACATCCCAAGATTTGAGTATCTCACTGTCTTTCATCATTCTGATTTTGTCTCATGTTTGTACTGACTGTACTTATTCATGTCCCCATGAAATAAAAGTCTGCCCATTTTGCCCCAAAACAGATCTTTGTATGACCCCACAGTTCGCAGAGTCCTTGAGTTTGCTGATTGGCAAGTGTCTCTTTTCCATCTTTGTGAGCTGGAGTAGCGCTGGTACTGCAATCCCAGCTACTGTATCAGACATTGTGACAGGTTACTTTTACCAAGAACTATTCAAAATGTTCTATCTGGGAGCACCTTATTGCCCATTTTCTTTGCTTTTTGCAGACCTCTTTTAAAATCTTAGCTATTTTATCTGTCTGTCCAGCTTTGCTCATTCTTATAAGGGTTTTTTTTTCTGATTAATCTTTTGCAATTAAATATACCTTAACATTGTGTCAGATACCTATAACTAGCTTTTTAGATCTCTGCTGTGGGTCTGTGCTCATCTTGTTTCAGTTAAGAACTGCCCTCTTTCTCCAGGTACCATTGTACCAATGTCCCTGGAAAACTAATAACCTCATTTTCCAAGAATCAATATTTGAAAGATTTGGAGGCATATTTGAAAGAATGACATGGGTATGAAGAGTCAGCTGTATTTGTACAGATGTTGTGCTTGTCTCATGGATTCATTGATGTTTCACAAGAAAGTGGTGTCTGTATTGTTTGCATAGTTTATTTTCTGTTGCTGTCTTTTTATACTAGGAGGCTGCTTCTAGATAAGACAATAGTTGTCTGTCTGTCTGTCTCCTGTCATTCTATTTTTTGTAATGCAAAGCAGATTTGCAGTTTACCAAAAATATTTGGGGTTTCCTGTGGCAACACCGAAGGTCTTTGAATTGCTCCCCATTCTTAGATTTTTGAATCTAAGTTGTTCCATGACCTTACAGTCCTTACATTGTTGCAGGACACCCTCCATTGTGTCAAGGGTATTTTCTTTCTGTTGGAAATGCAAAACCTGATGTCTACATCTTTCTGCTGAGATCACATGAGATTCTGAGCTTTCCTAATAAATATCTTTTAATTGACTTTAATGTGAAAGCTGCCCATCTTTATTGTGGTTCAAAATCTGTCTCACTCTGTCCTCTCCATTGGACAGAGAGGACATCCTCATTTTTGCTGGGTCACAAATCCACTTTCTCCTCTTGATCATAAAGGAGATGTTCACTCTCTTTTGATGTGACACTGCTTTTACTCATGTATCACTGTCTGACCTCTGCATTTAAGGCTAGTCAGATGTTTGAAAGCTATTTCTCTTCTATCATGTCACAGACATAACAAATCTCATATATGAAGGTGCTGCTTTTTGTTTTAGTGTAGTGCTATTTATTTTTAATTTTATTTATTTGTAAACTCTGCGACAATTGTTGCACGTGACCAAACACACAACACATTTTCCACTCTCCATCACTCTCAATCACATCTCCATGTTTTCCTTTATATTCCATTTGTTGCCTCTGCCATTTGCATTTCCACAAGTATTGGGGTATTTTCCATGTTTTTCATAAGCAAACTAATTACATCAGTGTCGTAGTTTGAAACTGGCCAAACTGGCCTCACTCTCCCCTGCCACAGCTGGGCAGAGGAGAGGGGGAAAAAAATCAACAAAGGGGTCATGAGTTGAGGTAAGGATCAAGAGAAAACACTCCAAGGGCAAAACAGGTTCAACTTAGAGTCACAAAGGGAATTTATTGCTAACAGAGTCAGAGGAGGATAATGAGAACTAAAATAAACCTTGAAAGACACCTTTTTTTGTTCCCCCAACCCCTCCCTTCTTCCTACCAACAGTGGAAGGAACAGGGTGTGGGGGGGTTTGGTCAGTTCATCACCAAGATCTTCTTCCACTGCTCAGGGAGAGGAGTGCTTCCCCACTGGGCCATGGGGTCCCTCCAACAGGAGACAGCTCTCCTTGAACTTCTCCAGCGCGGGTCCATCTCGCGAGCAGCAGTCCTCCCAAAACTGCCATTACCTGAGTTTTCCCCACGGGCAGACAGTCCTCCCAAAACTGCTGTGGTGTGGGTCCCTGTTCCATGGGGTGCAGACCTCCAAGGACAGGCTGCTCCAGCCTGGAAGCAGAGCCCCCTCTCTCCATCAGGTCTCCCACTGTTTCACAGCCTCCTCCAGGCATCCACCTGCTCTGGCATGGGCACCTCTCCATGGGCTGTGGGTGAATCTGTGCCTCCCCATGGACCCCATGGGCTGCAGGGGCACAGCTGCTCCACCATGATTATCACCACAGCCTGCAGAGGAAATTCGGCTCCAGCGCCTGGAGCAGCTCCTGTTCCTCCTTCTCCACTGACCTTGGTGGCTCCATGTTGTTCCCTCACATGTTCTCACCTCCTCCTCTTCTCTGGCTAGAAAGAAAACTACCTGTTTCTTTGTTTTGATTTCTTCTTAAATATGTTTTCACATATTTAAGCCATAACCAACCTCTCTAATTGGCCCAGCTTTGGCCAGCAGCATGTCCATCATCCTCAGAGCCGTCAAGGATTGGTTCTGCTGGACATGGTGGAAGCTTCCATCAGCTTCTCACAGAGGTCATCGTTGTGCCCCCCTGCTACTAAAAACCAGGCCAAGTTAAACCAAAACAATCAGTCTCTTCACCACTTATGCCCTGCATTTGCAGATGAATGTGTTCACATGTCTATGGCTGTTAGTATTTAATGTGAGCTCCCTGAACAGTCTTAGCCCAGCGCATTTGTCTTGTTCCTATAATTTCTGACACTTTCACCTTCTTAGAAAAGACAACGCAGGAGCTGACTGTTTTGTGAAATGCTGGTTTATTGTTTTTCCAGATCTTTTCTCACAAAGAAACCTTTTATTTATGACATCTTCTTGAAGATTGAATTATTTTAAAGCATCATTGGGATTTTACATTTTGTCTTGTTTTGATGCTCCTGCTAACACATGTAGCTATTTTTAACAGTTGTGGCTGATGATGTGGCCGAGTTTACTCTGATTTGCATTATGTCTATATACAAGTGCCACTAAACTCCCTTAAGTCCAGCACTGCAAGGGTAGAAAATGAAGTGTTCATTTCCAGTGTTCAAAGAAACAATGTTTCTTTGATTTTATTTTTTTCCTTCTTTTCCTGTATGCTATTTAGTATTATGAAAGACAGACATCCCACACCATGCAACAGGCAAGTCCTTTCTCCAGTTACTCTGTGCCACTCACTAGCACTTTCAGAAAGTAGAATTCCTTGAACTTTGAGGTATAATCATTCAACAGCTTCACCTATATGGAATAATGTCTATTGAAAACCACTGGTGTCCTAGGTCACACTATAGATGTATTCAGTATTCTATTACCACCAGCTGTGGGCCGTTAGCTGTTATCTCCTGCTATGACTCACCCCTGATAACAGACATCAAGAAAGCCATCAAGAAACCACTGCATGACTCATGGAATTATCTCATCCTATTGTGAGATGCTCCACCTAGGAGGGAGGAGCCAAGCATTCCCACCTGGATATAAACTGGCCTTGGAACTACCTGAGCTAGCCCTGTCTACTTGGTTCCCAGAGGACAAGAGCTACCACTGGACCTTCAGGAGGAGACCAGACCTTCACAGGATCACTGCTTCAACTGAACTACTTCATTTGGACTGCTACCACCACCCTAACAGGGTGTCAGGTTGTATCTGACTTTGTCAGTGCTTTTCCTTGTATTATTGCCCTTTTTTTTTCTTTAATTTTTCCTATTAACTTTTAATCTTGACTTGATCTCCCATTGGTTTGTTTTCAAACTAATATAACTGGTCAGTACCCTGCTCAGTTCTGCACTTCCTGCATGACCTTTGAGGGTTCACTCATCTTGTCTGTCCAAGATGGCTAAGTATTTAATTGCATTTATATCAAAAAGGACTGGTCTATAGCAGTACAAATGCATAGGGACCATTATAAGGTCAATTAAGTTTACAGCAGAAAAGTCACCAAAAGTATCTTGCCCCTCAAGCTGAAATAGACAGATGGCAGGACAGAAAAAAATCTTCCCATTTTTCCCCCTTTTTCCTCCTCAAGGTTACACAGAGATCAAACCAGTTTTGCTCTTAATTATGTTAATGATATTTTCAAAACAATCTTAATAAAACTTCAATCATGCTAGGATGTAATCCCTGTGTGGATGTATATATATAAGAATGCTCCTTACATATGGAATTGTGTTGGCACACACTGTGTGCTCTTACCTGGCTGAGGATGCCAACTTTAGCATTGCAGCCCTTCCCTTCCCCTTCAGTAAAAACACTTCTTTCTTGACCTGTAGCCACTCTGAAGTAATGACATGGAAATAACCTCTCTGCAAACAAGATATGGGCTCCTGTCTTAGCAAGATCAATGAAGAATGATCAAGAGAAGTGACACTGTAAAGGTTTGCTCCAGAATCCAGGTCTACACGTAAACTGCCATCCCAAAACAGAATGAGGAGGCTATAGGGTCACCTATAGCTTCAAGTACCAGACCAGTTTTTGTGGGATGAACTGTTTTTCTCTGTTGTAGGCTTAGTTTTATATGAAAGAGCTTGATTGGCCACATTCAAGGCATTTTCCACTGGACAGTATGCATTTTCAGGGTTTAACCCTAAGCAATGCACAGATATCTTAGAAAAATCACGCACCAATTTGTCCTTGCATGTCTTTTCAAGTATTAGCAGGGATAAACAATGTACAAGAACTCTCCAAGCAACCAAATACACAAGGAGCTCTCTTTCCCCCAGCAGCTTTACAAACCTAAGCTAACTTAAATCTAGTGGAAAAACTGACAGGTTTTAGGCACTTTTGTGGGATTTGTAGCAATCTCAGGAGAATCACAGCCTGGTGGGATGGGGATCAACTCATACGCAGTCAGCCAGATAATCATGACCCATATGGAAAGTCATTTTATTAACCAGCCAAGTAGAACTCAGAAGAAATTTTTTTTTTCTCAGAAGGAAAATCAGTTCTGCATTATAAAACATTTTCGTAAATATGTAAGAGAAGATGAAATGCATGGAAAATGTAGTTTTTGGTGACATCTAGCTTGTATGTCACGTTTTATTTTAAAGTGAGTAGTAAACACAATCCTGTCTGCAGATGATTTTAACAGTGTTTAACAGACCTACAATTCTCTATCCTGTTACCTTTAGATTGCCTAAATTCAATCAGGATTTGTGCTCTAATGCACAGTCTATCCAGTGTGATTTACCAGATATGAGTTAAATCACCTCCAATTTCATATCCAAAGATTTGCTGGCCCTTAGCCATTATAGAGAGAAAGCTACCACCCAGATGAAAGCAGCACTTACAGAAGCACATTGCACAGTGAAGGGTACCTGACATTTGTTTGCTCAATGACACAACAATGACATCAATATTGCTTAAAATGCTGGCCTCTACATCTGGGTATTTGGCTCAGGGATCACATGAGACAGTTAAATTGGCCTGAGAAGAGACAAGGAGTTTTTAGACAGAAGAAAAAGTCTCAGGTGGCAGGTAAATGGGACTCTGTCAGAGCTGCAGAATGATGAGACCTTGAAGTGTACAGACTCCCACCAAGAAGCCAAATTGGTGCATCAGAAAGATAATGCACGTGGACAGTAGGGTCACTGTTAGAATAAGAGCCACAAAATAAAGAGCATGTCACCTTTTCTGAGAGATTTAGATTCATGTGGCTCTCTGTAATGGTAATTTGTTACTGACATTAGCTCTTTCATATGTTCCAGACAGTTGTTTCACTGAGACCATCAGCAGTAAAGAATCTTTGTCCTTCATTAACTTCTCATGCAAGCGTTAATTATCCCACAGATTCTAGTAATAATAGGCTTATGAAACTGATGTTTGAATGTACCAATAACCTCTGCAGTGAGCTGTCCCATCCATCAGCAAATCCAGGAAAGTAACTGGGAAGGGAATATATTCTTAGAGAGTTTCTAGAAAGATCCCTTTTCCTCCTCTCAGGACAGTTGGAAAATGGAATGAGGAAGCCTGTTTTCATTTTCCAGCCTCGTCTTTTCATTCAGTAGATTCTAATCCCTATGAAACTCAGTTGTTAATGTCTCTGAAGTCAGACTCTGGATATTTGGTGTCTATTGCTACGCAGTTCTTTTGAAACAGCACCAAGCACAGAAGGTGTGCTGTTCCTTCCTGCCTGTTTCTGCTACTTCTGTTAATCTATGGTAAGACTATGCTGGAGCCTGTGGTGTTGGACACTATTAAACACTGACCATCAAAACTGCATGCCCCTGGAGCCAGAACAAGACAGCTGGAGAGACACACCAAGGGAGCAGAGGACAGGGACCACTGAAGCAGCAGGAGTTAGTATGACAAGCACTGATTCTAGCAGATGAGCAGTCCCAGCTCCTAGACTGATTACTGATAGCCCTGGTCCTTGGAGAAAGCTGTGTATGTGTGGAACACTGCATCTACAATGTGGCCACTGAGCCTGCTGGAGCCCTGTGCAGACACTGTGGTTTTCCCACACGGAGCACCTTTCAAGGGCAGGTCCTGTGAATACCTAAAAATGCAGAAAATCTCCCCAGTCTCCCCATGACCTTTAAGTAGCACATTGTCATGTAGATATTTCCTTGGAGTTGGGTCAGGAGGGTGCTAAGGATGCTTATTTTCAGTGACTGCATGCTTGGTCAGTGTCTTACCCTGCAGTGCCTGTTTTCCAGCAGACCCTCAGTTCTCAAGCCATCCTCCCTGAAGGTGGAAAACCTGCCAGCATGCATGTTCTAGAAAGTGAAGTCCAGCAGAGTGTTCAGCAAATCAATCCTCCCCACACATGGGTATTTATTACAGTAGCTGTTAGATGCCATAAGCTTGAAGGAGCTCCACCTTAGGCTGTGGTCTGTGGATTTACACATGGTCCTTTATGCCAGCTGTCCTATTTCTAGAACTCTCATCAGAACATGAGTTAAAAATACCTGAAGTACCAGGGCCTGTCTAATTTTCTGTGTGAGAAGCGAGTCCTCTGTCAGCACCACGCAACAATGAAACCTGCATCGTACTTACTTTAGTGTGCTTCCTGGTCTTCTGTGATACAGACACTAATGAACTGTAACCTGGGAAACCACTGCAAGTCTCTTGGCTTAATGCATGTGAGACGTTTGGCTAGATTAAGGTGTCTTTCAGAATGGAAACTGAAGAAATCTTCAGCCCCCACAACTTCATGGTCTTCAAGGCTGTTCCTTTAGAGTAGCAAAGTTTCTTGGAACTCGTGGACCTAGTTTTGGTGGGGTTTTTCTTCTACCTGCAATGAAGCAATAGAAGGTGTCTGGAAGTTACCAAAGTAAGTTGTGAAAGAAAGAATGTATTTTCTAGATTGGGGTAAATAATATTTTACACTTTGATAATAGAATCATGCAGAGGTGTCTAAGCACTGTACACATATCAGTTAAATCTTGTCCCATCCACTTAACACTACCCTTACCTTATACAGGTAGCTGAATGACAGGGAGTGTAGAGGGTAAGACACGCACTCAAACTCACTATGAGCTGGATTTGGACTAAAGCTAGAGCCCTCAACTTCTTTTGGCCCTCTGTCCATAAAAATGCTTCCCTTGCTCACCTGGGCCTGCCTTTCACTTGCATGCAAATCTGTCTGTCTGTCTGTCTGATAGCTCCTTATACACATGATCTCTGACACAGAGTCAGCAGAGTCATCAGTCCCACCATCTCTCCTTTCTCTTCTCTAGCTCACTTGGGAAACACTGCCATCCTTTCACCCCTGCCATTCTGTGTCTCATCTTCTGTCTCCATGGCCAAGACACATCTCAGCTTGACATGTTGTTTTACCAGTATCCATGCTATCTATTTGTCTAATTCAAAATCCTTCTAGAAAATAATTTTCCTGTGCTGCTATTTGGACCCTTCACTTTTTCCTCTCCTTGCATTGCATTAATGTCTTTTCTTTGTCATCTTTTCACTCCCAGCTCATCAAACCTCTACGCCTGTCTAGCTCTTGTTTTCTAGTCATTCTCACAAGGATTCAAATATGCTTCTAAACAGACTGTGGCAGGAGCCCTAAAATGTGTCGTCTTTCTTTATCTTGCCCTCACACAACATAGGTGCTCAATGAAGTTCCATAGACATGCTTATGTGCACCCTCAAATATTTCTGATATTCTCTTCATCCATAATGTCCCCAACATGTTACCAGCTAGCCAGGCTGCTGGTAGCTGGAGCAACCTGCCTCTGAAAGTGAGCATAATGTCTCCACTGGATCCTGCATATTCCTACTGAGCTGTGTCCTGCTGGGTTGTATCTTATTCTTAGATGGCAGGCTTGGGGTTAGAGGCAGAAATTGCTTTTTTTTCCCCTGTGTTTGCAGGGTACCTACCACACTGGGAACTGAGACCCTCATTCCTGAGTCCTTGACATTAAGGCAATAAATAAGAAATTACAGTCACAGAACTTCCACAGGTAGCAAGTGGTGGCACTGACAACAGAGCAGCAGTATCCTGTCTCCCCTTCTTGCTGTTCCTGCCTCACTATTCATTGCAGTACCTCTGTGATTCTGCACCTGCACACATGTAGCCACTGGAGCAGTAGGATTTGTCACTATCTAGAAGTCTCCTGCAAATTAGATGAGTAAGATCACATGGCTTTCTGCCAGCCAAATAGTTGTAAGCTCCTCATTTACAAGAAGCTTTCACTTGAACTTAGCCGCCACAATCCAATTTGCTCAATTTCAGTAAGGTTTAAATTGTTCTCCCTGCTCTTTCTACACTAGCAGCCCCAGAAGAGTATGTTAAGAAGATATAGAAAATGTGTCTGGGAGAGATTTTCAATTGGATGTGTTAAAATCTTCTGGTTTTTGCCCCTAAAAATGTCCTAGCAAGAGAAAATTACTAGTTGCAGACACGTGTTTCTGTCATATTTATCAGCAACCAAGCTAAGCTGATTTGCAGCCTTGGACACTAACCATCACTCTACTTTCAGGTTGCTGAGGACTTGATTTATAAACATGCTAAAAGCTAGGATGCTCCCAAAATAGAATATGCTTTAGGATTCAGCATAGTTAGAGCAGAACATTAAGGTGAAAAAGCAGAGTTGATCATATTTGGAGTGGTGTGTAACAGCACACTTGAAAAAATTAAGTCACCTAAATGTTGTATAAGAGGAGATCACTTGGATTTAGTGGAGATGAGGGGGCAGAGGGAGAGGCAGAACTGAGAGTTAGCTGGTTGTGTACAGGATAGCAAAAGGAAGTGCATTTTTCCCAGCTTGAAGGCTGTGCCATAGGCTGCCTCTCAAGCCTAAGCAGACTTTATGTGTAATGAGTGTTTTCTTTTGGTGTTTCTTCATGTAGGGCGCTGGCCATCATAAACCTCTTAAATTTCAAGTGCTATTTTTATGGCCTCTTTATGATTGGAGTAACCTCACTTAAAGGATTACAGGGGTTACTTCATGTCTTTGTAGCCAAATGCATTCTGGTAAAGATCAGATTGATCTGAAGTCAGCTGTTATCTTAAGCTTTGATTGTTAATCATTCCCAAGACCTTTGTTCTTTGATTGTGACTAGGGTAAGTGCAGGGTATGTTAATTAGTACCTGGCTTATCAGCAAATGTGCATCACCAAATATAAGAAATTTATCCCTGATATTGTTAGGAAAAGTACCTGAAAGTAAATTTTAAATAATAGTATTCACCTGATGATTCCCACGATACTTTCCTGATTTGACTTTAATGTTTGCAACTGTTTTAGAGCTGAGGTACTTAAAAGGGAAGGCAAGCCATATTTTAAATTGTGCTCTATTTTAAAAGGGATGAATGCTCTCTAAGTAAAAGAATTCACAGCTCAGATTGAAGCATTTAGACAAACTAAAGTCAAATTAACAGTTTAATATATTTTTGAGGTTATTCAGTGCCAAATCTATAGTAGAAATGATCCATACACTGCTTTCATGTTAAATAGCACATCCCAGCTGATCATCACAAACATCAGAAAACACAGTAGTGATTGATTACAGTCTTGTTCTAAAGCTTAATAGAGCTTCTCAATGAAAAATACAACTATGCAGAGTGTGCTTTGAAAAGTACAGTCCCAGTACTGTGTGATGAGACCTTCCACAATGTAAGGAAGTACTTAGTGCCTGTGTACAGCTCTGCTCTCTGTGAGACTGCCTCCCAGCACCTTGCTGTAGCTGGGCCTGCTGCTCACCAGCTGCCTGAATTGCTTCACATCTTTTACTTTTGAAGGATGCAGGATAGCCAGTGCTGTTTTCATGTTGCCCAAGCCAAAGAGTGTATCCAGGGGAAGTCATGGGTGGCAAAGGTGGGACACAAATGATGGGTAATCTGGCACCCAGATGTGCTCAGGTTCACCTGCCACATCTATTTTTAGAAATTCTTCCTGTGGGTTCTGCCTTTCATCCCCAAGGTCTCAGAGAAAGGATTCCTTTAATACACTCTAGTTCAAGCTATTTGATTTCAGAAAAGAGTTGCACCAAGAAATTTTTCTCATGTATTACATTAGCTAGAGCGAAGACATTCAGTATTAAATTGGAATGACAAGGTCATCCTGTGCTTTACAGTCTGTAACAGGGAAAGTTCACAGAATCACAGAATGATTGAGGTTGGAAGGGACCTCTGGAGGTCCTCTAGTCCAACCCTCTGCTCAAGCAGGGTCACCTAGGGCAAGTTGCTAAGGACTGTATCCCGACAACACTTGAGTATCTCCAAGGGTGGAGACTCCACAGTATCTCTGGGCAACATGTGCCAATGCTCAGTCATCCTCACATGGAAGAGTGTTTTCTGATGTTCAGAGGGAGCCGTCAGTGTTTCATTGTGTGCCATCTGCCTCCGGTGGGCTGGACACAGTGCTCCCAGTATGGCCTCACCAGTGCTGAGCAGAGGGCCAGGATCAACTCCCTCAACCTGCTGGCAAGGCTTTGCCTAGTGGGTCCCAGGACACCATTAGCCCTTCTTTCAAAGGTCACATTGCTGGCTCCTGTTCAACTTAGCATCCACCAGGATCCCCAGGTCCTTTTCTTCCAAGTTGCTTTCCAGCTGGGGTGTCCCCAGTATATATTGGTTCCTTCCAAGGTGCAGGGCTTTGTTCTTCTTGTTGAACTTCATGATGTTCCTGTCAGCCCATTTTTCCAGACTGTCAAGGTCCCACTGGATGACAGCATAACCCTCTGCTATACCAGCCACTCTTCCCAATTTGCTGTGGGTATACTCTGCCCTATCATCTGTTAATGAAAAAGTCAAATCAGACTGGAGGGATATTGCTTTCCATCTTGAGACTTATATTAATGCCAGTGCCAGTCATTGCCTTCTTCCCTGGCATTCCAGATCAGTGGCAGATTTGACAAATAAATTAAGTTGTTAACACCAGGAGCTTGGAGATAACTGGAGCTTTATGTTTTAAAGAATAGGAGGAATTCCAGAAATGTAGCCCTGGTATGTGAAAGCCCTAGGAAGTAAATGGCCTGAGCACATGCACCAACTTATTGCTTCATTTTGTACTGGGCAATGGTAAGTGAAAAAAGTAAGAAACTGAAATGTTCCACACTGGATACCAAGATCTGGGTAAGTTCTGCTTAGATTAGAAGTGAATAAAATTCTGCTTCCCTGCTGTTTACCCTCAGCTCCAGGAAAGGCTCCAAGGTGTAATTATTCAGGCCTTTCTCGTGTGAGCTGAACAGACTAAAGCTGCTCAAGCTCCCAGAGTGGGAAAAGCAGGCACATACCCAGAGCATGATGAGGCAGGATAGGGACTGAACGGGGCAGGGACCAAGGGAGGCTGAGACATGAAGCACAGAGCAGTGCCAGCAGCAGTGTGGCTCCTAGCCACAGAGATCTGGCTACAGCCTCCTCATTCAGTCAAAGCAGTTCCTTTGCTGCTTATTAAACTGATAAGAATTGATTGCTTTTTAACAAAGTTACTGCTTTGATCTTAGGCTCAATACAAAGGAAATGAAATAGCAAAACAGTTGTGAGATAAAATAAAAGATTGGAGCTCAATGAAAATGCAAAGGCTTCTTTCTCCTGGTGTTTGATTAGGGATTGTGTTCCAAACAGAGGTACCTACATAAACAGTACATTGAGAGTCAATAAGATAGTCAGTGTATCTATTTAAATAATGAATTTAAATCATCCTAACTTTGCACTGTCCAGGCCCTCAAGCTGTGTTTACAAGGTGTCACTGAAGAACAGAGTGAGGGCTCCTGGTTGCCTGTTGTAAGCAGTATGAGAACCAACAGTCCCCAACCTCAGTTCAAAACCCATTAGCTCTGCTTGGTTAGACAGGACTTGGGCACAGCTGTGCACCCTCCTGGCCTTTCTCTGCCCCTTACTCACCACATCCTCACCATGGCAGCCACACTGGAGTTCTCTGCTACAGGTTTCCCTTCAGTTCTATGGGGTAAAAGCATTGCCTTGTGTGGTGAGAACTAAATCTCTGACATTCAAGAATAGCATCTAATGCTTAAATCAGAACAAGATTTTTAATATATAAATAAAATCAGAAAGAAGTTTATGTACACATAGGTAAGGAGTACATGGTTAGATAAGGTGGACAGCATTGTCATAGGCTTAACATTTTAGAGGAAATTCCAATCTCCAGAGGCTTCACTCAGCCTAAGGAGTAGTAAACAACACCCACAAGTTTCACATGGATGTGCCGAAGAAATTTTCAGTCTGTGGAAACTTGCAGACCAATAATGGGAGTTTTCAACCAAGCCAGAGATGGAGAAGATGGAAGAGAAATATTACTATCATTTGAATCAAATCTGTGTTCCCACAAAATAGCTGTAACTCTGACTTTCTCAGTATCAACTAAAGATGCAGTGGGTCTAAGTTACCTTCAAGGAAGGTACAGCCAAACAAAATAAATATAAGCAAAGTATGTCTACGGTGAAATTTCAATTCCAGTTTATTCCTCTCTTTCAAGATAATTCAACTTAAACAAAAGTTTAATTCACCAAGTTAATGTCACAGAGGTTTTGGTTTTCTATGAAATTAGAAGAGAACAGAACTTTGAGCTAACAGTCCGGAAATGGTGTGTTTGCTTATGTGCCTGATCAGAGTCAAGCCAAAGGGCACAATGACCTCAGAACAGGTATACAGACCATCAGGACAGTTTAGGATGTAGGAAATATGACTAGGTTCATTGAGAAAATTTTACTGCATTGCTCAACATTGTGCATTCCTGGTGAGACAGGCTGAAGCCATTCTCAAGACCTGAGAACTGAGTTTTCAGTAGGATGTACTACTGCTGAGAAAGAACGGCAGCAGGGATGAGCCAGCTGCTTGGGCTCATCTGATCAGTCACCAGTGACTGAAAAGTAATTTTTTTTCCACAGGTTTTCACCCAATCTCTCTAGGTTTATAGGTACAGAGAGCCAGTGCTGCTGAAAGAACAGGGAAATCAAAACTTTAAAATATATTTTATGACATTTTTTAGTATCTGAATAATTGATTCTTTCTAAAAAGACAATTTGAGAAATTAATCTGAAGAGGCTGTAGGTAGCACCTGGGACTCTGATTATTTTTTGCAGTGCTAGAGGCTTTTCTGTCCAATTCTTCATGACTCAGACAAAAGTCACAGAAAATAGACACTTATTACTCCAACTAATGGTCGACAATCAACTAAACCAGACTAAGGAACTTGGAACTAGGGCATGAAGTTTAAAAAAATCACCTGAAAACCCCAAACGAGTCTTTCAGGTAGCACATGACCACATCCTCGCCCGACTTGGCTTCACACCTGATCAAAGAAAGATGAAACTGGGATCATAACAGCCCTCACTGTAGAGCTTCACAGAAACTCATGATTTATATCCTCAAAGGGCTACTGCTCGGCTTGTCTGTCTGGAGAGGAAAACAACCACATATGGCTACTCTGCAGGAAGAACTTACCCAGTTTGATCATTCCACATTCAATACAGCCTTTTTCCAAACCAAGTGCTTCTCTATATGCGACTGTGAGTAAATGCTATAATCCATTGAGCTAATTAAGTAGAGGTATTTCCCATTATAACCATGGCAAAAGTAGTTCATTAGCATTCTTTGTTTCCGGGGAGGTTTAGACTGAACATTCAGACACATTTCTTTACAAAAGGGTGGTCAAACACTGAAACAGACCTCCTAGAGAGGGGTCGATGTCTCCAGTCAGTCAGTGTTTAAGAAGCATTTGGACAGCTCCCTTATTAACATGCCATGAAGTGGTCAAACAGTTGGACCAGATGATCACTGTAGTTCTCTTCCAATTGAAACCATTCTGTTCTATGCTTTATTTTCCAGGAGTGATGGCAGTGCAAGAAAAATCTGCCTTTTCCCCATGAGAAAACAGTTGATGAGATAGTGCCCAGGGTGTTGAAATGCAGCAAGGGTAGCAGTGTCTTGTTGGGATTATGAAGAGCACAAACCTCTTGACTTTTTCAAAGAGGGTGTTTGGATTGGCACAGGAAGAGAGGACTCAAGGGAATGCTAAGAATGCTGTTAGATCTCTGAAGAAGTTTGTCTCAGATTTGTTTAGTTCAGACATGCAGTCTCCAACCTGCCCCTGTGTGATGTGCAAGGTTAGAGGATACAACACTCTAATGTTCCACCTTTCTAGAGGCCTTTTTTAAAATTTAGGATCAATCACAAAGTAGACCAATTCGATACTTTGACCTGAGAGCTGAACCTGAAATCCAAATGGGACTGAATTTGTCAGAACCTGGGAGAGCTCACAGCTCTGGGCAGGGTGTTTGGGTCTCCCCAGGGAATGCCACGGGGCACCAGAAAGGGGAGCTGTCTTCACTGGAAATGGGCACACCAAACACAGGGCTGCCAGAGCCAAGCCAACTGGGGAGGCCACCAAGGAGAACATGCAGTTGTGGCTGCTTAGAAATGCCAGCTGTGAGCCCATTTCTGAAATTGGCTCTTTAAAGCCGAAGATAAACAGGTCCAGCTAACGGTTAGATAATTTCAAATAATCACTTTTGGCTGATTTGGAGCAAGAAATTGAACTCTGTGATGCAAGCCTTCATGAGCCATTTGAGCTCTGGAGACGTGCTGCATGCCAAAGATACTTTAGGAAATTCTAGTCCCTAGAAGACAGAGTCCTTTTTCATCTGATAATTTCCCTGCACTACTCACTCTCAAACTAAAGACTGATGTCCTTGAATCCCCCAGAGACAAAAAGGGAGTCCAACACTCTGATCTCCCAGATCCTGATTCCTGCAGCATGGGCTGTTTATGCATTTCCTCCAATGACGTGCACATTAAACAGTTGGTCAGGACAGTAGCCAGCGCCAGCCTGTCAAGTCAGTGCACCACTTACTCTTCCCTACTATCTCTGTTCCAATCAACACTTAATTTTTCTTTTTTCTAAATCACAGCTGTGATAGGGAAGGAAGAAAGTCAGAGTAGTACACAGCCAACAGGGCAGGGTGGTAAAAATTTGACCCCTTTTAAGCAGAGAAAGGGGATGACAGAGTGTAATAGGCAAACTCTCCACACAAGAGCAGTCATTTTGGAAGAAACATGTTCTATATTTGTATTTTAAATGTGCTTCAAGGATGCTACCTCTGGTGAGTTAGGCTTGGCTGACAGTCAAACTCCCACCCAGCTGCTCACTCTCCACCTTCACACACCCAATAGGATGGGGCAGAAAACAGGAAAAAAAAAAGCCAGGAACAAGAAAGCTCATGTGTTGCCATAAAGACAGGGAGATCACTTAGTAATTCCTGTATTTGGCAAAACAGATTTCACTTGGGGTAAGAAAGAGAAAATGGGCACAAAAATTGTCAGGGGGCTGAGAGAGTTAGGGTTGTTCAACGTGGAGAAACCTTATTGCAGCTTTTTATAAGGGGGGCTTATAAGAAAGAAGAGAATTGCTTTTTACCACAGCCTGTAGTGACAGGATGAGGGGCAACAGTTTTAAAGTATAAGACGTTAGATTTAGATTAGCTATAAGAAAGAAATTATTTATGATGACAGTGGCGAGACACTGGAACATGTTGCCTGGAGAACTTGTGGATGCCTCATTCCTGGAGGTGTTCAAGTACAATTTGGAACTGGCTTTAAGCAAACTGACCTAGTGGAAAGATGCCTCTGCCCTACATGACTCTGTAGGTAGAATGCTTAGACATCAGTGGATGTTTCTCTAAATGCAATAAAACTTCAGGCAGTGGCATTTGCTATGCCAACAAAGGCTAGGGCAGAAGTTCTTGCAGGTGAAGCTCAAAAATGATGGCAGAACTGAGCAGGGAAGGGTAGCTGAGTTTTGCTTGGCCTCATGTAGTTCAGTGGTGGAAGGGAACCAGAGCACCCACCAAACTCCCTGAACCTGCCCAGGTCCTCCACATTGGGAAGCTGCAGTGCTGGACCAGGAGGCTTTGGTACAATGTTTGAGCTACAGAAGGACCATGTCTGCATTCCCCATATAACCCCAATGTCCTGCAGAAACCTCTGCTTCTTACAGTCCTTTCTGGCTTCTTTCTGAGAGCTTGGAAAGCTTTGTGGCTATTAGTAAAACCTAGAGAGGAAGGTTGTGAATGTCCAAAAGTCTAACTAAAAATGAAACTTCATCTTTCTTTGTGGGTGAAATGGAAAGCTATTACTTTCTGGGGTCCTGGAGGATGCATTTCAGAAAAGATCTGCATTGTCTTAAAGGCTTGCAAATAAATTGCTCCGTTTCAGATTTTATTATAGTCCTGAGGGTCAGTAGAAAGCTACTAGAACATTTGAGTAATGCTGATTAAACTGGTGAGTGAACCTAGAGGAATTCAGAGTCCAAAGGAATGTCTCATAAATATTACTTTCAGTTTCATACAACAAGCAAAAGAAGGGCACTGGCTTCTGCTTGGACATTATGGACCATATCCAGAGGGAATGAACGGCTGCTGTACCTGGACAATGGAGAATGCAGGGCACATCAGAGTGCTCTGCTGAGCCTGCCACGGGGCTGACTGTAAACCCTTGCAGAATCAGCTAACAGAGGACACTCAGCACAGGAATACAGGTATGATTGGGGCTATCTCCCACAGCCCTTCCCACTTGGATCCCTTTAGAGGACGCCACACAAGAGGAAGGGGATGACAAGCAGGCCATTACAAAACAAGAACAAAAGAAAGGCTTGCTCAGCCTGTGGGCAAACAACCATATCCCCAAGTTATAATCTGGTTCTCCTCCTCAGTGAATCTTTTCTGCAAACATGATCACCTGCTGTCCTATATTGGAGACAAGGAAATTGAGTTTAAAAAGTTAAATTAGTTACAGAAGGACCTTTATGGTTGCCCAGCATTGCAGCATTAGTATTCAGTGAGCTGCTAACTCTGCATTCATTAGCCGATAACACTCTTCATAATTTCCAGCTGTTACAGCCTACGGCTAGTGGCTTACTGAAAATTCCAGACTCATGCCTCCTAGTGAGCCTTATGAAATGCAGCCCCTGGGTTTTGGTACAGGTTGTGATCTACAGATGTCATGTCTGGCTAACTTGCAAAACCTGTCACCTCAGATTTGCTGTCAACTCACCACACTGCACACACATACACCCAATTCTTGACAGCATTACCAGGTACACCACAGCTTAGTGCATGAGCCTGACTTCTGTAGCTGTTCTCAAAACATTGAAAGTTTAAAGCACTACCCTATTTTGTCCCTTCTGCTTTTATTGCACCATTTATATCTGTGTTCTAAAAATAACAATAGAAAACAGTAATCACTTGTTGCTAGTCAGCAACTGCAGTTATAAGGAGCACAAACCACAGAATATAGAGGACATGTCTGACCAAAAAGTACTTCCCATTTTCTATTTCTGAGGGGGAAAAGCCTTGCAGACTTGAATGAAGGAAAATTATCAGAAATAACTGCCTTTTTTTTATGTTATTCTGACAGATTCTGATATCCGATAGATAAATTCACGTGTTATCAAGTTCATTCACCCAGCTTTGTTCTAGCGGTCAGACCTCAGAAAAGTGTCAAATGTGCAGAAGTTCCCAGTGGGCACAACTTCTGCTGCATTTAACTCTGGTACCAAATAGCATTGCAGGAAAAAAAGGGATAAAAAAAAGCCAAAACAGGCTCAGTCTGTCAACTTTCCCCAGAAGCCCCAGGCCAAAGGGGACAGCCATTCATCCATGTGTTGTTATCTACCTGATTTCAGTATGTGTTTTATTTACTAGGATTTAAAGATATTTTCGACACCTAAAATGGGACATATAAATAATGTGACTTTTGCCCTAGGCTATAGGCTGGAGACCTGGACAAATAGCACAGATAAATCCCAACAGACAGAGGCTGTTTCAACCTTCTTTCCAGGGCAACACTCTTTGGCTGCATGATCAGCTTTCATAAATCCCAAAACGACATTACTTTTGCCTCAAAAAAGAGCGTTTTGCCAATGCCTCTGTGTTGCAGATGGCTCTTCCCCATTTGTCCCTCAGCTCCAGGTCTCACAGTCAGTGCCCCAGTTATTTTCCCTTTCCCCACAGAGGTACCTGGCTCCAGACCTGCAGGCTCTGTCCCTATGGCTGTGCTGCCAAATAACAACAGGACCGAGACTGGGGCCAAGTGAACCACAGTGGGTCATAGAATCATAGGATGGTTTGGGTTGGAAGGGACCTTAAAGATGATCTCATTCCATCTCTCCTGCCATGGGCCACACCTTCCAGCAAACCAGGTTGCCCAAAGCCCCATCCAACCTGGCCTTGAACGCTTTCAGGGATGGGGCATCCACAGCTTCTCTGGACAACCTGTTCCAGAGCCTCACCACCCTCACAATAAAGAATAACTTCCTAATTTCTAATCCAAACCCATCTTCCTTTCATTTGGAGCCCTTCCCTGCATCCTGTCACTACACACCCTTATAAAAAGTCCTTCTCCAGCTTTCTTGAGCCCCATTAGGAACTGGAAGGTGCTTTCTCTTCTTCAGGCTGAACAACCCCAATTCTCTCAGCCTGTCTGCATGGGAGAGGTGTTTCAGCCTTCTGCTCATCTTCACATCCACACTGCACAGACCTGGTCATAAATGTCCTCTGCAGCCTTTGTAATGTATTGTATCCTGAAGAACTGGAACAGGGGATGGTGTTTGATTCAAAATGCCTGAACTAACATGACTTAAACACATTGTGTGATTTCAGCAGAGTGATAATTTTATAGCAAGTGCAGGTGAAATGTCTGTGGCCATGCAGCAGGGCAAAAGGGCATACAGGAGTGCTGGAGGAAACATGGTTTGCTGCTGGAGCATGCTGGGGGCAGAGGAGGTGTCAAACACTGCACAGTATTGTCCATCCTGCCTGGGAGGGATGGTCTCTGGAGCATCATCTTCCCTTAGCCATGCCAAGTGCCAACTGGCACAGCCCAGCCACAGAAGGCAGTAACCTGCCAATGAAGTGATGTGGATAATTACTGTCCAGTGCTTAAGCTCACCACCAGATGTTGGTTTATTTAGCTATGGACAGAGAGTCTTATACCCAAACACCCTCCCAGAAAAAGACTGTATGTCAGCAAAAAGGTACTGACTCTAAAAGTGCAGATAACCTTTTAACCCCAAGAGGCCAAATCTCATGGATATTTTTGCCCTTTCTCCCTCCCTCAAATTCCTATCGGCAAAAAGTGAATAACAGCAAATCAGGGATGAAGCTATTAATTCACTGCAGTTCACAGAGCATGGAGAGGGCAATAAGCACTAGGAAAAAAACTGTCCAGAAAACACCAGTTCTGCTTTCAGAGGGAACACAAAGAGCACACTGGAAATCCTGCGGCAAACCCTACTGTGAGTAACAAGAGCAGCCTCTACATGAGACTGGGTCCTGTGCTCTGTGATGCTGTTTTTAACTCCATTACAGATGGACAAAGGGCAAGGGGCAGTAACCTGGATTTATCCCACCACACTTCTGTATTCAGGCATGTAACTAAAACAAGTTAGGAGCTCTGCCACCCCTGGATTCTACTGCTAATAGAGAGAAATGAGATACAATTTTGTGAGGTCCACCTAAAACCTCAGTTAGGTTAGTTATCTACAGTGGAGAAGGATGAATCTATAAATGAGTGGTTGATTCTGCAGTGGAAATTATCCCTTCAGGATATTTTTCTGAGAAGGGTCATAGCTGAATTATGCAGAGGCAGCAGCATGCTGTACATGAATGCACCAGTGTATATAGCCCTGTAAAGAAATGAGGCCACAGAGAGGCTGTTTCTAAAAAATTTTAAAATTGATCAGGTTTTTTTCAGGCAAAATTTAAAATGTAATCAGATAAAAGCAAGTGAAAGTTTCTTACACAATCCCATTTTTTGTAATTTTAAGAACTATTAGCAATTGTAGGCAAGTAAGGCATTTACAAAACCCAACGCTGTCACTTTGATTTAAAAAAAAAAAGTTACTGAATAGCTTTTGCAAAACGTTTCGAGCAGCGCTTTACTTAGGACCACAAAGCAGAGCTAAGTAGGTTGCTCTGTTGCAGGTTGGCACAGATTCCTTCACCTGGTATTGCTTATAAAAAGACCAAAAGAGGGTATTGGTATTAACAGTGAATAATACATGTGGATGTTCCCCGTCATTTTTTTTATACTGTTCTTACAAAAAGGCTTCTAGAAAACAACAGAAATCTTTTCAGATGCCATCTCCACTGAACTGGGGCACTGAGGAGCTAATGGCTGTGACAACAATTGGGGAGGCAGAGCAGCACTTTGGGCGTGAATCCTTTTTACGTTTTTCTTTTTCTCCAAATGTTCTCAACAGATTTGCAATGGATTAAAGAAACGATTTACCACAAGATGATGGGGGAAGAAGAATAAAACAATTACTTTAATTATCATAAACAAGTCATCACTTGTTAGGAAAAATATCTAGCTACTAAATTTGTTTCAAAATATATGTAAATGTCTTCAGGGTATTTGTTAGAGGATCTGTTCATCTATTCAAAATCAGCTGCAGAAATGCCCTTGTTTGAGATCAGTGATGCAAGACCTTCATCACTAGCAACATCACATCTCAACAAAGATAGGATTGTTTTCAAGATGCCATAAGCTAAATGTGCCCTTTCACTCTAAGTTAAATAATACAAACATTAAATAACTCACTAAAGAGAGAAGCTGACCTCATGGCTCTCTTACTGACTTCCTCAGGACTAGGTTCAACCTGTCAAAACAGTACCCATGCATAGCTCCAGAACACAAAGAAGCCACAAACTTGTTCCAAGAAGCAGGTACACATAGTCTCTGCATGGAGAAATAAATCTTCAGGCAATGTTGAGAAGACAAAACTCTGTGCGTTGTTAATGCCAAGGGTACAAGCCCTGCAGGGAGAAATTGCCTGCAGAAGGGCCCTGGGCAGATCTAACCAGGGTAAATGTGCTGCCGAGCCAAGTTGGGTACTGCTTTAACACTTGCCAGGAGAACAGCAACACCCTGGGAATCACAAAGCTGTGCTGGGCTCTTCTTTAGGCGTGTTAGATTCCTGTACAACACAGCCTGACACCCGGGCTTTAGGTTTTCATCCTCCCAGGCAGCCTGCTCGCCTTTGGAGAGGCAGCGCTTGCAGCACCAGCTATATACAGCACAGGAGAAGTGCTCTGGTTACATGCAAAGCTGCCACACGCCAGGAACCACCAAGTCAAAAATATTCAGTGAAAAAGCAGCAGCTTTCAGAAACGCTGGAGGAAGGTCATTTGCAGCATGGCTACAATCCACATTCTGCTTGATTTGAAGCCGCAGACCAGCTGCAGTGCGGAGTGTGAAGATAGGCTGCCCGGAAACTTTATTCCAAAACTTATTGAACAGAGAGTATACACTTTATATGAAAGATTTATACGATCTGAAGAGCAACTAGAGCATGCTTCAGCCAAATACTTTTCAGAGTAAAGCTCTTTTTAAAAAAAATGCAGTTCTCTTTTGGAAAGCAAAAATATAGATAAACTTGGCTAAGGTGAAAAACTGAGTTTCTTGGAGTTTGTTTGTTGAGAATGGGGGAAAAAATGACCTCACTGATATTTATTAATTTTATTTTTAGTTAGCATTTTCCATGTAGAGAAAATAAGATTTCACCATGTCGAAGCTGGCATTCTCTTACCCTGCAGCCTTACCACTCGCTTACCCTGGTCCTGTTCTCCCCAGTAATGACCCTCTTTGCCTTCCACAGCTCAAGTTGTCACATAAACTTGTAGAGAGTAGAGACCAGTAAGAGACTTAAGTCGGGGCTTTCCTCTGAGAAGCCATGTGTGACCAAAAGCAATACTGAAAATAGCAAGAATAATAGGAAAAGAAGGCAAAGTACTTGCTTTGGTCCACATTTCTTACATGCCTCCGTGTTATCAAGAATCACCACCCTAAACTTTCCTAGGCCATGTGTCTATTTGCAGCTAGAAACATTGCAGCTCCCCAGGTTCCTGATGCATACATCTAACTTCCAATTCTATAATTACCATTTTCAGGATCTGTGAAGGCATTCTGGCACAGCTTCAGATCTCAAAAGTGTAAGTACAGGGAACACTTCAAGTTTTTTTTCAAGGATTCAAACAGTGAAAGCTATATTAAATAGGGAGAGTTTAAAATTCTGTAGCAGTTGAAAATATGCAGAAAGTTAAAAAGTGCCAGTGGGGCTAAATATTGTTCAGATGACAAAACACATGTACAGCAGTTTACGTAGTTTGAAAAAAATATACTCTGATTTTGTAAAAGCAATATAATAAAATACAGCATGACCTCTTTTCCTATGTTTCATGTGGCTGAGCAAGCAGATAGCTTTTGAAACACTACACAGATCTCATGACCTTTCAAGTGGTCATTCTTTCAGCAGCATCTGCAGTACCACATCCTGACTGAGGTCAGGTCCCCAGGGACATGCCCTTTCTTACTTGTTCTTCAGAAAAGCATTTTCCATCTGATACTAAATTGTAAAAGAAAAAGGGAGAACTTTCTCAGTGGCACTAGTGAAGAGGAAAAACACTTGCTCATGAGCTGGGTCTTGAAAAATTACACCAGATGAATCCTACAAGACAAGTCCTCTCCCTTGGGAGCAGGGTGAAACACATACAGGGTTAAAGGCTGTTCCTGCTGCAAGCAGCTTGCGTTAGACCCATGGTATTGTAGATTACCCTAGGGCAGCAATATTGAGGAGGGATAAAGCTCTAAAGCACAGCATCAGAGCAGTAACAGTTGGTACTACCTTCCCCACAGAATTCATTATACAATGTCCAAGACAAATCTCAGCCCTGAACGTATTAATGGTCAGTTTTTCAACAAGATTTTACTATCCTGGTTTTCCAAAGACTGCATTTTCTTCAACTGTGGCTTTCTGAAGTGGAGTGAAAAGCAACACTTTCTTTTTCCATCACTTAAAAGATACCTATATCTTTGAATGTGCTTTCATTTAATTCTCATGCATAGCTCTACTAGAAGAATTACCTAGCTTAGTATTGGGAAGGTGCTGTATCAGACTGCAAAGTGTTATTAAACCCACCCAATAGCAAGAGTGGGATGAAACTCATCAGTTCCCAATTCACAGCAGCAGAACATCAAATGGAAACTAGCCAGCAAAGATGAAAGCCCATGTAGGGTGATGAGGTTCCAGCTAAAGGATGTTGAGTATCAGCAATGATATGACCTGAAAAGATTTATGCAGCCTGCCAGCACACAACTGAAAAAGGAACATAACACATGCAGGGACTACCAGGAGCTTTGGGGCACTAAAATAAATTTCCTTTACTTCATCATGTGAGAATCCACAGACCATCCTGTGACTTGCAAGCTATGACACAGCATTCAGCACTAAAAAACAGTAAAAAATAACTCATAGCAACAAAAATATGACCGAATCTGTACATTTGAAAGCAATTGCTCACATGTCAGGGGACACAAACACACACAGAGGACAGACTTGAAATAACAAAGGTGAGAAAACAAAATCGCAAATCACTATTTATCCCCTAGATTACAGTTTCTCAGTTACCAATATTATTGATAAATATTTTGACAGCTCATCAGTATGATAGATTTCAAAGGGGAGATAGCAAGTGCCTGTCATAAATATCAGATCAACCAGAGCTCACAAACAAGGTAGCAGAGTCAGCAAGTGATACCATAGGAAGCTCATGGGGGAACTTCTGCACTTTATGACAGCAATGGCAGTGCTGAGAGATTTCAGCAGTTGATTTCCTCAGCCACAAGATGAGAAGTCCCTTGGAAGATCTGTACTGGAAACACTGCTCTAACCTTCCTTCCCCTTTTTTCTTTTTCTAATGAAGAAAAAAAGAATGAAAAGAGCTTTTAAAAAAATTCAAGCAGATATAACTAGATCCAGAGTGGAGGCTGGTGATGAGAACCTGCTGACAGTGGAGAGATTTAGGACATCTATTAAACAGAAGAGGAGGAGGGATAACAGAGAAGTAAAAAGAAGTTTAAGGTGTGAAAATCCACGTCTCTGTATTTATATGGATGATATTAGTAAGATCCAAAAGGAAAGATCGGAAGCTGGAAAATCCTGCACACATTTCAAAATATGGTACATTCCCAGACATAATACTATGTGTGAGGTTTTGACACCTTTAGCATCTTCAGCAGGAAAGAAATTTGCCATAGGTATTGGAATCTGCTGAAGATCTAGTCAAGTGACTAAGAGCAAATGGCAGCTGGTTTTCTTATCAAACATTATATAAAAAATAAACACATGGGTCTGCCATGTTAAATCTTCCCTTGGAGTACTTGGCCTCACATGTGTAAGCCTAAAGCAGCTTTTGCTGGAAGCAAATGAAGCTAGCAAATCTATCCCACAACTACGTCTGAAAGCTAAAACACTAATGAGGCTCCAGCAGATGCTGCAATCAGCTACAGCAATCAGCTGGCTGCTTGGCCCCTCTTCCACTCAGGATATGTTTCAGATGTAAGGAATTTATTTGACTGGGAAAAGGTGACAGGAAAAGCTCAGGGCACTTGTCTGCAGCAGCTCAAGTTTTCTGAAGGAAGAATCCTGCTGCAGTGTGGATTCAGCAAGGGGGTGGGATTGGGATGCCTGCCATAATGCACGGGTCTGGAGCTGACACAGGGAGGAGGGAAAAGTGGTAGCAAAATCAGGTGCTCAGGAGGCGAGAACAGTGACAGGAGACTCACTGCAGTGAAAAAGAAAGTGAGAGGAATATTCCAGTTCATTTCTTGGAGTAGAAGGAAAATACAGAGGTTAAAGCCAGTTATTGAGGGAGGGAGCAGCAGTGTGGTTTCCACACATTCCTAGGAAAACCATGATCCAAATCACCTCTGGAGGTTGTGGGGAGGAGGGCACAGGTGTCTTCTGGGAACACCTATGAAGAATGAGGATCATCTGCCCCAGACAACCCACCAGAAGACTGTGTGGTCTCCAGTCACTCCTTTGAGAAGTTGGTGGGTCTTACCCCTATTCCTCCTTTCCTCCAGTGTTTATGGAGGGCCACAAACACCAGCAGCAGAGGTAGAACAGAGCCTCACTCTCCCTTTTGAAATCTCCATCTTAAACCATAACAGTCAGAATATTAACTTGTATGTTTTTCATCAACAGATCTCAAACCACCTATTCTCAGTTCACAGGTACAACCTTTAATTGGTAAGAGACTTTCCAAAAGCCAGAGAGGAAGTGAGGAGACTGTGGATGAGCCCTGTTTGGGGACTGCCAGACTTCTTCCTCTGCAGCTGGGGAGGAGGCCACAACTCAAGAAATGAACCCCCTCTCTTGCACTTCTGTTTTCAGGGCAGTTTGCATATCAGAAGTGACCAAGTGTGGCAAGAGGAAGCCAAATTAAGCCTAAATTGGTTTTGGTATCAATGACGCACCTTTTGCAGTGAACTCATGCTACTGCTTTGCTGATTAAATATTTGAATGGAGAGGAACAAATTGGCAAGTGTCATGTGTTATTTGCAAGTGAATACACCAGATCTTTTACTGCACTGAGAAAACAAATAATCAGACCCCCAAATTCATGTACCTTCCCTTTAGCAAGAGTTAACATTGTGTTGTTACATCAGCAATTGAAATATGACAGGGTGCTTCTGTTTATACTTAGAGAAGTCATATACAGATTCCATCTGTTCAACATTTGGAGCAAATTTGCAGTGATTACTCAGGCTGAAAATTGCTTTGGAGTTTTGTATGTTGTTGCTTGATTTGAAATAAATCAGTGATGCGGTGCCTCGCTTCTGAACACAGACACACATGTCAAAGCAACAGGATAGAGATGAACTTTGGCTGTTCTGATTTGCAAGAAATTCAGGTGCTGTTGATCCTCATATGGTGGTTTTCTCAAACACAGGCTTTGGAGAAATCCAGGAGAACTAAAGTGGCTGCTGAGGTGAGGAATTAATATCCTGGAGCTTTGCCTCTGCAAACATAGAGTCATTCCCCCTTGGACAAAGTCCATCTCGTGTCATGGGTTCTGGGACAGAGCCATCAACAGCCAGTGTCACATCCCACAGTTGCAGCTGCACTGCTAAAGGCAGTTGCCCAGGAGTCTGATAGAGGTATCAGTTAAACTGAGGCACAGATGATTCCCAGCTATTTGAATTCATCAGGTCCAGACTTAGATCCAAGCTTTGAAGCATCAATCTCTTGCTGAGCAGGACAGCCAAGACTCTGGATCTCAACAATATCCAGAAGAATTAATAAACTTTGGAGTTTCCTACAGCTTTGCTGATTGGGCTCTAAGTCAGAGCACTAAAGGGATGGATTTCAAACTCAGTCCTTGATATGACCAAAGAAGAAACACCAAAAGAGAAAAATTAATTTCAGTCATTCAAATGTTGTTGAATATGCTCAGCTGCAACTTCAGGGAGAAATCAGAGATGAAGAATTTAGCTGATTGGATTTTGAACCAGAAACAACTCCCATTAAAGTGCCAGATGTTCAATAGTAGTCACAAAAAATAAGGGTTAAGCCCTACATCACCATTATCCAGTCCTTCAAAATCCTTGACTGATGGGAGGCTTTTTACATTGAAGGTAGGCTATTCTTCCAGCTCTAGCTTGTGAGATCAAGTGGAGTAAAGCAAAAGGACTGGCTACCCCAACTAACAAATTAGTAGGATGAGAGAGTGAAAGCATGTGCTGCTCTGAGAGTCAGGCTAACTATGTGGGTGGCAAAGAGATGGGAAATGGGTTGGAGGGAGTCAGTATGCATTACCAGTCCCTGATCCTCTGCAAAACTTGTTGACAATGGTGCTGCAGCCAGGCAGCTTTGGAAGATGAACAGCTTGGCTGGTGGAAAAACCTGTTCTCTGGCCACCCACGCCGTGGAAACCAGCAAGCAGTTGGCTTCAGAGGGATAAAAGGTTATTTCTATGGATGAAACACACTCAACAATTAAGGGTAAAGTGGCAAAGTTAGGCATTGAGTGAGCCCTAGCTAACACCCGGTGACTGCAGCATGACTTGTGAGACACTGGCACCATGACACCATCTGTTTATGATTTATGCTGAACAGACTGCATATAGAAACAGATGGGAGGTGTCAGCTCTGATCAGAATTGTTATGCCGGTGATTCCGCAGCACATTATATAGCCGACAGCCTTACTTTCCCACATAGTTCTATAAAGAGCAAAGTGTTTATATTCATGTTAGTCAGGGAATCATTCTTGCTGAATCTTCCACTGGACAGAATCCTAAAGTCATGCAGCTGGGACAGATCTTTATTATTGTATTGGATGTCACTTTGCCTTCTTCAATATTCCTAAAATATCTTTTTCAGGCTAGTTCTTAAGGTTAAGTTGGAAACTTGCTGAAACTGCCTTCAAGTTTGTTATGAAGTGACTCTCAGGCCCTGCTGTTCTTTAGCACTGTCATCCGTACTATTTAAAGTCTCAGCTTTAGGTTTCCTTTGTGCTTTCATGACTTCATGTAGTTGTAAAAGTTAATTTTGAGTTTTCATTACTGTGGAAAAAGCTGATAAATGTAATTCAGATTCAAAATAACAGAAATCTCCATTGGAAGGGACTCCTGGACTGTCTAACCTCTCACACTAATGAGGATCATTTCCAACACTGGAACAGGTCAACCATAGCTTTGTTGAGCTGGGGCTTGAAAGCCTCCAGATTAAAAGACTGTACAACCTCCCTGGGCAGCATGTTCAGAAGTCAAAATCCAGATATAAAAAACCTAAACCCTGTATTCTCCAAGACTGGGTTATGACTTTTAACACAAACACCAGGTGTGGATACCTTCAAGATTATTTTTCTAATATAGATAATAGACCATAGGGCACATTTTCTGCATTATCACTATGGAACTCTGTCAGTTATTAGTAGATTCAGATCAATAAATATTAGACCAAAATAGCAAAAAAGAATACTATAGGTGAAGGTAAATGTTAAAAACTAAACTGATTCAAAACTTAAATTTTGTAGGAGTGCAGAGGCTTTCTAGTATTTCCAGTTAGCTAAATTGGAAAGATATGTTTATGAGAGACTTTCCCTCAGTACTCAGAAGTCTTTCAGATTTTTTTTACCTGATTATCCAGAGATGTTCTCTAAGCAACAGTGCATTCACAACTAATTTCAAATAATAGCAATAGAAAAAATAATAAAAATAAGATTAATAAAATATTTAAATATAATTATGAGAATGATGATGATAATAATATAATAATGATAAATAACAATGCCCTGAAATGACCAGGCCATAAAACTACTGTGCCCACACCAATGGGCAGTGTGGTGCCATGGTCTGCCATCGCTTTCTCAGTTTCTGATCTGGGTACAAATGTCCCTGAGTGATGTAAGGCAGAACAGAATTCCCCATGTCTGCTTACACACACAAATCTGGGGTAGTCCTACCACAGCCAGACGCGCTGAATTTATGTAAAGTGGGCACAAGATTGAGACGAGCCCTCTCATCTCACTTCCACTGATCAATGAGAATGTAAAATGTCTGTGTCTGTGGCTATCAACATCTTAAGCTCTGTGCACCTTTTTGCCAGCCAGAATAAAACAGCTTCCTCTAATTCCAAGAGACTCAAGCCTGTTTACATCAGCAGGGTGCTGTTCACAGTGTTTTTAAGCATGAATGCATCTGCCAGACCCTCAAAGTACAGGTAAGTAAGATGACACAGATATGGATCGTGTAGCACAGAGAAGTCTGGCCACCTTTCCCTGGAAGCAAGGGGATCCTGCCAATGCTGCTCCAGAGCACAGAACCACTGGTGTTTAGCTGCAGGTCCCACTGCTACTGAGAGAGCAGGCACCCGAGCTGCTGGTTAGCTGAGTGGCACCCAAGAATAAAAAGAAGCAGATGGCACAGCAAGTCGTTATAGAAACAAACAAAAATACTTTTATACTTCTTCCTTAAACTAATCAGGTTTTCTAAAACTATAACAAAATGGAGCATTGTACCACTCTGAGCTGGCACATCCTTCCTGGATATTGTGCCTTGGGGCAGTGCTGCAGTGGAGTCATCTGTGCTGCACGAACCAGCCACAGCAATTCCAGGACAACAGCAGACACTGGGATCACTTGGATGGTTTGTAATTAGCAGATAGATAAGAAAGAGTGGATTAAGAAGCAGCCACGTTTAGGCTGAAGGAGTTTTTCAGACATTTCCTCAGGCCCTGGAAAAAAAACCAAAACACTGTAATTCCCACATATGTGGCTTCTCACAGTCTGTGCTGACTTCCCTACCTGGCATTATCAGAATTGACCCTGAAAATCACCTGCCAGATCAATCGCATTAACTTCCCAGGGCAAGATCCAATTTTTCACAGTAAAGATGCAGAACTCAGCTGGTCTGAAGGCAGACAGATATGACGGAAGCACAGGGTCCAGTGAGGAGGACACTCAATAAATTCTCAAGGAGCTGCTTCCCCATTAGTCAGCACAGTGAATCATTTGCAACTAGGGACAGAGCCATGAGAAGAAGCAACTGGCAGAGAAAGTTCCCCCATGTGTTTAGGGCAGAGGAGGGAGCCTGTGACCTTTGGAAAGATGCCCTCTCTCTGTCCTTCTCCTGTGCTTTTTGTTGCTACTAGATTGATTCCCCTCAGCTCAGCCACAAGACTCCTTGTGCTGGTGGGCTTGAGAAAGAGTCTTGTTCAGTGTTCTCACTGGGTGGTGTGGTTATGGTAGCACACCCAGTTTGTGGTTCAGGGAGCAAAGCAACCTGCCCTTCCTCTGGCATCATCCAGTTCCCTCAGTTCAGCTTTAGGGGCCTATACACAGGAATATAGGTACAGCATGGGCTCTGGACACCTCACACGAGGACAGACAGCATTACACTGCAAAAACTTTTCCCAGCCTCATCTACACTTGTCAGGCATCTTGCAGGCAGGTCAGCAGAGCAGGAACCCAACTAGGAAGGATTTCAGACTTGGCCAAGTGTTCGAGTAGAGGGGAAATGCTTTCATTTCTTAACTTTCCCTTAAAATAATGCGCACGATCTGTTCTGGGAACACCCACCCAGTGAAAATCCCTCTGGAGACTGCCTGCCAAAGCCTGTGAAAATCCCTTCTGGGAGCTGTGTCCGCTATTTCAGACACAGCCTGCTCATAGGAACATAAATCTGCTGTCCTCACTGATGAAGATTATTCGAGCTGGATTTAATGTGCCTAGGCACATCTTTCTTAACTTAGCTCAGATAACCACCTGCTACTTCACGTGCATTTGTTGCTCAGTACAGATCTCTAACAGAGTTCCCCTGCTACTGACAGCTGCACTGGGTGCCACACTCACCTTTTCCCCACTACCTAGCACAGTCTAAGCATAACTGATGCTAGGTTTCACTGATCTCTGCTCTGCCCAAATATTTTACCTTGGGATTCTCTTCTATTTGCAGCACTTTGCCAACATGTCAAATCTAGGGCAGAGAATACCTGCTGTTTAGGAAAGAAAGTAATAGAGTATTGCACAATTGCCTAAAAACATAATAGAGATGACACTTATGGAGCTTAACAACATCTGTAAAAAATACCCCATGTATATGATTTACAAGAGAATGGGGTTTTTTGTGAACCTCTGTCTGGAAGACCATATGGGAGATGTTTTACCAGTAGAATTTTATTTGGGGTTCAAAACCACTGAAGGATGATTCTGAATTCTGTAGGTGATCTCTCTCCATTACAGTAATTTCTATAGTAAAGAAGGGAGGTGGGGAGAGCAAGAATAAACCACATATTTTAGCACTTCTGCTGGCAACTTGTTGAATTGTTTAAAATCAAAGGAATCCCCACATTTTTTTGGGACGTCAGAACATTGGCACACAGAGACCTTCGTAAGATTTGGCATAAGCCAACACTGTTTTTACCCGCGAGTAGTTCGTACTGCCAGCCACTCCAAGCTCACTGCCACCTCAACGTGCTGCTGGCACCAACTCCACCTGCTGGAAACAACCTCAAGTCCCAGCTGGATTCAAGTTTTCTGAATGCAATTGTTATATTTGAGAACTTGAGTCTGCTAACATCCTTGCTGAATTCTCAGTATTAAAACTCCCAGAATCGACAAGTCCTTGGTGCTTTCATATCTTTCTGAATTAATTGACCAGAAGTCAATCCTCATTCTAATGCAAGGGTTTAACTCTGTCCATGTTTAACTCTTATAATTCACCCTTTTATCCATGTATATCAGAAAATTAAATGCAAGAAACAAGGTTTACCCTGTGCTTTCATTTTTACATAATTTACAGGAAATCAATTCAAGCTGATTTAGTTTATCTAGTTTGATTTAAAGTAGATGAAATAATCACAATGAATGATTATTTCTGTCTCTTAGCCAAGGCTCCTGGAACACATTACAAGCATTAGGCATCAGATTTCAGGTTCACAGATTCCTCCTAGGGGATGATCAGATACCCACCATCATCTTATGCACACGTACTCAGAAGAGAGGATTTCACATGGTTGTTCCAGTTCTGAATCCACTATTTATAAGGCTCACAACTTTGAGTTAAAGCAAGCCTTCATAAGACCTTCACCTTCAATTTGAAATTCTACCCAGTGGGGAATCTACCCTGTCAGCTGCTATTGCACTCAGTTGTTAATTACCTTCACTGTTAATGCTTTGCTTCTTACCTCCAGTGTCATTTCATTTCCAAGAGATGATGGGCTTTTATCATCCCTTCAGCTGCCATGCAAAGCATACTCTATTAGTGTAAGTGTCCAATGTGGATGTTTATCAGCTGAATAAATTATTACTTAACCTTTCCTTTAAGCCAGTCATATTTTTATTACTCTTGCATTCCTGTTTTCCAATTGATAAAGAGGAAGGAGGGATATAGCTGATATCTACACACAGCAATAAAGTCAAGCATACCTTGCAGGATCTTGATACTCAAACCTCTGTCCCTGATGCTTTCTCAGACATTTCTGCTTCTCTCCTAATACTATTTAACAGCAACACAAGCTGGCATGTGCTGGAAAATCCAAGCATACAGATTGAGAGGTGGTAGAATACATGCATTATAAACACTGTATTTTAAAGAGATAAAGATCTGTTCACTCAGATGAACTGTGATTCAAGGGATAGGAAATGGTCATTATGAGTTTTATTGAATGTTATGGTCCAAATTAATTATTTGCAAAAAAGGTTTGATTCATTTAATTTGAGAATCAGCAGTAACATAGGGATATTTTTCAAAATCACTAAAATCACTGTGTGCTAAAACCACAGTTTTCTAGGTTTCCTACACATTTGTTGAAATCAAACACACTCAATTCTTGGAAATATCTCGAAAATACCTATTTTTGTTCAGAATTTTTCAAAATAATCTAAATGAAAGCTCAATGCTCAGATATTCCCAGATATAAACAGCCACAGGAAAGTTCATGTAATGCTGTGTTACTGAGTTCATGATATTGATGGCATTTTTCCCAGTAATTCAGTGATTTTATTATGCTACTATACTTTTTTGCAATAGGCAGATTAAACTCATACTTTCTGATGATACATCAAAACACCTTCATTAGAATTCTAAATTATTCAAAGCTTTTCTCATGTCTATATATCACTGCAGTAGCTATGATGGTCTAATAACATCAGAGAGAAAATTTGTTGGCAAAACCAGAATCTGTTATTAGGGAAAAAAGTATTTATGAAAATATTTGTATTTTTAAAATATATCTAATCTAATAAAAGAGTTGCTTTCTTTCTATTAAATTCTGAAAACGTCTTGAGTCACTTTTAGATCATTCAAATATCACAGATTTTTTTTGCAGTAGCAAAACAAAAAGGTAGTTGTAAACATATTCCTCAGAACATTTTTGCTTCTATTTACATCAAAGATTGCCTTCAAAATTGCATGGAAGTTCCTCTAACCTTGTACTATTCTCAATATAATTTTTCCTAGAAGACAGAGGCTGTAAATTTGACTCAATACTAGGAATTATTATCTACAGTTGTAGTGCACTTTCATCAACAGTCAAGATGTCATCCATTTACTATGTGAGTGGAACAACTACCTTTTAAAAAAAACCCAAAAAACAAAACAAAACAGAAATCCTCCACAAAGAACTACAAAAAATGAATTTCCTTTTGATTAGTCTGTCACTTCTGAAAAGGCATTTAATCATTATCAAAGTGTGTCAAGTGGTAATCTCAGATGTGGCAATCAAGTGCAGGCACAACTTTGATGCAGCAACTCAAACACACAGCAAAATGCCTTTCTGGAGTTAGTCCCAACAATTAAAATCTTCAGCCTTTTGCAAGAGCTGAACTGCTGTGTAAGATCAGAAGGATACAAAGACTCAGCTGAAAATGCACTTGAGATCTCCAGTGAGCTTCCTCAGGTTTCACATGGAGTCAGGACTGTGCAGCCTTTGGTTTTGGTGGGAGCACTGCACCAAAACTTGCCATAGTAGAGCCTCTATTACTGCTTCTCTCTCAGAGTGGGCATGAAACAATGCTTCAGACTGACTGCTGGGACTTCTCCCATCTCTGGAGTCTTATCAATATTGAGAAAATGTTGACAATTTGATAATGAACCATTATCATTTGGGAAAAATGAGAGAGAAATTGAAAGCAAACATCTGCTAAATAGAATTAAACACATTCTCTCATCACATATTACACATGCTCAAATCACATCTGCAGGTCTGCTGCTCAGCATACACACATCATGGATTACAAAACATTTTTCTCCTTTTATATCAGCGTTTATTCTGATGCAACTCTGATAACTGCTCCAAAATTACTTGTTTACCAGCCACTGCAGTACTTCATCAGGTGCATGCAAAAATCCGAACATCCTGGCACTTGATGCCTTCACATCTTTTACCCTCAAAATCCTTCCCCCTCCCTGCAGTGCTCACCTAATGACTTTTGTTTACAACTCCAGCACCAAGTCCTCCCCCTAAGTAGGCCAAGATGTTGAGCATAATGAGCCATACTTCGTGACTGTGGAAATTCTGTCATCTTATTCATACCACACCTACTAAAATCAGTCTTCAACAGTGTATGAGGACACAAGAATAGGCATTTGTTGAAAAGACTTTAAAGTATCTATTTTTGCACCCGAACATCACATCAAATTCTTTCATACAAAAAAGATTTGGTTTTGTAGTCCTTTTCTAAGTTATGTTATCAGCATTATCTGCTAGTTAAGTAGAAAAGGGCTATGTAACTTTTCAAGTGGCTGCTTTTTGCCAATCAATGTAGTCAGTGAGGTTTAAGTTACTTTATTTATGGAACTATCAGAAGTATCCACTCACTTCTTTAAGAAGTCCTTAAAAATCCCTCACATAAACAAGTAACAGACAGCAGCAAATTTACAATTTTTTGCCTCCCTTTTATTCCAGAGGTAACCTACCTGATAATAAGCTTCCATTAAATGTTAATAAAACAAAGGTTATGTAATTCACTATCCAGCAAGGACTAAGCAGGATAAATCCAGATACTAATGATGGTTTGTTTGGGATTAATGGTAAGCGTTGGATTAGTTGAGGGTTTCTTCGTATCTGCATTTCCCAGCTCACAACAAAAACTCCAACAGCAAAAGGCTAGTGCCACCTTTGGATGAAAATTCGTATTAGATCCTTCAGTCAATCTGATTTTCTGTTCTGCTATTTGATTAGATACTTTGTCATGCCTTCAGAAAGTTAAGTAAGATTTAATCAGGAAGTTGTTTTTTCCTTCTCTTATACCTCCCTTCTTCCTTTTTTCTCCCACACAGCTTCAACTTTTAAGCAACAGAGAAAGAGCTCTTCCCTATTCTCTGTGCTCATATTATAGCTCATATCTTCGGAGTTTATTCTTGGAAATGTATCAGAAAGTCTATTAATTGCCATGATGCTTGATTAAAGCCCATTTGTAAGAAATTTCCACAAAATTGTTAAGCATTTGCGGGAGAAAAAAAAAATCAGTGAAACTTTTAACTTAAGTTTAGCTAAAGGTTTACATAACTTTGATTCTTATTTTGGTACTTCACCCATTTCCAGACTTATCCTTATTTTACCTTGCTTCAGATAGCCAGAAATATCCTCATCAGTCATCAGATCTACAGCACCTCATTCATCTAACTAAGAAAGGACTGCTTCATTTTGAAAGGCTGCATCCAAATGTGGTGCACAGGCTCTGGCTGAAACGGAGTTCACTTTCTTCACAGGGGACCATGTCCTGCTGTGTTCTGAGTTTGTGACTAGAACAGGGTTACTTAACACACCCGTGGTTTCGGCTACTGCTGAACAGTGCTTGCACAACATCAAAGCTTTCTTGTCTGTCACTCTGCGGGTGGGCAAGGATTTGGGAGGGAACACAGGCAGGACAGCTGACACAAACTGGCCAAAGGGGTATTCCATACCATGGATCTTCATGCTTAGAGGTAAAAATCTTGGGGCAGGGGATAGAACATTGTCCAGCATTGCCATTGCTCAGAGTCTGACTGGACATTGCTCTGATCATGAAAGATGCCAAGTGCAGCACTTTCCCTCTGCCCTCTTTCCTTCACTTTTAAACTGTCTTTACCTTGACCGAGGCACTTTCTTGCTTTTGTTCTCTCTATTGTGTCCTTCACCCCACTGCAGGTGTGAGCAAGCAGCTGTGTAGGTGCTTAACTGCTGGCTTAGCCCACCACACCAGGGTTTGCAGAACTTGTGTCTCTGCAATAGGCACATGGAAGCATCCAGCATCTTATTCCTTAAGGCAAAATAGTATAGGATCACTGACAATCAAATCTACAGTCATCTTTGGTATTAACAAAAAGTGGAGACTGTAAGGAAAAATCCCAGAGGGGCAAACGATACCATTTACTAATTGGCTTTGGTTTTCCATCTCTGTGTGGGTTTTATAATTACATGTAAGCTTTATTTGATTTCAAGGGCTCTCCATTTATTTCTAATAGTAGTACTTTCCAGTTTTTATTGGATGATCCCCTGGAGACCTTGTAGTAGGAAAAAAAAATGTGATCAACCAAAAACTTTACTTCCTATGTTCAGGCATACTTCTACAGCAACATGAAACAGATGCCATTTAATCTACCACACACAAATACAACTGACAACTTGAGAAAGACTGTCTGGAGTGAGTCAAATCAAAAGAAGGGACTTTTCTTGATGATTTCCCAGTGCAGCCAATTAAGTCCACTCCCTGCACACCATGTGGCCTTGTTTTTCAATTTTTCATGATTTCTTGCTCCTTAACAATTCCCCTTATCCCCTTAGGGGTGAAAGGACAAGTGTTTGCTTTCAACTGAGGAAATGCTCTGACATCAATGCCTCTCTGTGGCCATCCTATTTCTAAAGCTTCTGATTGCAAAGCTGACTTCTTTTGGTCTGAGCAAGTACCTCCTACACTTAAAGAGAAAATTCAGGATCGTCTCAAAAAAAATTACACTCATCACATATCAACACGTAATTGAAGTGATATCACTATCACCATGTGAGTCACAACACAACCATTTATTGGACAAAAGGCTCATGTTTCTAGTTTTTTCATATGCCCCTACCCCTAATGCCTGAGTGCCTGTACCTCACTTACCACTTGAGTCAAGGTCAGGTGAATAAAAGAATGGTGTATGTCAGAAGATTCCTGAACTCAACAATACCAAAGAGAAACATCAGTATTGTGAAAGATACAAGTGATTGCAGATAAACGTATTTCACGGTTTAATAACACAGTAGACAATACAACTCTAAATAGTCAGTTAAGGCACACTGTAATAAAAATTTAGGGACACAAGTGCAAGTTGACTCCTTATGTGTGAGGCTGTAAGTACCAGCTGAAACAAAGAAAACACCTTTCACTTGCAATGCTATCAGAAATCCCATGTTGCCCAAAACTTCAGCACTAACCCCTGACTTCCAGTGCTTTGTTCTAACAGCTTACCCAGCCAGGCCCTCCCCATGTTCCTCCTCCAGAGCAGACAGTGCCTTGCAGTGCTCAGCTCAACAAAAGCAACAAGAAAGTCACGACTGACACCATGAAGATGTTTGTTCCACATATGGTTGCAGCTCACACTTCATTAGTGCCTGCTCCTAAACGACAAGTTTATCTGCTGCTTTAATGCTAGCTGGCTCACGCCTGCCTAACCATATTGCAGGCAACACAACTAACCCAACAGCACTTTGGTTCCTAGAAATTCCACATTCCATGTAATTTACTTATCTGATGAAAGTTGATATGCTGGCAAAACCCTTTCAAAGGCATCCATGGCAAATAGGATGTCTCGTGAGCTCTGTAACATTGCTAATCAACCACTAATGGCCAACACCACTGGATGTTTACACAAGCCTGTAAGTTGCCCTCCCACTCACCAGGTCAGTGGGCTCAAAGGGACACTCTCAGGGTGGGCAGTCACAGGCCTCCCACAGGCAGAACACCCTGGGAACTTGGGTATTTTTTTCCTACTATAATTTATTGCCAGTTACCACCAACTTCTGATTGCTCATCTGAGTGCTGGGGGGTGGGTGGAAAAGCATAAACACTTTCACGAACAGCTCTCCTCCCCTTTCTAATCTCAGCTTCTGATGGGTCAAAGACCAGTTACAGTCAGCTCGTCCCACAGCCCTGCTGCGGCAGTGAATGAGGCAGGTGGTTGGGATTGCATGGTAACAGTCTCAACTGCTGCTCTTTCCGTCTTGCTGGTTTTCCAGTGCCACTCCACGACTTTATGTTTCCAACTCAGTGTGCCCAGTCACTGTTACTTAGACGGCTCCTCCCTCTGATGTGAGGTGCCCATGGCCACCATCCCTCAAAGGATCCCTCCTTTGGTGTGGGTCACCTTCCAAGAGCAGTCACCCTTTCAGCATGGTGCCTCTGGCCCCTTGCAGCTGCTATTCCTGCTCAAAGGCACCAGTGCTGATGGCCACGGGCTGCCCTCACCACGGGGTGCCCATTGCAGTCAGCAGCACCACGGGACAGGCGATGGCACCTGCCAGGCAGGGCAGCCCGCAGCCCCCACTGCCCACACACAGCACATGGCCATGCAGCGACCAGCTGCTCTGCATCACACAGCTTAAAAGTGTTAGAGACAAACTATTTAAGAAAAAAAAAAAAAAAAGCAATCTCAGCCTACCCTTGCTCTTACACCACTAGATAAGTCAAAATATTGAAATAATATTAAAGTAGAACAGTACTAATACTTTAGCAGTCTTTGACATGAAATTGTGGAAAATCCTCTCATGATTTACTTTGGATTTGTTTATCTGTTCTAGATTCGGGGTATTTTTTCCCCCTGCAGATTTCCATTTGTTTTAGCATATATACCAAAACTGGGCTGGTATTGCTATGCAAATTCTTTCATTCAAATTTCTTTTTATAGTAGCTTTTGTTTCAAAGGCTTGCATAACTAGCTAAGGAACTCATGCTTTAAAAATATACATATTGAAAACAAATTAACATTTTCTGCAGGAAGTTTCAAATAACTGTACAAAGGGAAGTTAAAACGGAAAAAATCAATTATCCTTTTAACTGGGATATCAGAAGTGAGACTTTTTAAGTTACTTGAAGGTTATAATGGACTTGAGTTTGTTCAGACACAGAATGCAATTTCAGAAACAAATGTTTCCTTGGTTCCAATAATATATTTCCTGAAAAGAGACTTTATTCGGACCAGACACACAAACATCCTGCTCTTCCAAAGAAGTTTCCTTAATGTCCACAGTGAACTGTATCATCAGTGTCCTTTGGCTTTCAAATCTCCAGCCTCAAACCACCACTGAGACACAACACGTGCCCTGCAGCCACAAGTGCAGACTTTGAGCAATGGTACTGCATGTCCTAGAGCACAGAACCTGGAACTGGGCAGGAGAACGTGGCAGGCAAGACATCACACAAACACATGGCATAGACACATGAGTTGGGTTTGTAGGACAAAGGATTGGTCTTCACTAACATTAGCTATACCAGTTTTGATTTCTGGGCAACTTGTATCACAAACTCTGCCTTTTCTTCTTTTTTGGTTTGGGGTTTTTTGGTTTTTTGGGTTGGGTTGTTTTTTTTTTTTTTTTGTAATCAAAATGGCTTGCACTTACAGTCACTTATATTGGGAATTCTTTTCAAACACAGAGGAGGTGTTTGCACTGAAATTCTTTGCTTACTTACATCTGACCATTGCAGGAAAATGTACTTTTCATCTCTGAACTGCAATGTGTCCTACCATGTTCTTTTAATGATGTAGCTAGTAGTAACTAGCCAAGAGGTTCTGAAGTTAGTTATTGCTACAGCTTCTGGATACGATGAAAAGCAGTCAAAAGTATCCTGAACCTCCCTGATATTCTACCATTCAAGACAGCATTATTATCTTCCAGAATGCAATATTCTGAAAAGACAGTTCTGCCCATCAAATTTCACCAAGTCATGGAAAGTTAGGCATTTTTTATTCGTAAAAGAATAGAACCAAGGAAAAAACTTCATGCTTCAAACACTGACTGACAGTCTTTGTGACTGCCAGAAATTTTATGACTGTATTATTGAAACGTTTATTCCATTAATTCCACTAATTTAATCAGACAGTAAAGTACAAGAACAAGCAGCAATGCAGAGGCAGACAATTTCTATTAGCCTAATATCCCATTTCTTGACTGAAGCATTCAAATCAAGGGCAGCTTTGCCTCATACAGGCATCCACTCATCCCCAAACAACAGCAACTCCTCTCTCAATAAACAGTCAATACGCCACAAGTGTCAAGAGAAAACCCCCTAGCTTTCTGAGCTACTGAGACTCTACATCCTGATTTAGGCTTGATTTCAGAACTGGCATTGGCACAAGCTGAAAAGACTAGAAAAGCAGAAACAACAAAGCATTGAGTTGACTACAAGAGTTCAGAGAAAAAACGAAGAATAAAAAGCAGAGCAGCTGAATGTCCCAAAGGAATCAATGAGGTGTCTGAAAGAGCCAGAATGTATGACACTGTAAACTGGAGTAAGAAATTCAAGTATGCTGCTTTAATGTACTCTTCTCTCAAGCTTAGTCTTCCTAACTAAAATTAAAAAGGGCATTTGAGACAACCATCCATCCACTGTATCCATGAATAAACAGAGACTCCTAAGGGGAAGAAATACACAGAGAACTCTAGAGATGTGGTGCAGAAACCCAGATGATACCAAGGGAAGGTCTCAGCTTTTCGTGCTCTGGATCACATCCTCCACTTTCCATAGGCAGCAAGGGATCCCCAGGCTTCTATTCACCTATGTGATATACCTGGTGTTAATAAAAGAGTAAGTGCTCTTCTATCCGCACATGGTAGCAGAGAGTAGAAGACTTCTACCCATCCAACAAAAAGTCCAGAGGAGGTAGTTATTATAAAGCAAAGTATTATAAACATACATCACAAATAGACTGAAGCTGACAATCAAGAAAGTAATTCTTAAGTATATGCCACAGGAGTATAATTAAGACAGCCAAGCAGGAATCTGCCTGTCTTCACCACTTCCATCTTTCCCCCTTGTCCTCCCTGAAGCATACCGTTTTATCAGCACAGATAGATGCCCAGACAGACTAGATATTAGAGGTGCCTTGCTACTAAATTTCAGCTGCTTGCATAGAGACACAAGTTGCTTACCAACCCCAGGGCTACAATTTGTTAGACAATAAAAAAAAGAAACCTTGGAGTCAAAGCCAAGCAGTTGACTTGACAGTTTTCAAAATAATGTAAATAATCCTATATTTCAGGAGTTCTCATCAGTCACACAAAAGAAGCCAAAGCTCTGTGCAATAAGCAGTGTGTGGCACTGCTAGAAGAGAGATTTTACACTTGTACATACATCAGTAGGCAGCAGATTTTCTAAGAGTAATACCCTATTCAGAGATTTCTCTGCATCTGCCCTCTCAGAGCCACAATACACAGAAGATGTGGCAGAGCACTTGCAATCAGAAATCAAAGCTTACAGAAGTATACACTTAGGAAATTAGCACCATTTTAAACACTATTTCAGAAAGCTCACGGAATTTTAAAAAAGGCAGTATCATAATGAAGTCATTTCACATTAGGAAGATTTTTCAGGATTTAGCAGCCCAACTATAAAAATTCCCTCTGGTTCTGGATTTCATACGATTACATTGCATATGATTGAACTATCTAATGAATAGGTAAGTGGCAGAATTGTATAATCAATATAATGAAATAAAAAACAGAAGTAAATATCAGTTAGTCGAACAAGTTACACAAAGCTGTGTATTCAAAATCATACAGACCAACACTTTGACCAGTGATGGTGGAGCATGCATATATTAAAACTTTATGAATAGACGAGAAATAAGAGTCTTGTAACTACTGCTTGTTGGTGTCAATCCAGTACCAGTTAGAGCGGAAGTTTCCAAGAATACCTATGATTTGCCTTCAGTGCTCTTCTCATCTGTATCATCAATACCAAGCCTCATTTTTGCTTCTCTGACCATGAGACTCTACAAAATTTACATTTGTAACCTGGTGGCCCTAACCCTGCCCTTAGCCATAACCTGAACTATGACTCAAATAAATCACCCAGCACAGAACACTTCACAAGCAACTTGCAGCCATCAAACCTAGACCTGTAGACTCTGCTGTGTGAGCAATGAATTTAATTCTTTATGATGCTGTTCAGAATCCTAACTTAATCTCATCCTGGAAAAAAACATACACCATTATTTTCTTCTGACATTACAGGCTTGCAGAAGCTGAAAAATTAGCCATTAAAACTTTCCAAAGCTTAAACTCATGCTTAATTCACAAGACATCCATAACCCTCTCAAGCAAAGCAGAACATTTCCCCAGAAAAGTCATCAAAGTTTTGGTTATTTCTCCTTCCTTCCACGCTGCCTAAAGTTTTTTCTTAACTCCATCCATACTGTATTTCCAAACCAGGAATACCAAGGCAGATATCCTTTGCCAGTCTCAAAGAAATGCCCAACTTTAAAGGAAATGTATTACCCTCTAACTAAAGGAGTTGTTTTAGAACCACTTCAGCATTGTTAGCATTCTGACAAGCAAAGGAAAATTCCATTTGCAGATCAAAAAACAACTGTATAATTTGGAAGCTATTTGTTTGTTAGAAAACAATCAGCAGAACAGTCCCGCAAATGTAGGAGTAAAATCACCAAAGCACTCAAGTGTTGTACTCTTAGGTATGTAACTATTGACTTATATATATAGCTCATACAATGCAGTCTCTACCTGTTCTTAAAATCATGCATACACGCATTAGAAATACAATCTTCAACTTGTATTTAAAAAAAAAGTAAATTACCCATGTCCACACATGAGCTGAAAGGCTCTTATTTTTATTTGTCTATAGCAGCAAGGCTACTACTCAAATGGTCAAAATGTTCAGTCTTTCCAACAGGCTCCTTGAACACAGAGCTATGATTTCCCTCACTGGATATTCTAGTACCTAAAACACCAGTAGTCTGGTTTTTTTTTTAAGCTGGCTTTCTGCATGAAGCTGTCAGTTATGACATAAAACTTGTGTACATGTGAAATTAGGACCATACATTGTAACTGGCCAAAGGCAGTGCACTATATTGAAGGAAATAAAATGAGCAATAAGTAATGGCACAACTTTGTTGCTCTTCGTAATAATTAGGTTGCTCAAACAGTTAGACAAAACTACACAGAATGGACAATTAGGTGCAGTTTTGCAGGATGAGACTGCCATGCAGGCATTTTACAGCTACTCAGCTTGGAAGGTAGGGGCTACATACATGCTAACTTTTTCCAGTTGAACATTTCTTTTTCTTTTTGCCTCTCCATACAAGAACCAAAAGCATTTTACATAAGGAAAAATATTAACAGTCCAACCAACAAAGCAGTAGCCTATGGGCTACTCAAATCACTTTTTAAAAATTCAAGTACTAAAAAAAAAACAACACCAAAAGTAAATAAAATCATGTTGCACACAACAAAAGTAGTATTTTGACACTCCTGGAAGAGAAATCAGAACTATGAAAAGCCACTACTGAATTTGTACAATAAACACAATGTTAACTATTCAAGTCATTAGTACACAGAAACACAAAAGCTGTGCTGAAAAACTGTTACCATCAACTCCAAAAGGAAGCAGATTAGAATCATGGTTTGCAATATCAGAGTGTTTTTTGACTGCAACAGAAACTAAATTTAGACCCAGTTACATAAAAAATACTAATAGCCTTAACACTTTTAATCAGCATAAGAGGTTTAGAGATACACAAATGATTTAAAGTCTGTTGACTAGTTTTATACTGCTTTTGCAATATTGTGCATTAGTAAAATCAGGGAGATTATGAAAGAAATACTAAAGCATAATAAAATTACGTAAAACATGAAAAGCAGGCTATACAGAGTGACTCCAAACACTGATACTAAGAGAAATTTTACCAGTGTGTCAAAAGCATAACTTCTCTCTAGATTCTTGCAGCATGGAGGTTAATCTAACCAGGTAATCCAACCCAAGTACTTGGTAGGTTCAGAAAATAGGTTGGACTCTTTATAAATGCAGTATTAACTTGTGTGATCCTACAAAGGGCAAAGAATAAAACGCTTACTATCTTCATACTGTTGCACACTGTTGATCCATGACTAGCACAACAGCACAAAGCAATCTGGCAGCCTTTCAAATGCCGAGTCTGGCACGGTGACGGGCAATATGCTCCGCCAGCTGTGCAACTCCTTCAGGAGCTGCAAAACGGCAGAAAAAGTAATTCCCTGATGATTTTTCAGGGCAGTTCATTACTATGTCTTGCAGAGCACCTGCCAATAATTTATCAAGTATTGATTACATCATGCTCATGGTTTTTCTCTCCATGAAAGTTAAACAAGTTCTCTGAAAACAACCGAAGATACAGTATTGTCCTAATAGAAATAATTATTTGGATAAGCTATACCTGTTGCCCCAGACATGTGGTAAAAGTACAAAATGAGTGGCAATGTTATCACACCATTGTGATAACACACACTTCAATCTCACACTTTTTAATATGTAATCCACACCATGAAAACATTTTCAGGTTCCCATCTTGAAGCATATGCGACAGGTTAGTTAGGTAAATGTGAGGAACCTTTTTCCTTTGCTGACCATTTTTTTTTTATTTGACCAGTTCATTGCAGTGGCATCAGAAAGCATTCCTTAAAAGCCTGTTTGTATCACTGCATCCTAAGCAGACACAGAAGTTAAATGGCTGACAGTCCTACTAAGTTTTAGTGATGATTAAGTTCAATCTGCATTCTATTTTTCCCTTTCAGGGATCTTTCAAAGTCCTCTTGTACAATTTTTCTACAAAATTTGAGTGTTAACGCTGATAAAGACACCTACCTGCTTCAGAATTATTTCTGAGAAACTTTGGTAACAACAGCTGAGATGAGCACGCCATAAAACTTACACAGATGGACTTAAAAGAATAAAAACACCACACTTTGAAGCAACTACTGTAAAATAAGGTACACCGGAAAATAAGGTATGATACCTGGTCAGTCTCATTTTTGCTCTTTCTACAAAAATATAAACAGATGGAGAGGAAGCAGTAGGCTCTCCAGAATAGATTAACTGCAATGGTTTTACATAAAACTACAACCTTAACCTCAATAAAAGGTTATCTTTCAACCTCTAAGCTATTAATAATTTTTTTTCTTTGCTAGAACTCAGTGATCTAAACTGCCTCACTCCAAATTAGAGTCCTTGTTCTGATTTACAGAGGTGCAAATGACTGTGCTGTGTATCACAATGCTGTGGTTCAGAACTGATGAGACAACTTAAACGAGACTTCTCACAAAGCAAATGAGAAAAGTGACAACTTTAAGAAGGTATCAGTGAAACCACCAGCTTGAGAAATCGATCACTCCAAGAGCTGTTGCTAAACAACTGTGTTGCTAAGAGTTTATTCTTCACACCTATATGTTCCTATAAACTAATTAGCCACAAAGGAAAAAATAATTTTGGTTGCATCTAAAAATAAAAACCTTCAACATTCTGGAGATGGAATTTTTATTTACTTGCAAAAGTTATGACATTTTTATTGACATTAAATGTTATGCTTTGTTTTCTACATCTTGAGTACCAGCAAGGGCATGGTAGCCACTGCTACATAAGAAAACTAACTCTCTCCATTGGTTCCCCATGTAATTTTCCAGAGTCAGTTTTACAAAAATTGGTATCAGCCTTGGGCCAAGTTCAACAGAAAGCTTGTGTTTTTAACTGAAATGACCACAACCACAAATTTCTTTAGAATCATTTGTCAAAAACAGCTTTTAGAGAAGTTTTTATCACTTCAGAAAGCTGCATTGAAAATGAAAAATATTTAAGAAAAGCCTACACAACTGAAATAATGTATTTGGTCATTACCAAAATTGGTGACTGCCAGATTGCAGTTACAAACTATACTTTCTGGCAGATGCTTAGCTCATTATCATTCAGCGGTTGAATCACAGATCCAGCTTGCATCACCTAAGAGGATTATGCAACAACAGGCAGGTTTTTACAGCTTAAACTTCATATAGCAAACTTGCTTCTTCTAATGTTTAGAGTTTGTATGGATCCTTCTTTTTCAGGAAAAAAGTAGCAGGGCTTACTGGAAGTTCTACTACAAAATGCAGGAGTGAGATTGTTTTTTGGATTTTTTACTTCCTACCACAGTGGTAATACATAACCTATCAAAGACAGTAAAATTTGAAGTTCAGTGCATGAAACAATCTTGTCCTCCCATACATTTGAAACCATATTCCTCTTCTACCACTGTGAGGACCTGTTACTGAGCTCAAGGGAAGAATCAGTTCACTTACCACTGAACTGCAACCATTCCTCAGAGTTCCTCTGCCAGAAAACACTAAGACACCCTTTACAACACAAAATTAAGAATTTTATTATCGTAATTAATGTAGTCAATCTGAAACAACATGCTCTTTCATTCCTCAGTTAATACTGGTCAAGCAGTGTGATGTACATACATTAACAGTTCACAACACATACTGCTTATCATGCCATTTTAGACCATCCAAACCATTAAATGAAATATTTGACCCTTCCAGTACCCTTCTTGGAAACGAGTTTCCAGAAAGCTTGTGTTGTTATAATGGAGGCTTTCAAATTCACTGGGGAAAAAAAAAAAAAAAAAACACTCTTAAAAGATGAATACTGTTCACTTCAATATTGGCTAACTACCCCGGTTCTGTATTTGGAGGAAGCCACACAACAAGACTCCCAAAATAAATGCTGGTGATGCAGGATGGACATGATCTTGCAATGTGCTCTTGTAGCCCAGAGAGCCAATTGTATCCTGGGCTGCATCCAAAGCAGCATGGGCAGCAGGGTGAGGGAGGTGATTCTGCCCTCTGCCTCCACACTGGTGAGACCCCACCTGCTGTGCTGCATGCACCTCTGGGCTCCTCGGCACAGGAAGGACATGGACCTGTTGGAGCAACTGCAAAGGAGCACCATGAACATGATCAGGGGGCTGGAGCACTTCTCCCACGAAGGCAGGCTGAGAGAGTTGGGGTGGTCTAGCCTGGAAAAGAGAAAGCTCTGGGGAAACCTTATAGGACCTTCCAGTACTTAAAACGGTCCTACAGGAGAGCTGGACAGAGACATTTTACATGGGCATGTAGTGACAGGACAAGGGGGAATGGCTTTAAACTGAAAGAGAGTAGGTTTAGGATAGATACTAGGAAGAAATTCTTCACTATGAGTGAGGGTGATGTACTGGCATGGGTCACCCAGAGAAGCTGTAGATGGCTCATCTCTGGAAGTGCTCAAGGCCAGGCTGGATGGGGCTTTGAGCAAATTGGTCTAGTGAAAGGTGTCCCTGCCTGTGGTAGGGTGCTGAAACAAGATGATCTTTAAGGCCCCTTCCAATCCAAACCATTCTATGATTCTATGAAATTTTGATCTTTATATTGTATCTCTTAGCCAATCAAAAAGGGTCTCAAGAGAAGGTAAGATTTAATACTGTTTAAACTATTTTTTAAAATGTCAACAGGCAAATTTATAGATTCTTTTGATCTAGTTTCATTATCCCATTTTGAACTACCATTGATTTCTTACAGTTTTCAGACCAAGAGCTAAAATTCTGTTTACTAGATACATTTCTTTATCAGATTTGACTGTGAGATCATCTTCCCCAGCACTTCCTTTTCAAAATTATGAAAGTATCTCTAAAAGCCATGAAACAGAATATCATGCAACATTCAGATCCTTGCAGTAAGATTACTTTTGACTCAAAAAATTTTAGTAGTTTTCATGGTTTAGGAATGGTATTCTCCCATTTAGCATTCCCACCAAAACATTCCAAATCATGTGCTACTTGTCCATTCCTCCCTTCCCCTCTCCCTCCCCTGCTGGGGCTGAAGAGAATTGAGTCACAAAAAGTGGAGATCATGGGTTGAGATAAGAACAATTTACCAGAAACAGCAATGAAATAAGAAGATAAGAACAGTCACAGCAACAATATTAATAACAGAAGTGTAAAAGGGAGGTGAGTGATTCCCATGAGAATGCTAACCCCTGCACCAAAGGGAGCCCAACAATACCCAACCACCGCCAGGAAGGGACCCCTTCCCCATTCTTGGGAAATGACCTGAGGTGGCACAGAATAATGCCTGGGTCCTGGCCTTGCCCATCCTGGCTGCTGCAAAAATAAACATTGTCCTGACCAGAACCAGGTTTAAGTGTTTTCCCCAGGCAATACACTACCCTTTCCTACCTAAAGTATTAATACACGTCATGACTTACCAAAGAAATCTTGATTCTGTACAAAACAAGTGGTTTAGGGTACAACCATCTACAATAATTATTTAGATTGGAGGGTGGGAGGGAGGGTGTCTCTGCTAATGAATAGCATTTGACCCCAATTAAAAGCTAGTAGAGATATGGGAAAATCCCTACCTTTCCAAGCAAGTTGTACCAGCAAGTAGACCTCAAATGCTCTCACAAGACTGTTACTCTGACAGAATGCTGGGGATCCTACCTTTCCATTAACACTGTATTTTGAGAAGTGGATCTGGTTACATCTAAATATTGCTGAAAGATGGAGATTTTCAGCTTCACTTCACCTCTAGCACATACTGTCAAAGTAAAATGATTAAAAATGAAGCTGTCACAAACAATGTTATTTAACTCAGGGTAAAGCTATGCTTTGATAATAAAAACAGTATGATAATTAAGAATTACTTTTTTTATCATTAGAGCTCTGCTTCTGCATTCCCTAATCTTTTGAAACACGTCTTCACATTCTACCACATAGGTATGGGAAGAAGAGACTGCAAAATCTAGGATTTACCCACAAGTACTACAGACTTTGGGGATAGAAGAAGGCAAGTTTCCACCTTTCCTGTGTCTCCACATACCCGTGGCTCCTCTTATCTGAGGAATCTGAACTATTCAGGAGCCTTGGAAGGAAATATTTTTAACTGGTGAACACCAAATCTAGGTTTGAAGTTGATGTTCTTACCCTCAGGAGCAACAGAGCACAGAGTAAGAAACGGTACTCCTTGTCACATTTTTTAGTGCTAATGAAGAAAATGTAGAAGTCAAAAGTACAACTTACGGACCATGGCAGCACTGACATTTTGTGAAGGTAACGGGAAATTAATCTTTTAGTTCAGATACAAACAAGAACCAGAGTAGTAACTCTGAAATTTATACAGAGAAGTTCAATTACTGTCTAAAGCAAAGCACAGTTAAGAACGTATCAGGGAACTGACAGCAGAGTAGGCAAAATTAATGGGCATTTGCTTCAGTTGCACCCTGCTTACAAGTACTGAATGCACAGCTGAGGAGCACACCTGCCCAACAGCACCAGGGCAGCCTCTGATATGTTTTCTACAAATGTCCAGAACTCCAGTCCCAGCATTCAGTTGATTACTGTCACCTTGCATGTCAGCTTTCTGGGTCTGAATTCACACTTCAGCCACACATGCTGAACAGACTAAAATAAGAAGTCAGCTGTTTTGCTTATGGTTGAGCCTTTTCTTCAGTGATGGCACTAATTTCTCTGTCAGCCCACACTAGAATTAAGTGACTGATAACCCTAAAATTTTGTTGATCTTAGCTGAATTTGTATCAGTAGGTTAGAAAAACAAACAAAACTGACAGAAAGGTTTATGATCACACTGTGTCTTTATCCTTTTCTTAAAAACAGCGCTATTTTTAGTTTGACTTCCTAATGGGTTTTTTCTTTATTATATATTCCATGCAAGTGTACGTGATCCCTTCCCATCCTAAGCCCTCAAGGTAAAAGTCCTAAGGCCGATTTGATTATGTACAAAGTAACTCACTTTATAAAAGTTCATTAGCAACAATAGTAATACAATAGTATTCAGCAACAAGTATTCAGCATCATATAGCTTTACAAAGCACTGCTACAAAACCAGAGCATTTCTATGAAGCTCTGGCTGTCAATATAAAGGAAATATACATTTTTCTAGACTGTTAAGAAAAAAACCCACAACGGTGAGCCATCTAGTTATCCCTAGATTTTCTTTATGTAAGAAAATACATTCTCACTCAGCATTACATTTTTAAGTATTTTACATTTCTAGTACATATTTCTATCAGATGTTTAACATGGTCTTCACTTTTAAGTAACTATTGTAAACAGAATAGTCTGTTGATCAGATAAAAAATTTTTGTTGAGAATGAATTGCAAAGTAAATTATCTTTCCATGGATAGCCCACAGGGCTATTTTTTGCCACTTTTTCAAAAGATTTTATTTAAGCACACACACAAAGAGCATATATTACATTGCTGGTTTATGTAAAAAGCAAACAACCCTCCACTGCCAAAGGTGATGTTTCACACATAGGGGAGAAAAGGATCAAATAAACTCGAGAGGCCATTTGTTTGCATAAGTTAATTTCTGAGAAATTAATGAACTCAAAACTGTGCTTATCCTCACATAAAAATAAGGTCAATTCCTAGCATCAGCAGCTACAATAAGTCTCACTGTCAACTAGAACAGAACAGGGCACAAAATCATTAAATACATCACATGAACTCCGATTTCAAGAGAAAAGATCTTCCTGAACTTGGCTCATGGCACTCTGAACAAACAGCAGTGCATGAATAAAGGCTTTAGACTTTGAAAAGTAATAAAATCAGAACTCAGAAAAGGTTTTATAATTGGCATAATTTTGCAAGAGCTAGGAGTTACAAATTTTTTAAGTTTGTGCACAAGTTACTCTGAAGCACAATTGCTGCATTTTAAACTGCCTGAATATATCATCCAATCTTCTTAGAGCACCCAAGTAAAGTTTTTATCCTGCAGATTAATACTTTCATATAGGATATGAAATGCTGTTTCAGAACAATCAGTAAGATGGAACAGATACAGCATTAAGATGCAGCCAGATTAACACTGGGGAAAGTGGGCTACTAATAATGTACTTCAACCAACCTCAGTTTAAAAACAAAAGAAGGAAATATTTGAGACTGTTCTCCAAATCAAACTTATTTTAAAAAACCCCAAACAACTGAAACCAGAAACAACCACACAGAAACCAAAATGAACAAAACCAAAGAAACCAAAGTTCTTTACCCAATCTTATTTTAGAGCAAAAGAATGACTTTTACATGTTTCATACTCTTTGGCAGAAATCTGTGAAGAAATCTGTGAAACCAAAACATACCCTGACAAACTGAACCTTTCCTGAGAACTGTTCATATTCATAAACTCATTTATAATGTGTTATGTGGGAGATGCCAAGTTGTAACAGTTTAAGAGTAAACTACATGGAATGTACCAACAGATTTATGAACAACAGTAGCAGTTACTTACACGTTCAGGGCAGCTAATTGCTCTTTATGAATTAGGTTTCCCTGTATAAATTAGAAAACTACAAAAAAATCAGAACTGGGAAAAACCTCAACTGTCTGTAAAAGTTCAAATGAAAACACCTTTGCAGCACTTTCCTTAGACAATAGCATATTGCTCGTATAAAAGGTCTCTTATCCTATAGAAGTCCGGGCAGAGACAGCCTTCCAATCCAATGCGCCCTGTTTCAGTCTGAAACAAAAGACATGTTTCAATCTATTATCTTTATACCAATGAGAAAATTATTTTATTTTAAAATAATATTTTAACTCATTCTTAAAATAATATATATAATTTTATAATATTATTTGCCAAAGAGATTAAGACAAAGAAGACCTACCCTGCGGACAGCCACCAGATTGTTGCACACAAGCACTCCTCCGACAAATTCAGCTTGTATACCTTCTCGCAAAAGAACCTGCTTGAAGTCAGACAGTCTTGGCTCATTCATAAACACAGATTGATGTCCGAGAACCTTCAAAACAACACACAGAATTTTAATACTTCTATTTAACACCTCCCATTTTTCCAAAGATCTCATTATTGCGTACACAGCAGAGTAGCCTAGACTACAGGACTCTAAATTAGAAGATTGGTTCCATTTCTGTAACGTGCAGCAATACATCTCCAGGATAGAAAGGCCTTAGAAGTTACCCACCAGGAAAAGCAAAAGTTTTTTCTTTGCTCACATATTGAAGACAAATGGAAAGCTGACAATGGAGATCCCTCTTAGCCATGCTATGCCAGGGACTGAGCTGCAGTAAGCTGTACTGCTGATCAGTACAGGGTTCAATGATGGTTGCCATGAATCTGAACAGACTTTAGAGTTGTCTCCATAGTCCTCTAGCTCCCAGAACAGACTACATTTAGGACTGTGAAACAGAGAATCTTAAAAAACAACTCTAGGATTAAAAGGTACTGTAATCATTCAACAGAAAGATAAAATAGTATCTTCTCAAATGCAAAGTATTTTAAGAGTAAGGATAAATTTTTTGAAAAGATAAATTTAATGAACTGCCAAATCGCTACTATAGCAGCAGACGTATGAATGTCAAAGATCCGTATCTCAAGTATATGAAGTATTTTCCATAGCATCAACAAAACATAATGAAATACAAAAGTGACTAACACCAACTAATTTCCCTATCTGCAAGTACTAATTACAGATATGACACACATTCATTAAGTCTTATCTTCCTAAATATATGGTACTGTATGCTAGGTACTGTTAATGGATGAGAACGATCATGCTCACTGAAAATCATAAAAGCTGAATAAATAACAGCACCAGGTTGAACAAAGAGAAACCCAAACATGAAAATCCAGTTTCATTAGACTTTCATATGAGTAAGATCACAGTATCAACATCTACACAATGGCAAAAGACAAATGAATACAGAGGTCTTCATAAAAGAAATCCAGAACAGCATCATTTCTGTACCTCATGAGGTGGCAGAGGTTCCAAAGTAGGAATAATCTCACTCTCCTCACACATCTCCTTGTCATCATCCCCGAAGAGGCTTTTCATGGCCTTCTGTTGTGCAATCACACTTGAGTCTGAAGAAGGCACATCCACTTGCATCTCTAAGTCTTCATCTTCCCTCAATTCTCCCTCTTCCAAAATAACTCCAGTATCCACTTTTGAAACCCTCATGTCCAGAACACCATCTATCCAAGCCAACTCAGCATCCTTGGCTTTACAGAACTGAAGAGAGCTGACAAGAGAATCTTTCAACCTGACCTGGGTTGCACAAAAATAAAAGTAGTATTAGTTTGATGGGAAACACAGAGTACTTACATCAAGCTTTAAAGATTAGCAGGTTTCTTTTCACTGTCTCTCCAATGTGTTTGATTAATGCATTCTTGTGGAGAGAAAGGAGGGAACTGGTATCACTAAGGCAAGAAACTTTAAAATTTAATATGTGTAATACTCATATCACAACTTAAAAGCAGCAGGGATCAAAACCTCTCTCATCTTGGCTGAAATAAAAAAAAGAACATATAGAACTGCAAACCTGAGTTACATTTACAGCAAAAGAAATAATTTACTTTTAAAAACCAGAAACCTCCCTTCCAGCCAAGTTGTTCCTCAATCTTAGCAAAGTCAGAGAAAGTTTCTGTAGATACATTTAGGTTACTGAAGAGTTCCAAATTTTATCCCTCCAAAAAAAATATAATTACTTTTATTGTAAGAAAGGATATTGTAAATGAGACTTTTAAGTGCCCTCACCCTGATTCCTCTGGGGCACTCTATGACTTTAACCCTTTAAATAAAGCTCTACTCTAAGAGACTCTTATCCACATAAGATGGTCCATGATTCCTGTGCAGTCAAAGCTGCAACCATGTGAAAGATACAACAACCAACTACCCACCCACCTGCAGCACTGCCCACTCAAAAGACACTGTGACACTGACACTTCACTCACATCTATTATTTTCAAACTCAACATCGCCACTGCACTTCTCCTGTGTCATATCCTACAGGAGAGAAATTCTCATAGCTTTAAAAAACACTACTAATGCCTCGACCACACAAACTAATTGTACACACAGGTAGTACCACCTCTCCTCCCCCAAACTGCATTCTGCCCATACAGCTCTACTACATACCAAAGTAGTACACAACTACAAAATTCCAGTACCTTACCTGGTAAATGTGAGTTTCACTTGTTGCATCCACAGTTTCATGAAGTTTGGGCATGTAAACTTTAATATCTTTTCCACCAAAAGCTCTGCAACATTCTGCAAGGTCCTGACTGGCCTCAGGTGGTCCATGGACAATGACCAATTGTCTTGGTTTCATTTGGTTAATAATTTTTTTAATTGAGTCCCCATCTGAACGTCCTTCATAATCAATGTATGTAACTCTGGCTCTAGTTTGAATTAAAAACCCAAAAATTATATGCTTTAGTTTAAAAGATTAAACCCTTGCTCCAAAATACTTCAGGAGATATTTTTAAATTATTCTACATCAGCAAAAGCTTTCAGCACAAGGTATATTGTGGATCTGTACAATACAGTTGGTCAAATATCAGCATGTGTGCGCACTTAACACTATACATTCACAAAAATTCACTTGCATAGTTATAAAAAAAAAATTAATTATCCATGAACTAGGTGTATTTGAATATGTTATCCTTTTAACAAAGCATATTTAAGTATCTATGCTAACATACTATTTTATCATTTGTTCAACCTCTTTAGTTGTCTCCATCAGACAGGGAACAAACCAAATTTCTTAAGAATGGGGAACAATAAAACTGTTCTGTGCTCCCAGAAAGGCTAGTAAAATACAACTTAGCTTGGGGGAAAAAAATAAACAAAAATCAAGTCCTTTCCCACTTTCTTAAATCCAAGCTAGCCTTTTTACCCAATTTCCACAGCACCCATGCCACTGTTCTAGCAGAATTGACAAGAACAAAGTCACTCACTTAATTTCCATGGATTCTGTTGCAGAAATACATTTGGTAGGAACATCTGATAAATCCTGGTCCATAGGCTCCTCTCCATTTGTCAAACCAGACTCTAATTTGCTTTTTTCTTCTTCTGTTGCTTGAAGTTCTGGAACTAGAAAATCCTCAGGTCTAAAGAATGAAAGGCATTTTGCTTTTTAGAGTAAAACCAAAGCGTTACCTAATATAAAAACAAACAGTGCTGACTGTTACTACTAAGATTTTTTTTTTAACTGTTATTGCCAACAATTTTACTACACTTGCCTTCGGTATTTCCTTGAACAGAGGTGATTTGGAAAACATGACCTTCCTCTCTGAAGAAAGAACTTAAATAACTTAGGCAATACTAGCAAATCGAGGATTTCTAGCAAGTATTCCTTATGCAAAGATGACAAATATCACTACATTTTGTTAGGATGAACAGTGTTTTTTCCCCTCACAAATTTAATGTTAAGTGTAATTTAAAGCAGATAAAAGTCAAGTTAAAAGAATTTTAAATCTTCTATCTCATAAGATTTCAAACAAAAAAAAAAAAAAAAGCCTGGAGTGAAAATACATCCTAAGAGGTAGGAACACAAGTCAAAGATCAGCACTCTGCAGCTTCAATCCTACCATAAGCTTCCTGTAAGACTTAGCAGTTTGAAAAGCATGTAACAGTGCTGCAAAGGAGACAAAATGGTGATTTTAATTCCTTCTAGGTTTTGATTATTTCATAGCTACTACATGTTAGCATACATTACCACCACATACTTGATAATTTCGCCATATTCATCCCATTTAATTCTTTCTTCAGGAGCTGGAAACATTGGATAAGATTTCTTCGCCTGTTTGAAGAAGCTTCCTTTCCGGCTACCTTCGCCTTTCATCATCAAATCATGTTTGGTCTTATGTAAAGTTGGCTGATCAATATCCTCTTCAGCATCACTCTCATCACTGGAATCAATATCTGCCCTGAAATGACATTCCAGAAAAACTCAGCACTTCCTTTTTCTTCAGTTTTTGTATTACATAAACACACCAGCCAGAAAATAACAGCTGACATAACACTAACCAAGGCCAAGGGCAGTTTATGTATCTGAGAAAGAGCTCACAGTCAAATGGCAGATGAAACTGGGTCTATCAGAACAACAGATTAAAGACAACCACTACTGATTCCTCAGTGCCTTCAGACAAGTCTACTGAAACTATAATTTTCATTTTTCATTTATCCCTGTAAAGAGTTGGAGCAGAATAGTCACATGGAAATCTCAACTCTGATTGTAACAGCAGAATGCAAGAAGAACAAACATACTTACTCTTTAGACTGCTCTAACTTCTTAGCTGCTTCTTTCTTTAGTTTCTCCTTTTCTAGGTATTCTTCAAGTTCTTTTCCTTCCAACTTGACACGTTTTCTCAACTACAGATAGAATTTAAATTAATGTTATTTGTGAGCAGCTGCCACAACTTTAATACTTCTCCTGCATGCTGCTGACAAGAGTATTTGTACTTAGGTACGAAGGGGAAGTATAAATTGTATGTCACATACAAGACAAGGCTACGGAAAAATGTGTGGCACCTTGGCATGGCAACATCATGGTAATGTCAACTAGTACAGCCTACTTTAAAGGAAAGCATTTCTAAAAACATTAAAATCAATTAAACTTCCAAAAACTTTCTTAAAATGCCTTTGGGAAATATCTCTCCAATAAGTGAAAGCAAATACTCTTAGATGAGCAGTGGTTTTTTACTTTTTCTATCATTAACATCAAACCAGAAGAACCTAGCCAAGTCATACTAGCTGGCAAAACAATGACAGATTTTGTTTCTTGTTTTCTGAGTACAGGTCACTTTGAATAAAATGATTTCTAGTAATAATCTAATACTGTAATTCCATGCTTTCAATCCAATCTAAAACTAAAATAAAGCTGCATCCATCAGCATTGAAATTGTGACTGCAATCACAGGGGACTTCCATAAATTAACAATGTTTACCAGGTAGAAGTAGACACAGGTGTACAGATTATTGAAAACAATTTGAAAGCATGAAAAGCAATTAATGGTCTCCTAATTTCCAGCATTTGCTTATCTTTCTAATCCTGTTGGGATATATTGTACTAATTTGACTTGATTCTCCCCTCATCCAAACCTGGAGTATTTTCCATGAAGACTAACCCATTGTATGTGGTGATCTGTACATCAACCGCAAGCAAATTTTTTTCTATTATAATAAAAACACAAAGGAAAATGTTGTCTAAAGATAAATATTCAAAAGTAACTTCATGCTCAGCTCTATGGAGTATTAATGTTGCCACACCACGAAAAAGCATTTTGCAGATCTCAACAGGAGACCTACTTTTATGCAAATTTATCCACAAATTGATAAATATGCAACATACTGATTTCAGGTTTCTCTCCACCACTAGAAGCATTTTCAGATGATCAAAAAAGGAAACTATGTTCAGTTTTGCCCCTATGACCCCGGATGGCCCACAGTAAATACTTTGAGCTATAGAGACAACACTTACCTCAATATCTATAACTTTTTCTGAAGGATTATCAATCAGGAATCGTGCTAATGTTCCAGGTGTAGTGCGGTAAGTTAAAATTACAGAGTTTTTGGAATCCTGGCACCATTGAATGAAAAGATCTCTAGAAAACCCACACTCCAAGTCAGGCTGACTGGCAAGAACAACTTTTGGACTAGGCACTCGAGCCAGATCAGACAGACTGTGACATAAGGACAGATGGCGGAACTGAAAAGGATTGTTTCTCTTGTCTTCAAAGCACCTCATCAACTTGTCACTCATCCATTCAACCTAAAATACATATTACAGAAAGTCACTATACGAATACAAATTCTGCAACAGTACAAGCCTGATATGAAGTACAGGATGCAATGTGCCCACGATTAAATCAGCATTTCTCAGCAAGTGTAGAAATAATGTTGAGCATGACCAACACTGAAACAAGTACTTTAAATTCTCAACTTTAACAACTACAAACTATGCTACCAAATCTTATCATGAAAGCAGAAACCAGTATCAAGAAACATGCCCACTGATGCAACTGGACACTGTGTTACTTAATCAAAAGAGCTGAGACACAAACATGCACTACAGATTATGGACACTCCCCCAGTATTTTGCCATTTTTTACTCTTAAAAGGAAAAGCTTTTGCATAAATGTTCCGTTACTCTTCATAATTGCATTTGAAAATCAAAACAAACCTGCGATTTAGAGAACTCCACCACATTGTAGCTGACGTTATTCAAAAGTGCGAGAGAGTAGACTCCTAACCCTGCATCTTTTGTTCTCCAGATCTGATCAAGAAGCTGAGCAAGCTCCAGAACTCTGCCTGCTGTATCCACGGCTATTAATACATTTCCATCACCTCGTAATGTCTCCAAAACATTAGCTAAGAAGAATTAAAAACAAAAAAACCCACTTATATTTTGAACCAATGTTAGAATGTTTGTGGTGTGGCTTGGGTTTTTTTTCATTTGTTATATCACACTACCAATCATATTCAAAAGTATACTGAACACAGAAACAAATGAAACTTCAAAAGAGATCCAAATTCACACTTCCACCAAAATTAAACACAGGTGGAGTTTTCTCTGTAGCTCTGAAGATCTCTCTGCCTTGGTACTTATTTCTTTTGTCTTTTGTTAATTAAAAAGCAACAGTAAAATGGAGTTTAAAAGAAGAAAGTGGTGAGGAAGGTAATTTTAAAATCTCTGAAGAGATTTAACAGTACTGGGTAAAATACACTGTTTCCAAATGTGGTTCACTGTTGTTAGGAAAACACTTAACCCACAGGATCAGTATAATCTGAAAAGAGTAATTCAAAACTTGTTACATTTTAATAAGAGTTCTTAAGTTTAAATGCTGATTATTTTCTCACTGAAAAATAATTTACAGTGGCTAATAAATCACATTACTAATATTTTTAAAGCCCAACCAATACATACTCAGCAGCTGTTCATCCCTTTGCTTCCTCCTGGGCTGTACATAAGTAGCATTAAATGAATCTGTAATAAGCAATGAAGGCCTGCTCAACATTTCCAAGGAACATCCATTCAGATGGCTGTGGAAAAAAAGGCAAAGTCTCACTTTTTTGCATTTCTATTTTAAGAGAAAAAATAAGACAGCTAGCTTCCAGATATTTGCATGTACAGAAATCTAACTACTCAGCTGCTGAATGCTTCCTGCTTCAAATTTACAAATAAATAAAAATGAATAGAATCAAGACACCCAGAGCTAATGCTTGCGCCAAACTGATTAATCTGGATGCAAATGAAATTAGCGGTCATATTAGAACTGGAAATGCACTTCTGTTTCCACACCTCTTTATCAGCCACTAAATGATACACACCTAACACAGCTAAGAACTGTATATTGCTACGTTGAACTTACATCTCCCTCTTGTGGTTGAAATCAACAGCATAAACAATTTCTTCCTCTCCATCCTTAACAATCTTCCAAATTGTGCCTCCTATCATGTGACCAGCTGGCAACGGTGTGATTGACAAACCATGTCCTTTGCCTACAAAAGTTTTCAGTGTTTTAGGTACATTACACATATTAAAATCCATTACTCTGAACAAAAGACAATAACTTTAAACAACTGAATGCCTAAATTACTACTGAGAAAAACATCAAATTAAGTATGAAAAAGCAGTAATATCTGTCCTTTCCATCTAACCATTTACATAAAAATAATTTGCAATTGACTTTTATATTTTCTCCAGACTAAAGAAACTAAAGCAAAGATCACTCCTTACTTCCACCTCCCACTGATACTCAGAGGCACTGCAGAGCTGCTGTAACTATGGACCCAAAACCCAGTAAATTATATAAAAAATGTATCACAAGAAAGCAAGCACACTGATGAAAGCCAGGACCCTCTCCGGGGCAACACCAATGTTTACTATATCATTCACTTTTGAGGTACTTAGAAAAACTTACATAAATTACACACAACCTGGAAGCTCTCCAGAATGACAAACACACAAGTCAAACCACAGCAGGAGAGGTGTTCATGTGCTGCAGTCAGGGGTGACAGAACTTTTGAGCACCCGATGCATTTTTAAAAACACCACTGCTCGCTGTCATTGATACCAGCCAGTATCTTTGTCAGATTAAAATAAGACCATCCATGACCATTACTAACTGACTTTGCCGGATGAAGCGCACCATAATAATTACTAATTAAACATACCTTATCTTCTTAAACACCTCCATCAAGTCTTTTCAAAACACGTCCATTAAATACAAAAAAAGAAGTTGGTTGTTTAAAAAAAGTTGTACACTAAAATTACTCTTTAGATGTAAAAAGTGCCAGCACAGACATAGCCTTGTGACAAGTATCTCAAAAAGGGGCCAACAGTCTTTCAAGGATAACATCCTATTTCTACTTTCCAAATAAGAAAGTAAGTATTTTGGCAGCACTATTCTTGAAACTGTGAGATACTGCACTTCAGAGACAAACTGCTGGTAGTCAGCTTGGATGTATCTCTGTTCAAGAAGAGTTTCCATTTTGTTCTGATCTTTACATTCAACATGAGTGAAAAGCTGCTGATTGTCCAGGTGCCACAGGTCCCAGCAATAAGCTACACTGATTATGATCTGAGTCAGTGAAGAGCTCCCCATTAAATCATGCACATGCTGCAACTTCATCTCTGCAACCTGCTCTAGAGAAAGCTTTCCCTTGTGGTACTGGTTATGGAGAGTTCTGAGTTATCTACCACTATCCATAAATAAATGCTTTTAATAGACATGGGTAAATTCCAAGAAAAGTTACAAAAATACAAAAGAGAAACAAACATCTAAACAAGCTTCGGCATGACCTCCTCCGCATTAAGTGAAATGTCTATCCATTTCTAGATACAATTGCTGAGGCAAACATTCAGCTGATACACACTGACATGGGGCTAATGAACATAGCATTACAAAACTCACAACATTTCAGAACTCACTCCCTTTAAAAAAGTTACTTTAACTCTTAACCACTCTGTTGCCTTTCAAAAAAAGTAGAGGCTTTGATGACAACATTACCTTTCAAGTTCACAATCTGAGAAAATTTCAGCTGCTGTATCTTATCAAAGGCCGCATCTACATCATCCAACGTAAAGAGTGTGAAATCTTCAGTATTATGGCGGGACTGAAACACAGAGGTACAGAGCATTCAAGCACTCCACCATGTCAAAGATGTTGTGTATGAAAGTATCAACTTAAACATACCTGGTAGAGATCATACATAAACATCTGTCCCATTTTATATACAGGAATAGTTGCATAAATGGCACAATTCAACCCCATTTTTCCAACTGCATATGGAAGTGCACCAAGGTGAAGAGGGTCAGGGTGGGAAAGAAGAACAGCATCAACCTGGTGTACATGCCTATAAAGAGAGGGCCAACAAAAGCCATTGAAAGGAGGTCTGTATGGTTTCATATATTTCCTGTTAGGGTTATTTTGAGAATACAGTCTGAATGCCAAATAATGAAAGTTAAACCTTCAAGGTCCAGGACAGTTTTAAACATCATAATTAAAAGCTACAGGTACTTCCTAAGGTTCACATACTCAAAAACACAAGTAATTTCAGAAACCATAACTTTAAGATACGGAAGACATAAGTTTCACATCAAACTCCTGATTAAAAAGACCTTAGTATATATATGGACACCAGAAAGTAAGTATTATCAGTACAGATGTGCCACAAATTGTTTATACATCTAAAACCAGACTACAACTTTTATTCTGATGAGAAAGACCAAGTAACAGGACCAATGACACAACAATCCTTAAACTGACAAAGACCAAATCAAAATATATTTCTTTTATTATAGAAAAGATAAAACATATCATTTAAGAAAAGCAGCACATCAGTTTGGGGGATTTTATTACTTTTAAAAGCAATTTTCTTTTCTTGCAAAGTGTTCCATAAAATTAAAACTCAGACTAAAACCCTTTCACTACATATCATAATTGAAAAACTTCAGGGCATGAAACACGTGTAACAAATGAAAATACAAGCTGGACTGACAGCTTTTTGTTCCCTTGCAGAGTAAGTGGGGCACACACATTCTTCTGGATGGCTGTTATCAAAAAGTGAATTTTACCTGATCACTTCTCAGATAAGACACTTGAAAAATTTTATAAATTATCCTTAGTACCTAACAATCCTCAGTTAAAAGATTGCAAGTTTGTCAATGCTATAAAATTAGTATCAAAAAGCTTAGTTTCTCTCCCAAATTTCCATGTTTCAGCTCTAACTCGACAATCAGCATAGCTCCTTGCTGTACCCCTGCAGAAGTTCAGTATTAAAATCTATATAGATTTTGGGTTGTAGAGGTTTTTCCCTTTGCAGGAATGGTGTACTAACAGAAGCATTTTCCTGACCATCTATTCAACTTGAAACAACAGCAAGAGTTGAAATGCTTCGTATTTAGCCTACATACACTAAGGCTTCTTCTTCCATTTAAAATTTAAAGTTAACTGTTCTGAATTGACAGCCAAGGTCAGTCTCCCATAAACTTTGCTGTGTCACATTAATGACAATTAGAAAAACAAACAAATCATCCAAGCCAAAACAAACACAGAAGAGTTTGAGAATTATAGTTGAGACACAACTCACTGAACTGACAGGAAAAAAACCCCAAGTTTTTGCCGGAAATACTTCAGCAGTGTGATTCCCTTCACGTAGGCATATACAAAACAAAACGGACAATTTTGGATTTAGCAACACCATACATTATAAAACCACACAGAATTTTGAACTTTCAAGACAGGCCAAGACCTATTTTAAAAAAAGGTGTATGAACTGAACTACTTACTTCCTCAGAGAATCAATAATATCCATAGAAAAGTTTTCATCCCAGCCACAGTCCAAAAGAAAACGGAATTCATCTACTTGCAATAGATAGCAAAGGGCAGATTCCTCCTGCACCCCCGAGAGTGTAGTCAACTTGATAATCGATGTCATTTTCTTCTCCAAGTGTTTACTCTCCAAAAGAACTAATCTGAATGGGGGACAAAATGTTTTATGGACTAACACAAAGTCTATTTACTGAGACCTAGCTTCACATATGCCTAAAAATATACAGGCTAACAGTGTTAATACTGTTCAATACAGCTGCTGGGTATCAATTAAGCCTCAGATATTAACACTCGACCGTTGCAGGTCTTCTGTTATTAGGAAGAGGTGGAGGGTTTTTTTACAATTCACATCAAGAATAATTTTTTTAAGAGATCCCTAGGAGTAGCGCACTTAACAGCAGCTCCGCGGAGCTGGCTTGGGCACCCAGAGCTGGCGCATGCCGAGCCGCCCCGTCTCAAGCAGGGCCTGCCCGAGCAGGGGCACAGCGCGGCCCGGCCGGGGGCTCCGCGGGGCTCCGCGGCTCCAGCGCCCCACCGGGCCCGCCGCCCGGGCCTGGCCTGACACGGCCAGTTTCGCCGGGCGGGGACGGCGTTACGGAGGAGAGCCCCGCGCCTGCTCCAGTCCGAGACGAGGAGAACTAGGGGGGAAGAGGAGGACGATGTGAAAGAGCCGATACCTGCCGCCCTCAACCACCCCCGGCCCGCGCCGCGCCCGCCGCCATCTTGCGGGAGGCGGGGAGGAGGGGCAGCCGGCGGAAGGGTAGCGGGCGGCACCACCGCCAGCCCGCCGGGGGGAGCGCCCTCCTCCCCCGCCCCTGCGCGGCCCGTGGTCTGTCCCAGCCCGGCCGTTCCTGGTGCCCTTGGCGCGGCCGTGCGGGTCCTGGGGCGCGCGAGCGGCGGTAACGGCGGGGTCGCGCGCGGGGCGGGAGCGGCGCTGAGGGCGGGAGCGCTGTCAGAGCTCTCTGGGAGCGCCTCGCGTGTCCCCTGCCCCTTCGGCCGGGACACGGCGCCGGGCGGGAGCGCCCCTCAGCCCTGGGCCTTTATGGCGCCCCTGCCCCTGCCCCTGGAGGGGCCGCCGAGGTCCCGGGCAGGCTGGAGGCGGCTGAGCCGGAAGGCGGCGGGGCTATGTGGCGGGTCAGCGCCCGGGCCCGGGGCTGGGCTGTGTGGCGGCGTCTCCCGCCGCTCCCGCAGGGCTGGGTGCGGAGCCTCCCCGCGGCGGTAGCGGCGGCGCTGCCCGCCCTCGGGAGCCGGCGCGGGGCTCGGAGCCCGCGGCTGTGTGTGACACACTGCCCTGGTGCCGCGTGTAGTTCCTAATCTGCAAGGCTTTGGTTGGGTTGGAAAGGTTTGCTGGGCCTATTTAGGCTGGAGAAGACTGAGCGGGGATCTCGTTAATGCATGTAAATATTTCAAAGGCGGGCGCCAAGAGGATGGTGCCAGACTCTTTTCAGGACAAGAAACACACAATTTGTTTCTGGGACTTGACACAGGTAATAGAGTGTCCATCTACAGGAGTTTAGGTTATAAAAGTGTTTCTAATGTTTTATAGAACAGCAAACTTCTGTAGATTTAGTTTAATGGGTAAATTACGCTAGAGCCTTTAAAAATGGAATTATTTCACCAGGGGTATCTTAAAGAGATGTTTTATTTCTCTCCTGTTTTAGAATGAAAACCTTTTTCTCAGGGTCAAGAGTTAGGATTATTTCTAAGAAACCCTGGTATGGGTTTGAGAACAGTATACTGTATACACTCCTAGGAAGTGTTTGATAGCCGTCGTGTGTTATGTCCTTGTGGAATCCTAGTAGGTGAGAGTAAAGGTGCCAAGCATGCAACAGGTTCCAAGTGCAGATTAATTAGTAACTCTTACTTTTTCTTTCTAGCAGTCATGGTGAATTTCGCCCAAGCTGTGCGTGAACACTGGGTTCACATCCTTGTTCCCTTAGGATTTGTGATTGGATGCTATTTGGACAGATGGAATGATGAAAGATTGTCTGCCTTCAGAAACAAGAGCTTATTATATAAAAGGTCTGCTTTATGATGCTTCTTACACACATATATAGTTATTTTTCTAAGTGACTCTTGGTGATTTTTTAGAGTTATAAATATAACCAAAAAAAGTGAAGAAAGAACGAAAATATCAAGCATTCGTGAAGTGGATGAGGTCAGCAATACCCTCTGAAAATGAAGTCTTCAGGAGCTGTCTTCATGAAAGAAAGGACCATTAGCTGCTGACAAGTTCTTGGTTGTGAAATGTCGAAACTTGTTTTGACTCTCTAAAACTTCAGTGGCAAACATGATGCTTGAGTTTTAATTTTCTCTCTTAAAATGATCAGCACACTTTTTAATGAAATTCTTTTTATAAATGTGTATTACTTAAAAATAATAACCAAGTTCTTGAAAATTAACATACAGGCTAGCAATTGCTGTATCTTCACTGAATTATGTGGTTATATGCACTGATCAGTTTGGATTTTCTGGCTGTGACTTCTCAGGGAGAATTTATATCAGAAAACTTTAGGCATTGGCTCGTCTATGTCAGTTCTAATTCTGTGTTAGATCATTGGGTTAACAAAAGAAGAGGAAATAAAATCATGCTGCATAGACTGATAGTAGGAGTGTTATTATCAGTTTGCTGGTGTATTTTCTTTTCCAACTGGCCTCATCTAAATTAGTTTTGAATAAGAAAGAAGGCTTTTGACATAATCCACCTCACTTGTACGTTAGCACTGGTCTTACTGCATTTGTAAGTGAAGTTGAGCTGCTTTGTCAGCATCTTGCAAAAATCCCTTCTACTTTCACATGTCTCTTTCCACTAAAGTAATGAATTGCTGTATTTTAAAAAAGTAGAATTTTTCATTTTGGATCCAATTAACAGTCTGTTAACTCCTTAGAAGTTAGCTGTTCTGTGCTCCCATTTAAATGAATGGAAATAAGACGACTCAATCCATTGAAGCTTTTGAAAGAAAAGAGAAATTTTATCAGTATTGAAAGATTTTTAATTAACAACTGTTGCAAGGAAAGTTAAATTTTTGCATAAATCTCAAAATTGTAGAATAAAGACTTATTAATAATTATTCTAAAAAGAAAGATACCAGTTTTAGTCTCTTCTCTCTTGTTTTTTCTTTCTACACAGGGAGTTGAAGCCTGGTGAAGAAGTGACGTGGAAATAAAAGCTGATGATGAAAAGGAAGACATTTTTGTTTGATTCGTCATCTTATCTCACATATTGAAAGAACAGGAATATGGATTTTACTCTGAGAGGATACTACAGTAAAGGACATCTGCAATTCATCAGTGCTAGTTTAATTTCCAGAGTTACTTTATGAAATAGATACAATGACATGACTAATATGTGTTCAGGAATTCCATTAGTCCATAAACGTTGAGAAAATTTTGTCCCCCACTCTGGAAGAGAGAGGAAGAATTATAGAATAAAGAAAAACTATGCAAAAATCATTTATGTTGTTATTGATGTGTATATCATGGAATCCATGTGTTTATAGCTAATTCATGAACTCACCTTCAAAGGAGTACTTCCACAGACATAGAATGTGGTTGACGGTTGTTTGGTTTTTATAATTGAACCTGGATAAATTTCTTTTCAGATTTCCTCTGTAGTCTTGTTTGGAATAGCGGTAAGCGGGTACTGGGGCTTTGTGAGCGGAACGGGAGGGTGTAAGGGCCGGGCAGCTGGTGAGCACGGGGCAGGAGCGGGCGGTGCCGGGAGAGCCGGGCAGCTGATGAGCACGGGGCAGGAGCGGGCGGTGCCGGGAGAGCCGGGCAGCTGGTGAGCACGGGGCAGGAGCGGGCGGTGCCGGGAGAGCGGGGCGCTCGGGAGAGCGGGGCGCTGCGGGACGCGCGGCGGAGGAGCGGAACGGGCGCCGCGTGTCGCCGCTTGCGGGCACTGCCGCCGCCGCACGGGGGCGCTCGCGGCCAGCGGCGGGTCGGTCTGCCGGCCTCCTCCCGACAGGAGGCGCCAGCGCAGCGGGCCGAGCGCAGCCAGCGGGGCCGCCCGGCGCGGCCGGGGCGGGGTGCGCCGCCATTGGCCGGCCGCGTCACGTGGGGCGGGGGCTGCGGCCGCCACAGTAAACATGGAGTCGATCTTCCACGAGCGGGTGAGTGAGGGAGCGAGAGAGGGCCGGGCGCGTCCCGCCGCGTCCCGCCGCGTCCCGCCGCGTCCCGCCGCGTCCCGCCGCGTCCCGCCGCGTCCCGCCCCCCCCGCCTCCCTCCCGCCTCGGGCTCAGTGCCGTCGGTTGTGGCCGTCCGGGCCGCGGAGAGGGGGGAGGCGCGCGAGCTGTCTCTGAGAGCTGCTGGGGCGGCGGCTGGGCCTCCCGTCCCCGTGCTGCCCCCGGTGCCCCCGGGTGTGCTCGGGCTGTGTCGGGACGGGCCGCGCCGCGCTGCTCTCCCTGGCATGCCTCCAGCCTGAGGCAGCGGCTCGTTCCGTGCCTCGGGGGCTGGCCGGGGCCCTCGCGCGGCGGTGTCGGTGCCTGTGACCTCCCGGCTGGACTCCGCCAGCCCTGCGGGGAAAGGAGAGTCGGGGCTGAGCCTCGGCGTTCCCTTGGGCACCGGGACTGTGTTCTGCGCGCTGCAGAAACAGATCCCGAGTGCGCGGAGGTGCACGCTGTGGCTACTTGTGTTTCTTGAGAGAGCTCGCTTGGCTGAGAAATGAGTCTGAGGAAAAGTAGCGGCAAGTAGGGCTGTTCGTGTGCTGTCAGACCCATCTTCAGCGAGCCTGGCTTGGCTGAGGTTGTGTAATAAGCAGGGAGTGGTAGAGCTGCTAAAGAAATCGCAGTTCATACGCTGTGCTTCTGTGTGCCGAACAGTATTTCCGGTTTTGGAGCACAAATGCTTTTGAGAATTGCTTTGATTTATCTAGGTTCTCAAATACGAGCTATTTCTGTTTTAATGCCGTTCAAATTTTAATTGTTTTGGTTTTTCTTTTACTTTGCTAATGTCTCTTCAACTTTATTGTGTTAATCTTGACACTAGTTCTGTTACTTTGTTTTCATACGTAGGGTTGATTTCCTTAGGAAATAAGCAAGATAGCTGTGTACCTTCCTTAAAAAAATTGCTGTGTGGAAATCCATAAAACCTGAAGAGTTTTCTTTCTGAGTAGGTTTGGGTTGCAAAATTTGGCAAGTGTTGTAGTAAAGTAGCTGCTGTTCAGAGGGTGCGTGTTGCATTTCAGCCATGATGGCCTCTGCTTCAGTGACCTTGAGTTTTAGTCTAGATTTGAAAATTGTTGAACGAAATGTGCTCTTTTCTTACATGGCCTAGCGTATCACAGTATGAAATAACTCTTTCTATGACTAAGTTGCTTTCTAGTTTAATAACAAAACTGCTGAAATTGAAGTGACAAAGCATAATACATTCCAAGTTACAAGGTGATGGTAATTTGTAGTTGCTATACATTCTGGGGAAGGGGGAGTTGACAGTCTCTCATGTGAAACATACCTGCTCCCTGGTAAGTTAGTTACACAGTTAAAAAGTTGCACCTAAATGTGTTTTAAGTTGGAGTACCAAATATTTTTATTCTGTTATTATTATCAAGTGCTGTCAAAGTATTTTGAAGTGCTGCATGTTCATGTACATCCTACTCTCTGAGTCTTCACACCGCAGCTGTTTTGACAAAAAGACATAAGATACATGATTTTTATAAAGAAAATTTAATAAAACAGAGAACCAAGCAATGTGGCATTTTTCAGAGGGAAATGACAGTTGCAGAAAGCAGGATTTAAGGATGGGGTTTCAGGAGTCCCCATCTTTGAAGTTTGTCCTTTCCTTGATAAGATACAAGTGATTGAAAACACTGAAAGCAGGGCAGCAGTTTATGTCAGGAGAGGTTTCAAGGAGGGGATTTCAGGTTAGGGAAAAGAAGCCATATTCAGTGAACAAAACAATGGAAGTTCATGTCAGTTAAAAACTGTAGGATCTGTTTTCTGCATTCAGCACTTAATGTTTATAACTTTTACATATGAAAATTAAATGTTATTACTTTCAGATAATAGTGTACAAAAACAGAAAGGTCCTTTGAGTAAAATTAGGATTTAAGCCTGTAATTCAACTGATTATCAGATGTATTTTAGAATCTGTTTCTAAACCAGTTTCATATAATACTAGTGGGGAACCCTGTGATTGTTGAGCAGGTTCTGTCAAAGTACTCTCCCCAGAGGGACAGAAGCTGGTGTTTAGTCTTGAGTTTCTTGTTGCAGGAAGGGCATGAGCTGGAGGAGGTTTCTGGATTCCATTGATGCCTGTCTGTACAGCCAGTGTAGCTTTAATAACTCATTGCTCAACTGAGTGATGAAGCTGCAGGAACATTCTGGAATAAAGGGAACTTTCAAGGTTTCAGCTGTAAGGGACATCATGGGAAAGTTCTACATAGGATTTGTGTGATGCTTTTATGGAAGTTTAAAGAATATTCCTCAAAGGCATACCTCTTGTATTGTTAGTTTCTGTGGATCTGGCATGAGGGAGGGGTGTTCTGTATTGTTCTCGAGGAGTTTTGTTTTCAACAGAGCATGTATATTAGAGCTCTTAATGTAAATAGAAATGAAGACTGATTAAAACGAAAGAGAAAAGCAGGATATTAAAACTGATGTTACTTGTGTTGTACCTGGAGTTACAATTATTTGTAAAAAGAAGGTTGCTTTTCATGGGAAACTGCTTTGGTTGGTTTACATTGTGTTTTGGTTTTTTGGTTTTTTGGTTTTTTTTAAATGAGGCAGTATTTTATCTCAAATACGAAAATGATGGAACTTGACATGCATTCATTCAGATTAGAGAATTTTTTAAATTTGTACTACAAAATCATGACTGGCATTTCTAATTAGCTCATTTAAAATTTTTGCTGACGTTTAAAAAATGTTACACTATACTTCTCTTATGTAATGTGCTGGATATGTAACAAAGTATCTGAAATGTTTTTTATTTAAATGATCTATCAATTAAAAATATTTTCATTCTTTAATATGCTGAATTTAATACTTTATTTCTTGTTTCCCCAGCACTGTTTTCAAGATTTTCAAACTAGTGGCACAAGATTGGTTTATCTATTTCCTAAATGTAAATTTCATGTAGAAAAGGAGCTTTACTGCTCCTGTATCTCCTAATCACCTTCTCAGCAATAACATGGAGAGCAGATTGTCACTAGCCACACCTGCAAGGGAAAAAAAGTTAAAAAATAATGAATGTGTCTATTATAGAAAATGTTTGTTACTAGGAAGTAGAGATCTAAACTCTTTCATTTGCATGTATTGATGATTTGGAAGAGGATAGAATCCATTGTTCTGATGGTTACACAGTCTCTGTGTGATTTGTTGGTGTTTTCAAAAACAATTTTTACATGAAATTTATTTCCTTTGAGGAAATAAGGTAGTATGCATGCTGGGTTTTTTCACATCAAGTTGATGGTAGGGTTGTATTCTATAGATTGCAGTGTAATACATTCAACGAATATATGGTATTCTTCATGAGTGGGGAGGGCAGGAAATTTACCAGAATGAAATGGTTTAGTCATTTTACAGAGTTTACATTAACCGTTTTTGGTTTTTTTCCTTATCATTGGCATTTTTTCCTCTTCCACTATTAGCAAGAAGGCTCACTGTGTGCTCAACATTGTCTGAATAATTTGCTGCAAGGGGAATACTTTAGTCCTGTTGAGTTATCCTCTATTGCACAGCAGTTGGATGAGGAAGAAAGGATGAGAATGGCAGAGGGAGGAGTATCTAGTGAGGAATACAGAACATTTTTACAGGTAAAATCCTCATTTGAGGTTGCTTGATATTTGCCTGAAATGTAATATTGTCTGGCACAGACTTGCTATGCTTGCATAGCTAGACAAGGTTAATTTTCTAGTGCTAAAGCTTTTTAAATTTATAGGCCTTTTCATTCATTCATCTTGGATGTGGCATTTCCAAATGTTACTAGTACAGCTTTACAATAATTCTATAAAAAGCTACATTCCCTTCATCTTACAAGTAGGAAGTTCAGGCATGGTGAGAAGGATCAGTAATTTGCCTTTTATTTTTGTAAGCCAGTGTCAGATAGGAACAGAAATTCCCATGTCTGTCTGCCCTTTAAGCACTGAACATCTCTAAAGGTTTGAGTTTTAAATTAATATGCCTATTTTGGGCATTGTAATCAGCCTTACAGACAAGGACGTAAGTTGCTGCTTTAAGAATCTGCAGTTAAATTTATTTTCAAAACTCAATTATTTTTGACCTTTTATGCTGACACCATTTTTCCCTTTTCTCCCTCCCAACTTCACATCGAGCAGCAACCTTCTGTAAATATGGATGATAGTGGATTCTTCTCAATTCAAGTAAGCACATCTCTTTTCTGACACCATTTTCTATTTAGGCACTATGTGTTCTCTTATGTAATTTAAATGGCATTGAGCTTTTTCATCTAGTTACCAGTTTATGGTCTTAATGGGATTAAGTGCTGGACTTCCAAATCTTCAGAGTGTTTTCTGTTAAGAGCAGTGACTTGCAGTTCTTCAGTTCATGGGCCCTTAAACACATAGGAGAAGCATGGATTCCAGAACTGTGAAATGACACCTGCTGCAATAAGCTTGGCTTTTAAGCTGCTTTTTGTGGAGCAGAATTCAGATTGCTTTCACAGATGATAGACTGGAAAGCCCTTGGCAATGGTTACAGAGTTATCACAGTGATCTGCAGATTTTTCTTGGATGCTTTTTTTAGGGGGTGGGGGGTTTAGGGCCATAGGGGAAAAGTAATCAATAATTAATACTTAAACCAGGACAACAATAAGAGTTTAAACACCGCATTTGGGCTTGTGTCTAGATTAGAGCTCTAGGCATCTTTGGCTGTCTCCCAAGCTTTCAGACGTGCTTGTCAATGCTCCAGACTCACTCAAGAGCTTCTCTTCCTTATGGCTGACAGGGCTGTTTTTCTATTTAGCAAGAAACCATTAACAGTTTGGCTTTCCTTCTGTCTTTGATTGGGCTGTTTCAGTAGCTGAAAAAAAATGCTTCCTCATTCTATGTTTTTGTCCTATCATTGCTTTGTCATTTGCTGCACAGTTGTCTTGCTGAAAGGAAGTTGAATTGTTAACTTAAAATTCTTACAGCATTATTTTGTGTAGCTTTAAAGAGTTATTGTAAAAGAGTTGATGCTCAGATCAATATACTGACTGATCCTGTGATAATCCAGTGGTACAGAATTTCTAATGGTTACTGTGAGATTGAGATTTTATGGGGGGGGAAATAAGGGCAGAGCAGTGCATTCAAAGTAGACAGATGACAATTTATGAAGTGCCTGTGGAAGGTGAAATTACACCTTGGTTCGGGGGAGTAAGATCATTAAGACAGTTGAGTTAAATCCTAGTTTTGTTACTTCTCCTTAGGTAAGATATGAGTGTTATGTTTGCATGTAGATTCATGACAGCTGTATTTTGAGTAATGTGATTCCTAGGTTCCCTGGCAATGTTTTGAAATTTAAGTTTTATGAAAACAGTATAATTGTTTCCTGTAGCTAACATGGTTGTATTGCTTGTGTTTAGATTTGAACTCATTTGACTTATGGAAAGTGTTATTTTTTGACAGGTTATAAGCAATGCCTTGAAAGTGTGGGGTTTAGAACTAATCCTCTTCAACAGTCCAGAGTACCAGAGACTTGGAATCGATCCTATGTAAGACTCTTTTAGCAACCTGCTTTTATTTTGCTGAATAAAATACTCTTAATCTATGATTTAAATAATTATTTTAAATTGCTTTTTCAAGCCGTATTGCATTTTGATCTTTGTATTATCCCTTGGCTTTGATTTTTTTGTTTTTTTTTTTTGTTTTGTTTTGTTTTGGTTTTTTTGTCTTTTTGGGGATGCATGAGAACATCTGTCCTCTGTGCCTTCATGGTATTTTAGTATCTGTGGAATCACAGGAATATGGAGATTTCAGTGATATTGACAACTTCCTAAATGTTATAAAAGCAGTATGACTATTCTGTAATGTAACATCAATGGTTGTGTTACTGAAACTTTGTTTAATAAGTTTGAATTAGTGGTAGAAAATATCTTAAAAATTATTATGTACTCTGATTTTAGAGTATTTAATTTTATTTATACCTTTTGTTTTTCTTTTTACAGAAATGAAAAATCATTTATTTGTAATTATAAGGAACACTGGTTTACAGTTCGAAAGTTAGGAAAACAGGTGACACTGTCTTTTTTTATTTTAAAATTGACTTCAGAATTGGGTGTGGAAAAGTGGTTGCAAGTAGATTGTGCTTCCCTTTTGCAAGCTTTTGCTGCAGTTTGGTTTAATAGTGTCCCATATTAAAAAAAAAAAAAAAAAGTAAATGTTTGCTTTATCACAAAAATGCCAGGCAGGTCATTGTAAAAGTTAGCCTGGGGAAGACTGTAGGATCAGTTCCCTAGTGAATCTGTCCTTTAGGGAGCTGCAACTCTGGTAGAGTCTTACGTGACTTCTTAAGCTATTACCATTTTTTTTTTCCTGCATGAAATACTGAAGAAAAATCATGCTGGGGCAGGGGGGAGTAGAGAATCCTGAACAAGAATTAGGATCCCTACAGAATGCAAACTTACTCTAATACAATAAGTTATATTCACAATGTAAAATAATTTTGTTTGTTTAAATGGGCAGTAGGTATAAGGCGGACTGCAAAGTTTTGGTGGGTAATAAGGGATACTCAGATGAGTATCCATTAGAATGAGGTTGGGGAAAGTAGAATCACAGCTCTGTAATATTATAGAAAACTTTGAAACAATTATATTCTAAGCAGAAAATAGTTATTAAAGGTAAGGGATGGCCATATTAGTATGTGGCACATATGTAACAACTCAATTCATATCCATGTCCTTTACAACACCAATGCATTGTTTTATTTCAGTAGCCAGTCGTTGTTCTGGATCATACTTAGCATTTATACAACATGAGCTGATTTGGTGTTTGGTTTTTTCAGGGCTTTTTTTCATAGAAAACATTCATGGAAAACAGCTTTTAGATGCTGTAATAGTGGGACAGAAGTCTCTGCCCATTTGGTTCATGTTTTGCAAGTTCTGGCTACTTATATTGTCATCCAGATTAAAAAAAATAAGGAAAAATCACCTGTGAGTGAGAAAATGAAACTACTGTTCTGCTTTAGTTTAAAAGTATGGCTAATGTTTACAGACAATTTTTGTTTATTTGATATCAGAAAGGCTGAATTCTTAAAATTCTCTTAAATTATGGAAATTCTCCTTATTATACAGTGCAGTCATGTTGGGTGGAATTTTATGAGAGCACATTCTAACCCAAAGCATCCTAATTTGGAGGGGGATGTCTTTTGTCTTTTTGTACGTGTGGCTTGTAACCACATAAAGACAATACTAGATGTCTGTAATCTAGAGGGTAATGAGAAGATTTGATAAAATAGGTTGACTTAGATTTATTTGAACTGCCTCTCTTCTGTTACAGTTAAAGCAAAATTAGTTTGACAAAACTTTCTCCTGCATAATGCCTTTTAAAAGTTGCTGTAGTCTGTCCATCATATTTTTTACAGAACTTTTTATTCCGCTACTTTTCTGCACTGTTGGTCTTCTTACCCTTTCCTAGTGGCAAAGAGTCTTTTTGGCAAATTAGGTGATTGCATGACAGGGTGGTACATGTCACTTACATTATTGTATGGGCCTGGCTGCAAGTGTATGGGTGCATATATAGAAGTTTGGGTAGATCAGTTCATTTCTGTGAAAATGGAGATAGAATTCTCCTTCTACTATTTCAAATGGTGTTTCCTGGTTAAAACTGGATAATATTGAATGAGTAGATCTAAAAAAAAGTACTTCAGCTTCGTTACAATATATATGGGGGTTTAAAGGTAGAATAATTTTGGTTTTCACATTGAATTTATTTTCTCTAGAAGTTTTATGTAAGTATAATACTGTTTCTCTCTAGAAGTATTATAAATTACTAGTTATGGTCTTTGGGGAACTAGAAATGAGTTGTGTATGTTTATATGAAGTGTCCCCTGTTGTAATATAGTGCTGTATTCTCGGCATATTAAATTTGAGTAAATTTTTCTTAAAGTTTATAAATTATCTGAGAGAAGGGTAAACACTAGTTTTCAGCATCACCAGCTATTAAAGGTGGAATGTTCAATGAAAATATTCAATGGAAATAATTCAATGTCTATTTCCTGTATCTGTTAATTTCTTAACACACAGCATTAACTGATGAAGGGTTTCTTTGTTAGTCTCAGGTTTAAAACTAGGATTAAGCAGAATTTTAGAATGATATCTGAAATAAATCAAAATACAATGGTTAAGGATTATCTGTTCTAATGTGTTTCCCTGGTACCAGTATTCAGGACAGGGAGAGTGCATGCAGTAATTTCCACACTTCAGATGTCCTGTTAAGAGTATTTGAAGGGTAACCTTTAGTAGTATAAGTATTATACTTCAAAAGACTTCTATTTGATAATTTATTTTACTAGATTTATTCAGATATTCCATAATAGAAAATTATCACAATGTACAAGAATGGACTACCAAGTAATCTTCATGCTATTTTGTTCTCTCAATCCTTCTTTTTTTTTTTTTTAATTACAGTGGTTTAACTTGAACTCTCTCTTGATGGGTCCAGAACTAATATCAGATACATATCTTGCACTTTTCTTGGCTCAATTACAACAGGAAGGTAATAGTAACTTGCAGCTGTTAAGTCTCATTAATTAAAAGTAGGTAATAATGATTATTTCTTAGAACTTATGTATTTATTTAAATATCCTCAGTTTTATGATTGAAATAAATTGAAATAACCCAAGTCCTTATAATGAAAGGTAGAGTCTCACATCTTAGTAAATTGCACATGATTGTATTCCATGTAGTGTGCATTTTAGAGTGTTAATACCTGCACTTTAATGTTGTAGACTTACAATTTGTTTTTCTCAGGTTATTCCATATTTGTAGTAAAAGGTGACCTGCCAGACTGTGAGGCTGATCAGCTACTGCAGATGATTCGGGTACAGCAGATGCAGCGACCAAAACTAATTGGAGAAGAGGCAGCACAGTCAAGAGATCAGAGGTAAGGTAAATATATATTTCATTTTAATAATGTTCAGTATGATTAGTTTGTAATTTGGAAGTAATGAGAAGTACCTTTAGTTCAATGTTTACTGCTGTTGTACACAGTAAAAGCAAGTTGATAGACTATAAATGGTGTATTTTTAAGTGGGTAAAAGCTGCCTTAATAAGGATTGAGTCTTCCCATGTGCATAAGCATATTATAGCACAGATTTTTGACTTAGGGATGAAAATGGGTTAGCAGACCTTAAAAACTGTTGTCAATAGTAATTATTCTACAATTAAGACTGGTTTGTGCATTTTGTCATAAGTAGAAAAGAATGAGAAACTGATCTCTGAATTCCACATCGTATAAATTGTACAACATTCCCTTTTGGAATAATTTTGCTGTAATGTTGTGGTGCTGCTCATTTTTTATGCATTCTGCTAATATAAAATGTCCTTGAATGCATATAAAGTACTTTGTATCTTAACAGCTTCTTGTCAGCATGTGCATTGCTTTAGAGTGCAGTGTGTGGCAAATATGTGTTAAAGTCACTCTACAGTTGCTTGCAGCCCTTTTGTGCTTTTTCATTTTTCAGGAAAATACTTGTTTATATAACAGACTTCCACAATAGAAATGTTTTTTCCAAAGTTAAACGTAGAGTTAAATTGGCAGAACATATTAATTTTAAACCTCACAGTGAAATCTAATATAATTTCTGTCTGAATTTTGCTGTGAATTTCACAGGCTACCCAGGAGTGATGTGGACCAAGCAATAGAAGTCAATCATCCTTTTGATGGAACAGGCATGTTAGATGAAGATGAAGAGAATTTTCAGAGAGCCCTGGCTCTAAGCAGACAGGAAATTGATATGGAGGATGAAGAAGCTGATCTTCGCAGAGCCATTCAGCTCAGCATGCAAGGTACAGTGCTCATCTAAATTTCTTACAGTGCTTGTGTTGCTTATGCTTTAAGCAGCTCCTGGAATCAGTTTGTCAGGCACTTTTTTCAGCATGCATCAAGCAGTCTGGAAAGACTGGCTTTGAGGCATAGAAGAACAAGCCAGGATTGTCTTTAACTATCTCCCTTCTGCTTTTCGAAAAGTTGTAACTTGCATGTTGACATTGATTATTAGGAAGGAAGAACAAATTGGCAAAGGGTGGCAGGAGGAAAGGGAACAGTCCTAAAGTGAGGAGGAGAAAACCAAGCAAAGTTACTGTAGGTGCTTAGTTCTCCAGCAAGTCTCTTTTTTCTTCTCAAGTTTGAAGGCATTTTCTTAAGATATATTTCATTTGCTAACTTCATTTTACTATAATTAGTAGGATATGGCATGTTCTGGTTTTAGGTAGCCGTCGAAGTGAGCTCTCAGGCTCATTACCACAGAATGTTCCTCAGTCGTCTCACAGCAGTCAGACAGACTCCCTTTCTTCAGAAGAACTGCGAAGGAGAAGACAAGCATATTTTGAAAAGTAAAGTAGCTGATAAAAAACTGCATGTGGAAGTACATGTTGTATTTTTCAGTGCTTTTGGGGCGTGGATGGGTTTCTTACTAAGGTCCAGCTCAACTTTTCTGTCTTACGTGATTTCCTAACAGTACCTGAACTTTGCTATTTTTAGGTGGTTCCCCCAAAGAAACCTGTAGTAAGAGGATGTTTGTTAATAATGCAACAGCAGTCTTGTGAAGAAAGAAATACATTATAGAAGTATTTTAAATGAAATCCTGTAAATTTCTGCAATTACCTTCCCAACAAAAAGTATTATTTCTCTAAGACTTTTTTTCTGGTAATGATGTTTCTCATGTGCATCACACAAAAGCATTGTGCATATTTTATGTTGCTGTTCAGGTGTACCTTCTTGATACATAGTTGGGTTATGGTAGATTTTCCTTATCTTTGTCTAATAGTAATAGAGGAAATGAAGACCAGCGAGAAATGCTACAGATAGGAGGAGTTAGGCTTCACATGATAGGATAAGAATGCAGAGATTCTGAATCCTGGGAAAATAGTCAGGTGGCTTGCAGTATAATATTGGGAAGATAGGTGTGTGAAGATTAGCAGGGTGAAATGATGAAAGAGATTTTAGGCATAGGGGTCTCCCTGTACCAAACAGCTTCTACTTCTGACTCTTGGCCTTCCTGAAATGAACTCGATTCAGATCTCATACTGATGTTAATCTTATTCTCTTATAAATTTATAACACTTTCAGACGGCAACAACAGCAACAGCAGCAAAGTCAGACCACTAACCAACAGGATAAGGCAACTCTTAGCTCAAGCACTCCAGAAACTGGCCCAGGTATTGTTTTTTAAACTAATATCTAAAACTGAAATGTGTCTTTTTTACCCATCTGTTGTTTCTTTTCCTTGTCTGCCTACTTCGTCACTTCAGCAGCCATTCCAACTGTGTATCACAGCCATTACTGTATTGGCAGTGAAGGAGAGGATCACTTTCCTTAAAAGCATGTTTCCGTTTGAATGTCAAAGTGAAGAGCATTGCTATTAGACCTCTTGAGTTCTGGCTTTGCTTTTTGTTGTTTTGTTTGTCTTGAGCATTACAAGTTGGAATATTTGATGGGATTTGTGTCGACTATTTTTTTTCTAAATTACTTTTAAAGTTGTATGACAGCTTGGAGTAATAGCTGACAAAATTACTGGAACCAGTTTTCAGAAGAATGTAAATGTAGACCTTACCAGTGTTAGGTATTGGTGATCCAAGTCGGTGAAAAACTATTTGCAAAATAGTCTGTAATTTTCAAAAAAAAACCAATTTTTGGGGTGGGGTGGGAAAAGGTGGGTGTGGATAAAAAGAATAACAGAAGCATTTAACTATAAATAAGAACTGTGAATTTATTACACCTTGTATGCATTTATTGTCTTTAGGAGGTGATATGAGTGAAGAAGACATGCTTCAAGCAGCCATGAATATGTCTCTGGAGTCTGTTAGAAACCACTTGAATTCAGAAGAGGAGAAATAACATCATTTTTTCCCCTCTTACTGTCAAAACGCTAAGTCTCCATTAAAATTCTACTGTGTGAATGTTGCACAAGCAGGGTTCATTTCAGAGTTCTGGAAGCAGGAATGAAAGGGGGGCTGCTGGAGGTCAGTTTAGAGCGGATCTGCAAATATGAAAATGATTGCACTAATTTAGAAAACTGTAGCACTCCTACTACAAAACATCTGCTCACAAGAGAAGTGTTGTTAAAATTACTGGAACTATTCACACAAAGACAAGGGTAGAAGCTGTAACTTGCATTTAACAATAAGTTTAAATTGTTTTGAAGAATTCAATGGAAGATATAAATGGTGCTGAAAGCAGCATCAACTGATTTTCTTCACTACTAATGGAAAAACAGATACAAATAAGGTATGCTCATAAATGCTTTTTAATAGATCACTCTAAAATGGGGAGAGTAATTAAATTCCATTCATCTTAAATAATTTATTTTGTGATTGTTTATTAGGAATGACTTAACGTCAACTTTTTGATCCTGCTGTCCACTTTTGAAATGATCCATTCTGCAGGAGAAACAAGAATCCATAAATTTAATGCTTTTCAATTCAAGACAAAATTTTCAGTGTATTGTTGATTATAATTTTACTCCTGAGTCTTTTAATGATTTCTGACTTTCTAACACTTTTTGGTTTTACTTTAAATGCCAATTGTAAAATTTTAGGTCCATGTTTAACATACTGTCTTTTAGCAGATAACTTGCCTTATTTGGCTTGGGGGTTTTTGTTGTTCTTGTTTGTTTTTAATTATTGTTTTCCTATGTTTTTTTTTTCATTAAGCCACTGTCTTTTTACTACAGAAGTAGCATATACTCAGTTGGGTTGAACAGGTTTTCTTTTCTACCTCTTCCAGAGTCTTTTCCTCTTCAAGCTCAACCCTCCATTCTGGCCTTTCAGTATGAAAGAGCTGTAACTGAAAGAGAGCTGAAAACTAGGAGAAAGTAGGAGGGGATTTAGGTGCCATAAAGTCAGTGCCACACACATAAGGTGCATTCCTGCAATCTGAAATGACCCCTGTGCTAGTAGCTCCTTTAAGAATGAATATTTATGCCTGTGTGGATGTTCTTTCTGAAATGCTTTCTATGAGTGTCTGTCAGAATGTTGCAGTTTTTTCAGGAATGGCCTTTATTCACGCACCTTACAATTTTTTATCATGCTGTTTCTGATCCTGAGAAAAATTAGGGAGCAAAGTATGTGAGATAGCTTATGCTATTGGTTGTAAGACATTTGCTTGGATATCCAGGATGAATGTGTAACAGGGTGACCAAACCTGACTTTGAACTTCAGTGCAACAAAAGAGAGATGTTTCATTTTCCTAAACGGTGCTTGAAATACAAATTCTGTTTACATATAAATTATATGGAAATATGTTGTAGATAGAGTCTATAAGCTGTAGTCCAGTTAAAGCATTAACAGTTGGCACAGGCATTCTAAGAATCTTTCAGAGATAACCCCAAATTTCTTTATCAAAATATTCTAAAGTTACATCTTTGCACAATAGTAACATTTAATTAAAATCAGTAGGAAATGTATGGTAGCTAGATGGAAATACACATTCAGCATCAAGTAGTACTGTACATGAAAGGGCTCTTACTTCTCAGTGAAGATTTGTTTACCGCAATGATTTCCTGATAGCTTAGGATATTATTAGATTATATGTAATTGGGCTAAATTCTGTTTTTCTTATCTATGTGCTGGATTTTCACCAATGTTGCCAGAACCACTGGTATGTGTAAGACAATGTGGATTTTGACATGAGACAGCACTACTTTTTAAAAACTGATTTTTGTCTTTTTAAAATAATTTTCATGCACATTATAGTTATTTCTAATGTCTCAAATTAATATAGCTGAACAATGACTTTAAAAGTCCATGTGTGCGTATGCCATTTTCAAATGCTATATTTTTCAGGATGTGATTTTCCTGCTTTCAGTTTGAAATTTCTATGAAACTGAAAGATAGAAAGGTGTCTAAACACTGAATTTTTTTTTATCATTTGTCAATTAACCACAGCTTAATTTTCCTTTTCTGATTGTGCCATAAACTAATTCTGAAATAAGACTCATTTTTATAAATAGGTATAGATTGGCAATCTGCTGCCAATACTTGGAACTCAGACGTCTTATCATCTATTAGAAGAATATAATAAAAATTTCTATAGCTCTCACATCCCCGTATTAAAATAATTTTAGCCCCTTAAATTTCATTGACTGTAACCCAGGACAACTACGTGATTTTAAAATCACTCAGCCACAGAGGTTTGCCTTTGAACTTTCATGTCGCATAAGTAGGTTCGTCACCCAAGTGTTTTGATATGGAAGGAATATAAAGTGTCAGTGCCTGAAAAGTGCAACTGAGTCAGTGATCACAGGACTAACCATTTCCCTTTCTATGTAGAATGGTCACTCAACAAATACCAGTTTGATTTTTTTTTTTTTTTTTTAAAGAAATGTCAAGTTGAATGATGTAGGCATCCCTCTAGACAAGCACTTACAAGAGAGCAAGTGTTAATTCATGGAATTGTGTCGCTGGAAAAGACCTGCAAGAAACCAGCCATTAACCTATACAAGTCCACCATTCAATGTAATGTCCCTAAGCACCACAGCTACACCTTTTAAATAGCTCCAGGGAGGGGACTCAGCCACTTGCCTGGGCAGCCTGTTCCAATGGAGGACAGCCCTTTCAGTGAAGGAATACTTCCTGATACTCAACCTCAACCTTCCCTGTGCAAATTGAGGCCATTTCCTCTCATCTTGTTACCTGGGAGATGAGGCTGACACTCATCTCACTACACATTCCTTTCAGGACTTGTAGGGAGTGACAAGGTCTCTTCTGAACTGTGCCCAAGGAAAAGACTAATGGCTGGCAGTATGTATTTTGTAACCCAGGCCTCAAGTTCAAAATGTGTGGACCTGCCAAGAAGCTGTCAATAAAGCACTGATGTAATTTTTTGGTGTGCATTCTTTCAGTGATAAACAGTTCTCAATGTGGCTTAACTATGCTTCTAAGTTGTTTTCTAATGTAGGGTGTATTCCTGGTGTTATCTACCCTGTCAAGCTGAAGGGTTGAGTTTTTTCCCATGCTACAGCTTTAGGCCAAAGTCCATTGTAAGGGTGCTGACATTGATTTTTTTTTTTTTTTTTTTTTTTTTTACTTATAAAATTGTATTTGAGGGAATTTCAGACTTCGTCCGTCCAGCAGATTTTTAATATTATGCAGTGAATAGTCCATGTGACATAATTTATGGTTTTCTGCCAGTAGAAATCAAACTGGCAGGGGGAGTGAGTGATACATTAAATGTCTTCCAAAATTACTTCTGTAAGTATAATTCTGCAAACTGCCCTTAGAGTGAGGGCAGGAGGAACAAGAGTTGTAATGCAGTCATGCTTGCATGCAAATCTTGTTAGGCTCAGCAAGTACAAATATGAGCTGTTTAAATACTTATATTTTTCTAGACTTGAAACTAATCTGACACAATACTGGCTTACTTTAATATTTGGGCTTCCTGTGCCCTTCAAAGAACTGCAGCAAATTTAAGTGTAATTTTCAGCTAAGGTACTCTTCTTGTTGTACTGTACTACTTTGCAGACTATTTGAAAATAACCAATACAAATTTAAATCTATTACCTGTTTTAATGTTGGACTATTGCTTCTATTACAAACTTAATATGGTGGGGGGGGCAGGTAAAATGGCTTGTGCAGGTATCTAGGAGACAAATATTATCATTTGTAAGCTGTTTTGTCTTATTACAAAACTGATAGGCCTTTTAAAATGAACAAGAACATGTTACAGTTCTAAAATGTGACATTTTCTAGAATTAGTTATTGTCGCTGTTGAGCCGCTAGCTGAGAGAAACCCAGGTTCTCAGACAAGGAAAGAGAAAAGGTGTCTTTATTATTTTGATTTCCATATATATAGAGTTTTCAGAGGTCACCCAGATTGGTCAGCCAGAAACCTCACCGTAGGCCCAATTGGCCAAGCCCAAACTGCCCTAATCTGGAGACGCTGTTTGCAAAACATCCAAACTTTATCTTTGTTTATGAAACGTAGCAAAATGTTCTCACGAGAAAGACCTGTGCTAGCCACAAGTTATTGGTTCAAATAATTATGAAAATATAAAAAATTGTGGCCTTTGTACTGAAAAATACAGTATAGAGGAATAGGATCAGAGAACTAGAACTCAGACTCAGAAAGAAGTATTATTTTACAGTTCATTTTGCCAGGACATCACTTTTAAAGGAATTGAAGTAAGAATCCAAGGAAAAGAAAAACTGATATGGAAGATTTTTTTAAGGGCTTAGACAGAAAATGGTGTTGTTCACTTGGTAAGCCATTACTGTCTTGCATAAAACAAACTTAAGACCTGGAAAATCTTGGTCATTTTTCACAAATCATTACAAAAAATAAAAAAAAAGGAAAGTAAGTCTAACAGGTAATACATACATACCTGTTCAATACACACAGAATCAGTTGTTCCAATAAGAACAATACTTAATAAATTCAAACTGGCTAGGTCCAAATACTCAATTCTTCAGTTTCAGTTTAGTAGCTTTGTCTTGCATCCAGGCTTTCATCTTAAAAGCATGAGCTCTTTTGCAATAAACTTTTTTAATCTTCATACACACATTTTGCCTTATTTGCATTTCAGAGATGGATGGAATGCTGTAGTATTTAACCTGCCATAGTCACCTCCTTCCCCAGTAACAGTTCTTCAGACAGTTAGTACATGTGGCTTTTCAACTGCTTTTACCAAATCAAACTATTTATACATTATTTTCTTTGTTAAGAAAAACAAGTAATTATAACTACACTTCTCTTTTCATCTCCCCCCATCCTCAGTACAGCCACTGTGTGAATTCAGGAGGGGACATAAGAGTTTGAACAAAGGGATGTAATATTTAATTGCCACTGTGCAAAAGCAAAATTAAAAAAAAAAAGATAAAAACCTTGATATTGTCTTTAAAGCATGTAAGCATTGATAAAATTTTATTTTTTGCTACATGAAACCCCTGTGTACAAATCAATGTAGAGTTAGGATTTTGTAAGGGAATAATTTTTTTCATCTCTTGCCTAATAGTTGTGTATTTTAGAAATCATTTTCAGTAATAGATTTTTTTTGTCAAGACTGTTTTCATATCACATCTTTGGCTCTGGATTCCTGTATAATTTTTGTCTATTTTGTGTATATAAAGCATAGAATACTGAAAAGATTTAAAAAGGGAAAGCTGAAATGCTTTGTCATTGTTTTGACTGGAAAATGGCAGCACTGTTCGATATTTTGAAAATGCTCTCCAAATAGGCATGAATATATATGGTTGTATTTGATATCACTTTTTTAATAAATATGATTATAGCTTCTAATGTTTCTCTCTTAAGTATTTGCTTATGAGCTTTCCCCTAAGTGTGGATTGGGCACAGAATCATCAAACATTGAAATCTCATCCCTGGTATCAGTGGGCTTTGCACCAGAGGTGTGTAGACATTAGCAGCGGGATAGTTTTCTGTTGCTGACATTTCATCATCTCTGATGTCTTTTCATCTGTTGATATTCCTAAAGTTGTGTAGAGACACTCCTGTTAAGGAAGAAAGTCGGTGCCAGTTGTAGTTATGTTACGTCTTTTAAAAGTGTATGCTGCTTTGCTGCCAGGATACTTTTTTTCTTTTTTTTTTTTTTTGTGACACAATGATTTCGTTTTGTAGCTTAGTCAAAACAGAGCATACTGGATGATTGCTGGGTGCCCTTATTAACAGTGGATGAAGTCAGTCAGCTAAAAAAATTACTTGCAATGTTAAATTTAACCACAACAGAAGACATTTTTATCATCTCTAAATATTTTAAACATCTGCAAGACATCCCTGATCTTAGCTGAAAAAATGCTAAGAGAGTTTCCCATAAAAATTATTTAGCCAAACATTAAATGATGCATCTTTACTGTCCTGAGAACCCATATGGGTTTTGTTAAACCAATGGTATGGGATCTTTTGAGCATTGTAAACTTTTCATCTCCATTAAACCAAATACTGCAAATTGATAAAACTGATAAAGATACATGTCTACATTCCATGCTATATCTCGGCACTAATACTTCCTACAATTCTGATGTCTTTTTTTGTTAGACAGAAATGGGTTTGAAGTGGTGTATGGTCACTTTTATTATGGATAATCATAAGGGTGACAAGTATGCCATTAACTTAATATACTAGTAAAATCAGGTATAAATCTGATGGAAAATTTGTTCAGTGAAGAAGACTGAAAACAATCTTTATTAGAGAGCTTTTAACTAAACTCCTGGACCACATACCATGCCCAGCCTAAGAGTTGCCTGTGAGTGACAGCAGACAGTAAAGCTAAAAGGGTAATACAGAATTGCAGGTCAGCTATGAACCCTTCACCAAGGCCTGCAAGATACTATTTGGGAAGCAGCAAGCAGGTTGTTCCGTATCTGTTTGGTAATGTTTGCCAGCTTGTAACTCTAGAGCATGTGTTTTGTGCCTGCTGCTTTCTCAGACCTCTAAAATTCTAAGATTTCACCTGTGAAATGCTCTTCTCAGCTTCATTTTGCCGTCGATGAGGTGCTTCGATTACTCATCTTTTTGTGTGCTTACCAACTTGAAACGGTCAATGAGCCAGCTGCCCTATATTTTATTCCCAGGATCAGCATTTTTATTGTAACAGTATCATTCTGACTGATACAACACTGCTTTCTCCGTAACAATGCCGTACTCCTTGCAGTCCCAAGTACTTTTAAATACCTCACTTGATTAAAAACAAAAATAACTTTGTATTGGGCAAGTGTTGGGGTTCTGGCTGGAAATCCAACCAAGAGTCCCAGCATGGGTCAGGCTGGAAGGGACCCAGTGGGTCATCCGGTCCAACCTCCCTGCTGCAGCAGGGTAATCCCAGAGCACAGAGCACGGAATTCAGATGGTTTCTGAGTGTCTCCAGTGAGGGAGACTCCTCAGCCTCTCCGGGCACCCTGTTCCAGTGTGCAGCCACTGCACAGGAACCACGTTTTTCCTGATATTCAGGTGGATCTTCCTGTGCATCACTTTCTGCCCGTTGCAGAAACTTTGTCCCATTGCTGGGTACCACCGAGCAGGGCCTGGGTCCAGCCTCTTGGCACCTCTCCTTCACATACCGATAGACACCGATTAGGTTCCCTCTCACTCGCCTCTTCCCTCTTCACTCCATTTACACCCAAAGCAGCCGGGGCTTCGGGATCGTGTGTGTTTTGTGAGAACACGCATTCAAGCACCAAGCGCGTCCATTCTCGTGCACGGCACACTGTTTGCTGATAGCCCTGGTTCATCCCGGCGGGCGGGTTCCCCACAAACACACAGCTCTTCAGGCCGCCATCGGCCGACCCTCGCGCGGTCCGCCATCATCCCGGCATGCTCTGCTGCCGCGCACACGCCATATCCGCCTCGGAGGGGCGCTCTAGCCCGGGCCGCCGCTCTCGCTGGTGTTTGGGAAGGGTGTCATGGCGGCCGTTGAGGTGGCAGCGGCCGCAGCCGCCGGGAGGAGTCGCTGAGCCGGGACGGGACGAGACAAGCCGGGAGGAACAGCTGAGCCGGGAGGAGCCGGGAGGATGCGCGCGGCGCTGGCCGAGAAGTCGCCGAGCCCGGAGTGCTGAGCCCGCGGCAGGAGCCGCGACCCGCTGTAGCGAGTAGAAGGAAGGCGGAGGCGGGCCTTGGCCTCCGGGAAGCGGCTGCAGAGCCGAGCGAGGCCCGGAGCCCTCCGAGCCGCCATGGCGTCGTGGCTGGGCGGGCTGGGCTCGGGGCTGGGCCAGTCCCTGGGGCAGGTGGGCGACAGTCTGTCCTCGCTCACCGGGCAGATCTCCAGCTTCACCAAGGACATCCTTCTGGAAGGCGCGGAGGAAGTGGGCGGTAAGGGGGCTCGGGCCGGCCTGGTTCCGCGGGGCGGTTCTGCGAGGGAGCTCTCCTGGGGCCGCCGCTCCCCTCGGACAGCCGGCGGCGGGGCCTGCGCTGCCTGCACTGGCTGATCGCGGCTGCGTGCCTCTCGCCAATGCTGCTGCCGCCTTTGCTGCCTTTGTTTTTGTTTTTATTCCGTTCTTGTGATCTCAGGATCTGGAGAATACACAAATACATTCCCAGGCCCTAATAGCAAGGGTGAGCCTGGGCTAGGCTTATTAGGCTCGGAAGTTTCTGAATCTCTTGAAGTGTTATGTTGCTCCGTAATGACAGCACTCAACACTCTTTTTCCTTTCTGTTTGCTTAGTTTATCTAAACCCTCAGTTAATTATCTGCTTATGCACTCGTTCCATAAAACTGCAGAGTTGTAGTACAGAGGTTGTTTTGCCGCTGGTGTGATCTAAGTCTGACGTGTCACACAGGCGAAGGTTCAATGTTTGTCATGTTTTGTTTATATTTCAGTTGGGCCCAGAGAAACCTGTCGACTTCTACAATTCCCTTAAAGCCAAGTAGGAGAAAGTGGCCCTTGCTTTATAAGGATTAGAGGCTAGAACGATTTATTTTTAAAACAGAAAGTTAGACCAAAAAAACCCTAGAGGCATCAGAGTAAGATATTCTATAAACCAATAGTGAATCTTTTCTAAAATATAATATTTTCTTCATATTTTTAATAATGACTTTTTCTTAGAAATTTTTGAAAAAGGTTTAGTAAAGCAGTCGTATAAAGTGGTAATAAATATCAATAGGTTAATATCCCTAGTATAGTTTACCATCTTGTAACTATAAATTATTTTAAAAGTTAGATTTCTCAAAACAGTGTTAAGAAGAGCAACCACAAAGAACAGCTAAGACTTCTGAATAGTCATCTTAAATGTGAAATTAAGCAATACTACTTTGTTTACAGCCTCTCATCTACAAAGCATTGTGAAAGAATGTTATAGAAACATATGTTGTATTAACCTTGTTGGCAAGCTGATACAATGGGTCTCGTATTGATGGCCTTTTTGGTACACAGCTAAAATGCTCAGAAGAGAGAAATTCTGACAACTGTGAAGTAATTTTTTTTTCACTTTTCTGAAAGACTTGCATAGAATTGTTTTAAATTTCAAAATCCATGTTAGTTTGGTTTGGAGAGTCATTTTATGCTCCTGAGCTGTGCAATCCTCTAGGCTGCTTGTTTTGCTTTTTTAAAAGCTAAATTGTGATTTCATCTCACACATTGGTGTGTGAGTTTGTGCAAGAGAGATATACTGCTGTTCAGTAGTTACTTCAGGTGAACTTCACTGCTCGATACTGCTGTGAACAGCTTCAGTTTCCTAAAAATTTCAGAGTAGTACATTTGTATGGGTTACTAGACTTCAGGGTGTAAAAAATCTAGTGGTATCCAAGTGCTCTTCTGTAAAGACCTTTAAATACTCTGTGGCCTAAGCAACACTTCTCAAGTACTTCCTTACAGTTTGGTTTTTTAAAATTTCCTAATTGGTAAAAGTTACCTAGTTTTTAATATTATCCCTTACATTGAGTGTTTTGATTGCCATCAGAACTGAAGATGTTGGTTTTGGGTTATGGACTTGCACACCTTCCATTTCACAGTTTTCATGTGTAGATTGTTGCCTCTGCAGTGCTTGAGCTGTCTCACTTTTAAATAGCACATAGGAAATTATGACATAGTATTTGCTTGGAAATTGTATTTATTTCAAATTTTGAAATATTGTCAAGGTTGCTTTATAGTCAATTCAGGATGATTTCTCATTGATAAAAGGAAATGTGGTGTTTCTGTCCATTAAAAGTGAGACATAGGAGAAGTAAACGTAGCCAGAGCCAGTTTGAGAAGCATTGAAAATATATCTGGAATTATGTACCTTTTCTGTTGGATAAACTGGGATGGTGGATGTATCACCTTTATAAGACACAGTGGGTCTTATAGGGTTGCTGTTGTGTGGGATTAGTTGGGTGTGGGTGGTTTGTTTTTTATTCTGAAAATTTAGTCATTGTTATGTGTATTTAATGAAATTAATACTTATTCTGAAACTTCACATAGCATTACAGAGAAACACACAACTCTCAGGTCAGGAGCAAGTCTGAAATGAGAAACAGATTCAGGGACACAAAATAGTCAAGTAAAATATTTTTATCTTCCTTCCTTTAAATCTTAAATCCATACTAATCTGTTAGGGCTTTGATTTGGCTTAAAGCCTAAATGTGAGTGAACTAAATTAGGTTCAGAAAGACTGTCTGAAAAAATAATTCTTACAGTGTTCGGATAAAACAGCTTTTGATATTTACCTAGGAATGAACATTAACACAGTCTGATGTAAGATGTGTATTAATAACTGGTCTTAACAGATTGAAAGAATTGTAATTAAAATTAAAATTTTTGCTTTCTTTCAGATGCAGCGACAGAACTCCATGTGTCCAATTCTAGACTCAGAGAAATAGAAAGCATTAATGCAGCACAAAAGCTTGAAGTAAGACATTTTGGAACACTATTGTAATTAAAACCAATAACGTTTTGTATAAAGTTGAAATATTGCACTTAAGTTGCTTGTCCCTGGGTAACTCCAGAAACAAGGGTGACAGTGGTGTTACAATGTGATTTAGGTTTTGTGACAAACTGCCATCACAGTTAGGGAGGCACATTTGTTTATTGGCATATGCATGTGGTGCAAGTTTTCATCTTTTGCTAAATGCTGCATCCTGTCACTGTTCCTGCCTATCATGTGGACTTGGACTGCAGCAGTTGGCTTGGCTCTGAAAAGAGTGGGTATTTTCCCTGTTGCAGTTCTTTCTCTCTGTGTTGTCTGCTGTATGGTCATTTTGACATAGCTGTGGCTGCTCACACGCCTCCAAAACCACTTAAAAATCTCATTTGCCCTCATGGAAGGTGATTTTGTGCACTCTTACAAAGGACTTGTTGGTCTTGTGACTTTATTTATTCTCTCTAAACAATTAACTTTCATGTATGTCTTCAGCCCTCAAGAGTATTGTGTCGTTAAGATACTATTTTGGGGACATATCTGTTCCTGCTTGTCCTCTTTCTGGTTTCTTGCCATCTGCTGTTGGCTATGGTCAGAGAGAGAGCACTGGATATTATCTGCAATTTGTGCTTTGTGGCTGTTCTTGCATTCTGCCTGTGGGTCTTGCAAAGATGTGATTCAGCCTTGAGTTTTTTAATTCTTGGTGTTTGCTTCTGGTCGTCACAAACCTTTCTATGAAAGTGAGCTAGAGTCCATGCCATATAAAAATGGAAGTCTTGGATATGACCATGAATTTGGTCCCACACTTGGACTGTGCTGTTAATGTATGTTTTGAATGAAATAACATGACCAATCTGTACAATTTAGCTTACTTCTTTGCTGTTCAGTAGCCTTGTGCTTCTCTGATTCTTTAAGAACTGTTCTGAGTTTACCAACATTCATTTTTCATTTTTGCTAGAATGATAGACTGAAAAAAGTCTGTAGTGACTTAGAAGAAAAGCATGAAGCAGCAGAGCTGCAAATAAAGCAGTTATCTATCGAGTACCGCACTCAGCTTCAACAGAAAGAGGTAGGAGACAGAGTAAAATTTTTCAGTAAGTATGTCTAATAAACTTACCTCTTGCACTGTTTAATTCCTTTGTTATAGTGTCTGTTCTCTTCCAGTGGAAATACTAGTCACAGCTATAGTTTCTTAATGTAGACTAAGATGTATTTCATTGACCCATGTAATGCAAGCCAAGCTGCCAGGAGATAGTCGAGACAAGAGAAAATGCTCTGAGAACGTCATGCAGCTGTCAGAATTTCTGTTGTTTCTGGGATCACTGTAGAGAATGAGAATGTAGATCACTGTAGAGAATGTACTGATCTGTGATCAGTAGAGAAAAGACACTATACTGCTTTGTATTTCTGATTTATTTACTTTTAAGGAAGGCAACAGGAACACGTTCTCATTTAAAGCAATTATTTTGTCTTTAGATATCGTTATTTATCTTAACATACACAATCAAAGAGAACAGAGGTGGCTTTCAAAATTTATGAAGTGTCCCCTTGTGATGGGAGCATCAGCTTTATAGCCTATTGTATAACATGAGATTTCACAGACCTCAATGAAGAAAGTTGCCAGCATGCCGAGAGTTTCACAAAAAGGGGTTTTATTTCTGCTTTATTCACAAATTCATGTGGGAGCTAGAGGAAGCAGAACTATGAGATGTATAAAATTCTGCTTGTTAAATACAGTAACAGAGTAGTTACAAGAAAATTACTTGCAGTTAATTTCACTTTATTGTAAATAAGTTAATTTTGAGTACATTGAGTTGTTAAACATAAAAGAAGTCAAATGTAATAATAACTGGAGAAGCATCATATATTGCTTAACTTTCATATCTGAATGTGGCTAGCACAGGTCTTTCTCGTGAGAACATTTTTGCTACGTTTCATAAACAAAGATAAAGTTTGGATGTTTTGCAAACAGCGTCACGAGATTCGGGCAGTTCAGGCCTGGCCAATTAGGCCTAGAGGGAGGTTTCTGGCTGACCAATCTGGGTGACCTCTGAAAACTCTATATATATGGAAATCAAAATAATAAACGCACTTTTCTCTTTTCTTGCCAGAGAACCCGGGTTTTTTCTCTCAGCTAGCGGCTCAACAGCGACATCTGAATACCCTCTTTATAGATTCAATTTTTTTGTACAACCTGTTAGCCTGGATATTGCTATAGTATTTGTATACCTGAGCTGTTAAAAAAGCCCTGTGTCTTTTTGTAAGGTACTTTGTAACATTTGAACTAAGGGTGTTTTTCTTCATTATAAGAATGTTTGTGGTTTTTTCTTTTTTTTTTAGTAGAAGTTACCAGTTATTTGTGCTGGGGGGAGTTGTTTGGTTCACATTACATAAGTCCACAAAGGGTAAAGTAGAGTGTATTTTTATATTCTTCTTATTCAAACAGTGCATTTTATTTTGTATATTCAGGTGGAAATCAGCCATCTAAAAGCCAGACAGAATGCACTACAGGAACAACTGCAGAAAGTACAGACAGCTGCTCAGGCTGCTCAGTTGGGAGCTGGTGTTTTGCCAGCAGCCACTGCATCGGCCTCCTATGTTCCAGAGGTCAGACATTCCTCAGGTTTTGAAGGAGATGACATGGATTTTGGAGATGTAATCTGGTCACAACAAGAAATAAACAGATTGTCCAATGAAGTTTCCAGGCTCGAATCTGAGGTTGACCACTGGAAGCAGATTGCAGTGGTAAGTGGTGTCTCTCTTACCCTGCCATTCCCTCTCCCCTCCAAATTATTGTTTTCATTGCATTTTGTAGATTAGTAGTGAATATTTTGAAAGTTCATGCTGAAAAATTTCTAGAAGCAACATGTTTTGATGGAAAAGCTGAAACCTTTCTTGCTGTCATGTGACTAAGGACACATTTAGTGACTAACTTCCAAATGCTTTTTTGTGATGCTTTTATGCATGATTTGTCAAGTTAGGTAAAGGGTTTCTTGAACATTCAGCTAGAATGCTACTTCAGAGTTTCATTTTTGTTCAACCTTTCAAAGAAAATATTTATCTTCTTCCTATGATACTGATTTTTACTGATAGTACAATACTGGTCAAAGTAGTAGTTGGATACTTGCATACTTTCTATACGTGCTCTTCTCTCAGTCCTTGATATGTCAGTTGTAATTCGTGGTCTGTTGAGACAAGAAAGAGTATAATCTTTCAACGTGTTGCTGATGTGGGTTACCATTTTTTAAGGTATAGCCTGATTTCAGAGGTATGCTTTTCCCATGTGAAAATATTCAAAACTAAGCAACCCTGTTGTCTTACTATGAGCAGTAGCACCACTCCAAACTTCTACCCATTAATATGTAGTAATGTAATAATAAAAATCTGTGGAAAATTAAAATGTTTCCTTTAAAACGTATTTTTTTAAAAATCACAATTACAGTGGATTTTTATTTTGCTTCATATTAGCTTTGTTGTTTTCTACTTTTGAGTATCAATGGAGGAAGCACTTACATTAAAAATAGACATCACATTTTTCATATGGATATGTGGTTTGGGTTTTTTTCAGTCTTACAAAGCGCAAGGCACAAATGATGCTGAACAAAGCGAAATATGCAAACTACAAAATGTTGTTAAGGTAAGATGACAAACTAGTCTTCTTGTGTTTTACTCTTCATGGTTTTGCATATGGTCACATGACTTGTAAATACTTTAACTAGCACTATTATAACATCATTAAAAATGCGTGGAGGCATGTAGTAGCATAGCAACATTTCAGTCAGCACTACAATATTTAAAAACAGTTACTGTGAGAAAGGGTATTTGTATAATTTGATAATTATAGTATGTTAGCTTGAAGCAATGACATTACTGCTTATAAAGGGGAAATCACTTTGTGAAGCTGTTAATGAGTTACGAGACTGTATTTTAGATACACAGAATAATTTCTCCCTTCTCATAAACATCTTGCCTTTTTTTCTTTGGAGATGCAAAATATTGATTTTACATGTCATCCTAGAAAGTTACTAAAAATGCATCCTAGTGTATCGACTTTGTCTGTAAGACTTGTAATTGCTTTACATTGGTTTAATATTTGCAGGTGTGTAGAGCATACTATTTGTGTAAATACATTTTTTAAAGGAATCTCATAAAAAATCCAAAGCAACGGACGTCAAGACACTTGACTTCTTCTATGAGAAATCCTTTAATAAATCCTTTAATTAGACTAGGGAAAACTTCTTTCTTTTATATTGTATTATTTCTTACAAAAGAAGGCACTGTGCTGTAATTTGCCATTTTGTTTCTCTAATAATATTTTTTAGGAGCTCAGACAGAATTTAAGTCAAGAAATAGATGAACATCAGCATGAGCTGTCAGTGTTGCAGGATGCGCACAGACAGAAGTTGGTAGAGATAAGTCGCCGACACCGAGAAGAACTGCGTGAATATGAAGAGCGAATTGAAGAGCTTGAGAATCGGTTACAGCAAGGTCTGTGTTACCATATGCTTTCTATTTTATTTTATGTTGAATGAATTGAAAATAACAGCACAAAAATAACTTCTGTGAGAAGTTATTGCCAACTGGGTTACTTGACAAAAGCTCAAAGATTGGGTAGTGAGACACTTGAACAAGTTGCCCAGAGAAGTTGTGGATGCCCCATTTCTGGAAAGGTTCATGACCAGGTTGGATAGCACCTTGAGCAACCTGATCTAGTGGGTGGCATCCCTCTCCATGATGCAGGTGTTGAAACTAGATGATGTTAACGTCCTTTCCAACCCAAACCATGCTATGATTCTATGATTACCGTAAGGACCACACTTCAGTGTGTGGCATGACTGCAATGTAGAAGCTCAGTAGTTCACAAAAGGAACTTTTTGTTCCTTGTATGTATTTCATATTCCCTAAAAATAGTAATGTCAGTTAGGTTTCCTCTAGGGGCTTCTTTGCCCATATACATAAGATTTGCCTGTAAACCTCTATTTATGTGGTAAAATTTGGACTTCTAAAGAGTATACACACTCTCCTTTTGGAACAAGAGATCCATTCCCTTCTTGGAAAGAGGAGAAGTATTTTCACAGCTTGTCCAAGGTAGCACTGATAGGGAATTTATTTCCTAAAACCATATGCCTGTTAAGATGTCGTATGTTTTTTCACTTCAAGTTTGTACACCAGCAGGACTAATTTAAGGAAGTTGAAAGCAGAGGTCCCTTATCTTTTGCATGACCAGTTACGTGCAAAATAAATACTGTTAGTGGCTTTTGAAGAACTACAGTATTTTATATTTTTATTTTGATCATTCTGACAGCATAATGGGGACTAGGGCAGGGGCACGGAAGTGATTTCACAAGTAGTGTGCTTTCATTTAACTATTTTTTTTCTGTACACTTCTGATGATGCCTTTTTGTACTCTCTAACTTACCTGGGAATTACAGAAAATAAATATAAATGTCATTATGGTATGACAGTATAATGGATCTGTAAAAACATTAATTCTGAAAAACATTTTTCTTCAGTTGAAAAACTTTGTGCATCATTTAGCAAATTGTTCCCTATAACAACCATTTGTCAAACCTTTGAAATGTGATTAATTAAATTATAAATGGATTTTGCAGCAATCTGAATTAGATGGGATTTGGTAATTATTCTTAGAAAATTGAGAGATTCCAAATCTTGGTGAATTAGATTGTCATCTCACCAAGAGAGGTGGGGATTAAGTATACTCTAATTAAATTGCGAACAAAATATGTCTTGCAACACCTTTTAAAATTATTTTGAGCTGGGCATGTGAAAATAAGCAAGAGATATTTATCAAAACAGTAACATGTATAGCACAGCTTCAAATGTTAAACCTATTTAACTAAGCTTTCTGTTGATAATGACGACCATGTCTTTGTTTTAGGCCATCTCCCTCTTTCAGGAGATGAGGTGAAAGAAGAGAAGTAAAAGATCTAGAGTAATGGTTTTGTCTCTTTTGTCTTTTAGATGGTGTGAGCACTGATGCCATGGATGACTCTAAAATTACTGAACAGGAGAAAAAGACTCAGAGTCTAGAAGGAAGAGTGGAAGAGTTGCAGGTTGTAAAGGACCTAGAGGAGGAAATAAGAAAATTAAATCACAAATTGTCTTCTGCCAAAGCAGAAAACAAAAATCTTCTGAAAGAGCAAGAATCTGCAAAGCTAGAAAAAATCCAAATAGCACAAGATTATGAAAAGCTTAAATCTGACTTCAGTGTGCTTCAAAGGTCTGTGGCAGAGCAAGATGCTCTCCTGAAAGAACAGAAGCAGCTCCAATCAAAGACGTCACTACCACAAGATGTTGTCAGACTACAGCAAGCATTGTTAGGTACTAAGATGATGACTTTTTTTTTTAGTATATTTTCACAGATTTTCACTTTTAAAACTTAAATTTTATGAATTTGAAACTGAGTATGAGAATATGTACCTTTTAAATATTGCTGTTTTACAAAAGCATTGTCCATTAAAGTAAGGTGAAGCAGAAAAGAGAACATTGTTAGGACTAGTGTAGTTATCATAGAGGTTTCTGATTAGGTAAGTAATCTTATCTGCCAATTGTTTGGTAGGGCTTTTTTTCTTTAAAAGTAAGTAAGCCTCAGTAGAAGTTGTTCATTTAAATTAAAAAAATACATTTTTGTTGTGTGTGTGTGTGTGTGTGTGTATAAAGGTACTTGGTTGCTAATACCTTCTTAAGGAAACACTAACCTACCTGTTTAAGGAATGTATCTGTAGGTAGAAAAATATTTTAATATTGCGTAACTGATAAAGTGTAATACCGAAGTCTTCGTAATGTGGTATCAGTTGGAAAAGTAGTACTCTACTTTGTGGTAGTGCCTGATGGTATGTTTGAATCTTTCATGGCACTGATGCTTGTCACCAGAAAATGCTGTGTAGCTATTCTCTTCTGAGCAGCAGAGTTGTATTTGGGCAAAGCAGGAGAATGATTTTGTTTTATTGTTGTTTGAAAAGTAGTAAAATTATCTATTTCATTTTCCTTTATAGAAGCAGAAAATGAAATAGCAAGACTTTCCAGTTTAAGTCAGGTAAGGCAATTTCTAAATTAAGCCAACAAAAAAGTTCATAACAATAGTAACTGATGGGAAACGCACATTTTGGTAGTAGGTTTTTGTATGTGTGCGTTCACATTTCTACATAAATAACATTGTAGTGTGAAAGGAAATAATTGTAGTTTATAATTACATGTGGAATTTACAGAAACAATACATTTTTACTTGTGAAATTCTGCAGTGTATTCTGTTAAGAAAAACTGTTCAAGTTCCACCTATCTCATTGTTACCTAGATAGCTGTAACATACATTTTTCAAGTACTAATAGTACATTCTGTAAAATATGTAATTTTTCACATCTGCTTTAACATGTTTCTGTTTTGGTGCTTACCAGTTTTAAAATACTTCTCTTCTATGTAGTACTTGTAATAACACTGCATTCCATCTTACTGATGAAGTGAAGCAGTGGAACGCAGAGTTCCTCTGATACACACCTTTAGTTTGGTTGACTTGGTCCTTTATAAACTCTCAGACTTGAGAGATTTGGTTTATTTTACTTTGTATCCAGTAGTATTTTTCAACTGAGGTTTTCTGTGTTTTACATGCATTCAAGGGTTCACACAGTATTTTTCATAATGATGTTGTTTAGATGCCTTTGGTTAAAACTTCCTATCTCACCATGCAGCCTGCTGTATTTAGGGTGGCTCTTGCAGTTATAAGAGTTTATCCTGGCTGTCAATCCATACCTCAGAGGTGGATATAACTTCTTACTATACCATGGCTTTTTGTGCAGAAGTTTATAAACTGCACTCCTAAACCAAGTGATGAGGAAATAAATCTGTGTGTGTGAATGGTAGAGACAAATACTTCACAATAAAGAATTTTTAACTGGAGTGGTTTTCATGTAGGCTTAGAGATTCTAACATAATTTCAGCAAGATAAAGTCTGATATTTACTTCTCTTTTTTAATTTTTTTTGAGGGACTTGAGAAGGAACTGACAAGTACACAACATAAACATGAGAATATTCTTTCTTCGAATACAGAGGATCAGAATTCAGAAATAAATCAGTTAAGACAAGATTTGGAAAGGAAAGAACGTGAATTAGATGAAAGTGTTGCTGAAAGAGAAACATTAATAGCAGAGTTGGAAGAACTAGACAAGCAGAATCAAGAAGCTACTCAGGTAATAAATACTACAACTAATTACTGAACTGCTAAATCAATGTTTAGAATTATCTGTGGGTGTGTGTTTGTCTTTTAAGTTCGTGTTTGAACATAGATAGCTGGAAAATATAAGTTATCCTCTGAAGCTTAAAAAGAAAATTTGGGCTATTATTTATTTCTCCATATCTGCCATCTCAATGGGAAATTCTGAAGTGCAAGTAAAACCCACTTGTTATAGACAAAGAAATAATATGGCGTGCCAGCTATCCATAAGGAACGTTACTTTTCAAAGTCCAGTTAAATAGTCCCTGATTTTTCATTGCAACATTTCTGATGAAATTTATCCTGGTTATGTTCTGGTCTGTCTTATGACAGTATGCATTACAATGATTTTTTGAAACTTTTTCCCTTTTATGATTTTTAACTATGTTGAATATTTAAGTTCATTATTGCAAGGTTTTTACAACATGAGCATTTTTGGGTAAAAAGTCACCAATTATGTATAATCAGAATTAAATTATACCTTTTTGTCACAGTTCCAGTATATTTGACCTGTAAACTTAAGAGTTGCAAGCCATGTGTTTTCAGTATTAATATACCAATGAATCACCTATGAAATGAATCCAAACAAGTATGTTGAAACAAGAAGTTGAAAATAGAATATACAGATAATTTAAATGTAGTGCTGCCCTTTTGTAAGCAGTTGGTATTTGCTGCATTCCAGCTGTCTTGACAAATTCTCACAGTTCTTTTTTTTTAAGTAGTTCAGTTGTTATTTCTTGATTTAGGTAGTTAAGTTTCTTTTGAGGGAGATGCTGGTTGGATTTTGGTTTTTTGTAGTGAAATGTAATCTGTCCCTATTTGATACTTGGTTTTAATTAATTTAGCAACAAGTAGTTGATACTACTTGCCAGTTTATGTTGGCAACAAAGAAACATTTTCTTCCTCTCCATTTTTTTTATTGTTTAGAGGATAAAAGTGAATGAAATGTGTAGTTCAGCTGGTTCTCTTATCCTAATAAATTTTGGTTTGTGTTCATTTCCAGCATATGATTACACTGAAAGAGCAGCTGTCAAAGCAACGCGCAGAAACTGATGGTATCATCAAACAGCTGAAACTTGACATAGATTGTGAAAGGAAGAAAGTATCAGAATTAGAAATTGAGAAGGTGAAAACTATTAAAGAGTTAGATAGTCAGAAAGAAAAACTAAGCCAATGTTCATATGCACTTAATGATTTGCATGTAACTAAGCAGCAGCTACAAGATAATGTTAAAGATCTTCAGGAACAATTAAGGAAAGCCCAGGACTGTAATTTGCATAATAAAAAAGAAATTGGAGAGTTGCAGCAGAGACTAAAGGAAAGAGAGGAGGAACTTCGTGTATCCTTGAGCAAGTTAACAGAAAAAAGTAATGAGGAATCTAACTACACTTGTCAAGATCTGATTCTGAAAGAAAGAGAAGTAGAAATTGCCAAACTGCAGAATGATGTTTCAGAAAATAAACAACTAAATGAAGATTTACAGAAATCTCTGTCTAATCTCAGAACAGAAAATGGAAAGCTGTCAGCAGCCATTGAAGATCTAAAACAGGAGTTAAGTGATGCCATTTCTGAGAAAAAGAAAGTTTCTTTGGAAAAAGACACTGTTGTGGAGGCTTTGAAAATGGAAAAAAGACAGTTAGAGGGTGAGTTAAGTGAGGCAGAGAAGAGGCTTTTGGAACAAGCACAGAAGTATAAGCAAACTATTGAGGAGATATCAAATGCCCGTAGTATGGATACCACTGCACTGCAGCTGGAACATGAGCGCCTGGTTAAGCTCCATCAAGAGAAAGATTTTCAGATTGCTGAACTTAAAAGGAGCATTGAGCAGATGGAAACTGACCATCAAGAAACAAAAGAGATGTTGACTACTACCTTAGGAGGACAAAAGCAGTTGACAGATCTCATAAAAGAGAAAGAGGCATTTATTGAAAAATACAAAAATCAAGCCCTACAGGTGAAGCAGGAACTTGAGGAATATATGAAAGTTTCGAAAAAGCAGGATGTCTTAAAACAGAACTTGGAGGAAAAAGACAGAAGTCTTGCGGTCATGAAGGAAGAAAATAATCATTTGAAAGAAGAAATTGAACGCCTTAAGGATCAGCAAAGTAGATCTACACCTGTGGTTGAGCCTAAAACTTTAGATATTATTATTGAACTTGAAAGTGAGGTAACACAATTAAAAGTGATAAAGAATAATCTTGAAGAAGAAATAAAAGTTCACAAAAAAACAATAGAAGATCAGAATCAAACAACAGTGAAACTTCAGCAGTCACTGCAGGAGCAGCGAAAGGAAATAGATGAGTCCAAATTTCAGTGTGAGCAAATGAATGTTACACATGAAAGACTCTTTTTAGAGAAAGATGAGGAAATCAAAAATTTGCAGAAGACAATTGAACAAATTAAAACTCAGTTGCATAAAGAGAGACAGATTATTCAGACTGATTCTTCCGACTTTTTTCAGGAAACCAAAGTTCAGACTCTTAATGGAGAAAATGGAAATGAAAAACATGACTTATCTAAAGCTGAAATTGAAAGACTGGTAAAAGGTATCAAAGAAAGGGAGATGGAGATTAAGCTCTTAAATGAAAAGAATGTTTCTCTAAGTCAGCAAATTGATCAGTTGTCTAAGGATGAAGTTGGTAAACTTACTCGTATCATTCAAGAGAAGGATTTAGAAATACAAGCTCTCAATGCTAGAGTTTCATCAGCTTCCTACAGGCAGGATGTTCTTTCCCTTCAGCAGCAGCTGCAAGCTTATGTTATTGAAAGAGAACAAGTACTAGCAGTTCTAAGTGAAAAGACAAGGGAAAACAGTCAGTTAAAAACAGAGTATCGTAATATCATGGACATAGTCGCTGCTAAAGAAGCAGCTTTGGTGAGGTTGCAAGAGGAGAACCAAAAGTTATCTAATAGATCTGAAAACAGCAGTCAAGACATGTCTAGAGAAACTATTCAGAATTTATCCCGTATCATTCGAGAAAAAGATATTGAAATAGATGCTCTAAGTCAAAAATGCCAGACCTTATTGACTGTCTTGCAGACATCTAGTACAGGTGCTGATAATGGAGCAGGAGGTGTGAACAGCAACCAGTTTGAGGAACTTCTGCAAGAACGTGATAAACTAAAACAGCAAGTAAAGAAAATGGAAGAGTGGAAACAACAAGTAATAACCACGGTTCAGAACATGCAGCATGAGTCAGCTCACCTCCAAGAAGAGTTACACAAGTTGCAAGCACAATTTTCAGTTGAAAGTGATAGTACTTCAAAGCTGCAGGTAGATTATAATGGTTTGATTCAGAGTTATGAACAGAATGAGAAAAAGCTGAAAAGTTTTAGTCAGGAATTAGCACAAGTTCAACACAGCATAGGACAGCTTTATAACACTAAGGATCTTCTCCTGAGTAAACTGGATTTGGTAAAACCATCTGTAGCAACAGCTTCCACCATTTCACAGCATTCAGGTCTTCAATACAGTCCTCCTGAGGCACTCAGTGACGAGTATAAACTCCTTCAAAATGAGTTGGAACAACTGAAAAAAAGGTTACAAGAAAAAGATTCAACTATTAGGACTCTTCAGGAAAACAATCAGCGATTATCTGATTCTGTTGCTACAGCATCAGAGATTGAAAGAAAGAGTCAAGAAGAGACTGAATCAGAGATGAGGCAGATCAAAGAAAAACATGATGTGTTACAAAAATCACTTAGGGAAAAAGATATATTAATTAAATCTAAAAGTGATCAGTTACTTTCTGTGAGTGAAAATCTCAGTAACAAAGAAAATGAAAATGAGCTTTTAAAGCAAGCTGTGACTAATCTAAAAGAAAGAAATTTAATTTTAGAAATGGATATTCAAAAACTAAAAGAAGAAAATGAAAAAATAGTTGCAAGGTGCAGGGAAAAAGAAACAGAATTCCGTGCACTTCAGGAGACTAATATGCAATTTTCGATGATGCTGAAAGAGAAAGAGTTTGAGTCTCACTCAATGAAGGAAAAAGCTCTTGCTTTTGAGAAGCTCTTGAAAGACAAAGAACAGGTATGTGCATTCATACTTACGACTATCTTAAAACTAGACAAGTTTGCAATAATATACTTCCTGAATATATTTCTGTGTTGCAAGGCCATAGCTCTCCTGCCCTTTTCCTTCTTAGATCAGTAGTATCTTTACACTCTTTTGGCAAAGACTACGTCTCTGGCAAAACTGTTGGCCATGTTTGAAATGCTTGTTTGTGTCCTCAACAGGGCAAGACAGGAGAATTGAATCAGCTGTTAAATGAAGTTAAATCAATGCAGGAAAAGGCTGTTACTTTTCAGCAAGAGAGAGACCAGGTCATGGTAGCACTCAAACAGAAGCAAATGGAGAGCAGTGCCCTGCAGAGTGAGGTACCACCAAATAATTTATGGTTGCAAGAAAAAAACAAAAAAAAGCTGCATCTGTAATATTTTTTTAATATTTTAGTAGCAATCACTTGTTAAAATTAATACACTTGCAGTGTGCTTCAATGGGCACGTGTCACCTTTGCTTAATTTTTTTTTAATGAGAAGTGGTAGTCCAAGCAGCTTAAGGTATGCTCTACACAGGTACAGCGTTTGCATGAGAAGGAGCAGCGCCTAAATCAGGAACTGGAGAGGTTACGGAATCACCTTTTAGAAATGGAAGACTCCTACACGAGAGAAGCTTTAGCTGCAGAAGACAGAGAGGTCAAGCTAAGAAAAAAGGTTTTGATTTTGGAAGAAAAACTTGCATCCTCATCTACTGCAGTGGAGAATGCCAGGTAGTCTCTTAAATATCACAGTTAACTGGACTGGTGCTGATTTCTCTATTATCCTGAATTGCTATCCTGTAGCATACTAAGCACTTGAAAAAACAAAAAGATATGAACTTTTGTTACTCTGAATCAAGAGCATGCTTGAAATATACTTGACTACTGTTGAGAATTTAATGGATTTCTCCTTTTAGTAGCAGCTATTGAAACCTGATAGTCAACAGTGCTAGAGTCAACAGTGCATAGTGCAACAGAACTAGAAAAAAAAATCCTTAACCTATCAACTTAGTTGTCTGTTAAATCAAAAAAGACTGACTTAATTTACTTTCAAGTCAGGGCTTCATTCTGTTTGAAAGAGTCTTATTTCTTACACTTCAGTGCCCAGATGTGACTTTGTGAATTGCTTTTGAGACAGGTACGTATTCTTACTTTGTCCCTTGTACCATGGAAAGTATACACTGCTGTGAACTTCCTTCTTTTTAGTGTAAACATACAGAGCAAGATGCATTGAATTTCTCATGGATAGCAGAATCTGGGAGGCTAACAGAATCTGGGAACAAGCTGTGGGGGTTTTTATTTATTTGCCATAAACAGTTTTTTCAGCCATAACAATGAAATCCCAAGTATTAAAATTACTCCATGCTTATCTTTACTGCTTTAGTATCTTATTTAAACAAATTTTGGTTGCTTCAAGCAAAATAATTCTATTTTTCATGTTATCACAGTTGTCCAAATAAAGAAGTATTTTAATTTAAAAATATGTATGTAGCTGCATTCTTGGGTTTTTGAGGTTTTTTTAAGCACCAAAGATGGATTCTGCTCTAAATTTTCCCAGGAGATTTCAAAGTTGAGCAGAATTTGTTGTGAAAAGTTCTAGAGAAAAGTCTAAGTGTTGGGAGAAGATTTTGTGAAATCAGAATGTTTCTCAATTCCACATCAAACTTTTCTAATACCTTTCAAGAAATACTGCCTGTTTCCCAGACAGTATGATCTGCACTCTTTAAAAAGACTGGCATAGGAGTAAATCAGGTTCATGATATTTTTGTGTAATGGGAAATTAAACGCGGCGTTCAGTTGTTAGTAGGTAGCAATGTATACTGAGATCTTGGAGACTGGGTTTAAAAGTAAAAACTGGTAGAAAGATCTACTGATTTATAGCAATTGAAGCAGAAAATTAACAAGATAGGGATTTTTTTTTTTTTGTAAAGGTGCTGTTATAATAATGAACAAAAATTAGGGGTTTTGCTAATGCATTTCAAACAAAAGAAGTTAGTTGGGATTTCTTTTTGACTGTCAAAATTTTGTTGCCAAACTGCTTTAAAATATCCTTTTAGGTTGGTTTTGTTTGCTTGCTTGTATGTTTTTAAATAGGAATCGGGGGAAAAAGTGCTTTAATTTTTAGAAGTTGAACTGAAAAATTCATATTAAGTTATTTTTTGCTGGGATTTAATTTTCTGTGATAACTTTTGTTATTGGCATCCTAAGTAATGTATCTTGTTTTCTTTAAGTCATCAGGCTAGTCTGCAAGTTGAATCTTTGCAAGAGCAGTTAAACCTGGTTTCCAAGCAGAGAGATGAAACTGTGATGCAGCTGACCATCTCCCAGGACCAAGTGAAGCAGTATGCACTGTCTCTGGCCAACCTGCAGATGGTACTAGAGCAGTTCCAGCAGGGTAAGGTTTGTCAAGAAATAGCAAAGATTGCCACAAGTATTTTTCAGCTGGGATAGTTATCATATTTTGGTGCTTTTGAAATATTAGTTACCTGGTTTCCTTTTTGATAGCCTGAATTTTAGAATCTGTTGTCTATTAAAAAACTTCAAAAAACAGCTCTGTGAAAACTGTTGATCAATACCACATTTATGAAATTTGAATTCCACCTCTACCTCATGAAGACCAGTTATGATAATGCTGAGGTTTTGCAGTTGCATATCCCAAGAAGAGTTACATGTTGTAAATTAAGATTGTTTTGTTTTGCCTCTTATTTTTAATCCTTTAGAAGAAAAAGCTATGTATTCAGCAGAACTGGAGAGACACCAAAAACAGAGTGCAGAATGGAAGAAGAAAGCAGAAAACCTAGAAGAAAAAGTTGTCTCACTGCAGGTGGGCTGAATAATGGAATTGAGCCTTGTGAAACTGAATTCTAATTCTTGACAGAGCAAGCAAAGTAGCATTCTTCTGCTAACCTTCCATTTTCTGAGGATGTTTACAATCCAGTTATTTGAAAAAATAAGTGATTGAAGTCTCTTCATCTGTTATGTCTGATTGTGTGTTGTATTAGCATAATTGTGATGGTGATCTCCCTTGCTTCTCTTTTTGTCCCTTTCCTACCCTCTATTTAGGAGAGTTTAGAAGAGGCAAATGCTGCTCTGGATGCAGCATCCAGGCTTACTGAGCAGCTTGATATCAAAGAGGAGCAGATTGAAGAGCTTAAGAAAGAAGGTAACTACATTTTTTCATTTCTACTTAAAATATTTCGAGCAGCAGAGGAGATGATGTAGTGTTCCTAGAAACTTACCAAAATGCATATCCTATGAGAAAAAGATTAATTCTGTGCCACATTCTGTGGACTTCCTTGTTTATAGGGCAAATATGAAAAAGTATGTTTACCTTCTGTTAGGGGTCTTTCTCAAAAGAAAGTCCAGTAGAAGTTGTTTGGTTTTTCGATTATTTTTTTTCTTGTAAATACTAAAATGCTTGATTTAGCTCTGTAAATGTCTTTTTAAAAGTTGGTGAAATACCAAATGTTGTCAGATTTTCCAAAGTAGCTACTGTATTTGACATAGACATGGGAATACAGGGAGGTAGAGATCAAGGGTGTGCAGTTGGTAAGGGATGTAGAGGCAGAAGCTCTTGCACAGATGTGACTGCCACCTCTGCTGGATACAGTGGTAACTCGTGCTTTGAACATAGGCAACTAATTATTGCTATTTCTTTTTAAATAGTAATTAGTCTTACTCTTAAAATAAGTGATGTTTTCTTGAAGCATACTTGCTTATGGGTGTTGTGAAATGTCATTTGAAAGTCTTCAAGATTCCAGCAAGAACTGTACAAAAAAATTACTACTTTTTTGCTACATATTTGAATGTGTACTTACTTGAATTTAGTTCTCTCTAAGTGCAATTTGGCATCCAGGTGGGCATCATAGGAGTCTTCCCTGAGGTCACAGGTTAATTTTACAAGCTCAATTAAATTTCAAGCTGCTACATAAAGTACAACTACTGACCTGGTTTTGAATTGACTGATCTGTGTATCTCTGTCTCATTACAGACATTCACAGCAAAATTTCACAAACACCCTGGATTGAAATTAACTTTGGCATAGGCAAATGTTGCACTCTTAAATGGGAAGTTCTTCATTACTGTTTAATTTTGATAGTGAGCCCTTGCATAAGAAAGCAGGAGGGGTTTGAACTTGGATAGAAAACTTAATCTCTGTATCAAGCAGTGTTGTATTGGAAAGCAATTTACTTGATAAAAAAAAATTGAAATGGAATTGTTGCATAAAGGAAACAGCAATTTAATGTTGTAGAGTAAATCATTTTTATAGAAAAAAGATATCACTTAGTATTCTCTACTTATACAAGAAAACATGTAACGTTTTATTGAAAACTGGCCAATTACATTCCCAGACACAGTTTTGTTAGCCAAATCTTTTGAAGGATTTCTTTATGGATTTTTTTGGCAGGGGAAGTGATTTTAATGGAAAAGTATAAGATGTACCAGATGCAGTTTTCTGGATTGCCATAAATGGTTAACGAATTACTGGAGACTGTAAATGTCTGGTTTACAGCAGTCCATGCTGAATTTTGGCTCAGGTCTTTTTTGTTATTTAGTCTTTTCATACATCCAAAGTATGTGTTTAAGTCCTTTTCAGCTGTAAGATTCTATTTTAGTAGGAAATGTTCGATTTAAAAAATACGTTTAATGAAGAAGTTGCATTGTCACTGTGGATGGAATATAGCTATGTAGTGGTCTTGAAAAGTTGACCCTCTTCAATATAAAATCTTTTTTCATTTAAATTATTAATACTTTTCATTTCATTTAAATTGTTAATACTTTTGTTTTAAAATTCAACATAAAGGAATAAATAAAGTGAATAAAAATTGAAAAAGCAATTCACAATTGTCTTGCTTTGTAGAGAAATAGCAACAGTGTAAGATTTAATTGAAATTTGTTTTCAAATGCTGCTTGTTTATCTTTTTGTGGCACTAGTAGTTTAATTCTTTTTATTCCCTTTTGTTCTGTGGACCTCCAAATAACAACTTACCTTCTATGTATGCTCCTGCAACTCTTATCATTCTATAATTCCATTGCCAGTGTTTTCCTTCAAGTATTGGTGTCCCATTTAACCATATTTAGAGAGTAGCATAATTTTAAGTAAATGTATACCTTGAAACCCTGGATTAAGTCTCCTGTGCCTCATCCTGGTATGTTGAGAGAGGAGTGCTGAAGAGCAGTCACATTATTGGAATGGATTTCGATGCATGCGCATGTAGTTGCTACAAGATGTATTGTTGAATAATACATATTTTGCTTTGGTTTTTAACTTGCTTTGAATGAGGAGCTTGCTCAGCGTGTTCCTTGAGTAAAAACCTACCCAGCATGACATTAGTTAGTTTATTCTATTCTGTACCCCTTAAAATTCATACTTGGGAAGTAAAATGTTTGTATAGAGATGTGGAGTATTTGAATGGGGCATATTATGTTGTATCCATTTCACAGACTGTCTCTTTGATGTGTATATTTACAAATTCTCTGTGTGGATTCTCAGGGAGTTATTGGTGTTAATTGAGAACCATGTTTTGTCGACATAGTTGTGGCATGCATTTATTAAAGATTGAAAGTTGTGGGAACAACAGTGGAATGCTTTCCGTGCATCCCAGATGATTTGAAGGTTGTAAAAATTCATAAAAGTCAGTTTTCTTACATAGATGTTGAGGCTGTTTAGAAGTTAACTATAAGATAGATAAAAGTGTATCTTTTGTGGTTTTAATTTTAATGAAGCATTTTTAATTAACATGAACCCAAAAATTGTTAAAAGGGTAGGAAAACAAAGTTGATCAGCAGTTTTTCCAAAGCATTTGGAGATAAACATTAAACTTTATAGAGGGAGAGGAGAAAAAGCTCATCCTGCCTGCTTATATCTGTAGGGTAGAGTTGGTCTTCACAGGGACAGTCTATATTATAGTATATTTGTCAAGCTTTTGTGTGTGAATGAAGCTTAATTGTACTTTTGTTAAGCTTCAGTGGCAGAATCTTGCAGAATCCCAGTTTGGTGAGAAAGTACACTTTTGTGGTCGTGAGGTGAAGCCATTTGGAGTTTATCTTCTAAGAATTCTTTGTACCTTGTATGTAATTATTTGCTTTCTTGTCTGAGAGCAATTTACTGCCAGTGTTCTAAAATACTGCATTTGGGAATTTAAGGGAGATCAGTTTTTCTAGCAAATTATTCTGTGGGTTTTATAGAAATTGCAGACTTGAACATCAGGTACTTCTATCCTTCTTTAATATAACTGCATTTTTATAAAGAGAAAACTTTTTGCCTTGTTTTCTTACAATCAGAATGCTGTACAATATTTTTGGCAAATAAAACTTCTAAGATTTTTTTTTTCATTGTGGGCTTTATTCTTATGAGCTTTATGGGAAGTTAGAAGCAGCCTGAGTTACTGACATAGTGTGGTTGGGTTAATTGGTGTATTTCAGTTAACAAGTAGTTTGTGTTACTGGAGTTTTAGAATTGTTGGAAAGTTGGTGCTGTGAAATTGTTGGGCAACAAAGAATATAACAAGACCATGCAATGTCTTCTTTTAAAGACATGGATTGTTATATTTGTGTCTCCCTTTTACACAGTCCAATGTTGTGAGCCTCAAGTGTGTAAATAGTAGACAAATCATTGATTAACGTCAGGAATTTCAGGAAGATGAAAAGTTGTAGCACTGGTAAATGCAAAATCTAAAGTCTTCTATTACTCTTCTAATAGTTCCTGTTTTGTGTTTGTGAAGAGGAAAAACAGTGTGTTTGTGTAGGCCAGGAAGATTATTCTCAGTGTTGTGCTATCCTACATGAACAGATTCATTGCAGCCACTACAGAACAGTATTAAAACTTGGAGTCAGTGTAAAAGATGGCAGAAAATGTGTGTAGTGACTCCTAGCACACTCTTAGGCCATCTCACATTCATTAACTATAATTCTGGCCTTTTTACTCAGTTTGTAGGCCGTGATGCCTGACTGAAGTGTTTGCCATTTTTCTCTGTTTTGTCTTTGGTTCATGGTAGCTGCAGCATTTCATCTCTTTCATTCATGTTTTTGTTCCCAAAGGTGTGGGTAATCTCGCATCTCTCTGCCTCTCTTGCCGGTATACTGAATTATGAAGCACAGCACTGTTTCTTCTAAGCATTAGCATGCTGTTTCCAGAGCTTGCATCAGTCACAGGAGTAGGAAAGGTCCTAGCAGAATAGACACACAACAAGCTCTTGATGTTGCTCTGCTAGCCAGTAATTTATCTGGGAGACTTGAGAACTCCTTTGTGCTTCAGAGGCTGTAACAACCCAATTGTAGGGTACACAGAATGCCTGGAATTAGGTAATATTGGAGGTTAAGGGCAGAGATCAAAAAGACCTGGTGCCAACATGCAGTTTGGTCAGATTACGAAAAAGATTGCCACCACAGGACTATAGACCTTGCTGAAGAGTTCCTTTCCAGTTCTGTATTATTAAGATGGAATAGAGCAGTTCATCAGACCTTCTGCAATGGATTTATTTAATGTATGTTCCTGTACTTCAGCATTGAGTATCATTCCTGAAATTTTAGCTTGTGATTTCAAATAGTAATGACTTACTAAGTCACATAGATTTTATGGTTTTGTTTTTCATTTAAAGCACCATAGCAATATTTATGAAAGTTTGTATTATTGATAAATTTTGTAACAATGCTTCAAAGTTTCAATTTTTGTTTATTTTGCTGTGACATTACATTTATAGGTGAGATCAGAAGAGAAATGTTAGAAGATGTACAAAATAAACTAATGAACCTTATGAACAGCACAGAAGGAAAAGTAGACAAGTAAGTCTTTAATGAAAGATTTGGTCCAATTTTTTAGGTTTTATTCCTCTCAATGTACAGATGTGGCACTCACAGTTGCAAGAGTAGTGCAGGACTGTATTTCTGTATGTTGTCTTGTAATTACACTTTAATTATTTTGGCATTTTGCAATTGCTCAGTGGTTGTAAATAGTCATTCTGATCAGTAAAACCAGCAGATACAAGGCATCGGATCACTGATGTGTTTCTTAAGTAGAAGTGCACTTGTGTAGAATGAACTCTGCAAATGGAGATAGAGTTCTTAATGAATGTATTTTATAATGTTCAAGGTGTGAACAGCAAGCCCTTTCATGGATCTGCATCACCTAGATGTGATGTAAATCTCTTCCTTGGTCCTCTTTTTTCTTCTCTACCCAACAGAACGGAAACAGGGATAGGCAAATGGGCTCCCCTGTCCCTTTCCTTACATCTTGATTTGGGACTATACAGAGCTATCTGTTTAAATGCTCTCCTGAATCAAGATCTTAAAACAAGCATTTTTCTTGACTATAGTATGTACATCAAACCTTGCTCATGTACCATTCAGTTTCACCTTGCTGCATGCCATAGTGCTAATACTGTCCAAATTCACACTTACTGTGTAAGAAATGTGGTAACTTATAGAAGGAGGAAATTGCTGAGGTACCTTTGTGGTTATTTGTATTAAATTTGTGTATTAGATTTACTGTAAATTAGGCAAGAGTATGAGGAATAAATGCATCAATATTGTGGTATCAGCAGTTACACAATACCAGCTTGTATAAGTAGCTTCCTTTGTTCTGCAGACTCCTGATGAGAAATCTCTTTATTGGACATTTTCATACTCCAAAAAATAAACGTGTTGAAGTGTTAAGGTTAATGGGAAGTATTTTGGGACTAAAAAAGGAAGAACTTGATCAGGTAATACTTTGCAGAAAACTAGGCTTCCTTGTCTTTTTTCTCTTTTTTTTTTTTTTTTCTCCCCCAGTATCCTTACCTGAAAATAGAATGACTCGCTGCTAAACTAAATGTGACTGTCCCTGCACATCGTGTGGGGAAAGTACGTTTTTTCTTTTTCCATCTCACTTTTTTTTTTATGTGGGACATGCTGATCTTAATCTTCGATGTTTTAGTAGATCAAATCTTACTTTACTGAGGAATGTTAATGCAGAAAGGAAATTATTTTATTTTGTGCTATTGTGTATAGTAGCTGTAATGTATCACTTACAAAGAAGTGTTATATATGTACCAGTAGTTATTGTTAAGAATGTGAGGCTTATATTTTTAAATAAAGAGCCAGGTTTTTAGACTGCCAGTCTTTGGGAGGTAGAGAATATGGTTTTGACAATAACAAAAAATTTTATTTATCTCTAAGAGTGCCACATTGTTATAGTGCAGTTCATTATATTTATTCACGTTCTTTTATCTGCTACTTCATTTCCTTTGTTTGCTAACTTTGTTTTCTTTAAATACTTCTCTAGTTACTATCCGAAGAGCAAAGAGGAGTTACAAGATGGGTGACTGGCTGGCTTGGTGGAGGAGCTGGGTCAAAGAGTGTTCCTAGTACACCTTTGAGACCAACTCATCAGAACATTTTTAATAGTGTAAGAATTAATCATTCATTCTCTTTGAGTGAAAAAATGCGGAAGTTGCGTAGTAATGCTTATGTTTGGTTCATCAGTATATTGAGCTTCATTTACTGATGCTACTATAGCTTGTGTTAATTGTTTTGTGCAACTGCTTTGGCAAAAGGTTTTTTCCTGCACTAAGGAAATAGGTAGACATACAAAATTATATATGAAGTCTGGGGCTAATACAGAAGACAGTTACAATTCCAGTGGTTCCCGGCATCACTCTTTTCATACAGTATGGACTTCATCTTGCAAACTGTGAGTGCGGGAAGTTAAATATATGTGAGAGGATGGAATTCCACAATATTCAACAGTATAGAAGACCATTGCATTGTATTTTAATGACTGTGTTCCCATATGTCCTTTAAATTTAAATTGAAAAGCTTTTTTCAGCTGCTGCAGCTAGTGCCTCTTATGTACAGCATATAAAATTGATATTTTAAGTTTTCAAATATGTAAAGCAACAGATCTCATAGCATGATCTATGAGAGCAGTTTGTCTGTGGAACTTTCCATACTGCAGGCCAGTAAATAATGTACTCCAGGACCAAGCACTGAGGGACTGGGTTTTTTGGATTGACTTTGGTTTTTTGCTCAGTTGAGCTAGAAATGTTGAGAATGGATTCCTGTAAATCATCTTGAAGTACACGGATTAGTTTTTCCCTCCTAAAATAATGCAGACACATGGGCCACAAAAGGATTGTGGTCTGATTAACTATAGATGTAAAAGAAAAACTAATGCTTTTGTGTGAATAGCACAGGCTTTACAAAGCCAAATTTTATCTTTTGGTGCTACCAACACCTTAAACATTCCATACTTCCTTTACTTGATATTCTTTGTGAAATAAAGCATTCATGGGCTTTAAGAGAAAAGGTTGGGTTTTTATGTGTTTCTGGGGGAGAGATTGGTTGAGCGAAGACAAAGGAAATACTGTGATGTCAGTAGTAGCATGGGATTCTTGAAACAACTGGCTTAAATCAGTAATTTGGTAGATGTGTGTTATCTTTTAATCAGTTTTACACAAATGCCTCTTAGACAATGACAAAGAGTCTCTTGAAAATAAATCTCATTTTCACTCACTGAGGACTGCTTAGTACTAAGTACAAGTACAAAATTGATTGCAGGCTGTTCACAGCTTTTTGTTTTATGTATAGATGAGTTTTTGACTTTTCACCAGAGTATCAATGAAATATAGTAACTAATAGCCTCTTACAGTCTTTTTCAGAACTGTTCGTGAAATTCCTTGAAACTGAATCTTGCCCAAGCCTTCCCCCACCCAAGCTCTCTGTTCATGATATGAAACCTTTAGGAGCAGCAGGAACTGGTAAAACTAGCGCTACTCCATCCAACAGTCAAATGCAAGGTAACATTTGAAGAAACATTTGAGTCTTTACACAGAACATAAGTAACTAAAGGTAGAATTTTCAAGGAGATTTTAACTATTCTGTGCTTCCTCACATGTGAATTATGAATTTGATTTCTTTTCCCCCAACCATTTCCTACTTTCTCTTTTTATTTTAATTCTGCCATCTCTCCTTCCCACTGCATCTATACCTCACTTTCTAAACTGCCAATACAGAAGATTAGAGGGACCAAATTCCTTTGATATGGAAGAATTTAACAGCACCTGTTAGAGCCAAACAGATGCTGTGCAGACAGCATCATATGGTGTAGCAGTGAACCCAATCCTGATTTGAAGCATCCCTGTTGATCAGCTTGTATTGAAGTGAGTGAAGAATATCAGTAATACAACTTTGCAGTGTCTCTCCAAAATAAAATCACTGAAGTGTATTGCCTGATATGAAATCTCTGTAAGCTATGCAAGAGTGTTCACTTTGATTTTTCTAAGGCAGAGCACAGTTAGGCTTATAGTATGCATGTTAAATTAATGTACTTTTGTCTTAAGTAATTTAGGATTCAAATCTTCAGTTTAACTGGTGCAGTTTGTTCTTAATTTTTTTACATCTGTTTAAGACTTCACCTTAATGTAGGCATGCTGATTTGCAGAAGCTTGTTTTGTTTGAAACTTAGCTGTAAACTCAAAAAAAACCCCAAAAAAACTAAACACCAAACACCTACATATTATATGCATCTACGCAGAGAGAGAGATGCTAAAAACTCTCAGTTCAGATGAAGTAGTTGGATGTTACTAAGTGCTGTTTATTTGTGGGGGTATTCTTGGGGCTGACCTTGGGGAAGCTGTGCCATGTGGTGGGAAACCTGCCTGTGCTCTGCATTGTAGTGCATGTGCCAGGGCCCTTACACCTTTGCACAGTGCTGGAGTCAGTGGGACAGATACTTGATGTCTGGCATTGCAAAGGTGAACTGCAAAGGGTGTTCATGTTGCCTGTCAGATGTGCACAAGTGTTTTTGGGTAGCTTGAGCTGTTATAGAATTTTGGTGGTGGACTTGGCAGTGCTGGGTTAATACCTGGACTTGATTTTAACGGTCTTTTCCAACCTAAGTGATTCTGTGGTTCTATGAGAGAAGTCAGAGACAATAAAAGTCTTTGAGGGTGTCTACAGTTCATAGAAAAGAGATTTCAAAGGACTTACATGGTGAGAAGTGATAGGCAATTTTAGAACATCTCTGTGAACAAATGCTATAAAATTGGATAGATTTAGGAATGCATTTTTAACAGTGTTTTCATTGTTGGTTTAGATTTTTTTTTTTAATATTCCAGATTCTGCAATCTCAGGAGTGGGTAGAAGACCAGATGCAAATCCATTTTTAGCACCTCGATCTGCAGCAGTGCCTCTCATAACACCAGCTAGTAGTCCTGGACATCTGCTTATGAAACCTATTTCTGATGCATTGCCTACTTTTACACCACTGCCAGTGTCCCCTGATGCCAGTGCTGGTGCTGTATTAAAAGACCTCCTAAAACAGTAGATGATCCTGTATGAAAATGATGATGATAGCACTTTAAGGAAAATGAGAACACTATGCTGTATATAATTTACCACAATGAGGCCTTCTGTAAAAAGTCATGTATTTGATTGCAATTGGACCTTGCTTTTCTTGTACTTAGAAACTTATCAGTGCTTCGGAAATTCTAATGGTGGTATGAATAACTGCCCTCTGCATTGCAGGCATTCATTTGGGTGTGGGTTAATAATATTTAACTGGGAGAAAAATGTATCTTGTTGCTAGATTGTCACAAGACAAATAAAAGGATTTTTAAACTTCAGGTTGTTTCAGATATGCATAGACAGCATTAACTCTTTGGTGTTGAGATCTGTTTTTCCATTAAAATGATCTGCCATTGGCAGTGGGCCTTCAAGAACCAGAACTGAAAAAAAAGACATGAAACACCCAATTAATGGTGTTTACTTAATGTACTTTTGAACATGTATCTCTTGTTCACCAGTTTCATTGCATTTGGGGGCAATTTGAGACACATTAATCTCTTTGCACAATTACTTGATATACCCCCTGCAGACTAATAGCTGTTTTCAGCAGTCAAACCCATCAGAACCAAGGAGTTAACTATGGAAGTGAGGCTAGAGATATCCATGTGAAGAGTAGGTAATTTAGCATATGATGCATAAAGACACTGTGCTCTAATGGTCCAAGGTGTATATTTGAAAGACTTTTTATCTCACAAGATTTTGTAGATCCAAATATAGACTTAAAGCTTGAACACATGTATAGAATTAAAAGGGAGGAAGATGCTTGCTTATCTCAAATATGTAAATAGGTCTCTGTAAAACCAAGGCCAAAGTAAATTATTCTGTAAATTTTGCTGTGATAACTTGTACACTTTGTTTGGCAGGTAAAGAATGAAGTTGCATACTACAGGATAAGAGTCATCCTCATAGTGAATCTGAGATAAAACATCTTCAGTTTAAAATGTGTAATTTCTAAATCTTTTTATATGCCTCTACTTGTTAAGTCAGTGTTAAGATAACTGTTGTGCAAGTTCTATATTAGAACTGTCAACCTTCTTCATTTTCATTAAGGTCCTGGATGAAATTGTTGTAAGAGTTATATTTAAGTAAAAGTAATTACTGAAACTTGTACAGAATCAACCAAAATAATGCAAGAAATATTTGCATTTATTTATATAGAGGTCAAATAGTGAGTTTGTTTTGTTGCGTTGAAACCTAGCAAAGGTTTTTTTAATTGCTATACTTACTTTAAGAGCTGTTTGAAGCCCTTTCCTCCAGTATATTAATGTTTCATGGAAGACTTAGCAATTTTGTAACTGGATTGACCTACCATATTGGATTTTGATTTTAAATTTTTTACCCCATTATGGACAGTTTGGCAGTTCGATTTCTGAAAAGATAGCAGCCATATTTGCCAAAGTAAGTTCTGCATTATGTAATAAATGTAATGAGAATTTCAAATTACCTCAGCTGAGAATATTGCAGTTAGGTACTTCAAATGTACATCTTCATTTAAACTGAACTGGAACGGTTACCTTTTTTTCCTATAGCAATTATAAAGAAAACTGAAATCAGATGGCTTCTGTGCAATCTCTCTTGGTCTTGTAGTCATGTCTGTTTAATGATATATAGCTGCTTCGCAATAAAATGGCCTTTTGGTGAGCCAAAGCAGAAGGAAATGTTTAGTTTTTAAAAATTATGTGACTTACATGTTGTAAATTACAAATGGAGTCGTGCTGCTCACTATTCTCTGAAGATACTGGGTTCTTAACTTTTTTTTATGCATTTTTTTCTTCTTTAACTGTAGAGAACTTAATATGTACACATTTCTCTTTCAGGAAGCTTTCTAAATACCAATAAAGAAAATGTAGTAAGACCATTTGTTTCTGCATGCTGTAAATCAGTTCCATTTATACAATAAGCTATGAGTTTGAAGAGGGAAATCTAATACCAAGCAAAGGTATGAAGAACTTCAGAGTTCCTCATTAAGTTCATTGAGGGAGAAGAAAATCTTTTACAGCAGAGATATAAAAGGCTTCAGTCCTTGAGTCCTAGGAGGTGAGGTCTGTTGAACTATTGCTTAGAGGTTTCTGTTCTAAGGCTTATTCCACAGGTATATTGGTGGGGTTTGATGCTTTGTTAGAAATCAGCTGGGCTTTGTGTTTGTGTTCCAGGCAGTACTTCTGTGCAGAAAAGTGTAGAACAACTTCTTTTCTTTGTTTCTTTCCTCCTTCTTTGAATGTTTCACAGACCATTACAAACACTCAAGCTTTGTTTTCATTGAATGATTGGTAGATATATTTTTTCCTCTAATTTTTCTTCTGTGTTTACTTTGTTCTTGATAACTGTTCCATATATAGCTGCCTTACCAGTTTCCCACATGTACATACGTGACTCATGTAGTCTTTCTTAGTAATTGTGTGGATCTTTCACACAGCAGCATGAGGAAAAAATCTCTGGACTTCATGAACAAGGTGCAATAGTTGAAAATTTCTGTTCTTTCATTTAATGTAATTGGTTTTGATTGCTTGTGCAAGGGAAAAACGGTGTCTGGTCCTCCTAGTTTTGGTCGAACAAGCTGTCAGTTGTCTTTAGTAGCAAGGTAACAATTCTAGTAATAGATTAATTTTGCAAATTTGATATAAGGCGGGGGAGTTAAGGTAGGGGTTTTCCATTCCTCTCCTTAGTCCTTCCTGGTTTTTTGCTGTTCCTTGCTTATCCTGCATTCTGTGCAAAGAGAAGGAAGTAAATGCTTGATCTTTCTAATTGTCACTAAAAGAATGCACGGTGTTTGATTTGGGCATTTATGGGATTTTTGGGGGGTTATGGGATTTTTGGGGGGGTTGAGGTGTGTTGGGGATTTTTTGGTTTGTTTTTTTTAATTGAACTTTCCTGCAGTTAGTCACAGCAATATAATTTGACACATTATAGCGACCACTGTACAAATAACTTTTTTTTAACCAAATGTCAGTCCCCTGCATTTTATTGTTGTTTCTTATTGTCGTTCTTGACCATTTTGCATAAGTAGTTACCAATAAGGTGATCTGGACTATGTATAGGAGTCACTGGTGGCTAAAGCAGAAGAGACAAAATGGAAGATGCTTGCCTTGTAAGTATTTTGTGTTATCACATACCTCATGAAAGCTTTGCAGTTAATGTCTTACTGCACGTGTGATATACTGCTGGGTGTTTGGTATTATCATAGAATCATTAAATGGTCTGGTTTGGAAAGCTCATGTCGTTCCAGCCCTGCTGCCATGGGCAGGAACACCTTTCACTAGACCAGGTTGTTCAAAGCTGCATCCAACCTGGCCTTGAACACTTCAGCAGATGGGGCAGCTACAACTTCTCTGGGCAACCTGTTCCAATGTCTCACCACCCTCACAGTCAAGAATTTCTAATATCTAATCAAACTCTAACCTCTTTCAGTCTATAGTCTGTGGGAAAAGTGAAAAAAATTAATATTTGTGTTATGGTCAACTATTACTAGAAGGTTTTGCCAGTTATTGATAGAAGAGAGTTTAGAAGCCCTGTCACATGGCATTGCAACAGGCTCTAACAAACTACGGACCAACAGTATCAGGGAAACAAACTACTTATTTTTTGTGTTTGGTAACAAAGTGACTGAGCTGACCCTGTACCAGCAACCTGGAATTTTCTATAATCACTTGGTGTAAAGGACATCTAATTCTTCAGAGAGCTGCCTGGATAATGTTTGAATATCAGCCAGTATCACAAAGGTGAAGGGAATCTTGGCAGTACTGTGTGGTTAGCCCCAAGGTTTTCATTTTTGACATTAGGTGCTGCCTGTATTTCCACCCAGTGAATTTCCAGATGGTCATGCAAGGTGAATTGAATTGCAGAATGATCAGGTATGGGAGCACAGACCAAGGAGCTTTTACAGATTTGAGGCACCTAGGAACTATACATTTCATGTCACTTCTGAAATACTAGCTATTAGCCAGCACTATAGTACAGCTACTTAGTATCTAGTGTTTGTTGATGGAATAGTCCAAGGGGGTAGGAAAAAGAAGTATGTAGCATACTCCAAATGGTGCATATTTTGTCTTTTGGCAGCTTTCTGCCGCAGCTATTCTGCAAGGTGAGCAAAGTCAGATGGTTGATTTTGAACTAGTAAAAACTGACCAGTGGTATCTCCTGACTCCCTAGAATGGGAAGCACTGTTAAACACAACCGTCTGAGAACAGAAAGCCAAGAGTTATAATGCTCCAAATCTAACTTTTTGTAAATTATTGAGTAGGGAGCTAAGGACATTCTAAGATTTTGAAAATTATTTTGACCTTTTCAAGGCTGCAGAGAAAGACAGAAGGCAAATTTGGCAGAGGCAGCTGGGTTGTTAGAACTAAATAAAACTACCCTCCTTTGTACAACTAAGATAGCCTGAATCCTTGAGTTTCCTGAATAGTTAGTATAATGTTACCAACAAAAATATATTTAGTCTAAGCAACAAAATGGTGACTGGATGTAAATAGTACAACGGTAAGAGACAGTGGCAGTTCTGAGTAAATCAGGGGTAAGAAGTTGGATAAGAATATTAGTTCCTAAATTGGATCAAGTTTAAGAGATGCAAGCTGGAAACATTTTTTCACAGAATCCCAGAATCTGTTAGGTTGGAAAAGAGATTCTGAGATCATTGAGTCCAAGCTTTGACCAAACATACCTTGTCAACTAGACCATGGCACTGAGTGCCACATCCAGTCATTGCTTGACAACCCTTTCTGTGAAGAAATTCCTCCTGGTATCCAACCTGAACCTTCCTTCAGGCAGCTTGAGGCTCCTGTCCTCTCATCCTGTTGCTGGTTGCCTGGAAGAAGAGACTTACCCCTATCTGCTATAACCTCCTTTCAGGTAGTTGAAGAGAGTAATAAGGTGCCTTTCTCAGGAAAATAAATAGTGATCATGAGAGTGATTCCAGACACTATTTGGGTGCATGTGTCCAAGAAGCTGCATGGAGAAAACTAAATAAGGTCAGGTTTCAGTTAGTCATGGGGAAAGCCAACCACATGGTGATTGTAAAATTAACCTTTATGTGAAACTGTTGCCTCATCTCCTGCAGTAGTTTTCTTTATTGTTATAAGATATTAAAGTATTTGAGTGATGCTTTTGTTTGTAACAAAAGTATTTTCAGAATTACAAGCAAATTGCCAGAGTTAGCTCTGGTTCACCTCTGTTTTTTTTGGTTTACGTGCCATACCATGGATACAACACTAAATTGAAGCAGGAGTAAAACTGTAGTAAAGAAAGTGGTTTGAATGGTAGACTGGAGCATTGAAAAAATAGTAATCAAAACTGAAACTTTTTCTGGAAATAGATTTGGAAAATATTTAGACTGCACTTTGCTCTATGCTTAAGTAGTGGGTGCCAATAAAAGTGAAGGCTAACAGAACACTGCCTTATTTTTGACAATAGGAGCAGGAGCAGATTTATTTCACAGTTTTCAGCTAACTTAGAGAAGGCATATTATGAAACTACAAAAATTTGAGGAGTACAGGATTCTGAAGAAAATGAATGAGTCATAGCTAGGGTTGCCAGATCAGTCTGGCCCCAAGTACAGACTGAATAGCACATTGTCTGCAGAGTGCTCTGGATGAAGGACCTGCAGAATGCTACTGCAGGCAGAGTTTTGCAGGTGGTACCTCTGTCCTTACTGGACTCTGAACAGAGCAGCAGCTATGGTGTGCTTCCCAGAACATGCCAAGTAGCCAGGGCTGTGGATTCAGAGAGCCTGCTGCACCCTGGCTCTGATGTTCTGAACTCAAGAAGTGGTTCCAACTGCCTTGTACAGGTACTTAAATAGCCTGATGCTTTGCTGGCAACTTGAAGCCTGCACTGCCCTGACAAATGGGACTAGGCAATCTAGTTCATGAAAGAAAATATTTTGATTAGAAACTAAAATGAAATAAGGAAACATCAGAAATTACTGCAATTGATCAGAGCCTGGAAGACCAACCCTCCTGTTGTGAATGTATGAAGGAAACCGGTTAGAGGCCAAACTGAGACTTAGTTGAGCCTGTGACTCACAGGAAGAAGGTTACATGCACTCTGTCACAGTGACATGATATTGACTTTGTGCTTGGCTCTGAGTCCCCCCATTGCTCAGGGCACTAATGCATCTTTCACTTTTCCCAAAGGTAGAGAGCACAGGAGAGGCAATGGGCTTAATACTGACACATTCCTCATTAAAGAGCAGTTGCACTTACTTTCTTGTGCCCTACCTTCTTTGATCCCCCCTGGTCTTCTATAAGTATCTCAGCAAACGTCCTAATGTTCTAAGTCCCTGTGCCGAGTCCCCTGGGAGTCACACCACACCTAACTCACCTTCAGTGCCCATTCCATGATCCGTTTCTGGGGTGGCAAAGGCTGGTTAAACATGGTATAGATGAAATTAAAGACTTAGAAATGGCAACTGTTACACAAAAAATTCCCAAATTTTGCTGAAAAAAGTCGCATTTGCTATTTGCAGGTGTCAGCTAGGAGTTGGCTGGAGCTGGTTTCAATTGCATGGAGGTAGAGTAAAATGTAAGTATAAACCTCTATACCATGGAGCAGAGCTATTTTTCTGAGATAAGTAGTTCTTAAGGATAGTCTCCAAGAAAACCTATGCCTAAAATATCACAGAATCATTAAGTTTAGAAAAGACCCTTAAGACCATTGAGTCCAACCTTTGGATTGTCACCATGATAACTAGATGGCACCAAGTGACACCAGTCATTTCTTGAACACCTCCAGTGACTCCACCATCTCCCTGGGCAGTCCATTCCAATGCTTAACAAGGCTTTCCAGGATGAAATTCTTCCTGAATTTCACTAAGTCTCCTGTGCTGTGCTACTGACTTCCAGATATTTTGGATTTACTTGTCTGTATTTTATTAAGCATTATACAGAAACCTAGGAAATACAGGATTGTATTTGGTACTTTCTTCTCTTCTAGCATCAAGGCAATTTTGTGAGAGATTGCACTTCAGATAAGCAATTCAGCTGTTGCAAAACGGTCATATTTATTTCAGTTAACAACACTTACTTTCTAAATGTCAGGTGAGTTCTGATGAATGTTTTTTCTTAATTTTCTTGATTTGTTGTACAACCTCTCCTGCTGCTTCAATTTAGACATATCCTCCCAAATAGGATTTTGTTTGTTTGTTTGTTTTTATTTATTTATTCTTCTGTTTTTTGTTGTTGGTTGGTTTTTAAATTTTACTATGGTATTCTCTTGAAGTTTCTCTATCAAATGCAGATGAAGAAAAAACATTTCACCTTCTACAGTGATTTTATCTTTTCTAAGCACTATTTTTATACCTTGTTCATCTGTTGGCTTTGCAGACTGTTTGGCAGTTTTTCTGCTCTTGGTGTGTCTGAAAAAGAATTTATTAGTAGCTTTTATGCTTCTTATGATTTGTTTCTCAAGCCTTCTTGGCCTGACTTTCTGTTTTTCACATTTAACCTGTCAGCTTTTTTGTTCTTTTTTATTTTCTTTATCTGGCACAACTTCAGCTTCTTGAATTTTGTTATGGAACTGTGGACAAAATGGGGACTGATTGATTTATCAGGCTCTTGCTATGGACTCTGTTAGCAGTACAAGTGCCTCTGTTGGAAGAAGGGTCCAGTTCCACTGACTTTTCACATGGTTGCTTGAGGTTCTGGCACCCCATGATTACTGAATGGAGGGGCATGGCCAGTCTGCTTCTGAATAGGAAATTCCTGGTACTGCTCAGCTCCTTCTGCTGTGGCAACCAGTGCAACTCAAAGAAAGGGCCAGCAGATTTAAAATCTAAAAAACACTCTGTTACAAAAGGCATCCTTTTCTTTTGCAAGACTTTATAAGCTCTGCAGCACACATGCAGCAGAACTAGGAAATGGGAGTACAACCCTGCTCAGTGGAATTTCTACGTTTAGTATTCTAAATTGCTGCCTTACAGCAGCCCTTGTTGCTGCAGAGCAGTGAATAATGAGTGTGAAAACAAACAGAAAACACACATCACATTTATCACCCAGTTTCATAGCCAATTCTTATGAACAGCATGGAAAGGTCACAAAAATAAACAGGTAATTTGTAAAATGGTGTAGTCCCTGCTGTGGGAATAAATAAAGTGTCATAGTTCTTAAACAGAAGAAAAGTTTATAAATGTCTTCTAGGGTTAGAAAAGCAGCTGAGAAAGTACAAAACAGTCAAAATTATTTCTTTCCTCATAGGGAAAGTTTCTGTCACTCCTATATTTGTCCAACATATAACCCTGAAATGTTAAGATAAGGAAAAGACCCAAAAACGTGGGCATCTTTGCTAAGTGTCTTATTGGAAAAAAAACCCAGAAGTCTTTGTTTATATTGTATTCATTCACCTATGACAATGAAACGTGTTTAAAAAGGGAATGTTTTCCACCACTTGGAAGAAGAGAAGCTCTCGAAGAGAGGGTTGATGTCAAATATTTTTTACTCTGGATTCATCACCAGGGTTCTGGCAGGTGCCCTTACAAAAATAGTGCACATACTTGTGAACATTCAAACACCCCTGTTGAGAGATGGCATTTCCACAGACTTGTTTGGGTTTACTCAGAACCTGAAGTGTTTTAATGGAAAACACAGAATGTGCTCAGTGCTACAGTGGGTAATCTTTTGCTCTGGATAAAAACAAAGTGAATTGCCAAAGCAGACTAAAAAGGAGAAAGGATGCTCAACTAAATCTGAGAAAATCCAAACTAAATCAAACCAACCCGAAACACAAAACTCACCTAAACTATAAGTTTCATGTGATGGAATTAAAGTTCCTGGGAGCTGAGGAAGCACAGGTGAAGCTGATGTTTTACTGGCACTGATGCCCAGAAGACAGGGAAAGCTGCCAGATTAACCAGGAAGGGTGAACCACTGTCTCTAGTCAGCTACTCTGAGGTGCTGCCCAGTCCTACTGTGCCAGATCTGCCTAGTGCTGTGCTTGTGTTAGTAAAGGGCTTGGGAAACTGCAAAAGACACAGCAGTCTTGAGGCATTTAAGCATAAAATAAATCAGTCCTGAATATTTCTAAGGGAGGTTTTAGTACATACTTCTAACTGTCTGGTTGTAATTGGAGACCAATGGTTTATGTATCCCAGGCACTTGCGAGACTGAATGTTGGCTTGCTCCAACAGTGAAACAGACTTTAGTCTTGGTCTAGGAGAATTAAGAGTTTTAGGTCTTAATTTATGGAAGGTCATTATTAGCTGAAACTGGCCATAAAGAATTTATGCTTGCTATTAAAAGGGGCTGGTAAACATTTTGTCACAAGATTAAAGAGCATTGTTTTCAACCACATTGTCTAGACCATTTGACAAAAATGCAGAGAAGGCTGCAGCCCAGTTTATGTACATGTCAATCTTATAAAATAAACAAAAACAAACTAAAATCTCTGTCTAGTTTCAGGCAAAATGTGAGCAGCAGTTACCAGAGCTATGCTGAGATTCAACAGAAAAACAAGTAAAAGTATGAACAGTGGTCTGGGGCACCTTGTTCTTGGATACTCAGAGCAAGCGAAGGGGACATGGGAGTTCTCAAGCACATATTTTGTCTTTAGGTACAGGATGATGTTCCATACACTTTATACAGGAAAATAGTTTAAAAGTACAAATGTAGTCATCTAAGGATTGAAAACTCAAGAAGAATGTTGCAGGCTGTTGCAAACTACTACTACTACTAATTATTACTCTCTGCTGAAAGTTGTCACATACACCTAAAATGCTGTGAAAGGCTCTGTATTTTTCCTGAGAAAGTTACAGTAATAATTTAGTTTGCTTGTTTACCTTACTTTTATTAAGTTAAAAAAACCCTGGACAATACTGAAGAATTCTTCCAAGAGTATTACTCATTTTTGCCTCAAGCGTTTGCCTAGACTGTCCTAGAAGGTACTACAGCTAAACAGGTGATCATGAACATCAAACCTGATCTCACTGAAGGCAATATACCTGAAATAGTTCTGTGTTACAGCAGATGCAGTTCACTGAGCTGTTTTAAACTGTTTGGGTTTTTATATGTATCTGCTAGATCCTAGTACTCCACATCTAAAGGGACGATGAGCATGTTTTCAAAGCAATGAAGTGGAGTCAGATACTCGTCCATGTTCAGAGTTGTTGCATTTCAGAATGAATCCAGTGTTGCCTGGGTTTGCACTGGTAATTTCTATCCTGAAAGAACTTGGGCTGATAGAAAGTGGTATCGGAGTGATCATGGACCTGTAAAGAGAGAAACAGCTCTGAGGTGTTGTGGTTTAACCCCAGCTGAAACCAGGACAAAGATGTAGAGTTAGACAGAGTAAACCAAAGACATTAAGTGTTTATTCCATGTGGTTGGGCACTGTGAGACCACCTGGTACAACACTGCAGTGGGGCTCAGCACACTGCCCTTTAGAAGCAGAGATATCAGCGGTCTCCTCTTCCCAAAGGAACGTGTGCCTCAGACAGACAGGTGACATCCCAGTACAGGAGGGAAGGAAGGGATGCTCTGTTGGCTCTGTTTTGCATGGATATCTCCTGCAGGTGGTAACTGTACCACAACTGAGGCAGCTGAGCCCCAAGAGACTGGCAGCACAACAGGAACTGTTACATTTTTCTCTTTCCTAAAGATTGTATTTTGAGCTGCAGATCAACACACCACATCATCTCAGGGACCCTACATTCCCAGTACATTTTAGTTAGCACTACTGATGTCTTTACACTTACATACTGTGCTAATTTTCACTGTTGATTCTAGCTTGTGTTATATTTGGCTAGGAAGGGAAAATATGTGTAGGGCTGTGCTTTTGAGCTTCTGGCCTGAGACATCTGGAACAGGTTATTCCATCACTCATGTTATGAGATGGCAATTACAATTCAGACACTGAACGAAGCAGACCTCAGCTGATAATCTAAGACAGTCTTTGAAAAATTACAGGGAACCCTTCTGGAACACCAGGAGTTTGCAACTGAACTTCTTGCCTGGGAGGTGGAAGAAATGAGCTCTACTCTTTCTCAGGCAGAATTAGGGTTTGAGACCATGTTTCCTGTGTGCTTGGTACTATCCATGAGGCAGTAGGGTGAGATATGTATATGTCAAATCACTGCCTGTCATGTCATATCAACATGGCAACAATGTCAAAAGCTTGCTTATTTGGCAGTCTCCAAGAGCACTTAGATCAATCTCCATAGTGAGGCAAAAGCTCAACTTGTGAATGTCATGGAGTTTAGATGCTATGAAAATGCAATTGTTCCTGCAAGTGCCCAGCAGTTTTGCTCTCAGTGTTTTACTATTTTTCCTAGTATAAACATTTGGCTCCATAAGATTTGGTAGGAGCAAAAGGACTGTTTTTAGCATCTAAAGCTTGGACAGATGGGGCCTTAAAGTGTCAGTTATTGGCAAATTCCTTTAATGAATTTAGGTCTGTGAGGCTTGGTAAAAGCTGTCTACGACCTAGCATGTAGAATGACTTTGGGCTCACAGAGCTACTACCATACAGACTTGTGTGGTTCAGCTCTTCTCACAGTTTGACAATGTCCTTGAAAATGTTCAGAGTGAGGGAACTTTAAAAAATGACAAGAACATCCAAGGAGGGTGTTTGACAGATGTGGTTCTGGATAAACATAAAAAAAAAAAATCAGAGTTTAAAAAGGAGATGAAATGTTGTGAAACTTAGAGAAAGAGGACTTGTTTCTGTGAGGAATATTTTCTGTTCAGGGGTGCTGAGTGTAATTAACTCTTCTTAAGTTTCCTGAACTATTTACAGCTTCTGTCTTAGCATTTAGAATCTGTCAGGTTATGCTCTCTAGTGCTGAGGGCTCCTGTTCATCCAGTGCAGAGCATTATCTGCAGGAGCATGGCTCAGTTCATATGTTTCAACCCTAGCTATGAACACAGCAAACTTTGAAGGACACAGTTATTTAACAGAGCCCCATTTTATACTGGGGACAGTTCTGCACCTCCTCATTAAGACAAAGGAAATGTCAAGCTAATCTAAATAAAGCAACAGATTTTATAACACGGTGGAATATTTGAGACCACTGAAGTGAGATCACTGATATACATGCAGTTTAGCCACCGCCTTAAGCATAAACACTGAAGGTGTCAGCACAGGGTGTTGAAAGATACATTGAATTGTCCATTTTTATAGGGTGAACAAAAGGGGGTTTATGCACTACAAATTCCTTCCTTTATGCAACTCTTCATACCAAAGGGAGCTGTGAGAAGGCTGTGGCTGCATCTCATTGTTTTGTGACTGATGGTAATTACAGAAAGGTACTGCAGAAATTCCACTTAGCCACAACATCAAGTTCTTTTATTTTGGAAAAAAAAACAGTCACCATGCTGTAAACTAGCCCAGGTTGTGGTTTGGTACACTTTTTATATTCTGGTTTTTATCCACTCCAGCTGTCAGATGGAGACACGAAAAATCAAAACATTTGTACAGTATTTCTTCTTAAGGGAGCCCCTTGGGTGGTGAGATCTGGATTCACCTCCTGTCTCCCGGGCTGGAGCACCTCTGCCAGTTGGCTGATGGTTCAGAACTCTGAGGCAATTATTTGGGAGCAGACTGGTGCTGCACTCGTACAGTGATTCTGGCATGCGTGCAATGATTTTACCATGTGATTGTAGAAAAATTCAGTGCATTAGCAAGTGAAGTATCATCACATGAAGCACCCTCTTCATCCACACAGCTGGATGCACAGAGCATTTGCTTTCCTGTAAAGATTTTTCTCTTTTTTTCTGGAGATTTTCACCCTTCTAACATACAGTAAGCACTACTACTCTTAGATCTGTTAGCTCTCGAGGTTATTGAGTGTATTGAGAAACTCTGGTGTTACAGAGCAATGAGAATGCTCACTATTAACCATTCGCCATAATGAAAATTTCCCTGGTCTTTGCTTTCTATCCTCTCTTGCCTGCTTTCTGACCCGTGGCAAAACTCCTTCACAACATGCCCAGCAGCTTCTTTAGAAGTCCCTTGTGTGAGTTTTGTTAGGCTTTTGGGAAGTTTATTTAAAATAAGTAAATTAGTTCTTGTTTATCTCCAAATGTATAGACACTTTGAACAATTCTAGGTGAGTGTTTTATTTTCCATGCAGTGCAAATGATGCAAGCAAGTCACTGAGAGACAAACTGTCATAAATGGTCTGGAGCCTCTGCTGCTGTCATTTTGTAAAGGTAATTTGGACAATTACAGCCAGTTAATGAGGTACAGATCTTGAGCTTCTCATTGGCTCCAATACAACTTGTGGGGGCTCAGCAACCCTGAAGCAGCTCAACCTTTGTATCTCGAGCTGGATGTCGATGCTTAGAGGGTAGTTTTATTAATATCTGTTATATCAACTGTACTTCTGTTTATCAATCTGTTACACAGATATGTATGATAATAATTTTAGGTTCCTTAGAAATAAAGGGTATTCTCAAGTGGGACACTCAACAGAAATTCAAAGTAGTTGTTTAATGTCCATGTCTGTGTTTAATTTCAGTGTTCATCTTTGGATTTACTATAATCTTTGCTGCATCTGATTGCTTACCTTTCACATCACATAAATGTTCTGCTTGGCCTACTAAAGCTCTGCCTGTGGCAAAGTTGAAAAACACCTGAAAAAGTACTTTATTTCCTTCCTCTTCAGTCATAACTGGAGATCTGCAAGTTATGCTTTTCTTGAGAGGTTTTTCATATCATAAACTGCTCCCTTAAGTACGGGGTCAGTTTAAAAAAGGCCAGTGTTCGCAGACAAGCCATTTGTTTTCCTTTGAACATTTAATTTGTTTATTCCTGTTTTCAAATAATCCCCAAGCAATATAGTTCCTGTAGCTGTGATCATCATGAATTCGAGTTATTCACCTCCCAGAGGGTCAGACCTTTCATCAGTATGCCATTGGCACAGAGCAGCGAGTGTTGCATATTCATTGTCCAGGACACCAGCTAGAGGGCCTCCAAAAAAGCCTGATTTTTTTTGTTCTCAGAGCAAGGAAAACAATCCCTTCCCTTCTCCAGTCCCTTGATAAGGGTTTCTGTCCAATAACGGTGCTCTCTGCTCTGAGGCACATTTAACTGTGAAGTTTGCAGCGGGAGAGGCTTTCCTTCAAGCTGTTAGTGTTTTATCCTGGCAGGCTCCTCGAGGTTGTTGTGAGGAGTCTAGCCAGTTGGTGAGCTTTGTAATCTAAACCAGCTGTCCCAGGCTGAGGCCCCCATTTGCATTGTTTAACATACTTAGAAAATGAAGTGTTCATTTTTAACATTCCTCCTCCAATTGGTTTAATGCTGAATTACAGAAGAGAACTAAGCAAAACCAGGTGCTTTCTCTGTATTCTCTCCAGTGTCTGAGGAGGTACAGACGGCTCCCGATCTTCTCCATTACTTGCCATTTCATTCTTTGGACTATAAATGACAGAGGAACTGAAGTGCTAGCAGAGGGTAATGTTTGGAAAATTTTCTAGTTATTCATCAGCACAGACTCTGGGTTTTTTCCACCTTTCCCCAACGGTTTTGGACATGCAAGGATTAAGAAGGTAAGTGGTATGCATGAAACTTCTTTACTTACTGACGGGAAACCTACTTGTGGAAAATAGCTGTGGCAGGGACACGTTATGCCAATCCACTTGCTAAAGCCATTTGCAAAGAGACGGAATCTCAATGGTCAGAGGTGGGGAAAGACGATCTGTCTGTTATTAAAGCTGTGCTGTCTCTGACGAGTTCCTTCTTGATCTGTGCTTATACTCTGTGCATCTGCAGGAGTGCTGAACTGCACAGCAGTGATCCCACTGGCTATGGTGATTGATTTGAGCTAATTAGTTACTATTGCAGAAGTTAATTACTAGTTTAAAATATTTTGCCTGCTGGGCAAGCTACTGTGACCAGCTGCATATAGTGTTGATAAGTTGTGCTGCATGTCTGTTAATAATTCTTGAGGGGATTTTGGATCTTAAGTAACGAGCAAATTGAGATCATGGGTGCAGACAGAACACATATAAGGCTGTAAGGTCACCCTCCCACCGAGAGGAAAGAACATATCATTTGGTAGCAAAGGAAACTAAAGGCTGTCTAAAAACATTTGAGTTTTGTCTGACTGTTTTATAGGGGATTTTGTTATCGTGCACTGTCCTGCAGTAATGTGCAGCATAGCCCAGTTGCTGGGTATGTCAGCCTTCTGCTATAACCTGTTATATTCCCTCCCAGTGCTGTTCTTGCTATGTGCAAAGTGAGTATGCAGTCTTTATAGCAGTGCACACTTTAAAATCTCTTCAAAAAGATTTGAGGAATCAATAAATTAAGTGCAAGCCTAAATGGATAAAATTGCAGTTTAAATGCCTTACATTGGACTCTAAGGAAAACTCTGGGCAGAATTTGCCTTTCCTTGTCACTCAAAAGCTGCCGACAAGCATAATCTGTCTCCACAGCACTATGAACAACCATTTTAGGGTTTACGTTTACTTTTCAGAGCTTGTCCCCGTCTCCTCATTTGAAACAAATTTGTTCTAATGTGTCGGTCATTGTGTGTGGTTTTGTCTGATGCATTTGTAGGTCTTGCTCAGCAGCTCAGTTTGCACTGCAATCAGAGACAGCTCTAAGAGAGAAAGTTGGCAGCTCACATGGGTAGCAGAACTAAGGCTACCTAAAATATCCCCTGCTTCCTGTACTGGTTTTGTGGGAATGTATTGTATCCAATTGCCATTCAGAATTACAATCCAAGATAAGCAAGGTGTGGGTCTAATGGTACTGGGAAGTTTTATATAAAGCAGCGGCAAAACACTGAAATCCACAGTACTAAGAAAAAAGTAATTTCTGACTGTCCTTTCATGGTTTTCTATCTGTTAGTAAGTATTTGGAGGTGGGAGATTACTTGACCAGATTTTTTATGCTCGAAGTAAGGAGTTCCAAAAATAGCTGTAGGGCTCTGTTAGCGAGAGATCCTCTTCTCTCAGTTGCAGTGGAGAGAGAACCAGTAGGGACCACTAGATGTGAAGTGATATACCTGGGCTCCATTGAAGATAGCAGCTTCTAGCAGCTGGTGACCTGGCACAGCATGTCTCCTTGCAGAGCAGTGTATTGCTAAAGACTGAGTAAAGGGACAGAATCTGGCCCCGAGAAAATGGATTCATCTCAGATAGAGCCTCCTGGGGATGAAATGCGGTTTAGCGGTTGGAGCAGCTGGCTTGGATTCAGGACCTCCTGCATGACATGTCTGCAGCCCTGCCAACGCGTCGCTCTGGGAGCTTAGGCAGCGCCTTGCTCTGGTTTACCCATCTGCAAAACGTTGTGCACAGTGTGCGAGAAAAGCTTTCATTTTCCCAAAAGAAAGGTGTCAGATAGGGATAAAACCACTTTATTGAATACTGCACACTTGTTCGTTTAACTGCTGCTGCATGGGGTGTCATAAAAATTAGGTTAGTCCACAAACATGTGCAGTCTGGTTTCAATCCCAGTTGCATAAAACCATAGTACCATCAGAGTCTCTGACTCTGAGACCTGAATCTAGCCCACAGTTGTATTACTCCTTCTCCAGAGGCCAAATTCATGGTAGCAAAACTTTGGAATACACTGAAGGGTCACTAGAAATTAATTTTCCCATGTGTATTTAATTCTGTGTAATGAGCCTGGATATTGGAAGGTTTTCAGCCTATTTTCTATGCACATTACAGGATACTGACTGCTTTCACACTGGCTGTCTGCCTTTCAAGCCCTGGAAAAGCACAGGTGAGAGGTGCACGCAGAGATGTATGGACTGCTTTGTGCTGAAGTGCTATATGGCATGAAACTTAACTGGCTAGCAGGTGGATAGGAAGCTCTGTGGTCTGGGGTTTACATGAAAAGGAAGTTGTGTGGTCTAAGGGTTTAGAAGGGAGAGCTTGGAGCCAGCAGGATCCTGGAGTTGAACATGGATTGAGCTTATTGACTCATCCTTGCCAGCTCAGCAAAATATCCCTGTAGAAATCTGGACCTCACTGAAAACCTGATTCTGCCTCTAAACTGAACACTTCTGGAACAGGAAATAAGAAAAACCATCCCATGAGACCAGACACCATTCAGTACTATTGTGGGAAACACCCACACTTGAAAAATTCATTCATATAAATACACATTTTCTGTGTATAGCAGGATCATGTCTTAAGACTTTAATTTTGGACTGTGATCCTGAATGACTGTATCCTAGTTTTCATTCTCACTTATGCCCAAACCCATTTCTGTTCAAGAGGGTGGATGGAAGTAAAGCAGTCCAGTTCTTGAAATAGCAGAATCATTAGTTCTTTGTGTGTTTGGACTCCAACTAACTTTAAGTCAGGAAAACTGTTCCTAAAGGCATGTTGTTTGGGTTTCTAGTTGATTGTCCAGATACATTCAGTGTCCAGAGCTGTGTTTCTAAATACCTATGCCAGAAGTCTCTGAAATGTACTTGTTTTTCTTCTATTACATTGAAAATTTCCTGCACATGGCATGCTCATTGATATTTTTGTGAGTATTGGATCTCTATGGGAAATGCTTTTCATGCCCCTGGAGAATTTTTGAGATGTCTTTAAGGGTTTATTTATATAATTTTAGAAGTATTGTTTCCATTATAATTTTTATAAAAAGTCTTGTAACCTGAATTGATTTTTGAAGTCTAAGCAAAAAGCAACTTTAAGCTGAAACAGCAGCAGTGAGTTCTTTCTTAAGATACTGAAACTGGTAATTTCAACAATACTGAAATATTTTCTAGAATAGAGTTCTAGAAAATTGTTGAAACCAGTTCTACAGTGGTTTCAGTGTTTCTGAATCATCATTTATTGTCCAAAACAAAATAATTTTGTTAAAAACTATCTCAACTTTTCCAGCTAACCTAGGTGTAATTGTGTGTGTACCACACACAAGAGGGAGAACAAAAGGTAGAGTACATACATTCTTTAAAACATGAGGGTGATTATACACTCTCCCATTAGAATATCTTGGCTTTCCACAGCATGATACCAAAACATCTTGGAATGCCAAAATAAATGAAGGCAGAATCCCTCCATACATGTCTGACACTTCTAGCATTGCTTTTGTGTATTCATATGTGCAAGTGGCAGGTGCAGTCCAAACAGCACCATGTGTTTCACTTCATGTCCTGTCCCTAGTTCCTGCAATGACCCACTTGCACTGACTCACTCCTCTAACCCCTTTGTCTCCCATCTGCAACTTACTGCTTTTCCAAACATCAACTAAGTACTTTACTCTTCCACTCATTTCTTCCATAAAGTCCAAAAATAAGTGTTTTTATCACTAAGAAACAACAAAAAAGGGAAGAATCTTGAATTTAATGCCTCTGCCCTCTGCTTGCTTCAGTGGTTCCTGTTTCCTGGATATCGCCTGCTTACATTCCTTCATACAATCTATTTACTGGAAGATCCTGTGCTTGTGTCAATTGCTTGGCCCCTTGCTAAATAGCTGGAGGCCCAGTCAAAAACTGGGAAGGGCAGGGAATCATTTTAACAGGCTTTGAGACCATCATCACCATGACTTCCACTGGTTTAGAAATGCTGGGGTCACTGAGGAGGTGCTGAAGACTCAAGGCTGCAGCCCTGATAATGACCAGCACCACATAATAGGAAGGGACAAGGCTTCCAGTAACCTTGTATGCCTAAAACGTGCTGTCCTCTAAAAATTACAAGTTTTGGTGTAAAGGACAAGCCTTATTTTTATTAAGCCTGTTGTGTTTCAACTGTGGCTCCAGATCAGTCAGTGGCTAACATGTTGTGTGCTGAATGGGCTGTCTTTGGAGCTTCAGAGCCTGTGAGAGATGCAGCAAGCACCTTTGAGAGAAACCCCCCTGTTCTGGCAAAAACAAGGCCCAAACTACAAGGCTGTGATTCTGGGCTAACAACTCCTAACACATTGCTCATTGGTGACCCTTGGGGAGAGGAACAGCGTGGCACTGCCACCACCTGAGGGAGGATGCCACTCCTGACCCAAGGGGCTGTGACAAGTGCTGAGGCCCCACGTTCATGCCTTACTGACTGCCCCTTGGGGAAGGGACTTTATTTTTATGTACTGTATTGTGCTGAACAATTGTACTAATCATAATAACCCAGATGAGCATTTGACTCTGCAAACCTCTCATTTCACAGTCACTGAGTGTAATTTTTTTCTCTCATTTTAGCAACAATGCACTAATGGGTTTGACCTGGACCGTGCCTCTGGGCAATGCTTAGGTAGGACTTTAATTAAATCAATACATTTAAATTTGGGTTCAGAAATCCTGAAGTTATTGAGTTAACATTGTGCTGCTCTTAGTATGTTTTAGTTGAAAAGTTCCTGCTGTGTGACAAATATGTGTGTTTGTATATGTGTATATACAAAAAATATGTGTATATATAAATGTGTGTGTGTGTGTCTTTGCACAGCACTGATCTTTGACATTGTTGAGATACTAACAGGCTGTCAGGGCTACTCAAACAATAGTGATGCATTTTGGTAGGAGCTCAGTTGAGTTTCCAAAGGATGAGGGCTGTTTCCCCTCCTTCTCTTTCTCCTTCAAACTCAGGATTTATTGTCTTTGCTGCCTGTCTCCACCTGCAGGCTCAGATAAAGTCTTTCATTCTCAGCATTGAAACTCCAAGTAAACTGAGGCAGTGTAGGGAAATCTGCACTTTGCCCAGCAGCATCTTTTTATCAATGGTATTCAGTCTCCAGGGCAGCGTGTACACACAGTAAAGTCACTCAAACAGAAAGGGAAAAGCCTGCAGCAGATTGTTTGCCTTGCCATAGCCTACTGCCTCTGCTGCCCAAGAACCAGGGCAATGCTCAGATTGCCTAAACCAGTTGTATCTTTCTAAATTTAATTCAGCAGCAATGTCAGTCAAAGCAAGAAAGAGGCCTGAACTGTGTCCCCAGATCCCAACATCCCTAACTTTTTCTGCAGGAGGGAACTCGAGACTTCCAAAGCAGGATCCAAGTTTCACAGCTGGGTAGACCAAACCACCAGTTTTTGAAATCCTGATCTGGATGTTGTGGTTTGGACAGACACTCTAGCAGGAACAGGCGGTAGCATGCTGCAGCCATGTGTAAATCAGTGTTTAAATCAAACTTCTATGGAATAGCAAAGCAGGCCTTTTCCTCTCCCTCTATCCTCTAATAGTGAAGTAAAACAAGTAGATCACAGGATATGTTGAATACATGGGATGTTTCCTGTTTTAGTGCAATCTAACTTCAAAGTGAGACTCCACAGGGAAGGATTAGCCTTTTTGATAGAGAGTATCAATTTTTTTGCAAGGTTTTGTGAAAAATACGTTTAATATTTTTTCTATAGGTCCCACTACGGACCAATCTCTCTCTTAACTTTTGCAATTTCATTCCAGATATTGATGAATGCCGGACTATTCCTGAGGCCTGCAGAGGAGACATGGTGTGTGTCAACCAGAACGGTGGCTATTTATGTGTCCCCCGAACAAACCCGGTGTATCGATCACCGTATCTGAGTCCTTATTCCAATGTTTATCCACCGCCCCCAGCACCAGGCCCTGTTCCTAACTACCCTACTGTCACAAGACCTCTGATTTGCCGGTTTGGTTTCCAGTTGGATGAAAATAATCAGTGTGCTGGTAAGTAGCAGAAATCTTCCTTCTGTATTTTCATTTATATTAAACCTTGTCTGATATTGCAGAAACAATTGTCCTGCAATTGTCCTTCAGTTATTGCAGCAGTCAAGCTCAGTAATTTGAAATACAATTTTTTTTAAGGATACGAGCTCTATTTTTCATATAATCATTATTCAATGCAAACTAAGATATTATTTAGTCCTATTATTTAATCAGGAAAGCTACTTTCATGGAAAAAATAATATTTTTATGAGATTAACAGCCATCTGATGGCAGGTGATCTGTCAGTGCCTTTTATGTTTATGATTCTGTCCATGAGAGAGAAGATGGCCCTTCATTTGAAGTGTTAGGTGGGACCTGAGGAAACTTCATTCATCTCTTGGCTGTATGTGAGCTCGTCTTTTACAAGACAAAAAGCCCAAACCAGAGAAGCCATGAGCTTTCAACACAGAATTTTGCCTCTCTTTAGACTGAGGAGCTGCATTTACTTCAAAACCACTGCAGAAAAACACAAGAGCTAAAACTGGCCTGTCTTTTTGGACTTATTCTGCCCTATTGTCTGAAATCTCTGGCAGTTCTTGGTTGCAGATGTATTTTGTTTGTTTCCCTACTGAGGAGACCACAAGAGCTCCACAGGAGCTTTGAAAGTCTAGATTTAAATTCAGGAACCTTGGGAATCACTGTCCTTTCCAAGGTGGGAAAAACGTATTTTATAACCAGCACTCACTGTAATACTGACTGTGAAAAAAAAACAACAAACCAACCCTATAAACAAAAACACACCAAAACCAAACCAAAACAAAAAACACAAACAAACAAAAAACCCCCCACAAAAACAAAAAAACCAAACCAAAAACAAAACAAAAACCAAACCAACCAACCGAACAAAAACCCCCCAAACCCATAAAAAAACATAAAACCTGTTCTTTTGAGGAGTTTTTAAATCCTGGGATAACTGAGGCGTTTGCTTTAAAAATAAGAATTTTTATTATCTGGTCCTTTGAAAATTCCCTCTAGTCCTTTTCATCTTAGCAAATTGATCAACCTCTTATTTTATCTACTGTTCTGTAGATTTCCAGGAGTGTTTTTGTTTTGCTCACTTTGCTGTAGGTGAATCAGGAAATGGGGTAATTAGTGAAAAATAAGTGCTGAAATGAAAGTGGAAATTAAACCTCTGATTTATACTGTCTGGCCTACTCCATGCAAATCAGAATAATCAAAACAGGTGGATTTAGGAAACTTTTGCAGTGAACTTTCCAGCCTGCAAAGGGCACACATGTTCCTATCTCTGCTGGCAGCAATGGGAGGACTAATACTTTTTCAGTCAGAGCTGTTCACTTCTGTCATTTTAACTGTTAAATGTTTGGGATTTAATTGTGAAGAAATTTTGGTGATGAGACACATTAACAAGAATGCATGGGAAAGGACAGGCTGCTATCTGAGTACCACAGCAAGCTGGGAGCAGTTTTTCAAAGTCTACATCAGATTTGAATTTGGGCAGATGATGGATCATGTTTGTGCTAAAGGAAGAAAAACAAAACTAAAAGAAAACAAGACCTGTCAGGGATCTCTGCTGGGGTTAGATTTCATTTTTTATTTAGTGAAATTCTCTGGAGACATTCACTGTCTTGATGCAATTTATTGTTGTATCTGTGTGCCTTTTGTCATGTGTGCCCCAGGATGGAAAGAGTGGTCACCAAAGGGAGTGGTTCAGTCCATGTCTCACTGTGGTGATGGCAGAAAGGGCTGATCCCCTGATTCCAGGATTCCTGGAGTTAACAGGGTTATGTGCAGTTCCATGCTTGAAGTCCTTGGAGACAAGACACCAGAGAATCTTGACAGGGTCCCCAGGAGCAACCCAAATTTTACCCAGGTCATTCAAGAAGTCTGAACCACAGGAATCATGGCATCCCTAAGCCAATTATAAGCATCATTCATGTTAATGGTATTTCAGTTGCTCTGTGCTTACCTCCTTGTCAGCATGCAGCATTCTATTAGGATACAGAGCATTTCAAGGGTTAATTTTGTGGTGGAATGGTTGAAAAGAGTGAACTAGAAGTTATTTTGCCCAGTAGATGAGCCACTATGTAGCTTACAGGTTTGTTATGTTGGTGTTCAGACACCATCCTCCAGCACCTTGTTTCCAAATAAAATTAGTCGCAGGTATTTCCATCAGAGATAATGAGATTTTCTGCTATTGACTGCAGAGGAACCAGAGTTATTCTCATGCCAATGTGTCTGAGCAATCTGCAGATTTTAACAGAGTACACATTTCTGTCTGGTCAGATATGGGGTTACAGATCAAGGTCATATTTTCTACTGCTAGACAACAGAAATCTTTGCTTTCACTTTGAATTTCAGTCAAAACAGCTTATTAAATACAGGAATATTTTCTGGGAGATTGGGAGATTTGCAGCCTCAGCTTTGAAGCACTGAGTTTGTTCAAGATACTTCCAAAGTGAAACAGGACAAAAATTTGCTCTGAAAGCTGTGTGAGTTTTAACAAGTGCTGCTTTTTTTTTTGTTTGTTTTTTTTTGTTTTTTTTTTATCTACCTCTCCACAAAATGTAAGGAGGCTGCAAGAAGCTAGCTCTGTCCCAGTCTGGCACCTGGCCTGCCTGCTGAGGCCCCACATTCCTTGGCTCTCAAGGGAATGTGCACCCCTGGTTGTTCACGTAACATTCCCCCTCGTGGGGCTGATACGTTTCAATGCAGCAAAAAAAGAAATATAATCCATTCTTCTCCCTTTTGAGCTTTTTTGGCCTCATCCTTTCTGGCCTGTATGGTTACAGGCAGGGGTTAGCTGTGCACAATCCTTCCCTATCCTGGTCACTACTCAGTCTTGCCAAGACCCTTCCATCTCCACATCTTGTCCTTTGTGAAAACAAAACTTTTCCTGGCTCAAGTGCCTCTCAAAGACACCTGTCAGTGACGACTTTGCCCACTCCAGTGTGCTCTGTGTGCTGCACAAGTACCCGTAGCCATTTGTGGTAGCAGACACAGAAATGTTTTAATGATAACTCCTTTTTAAGTCTTCTGTGGGTTTGATTCCCAGCACATGGTATTTTTTACCCCTGGAGTTGCTGAGTGCTTTATATTTTGTATGTGTAAGTGTTCTGTGTTTTCAACAGCATGAAGTTTGTGTAAATCATTCCAAAGCAGGTTGGGAATGATTTATAACCACAATTAATGCTGGAATAAAAGACCACATACAGAAAAAAGCAAAGAACATCTAGTGCAAGAGCACTGTTTGAACTGTTTGTCTTCTAACATTACTTCTCTATAAATACAGAATGGGTTAGTCATAATAATGACTTTTTGCTCAAGGAACTTGGTCTAGTAACTGTTGGCTCCAGTTTACTGGAGTGAAAGCCTGTGTTCTTGCATTATACATTCATAAGCTGAGAGTTCTTTCCAGTTTCCTTTCACTCCACCTTGCTGTTTCCTGATTTACAATGATCTTCAAAACATGCCTCAAACACAAATCCCTCTGGGCATTGTGGAAAGAACTGTAGTGGGTGGGCTCTTATTATTGCTTTCTCTCCAATTAATGCAAACTCACAATGAGAGGAGATGGTGGGGCTGGAGAGGGTTGAGTAGAGAGATCAGAGAAAGCAGACCTCAAAGAAGGAGAGGTAGCTATTAGGAAAAGTACAAGCATAAGGCAAGATGAGTATGACCTAGAGACAGAGAGCAGGAGGGAGGAGGGCAGAGGAGGCAATTAAAAAGCAAAAAGCCACAATTGTTATTTTTAAAGCAAAAGGTAAAAGGAAGAAGGGAATGGAAGGATGCTGTCTCCAAGTGTAAGAGAGAATTGTTCTTCATGCTCCAATTGTGCAGTAGTCATTGTTCCAGCTTTCCTCATTTCTCAGAGATTGGCAGGACCTTCTACATTCCCCACCTATGGGTCCCCAGTCCTACATTTGTGGAGTGAAACTCCTTCCTTCAAAAAATTACCTTTGTGCAGATGTGTTTTAGATCATTACTGTTTACATTAAAAGCATACCTAAAACCCACATCCAAGCCTGCAGTTGTACTGCCCTGCCTTGTGCACAACCTCATTAAGAGCAGCCTCTGTCTAGATGAGTTTTCAAGCAAAATGAAGGAACCAGATGTGTGGCAGGGGGAAAGGGGAGGGAAATGAAGAGACAGAGAACTGAAAGGAGGTGCCCAGGTCTTGCATCAGGCTCATGGCTGTGCTGGGATAGAGCCCACTGTTCCTTATCCAAAGGGTTAGCCACCAAGCCAGGCTGCCTCCTCATAATGACTTTTCTAGTGACTTCTCTGGGCATATAGAAACAGGAGGAAGAAAAGCAGGGAAAGGCAGCAAAGACATTATGCCTTAGAAGGGTTTGTATAAAGGAAAAACAAATGGAATCCACTCCTGCCATTGCCTTTGCTAACCCTGTTTGATTCAGATCTGTGTCTTTCCCTTTTCCTCTTGGTCTATGAGATAATCTCTTTTGCTGTTCCAGAGGGCTACAGTTCCTGAAGGCTATGCATGATCCCTGCTGAGGAATGACAGCCATCATGTCCAAATTAACCATAAAAATTGTTGACAGCTCCTGATTAAATTAAGGGCCATGCTATGTAGCCTTTACTCATAGTATTGTTTTCCTGGCAGGCTTTGTATGAGGAAATATGAATTGAAACCTCATGTTGCCATAGGAACAGAAAAAGCATCTCTGAAGTATTTCAAGAGGTTATAGTTGGTGGCTAAGCCTTGGATTGGAGGAGTTTGTATTCAGTTCCTGGCTTTTCCATAGATAAGCATGCCATTCCTGGAGTCACCATCCCTGGAAGTGCTCAAGAAACACCTGGACACGGCACATAGTACCATGGTCTAGGGGACAATGTAGGCAAAGTTTGGACTCGATGGCCTCAGAGATCTTTTCCAGCCCCAATGATTCTGTGTTCTTGTCTCAACCTGTGATGCCTCTTGTACCTCCACCTGGAGTAAGGAGAGGGAGCAGCTCGTGGTTTTTTTAGTGGGAGTACTAAATTGGAGAGTACCATTCTGAAGTCACAACACCAGTGCACTAACCTGGCTGGAATTCAGTGGCCACTTTTCTTTATGTTTCAGCATAGATCAGAGGAGAGGGGAACTCCAAGCCCTTTACTCCTATCTCCAATTTGCTTCAGGAATACCTGTGCTAAAAAGGCTTTCAGCAGCTATTTGATCCTGGAGTTTTTTAATCATCTTCTACTTATGCTGTACTTATTTCATGTTTTAGCACAACTCAAGACAGTTTACCCTTGATTATTTGCTGTAATGAGACTAGACAAGCCAGGTAAAATAAATGTGGAAAATACAAACTATATATATTAAGACACAAGACCATATGTCAGGAGACTAATGGAAGAAGGATCATTAACATCCTGGAGTACAGACATACTTAACATAGTCCTGTCCCATTGGAAAAATCCACATTTTACAGCTCCAGACAAACATAACTATAAATCTTGTCGCTCCAGCCTCTGTGCTTCTGATCTGATGGCCTGATCTATTCACAATCCCAACAAGCTTCATAAAGGTAATCACGAGTTGACTATAAAATAATTGTGGGTTAAAAGGTAAATCTGAAAACACTCAGAACTCCTTCCTCCCTCAGGAAACCATTGCACCAGCATGGAGGATGGGCTGGGGCTGACAAAAGGCAAGACTCATCCAGCTGCTACAGTAGGGTCCATCAGTAGAGTCATTCCTACAGAAATTTGACCATCAGTAGAGGTATCCTCTCCCACTTACCATGGAGAGTGAAGGTGGAAATACTGTTTTTCACTGAAGTTGATCCATTTGTGGTAGAGAAGTTGGCTTGATAGAAAAAGCTGCTGTACGTATCAATCTGTAGCAAGGTAAACTGAGCCGTCTGTGGCTTGGCTTGTTCCTGCTTCCATTCCTCCCTAAGTGCAGTGTGGGAGGAGTACAGTCTGGTGGTTAAAGTACAGGCGAGGGCTTCATTTATTTGTGAAGCTTCTACTACTAACAAAGAAATGAGTAAAACTGAACCAAGAAATACAACATGCAAGCCAAGAATGCTGGCATGTTATTAAGAAAATGGGCACTCTGTGCACTGGAAGGAAAAATAGCAGGCTCCTGAGTATGGCAAAGTGTAACAGTAGGTGCAAGCCCATCATTCTGCATGTCAGTGCCTTTCAAGCGCCACTAATTGACTGTATTTATGTGTGATGGTGGGAGAAGTGAGACCAGAATAAATACAACTGTAGTACAGCCACAACTGAACTTGAATGAGCTACAGTCATACTGGGTAGGTAGCTGTGCAACAGCTGGAGACAAAGACACTCAGACCCATTATTACAGTCCCTATTGACTTTGGTGGAGATCTTGAAGCAGAAGCTCATGCAGTGAATTTATTAGGTTTAAGTTAAACTGTCTTGAAGCTAACTGTAAGCATCTTATGATCAGGGAGTCAGGCACCATATCTTCCTCCTGTTAGAATACTGATAGCACAAGGATTTCCTAGATTTTGTGACATTCCTTGACATTCCGAGGTCAGAATAGACAGGCGGTCAGATCATCTTATGATTAAAAACCGTGACCACCAGAAGTGTTTGAATTTGCTTTCAATTTTATCTTGAGCTGAACTGATTCTGTCTGTAGAAGTGTGCATCTGCTGTTTGGGAGTGATTCAAAGTTTTCTAATTTCTTTTTTACTGAGCTGTGAGCCAGGAGGGAAGCACAGTGGCATGCTGAGGGGGACAGCTGAATGAGAACAAGTCATGTTACAAAACATAATGGGTTTGTGGGCAGAGAAGGGCCATAAGCACACAAGGGACAGTATCCATGTCTTGTTAGATGTGCAGGCTTCAGTCCAGACACAGGAAGGTTAAAGTCTCTCTAGACTGACCTCTCTAGTTCATCATGTGTTTCAATTTTCCCTCTTTCTTGGAATTGTACGATACTGTGGTATACAAAGTGGCAAGAACCCAGGCATCCCATCTCCCTTGAGGTTTGTAGACTACAGAGAGAAAGGATATGCAGGGAAAAGAGGTTCAACTGATACTCTGGTTTAATGGCTCAGCTATGCTTGGTCTCTGACTTGGGGGTTATTGGTCACTGGGCTCTGAGCCAAACAATACACAGACTTCAGCTGTCACCAAGAGTTAGCTGGCAGGAGGTTCAATCTGACTCAAATCAGAGGAACAGTAATCGTGCCCAGCCTGCCATATCCTCTGGCATGTGCTGGCCAGGGCAGGGCTGACACCCCTGCCATTAATCTCTGAATGATTCCTCAGACTGGCTGCTAACAGTGTTTGATACATGGGGCTTTGTTGCTGCCTTGCCTTTATTATGTCTTACTTCCAGGGATTTCAGCTGTGCCAAATCAGTTAAAGCCACTATGTACTGATTAGCTCTTTCTGCTCTGGAGTAGATTTCATGAGCTTTCCTTTATGGAATAGCTGTCATGCAAGACAGTCCCACCAACTAGACAATTCCAGAGCTTAAAAATTGACAGGTGTCATGTATACCCTTCCCCAGTCTGTTGGCTCTGTGGCTTATTTTTGTCTCATTTTTCTTTGAGTAACACCTTCTCTACCTTCCTGAGCATGCACAGTTCAGTATGTGGTTGTCTCTCCTCACCTGGAAGGCTGATTTATTTTCAGTGCCCTTCACGGTACCAGCACTCTGCGCAGGCCTATGTTAATTTTTGCGTATATTTGCAGCACCCACAATGCCTAGAGATGGCAGTGTTCTCAATGACTTAAAAGTCACCGTTTTTTTTGGCCTCTCTGTTATATTTTTTGGGTCAGTCTTGTTTCTTTTCGCTTGGTTCCAGCCTGAAATTGGCCGTGGTTATGTGTCACAATATAGATGTTAAGCCAAAATATATAGAAAATATGAATTCTCTCATTTGCCAGTGTAAATCAGCCAAATGGACCATAAGTTTTGCCAGACTCTATAGGTAGTGATAATGTGCTGGCACTGTTCCTTTGTCTTGTCCCTAAAACACCAGACCCATGACAGAGCTGCCATGCAGAAACAGAAGAGCTGCCTGATGTCGTGTGGAGTTTAACATGCTCTGACCCCTTCATCTGCCAGTTCTCTGCCTTCCCATTTTACTCCTTCAATGACATGAGAGAATTTTTCAAAGAAAATTAAGCCACTGGAAGGTGAGTGTGAGTTACAACCAGCCCAGTTCATGGCAGTTGTTTCAGCATGTGCCTCTTAGCTGGGACGTGCTGCCCATTGGGGATGACAAGATGTGCTGAAATCCATCTTCAGTTTTAACATCAGCAAAACCTTTCAACTGTAACTCATGGTTGCAGGCGCTCTGTGGCATAAGACTACACTGCAGTGTGAGGAGAAGGATGGTCCAGAGGATAGGCAGTAGTATAGATGTGAGGACAGCTGAAATGCAGCGCAGGTCCCCAAAGCTTGGTTAAGTCCCCTGATCTCACTGACCTACATCCTCCGTGGGAGTTTAGGGTGTAAATGTCCATTGGTCTGGTCTGCAGCCTTTGCCACAGGCTGACAATACAACCTCCAACCTCTTTGCTCAATATTGCTTTCAGAACTGACTACTTCTCTGAGGAATCTCAGTATCCAAGTAGTTATCTGGGAACCCTTGAGAGCTCTAGGTTTTCAGGCAGAAGCCTTCAGCTTACCGAGACTTGGGGTGTGGATGGTGTCTTCTCTTGGGCATCTGCTAGTTTCAACATACAAACTCATAAGTCCTGCTGGAAAATTTTCCAGTTTTTTCTATGGATCAGCTCCACATCAGTAAAATGCCACTACAGTGAGAATAAATCTGTTTGTGTTCATGAAACATTCAGATACTGAAAATAAAAGAAGAGTTTCAGGTAAACAGGGAGACCCTAGGAGAAGAGGGAGAGAAATGCACCATAAACTTGCTGGGTCTGAAAGAATCCACTATTTACTGCTTGGTCTGAGACTGTGTTGTTTGGTTTGGGTTTCCTTTTGTTTTTTTCCACAAAATAATTTTAATGTTTGCTTTGTTATAATATTTTGAGCTTGTTGTTTGTTTGGTTGGTTTTTTTAAAGTAAAGTTCTTGTTTTCCATTCAGCCCCCTAACTAAATGAAACATTAACTTGTGAGCCAGTAAATTGCTGGGTGGATCAAAGGCATTAACTGGTTTTGTGGTACAGCCAACAAACCTGTAGGTAACACTGAATAGGAAGACTGTATAAACAGTAACACACAGAAGTCTAGGAAAGCTACAAGTGTGGTCAGGAAATTAAGGGACTGGAACCCAGCAGCATGTGAAAAGATAACCTAACACATGGTCATCTGGTGGAAGATGATCAATAGAATGCAGTGATGTCAAAAGCAATGTAGCATAAGGCAGTTTCTGGCAGTGTTACTAAGACTTCTCATTCCAGAACAGAGAGGGAATAGTACTTCAGTATGTTCTGTTAAGAATGGATCCAACCTACTGACATTAAGTGTAAGTACTTTTCTACCAGATAAATGCAGATAATTTTATGGAAATCTCAGTATAGAGCAGCAGCAAGCTGGGGGCATTACTGAGGCTGACTTTGACTGAAAGAGTGAAGTGAATTGCAAAACTTAGGGTAAGATGACAGTAATTGGAACTGTAAATGACAGAGAAGCAGAAGTTTGTATGGTGGATGGTACAAAATTATTATTGCTGAATAGGGTATAATTTGCTGAAACTAAGGAAAATCACTTTTAGACTGAACATAGTAAAGCCCTTTTTGGCACTGCAGTGTATCAAGTTATACAAGAAAATACTAGGTGTGTAGTAGTAGAGGAGTAGTACAAAATATAACAGTAGAATCATTTAAAAGGTGCCTGGAACCATTTTTAGCAAGAAAGAGTCTCACACAAGTTGGGGGTGGGACAGATGTTGTCAGGTTGCTGTCCTTCTGTTGGTTGTCAGGTATGTTGCTGTCCTTCTGTATTTCCAGCTTCCAGTGTGCACATAGGCACAAAAGAAAACAGTTTGTTTTATCTAACAATGCAGAGAAAAGTTCATAGCATGGGTAAGAGCCTCCACCCATTAAATAACATTTATTGTCACTACGGCTGAGCAAGGCTGGGATAGCTTAAATGGGTAGCCTGACATCCCCTTTCCGAAGGAGGAATCTTGGAGCAGCGCAGACTCCGCTTGCCAGACTGCCACTCCTTAATCCTGGAGCAGGAACCAGGCCAGGGAGAGGAGATGTGATCTGAAAGCTATAGCATGCTGCTAATTTCCTGCTATTGCAAACCCTGTGGGGAATCCCAAACCCGGCACAGGCTGGAGCAGCCTTGGATCAGGCTCATGTTCTTCAAAGGTAGACTGCAGCAATATATGCAACACTCATTGCCAGCAAATCACTGAGCACTGCATCTGGAGGTTTATTTCAGAAGCAGATTGAAATTATCTTAATTAAAAGCAGGGCTGACTTTGTGATGGAATAGCCCAGCACTGTGCATTGACAGCTATCAGTTGATTTCATGCACTCATCCCAAAAGACTGCAGCATGCCAGCTTTAGAAAGGAGGTTCTCTTCCCCACCAAATCAGTGCTGTTTGAAGATATGGTTCTGTAAAACCCGTATTATGTTTTTCAGGTGGTACATTTAATTTTGGGACAAAATTTGTTCACATTAACATTTTCAAGAGGTTTAACTAGTCATAGATAAAAAGTGGTATAAGAGAACTTTACCAGGTTACACATGAGACTTCAAGCACTGCCCATTAATTGAATTGATATAAGTGAAAAATCTATCTCCATGTTTCCCAGGCAATAAACCCAATTGTGGATTTGAGCCCAGAGAACCATGGCATAGGTGTGTCCTAGAGAACACCTCTAAAGAGGCCAATACAGACTAGAGAATTCCTGTAAAGGTAACGAGCAGCTGACAATTTGCAGTATATCCATTAATGGCCCAGCAGGTCACATGCATTCTGGAGCTGATAAGTGATATACATGGTCTAAACATATACAATACCATGACATTCTGCTCCACAAAAACCTCAAGCTGACATCTAGAAGCTTGGGACAAGAAACTGTTTCAGAAATACATGATCGATCCATCCATGGTTCATTCTCTTTGACCTGGGGAGGGACATGACATGCTGAACTAAGCACTGTCTGCAGTATCTGATTGGAGATGATTAGAAAGACTACAAATTGTAGAATGCTAATCATGCTAAGAATTTGCTGGGCCTGCTTCTGTCCTGGAGACCGTGCCCTCTAAAATGGACCTGCTCCCTTGCGTGACTCTGAGACCTTGTGGCAATAAGGGGGTAATAAAAGAAAATACTATCATAAAGAAAAAAATGTAAATTAACTTTCCACTACACCCAGCTCACATGATGGAAAATTCACTGGGATGTGCCTTCTGGAGAGTAAAAGCAGGAGTTTGCTCCAGTAATAATCACAGAGATTAAATGTTCTTGCTGGTTGGGAACATTGTCTTTTCTCTTTATTTATTTACTTTTCTTTTTTTTTAATTACCTAAAGAGAACATGGGGTTTTTTTCAGGCCAGGCTACTTGGAAATGAACCATGTGGTTTGGGAATTCTCAGTGTGAACATGTGTCTTTCTGAGCTTTCATGGACAATGTGAGAGCTGGTGGGACTGCCTGTGACACTGGTCATGTGGCCAGTCTGGTGTTCAGCTTGTAGCACTAGTTAATAATTTCTGAGTTCTGGTGTAAGGAAGGTAGGCTTATCTTGAAGATGTGGGGACAGAAATGTGCAGGTCTGTATGTGTGAGTAGTGCAGTCTGGTTCTGTGTTTGTACAGCACCCTATGAAATAGTTCACCAACGTCAACAGTAGTTCTAATTTAAGCAGAGATTCACATTTGAAGTATTTTCTCTTAACTACCTCTGGCTGAAAATTCGGAGTGCAGTCAATTTCTGCTGCTTTCACAGGCACCCAATTCTCCCAATCACTCTGGTTTCCTGGCATGAAAAAGATCTGGGCACACTGAAGGATATGCAACCAAGGACTGCTGTAGTGGTTAGAGGGTGGCAACACATCATACAAGGAGAGGCTGAGAGAAGTGGATTTACCCTGTCTTAAGAGCATGAGGCTATGAGGGAATTGTACTGCTTGCTGCCTTGCACTGTCTAATGTGTGTGTGTAGAGAAGATGAAGCCAGACCCATCTCAGAGGTGCATGTGGACAGGAATGGGCAAAGTTGCAACATGGGAAATTCTTATTAGCTATAAGGAGAAATGTTATCACAGTGAACTTGATCAAACACTCAAATAGAGGTTCAAAAACGTTGTAGTTGAAGGAGAAATTCAAACCTCCACTGGAAAAGGCCCTGAGCAGTCTGATTGAATTGTCCCTGCTTCAAGTGGAGGTTAGGACCAGTTAACTTACAGAAGTCAACTTCAACATGCCTTGTGCAATGGTTCTGAAACTGCAGTAGCCTGTGTCTGATACTGGTTCTAGCCTTTAATATATTGAAGGCTCTCATAAAATGAAAGTGGTATTCTCTTTGTCACATAGACCATGAGTTTTAGCACTGATTTTAAAGTGTTGCAAGATCTTTGAATGGAGTGGGGTGCTTTCATGTTTTCTTTGGAGGCTCTGCATAGCTGACCAGTTACATGTGACTCAAAACTCACATCACAACCCCAGGGTCTGCAGGCAGTGAGAACTAGAAGTCCTTTTTAAGAAGGGAGACCTTCAGATCTCTGCCCATGGCAGCAAGTCTTGCCAGCTGCTCCAGGAGCTGTCATGATTGACAAAAGAGAGTGTTATGCTTGGCACTAAGGGCATTGGGACCTTATCAGGGAAGAAAATTATTTTTCATACTTCATCTGAGTTTCAAATCTGTCCATGTGTCAACATGCTTTATAACAATCTCAAAAGCGCCACAAAGCCAAGGTAATTCTTGTATAAATGTTAGGACCTTTTGGGCTCTTTTATAAGCAAAGAATGGGTAGTGGAAGAAAGCCAGTGGAGAAGAAAAATCTCTGCAAATACTGGCTTCCAGGCTCAGACAGCTGTGTCCTCATTACTGTTAATAGCAAAGAGCTATGAATGTTGGGCAACATTCCCCTCTGAGTGTATACATAGCAAGCCATCTATTTATTTATTTCAGTGGTGGTGATCATTGGAAAATGCCTATAACCCCTGCTCAAATAACTGGCTTTAACTCAGATTTGGCATTCACTGCTTTATAATGCTTGAACCACATTTTCTTGCAATGTTCCAAAAATTGCCGCCAGCCAACAGGGTTGCAAACTGTCCTGGATAAATGAAAACTGTGTGGATATGGGAGGTTTACTTTGTTCCAATTAGTGTGTGATGTGGATGTCTACTGGCAGTTTTCCTGCTCTCCTTACTCTCAGTTCATGGCTCCCTGGAAAAAGGTGTTTCATCTCAAAGGGCTTTTTTTCCCCTGCCTCTCTCTCTCTCTCTCTCTCTTTTTTGAACCCCATTCAGAGACCTCTAGGGCCTAAATTAAGACAGAAAATTTCAAGATTTGTGACATTCTGATATAGCAAGATCTCAAAGGAGATGTGCTGAGCCTTTACAGGCAGAAATTTGTGTTTTGTTTAGCCCCAAGAACTGCCACTTTTGAGCAGGACAATGACAGGTTCTAGATGGTTGCAAAACTCCCAGGCAGGACAAGATGTGAGGCTGAAACTGCATCAAAGAAAATTTCTAATAAAGGTTACCTAACATTTTGAGGAGTTCTGGCCCTCACCTGTCAATCAATAAATCATTTGAGATAAGGGCTGATCTTCTTCCTCAGTATTGATCCTGGCATAAAACAGAAGTATTGATCTGGATGGTCTTGACTGAATTTTTGTTTCATTAAAGTGAAGATTCACTTCACCAGAAAACTGAGAAAAGATTCCTTCATTTCTGGTTATTGTTTCTACTTCACCATAGGAGCTTCCAGATACACATGCTGTAAGCAAGGCTCTTTTCCCTGGTTTTAATGGCTAGGTTGTGGAAATAAGGTGTTAGCCTCCTGGAGGAAGTCAAAGCACCACAGTGCCCATTGTATATGTGTTTGACTCACACAGTTTCAAGTGACACAAGGCAATCAGCAGCCATGCCACCTCCAGCTGGTGCCTCCTTGCATGCTCAAGCCAAGCAGCTTCAAATCCAGTCCTCTGCTGAATGAGATGCTGGTGATTATTGCTGAAGCTTTTGTGAGAGATCAGTTAGTGACAAATCTCATACTACTATTCCAGTTTCCCATAATAGAGATCCCTTGTCATCTTTTTTTTCATGTATATTGAGGATTTCAAGTAATCCTGTGAGAGTGACTACAGCATTCGTACTGAATTATCTCTGTGGGTATTTACATATTGCTCACCTAAAATCTCTCTGTATTTTCAGTTGTTTGCACAACATGCTTGATGTTGCACATCCAAAGTGGCTGCATTTTAATGGAAGAAGCAGCCCTTCCAATAAAAGTTTCTGTTATAACCTGCAGGTGGATATTTGTATCCCTTTGTTTTCACTGTGGCTTTCATTTCTGGATCCATTTGGATCAATTTCTCCTGTCATATTAAAAGTCGGACTGTTCTTTACTAGTTATTGTGGTTTATTCCCAGTCCCAGACCTCTCTAGCCTGCCAAAACACTTGGAAAAGGAGCTCTTAATGACTCAGTTAAAATGTACGGTCAAGAAGTTCACTTATTAGAGGAAATGTAAACTGACCACCAATTGGCTAAACCAGCTGGCTGGACTATTTGTGCTTGAGATTTCTCAAAGCTCCCCAGGGAACAAAAGTGGGAATAGCAGTTCTCTGCTTTTAGCTCTCTCATGTTCTGTACCCTAACAGAAAAGTCTTTGAAAAAATTTGTTGGAGGAGAAGCCAATATGATTTCACAGACATGTTTAAAAGATTTAAAAATAATGCTTTAAACTCCTATATTTTTTATTTATTCTTTCTTTCAGGGTCTCCTTTAACCAACCAATAGAGTTGCAGAGAAAATATACGATTCAGCCATAGAAAATTCACTTCTTCAGTGTTAATGGTCATACTCCTCTTCTGTAAAATTTTATAAGCCTTCTCTAGAGCTTCTTGCATGAGACTATTTCATATCATGCAGCAAAGGGATGATTGTAAGGATCTTTTTTCTTATTTCTGAGTGTGAATTTCCTGGCTCTGACTGCACTTTTTTTGCTTCCATTGCAAGAGAAAGTGCTACTTAGATAACCTCCCAGCAGCTGGGAGTATTCTCAATAAAATCTCACTGGCTCCTCTCACCACCCTACCAGCAGATCAGAGTGTAGCATATGGTCAGACAAAATGGGTAATTTTGAGAAACCACTATAACACTTCGTTTATTCAGCTGAGAAATATGTTTCCTGATGATGAAGATAAAACCATGTTGAGCAAAAACTTTTTTGTACCTCCTAATTTAGCAGGTTCAGTGTCATCAGTGGAATAGTAACATCTGCCTCACTTCAGCAGGATACTTGGGTCACTCTTATTCTGCTGCAGTGCAGCTACTTGAAATAGAGTAAGTGCAGCAGGAAAAGAGCTGAGATTCCCAAGTCACAAGCATGGATTCTGTATTTCATAAGATGTGCAGATTCCTGCAGCAGGAAATCATGAATCCAGAGAACGCAGTTATATTCCAGTCCATGGAGTTTCCACATGTAAGCAAAGCTCTTAGTTGAAATTAGTAGCTTGTCTTATTTTTAAACCCAGAATTAGCATATTGACTGTGCATTTGTGCAAAAGCTCTCATGGGGCACCAGAAATAGTCCACACAAGTGGCTGTGCTCTTATACCAACAGGGAGCCCTGGTGGGAGCAAGGAGCTGTGATCATGCAGATGATGCCAAGTGTATGAACCAAACATGGGTCTGTTCTGAGCAGAGAGGGGAGAGGCTGCTGGCCCTTTAGCCCCCTTGCTGTGCCCTTCTCTGCATGGCTGTTCTGTAAATCTCAGTCACAAAAGCAGGACCAGAACTGTGCTCAAAGAGCAAAGTCCTTCACAGTTTAGCTGTTGTTTATCATCTTTGAGTAATGTGAAAAGAGAGGCTCAGAGAGCTGGCAGCAGACATAGAACCTGTGACACATGTTGAGCAATTTTCATACCAGGCAGAGGGAGCAGAATTACAGATTCATGCCTCACACTTATTTAGTATCCATTTCCAGACTGACCCTCTACGTGAAAAAAACACTTTAATCCTTGTTTAGCCATCAACCAATAACCTAATGCATATGGGATGCAGATAAAAAAATTAATTCAGCAATCAATGGCCAGTCCTCAGACAGTGAAATACGCAATTAAACAGGTGTTTGGGGAGTTGATGTTGGATTGTGTCCAAGCTCAGCGGGGTCAGTTGTCCTTGGAAAAAACACTGACCCCACACAGCAGCAGTTTGAATTTGGCTTCAGTCTGCACTTTAGGAATGTGGCATTGTTATTTCTTCCCTTTTCTTATCAAACGTAATTATCTTGAGAAAAAAAAGTTTTGAGAAAACATGTGATTTCACTGAGTAAAAATCTACTACTGAGGAAATTATTTTTCAGTGTCCAAATAAGGAGTGGGGGAGAAGTTTGGGGAAAGTGCTCTGTTCCAAGTAATCTTGGAACTGATACCCATGTTACTGAGCTCGGATGTTTAGTCCTGGCCTGCAATTATGCCTATAAAAAACAGACATCCAATCTTTGTATTATTTTAAAATGGAGCCCTGAGGGTTATAAATGACTGAACGAGCTTTAGTGTTTGAGCAGACAGAGATTCTGGAACGAGCTGTCAGCTTTGAGCCTCTCTTCCAGAACGCTGCATCTTAAGAGCAGGGTTAGCTGCTGGGGTTGTGAGAGTAAAACAGTGGGACTAAAACACAGACAGAATAAAATAAAGGCCTAGGGCCCCAAAATCACCCACACCTCCTTGTAAAAGGGGGAAGAAGATTTTCCATGGCAAACTTTTTCCAATCTGCAAGACCTTTGCTCTCACAACTGTCAAATTAATCTTCAAGATTACTGTGTTGAACCCCATGGTGCTTGTGGCTCTCAAATAATCATGATGGGAAAAACATACCCACTTTGTCAATGGCTGATGAAAAGAAGGAAACACAGCCATAGCTACTACTGTGACCCACAGAATTTTGTAGCATGATTATCAGAATTCATTACTTAAGAAAGGAAGTCATGCATGCTAAATGTGTTCCAAAGAGAACAAAATGTAACAGTCCATCTGCGAAACAGCACACATTGCCAAAAGCATATTGTCTTGGAAATCTGCTGTCCACATTGGCTTCCCTCTTGATCACAGAGTCCAAGCAAAGTTTCACTTCTAATTGTCAAAGTCTCCAAGAGCGTGGTTCTAGCTCAGAGATGATAAGCCCACATCCTTCCATGACAGCTCTGTGCTAGCGCTGTTATTCCCTTGTCAGCCAGCCGGGAAAGGAGCTGCCCGAGGGCTTGGAAAGGTCGCAGTGCCCCGAGCACAGACCACGCCTGTGGAGGGATAAGCACACTCACAGATCCACTTACAACACCAGTGCATGGGCTGAACAAGGACAATAGTCTCCCTGTTCCTCTTGTGGCAGGTACAAATCATCTCCTCGGGATGGAACTGCTTTGGTAATCTTTCCACTCTGTGCACTTACTCTCCTGTGGTATGTAACCACACGCTCATAAGTACTAAGATTTTTTTTTCCTTTAAAAGTAGCTTTTTCCCAAGAAAATCTTTTCCTGCCTGAAAGGCTCTGAAAAGTCTCTGAACTGATGAGCTGATCTCAAGGACTTTGTTTCCTTCTCTATTCTTTAATGCATAAGGTCCGGTGTATGCGTAATCCTTTTTTTTCTGAGCAAAGGCAGTGTCTTTTTTTACAACTTTTAAACTTCACTTTCCCAAGGGCGAGTGCTTCCAGTTCCTAAACACCTCTGCTCTTTCTCCTATTGTCTGCTGGCTTCTTCCCCTGCCTTTCCACTTCATAAAGTTACTTAGATTGCTGAAAAATCTAATTCCTGCATGACCACATCTTCTAACCTGCAGTTTAGTCCTCTTGAGGCTCTTTGATTCAACAAATTGTCTGTGGTAAAAACACGGATTCTTCCTCTTTTACTTGGTTCATCCTCCATAAAAAAGCAATCACTCTGTGTGTGTCCTGAAAGAAAGGTGGTTGGCATGCCCAACATCTTTAGGCTGATGACTTAACGTCTTGTGGCACGAAAATGTTATTAACATTTTCCATGTTTTTACACATATTTCTGAAGTTACTACAAACATCAGAGGTACAATTTCCTTCACTAAAATTCAGTTTTATTGATTAAGGTACAAATAAAAAATAAAAAAAATGCACATGCATGCATTTAAACCTTTGCAATAGAGAAATCATTTGGAAGAGCTTTACAAACTCCTATCCCCACTTTCAGTACTTTTTCTGGCCCAGGTAGATTTCCTAACAGCCTAGGAAATGGAAAATAATGTAAGGCAAGCAGAAAATCTCAGGTGTGATGGTAATAGATATAGATAAAATAACTAAACATTGAATGGTGTTAAATTATTCAGTAAATTCTTTAAGACACCACTTTGACCACATAATTTGCATTTTCTGTCACACAGGGCACAGAAGTTTACCCATCAAATGGTGTTTCGAAGACATATTTTTCGCTACAGCATGTTTCAAAAAATAAATACTGTTGAGGTAAAAGGCCCTAAAAAAAGGGACCAACCTTTAACATCCTCACTTGTTTCATATGTAATTTCACAGCAATACTCAGTCCTATCTGTAAGGGCAAGAAGAGTTGTGAAAGCCAGATAACTCTTAATTTGCAGCTGATTACGTCAGTAGTTCTCTTCCTGCTTCAGTAACTGCTGGGAACTTTGAGGTTGCATGCACCATCTACCATGTGCTTTATTATGTTTTTCAGATGTTTAATCAGTAGTACTACTAAAATGTGTGTCTTATTTTTATTTTGAATTTGTCTTCTAGACACTGAGTTTCATCCCATTGTCTTTTGCTTTAGCTTTAGTGACAATCTCCAGAAAGAATGTCATTTTCATGAAGATGTTTAGAAACCACAGGCAAATATATCTTGAATGTTTTCTTAAATAGATTACTAAATGGAGCATTATCTTGCTCTAAGATAAATTTTTGTGGCATGGAGTAACTCTTTGGACTTTGTATGATCTCTTCGCAGTATCAGTTTTTGAAGTGTTGACAGCAGAAACGTTTTTCAGTAATTATTGCACTAATGCAATATACAGTGGGAAGAACGATTTCCTGTGTCTACTCAGTGTTCTCATGTTTATGCTTGTATTTTCAGCAACCTGATGTCAGGAAAAGCTCACGTTCAAGTGATTATCTTTAACAACCCCAAGTTATTTTCTTGACCTATGATTTTTACCTCTTGATATATGACCTTGCATTTGTCTGTCTGGAAAAGCACTTTCAAATGTGCCCATCATGCCTAGCAAAATACTTTCATATAAGATTTCACTTGCAATTTAGTTCTTAACTCCACCAGCTTGTGATTCTCTGCATTTTATCACAAATGCGGAAAACAGTGAGCCAAAAGTAGATCCTCAGAACTCCACATTTATGATTCTCTCTTGAGATTTTTGAACTCCTAGTCTTAGCCTCTTTAGTTTAAGAAGTACTGAATATGTCTGGTCTTAATTCAACGGATCAGAGCATTGGCTTTCCTTTTATGCTGTGATTTCTTGCAATATTATTGATATAAGTAAGAGTGGTCTCAGTCCTGCATTCTTGGTGGACATGAGTCAGTATAAAAGATCTCGTGACTAGGATTAGCTTTCCTGGTGAGATGTAAGGTTGTGCTGCAGTTTCACATGCAGGTTTCCTTTCTGACTATATTAATATGCTGCCCCATTTTTTGTGTGTGCATGGCTTTTAAATTATTTCCTTTTCCTTTATTTATGAGCAGTGAATTAAAAATTTCATTCATTGTTCTATGATGTGGCTAAATTCTAAATAATCCACTAATATCCATTAATATTAGCTTTTATAGATAATAAACCACAAAGCTAGTAATTTGCATGCTAAACACAATTAGTTCACTTATTTATTTTGACATTGTAAATGATATCTATCCAGTCACCAGGCATCCTGCCATCCATTAAAAATACAATCTGTACCAATAAAAACAAAGCATCAGCACCTCACAGCCTACAAAAGGCAGACAGTCAGCCAGAAATACAAAAAAAAGCTTTCTCCACCCTTGCAATCCCCAAATGAAATCCCATTGCCCCAGCCCCCTCACCTCTTATCAAAATGTCAAGTAAAGACAGCATCACACCCAGAGTTGCTAAACCAAACCACCACAGCCATAATTTTCTAAGGCAAATGCACTGATGTAAAAGAGAGGGATGTGGTGAATTTTGGTGTATTCAGACTTAGGCTCTTGCAGCACAGGATTCCTCAAAAACATATATGGAGATGCCATCTACCTATTCTCCCATGCTGTCAGTAACCCAAAGACCTTTAAAACTCATGGCTTGGAGCCATGAGGCTCTGTTCATTGTAGGTGGTATTTCTGAGGAGGCAGAGAGCAATGGTCTGGATGGGCCATGTGGTTGCTCTCAGTATTCCTCTGGGAAGTAACAAAGTGAATCGCTCCCACTTCAAGTCAGATTTTAATTTGTCTGGACTCCTGCCCGAAGTTCTGCCTTTGGAACTAGCTGTGGGAGCAGTAATGTGAATACAGCAACTGGAAGGATGGATAAGAAAAGGGAATAAAACAACTGGAAGGATGGGTGAGAGAATAAACGACCACTAATTTAATAGCACACAGCAGGATAAGCAGGAGCTGAAACAACTAGAGGCAGCATTGGCCAAGCACTCCTTGGCAAGAGAAGTGATACATCCTACCCTGCCTTGGTTCTCTAGTGTGCTTATAAAGTGCTGAACAACACCTCTGTCAAAGGAGTCACCCAGAGTCACTAGTCATTTTGGAAAATCTGAATTTGTTCAAAATCATTATGTACGACAACCTTTAACATCCTCACTTTTTTCATATGTAATTGCACAGCCACATTCGCAGTCCTGCCTGTAAGGGTAAGAAGAGGTGTGAAAGCCAAAAAACTCTTTTAATTTGCCACTGACTACATCAATAGTTCTCTTTCTGCTTCAGTAACTGCTGGAAACTTTGAGGTTCCCTGCACCATTAGGGTAGAACAGCAACATTCTGAGTACAGTAGAATTTAGCTGAAAGAGCCTTTGATGCTTCCAAGGTCCTCTAGTAGAACATAATGCTTTCAGAATGATGGTTAATCTTTTATTTTAGATCTCAATAGCCAGTGTAGAGTCTGCATAAAATGTCTGAAAAAGTGGTATCTTGAAGTGTTCCTATAATAGGGGCAGGCTGTACATGAGAGACTACAACACAGAAAAGTCTGTGACCTGCTCTTGTTTCTGTTTTGTTAAGTGATCACAGGCTTGTCCTTTAATTCCTTAATCTTGAATTTCCTTGTTAAAATCCAGGTGAACTGATAGGTATGACCAAGTGGGGTTTATGACCAAGCAGGGTTTTGTAGTCCAGTTTGATTTGTATTAGGATTGGAAGGCATCAAATAAAAATGGACCCACTGTGAATTGGTTTTGTCCATAAGAGGGCAAACCTTGTCCTGAAGAGTTTTAGATGCTAAACAGGGAGGAGGCTGGACTATGGCAGAGATTTTGTAATGCCCATTTTTTAAACAGGAAGCAGAGTGATGGAAGATGAAAAGCAAGGAAGAGTTCCCACAAGATAAATTCTCAGCCCCTGAGTTACAGTGTGGTCACTATCTGTGCTGGCTCCTTGTCCTGCACTGTAACCACCAGGTACTTTAGTCTGTCTTCACTGAGGACAGATCTAATTTGCATTTCCTTCCTAGTCCACCTCATGGCAATTCTTCTTTGTTGCCACATACTGAGTCCTCTAGCCAAAATCACGTGAGGTATCCAATAACAGTAGCTATTATTAAAGACTAGACTTGCTGCTTGGATGCAGGCAGTGTTTTCCAGAGATCTTGGTGATAAAAGGTACTAAAAGCAAGTTCAATATAATGAAAACCATCCTTGGATTATCAGCTATGGGTGACAGCATCTGATGCTTTCATGGCACTGATGCTGAGATCATCAAATATCACGGTTTGTTAACATCTAGAAAGGAGGTCAGTGGGATTTCTAGGGTTCCTTGCTAGCATGCTCCCCTTTAATAACTCACTGGTTAGACTTTATTTTGGGTCTCAGATGACAACTCATGGCAGTATTTCTGCCCACGGTGGAGACTATGACACAAGTTATGCTGGGTCAGACTCTCTTCCAGGCTTAAAAAAAATGCACCTCAGGGACTTCTTAGCCACATGTGCTATCCTCATATTGAGTAGGCATTACAGCTCTTTATTCTCTGAATTTGTCTTACCAGCTTTGAACCTACAAAGCTATTGAAATCTATTACCATGTACAATTAGCATCACAGTTGTGCTCTTGTAATGTGTATGATCACAGAGGCAGAGGTAGTACAAATGGGCTTTGAAGTCCCAGAGCATGAAAACACCTAAGATTTATGCTTGAATGGGACAGAAATAAGCTGTGCAACCAGAACAAGAAATTATTCATGCATTATTCATGGATTGTCAGTCCAGTTGCAACCTCTTGCAATTTTCCATTGAAACAAAAATGCCCTGAAAGTGTTTTGATATAGCTTCTATACCTATCCCTTATAGGCAACCTCTTGATGTTCAAAAGCTTGTTTTCTTCCCAGAAATAATCTGGGATTGTTTCAGGTCTTTTTCCTTTCCCTGTCAAATGTCTAATTTTGCCTTTAGCAACCACACCTGCTCTCACTGTATGCTGCACTGTGTAAATGGGCTGGGCAAGGCACCTTCTGTCTCCCAGGTCTCATATCCTTCAAGAAGATCCCTAAAGGCTGGCCAGTTGTTGCACCAACAGTTTTCTCAGTGTGGAAATATCTGCTCTCACTTAGTGAGCCCATATAATGTGCATAATCCGGGGCAGACAGGCTGGAATTATACTACCTGTTTCAACTGTGAAGGCTGCTTGCCAAAAATAATTTATTTGGTTGTATTGGGTGGGTCAGTCAGAGTTTAATAGCACGTCATGGTAAGGGGCTATCTTGGAGAATGCCAGACATGCAATACAGAACTGAGTGTGTGCACTCAGGCCCAACCAAAACGATTTGCTGCCACCAGTTAAAGCTGTTTATACCTGTTGGTTCCATAAAACTTCTTTAGTGAAGTCACCAAGGTACTATTCAGTGCAAAATGTGATGAGTCAAGGTGTTCTGCATAGACAATTTCAGGTTCATCAGGTTTTCTGGCAGAAACCCCACAGGAAGCCTCCATTGTAAAAAATGTTGCATTCAAATGGAAATATTCTTCCAATACCACCACAAAAAGCAAAGACTGGGAGTAAGCAAATAAATCTGCTTGGTATATAGCAAATGGAAGAGAATCAATGTCTTGCTTCTCTGCAGTGGAGCTCATGCCACTGCTACAAAGATGACTTGGGAGCAAAACCAATCCCATAGCCACCTGTTGCTTCAAGTGAAAGACCCATTGTACCCCTGCAAGAAAAATGCATCACAAAAGAGTGAAGGATCTATAGTCTTCAAACAGCCTTGCTACCATATGTGGCAAGACCATGACCCTCATTTTGTTTTCACTTTGCTTCACCTATTAATATTGCTGGAAGCAGGGAACATGGAAAATGAAAATCTCCTTTTAAAGCTTAGTGCAGACTAGGAAAAGCAGAATTGGCCAGATCCCAAGGTACCAGCCCTAAAACAATAAGCAAGCATGACAAATAGAAAGCTTTTTCATTTAGAAAACATTAATGTCATTGTTATTAAATTTATGGTTAGATAAAATCTCTGTTCAGATACTACCAATTATGAGTGATATACTACAAAGGGAGGACCCAGATTTTTTATCCCAATCACAGAAGCAATAGTTGAACTGAACAATAGATTTATGGACCTGTATAGTCTAGACTTGTTATCTTACCACTTTCCCACTTCCCCCACCATTTTGCCAACCTTCATCCGGCCAATAAATACATGGGAACCGATTTCTGACAGAGTTAATTACCTCTAATTGTGCCCCTCTTGTTATCTTACCAGCTTTGACTCACCACAAATTGCTCCGGTACAGATGTTGGCAAGATAAGAACTCTAGACTCTCTCCATATGTATAATATTTATGTATTTATTTATATATCTGAACATGTTAGATATGCTGCTGTGTAGACTGGATCAGCTATTTCATGCCTGCTAGGATTGCACAGCTGACTGGCTGTGCTTGCTGCCTTGGGGTCAGATAGAGAGATGTAATTCCTGCCCTCTGCTGCCTGCTCCAGCCCAGGGCATTGGTGAGATACTTCCAGTCACGACCTAACAAAGTCTGGGTTAACAAGAATCAGGGGAGGATCAAGGCAGTAGCATTGCTTGCATGACATAGTACTTCAGCAAAGGCCAGGGCACATTTTGCTGGAATAAAAAACAGTTCAGGTATCAACAAATAAAACATAGAGATCTGAAAAAAATGACACGATTTATCTTTTGATATTTCCATTTTTGACGTCTAGAGGCAAACCTGATGCCTGAAACATCAGGGAAGATACTGTGCAAGGCGTGATTCAAACTGAACTTCTGACTCTGAAAGGCATTTTTAATCAGTTAGGTTCCAGGGTCCTGGCTTATATAAATGTAGGAATGCTATTCACCTCCTTTCCAAAAAAAAAAAAAAAAAAAAAAAAAAGGAAAAAAAGGAAAAAAAAAGCCCACATCAAAAACACCCCAAGGGGTTGTAATAAAAATCCAAATACATTAAAACCAATAAAGATGGAGGGGGAAAATTAAAAGAAAATAGTTTTCTTGTCAGGAAATTGATTTCAGGGAAGTATACATTTTTTGGTCAGGTAAAGGTTGATTTTTGGTTGAACCTTCTGTCTGAAACATTACAGTGAGATAGTCTGCATTGGTGAAGGTAGGAAGTAATTTTTTTTATGTCTCTGAGTTGTGTTTGTACATCTCTCAAACTCCCCTTTATCTCTAACTCTTCAGTGGGGTTGCACAGCCCTTTCAGCAGCCTCTCCCCAGGGCTGAACACTGCCTGCAGCATCAAAATTCCAGCTCAGTGACATAGCAAATGTGAAAGCAACAAAAAGTTTGAGATAATACAAGACTTTCCTTGAGGAGAAACACTGGGTCATGTGCAAAACTGAGAGATTTGGTGTGCACCATCCGTTCTCACTGCTCTCAGACATTTATTAATGTGAATTGCCTTCAGGTTATGGTCATTCTCTCCACTCCTCCAAACTTTGGTTCCTTGCAGAGAGGCAGTGCACACACTGCACAGTGTGAAAAATCTTTTGTTGTTGCTATTTCTAACATTTTCCTTCTGTATTTCTGTGTTGCAGATATAGATGAATGCGCTTCAGATTCTCACCAGTGTAACCCCACCCAGATCTGCATAAATACTGAGGGGGGCTACACCTGCTCCTGCACTGAAGGCTACTGGCTGTTAGAAGGCCAGTGTTTAGGTAAAACCCTCATGTGATATGGTATCTGAGTGTCTGTGTATGTGTACCTGTGAACCCCTGAAACAGTGTCACTAAGCGTTTTTGTCAACTAGATGGTTAAACCTGCAGCTGTGTGCAAACTGTCTTTTGTCTTTGTAAGTGCCAGTGGGATGCTTGGCAGAGAGACCCCCAGGGAACAAAACTGTAGATGTAGATGCCACACGACTAGCATCATGATAGTGTAATAACTGGGTTTTTCATATTCCCAGTCTGAAAGATTCCCTTTCACGTGAGATTAATTGCAGGCATGCATGCAAAAAGATTGCTGCCCAAACAGACCTGTCCATCCCTTACTGTGACAGTGTGGACCTGAAAGGATTTGTATTTGACACCAAGAAATGGGACAGACAGTAAATCCTGAGAGTCAACCAATTCTTTTGTTTGGGGGTGAGAAAAAATTACCTCTGAACTGGGTGCCATTTCAGTAGCTTCCAAGCAGGCTTTTTTTCAATTTAATTATTTTCCTTGCAACAATGTCCTGTTCATCTTTTTAGCTCAGTCCTGTTGAAAAAAACATCGCTCAACAAACAGCACAGGAAAACATTCCATCTCCCCTCTCCTCCAGTCCTTTCCCCTCACTTGACATGCTCATGGGATGATGATGTAGACGTTAATTTTAGGTACACAGATAGGACCTAGGAATCAGCATACAACTGTTTAAAGAAAAGTTTGCCCATTACTAGTTTTTCCCCTGCAGTGCAGGCTGCTTGCCACCAGCTCTGCAGAGCTGGACCATCCCATTAGACCTTCACTGGGAGGAGAATGGGCTTTCTCTGCCCATTCATCCCTGGAGCATCTCCAGTTATTTTCCAGCTTTCTCCTCCCAAGTACCAATTCCATGAAGGACTCACTCAGGGCTGCTTTCCTAACTCCTGCAAACAGCTGCTGTGTAATTCACCTGGCAGGGACCAAGCTCAGCCCTGTCCAAGCTGGGGCTGTGCAGCCATAGCCACTTCAGGGAGTCACTGCCTTGTAGTTCCCCTGGGATAAGAAGTTTCCAAGGCCCCTGCTCCTTAATCTATGGTAAATCAACTTCTGTTGGGAAAAAAAGTTTGTGCTTGGGAATGTACAGGCAGATGTGATAGGGTGGGGAGGAGGGAGGGCAGCAAGGCAGATTCTGCTCTGCCGCGTGTTCGGTTACCCATTTACTTCTCCCCATCATAGGCAAAACGAAAGGGTTGTGAGCAACATTCAGGATTTGACCATAAATCTAAAATACTCTTCTTCTTGATGAATATAGCAGAGACTGAAATGGCTGCATTGCTGAATTTTTTGAGTATCTACTTATGCCATTTAAAATAGGCAATAACATCAATATTGCCCTACTTAAATAATCACGGGGTGGATTATTGCAAGGCAACGTAAAAAAGGAAAAGCAAGTTGTGTTTAGAATTGCTATATTTTTCCCTAAATTTCAAAAAGTCTCAGTTTTCCATACTTTATGCTGGCTTTGGAGAAGTGATTTTTGCTACCATAAAGCAGTAAAGGAATATTTACTATAACCAGGGTGCCAAGTTGGGGTTTAGAGACAGAATTTTTTGGTGCACTGTTAGTAAACTACGGTTACAAAAACCTACACTTCTATCTGTTGCCATTATCCCTGAGAAGTTTGCACAGGAGGAGCCAGTCCAGCAGCATCCCCATGACCCACCCACAAGAAGCAGCCCTGTGAAAGTCCTTATCCTCAAAATGTAGCACTCTTGAGATAAGAGTCCTGCAAAAGACAAAGCATGTATTTAAAGTAATGCATTGTGTCAGTGCAATGAGTTATTAATTTACTTCCAAGCCCGTATTATTTTTGCAGGATTTGGTGAAGCCTGCTGCTGGTGTGCTCCCCACCACTGACCTGGCCTTTAGGTTATCTTGCTAATTGACTGCAGATAATCTGCTGGGTTTTCTATTACACAGATTTAGCTTCAAAGCTTTGAGGTCATCCATTAAAAAAAAAAAAAAAAAAAACCCATAAATCAAAGGCCAGTTGATACCAAAGGAAATGTTAAAGCTTTGAAAGGACAACTATTTCAGGTGTTTCATTTCTTCATTTCAGTTCTTAGTTCTGGGGCAAAAATCTTCTAGTACTTACCATCTTAGAGCATTTTCTTGTGCTCGTAGCAGTCAGTTGCATTGCTAACGCTAAAATTCAGCACAAACTGCTATTTTGGCATTAAATTAACTGTTTGTACAGTCTATAATTTGTCCGTTCAAAATTAATGTAAAAAGTGAATGTGACTATTCCAAAAAACAGTCTTTCAAAAATATCCTCACTAAAAAAAGAAGCCTTTAGTAGCAAACACTGCTGTTCCAGTGACTAGCTTTGGTAAATGTGGAGGCAAAGAAGGTTTCTATTTTGATTCTGGCAAAATTTCACTGCAGTGTTGGCTGTGGTTGTGCTGGTGGGCTATGCCAGCTGTCAGGTATCCTTTGAGGGAGCTGCTTAAAAGAGCAGACTGGGCTACCTGATTTACATTAAGCTGAAGATTACAGCAATGACAATCAATTCATCAAACACACTGGCAGATGTCAGATGTGGATAAAACCACATGACTACATTCTTCTGGGGAGAGGTGTATTTTAACTACAACTCCACGTCTGAAGGGCTGGAAGTTTGGCTGTTACATCCATAACCAGTGAGCTGGGTTATTTCTGCTTTATCGGTACTGCTGGCTCAGTGTGCTTGCTGTCTTGTGTCTCATGTGAAAATGCAGACCACTCTGCTTTCCGTCCTTCCCATGCACAGATATAGATGAATGTCGCTACGGCTACTGCCAGCAGCTGTGTGCCAACGTGCCTGGTTCCTACTCCTGCACGTGCAACCCAGGCTTTACCCTGAACGATGACGGGAGATCGTGCCAAGGTAGGTGTCTGGTAAACCACGGCTGAAACCTTTGGTCCCCACCCAGCAACACCCTTAAAACTTGCTGGGTTTTTAGAACAAAAGTAACCTTCCCAGCACCGGTTCTGAAAATGTTCACAGGTTTGTCAGACAGGTATTTGTATAGTTTCACAGAACCTTGAAGGGGCTCAGGTGCAACATGACCAGGGTATCAGGAGAAATGTGCACAGAGGCCCAAACCTCAATGCACTCAATGCAGTGGAATTACCAAGAGTTCAGGCATGGAATTTACTATTAGAATCTGAGGCTGTGTGACCCACCTGAGGCAGGGAACCTTTGTCAGATCAGGAAATCAGAATCTCCCAAGATCCAGACTGGATTCCTATGCATTAGACCACCTTTTGCTGTGATGTGCTACCTCAATCAAAGTCAACACAGCCTCTCCATAGTCTCCCTAGCAAAGCAGGGAGTATCTTCCCACATGCTGCAGGAAAAGGTCTGTGCTAATGATTGCCAGAAGCTGCTAATGTCCTAAAAGGAAAAAAATTGCTTTTGCCTTAGCCCAAGATTTCCTTGAGGACCCTTCCTCATTGCATTTTTTTTCCTCAGGAAAATCCTGCTGCATTTTGTCTCAGGCCTGTTATGACAATATTGCTTCAATAGTTTTCAAATTGCAAGATAAGGACAGAAACATTTTAATAAAAGTTTCATTCCCATCTTCCATGTTATTTTTTTTATTGAAGACATTCCCAAAATGCTTCACTTCCACACAGGTTGTGTTTCCAGCAGGCTATTATTCCCAGGCATCAGCCAGAATCCAAATAAACAACACTGACTTGGTCATAATTTTTCAGAACAAATCATTCTGACTATACGGCAAATCTCTTTGAAGTGCTCTGCAGTAAAATAAAAAAAAAGAAAATGGAGTATGGGGAGAAGTCACTGATGGATTTGGTATTGGTTTTCCATAGATGTGAATGAATGTACAAGTGAAAACCCTTGCACTCAGACCTGTGTCAACACCTACGGCTCTTTTCTCTGCCGCTGTGAACCTGGCTATGAACTGGAAGCTGATGGAGTTAACTGCAGTGGTAACTGTCTTTATTTATTGTTTTGGTTTCTTTAATTCTATTAAGTTTACTTTTTCAAAGGTATTGTTTTGTACATACTTTTTAAAAAGTTTTTTGCCATGGTCCATGGTAGCAGCAGGATAGTTGCAACTCATATGATCTTCTTTCCAGCTAAAGCACACAGCAAATACCCAGAAAAGCAGGGAGGAGGGCTGCAAATGGTTTTAAAGAAATAAGCTAAATATTCAAAAGCTCCAAGGTAACAGCAAAACATAAGAAAGCACTTTGTAATGCTGAACAGGAAGCTTTATTAGAGCAAGTAGAGATAGTCCTAGAACATTCTTCCATGATTAAAGAAATATTTTACATAAAGCACTTTTCCATTTGTCTGCTGAATGCATGTATTCCTCTTGCTCTTCCGACTGCTCACTTCTGCCTGAAACCTTCCCCACTTTAGCCTGTATGGCTCTGGCTTCACTTTAGAAATGATTTCTTAGTACAGTTAGTGCTGATCTGTTCAGTACACAGCAGAATAAATTGTGCTTATGTCACTGTACTTTTTCCTCTCTGGCTTTTGTTTTTATTTTATTATTTTACTTTAATTGAAGGCAAAACTTATTTCTTTGCTTATTGTTCCCTCAGCCTGATAAAATTAGAGAATTCAGCCAATATTTCTTGGAAGGAAAAATGCACTGGAAAATACTTGAGTTTTAATTTACAGTAAACAGATGTAACATGCTGTTTCTGAGACAGAAGGCATATGAGATTCAGCGTACATGATTAGTGTTTCCCAAGATATTTTTCCTGCAAACGTCCTTATTATAAGGGAAAGAACAAATATTAAAAATCAAAAGAGTCTTAAGCATTTAACACTTAGACTGCAACACCTAATTTAGTCTTCTGCTTTCTAATGGAATTTCTTCTTCTAAGTTAGACTGCTGAATGTTTTTTATGTGCTCACCTCCTGAGCTACTTGGGGTCTGAACCATATAAGTTCATTGCAATTCCCCATAAGGCAGTGCTTGAGCCTCATCCGTGTCTGAGAGCTCAGCCAGCAAAAGGGACTTTCCACCACCCAGATATAGAGCAGTAAATCTTTTCCTGACAATCTTGTGCAAGAAAATGTTTGACAAAGCAGGTCAAGTTTCTCTGGATGAGCTTCTTCCACTTCACAGTCAATCATTAGACATCTGAAGCTCACAGAGGGTTATGAAGAACATTGATGAGACATCCAGGACTCAGACTTACTTCAACAGGAGCAGGATTAGTCCATGGCCTAGCAGCCAACTTACCTTGAAGTTGGGAGGCATTCTCGCCCCAGTTCAAGGAGAGAGGTAGAGATTTCAACCTGGCTTTCCCAATATCATCATTATTTTCTAACCACACAGATCTTCCAAGTTAATTAGATGTGCTCTGAAATGCCAACCATCTTGTTGTCTGCACACAGTCAGCAGAACGTCACGAGTGTGTTGGAACACTGTGGGCTCAGCAGCAGAAATGTAGGACCCTCAGGGCTCTAAGTCCCTCAGCACTTGAGAGCAGCCAAGCACTGGTTATACAAATGCAGTATGCTGGAGGTCTGGGCTAGGATGCCAGGGGGTGGTTGATATCTCAGTCACTTTATGGAGTCAGCCTTCAGTCCATGTATTTTCAGCAAGGTGTTTATTTCAGTGAACTCACTGGGGAAACTCACACAATAACAGGACTATGTAGGTGTAGAGTTCCTTTCATCTCCCTTTTGATAATCTGATTTCAGCCCTAAAGCCACTTGGCTATATTTGGACTTAAAATACTTTCCAATCCATCTGCACAAAACACCAGAAGTGGATAAATGGACTGCACCCAATATAGAAGAAAGGGAAATTCAGTCTGAAGAGTAAAAGTGATTTGCCTGGGAGAGTCAACATGTCAGAGCTGGGAATAAGAACTTGGGAGTTCCTGGCTGGGACTCTGGCCTTTGTTTCTTTCTTCCCTGAAGAGGGAAATAAGGAAATGATTAGTGGCAGCCTCCCTCAGCCTCAGCCTTTGCATGTGTTTTCCCCTCAGTCAGCCATGCCTCCATGTGCAGCCCTGAAGTTCGTCTTTCTCACTTGAGCACAGTTCTGCAGAGCACAATGACTGGTCAATTCATGAGTGCAAGGGGAAAGAGCACAGTTTCTGCTTTCAATCACATATTTGACAGACTGCCTAGGTTCCTGGGTATCTGGGAGAGGGCTGGGCCTTCCAGTATGTCTGACCCAGGCTGGGATGAGCTCTTGTAGTCTTGCTGGAATGACTTGGAAGTAACTAGCTAGAGGCTAAGAAACATAAAACAGACAGGGCTGGCTGCAGGAGTTCTGCTGGAACCCATGTGGCCCTGGGAAAGTGAAGCTTGCTCTCCAAAGAGAAAAGAAAAAAAAAAAAAAAAGGAGAGAAGAAAACTACTGCCAAGTCTTTCCTTTCAAATTACAGTTGCAGCTTTGTTGTTGGAGTACCTCTATCTCTGACGTAAAACAGAAATGAAAACATGGCCAACTGGTGACAGCAGGTATTAGAAAAGAAAAATAAATAAATAAAAGCCATACATTGTGTTCAGCAGCAGCTTTGATTTCCTTAGGAAAAAACTGTTTAGCCAAGAACTTGTATAGCATTTTGTCAGGTCGCTGCAGAGCTGCAAGGAGCTGGAGAGTGCCAGCCCAGCAGGGGTGATGGGCAGACAGTCTGGATGCCACCTGCCTGCAGGACTTCTCTTTTGACAGTCAAAGACACTAAATTTTGTTTTCCCACTGCAGACATGGACGAATGCAGCTTCTCAGAGTTCCTCTGCCAGCACGAGTGTGTGAATGGGCCTGGATCTTACTACTGTACCTGTCCTTCGGGCTATAACTTGCTTGATGATAGCAGAAGCTGCCAAGGTAAGAACATTCCTGCACTGATTAAAACCTGAGGGGAACAGAAAATAGATCCTGTGCCTAGAAAGAGGTTTTCAAGAATTGAGATGCTTGGTCTTGGCATTGCACAGTGAAATGTTCCTAGGGACCAATTATGCAATTCTGGTAAGAATGTCATCACGTGAATATTCCTGCTGAGGTGAATTGGCGTGTTGTTTTAAGTAAGACTTTACTGGCTAGGAAACAACTACACAGGAAAGACCTCAAATGCTCTCTCCTCTGCTGCACGAGTCCATTTTTCCCATTCTCTAAGGTCGGAGAGCTTGAGCAGCCAATTCCTTTCCATTTTTTTGCAGCATTTGGCACGTGGGACCTCTCTAATAAGCAGAAATGAATGGAGTAAAAACTGATCTTAAAAGAGGGGACAGTTTTGAAAAGGCCACCTCTCATGGTGCAAGAGTTTTATGAATTTTGGGGTAGTTCCTTAAGATGGAAACCAGTTTGTAGGAGTGGTGTCTTGTACATATTTCCTTGCTTTAGCCATTCTCTCATTCCTTGTGTTTTAGATATCAATGAATGTGAAATAAGAAACTTCACCTGCACTTCACAGCAAACATGTTTCAATATCCCAGGAGAATATAAATGTTTAGACCCAGTACGATGCGAGGAGCCTTATCTCCAGATTAATGAGAAGTGAGTAACATACCCACAGGCACAAAAGCAAACTCTCTCTGTGAGAATTGTATCTAAAGTAAAACAAATTTTACAATTTGCTGCAATTTTACAACACAGCCATGAAGTCTGTCTAAAGAGCTATGTATACATGCTGTTGCTGCATTTACCACTGGTAAGCTTTATAAAAATAATAAATTGCAATTCCTTACCAGCTTGTATAGCAGGTGTGATATGATATGATATCATATTCAGACATATGTGAAGTTAGACTGGAAAAACAGATATCAGTTAGTTGCAAAACCAGCAAGGCTTGTGATGTACTAAGAGACATTTACTTACATTACTAACTGACTTTATATATGCTCAAATGCAGCCTATTTATTAGTAGGAGCACTTCCTGCAAATGGTAACTAGCTTATGCCTAGGAAGTACTTTAAAACATTAGGTGATAGTTACAGCAGGATACAAACAGTTTCTTATTGCTTAAAGGTTAAAAGTTCTGAAGAGTTCACAGACTGATCTGTCTTGCCCAAAAACTGGGTATGTCTGGATGGGGCTGTCAGCACTATTACTGTCTCAACTGGGAATCATTTGAGCCAGCATAAAAGAAATCCTACATTTCTAAAACTTGCCCATTTCTTTTACATTTTTGCATCTATTTGCTGGGGCGCAAAATATTCCTGTTCCAGACAGATCTCTATATATTGCAGTCCATATTATTTCATCCACAGTGTTTGCACTAAGCCATATTCCCTGGAATTGCTTGGTAGCCTAACATATTTTATAGAAAGGCAGGAGATTAATAATTAGCTTTTTTTCTTTATAATTTATTCATGCATTTACATTGCTTTCTGAACTAGGGCAGCTGAAGAGTGGACACATAGTGTTTTTCTAGTTCTGGGTTTGCCTACCTTCAGAGGTGGTAGAGTCTTAAACTGGAATTTGAAATAGCTGAAGCCTGTGTATCTAAATTTCCCAGAGCCCAACTACAGAGTCCTCCCAGAGCAGCTTGCACCAGAACTCTTGATCTCTGAGCTTTGTCTTTGGTGGCTTTGGCTCATGTCTAGATGGGATTGCACTATCAGTGAAATGATCGAACTATTAATATTATTCTGGGGACAGTTCAGTTTAAATTATTATCAGAATAAACACATACCAAGTATTTTACACCTGCAGAGATGCTTCAAAGAAAGTTCACATTTTTGAGTGATCTAAGGAGAGCACCAAAGTATTTTGGCCTAGAAAACAAGAAAAAGGAAGCAGGACATAGGCCAGAATACCAATGCAGAGAATACCAAAAGTAAGAAAACTCATTACAAGTTTCATTGATTCTTTTAGCTGGTCAACAACATTCTCTGTTTATGTATTTATGCACCTGTATTAGCATATAAAGAATCAACCATTACAGCAATTTGTGACCCCTGATGACAATTCTATCTCTGTCAATCAGCCGCTGCATGTGTCCCGCTGAGAACCCTGGGTGCAGAGATCAGCCGTTCACCGTCCTGTACAGAGTGATGGACATGGTGTCTGGGAGGTCTGTGCCTTCAGACATTTTTCAGATGCAAGCAACAACTCGCTATCCTGGAGCCTATTACATCTTCCAGATCAAATCAGGGAACGAAGGCAGGGAATTCTACATGCGGGTAAGTCCTGCACTCACTGAGGGCAAACACATAGTATCTTCTCTTTAGCTGAATGTCCTGATAGCAGAACTGAGATTTTAATGACTATCACTTAAACCTTCAGTATGAGGCATTTTTTTACACACAGATGTGCAGAGCAGTGTGCTGATCTGCAAGGACTGCTGAATCTCCCAGGAGAGTAACCTACCCAAAGAAAATATGCTTCTCCTATAAGACAGTAGGTTTAGGAAAGCCCAGAGCTGTACCCATGTCTAAGAATAGCTCAGGTCTCCCAAGCTCAAGAGAAACTATTGTGCCAAACTGTTTTTCATTTGATGGAGAATCAGCAATTGTCACCAAAAGATTCAATGTTTCTTGTCCATTTCATTAAACTCTTCATTGGGAATTAAAAAACATGAAAACCAAATAAGTAAGCTAAAAACCCACCTCTTTATGCCAACAATTGACTTTCTGGATTCTTTGTTTTCATTTGTAATGAATTTTTTTCACTGAGGACACATATTTTATGCAGACACCGTTAGAGAAAATGTAATTACCTGGGATTTTTTTAATCCAACTTTTCCTCAGAAGATCTCTCTGTTCCCTGGTCAACTTTGCCACACCACTGACATGCAGAGATTATGGGGGCGTCTGCACAGGATGGAGCACATCCACAAGGGACAATGACACTCAGCAGGCTGATTTTTAGCCCTAGGCAAAACCTGGCTCTGACATTGGCTTTAAGTCCTGTTCAGTGGCCACCGAAGGTTCCCATCCCCTATGGACACAGGTAGTGTGATAGACTCCAGGACATATTTCTCACAAGAACCTCAGATTCCCACTCTAAGAAAAGAAAATGTTTCAAAATCCTGAATTGACAAGGTGGTCCTATTATGATCATTTACATCTCACAGGAGCTTTCCTGTTGCAAAGTGATTATTGATCCCACTGACCTCTTCCCCTCACTGGGCTGATCCAGCAGATCAAAGGTAACAAACACCCAGTTTTGAGGTAAAAGAGGATGCACTTTGTCCATGTAACCTCCTGACAGAAAACAAACTGCAGTTGGTCTTAACATCAGCAACTCTGATTTTTAAACGCACATAATTCACTGTTCTGGTCAGATATTGCAAAGGTCTGCTTTCATTTGGTAGAAGAGTGGTTTTCTGAAGTGCCATCACATATTCAAAGCTCTCTTTGGACTGTGAGGTTTGTGCCATTAACACACACAATGTACCACAAATCCAGACCCCATTCCTGTGGGAATGTCTGTTCTCCAGGTTCTGTTAAGATAACCCCTTCTGGGTTAATGCTCCACCGTAACACTGCCCTTTACATCAAACCATATAGTACCTCACAAAAACAAACAAGCAAGCAAAAAACCAAAAAGGTGTCACTACTTGTTTATACCCTAAATCAATGTTTTCATCTTTTTTCTTTTTTGGGCAACAGCAAGTGTCTGTATTCAACAGCCACTTTCATGTGCAGGGTTCCCAAAGGCTTCACAAACTGTAGGAGGCAATAGTTCATAAAAAAGACTGAAAAGAAGCCAAACGCTGAATTGACACTCTGTCCCACCAATTGCAGTGTTTTCAAACAGAAAACACGTATTTTGGCTGCTTGAAGGCTGTAGTGAGACAGTAGTTTTGAAGAGCTAGTTTTGGCAATCTCACTTGCTTTCTGTTATTTTGTGCACAGCAAACAGGACCGATCAGTGCCACTCTGGTGATGACCCGCCCCGTGAAGGGACCCCGCACGATCGAGCTGGACTTGGAAATGATCACTGTCAACACAGTCATCAACTTCAGAGGAAGCTCTGTCATCCGGCTGAGGATATTCGTATCACAGTACTCCTTCTAAACCTCGACTTTGTGCCCTGGAAACATTAAGCCAAAAGAGACAGTTCCTCCTCTGCAGAACTCTCTCCTCAAAAGCCAGTACATATAGCAGCTCCAAACCAAATCACTACTTCCACAGAGCCGGTGACCTATGCCTGTCTGAGCAGGGAGGCCTCTTCATGCACAGTCCCTAGCAGGATGCAGACATCTGAAGATGCGTTGTCAGCAGATCCCGTATGATTCTCTATGTGGTCATGTATTCTAAGGACTCTTCTTTTCACTGTAAACACTTCTAGGGCATGAGTCTATGTGAAAGACTGTGAACCTTTGTAGCTCCAAGGCTGCTTAGCAGAAAGCACCAAAGAAACTGAGGAAAAAGCTGGCTTTTGCAATCTTGCCCTTTTTTTTTAAGTTTTCCTTTGTTTTAAATGAAAAGCAGACAAACAAGCAGAAAGAGAAACAAAGAACCCACCTATCAAAACAAGGGACCTCAGAAGTCCTAATATGCATTCCCAATTATCTCTGGAATTATCAGTCAGGCACTTTGTTTCAATTCACCCTGCATTTGTCTTAGTTTCACCTGTTCTTTCTTTCATTCTATTTTATAGTTAAAATTCATTGTAAATTCATTCCAAAAAACATGTTGTACTATGTAATCTTTTGCTTTCTGACAAAGCGTCACGTCTTTGGGTTCCTTTCTGTATTAAATCTTTCTATATAACAGAGTTCATAGAAATCTATCACTGGATGGTGTGTTTTGCAACATTTAGGATTTTATGCTTATTTACACTCAAGATCTTTGTCACAAGCCTCCACTAGCAGAATAGTGTCCAGAATAAGTAGAGACTTTAGAGCAGATAAGAATCAGAATTTTATTTTGTCCTGTTTTCCTGAGTGTGATAATTGCAAACAGTTTGTAATGACTACAAGGCAGTAATTCTAACTCTGTAGTTATGGCTGCAATTAATCTCCTGTTCAAAGACCACTCAGGTCAGACCTGTCCAAATTCCTTCAGAAAATATGAATTATTCTTTTCACTTGCAGTCTCTCTCCTACATTCCTACCATGGGGGGAAATGGTTGAAAAGGACTAGGGCCAGTCTTATTCATGCTTCTACCACAAAGCAGACCGGACTACACCAGTACCCCAATCTCAAACAATGGGATCCCACAGTTTCCACAGCCATTGTCTTCTCAGGTATAACTGCTGTAACCTTCTAAAGTCTAATCAGAATCTCCATTGTTGTAATCTGTTGCTTTTTAGCCTACTTCCACTAGAAATAGGGAACAGTTTATCTTCCCCTTTGCAGCAGTCTAACGTGTCTGAAGACTGTTGTCATGTCTCCCCCTCAGACTGTTCTCCTCTAGTCTAAACAAACCCAATTCTTTTGGTCTTTCCTAATACATCACATTTTCTGGACCTTTGATCATTCTTGTTGCTCTCATCTGGATTCTCTCCAGTTGGTTCACATCTTTCTTGAAACACAGTGCCCAAAACTGTGGAAAGTATTCCAGCTGAGGCCTCTCAGTGCTAAGCTAATTTTATATATATGTTTAATAGTTTGAAAAAAAATTAAAATTGTATAGTTGGAAGGTATAATGCGTCTTGAAGCCACTGGCACTTTGGTCTTTTATTTTAATAGGGATGAGGGTTTATATGCCTTGTTCTTAAATTTGTCTGAAACAAGCTCTTTCGCTTCATTTTTTCCTTACTAGCTTATTTGTTCTCTAGCATTGCTACAATGGGAAGAATAACCTTTGCTTTGTCTTTTGAGAACTGGAAGTGCTCAGTGCTACTTGGGAGAAGGAGCTTACAAAGATTATAAAGTGAGCACCTAGGAGCAGAGTAGCAGTATTATGTGAGGTCTTCGTTAATGTGGAGTATTAAATGGGAGAATACAGACTTGGAAAGTTATTACAACACAAACTGCATGACACAATCAGAAAATTTATTCTTGTTCGTAGTAAGTTTTGTGAATTAGCAGAGATTCTGCTTTTTTTCCTTGTACTCAGCTTAAAGGAAGCTCTGATGCTCTCAGCAATGAAACACTGAGTTTAGCAGCTTCCATTTCTTAATAGTTTAAAGGTTTTCTCTCTGCTGCTACAACATCCTGGGATGCTGTGGCTCAGAGCTCTGTCCTTTATTGTAAAAACAAAAAGGCTGGAGACTGACTCCAGGGTTTAGTGGGCCAAGCTGAAGGCAGAAAGCCAATGAGTTTTATGAGCAGCCGAATTGGAGGAGATAAATGCAGAGGAAATGGGCAGAGAAATATCAGAAACAAGGATTTGTTCCCTGAGTGTTTCATAGCTCATCAAATACCACAGTCTTGGAGGGAAAAACAGAGGTGATCAGGAAGGAAGAAGGATAGTTTAAACCCATGAGACTAAAAGTGCTCCTGTTCCAGACGATGGAAATAAAACATGGGAAACATGCAGGCTCTGGTGGACCAGAGTGCAGCTGAGGGATAGGCAGGGTCTTGCACTGAAGATGTCCAACTCTTAAAATGCTGACAGCTTTCCTAGTGCTTAAAATCCCCTTCCCCCCCCCCCTTTTTGTGCCCCTGTGTTATGGCTTCTTCATGCCCAGTTGAGGAGTCCTCTCTTCCTGCCACCACATCACCTCCTGGAGAGGAAGCACACCCTGTCAGACATCAGACAGTCAGTCTGTCACTTCTGGGCTGTTCTCCCATGGCCCCCACATACCAACCTGATTTAACCCTAATTTAGAAACATCAAAACCCAGAGAAATTCCATAACAAAACACTTTGTTAAAAGAGTAAAGCTTGAATGCTTGGTTTTAGCATGGTCCAGCAAATACTCATAAAACAATATTACACTTTTTATATAAACATTCTGCGCCTTTTAAAAAAAAGTGAAAAGTCTGGAAACAAAGGAATTCAGCCACTTCTCAACAGCCATAACATCTTTCATCACTCACAATCACTCCAGCCAACTTAAACTTTGCCAAAATATATGCCAATCTCAAAATAATAAATTACTAGCAGTTTATAACATCTAAACCTCTCTGTTTCCTAGTCAGGGGTCTGTTTTCAATAGACTATCACAGAGTCAAATATTACAGCAATTCTCACCAAATAAAAAAAGAGGACTACACACGTCAGGTTTTTACAGCATGAAAGTTAAAAATGCAAACTTGCAACTGCTGCATATATTCACATCTTTCTTTGAGGCCAGGACTCCTCAAAAGCTGGCAGAATTCCAGGTCTGCTCAGAAAATGCTTCTTTATTCTAACCAACTGCAGAGGATTTTCTGACATGAAGAGTTTTAACATATGGTTAATGCTCAGTATTCTGACCAGCACCAGAGGAGGGCACAGACCCTGGTCTGGGTGTGTGTGGCTTCCCTCTGGCTCTGCTTGCTCAGGCTGCCAGAGCTGCTCCCTTGCCAAGCAGGGAAGGGACAGCTCTTTGCCTCTCCTGCCTGTCAGCTGTCCTGTCTGTTTGAACACAGGTCCTCAGGAGAAAGACTGCCCTCCACTATGTGTTTGTACAGCACCTATTGCCAGTGCCATAATTGGAATAAAGGTAAAAGAAAGCAGATACGGCAGTAATCTTTGCTACAGATCATAATGATCGGGAAGGAGAAACCATTCTGATAAATAAACCAAGTGATTCATGCTAGTTGGGTTAGGTGCCAGAGGGAATAGAATGGGTCCTATCATATGGCTTATTTGGCTTGGAGATATTTTTAGGGAATTGACATTTTTGACACAGAAAACGAAATGTTATTTCACCCAAGAGTTTCCTGGATCCCACAGAATTACTTTTCAACTGGTGATTCTCTGACTACAATAATTTTGTTGAAAATAACTAAACTTCTTTTGAGTACCTGGTCACCTGCTATCACTCAGTGCAGTGTCCAGGGTCATTCACACAGAGTTCTCTCCTCTTCACTTGGAAGCCTGTATTTATATTTACCCTTTTTTTGACTTAGCCTTTAGAAAAGCCAATTTTTATTGTATCATAAACATGGTTTCAGCATCAGCAGAACTTGCATATTCATTTTTCTCTATCTAGAACAGGCAGGGCAATATAATCAATATAGTTTTGTGGTCATGCAAGTTCTCCAGCCTGGCTTATTCACAGAATATGCTACTGAATATCTTCCACAGCATGTAGCTGTATTAGAACACAATGAAAATGTCATAGCATAAAGATGTTAAAACAAAAAAACAAACAAACAAAAAAAAAAGGAATAAAAGTATGCCCTAATGTTATTCAATCCTGACAGGCATTATTTTCAAAATAAATCTCTATCCTGGATGGACAAACCCCTTAGCTGGTGTTAATCTGCATGACTGATGCTTTCCAATGAAAAGATAACAAGTGTCCCCAGAACCTTCCCTGTATGTGTAAAGCACTGCAGACATATCTGAATAGAAAGAGAATTTCCAGAAGCTCCAGAAGTGGTAGTGTGGCTCTACATTTGGAAGTCAAAGAGCTGTAAGATAACACAGCACAAGCAATTTCTGTTTCCTCATCTGACATAAGTGATTTACACACATCACATTTTATTGTTTTAAGTCTTTGAACCAATTTCGAATAGCTCAACCCCAAAGCAGGTGCCATGCACGAAGACTGAGGCTGATGGCCATAACTAGACTTTTGGAGATTCTGCAGAAAGTCTGCCCCAGAAAGGTCACATGTGCTGAAGGGTCAGTGCCACAGGGAGTGTAATTGCCCAGGGGTATTTGTGTGGGGATGTCAGTGACACTGCACCTGCCCCTTTCCTCACCTGTTCCAGTGCAGCGTGTAGCTGGTTTTCACCTGTGCACGTCAGATGTGGAAATCTCACCTATTCCCATTCTTAGCTCAACCTTCTGAGAGCCCTCTAGTGGTTTGCAAACTGATCCCCCTGGGTAACTCAACTAATACTGGTGAAGCCACACGAGGGAGAGTTTGGGTACAACACATAGACACTTTTACACCAGGAAGTAAATAATGATGCAGTAACCTCAATGTAAGAATTTAGGAATGTATCTGAGTAGCAAAGGGATCTATAGCAAACACTTCAGCAATCAGTAACTCCTGAAATATTCAATCTCTTTCAACTCCCTTTCCCATATCCCAGAGGTCACTCATTTTCCCTTTGGGGTTTGTCCTGGGCAAATAATCTCATTATGGTCATGAACTGCAAGTACACGCTGAGTGAGTTCCACTTCTTCTCTGGCACTGCTTATCACTTTCCATTTTGCTTTTTGGAGATCAGTTGTAGACTATTTGTCTTTTCTAGGGCCTGGCTTGCCTCAGTTGCTCTTCTGATAGCCAAGGCAGATCCATTATTTCCCCATCAGGTTCTTCTGTATCCACCACCTGTGCTTCATAAGCACCCTTAAAGCAAAGTATCAGGTGTGAATGGTTGAAAGGATTGCCCAGCCTGCTGGTAGAGCCTGACTTCATGAATAGGATTTTAAAAAAACCCCACAACTCCTCAATTTTGAAGGTGAGAGGCGCTCTTCTAGGTCTCGATTTTCTCCAGAAATGGCCTCTGTATCACATTAGCTTGATAGTCTCAAGGCTTTTTAAGAAGTCTGATAAGGACATGCTTATGTAATACATCCTTAGGCTTTACAAACCTTGAATAAGGTTTTTCCAATTTACAAACAGAGTATGTGGTCCCAGTCAGAGAGATCTCAATGTGATCATTATTAAGCTAAAGTCAGTGATGGCTGAACACCACTGTCTGGATTTATCCCAGTTTCATTTTAAGTCTCAAACCTCAGTGTCAGTGGTATAAATATAAGCAGATACGTATTATTTTTAGAGTAGAGCTGAAAGATTCTTTCCTGTAAATAAATAGTAGTATGGTTGCAGTATCTCTTTCACTGTGGGCACTATCTTTGGGTTCTTTTTTTGAGATAAACATTAACACCTCAACATTTCTTCTGGTATTTCAAGACATTCATTGATGTGTTTCCATGAATGATTCCTCACTCCTGCTCTTCAAAGGCCAGCCCAGGCATTTGACTCTGTGTCAAATGCACTCTTGTGCTACACCCAAGCCTTTGCATAGTCACATCATTCATAGAAATTCCTCTCTGTAACCTAGCAGGGATTATGCTGACTTCCTTGAGATTCTGCAGTGTTGTGAGTAACTCATGTGCATGTGCTTGTCCAGACTGGGACCTGAGTCTGGAGATTGTTCATCAGCAACTTGCTGCACATGTTCTCCAACCAAGGTGTGAAACCATAGCTACAAAGCTTACTTTTCAACAAAAATCCTCCAAGCACAGTGTTTCATGGCTGCCTACACATAATGAAAACACAAATCAAAAACCCAGGACCAGAGTTCTCCAGCCTTCATGAGAAATCACTGTTTTTCAGAAACATTTTCATTGGTAAACTCATTTTGTAGATTATGTGAAATGCAAATGAAGAGGAAGAAGGCCTGCTGAGATTACACAGATTTGTTATTCAAATCAGCATCCCCAAGACAAGTAGAATATGGTTCATGACTTTAAAATATCCCTTTGGACCCTGACATTTGATGCCATTCAAGTAGGGCAGGGGGACAGAAAAAACTGACTGCTTCCAAAACAACCACAGCTGCTTGACAGAGAGCCCTGGGCTCCTAGAGTGACCAGAAACACCTGCTAGCCCAAGCCTACACCGCAGGTCAGTGAGGAAGAAACAAAGCTCATAGAGACAGAGGGCCGAAGGAGAGGTAACTTCACAGACTTCTGAATGATATCAAGTGGAGATATACATCATAACATCTATAAAATTTCTCACTGCATTTATACACCTGTATAAATGAAATATTTAAAATTACCAAAATTAAAAGGACCAAGCTGTCACCCACCACACACATTACTACCTGCAGGTAGCTTTAGTGTATCCCTCTGCCATTCCCCAGGGCTGTGCTCACTTAGAATTACCCACTCTGATTTGGTGTGAGTTAATGATGGTGTGACAGCATTCGGTTCACAGCAGTGTAGTCATATCCATGGATGCAAAAACAGAATTACAGAGGGATAAAATTACAATTGAACTAGAAAGTTAATAAAAAAAGAGCTTGAGAGCTTGCTGATTAGTTAACCTTCAGTGCTTTGGTTATGATGTCATTGCCATGGACAAAAATAATCAACTAGAAACACAAAATATTAAAAAGGAGATTATCTCCTTAGAAAGATAAATGCCCGTGTAGCCTATAAATAATTGTGAAATTAAGACATCCCACACAACATCTGGAAAAGGAAGAATTCAGTCCTTGACCTCTAGCATCCTTGTCTCCCAGAGCAGGATTAAGCACAGTTGATCCTTATCAGGATACGACGAAATGGCTGTTTGATGGTTGAGCCAAGAAAGAGGCAGGCATGGCCAAAGGCAAGGGGAGGACATACCAAGATAATGTAAAAGTACTAAAGAATGCTCTTGGTGTGCAGGATCTCTGAGACAGATCTCTCTTGCTGTATGAAGCATTTTAGGTTTGCTTGGGAAATGCTAACAGTCACTTTAATAAAAATGGGGGGGTGGTGTCATTCCTGTGTTTGAATGCAGAATCAGTTTTCCAAAAAATGATGCCCTGGACAATCTATCACCTAATGAGATGCACTGGATACCAGAAACCTCCAAGTTCAATTTTAGGCATAGCCCATACAGTACCACCTTTTACCAACAGTTTATCCTGCACCAGTACAGGTGGAAGGAGGAGGACTCACTGCCCAGATTGACAGATGCTCCATGAACTTCTGTTGCTGCTTAAACAGTCATTTCCCTAGCTCTCACTTGCAGGCTGTCTGGATTAATAAACATGTTATATTTTGAAGTATTCTTTTCCTTTTTCCTTTATAGAATAATTTTATATTGTAATTTTAAATGGATAGTTTCAATGTCCTTCATCCTCTCCCTTTAGCCTATAACCATTACTTCATTTGTAGCAGAAAATGAGCTTTGCTAAACACACCAATAGGGACTCTTATAAGGTTTTCTTAAAAATAAATATATTGATAACAAAAATTATAATTGAATTCTAGCTTATTTTGATCATTAACTAGTTTAGTGGTCTTCATATAAGATCACTGCAAGTATTCATGACAGAATTATGTAACCTCTTTGCAAAGCAAGGTGAATGGAGATCAGTGATTCTGGTACTTGTCATAAACATTAGTAACATACAGGCAGTACAAGAGAAAACTTCAAAATAAAATACAATTCATTTTTAAGAGGCTAATTTTCTTTCACAGTTTTTGTGTTGTACAGTTGCCCATACTTGGAGGTACGTGTATGTATTTACATTTTCATTTCCTGGTGAGTTTATGTGTGATAAGGCTCAAATTAACATTTTTGTGTAATACTACTTTATCTGAATTAGGAGCTTGACATATCTGAGGCATTTCTTTCCCCTGCAATTCCACAGAAGGTTGGAGCAGGTCATAGCTTCTGAGGGTGGGGATGGCTCCCTTGCCCAGTCCACCCTCAAGCACCAGCCATGCTTTATCCAGCACATGTTTGGAGGGTGTATAGGAGGGTGTACAGGCTGCATGCCTTGGAAGTGGTCCCAGAGGATGCCAGGAGATGAGCTCTCCTCCCAGCCTGGCATGGTGCCATTCCCCTCTCCCAGCTGTCCTCCGTCTTTGGAGCCAGTGAAGGCAGGGTTTGTACAGTGACCATGAGGCTATGGCCAGAATTTGGCTTTCAACTGGTAGAATAAACTTGCCTCCAAGACAAGTAGTATTAATATAAGATAATTTAGACTGAACTGGTTTCCTCATATATAAATCATTAACCAGTGGCTAGCTCTTACTCCCGCCTGCACTATATATCTTATGACTTTAGTACAACAAAGGCTTTTCCACCCACATGACACTCAATGACCCATGCCTAATGAGGTTTGAGTGTTTGTTGGTTGGGTTTGTGTTTTGCAGGTGGAATGTTCTTATTTCAGCAATTCGCAAGGACAGCCAAAACTGGCTCTGGTTTGCTTTGCGGAAAGTGAAGGAACTTATGTCACACCACTGCTCTCTCACATTCTTATCACTCAAGCAACTGGCTGCAAAGTGAGGTAGGTAATACGCCATTTGCTGGGCTTGTGATGATTTACAAGCCACTCAGAAAGCTGATACGAGCTCAAAGGAACTGCCGCCACTCGTTTCCAGTATCATGAGGACGCGTCATTTCCCTTCACTACACTGCAAACACATTAATTCTGAATCACATGCTCAAGAAAAATTACACTGGAATGAGCACACATGCAAACTGGAAGAGGAGAGGCCAAGTGCAGGAATGCTGAGCTGCAAAACTCAGGAGACGAGAACAACTCTCTAGAACTACTCAAAGAAAATGAGAAAGCAGATCTGTGACACATGATCAAAGACTTTTGGTTCTACAGCCTGCCCTAGGGTGCCCAGGTAGAAGTGGCTTGGTGAGTGAAGGTAATGAGGGGCTGGTTTTCCACTCAATGTGGTAGAGAATGGGTGCTTCAGGAAACTAAGCTGCTCTGACTTTGCTGTTGGCACACAGCTGAAGTAGCCCAATATGGGGTTTCCACACCTCAGCCACTTTATATTTCTTTCTCTAGAATTTGCTTTTTAGGTTGTTGTTATTACACATGCTGCCATGTTTGTCTCACATGGGGTTGCACATGTAACTGAATAGTGTGATCCCCTCCCCTTTATTGCTCTTTTCACAATGCAAGACCAGGTTTCTGACAGTGTCCTCCCAGCCAAAGGACTAGAGCTCTGTGGATAAGGAAACAGGATCTCCAAAGCAGACTCACAAATGTGGACAAACCTGAAGTAGGTTGTACTTAACCTTCTGTCAGTGTTATCCAGCCAGCTAGCAAAGGACACTGAACTGCTGGAGAGATGGAGATTTGCTGGGCTATAAAACTGACACCCTGCAGGGATTTAACCTCCTGCTGCACTTCCTTAAGGGTAAGCTATGAATTGTATTTCCTTGAGAAGTCCCATGGGTTGTATTCTGTGTACCAGAACTCCTGCCTTCTCCTCCCTCTCTGTTTTTGGTGGCACCAGTTCCTCCTCAGGCCTGTAAGTACTGCTGAATGTTGTTAAACTGTCCTCAATGTCAGCCTGCACATAACCAAATCAGTGATGGAAAAAGTGAGCCTACGTGTTTTTTCCAGGAAGCCAGACAGCAATTCCCTGTCTCATACAGGTGAACACTTTCTCACGCCAGTAACTCATTAGGACAGCATGTGGGATCTCAGCTCTTTCACAATGATGTTTATAGTCTGTGCCACTGTTTGTAAGGGCTGTTCTGAATGGCAGCTGGTTGCTGATCTTTAACAGCACTTCTGCATTCCCATTTTCAGTCTTGCTAGCTTGTTTTATTTCTCCTTTCTTGGGCTCTGGCACAGTTCAGTCACCATACCATTCCAAAATCATCATCAAGGTGCGCTAAAATCCAATACTGAAACACATCCTCCATATGCCTGCTAATGAAAATCCTTGTTACTCATGGGATCACCATGTCAGTTTAAGCAAAGGAACAGCCACAGCTTTGGCTGAGAGGTGTTTGGTTAGGCTTTGTAAGATCTTGAAGAACTAATTTAATAAATCCTTACTTGTTTGGATGACTGCACCTTCCATCTTCTACCACAGTTTTCATTATGTCTCTTGGATACAAATGCACATGGTTTTAATGTGAAGTTAAATCCCCAAGCTGCAGTCAAATAATTAACCCTTCACCCTTGAATTCCTTACTACCATACAATCTAGTTTTTATGGAGCTAAGAGTTAAAGCAATAGTGACAACTGAAAATACTTGAGGCAAGTGGGTATTTTCTCACCATGGAAGGTCAGCCTTAGTCATACATATATAAACTTTTGGGCTTGGGGATCACAGGTAAATAGCATAGTAAAGATACTGTATCCTGCAAACAAATATTTGTACCTGCAATTATTAGTGCTGACTCAGGATTCTTGAAAATAATTTCTCAAGAACATACGGTCACGAATAAACAATCTGCAGTTTTCAGCAGTTAAACTTCCTGGTAAAACACTGGTTTGTGATGCCTGCACCCATCCACTCAGATGTATGATTGAGTTGTACCAAGAAGTAACCCGTTTTAGTCTGTTTGGCAGAGCAGTCTCTGAAGGGCTGTATGTTCTCTCCTCTCTGAATGTTTTTGTGTATAACCAAGCATATGTTAAATATGCAACTCCTCACTTTGGGGTGAGAGTGCATTCTTACTCCTGCCCTGCAATCCCTGGTGATATCAACAAGGGTTGTGGCTATAGCACACTTATCTCCCAGGAATTCTGGCTGCAAGGCTGAAGAGCAGCCAGTGCTGCTGGCAGTCCTGCATGGGGAAGGCTGGGAGCGTGGGCAGCAGGTTGGTTTTCCCTTAGTTCCTGTACCTTAAGAGTGCTGGACATGGGTGTGTTTGCCTGGGAACAGAGCAAAACAACCTGCAGCTGGGTTAAAGTGCTAAAATTAGGGTAGAGCAGGATGGTAACATCTGTTTATAGCTATGTAGTTTCTTAAATGGCTTTAAGTACCTTGCCTTTCCCTGAGAGATGTGCCCAAAGCTCCAGCTTGTAGGTCAGTGTGTGCTCTCCTTTTGAACCAAGCCATTTTAGATGGAAATACAGCATTCCAGCTTCTGTAAGTGACCAGTCACTGGCTTCCATGGATCTTCTTCCCAGCTCCCTCACTTCCGTGGGGTCAGCAGGCTTTAAATTGCAGTGATTTCTGTAATGGCTTTTTGTCATAAGCCCCTTTCAGCAAGGTAAATGAAGTTTGCTTTCACCTGAAAACAGAAGATGAAACAAAAAGAGTTTTTACAACTGGAAACAATAAATTATTTTTATGCTTTTGGGCCTTTTTCTTGACTCTGTCCCTTTCAGAAAGGACCTTTTGTGTGCTGCCCTTGCTCTGTGCACGGGTGACACCTGGCTGGCCTCTTCTTTCCGGGGATAGGAACATCTGCTCATCCTCGGGCAGGCCTGTGTCTGCTTTTGGGAGACAGGCCAGTGCTCAGGCTCTGAGCAGACTCTGGAGAGATGATGGTGTGAAAATGCAGGGCAGGGCAGCAGCACCTGAGGTCCTAAAAAGAGAGAGAGGGGAGGAAAAGGCCCAGGCAGGTGTTTGCCCTTTGCTTGGGCAAGCAGGTACCCTGAAGAGGCTGGGAGGACATGGAGAGCTGCCTCCTATCCCTTCTTCCATGTTGGAAGAGGCATTTCAGGGCAGTATCACAGGCAAGTGGGACTGTAACAGCATTTGGGGAGACATCCCAGAAGTACCCCACGAGGTGGCATGATCCCAGCCTAGTGGGAGAGCATATCCTTGGGAGATTGGGATTTACAAACAGCCCAGGGAGCACTGCCTGGTAGGGAGCACTGCCCAGGTAGGGAAAGGGCTGTGCCTGTGAGGTTTTCACTGGCATGGGTAAGAGAGGGGAGAGGATAAAGCATAGCAGTGACAGCCTCCAGCTCCCCCCAGCCCTGGTGTCCCCCATGAAGGTGTCTGATGCCTGGGGCTGGGATGCTGCCCTGCTCCCCAGCTCAGGGTGCACAGGGGTGGCCTGGCTTCCCACTCAGCCCTCAGCTTCCCCAGCTCCCTGCCAACTCCCTCCTCACTCTGTTCATAGAGCAGGGGGTATGAAAATACACACATGCATTTAAGCCCCTGCCTGCATTTGGACCTCTCCTTCCAGTCCATTTCTAACTGCAGCATTTAAGCCCTACAGATTTTCACTGCTAACTGGTCACAGCTAGCATTCCTTGATGTCCTTTTGAATCAGATGAACTGAAATGGTTTTGTAAGATCTACTATGTCTCTGGCTTGTAAAATACAATAATTTCCTACTAGGTTACACTAATATTTCATAATTCATTTTTAATATTATTCTTCAATAAAGCTCTGCGTAAACAATCTATCCCACAGGAGGAACTTCTGCCAGATCCCAGATGTCAAACACATTTTCTTCAAATACAGGCGTTTGTGACCTTTTCTGTTTGTTAATGTGACGCCATGGAAATTATTTATAATAAATAAGCATATTTCAGAGTCAGGTGCTCCATGTGTCCTTTTTCAAAGATACAACAGCCTTCCCTGAAACAGGTCTTTCCTGTTTTGTAGTGGAGTTTTTTTTCCCTTAACAATGAAGGTTTGGGAACAATTTGAAACCCTGTTATTGAACCAAGTCCAACTACTGCACTGAAAGGTAGACAGGAACTTTTAGGGTAACTCATCTTCCCTATCTTTCCAGAAATAAGCAACAGATAAGGTTCTAACTTGCTATTTTATCCTTAACCCTGAAAATGCAATTTTTAAACTGCAAACTGTATAAATAAATTGTCTTACAGCACCAAATCAAAGAGGAAACTACTGGAATTGTTTGGATCTAAATGACACATTTGATATGCCAACTGATTTTTGCATGTAGCAAGCTCATTTTAAAGCTGGGCTAGCACCACCTACCCACAATCTTCCAGGTATAAGAGCTCTAAAAAATAGATGAAGGTGTCAATATGTTGATAACATTTAATCTTCTCTTTTTTCAATAGGTGTGACAATGTCCTCCCAAACCTGTGCCAGATTAAGAGCATCTGGCTCTTAATGAAGTCAGGCAAGAAAAGAATGCAATTAGAAAACACTGCAAGGAGCATGGCTTGGCTCTGTTTTGTCCTTTCCTGAACTACACATAAAGGTTTATAATTCTTCCTGATTTTGCTGGGTTCATCATCTTGGATTCCTAGACACTAGCAGCAGCAACAATGCCTCCTCAGGAGGAAGCAGAACCGTTTGCTCCTGCACCCACAGTTGCTGCTGTTCATCACTCTGGGCTGAAGCTGGTGGCCTGTCCAGAGCAGCACCTTGTGCCTCAGTGATTATCCACCCTGGAAGCTCTCCTTGCCTTCGGACAGTTTGGGGCTGGCAGCCATTTACAATGTTAAAGGCCACTGTGTAGTGCAGAAGTAACTGCTGCTGCTCACACAGATGTGGGACTGCCTGTGGAGAGACAGGACCAAAATGTTCTGGTGCATGAAGGATGAGCCCTCCTTGGATTTATTATCAGAATGTATTAATGAGGTGTGTGTACAAAGAAAATCTGTCTTACATCATAAGGCAAAACATAACAAGCCAGCAAATCTGTTTTCAAATTCACAGTACATCAAATCTGAATGAGATAAAGAGAATATCTAATTTGAACAGCAAAGTATCTCCATGTAATTGCTTGTCTAGGCATTGTAGCAACATTTTCCAAACTTACTGGACATTGTGCAATAAAGCTGTCCTTCTGCAGCTCTGTGGGAGGAGGCAACTGGCTGCAATCTCAGATGGTGGACAGAATTACAACAGGTAATGTTAAGAAAGTGTGATGTTAAACATGCATTTGATAAAAGGAGAAAATTAAAAATAATAGTCCTGGAATGAATTACAGCAGCTTTCTATAATGAAGTGTGTGGACCCCACCCGACATCTGTGGCAGAGGAGGGAAGGTGTCTGCTAAACCCAAAGGTTATGATGGGAATGGAAAAAAAACAGGCTCCAGCTGAGAACAGGACAAGGAAGATGAGGAAACAGTTTCATGTTTCTCCCAAAAAAACCTCAGGGGGCAAAGATTATTGCTGCAAAAACTTTAATGGTAGTAAAATCCTCTGGCTGCAGAAGTTGTTTATAACAAAGGTGTATTAACTGCTTAGAGACTTCAGCTGAAAAGTGCTCTGCTATTTCACTGAAATCTAAGTTGCGAAATCCTTTTTTTCCCTCTCAAAAAGTGTCTGCCTCAGAAAACTTAACTTAGTGGTCACACATGGAGTTTGGCTCTGAGCTGTTGTAGGCTGTGAGTTGGACTTGTCCTGATAACGCCCTGCTTTTAGGTCCTGATGGCTGAGCTCATCACTTGGCTATTGCAATATATACTGGAATTTGAGTCTGATCATAAGTACATCACTTGATGTTAGTTTCTGAAACGAAAATATTTCATAAGCAGTAGTGTTAGATGCTTGCTTGCTCTGAAGGATTCTCAGCTGGGAGAGAGCTGGGAAAGCTATTTGTAATCATCAGCTGTTTAATTTCACGTAATTCTTCATAAACTAGGCAAGAACTTCTAAGCAATTATGTTTTCCACTTTTGTGCTTAAAATATTTCAGTGTGCTCTGTGCAAACATTAATTCAACCTCTGAACCTCTTGATTTTTAACATGGAAGTTGGCATGTCAGTAAGTGTGCACAGGTGGTGGGATCAGGTTTCTGATGCAAAGGATCACGAGGGAGAATTCAGTCTGGATTTATACAAAGCTGCAGCCTCCAGCAGCATTCCTGCTGAAAACTTTGTTCACTGGAGCATTTGCACAAAGTGAAGAAAAAGGGTCTTAATCTGCTTGAAAGTGTTTGCAGATGTAAATAATTACTCAAGATTTGTGTCAGTATTTACACATGGGGTTTATATAGTTTCAGGTCTAGTTCCTAAAGCTTGAGGCCCAGAGATGATAATATGGACTCCTACTTGTAGCTACTTTCTTTAGTCTTCTGGCTACTCCTCTTTCAACAAGAAAAATACTGGGAAGTTGTAATCCAATAGCACAAACAGGCTGAGCAACAAGTGAAAAAGTCTGCTGTGCAGAGGTTCAAAACAGATGAGACAGGCCTCACTGGGGAATATGAGAGGTGAAGCATAGCCCAGACTAATAAATTCTCCTCTATTGGCCCTGCATGGGTCTGCTCAAGTATCTCAGCCCTGCCTTTCTGGAGCTGAGAGTGCTGTGGTTTGGCAGAGCCAGCCAAAAGCAGCCCAGTTTAGCAGCTTGCTCTGAGCACTGGGGGTGCCCGGAGTGGAGGCAGCATAAGGAGAGAGAGCAGCTGCAGGGAACCAGGAATTAGTGAGGATGTGTGGTTGCAATGACAGTCTGGAATGGTCACCAGAGGAGAGGGGGGCCAAGAGCAGGAGTCAGCCAGGCAGAGGAACATCACCAGGTTTCTCAAGTGAGGTTTAGTTACAGAAAGATACAGCAGAGCATGGGCATTCTGGATGCAGCCAGGAGGCTGGCAGGGAAGGAAGAGCGTATTTTGCAGCTAATGGAGAGGTCTGAGGAGCAAAGAAAAGAGGCAAATTGGTTTCACTGCTGATCTTCAGACTAGATTTGTTTGGAACAAAAAATCTTGTAAGGAAAGGGGGAGGTTTGTTTCCCGTCCCAGCTAAAAGAATCACAGCCCAGTAATGCTCTCCCCCTCCATAAAAGATCAGGCTGTCCACATCCCTTACCATGCACAGCTGAATTTTGTGCTTATTGAAACAAAATTCCCAATTTTCAAGCAGCTGAAAGAAGACTGAAGGTGTGTCCCAAACCACCAAAAGAGCCACAGGGATGTGTTAATGCCCCCCTCAAATTACAGGGTACAATCTTGCTTTGATGAAGAGGGAAGGTCGAGTTGCAAACTGTGTTTTTCCTTTAACTGCCTTGTCAAAAATATTGTTTTTAATGTCTTTTCCCTCATCAGAGAGGCAACCTGGAGTCCCAAAGGATGGCTACTACTGCACTGCAACTCCAGCAGCTGGAGAGCCACTCGAGCAGGACTGGAAGTTGAGAGCCTGAAAAACCCTTGAGCATGAAAATGCTGAGGTAACCTGATAGCAGCAAGCAGCATACATGGGCCTTATCAGTAGTTAAACAACACACTTCTGTGAACAGTGAAAATAAAGCTGTTCAGTCACGTAAATTAATTCAGTGAGATGCCTTGAAATGTGTGCTTAATGTGCACCTCAGGAGGACTCAGATAATTCTGGAAGCATACCAGGCTATTGGTATTTCTTTAAAACAGTGACCATACATAATCTCATGAGCTCCATTAAGAGGAATCAGAGCTTCTCTGCTATGTGATACCGAGAACTTGCAACTGGCTCGGTGCAGAGATGAACAGAGATGCTTTGTTAGCTCAAAATTTATGAGACTGTGCTTTTGGCAGAGGGTCTCTCTCCCCTTACAGTGGCCCTGGAGCTTGAAGTAGCTGTGTTACACTGCCTGATGACAGGCATGAAATTCTTAGTTAGCAGCAGATCTGTGGTGCTATTAAATTTAAAATGAAAAATGTTGTAACGGAAAAACTACAGTCTTGGTGGATGGGGAATCCACCAAAGACTGCAAATCAAGAGCTATTAGGGCAACTGTGCAAAACTTCAATGACTGGAAATTTTAATGCTCTCAGAGTGTAAACAGCATTTCTTTGGGGAAATACACTCTTTTCTCTACTAATCCAGCACCACCTTTTGCTCATACTTGTCTCTTGGGGTATTTTAGCATTTCCAGTTATCAAAAACTAGAATCAGGGACAGACCACCTTGAGACTCAGAACTTTTCCTTCCTGCAAGGCAATTTCCAAACCAGAATTTCCTGCTGAAAATTCTGAACCAATCAACAGTGTGTGATCCCTAAATTACCCTATAAACTATGCACTCTCATGGCAGGGGCTTTCTCATGTGTCCATGGGAATGAGATCTAAAAGCCAAACTTGACACGAATCCGTATTCCAACTGGACATGCCGTTTTCTGAGAACACCGTAAAACACTAAAAAATCGCTTTTTCTCTCTAAGCCAGAACCTGGTTGCGCTTCCAGCAAAGCAGTGGCAGCCCTGGCACCGACCTGGCAGGTGTCATGGTCCAGCAACGCCCAAGAAGAGCTGCTGGAAGCCATTTGGAGAGAAGTGTGCCCCGGCGAGCAGCTCTGGTGAGGAGGGCGAGTCGCAGGCCGGCGGGAAACTCCCCCCGGCGATAGGGATCGGTGAGTAAGCGCTGCGGGCAGCGCACCTGGCGGGCGGCAGTGCCCAGCGCGGAGGGCAGGCGGGGCGGCCGGACCCAGCGAGCGACAGCAGCGCCGGCACGGCGGCGTGTTCAACCCCGGAAAGGCAGCTCCGCAGGGCACGGGGGCCGGCGGGAGCCCTCCCAGCAGGTACCGGGCCGGGCAGGGGCGGGCAGGGCAGGACAGGACCCCCGCCCGGGGCGGCGGCGAGCGCAGGGCAGCGCAGGGCAGCGGAGCCGCGGGAGCCGCACCGGCGGAGCAGAGCGTGTGCCCCGCGGTGTCTGTGCTTCCTGCCCAGCGGCACGCTCTGGGGAATGCAGGCAGGTAGGGAAGCAGTAACTGTTTTGAAGTGCTGCGGAATTAAATCTTTCTGTGAATTACGTCCGCGGTTCAGTTGTGCTTAGAACAGTTTCAGCGTGGTGTTGCTGTGTGGAAATGGCCTTGTAAAATTGGAATATTCTGTGTGGATTAACAGCGCACAGGCCGGTAATAGCTACTTAGATCGTCTTCCCTAGGAACACTTCAAGTAATTAGAGATGTCGTTTAGCCAGAACTCTGAAGGAAGTTGTGAATATAGCTAAACAGTTTCCCTCTGTATGGGATGAAATTAGCATCAGGAAACGCATTCTATTTACTGAAGTTATATCCTGCTGTATTCAAGAGCACTGCTGAAGCAGCAGGTATAATTGTGAGCCGTTTCAAGCAGTCCTGTTCACAGCTGTTGAATGTGTACCATGAAGCTGGATTCCTGGGTGGTTCAGATCACTCTGGTTATTAAACAGCAGTCTGAAATAAATACCATATTTAATTAAGCTGGTCCTGGAGCTCTCCTTTGATGTGGAAACATGCCTGGTGTCTCATGTGATGCATTTCTCTAGATAAGAATGAAAAGGTCGATATGGTGACCTACAATGCACACTTGCAGTCAGTGCTGCTGTAATTGTGTAGAAAGAGAACAAGATCTCAGGATGTCCACTGGCTACAGCTAGTGCCTTCTGATCTAAACCATCCTGTGAGCACCTCGGAGCTGGACCCTTGCAGTCCTAACCCTCAGTGTCTGATCTGTGTAGACTCAGGTTTTTCTCATTGATGCTTGCTGAATGCATTGAGGTTTGCTGCTTTATATACCTTTAGTTTTTACAGTGTTGATTTGTTGGGTGTCCAAGCAGCCAGAAGCGAGGTGTACCTTGCTAAGTTGTTCTTGGAGAGCTCAAGTGTCTTTAGATTACATATCAGGGGATCAAGACCACTTGAAAACCATGCAGGGGAACACACTGCTATGCCTTTTCCCCCTTCCTGTTCTTTCTACGTTTTGTCTATAGCTGTTAGGCAGATGTGAAGAATCAAGTTCTGAATTTGCATCTGTCATTTCTCAAGAGAGTGCTAGATCCATAGACCTTTGTGCTGTTCTGGGTTGGTGGTCTCTGGCTTCTTACTTATGAAACTGTTTCACCTTGCTTTCAGTACAGAAATATTATTAGGTGAGCTGTGATCTTACAGCTTGGTGGCTAGGGCATGAATCCAGAAGTGGGGAAGTTTAATTTCTAGTCCTTTTTCCAACTGTATGCTAAATAGTAAAATATGTATTTGCAGAATACATGTGGTTAAGCAATATTTAATTTCAAGAGAATTTATTTATTACCAAAGTGTCCCTTGATTCTTGCCAATAACTTATAAAAATGACACCTATTAAAAATGCTGCACCCAGAGGGTATGTTGGACTCCACAGATGTCACATGAATTCCACTGCCCTCCCCTGCATTTAGTTTAGATGATGGATCCCCAGGTGATTAATTCCTCTTTCTTCTTATGCTGTGGAAAGAATGAATGTGGGCAGGATTGTTCAGTCAGTCATGTGTGTAGGCTATTAATCTACAATGTTGGAAAAAAACTTTAGGCACTGGTCTCTTTTTCTTTGTCCTAAACCTCAGGCTGAGTTGTTTCACTTGTTTGTTCTGTCACTTGTTTAGTATCAGCTGATTTCCTTTTTGCTCATCCTCTGTACATGGCATTTGTAAGTGGTTTAGTTTCAGTTGTAAGTTACTCTAAATGCACTCCTCAGGGTTGTGGCTTGGCTGTGGAAAGGGCTGTCCTGCTCTGGCTCCCCATTTTCCTCACTGCATTCTGACCCCACCTTGCGCAGTCAACCTCAGGGAGAGTTGGACAACTACTTTTTTTTGTTTCTTTTTTTTTCTTTTTCTTTTTTTTTTAAGAAAATAGTTGTTTATTTTGGTCGTTTAATTTTGTATCTAATCAGTGAGCTGGGCCAGCTCACTGTGCAGCTGCATGTTTACTGGATCCTGTGGGAATGGCTATTGGCAAGGCAGAGCTGAACTGCCCCTCTGGTAGCAGCCAGCACTTTAAGCAAGTTTGGGACAGGCAGAAGCAGCCCCCATGTGTGTGGGCAGAGCCAGAGGAGCTGCCTTTTCAGGACAGCCTCAACTAGGGAGCCAGGCTTTGGCTGGCTTAAGCCTCCTGTCTTCATGTCAATCCTACCTGCTGTGGCTTATACCAGAAGTACCCTTTGACTGTGGTGGAACATTTATTGAACTTCTTTGCTTGATTAAGATGTTGTTTACTTCATTCAGTGAATTTCATATGATGCATATCCTGACTTACTGCTCCCCTCTTTGGACTCTTGTTTAATTTTATAGAAGACTGACTATGTTTACTCTGAATTGCTATCTCCCAAGATACCTTAAATCTGGTAAATATTCCCCCTAATCTAAGTAGGACAACACGCAATCTCTGTCAGCAGAGAACTTAAGATGTCATCTCTTTAAAGTGAAAGGCAGAGCAAGCTCTGACTGGAAGTAGAACAATCTCTGTTTGAGTTAAGCCATGTTGTCATTCTAGTTAGTAATGCTGCTAAGGCTCCATCAGAAATTGTTTGTGCAGAGAGAAGTTAGGTTGGTAGCCTTTTGCAGCCAGGATGGATCTTCATACCTAAACTGAGAAGCCTCATGTTGGGAAGAGGTTCAAAACCTGTATTTGCTTGAGCTTCTCTGTGTTCCATTATATTTTTTACTGATCTTAATACATCAAACCATGCAGAATTAGTGAGGATACTTGTCTTAAGCTTAGTACGAGTATTTGTTTGCCTGTCATTGCAGCTGAAGTTTACACTGATTCAGTGCCAAAAAAAAAAAAATGTCGTCAATCTGATGCTTATCTTTCCTGTAAATTGTGCCCTGGTGATTTTGTTTTGAATCTTTGTTTTTCAGTGATCTAATAGCCACACTTAAACTGGAGAGAACAGATAATTAGGTCCCAAATGAAGGCTGTTGATGTTTGGGGAGTCCTTGTGGTCATTGCAATGGCCTGAAGAGTGAGTTCTGCAGATGCTCAGATGCTCCTGTGGCAATTAAACCAGTTTTGAAATCCAGAAAAAGCAGTCTAGAAGGACTGTGTCCCAACGACTTTGAAACCTCTGTGGCACTGCAATAATTTGTCACCTATGTTTTGGAGCTTGGGACCTGGCTGTGGGCTGGTGCAGGGTGCTGCAGCCTGGGCTGGAGTGCCTCAGCTTTGGCTGAAGCATGGAGAGCCAAAGGCTGCCTGATTTTTGTGGGACAGCCTCATGATCAGAGCTGTTGAAGGGCCCCTTCTCCCTGAGGAATGCAACCCCTCTCTCCTAGAGAGTTCTCATGCCTCCAGGCATAGGGGGCTGGATGTGGCTTAGCCCATCCTGCTTGTTGAAGCTGGCTCAGATGGTTCATGTGGCCAGAGATGGCCCAGCCCTTGACCAGGACTTGGCAGGGGCTGGAGAGGGCACATAAATGCAGAGCTGTGGTGGAATTCTCTTTACAGAGTTCAGGCATTCAGTCCACTGTGTGTGAACATCCTCCAGTTAGGAAAGCGCCTGCCATGCAGAGAGGAGGGTTGGTCAGGACAAGGTTTAAAAGTCACTTGAGCAGTGCCTTTGTGGTTAGTGGTACAAAACTGGTACAAAAGCAAGTTGTGCCTCCTGTTTCTGAGAGGAATTCTGTTGTTTAGTACTCCTAAGTGACAGCAAAACATTCTCAGAGCCAGTTTCATTTTGCAGAAGAGAGAAATTCTAAAACTTTTCATTGTGGGTTGGATTTGTTGGGGTTTTTTTTCTCCATGATTTACTTTTGCAAAAGGGGATTGTTGGCCTCTGGATTGGGGGCTCTCTGTGACTTTCCCATTCCTGTTCTCTGTCTTCTCAGCAGCGACCAGAGTTGCAAAAAAAATTTCTCCCATGAAGCCTTAATCAGAACATCTGCCTAAATTAGCCTGGCTTTCATTCCATTCAGTGGTCCAAGTACTTCCAGATCTAGTTGCACCAATGTGTGAAATCATGGATCCAAAATGTCTTAGGAAGAGTGTTGATTTAAACTCAATAGCATTAAAAAACACCCCATACATTTATGGTGTAGCTATTTTTCACTGTGTTGTTAAAAAATTCTGTCCTAAGGGAAAGAAGGGAATGGTAGCTTCAAGCTGCCAACTTCTGCTCTCAGGACCTCTGTCTCCTCAGAAGGGAGTGGAGCCCCACCACCATGTCCCAGAGTTGTAGCAGCATTTGGCCAATAACGATTGGGATCTCAGATACTGCCATTAAATTGAGACTGTTTTGATTTCTGCTTTTTTTTTCTCCCAGTGTCTGTGCAAACTCCTTGAGAAATGCCTCTGTTACACAGTGCCTGGTTAGCACTCATCTGCCTGGGCAGCTGCCAACTACTCCAGCCAGTACAGCTCTCCAAGAGGCACTGCTGGGGCTGTTAAAGTGGTTCTGGGTCTCTTGTCTGGGTGGATTTAATGCAAAAAGTAATAAATAGTTGTACCTTATAAAGACAGTATCCTAGACTTTTATTTCAGTGTGTGTTTAGGCAGCTTCCTGAGCTCAGTACACATGCCCTGCAGAGCCATACTCCCAATCTGGTTTGGATTTGAATTAATTAAAATCAGTTCCCATTTCCTGTTCTTGATTCATTCATTTAACCTGTTTTCATATATGAAATGTACTTGAGTCACCTTTCCTTTTTTAATCTCAGCCATAGTCTTTTAGCATTCATCTGTACAACTTCCATGTTTCCCTCCTCTCACCACTGTATAACTGGTTATACAGTGACAGTGTGGAGCAGAACTGCTGAACAGGGAATCTTCATCCATTGGAAACTCCAAAATTGACAGGATTTTTGTTTTCATCGTGAAACAGGATAATAATTGTGTGTAAAATAACTATTAAAAAACTGCTTCACCTAAAACCAAGTGGTAGGTGTGTGTGCACATGTGTATGTATATAAGAAACAGTCTTCACTCTTGTTTTAATGGTAATGAAACTATGTTTCCATGCAAACTGCTTGGGTTTCCTTCTCTCTTGCTTTCTTCCTTTCTTCCTCCCCCCACCCCCACCAAAATAGACAGGAAGAGCTCTTTGCATTTATTTGCACTAGCTGTCTGGGTGTTACATGTGTATCCATGTGTTTTCTGTATGGCTCTGTGGTCATGGCAGCAGCTGAGAAGTCCTGAATGCCATTTAATGCTCTTTTTCAGTGTTGCATTCAGTTGGTATCCAAGGGCCATCTTTTCAAAACTAGACACATTTAGCCATGTTAGGGAACTCCACAGGCAGATGCTCTTGCCTAAAATACCTTCTTCTTGGCAGTCCTGATGAAAAATGAATCCAGATGTTTCCAGTTTTCTTTGGTATCAGAGCTATAGAAGGACTGCAGACAGTTCTATTTTCGTGGTTTCTTGGCATTAACAGCAGAAAGAGAAAAAAATTGAATTAAAACCTGACATAGAATACATAAAGTCTTAAGTTTTAAGTTAGATTATAAAGTAACAATTGGTGATTGTAGTGATTTGTTCCTAATCTGCTTAGAGCAAAGGATTTATCTTATGTTGAATTCCTTCCATGTTCTGATCAAAAGCCAAGTTCTTTTTACAGATATTTTAGTCTCTTCAGCTTTCTTTTCTGGTGTCCTGACTTCAACTCTTGCTTTGCCGTTTTCCATCTGAATCCAGAACAGTCTGCAGTCCAACATAATGGATTTATTCTTTTGTGTTTGCTGTCCCAATACATACAATATTGTACATTCTTGTCCAAGTCAGTGAATTTATCTTCAGTTCACAGGAACAGTGTTGTCAGTTCAGTAATTGGATAAATTGGTAACTTGCCTAATGCAGCATTAGCAAGAAACACTATATCAACTTTTACAGCCCAGAGCATAGGGGATTCAGCATATTAAAACCCCAAGTTTTAAGCTTTATCATGGGATGGATTTATAATGTTTCCTTCTTAATTCACATATAAATCTCACACAAGAAAAACTGGTTCAGATTTACAGAAATTTTTCTTTTGGCCCTTGTAAATTATATTATTAATCTTTTGCATGCTGGGGTAGGATTGGATTAAGGCTGCATTTAAGGGCTGCAGGTGCAAGGCTACAATGCTGAAGCAAGAGTCAGGGTGTCCCTGGGGGCTGTGTCAGAAGGACAACTTTGGATCCTGTACTCGTGCCAGGGTTTGTTCCCCTTCTCCAGGGGGTGCCTGAAAAGCAGAAGCAGTTGCTCCTGCAGCACAATAGCTCAAGCACACACACCTGCTCAGCTTTATTTTTCTTTGGGGAAGTAGGCAGGAGCAATTAGTTCTTCTTTGTGATGTACTCTGGTGCTCTGTGCCTGAGCTGCATGTGCAGATGCACTGAAAGCCATTTGGCCTCCTCCAGGCTGGAGCCCTGGGAAGAAGCAGCTGCTGAGCTGAAAGAGACCACAGCTAGATTGCACAAGTGATATGTAGGGTTCAGCTCAGGCCCTGCACGAAGAGAGACATACATTAGATCATCTTTGTCTGGGCAGAGAACCTGGAGGGAGAAGGAAAAGCTGGAGTGGGACACAGCATGATCTTTGAAAACTGCATGTGGGAAAATGGGGCTGCTCCAGGAGAAGCTTCTGCCATGGTACAGTCGGAGCCAGACCTCATTAGCAAGGGAACATGCAGGGCAGCTCATGGGCTCACAGTGAGTTCTGCTTTTACTGCTATGACAAAACCTAAGCTGAGAACTGAGGTGTTCTTCTTTCCTTCAAAAGAAGCTTGCTGAAGTTAAATAATATTTTGTACAGTTGTCACATCCTGACTGATAGCAGTCCTGCTGATTACAGGAGTTTTAAACTTTACCTGCAACTGTTACCTCTAGGAGAGCCCAACAAACAATATCTTACCTGAATGCTATGGCAGTCACCAAAGGCAGAGTGGGGATGCTGTCTGCAGGCTCCCACCTTCCTCCTCTTCTTCACTTGCTCAAAATACAGTCAGGAGGATGCAGAGCCAATGGTGGACCAGTAACAATGATTTGGAATGTCAATACAGTGCTGTGAGAGCAAGAGCAATCTTGCCCTTAAAAGTGTTAATTAATGGAATATTTTTCCACCTTAGATTAGCGTGTGATATTGTTGAGCCTGAGATGCACAGTTCAGTTGAGGTATCAGCCTGAGTGGAACTGGTCAGAGAAGCAGGATAATGTTTGGAGAAGAGCTGTACAAAACTGACTAGAATGGTGTAAAACCTACAGGTTTATACTTGTCTACATGACTTGCTTTGGTCAACTTAGTTGAAGAGAAACACGAGATTAGCTCCTAATATTTTAAGTTCTGAATGAAGAGATACTATTTGTAATTAATAATATAAACAATATTGCAAAGACATAAAAAGGGAGGGGGAAATTAAGCTGGAGATAGAGTTAAAATATTAGTAGTTAAAGAAATTAACTATTGGAATATTTTCTGAAATAAAAACGTCTTTCTGCTAAAGTTGCTTACTGTAGTGCAACTGGTTGAAATCTAGTGTCAGAAGCTGAGGAGAGTGGAACAAGGGCTCATAATGGGCCTTCTGCTCATCAGAAGGAAAAATCTGCTTTAGCAAACTGCGAGTGAGAGGAGGTTGCAGGACAGGACTGTGACAGTTCAGACCCATGACCTGTTCCGTTCAGTTTCCTGGTTTTGTGATCCCTGAAAGGAACCCATAAAACTTCCCCTGGTGGGCTGCTGTGTCATCACTTACCAGCATGGGAAGGTGCTTCCTGTGCCCAGGCAGTTGGTGGTTTGTTTGCATCACGGAGTGTGACTTTACCATCTATTTCTGTTACCCGATTCAAGTAACTGCTTAAACAACACTAGGAGCCTCTCTGCCCCAGGAAAGCTGTGCAATAGTCTACCACAAAATCTCCATTAGCTAAACTAGGTTAACGATGCTTGGTCTTCTTTTCAGTTTTAAATATGTAATTGCACTCTTTTTTTCATTTGCTGGACTGGGAGAGTTTGGCATCTCTTCATTGTGTTTCTGTGGAACTGTTTGTAAGATGTCTCTCACCAGAATGCCTTTCTGGTTGTGTCTTTCAAAAGCCTTCTCTTTTTCTTCTCTTTTTCTGTTATTTCAGCATCTTCTTTGTGATCCACTGCTTTCAGGGTGAAATCCCTTTCTCTTTCCAGGTACAAAAAAAGAGAAAGCCTTACATTATCTTAATTTCCATGGAAGGCAGAAGTGGAATAATCTGTGCATTCAAATTTCCAGAGCTTTCTTGCTCTTCCAAGAGCTGTGGCTACAAGTAGAGAAGGAAGGTGTTTGTACACACATACCCACCCACTAGTTACTGCAGATATCACTGTTGCATGGTTCTTCCAGAAATGGCTATAGAAAGGAGCTTTTTATCATGCACCTGGTAGGTGTGTGCTGGCATGACATTTTTTGTTTCCTTTTTTTTATTCCTGCAGACAACCTGCTACTGCTGAAGTTTATGGTGAATGGAAACAATAGCTGTGTGCTCTCTTTTCACATGCTCAGACCCACTTCAAGTACCTGTCTCTCCTGTGTGGGTGGTACAAGTCAGACCTGCCTACAGTCCCCAAAAAAACAGGTGGGTTTTTTTTAAACTGTGGGCTTTGTTTCTGTTAAGTGTAGGTGGGTACATGTGCTCTCCTTGCTGCTGTAGTAGCAAAGTACCTGGAGGCAAATGTCTCAAAGCTATTTAGGCTGTTTTACTAGTGCTGGGCAGTTTTGAGATGCAGTGGTCACCAGCCACCCCTCATCAGCTGAAAAGCTGTGCTGAGAGGGGTGCACAGCTCCCAGAGACTCTCCCCCAGAAGCAAAACCACAAAACAGCTGGCTGTGGAAGTTAAGCCTTTGGCAGCATCTGCACCATCAAAAGATAATCCATCTGACCTGCATCAGAAGCAGCTTTTGCTGTGCTGTGCTTCTGTTAAACATCTGGAGACCTGAGCTGGTGCTGTTATGCTCTCTGAAGGATTTTTATGGCTGGGATTGATTGCATCTTCTGGATCCAAAAGGCAGAAAGTCATAGGGTAGCACAAACAGGTAGCATAAAGGTGTTGTAATCGGGGTGTTTGGCTGAGGTGTGAACTAGCAAGCTTGAGCTCCCTTTCTCCAGAAGGCAGATCCTCAGATGTTGCAAAGTGTCCTGGCTCCACTGGTGTTCCTGGAGTTGTAGACGCTTATGTCATTCGAAGATCTGTCCCAAATGCTTTACAACAACTGATGATCCCTATTTCCACATATTTTGTTTTACACATCCTGCTGTGGGAGAACTTACTGCTACTAGAATTTTGCTGTGGTGTGTTTCTAAAATGCAGATCTGAGAATGCATTGTATACATTTATGACTGGCAGTAAATCTCCAAATGTTTGAAACCACTGGTTTAGCCAGCTTTCCCTGTTTGAGAACAGCTATTTCACCTTTGTTTCTATTGCGTAGTTATGTTACCTGTTCAACTCCTGAGGAGCAGTGCTGTGACTAAATGCAGTAAAATCCACTGGCAACCTAAAGACTTGTTACAAAACACACCCTTTCCTCAAAAGGCAGTAAAGACCTGACATTACTTTTCAGGCTGCTTTCAGCTTTTAATATTTAATATTGCGATCATCCGTTTCCTATCATGTTATTTTTATTTAATGAGTTGTTGAAAATATTTACTTTCCTCTCCAAACATCTCTGTCTTGTAATTGTTCTGGAGGCATCTGGAACTAAAGTCTTTGATACTCTGTTTATCTGATTTTAGCTCAGACAAAATTTCTATCGGAGGAATCTGGAAATCATTAAGATAATTTATGTTTTCCATCTAAACCCATTAAAATAATAGTGATTATAATTCTCTAGGCTCTGTATGTGTGTGGTTAGGTTTTAAACTCTGTTGTTTCCAGGATGTTCTAATAAGGGTGGAGCTTTTTTGCCTTACTGTGGAAGTTCTCTTGCTCAGTTACATTTGGTTATCTTGCTTTGACTTGATACTGGGAAGAGAGAAATGAAGTGGCTTACTGAATTTGGTGAAAAACACTGAGAGAGAGAGAATTTGACACAAGAGTGACAAGATCTGGGTTCAGTTCCCTCTTCTGCAAACTGATTTCTCTATTTTTTGTCTGAAAATGAGGGGTAATTCTCTTTTGCCCCATCCTTTTCTCAGTCTAGACTCTCAGAAATGGAGGATGTCCTCCTTATGTGCATTTTGCCTAACAAAAACTGATCCCAAATGTAGAGAAAGTGTCAAGGAGTCATAACTTCTTGTTAAGATGGATGACATTGCTGGGAAGTCAGTGCTTCTTTGGGATGTGGTGATGCCCCATTTGTGGTGATAACAAATGTCTCTACAGTTCTGATTTGTTTCATAAATGTGTCCCCAGATAAATTCTTGTTAGTACAACCTTTTAACAACACTTAAATTATACACTGAGAATTTTTGGGTAGCCAACACCAGAAAAAGGATCTGGCATGTGTGATAAGTTTAACCTTTGATAGAAATGTCAACTGCTGTCAAGTTCATTAAATACTTGCTTAGTCTTCTACAATATTTTTGTTCATTTTCAGTTAGTAAAATGTACAACAGAACCTGCTAAATTTCTTTTTCTCCTACATGGTTAAGAGCAAACTTTTGCATGCAGTGAAAGTTGTATAAATAACTGTAGGCAGCTTGGAAGATACAGATACAAGAAATTATATTAACTGGGAGCCAAACCATCTCATTTACTGCCAGGATTGCTCAAACCAAAAAACCAACAATATTTATCACTGTAGTCTAATTAAGTGAATTAAAACTTTTAAAAGTAATTCAGACCAGCCATGTTGAGATTCCATGAATAAAGCAAAGTGCTCTAAGCAGAATGAGGGAGTACTATATCTAGATGGCCTGTCCCTCAGCAAATGCTGTCTAAAACTGGAATGGAGGCTCTAAGATATGTGTCTATATACTTTGGCATTTGTTATTGATATTACCTTGCCTATTGCTAAAGAGCAATCTGTAATCTGTACTCTTCTTTACAGTTTGCAGTGATCAATTGCTTTATATTTGTCTTCTGGTAGAAGAAAACTGTATGAACATTTGCATATTAAAAAAATATGCTAATAAAAAAAGCTAATGGCTAAAGACTATCACAGCTGACTTGGTGTTAGTGTGAAAAACATGGTCTTTTTTAATGATAGAAGAACAGAAGGTGCAGAACTGCATTATTACTGTTATATATCCACAATACTCGTATGAAGCCCTTTCTTTCTAGGTAAGGCACTCACCCCTGTGAAGGAAAGGCAGCTGTTTGTGACAGATGATTTCCATTTGTTTATTTGCTCATATAATGGTTCCAGCTAAACAATTCACTACCATGAACTGAATTTTCTCTGATGCAGAAAAACGAATTTTTCCACTTTATGTAGCTAGAAAGTAGGGCAGTTCTAACATTTTAGTTTCTTCACCAGTAGCGAATAAATTCAATCTGGACATTTAGAGATAAAAGTCTGTTTTGCCTGTGCAAACTGCCACTGAGGCTTAGATACCATTGTTGCAAAGCTTAGAGCAAACAGAGCAGCTGTTTCAGTCCAGTTTAAACATGGTGAACAAGAGTGAAGCATATTAACTCCAGCTGTGTACTGATAACAGCTGGGAAGGAAAATCACTGCAAGGGAACCCTAAGTAAATTAGCAGCCTTAGCTATCATGAGTGTGACTCCAAGGGAGGAGCAGCAATGAAAATCTGATCCTTAGAACCACAGAGGATTTAATAAGAAATTCCCATGCCTCCTTTTGTGCTTCTGTAAAGATGCAGAGCAGGTTCTGGAGCTGGTGGCATTGCCTCTGAAGATTTTTGATGCAGATCTCATGCTGTACTTATATTCATGGGCAATTTTAAGATCAAGGCAAGTACTGAGAGAGGGATTCTGTGCAGAGTAATGGTGTCTGAGTTAGGTGAAGTGTCCATAGGTTAGTATCTCCACTTGAGATCTACAGAATTTTGAGGGGCTTTTAATGAAGGAAAAATTTGGGGGATATTATAGTTATTTCCAGGGAATTGGTGTGGTTGTCTAGCTGTTTCTGAATACACAAAGAAAATTACAGCACTGTTCAAGCTGAAGATGGGATGGTTTCTGTGTTGGAGCACAGATGCTTTCAGAAATTTCTCGCAACTAAAATAACTAAGAAAACATGTCAATTTTTCATTTTTTGGTAAAATTGCATGTTTTCTCTGTGCTTTACCCCTCTATCTTACTTGTCGTCTTCCCCATCCCTTCAACCTATGTTCATGTTCTGTTTGGTGTTTTCTAACCTTCTTGGAGTTAGACTTGTGTCTTGGGTATGTTCTACTAAGAACCTTGTGTACTTTAGGTGGATGTGGAAGGAGTAGACTTAGACTGCCAAAGTTTTGGACAGGAGGCAACGCAGCTGTCTGTGTCCCTCTGAAAAGAGAACATAAGGATATGAATAAAGACATTTAAATGAGGCCAGTTAGCATTGTCATAAAGTTCTTATAATGTCAACCAGCTGTTAGAGACTTGTTCTCATTCTTTTGTAGATTACATGCCTCTTATTTTGCTAAAAGTCAGCATGCTCCATTTCTGTGTGCACAGCAAACAATTATATAATAAACCAGGTCTTCAGTTTCATGTGTATACAATTATGAGAAAGCAGTAGTTTCTCAAAGGCGGCGATTTTGGCATGATTCATAAAGCCTGTTTTCAAGTTAAAAGTATGGAGTATGTCGAGTGAAAAATGTAAACATGTATAGATGTATGTGAAAATAGTAGGGAGTGAAAGAGGATAGGAGAAACGTGAACAAGGGAAACAGAATTAAAAACACATCTTGCAAACTATTTGACAATACCACATCAAAACAGCTGTAAAGCTGAGTAAACTCCAAAGCCCAGTGGCACACACAAATGTGAGGAGAATTTTAATGTTTCCAAAAGACAGGGACCTGTCTGAGTGGATCACTGAAAGTATTTGAATGCCATATGTTAAAATTATCCCTTTCCTTGTGCTTTTATATAAAAGTGATTTGTCTCAGTGAGAGAAATCTGATGGCTCTGATCCTTTTATGACTGAAGTAACTTTCTCATTAATCCTGGGATGGAGTCCAAAAAGCAATTGCATATTAAATAGCTGATAATATTGCATTCTGATTTCAGTTACTCCCATCTACTACAGTTTGTTTTATTGTATTTTTCAGGTTTGATAGCTGCACTGGATCATCTAAATTGTAACACTGAAAACAATGGCAACAGAATGTATAAAAACCTGCTGTAAATGGTGCTTCTGCATAGACAAGGAAAATAATGATCGTGAGTTCTGACATAATGAGGGTTTAATAAAAGTTTTGCTGTTTCATTAGTGATGAGATTTCCCATTAATAAAATGACTGTGTTACCCCTGATAAACTTGATTTCTCTTACAACATCCAAAATTCTTTCCATACCTCCACTTGGAGATTGAACAGTTGCTTGTTATTGTTATGAATTGGAACTGAGAAATAGCACTTGTCTGAAGTCTGCTCTTTGCAGTCTACAATACTGTCCAGAAAAGACAGCTTTTTTACCCAAGGTTGTGTAAAGGTCTTGTGTCTTCCAAACTCTCAGAATTTGAATGCTTTTTTTTTTTTTTTTTTTTAAACTGTGGATATTTTTAACTCTGTTAGAATTCTCTTTGGTGTCTTATTTGTTTGCAGAACTCTTCTATGATACAAGGGTAGCTTTTGTGAAAATTCACTTATGAGGAAAATAGCTATAAATATAGAAGCTTGGGCAACAAAGAGTTTGGATCAGTACGGGTGTCAGGAGGATGGATATCTTTTCCTAGTGCTAGTCCTGAATGCTGTAAAACTGAACACTAGCAGCTGTTAAGTAATGTATCAAGCAGAGATACTATTAAATAAAAGAGATCTGTTCATAGTATTATTCAAAAATTAATGCACATGTGCGCTGTCTGTTTTTCTTGCTCTTTATTTTTAGCAGTTTCCATGGTGCAGGAATCTGAAGCAGTAGCTGCAAGCAAGCCAACTATTGTAGAGAAGCCTCCATTGTCTTCTGTGTCAGTGAAGCGTCAAGTTGGCTGTTCTGAGGATTATTTGCTTTCTAAACTGCCCCTGGATGGTCAGGAGGTACCATTTGTGGTCCCTCCATTCAAACTGGCTTATGTACAGCCAAAGAACCTTCCCAGTATCTCACATGCTGGAGGGATTAAAGGTAAAATACAAACACTATTGCTGAAATAGTTGTTTAGCTTCTGCTGCTCTTTGAAAGTTGTAAAGTATTCCTACTGAAAACATATGTTCGCAGGACTTTCCTAGAAGACTGGTCTTGTTTCAAAGAATCATAGAATATGCTGAGTTGGAAGGGACCCACAAGGATCATAGAGTCCAACTCCTGGCCCTGCACAGGACACCCCACGAGTCACACCATGTGCCTGAGAACATTATCCAAACACTTCTTGAACTCTGTCAGGCTGCTGCTGTGACCACTTCCTTGGGGAGCCTGGGGAGCTTCTTTCTTTTCTCCCTGGACACCCAGAGAGGTTTTGGGAAGTATGTTATCCCACTATGAATCTCTGATATTGCATGAATAAAACTGAATGGAAGGATTGCACACCAGTGCTCATATCCAAAAGTAATGGAAGACACTTAAAGGATACAGAATCTTTAGAAAGAATTTATTGGAGACAAGGAAAGACCTAACACATCCCCAGCATCCAGATCTCTTAAGTAAAAGGAGGAGGGTGTTATGGCTTTCATGGTTAATATTCTGGTTAATAACACGCTAACAAATCTCCCTTTTCAAATTTTGCCAGTAGATGATATGTGCTACTACTTGTCAGAATTTTTTGTCCCTACTATTTCCTGCTCTTTTTGCTGCTTTTTGGAAGGCATTGGGGCACGGATCTCCTGTTAGGAGATTTCACATGACACTACTGATTGTTTGCTTCACAGCAATCTTGTTCTTCAACCTCTGTTAGTCCCATACTCAAACTGCCAAAATTAGGCACGTGCAATTCAGACACAGTGGCATTTTAAGAGGATAGGGTCCCATCCCACTAACGTGAGTTATAGAACATATGCTACTGTTAGGCTCTTAGTCTTGCCAAGAGATGCATAGAATTAGAAAAGGGAAAATTTTGGCGCAGGGACATACCTGAACAGTTGTTTCCTCTAGGACTGCTTTGCCTCAAGGACGTGATAAACTGGTAGTATGTTCTTAGTCCCATGTGACTGTATTTCCTCTCTGAAGGTGAAAACCCTGATAACTGAAAGAAGTCAACCACATATTGCATAATAACTAATGCAGTACTAGCTAACTTTTTTGTGTTTGTGTGGTTTTATTCCCACTGTTCCCTCTTCCCCCCTGGGTCCCTGCTGTTGCTTCTTTCCTGCTCCTGCAGGACTATTACCAAACTTCCTCCCCACCCACTGCTGCACGTACCATTGGCACCACAGCCAAGCTAAGCAGCCCAGCAGAGCTGTTCAGTACAGGTTGGCCATTCTGTGCCCCATCTTGTAGTGGATTTTATTTGTGAGGTCTCACCAGCCATTAGAGGCAACTGAAGAGCTGGAGGTAGAAGATGTGAGGCCCCCCCTTGTCTCTGAGCCTGATCTCCCCACTTGCTTGCTATTGCAGTAGCTAGTTCTTGTAAGTCCATAGTCAGATATGCTATGGAAAAGCAGGACATGCTTCTGACAATCCCCTTTCTTACTGGGTCTGGGTTTAGGCTCTGCTGTGCTTAGTTCTATCTCCTCCTCAGGATACTGTACAGAGAAATTCACCAAGGACTCTGAGTCATGGGTGTTCTCCAGAGAGAAGGAAGATGTGTCTAACAGCCTTTAGATGAATGGTTTTTTGTTCACGCTGTTCCACACAATCTCAACAGTCAGCGGCTTGTCTGCATTGAGAATTCTGCTTCTGGATAATTTTTGAGGGACCTAGTGTAAAGAGTGGCCCTTCTGCTATAAGCTGGTACATTTGGCAGGATGACCTGACTCTTCAAAATTTTCCCTCTTGAGCAAATATTTTAAATTCTTGAAGAAATATTTGAGAAGAGGCTCTTGGGTCAAGTAGGCAACTTTCATTTCTCTTTCCAAATATAAATATTAATTTTTTTTAAGTACAGCTTTTTAACCCTCATTAAAGTTTAAAAATGCAGTGTTTACTTTCTAGGGAGATTTATTAAATACAGTGAAGTGTGGTGTCATTCTTTCTTCACATTAGCCAAAGCACCGGCATACTCAAAAAATGTGTTTAGAGTACTTTTTGCTTAGACTATTATTAAATATCTGTAGAAGTCCAAGTTCTGCTCTCAGTTCCACTCCATTTTCTGTGCACGTCTGGCCATTTTCCTTCAGTGAAACAGGACATGCTCAGTGTTAGCTCTTGGCAGCCTTTCTGAAGGCAATTAAGTTCTGGCAGCCTTTCTCTTCAGTGCTCACTGCAGTGTGTCTCATGCTCTCTCAGAAATAAGCTAGCAGGAAGCAGTGTGCTCCTGGTCTGGAACACTGGATTTTCCATCATCTGCTGTGTAGCAATTCTTCGTGGCCTCACTTCTAGCGTTCATCCTGATTTACGTCATGCTCAAGCCCATTGTGCTTGACTTCTTGCGCTATCACCACTCATGTTCCACCGCAGTGTTTTTGTTTTTTACTTTACTAACACATGCAGGACAGGACTCTTGAGCAGTGATAGTTTGCCTCTTATGGTGCAACACAGTTGCAGAACTGAAGACACTTTATTGCAGGGTAACGAACTTTTCAAGAGATAGGTTGAAGTCCAGGGAGGTGAAGGGAAGGAATCAAATACCAGAGCTGGGCAGAATGCAGGTCAGCCCATTCTTTAATGTGCTGTTACATATGGCTTCTTTTCACTCCAGACAGTAAAGAACACTACAGCAGTGTTCTTCACTGTTTTGCTGACCAAGACATACATGTTTGTTCTGAAATTATTATGGTCTGAGTAAAGGGGTGTGATTCAAACATTCTCAGATAGGTCTACTTATGAATCAGCCAACAATTCAAGTAATTTTGGACCAGTAATTTTACCATGGACAGACCTCCCGTGTAAAGTAGATAAGGAGACTGCAATCACAAGCTGCATTATCTTTCCATACAAGATCTTCCTGAAGGTCTGGGGGTCCATTAGTTCAGTAAGAATATGCTAGAGGTAGGAAACCAAATAAACTGGAGGTTTTCTGTACACATGGCCCTGATTTTCCTCTTAACTTGTGTCTTCTTGTCTGTCTTTAGAGCCTCCTGTATTTTAACTACTTAGGCATTTAGTGCGAAACCCCAAGACAGGGTATGCATAGTTTTTTACGGCCGATTTAATTCCAATGTTTGCTCACACACTGTGGAAATCTGACATAATGTGAACGTGTGTTTTCTTTTCCTTTTTTTTTCCCCTTTACCCAAAGTAGATAATATTGAAATATTTTGTCCTTTGCCCTGAACGCACTCTGCCTGCCTTACGAGGCCAGGCAGCATGTGCTATGTCTGGAACTCTTACATTTGGTGTTTACTTGTGCTCCAGAGGCTGCCAGAGCCTCGTTTGGCGAGCGGAAGGCAGAGCTGCACGGCGTGTTCCAGTGGCCCCGCTATGACGTGTACAACCCCTTCTACCTGCAGCAGCGCATCTCCCCAGATCTCATCAGGCGCTACCAGGCAAAACCAGATAGCAGGAAATTATATGGATCAGGTGAGGAGGACCACGCCCTTGCTTCTCTGACTTCCTCTCTTTTTCAGGGTTTATAGGTAAGAGGAATAAAAGCCATTAGTCTACAGAAGATTGTTTGGTTATAGCAGTTCTCAAGCTGGTCTGCGTGCTACACACTTTTCTTGGTTGGTGACTCAATCTGTAGAGCCAGTTCTGTTTAATTTTCAGCTGCACTGTTACTTCATGTCTTTTGGGGGGCTTAAAAAGGCTTGCGTGCATCACACAAAGGTAGAGAAATGGGAAAAGTGAGATACTGTAGCTGCCTCTGATCCAAACCAGGATGCAGTACTGGAGATTTCAGCTACCAGTAAGAGGAGTGAGGGAAATGCAAAAAGGAAGCCAGGCAGTATGTTGAGTAGGAGGAGTGCCTGAGGATACATACATGGGGAGAGGAACAAGCACCAAAAAACATTCAGGAGCAGATGATAAGAACAGGTGCAAAATGGGGCATGATGCTATATGCCAGCTTTTTGTACTTTGCTTTTGAAGCTACAGCGATGTCCCCATTTCTCAGTGTGTGTAAGAATGAGGAAGGGCTGTGAGACAGAAAAAGTTTAGTTAGAAAGTGTTTGGCTACCTAGATCAAAATTGTCTTCTGTGGTGTTCATTGGTGTATAGAGTATGTGTGTAAGCACACATCCTATAATGAATGCTGTTTAGACTGAAGTAGATGACTAATTGTTGCTTGTGATTGCTAAGGCAAATGCATTCAGAGAACTCAAACACTCCAAGAAATATACATGCTCTCCCTGAAATTGGAAGCTGGCAGCAGCAATCATTTTTAAAGATGTTTTATTTAGAATGGTATAGCATGCTTATTTTCAGCTGGGGGAAAATGTCTCAGTCTATGTCCTGTTTTAAATAATTCTGAATCACCATAGAGACTACATGAAAAGACTATTCCATATATTTTCTTAACAGAACAAAACACATGCAGAATTTTAGCAGCCTTTAACACATACGGTTTTACTAGGCTTTGTAGGCACCTATGGTGGGAGCCAAATGGGTTTTATTAAACTGTCTTGAGCATCTTCCCTTCAGTTCATCACCTCTTTTTCCATTTTTCTTCAAGCTAAGTAAACACTTTACTAGTTTTCTCTTAGTAAGTTTAAACACAAGAAAGGTTATTCTAGTGTATCTAGAGTACAGTTCTAAAATACCTTTTTCCTCCAGAGTTTTTTGACAACCCTTTCAGAGCTTAGAACATCATGTGCATCTATAGACTATTAAAGCAAAACTCTGAGCCTAGTTTGTTGCAGCGAGTGCTATGATATCTGTATGGGTGTAGAAATACTTTAGAATGTATTTATTTGGAAGGGATGAAATTAAATTCTTGAATTTTTATGTGAAGCACCTTCTCTTCATCTTAAAAAAAACCCCAAAACTCCACACAAACAAACTGATAAATAAATTCATTAATATTTTTCTGAAATTCTATTTATTATTGGTAAACAACATGTTTTTATGGTTAAATTTTTTCTTTTTTATATTTTACAGTCAACTTTCTTTATAAAAACTGTTATTTTTTCCATTAAAAATTGAATTTTTTTAAAAAGACACTGTCTCTTCACTCCTCATGTTCCTGGAAAATATTACTAGAAACAGCAGATCATACTGTCTTCAAATAATGTTGGTCATTTGTAACCTGTACGCTTGAGCAGATAATTTCCAGTAGTTTGTGAAAATTATTCTTAAGTTTCTTTTCTAGCGATGATGCTAACATGTGTTTTATTGTTCTCATTGTCTTATTAGTTAGTGATTTAAGAGCCAGTGGTTTGCCTGGATCACTTGATGTGAGTCGCTCGATGTTTGATCTCAGGAGCCCACCTCACCGGTTCATGAAGGTGAGTTCCCCCTGTGAGCAGGGTGACACTGAAAACTCAGCTTGCTCAGTGGATCTGTTCCTGTTGCATTGTGTTTCCAAAGTAAATACCGGAGGGCATTGCACTGTGCATTGGGAGGACTAGAGGGAAAAGTTCAACATCTTGACCAACTTTGAGAGGCTTTTTCCTGCTGTCTCCTCTGACATTTGCTGTTCTGGCCCAGCGGGGCTGTTGAGAAACCCAAGTAGGCTGTTAGACAGGACAGACAGCATATTGTGGTTCTTCATCTTCTGGTTTCTCCAATCAGCTGAAAAGTGGAACACTGGAAGTTTCCATTGATGCAAAACCCTGCATTTATTTTTTGTTTAATAATTATGTCTTACATAGCGGTGAAGTTGTGTATATATGTATCCATGACCAAAAAAATCTGTGCTGGTCAAATGGGTCCTCTGTTAGCTCATTGCATCAAAACAGTAATTGCATGCTGCTGGATCAAGAAACTAGTAGGAAATGAGGCAATTATTTGAAATTGAGTGTTTTGTTTTCATCATAACTTGTCTGATGGTATAATCTCTGGGTTTTGCATCTGTTGCTCTGAATTAAGTGATTCTTTTTTTCCTGTCCCCAGAGATATGATTCAGTCTCCAGTGTACCTAGCAGTACCTCTTCCAGGAAGGATTCACAAGGCAGTAACAGGAGTCTGGGTAATGTTTTGTTTGTTTACCTTGTAATGAAATATTTCCCTTTGTACATGAAACATTAAGCTGTTCTACTTTACTGTTGATGTTTTTGCTTGGGTTTTTATTTTTTGGGTTTGTTTTCTTTTTTTCTTCTTTTTTTTTTTTTTTTTTTTTTGAGATGAATCTGACTAGCAGGTCAGCTGGAGATTACTTGGCAATTTGAAGTTAAGTGGTTTGGGCTTGCACAGTCCTGTTGTCTGAGATGGAGCAAATGAGACTTTGAGAAGTTCTCATGCTTTTGAGAAATTCATGCCTGGATTTACTGCCCAAGTGAACTAAGAAATTACAGACACTCTGTAAGGTTAGAATGCAGCACTAGGTCACAGGTCTAGTCCTGTTTCATGTATCAGTATTCTTCTGTGTGAAGTGCCTGAAATCCAACACCCATATTACACTGGTAATTAGACAAGAATATTGCAAGCACAGAGAAATGCTGGATATTGAATGGCTCTTCTGACTTGGAGACAGCATAATAGTAAAATGTTTACTAGACTGGAATTGAAATCTGAGAAAAATAAAGAAGAGGCCAATTTATAAACTTAGCAGTGAAAGAGATTAAGGGAAGTGATAGGATATAAATGTGTTCTGGGTGTCTCAGGAACATGATTTTTTTCTTTCTAAAAGTTGTTTGAATATAACAAAAGTTACTAAATTCAGTAGAGGTAACTAGGCACATGGTGTGATTCTTGGTGTGGTCTCCTGTGCAGGGCCAGGAGTTGGACTTCTATGATCCTTAAGGATCTCTTCCAACTCAGGATATTCTATGATTAAATGAAATGTGAAGGCTTTTAGCTGTGCAGAAGGTCAGGCTGCTCAACTTGGTGGAGATTTTGTCCTTAAAATGTAGGTGTTAAAATATTTCAAACTTATTTTGACAGAAGTTTGAAAAGATAAGCAGTCCACCTACTAATGAGTTCCCTTATTTCTGGAATAAACTTTTAAGATATTGCGTTACTCCTAAAAATATGAATTGGCTTTCTTCCATAGATACTATTACATTATCAGGTGATGAACGAGACTTTGGAAGACTGAATGTGAAGTTGTGTTATGTTCCCTCTGTAGAACAGATTTGGATCACAGTTTTACATGTAAGCAAATATAAATAAGTTGGTTATTTATTTGAATTACTATTTGACTATACTTAGTGATAATTGTCATAAAATGTGTCTCTCTGTTACTTTAATGAATACTTTTAAAAAAAAAATAAAATTACTTGTAAGTGTTGATACAAACAAAGTTCAGTCACATGTAATACCAGCCTTCAAAGCATCTTCCTCCCTTTAATTGTTTTTCTGTTGCAATCTGTTCTGCTGCAGTCAAGAAGATGAAGTAGTATATATCTCCTTATGTTACTACACATATGTTAACATATGTTCTGGTTGTGAAGTGAGGAACTGTTCAGTATAGATTAGAAAGCTGAGCTGCCCATAGGCTGGTCCTGCTGTGGACATTTTCTTGTGGAAGCCTGAAGGCAGTAAATGGGAGTAACTGTGGAGGCAGCATTTAAGTTACTTCTGTGATTCTATGACTTAAAATCCAACAGTTCCTCGAGGGCAGAGCCCTACTAACACTTCGAGGACAGGTAGCTTCATGTGGCTTTTTTCTCAGCAAACATGATACTGTTATGCTGGTTGTTTTATATTCTTCCAGAAGCTATGAATAATTTTTAGACAGTGGAACTTTGAGTAGACAGAAACATCGTAACTACATCAAATGGTAAAAGATTTGCATTGTCTAAACTGACTGTTTTCAATGTTGCAGTGCAGAGACCTGAGCTGGCTGCCTAGCTTTGGGGAGAATCCTCATATCTGTGTCAAAGGAATTCTCACACTGCCCAAACCAGTGCATTTCAAATCCTCTGCCAAGGAAGCCTGCAATGTAAGTAGAGGCATGAAATACACTGATAAATATTTTTCCCCACAAAAAATAAACATGAAATATAAATGGATTTTTAAAATGGACCAAACATCCACTCCAATGCCATATTTGCTGTGGTAACTGCCCAGGTATGTGTTACTGCCGAGGTACGTGTTACTTCCCCCAACTTCTCAAAATCCTCTTAAAAGCCTTATTCCACTTCCTCACCCTATATCCTCTCTTGCCACCAGCTGGCAGGACAGATATGCTCATAGGTGACTGTGGCTAGCACAGGTTCTTCCCGTGGGAACATTTTGCTATATTTCATAAACAAGATAAAGTTTGGATGTTTTGCAAACAGTTTCTCCGGATTGAGTCAGTTCGGGCTTGGTCAGTTGGGCCTAGGGGGAGGTCTCGGGCTGACCAATCTGGGGCACCTCTGTAAACTCTATATATATGGAATTCAAAACAGTAAACTTCCTCTTCTCCTCTCTTTCCTTGTCTGAGAACTTGGGTCATTCCTCAGCTAGCGGCTCAACAGCGACAGGTGACTGAACCATGAACTGCTGGCCTTGGTGCCTCCATAGTGGGGGGTTGGAGGAAGACTGGGCATACCTGTAGGTGCACACTCATCCCAGGGAAGGAAGCTGATATACTGCCTCTCATCCAGCAGGAGACAATATTCACACTTTGTCTCTACAGAAGATAGTAAAAATTGGTCACATGGGGCAAGATTCCTGATAGTGGCAGTAAAGGAATATTAAGGGGATGGAAGTTAAAGCGACATAAATCTCCCATAATGTGAGCCAGAGGTGAAAGAAAATAAAATTAGCTGGAAAGACTGTAGCAAAAGGCTACAGAATTTGTTATGAAAATGTGTGTGTGCTGCTGTAAAGCTCTAGAAGAGATGGCCACAACTTGTTATGGTAGTGAAAAATAATCCAAAACTTTGCCCCTGCCAGGGTGTGACAACAAGGGGGTGACTCTGTGTGGACTTTGCACTATAAAAGCACACTTTTCCATGGCAATCTGAAATAGTAGTTGGGAGCAGTGGCTATAGATCCAAGATGCATTGGTTTCTAGGTTTTGGGCTCAGTGGGATTCTCTTAAAATGGTGATGTTACTCCTCTGTTTTTCTTTCTAGGACATTGAATTTATGGAAACGTTTGTTTTTGCGATTAAACTGCAAAGCCTGCAGGCTGTCAGATTGGTATTTAAAATCCAGACACAGACTCCCAGGAAAAAAACTATTGGAGAATGTTCCTTGGCACTGCGGGAGCTGAGCTCACAGGAGTCGAATCATTGGCTGGATATATCTCCTCCTTCCAAAGCACCTGTAAGTGCCAGTACTGTGAAAGTATGTTGTTATCTCACCTAGAAAGAGTTGCTGGAAAGGAAAGTAAAATAATTCAGTAGTAAAAACTAGAGGGGTTGGTTTGTTTTGGGTTTTTTTCCCCTTTTCCCTATTTCCTTGGAGAAAGGCATTTTGATGGAGAAAAAATGCAGACTTTTGAACTCTGCACATAGCTGTTCTGGTCATAAACTGCAGATGTTTCTAGGAAAAGAGCTAGAGCAAGCTCTTCCACATCACGGCTCACAGCTTGAGGGAGGGGCATTCTGGGGAAATGTTCAGCAGAGAACACCGGGTAATTGTCTTTTCTGACCAAAAAAGCATCAGAAGTTCCTTAGGACTCACAGCAAGAGCTCAGAGCAAATGGAATCTGCTTTTGTTATGGAAGAAAAGTGCTAAGATCTTCAGTGGCTTGAAACTACAGAGACAGCCATATATTTAATGTTCAGATTGCATGCTGTGAAGTAATAATTCAGACAGTTCATTTCCATTAGTGTAATAAGAAGCAGGTGGTTTTCACAGTGGGATTTCCTTTCCCCCTACCCTCACTTTGTTTGTTTCTTTTATAGATTGTGTCTAGACATTTTTATTTTCAACAAATTAAACTTGACTTAACAATTCAAAAGCAAATTTTATTTAAGTGTGTCTGAGTAATATGAATGATACTCTTGATTTCTAACATAAGTTACACTTGACATATTTTAGTTCTAATGTGAATAACCATATTGCTTCAAAAGCATTAAGTGACAGAGGAAGCTGTTTTAGAAAGCATTTCATTTCAGTGTAAATTTCTGAATCATCTCATAGTTTCTCAGTCTGTGTTGGCTTTCCTTACCATTATATCCAAGAACCCTCCAGACACTCTGGGATTCATCCTGTACTACCCTGTGAGGCAGCAAATTCTACCCTCTCTGCCAACAGAAAGCCAAAGCTCAGAGTCGGCTAGGTGACTTCTTCTCAGGGTTACACAGAAATTTTGTGGCTGATCTACAAAGATAATTTGGGTCACTTTGATGAACTGGAGCCTGACTTTTCTCTATCTGACCTGTTGCTCTCTTACTTGGTCCATTTTGGTTCTTTGAAGTGCATTAAAACTTGAAGGCAACAAAGACTAGCAGGGTCCATTTCAATGAAGGCTATCAGGAAAGGTGGGTCTCCACTGGCTGTGTCCTCCTGCTCTTCCAGTGTTCTGAGGATGTTAGAGTCTGACAGGGCAGCAATGAGGATGACTCAGTGCAACTTTGCCAGTAGCAAAAATTCTCAAAAAAAGCCACCCCAAGAATCAGACTGGAGATCTTGATCCTTCTACTGTGTATGTATGGCAGGGATGTGTGGTGTAGGCATGTCAAACATGAGTACTTTCATAACACAGGAATCTACACAGTATGCAGTCACCCTAAACATTCATGACGTTAAGTGACAGAGCCTTGTATCTATAAAAACATTGCTTATGTCTCCATATTGCAAAATTCAAAAGTGTGTGAGGGGAACTCTGAAGGTTTTTGTGAGTGGAGCATACCTGGTCTCTCACTTCCACACCCAGATTTAGTAAAGTTGCACTGCCACGTCTGGTTTCCCCTGTGTATGACTGCTCTTAGCACTGCAGAATCTGTACCAGGTGAAAACTGAGGACTGATTTCTTTGCCCTATCCCTGGCTGCAGCCCACGAGGGCCATATGTGCACCACACATAAGCAGCTCATCGGTGGAGCACATGTACTGCAGCTATGACAAGTGCAAGATGCACTTACTGTGCATCTGCAGGTTCTGTATACAACACATGCTTGTATTTCTGTCCAGGAAATCCCAGCTAGAAATGTGGGAGCCCAACATATGACAAAATTCCTGTGTTTCCTGAGTTTATAAGCAACTTAATCCAGATGTTATGGCAACATTCTTCTGGTTGTAGGTGTGCCGTGCAGAACTTCAAATAGGAACTTGTTTTCAAGCAATAAACAGGAGGATACAGTTACAGATTCTTGAAGCACTAAACCTTCCTGTTTCATCTACGCCACTGTCTTCAAGTAAGTTGCATCAGCTGTTTCATGCCTCCTGTCTAAAAGCATTTGTAACAGGTAAATTGCTGCTCAAATGGGTTGGCAATTCATAACATTCCTTACTAACCTCAGACTAACATATTGTGTGGTAGATTTCTGTTGCCAAGGCTTGTTTCCCCAGATGTCTCACTTGATTACATTTTGTTTGGTTTGAAGACATGTGTTTATGTATTTTGGAAGATTTTTATCCTAGTATTAATCCTGACATACAAGAGCATTAGCTTGCACTTGCTGTTTGGATACTGTGTTAATCAGTTCAATATTACTGAACATACTCTGTTTGAGTGACTAGTCAGGACAGCTATTGTACAGTTCTTTTGGCCAGACTTTTGAGAAATTGTTGCAATTTGAACCATACATATGGACCTCGTTGGTTCCTTTTGGGGTGCATTGTGAATAACCCTTTATGTGCCATGCCTTTTTCCTTCCATTTTGTGCTAGATTTCTTTGTGAAAGTTGGAATGTTTAGTACAGAAGGGATGATCTATAAGAAGAAGACTCGCCTTCTGAAGTCCACAAATGGCCAAGTGAAGTGGGGAGAAATGATGGTTTTTCCAGTTAGCCAAGCAGAACAAGGAATTAGCTTTCTCATCAAGCTCTACAGCAGAAGCTCAGTGAGAAGAAAACACTTCCTAGGGCAGGTTAGTTTCTGTTAAATAGCCTGATATCCTTTACTAAAATCCAGTTCCACAGGTTTCTTGGTACGAATTTTAAAATACTTTAAATGAGGTGGCATATAGCAAAACAGTAAATTCTGCAAAACTCTTCTGGATGTAATGCAAGCAAGAATGGTACTGGGCTCTTAAACTTGCACCAACATTGGAATGGGAGTTGACATTTGATTTTTCTTTCAAAAAGAAATCCTAAAGTCAGTTTTGTGTGGAATATTACTATGTGACAGGTTCCTTTCAAGAGACATAGGATCTCCTCTTTGCCTTTAGCTTTCTAAAGAAAACAAACATAGTACCCACAGGAGGTCCATAACCTGCAATGTCCTGTCCAGCAAGGGTGGTGTTGGCTCACCATAATGATAAACTCATAAACAGGTGTGTGTAAGAGGAAATATCAAGAGCTACAATGAAACTGCCTGCCTGGGTAAAATAGTGCTGAAATCAGTACAATAGTCTGACTAAACTGCAGATGTTTCTAGGAAAAGAGCTCATCAACTATTACATCAAGTATTACTCATCCAGTAATAGTATAGGTGTCCAAACACAAAATATTTTTAGCTTTTTTTTAACAGACACAACTTCAGTAATATCTCTTTGAAGGCATTTGTGTGGTCATATTTATTTAACCACCATAAAACTGAGTAGTCTGGTCTCATTTTTCTCTCTGTCCTCTTCCTCTGCTTGTTCTAATTTACCATCATCCTGTCCTTTCTATCTTTACTCTTCTTAGTATAGTGAGCCATAGCTGTTCTTAATGCTCTGTGCTTTTCCTGACCCACTTACATGCAGTAACAGCATTTTAATATATGTATAAATTAATAATATAGACTTGATTTTGAGACCTCAACTGTACTCTGACTGTACTGTCCTGAAGTACAAAAAAATAGTACTGCCCCATTCTGGTGATGTTTTTTGTGCCTGCTGAAGGCATGCAGCTACAAGAGATGCTAATGTGCTATAAGATACAGAAATGATGTGCCAGAAGGAGTTATGTGAAGTTCCTCCATTTTTTGTAGCCTTGTGTTGCACATGTACTGTCTTGCTGGTGATGGAATTAGATTTGAAATAGGAAAAGAAAAGAAATTGTTCTTTTTAGCTGTGCTACCTTGGGGGGAAAATAACTGGGTATGATTTTGCAGTCACCTAGCAATATGTGAGGTAATCTCAATCTAATGAGTTACATTTAATCACGAATCTTATTTTTAAGGGGAGGAAATAAGCTACTTGTGCTCCTCAGAGGTTATTTGGAAAAGGTTGTTTCAGCTCATGAAGGCAGACATTGCCACATAACACATGAAGACATAAAATATGGCTCAGAGAAAAATGTACTTTGAGCAGTTGGCTGGGTAGCTGGAAAAAAATGAATATAGCTGGATCTATTAACTCTGTTCTTCAGAGAATGATGTTTAATTGGATGCTGTTCTAAGCAGACAATACTTAGATTAGACTGCTTTTACAGGCATGTCTTTAATCATGAGCAAGATGTACATTGAATCTCTGTGGATGAAACATCAGCTGTATGTGGTATTCTGGAAGACATTATTCTCACTTCTTGAGGACTCATGCCCCAGAAGTATAGGCTAAATGTACTTCATGGTCAAGGTTTCTGAGAAGTCTTAAAAGGACTCATTCTTGGAAGACTTGAGGAAATGGAGTCCTGTAAATAACGCTACCTACTTACATAAGCAGAATTCTTTTGGCAGTGGAGGTTGGTGATAATGTTAAGGGGGAAAATTTCCTACTTGTACTTCATTTCCTCATACAATGGCCACTATCCACTAACTGAATACTGAGAAGAAACGGACTCTTACTACGTGACTATGTGTGGTATGGGCATGTTAGTAACCTCTGTGGAATGCAGGTTTGGCCCTGGCTGTGGGAGTGTGCAATTTTAAATGCTCATGAAAACACTGGACAGCTCGTGCCGGATGCAGGATGGCTTGGAGCCAAGTGTGTCGGAACGCTCAGAGCCACTGGCCCTGGTGAGCCCCTGACCCCAGCATGTGCATTTGAATACGGCAAGGAATGCTTCACTTTAAACATCTTATTAAGTACAGAAACATTATTTTGTAGTGGGTTCTCTAAACTATTTTAGAGGCTAAATTTAAACATCGACTCCCTGTGTTCCCAGCTGAAAGCCAAAATATGTTAGGACTAGCAGAACTGTGTTTGTTGCTGTTATGCTTTGGTGATAGTCTATATGTTGTATCTGGTTCTACACTTCCATGGTATTTATTTGAAACTGGTAAAGGCTGGGCTTTTGTTATATCAGATAAACTAATTTTTTTTCTTTTTTTAATACAGATCTGGTTAAGTTCTGATAGCAGCAATCATGAAGCAGCAGAGCAGTGGAAAGATACCATTGCAAACCCTGAAAAAGTTGTTGTTAAATGGTACAGCATTGGTCCATCTTGAAGACTGGAGATGAAATTCAGAACTGATTTTTCTACAAAAACTTGTATGCTGTCTAAAATAGTATAAATAAAAAGAAAAATATTGTCTATGCAAGTTCTTCAGAAGTTCTCCACTGCATCATGGCTCCATGAAAACAGGGAAAATTCAGTTTCATAAAGAGAAATACTGGCTAAATATTATTTAAAAGAAGATTTAGGAACTGGAAAAAGTGCTCATTTGATTTCACAAAATCCACCTCGGAAAAAAACCTGTTTTCCCCTTTTGGGCTTCATAAAAGCACAGAAATTCAATTTTGTAGAGAAGCATCTTGAATGAATTCTTTTTCACTAGTTGCTGACATCATCCTCATTTGCAGTCTTGTCTTTGGCAGACTCCAATGTCCAGGGTATGGGTTGGGTCAGTGGCTTGATGCTGGGTACCTCTGGGCCTCTGGGGTTGTTGACACCATTTGATCAGAGTAACATGTGCCTGAGCAAGTGGGAAAGCTGTGGCACTAGGAGAAGTAATAAACAGAAGTACAAAATAAGGCGATACACACAGGCTTTTCTTCTATGGATGAAGGGTTGTTCAGAACCCTGACATGCCTGTAGCTTGAGCTTGCCCCCATCCTTTACTCAAAACAGAGAGATGGCAAAATAAAAGTTTCTCTGAGTTAGTGATCTTCACAAGAGGGGCCCTCCAGACTTGCTCTGTTTGGGTAAATTCTGGTTGGAATCAATGGAACAGTACAAAGAGGCAATGACCCTGCCTAGGATCAGAGCCAGTTTTTTTAGATTGTTTTCTTATATAGAATACTTATATGTAAACCACTTCCTATCTAATCAACAATGCTCTAGCATTTGCTTACATTGCCAAAACACAGGCTAACATGTACAAAGGAGTAAGCAAAGATTTACTGACATAAGTGCTTTTTGAAATGAATTAAAATGCAGCACTGTTAGGGACTCAGACTTTGTTTAAAGGATGGGCTGCTACTGCAGAAGTATTTGTTACATGTCTTGGATACTGAAAAATTATGTGTGGGAGTATATTTTTATTACATGTTTCTTGTAAGAAGAAATAACCAGATTTTTTATTGCAAATTATATTTTTCCAACAAAATCCTAAGATTATTTTGTTCTATTAGTTCCCATATTTTCAGGTGTTTATTCACAGTTATTTTTAAGGGGGGAAATACCAAGTATATAATTGATAATGTATAAATCTAAAAGCACAGACCTCTTTGCACTACTTCAACTACCTGATTGAAAAAATACATATACATCCATTAACTCCTCTGCTTACATATTTACTGTTGGCTGTCTGGACTGTACAAATATGTATGTTTGTAGAGATGCTGAATAAATCTGCCTTTCTTCATAATTTGGATCCAATTCCACCGTCTGATAGGAACTGGAGTAGCAGTGAGAGCGTTCACTGCTGGAAGGCAGAGGAACCTGGGGAGCAGAGAAAACACTGTAACAGGAAAGCACATCCTCTTCAAACATAAAGCTCAGAGCATCTTTATTTCAAGTCTTTTGTCTTTGAGTGTCAAGAAAAAAATGCAATCTCTTAAGAATTTTTTTTTCATCATTGATAATTGAAACTTTAGAAACTTCAACCATCCAGATTTTTCTTGTTGAAATTCAATGTTTTGGAAACAGAAGGATATTCACAGGATCATACATGTTCTGTGCTTTGACCAGTCATAAAAGAACTGGAAGAAGGTTTTGCATGTTACTTGGAGAACAAACATCTGTTCTAGCTCTTATTGACACTCTGCAAAGGTCCCAGTGGGCCCAGAGGATCTTGACTGACACTGATAATTTCCAGCCAGTTACAACAGTCAGGAGGAGCCTGGCCTGCTGGGTAAAATGAAAAGGGAAGTGGACTGAACTGATATTTTTGGAGTATCTTTATTTGAATACATGGATCTTTTTTATTCATTGTGGGTGAATGTTTTATTCATTGTGGCAGTAAACAAAAATGCAAAATAACTGTTTCCTTATGCAGAATGCTGTTCTGTTTAAAAGAGGACAGGGAATATCCCAGTGTTTTGTAGACTTCAATTACCACAGCAGTGGTTCTACAGAGTTTGCCAACTCAGTGGATACTGTATAAAATGGACTTCTTGGGCTGTTTCAGGACACCTACCCTTCTAAAGGCCTAACTAGTCTCTTTTTTCCTGTGTTAATATTTAATCTGTATGTCTGTAATAAAAGCTATGAACAGAAAATATTCCTCTTTTTTTCACAATTGTTTATATTAATGTTTAGCAGTGTCTCAAGTCCTGCTTTTTTCTCTGAGCAAATGCCAGCTAACAAACACTGTTTCATGTAGTGCTGCCTGTAGGGGAGCCAACTGCTGACACATGGAGGTACATAAGGCTTTCTCCATGCAAGATGCACACAGGTCTACAGCACTCTGAAGAACATACTCTGAGGCACTGCTTCATCCTGTGCTCATTCCCAGACTTCGGCATGTTCTGCATTTGTGTGCATTCACGTAAGAATTCAATGAGTTCTTAATAGTTGACTGTTGTCAATGGTTGTGCTTTTTCCTGCCACATAAAGCATTTTTTTGTTGGTGATTCATTGGGTCTAGAGCTTATTGGTATCGTTGTTGTGTTAGACAACAGTCCTGAAGAAAAAATATTAGACATGGACATACACATATATTCCTAGCACCAGTTCCTGGGTAAAACTGACTGTAAAATAGGCTGTTTCAGCAGGTGTTGTTTTCATTTGACTGTTGTAAAATGCCAGCTAGAAATCACCTGGGACATCTTGCCTTTTAAATGCAGAATATTTTACTGCTTAGTGAGTGCCTCACTATAAATGCATGTGAAACTTTAGGTCCTCCAGATTCAGCTCCTGGCTTATTTGAGACTAAGGCAGTTTTCAGAAAAGAAAAATCATGCATCATTTGAAGACCAATCCATGATATAAATTACCAAGGAACTTTATGTACTCCACCATACATGCAAGAAGAAGGAAAAAGAGGTGTCCTAGAGCACTCTTCTAATGATCACAGCTGTATGTTGTCCCTCTAAAGCATGCTTAGCCACTGTTTCGATTGTTATATCCAAGTTTATTGTCATTGAAAATACTGTTAAAACTGTTTTGTCAGTTCACTTTATTTGTAGATAAAAGGCACACGTCGTTTATAGTTGGATTTGCTCTTGCTTCTAGTTAGTGACTAACCCAGCTTCCTAACCTAAAACAATTCTGGTGAAAGCAACAGAGGTTCAGAGCTGCACCAGTTTTGTTTTGGCCAGCTCCCAAGTGGATGTGGATGAACTGGAAGAACAATTATGATCTTATATTAAACGTTATTCATACAGAGATCTGTGCCTGCATAGTTAGAAGCCAACCATAGACTAGATCAGATTTTCCAAAATGTGTGTGTATAATTACACTGGTTAATCAAACAATCCTGTTTTATTTGTTTATGACTAATAGCATTCTGTATGTAAACGAGGTCAACACACTTATTTTTCAAGTTTTTACATCTCAATGACACGACATGGCATTCTTTTTAAGGAAAAAAATGTGAGATCCTACCACAGAAGATGAGTGGGTGTAACAGTTTCTAAACCACATTATCATACAATATTACTTGGAAAATAATTGTATTTGAGCATTTAATCTTACGTGATCACAACGTAATTGGAGTCATGTTGTTAAATGCATTAGGTATCTCTGGTTTTTCCTTTTGTTGGCCAAACATCTGTATAAAACAAAAGGTGATCTTGTAAGCATTCGATTAAGCACATAGACTGTTTGACTTGAAAATTGCCTGATGCAAGTTCCTTTTAGAGTTATGAGTTGATTTTGCAGCCAAAACATAAGGTTGTCTAGAAGTTTGGGGCAGGGTTGTCCCACATCTTATGTTCATTCTGCCAACATGTGTATGACATGGCTGCATAGTTGTGGAAAGCTTGGCATGTATCACTCTAGACATGATATACCCTCCTTGTTTTTCCAGCTTCTGCTGCAAAATTACATCACCATGTAAATACAGCCCTGTACATGATCTCATGCTTGGTGCATGGAAAAAGTCATCACTAAAATCAGCACCATGTTTCACAAGCACTGCTTCAGCATATGTACATTCTTTTCTCTACTTTGTGTTGAGGAACAGGCCATTGTCTCTCAATCCATAGCAGAACTCCCACTATGTTCAGCAGAAGCAACCAGTCTTCAAATCTGGTTTAGTGATGGTATAATTTAGCTAACAAAAGGTTACACGCAGCTTTTTAAATTTTTTTAATCTATTTTTAAAATAGACTAAAATCTCTTGACAGTGATGTTTCTGTAGAAACTGAATTTCATGAAAGGGGATCTGCATCTCATAATATAATGCATTTCTTCCCATAGATTTCAGTCTTCAAAATAAATCCTTGGTGTTGATTTCCCCTCTATATTCAATTGCGCATTTTTTTCTTCCTTTGATTTGACTGTAGACTGCTCTCCTCTGCGTAAACATGTCTGTAAATAGTGTCTGCTTTTTGCAATTAACTTTCTGCATTTCTGGTAATGTTTCTCCCTTCTTCACCTAGTATTGGGACCAGCATTATACATGTGTAACTTGCCATTTAAAGAGCTAGCTACAGGCAGAAGGCTTTCATCCTAGGGCTTGCCTTGTGTCTGAACTTTCTGAGCTACCTTTGTTCACAGCTTCAGTGTTATGGTTCTTTTGGTGCTCCCCAAACTTCTGTGTTGTCTACCACCTTTGAATACAACAATGGGATAGATTAGTTATAATTTTTAATGTGTACCTTAATGTGGATATCTTCATTTGCCTTTTTCCTCCTCCAGAAATTGCCTTAGGAAATAACTTTGTGTGATGAGAAGGAGCAAACTCTTTGTGCTTCTGACCTTTGAGGACAGTAGTGGTGTTTGACTGCCACTGCAGTGCTTTGAGACAGAGGAAGGCTCAAGCAAGAGTCACAGAAAGCTGCACCTCCAGGTGGAGGGAGGCCCGTATCTCCTCCATGTATGATCTGGGAAACACTCATTAGCCTGGGGTCTGGAGTCCCTTGTCATATGCATACTGTATTTTTTATCCCTATCTTGAAAAATTTTCTGGAGCTATGGAGCGGCTAAATAGGGAAATTTTCCATAGGAGGCATGGTCTGGTTCACATATTTCTATGAAGCAGAGAACTGACTAAAAGATCTTGAAGGTCTTTGAAAAAAAAACAGTCATAAGAATGTACTTCTTAGTTTTAAATACAGCCAAGCTTTGTCACTTGTCATAGGAGAGGAGTGTATTCTTACTTTGTGATACACAGCAGAAGAAAAGGACATGTACACCCCAAAACAGGGCTGGCTTTCCTCTGCATTGGTATCATTAGTCCTTCCAACACTGAGGTGGAACTGTATGTTCTTAGCTGCCTCTTCCTGCAGTATGGGCAAGCTGGGTGGGGAATTGTTATAAGGGAGGTAGTGAAGGAGGTAAAATAAAAGCAGTGCTTTTGTTTGGAAAAACATTGTTTTTCAAAGCAATGTAACATGCCAGTAACTATTGACAAAGCTTTATTTGACATGACTAAAGATAGCTGATTACGCATTTAGATATTTGCTTAGGTTCTACCAATACTTCCTGGCATAAGACTGGATTCACCCTCTCTGTATTTATGTAATGCTTTTCTGCTGTGTTCATTGACCTTTGAGCTCTGGACCTAATTATGCCTGATTTTCTATGGATTTGTTCCTCACAGGTGATTGATTTGGGTGTGCAAATCAGCATAGACTTCTGCCATCTTTTTGCTCCACATCATATAATTACAGAGTTTCTGTCTCTGATGGATTGTCTCATGTCTAATCAGAGGTGAGCTCATGGCAGCTATTCTCTCACCTGGGAAACTGGGAACTGGCTCTCCCTTTTCTACCTGAATGTTCTTGGGTTTTCTTAAAACCTTTAGAGACAGAATTCTCTGTGACATCTCTGCCATCAGTCAAATTTGGCTGTAATGACTAATGAGATCAAAAATTATTGTGGACCTTGGAAGAGAAATGAGTGAAAGCAAACTCTGCTACTTCAAGACCCTGGGGCTCCTCTGTTCTGTTGCAGGCCAGAGAAGCTTTTCAAATCAGTGCTGATCATGATTCCAGCAATACTAGTTCTGAAGGCAACTCAAGCATCTCTCAACACATTTCTGAAAGCATGGACATTTTCTTAAAGCATGTCCCTCTGTATGAACAGATCAAAGCACTGGCCTGGTCAACAAAAAGTATGAGCATATGAGCCATGCCAACTCCATCAACACTTCAGCAGGAATTTTGGCAGTACAAGCCATTAATCCAATATTCAGGTGTAGATCCTCAGCTGGAGCAATGTAAACTGGACTGTGCATTGGTAGATCTGAGCCAGCTCATCTTAGCTGTGGGTCTGGACATGCAAGCCACAGAAACTACAGTCTTCTGCTGAAAAAGTAAGAGGACTGTGACTTGCTGTTCATCTCTTGGAAAGTTTCAGTAGGGTGCATCAGGGTCTCAGAAGCAAGTTTTCACGGCTGGAAAATATTAAGACAAAATAACTGAACAAAAAAACCCAAAACCACAAAACCAACAAACTAATTCTTTGACACTGGCACCAAATCTGTTTCTTCATGTGATGCAACAAAGACAATTCTTCCTTACCTTAAAGAAGAGACCTAAATCAATCATTACATAAAATGCAGTGCCTAATAGTTAAAATATAGTAACATCAAATATTTTGCTTATTCATTAAAATATGGTATTATATGTCCTTATCTATGTTACTAAATGTTACTAAATAACTTATGTTACTAAATAACTCAGAGAGTTAAACCAGCAATGTCTTTTCAGACATCTGCATTTTCCTTATTTGAACTCCTTCATTTTTGACTTTGAAAAATGCAAATAAATTTACCGTATTACCTCTGAGTGAGACTGAACTTCTCACATGCAGAATTCATTCAATAACTGGTTATCTGTAGAGAATGTTTAATAACTTCTTTTAATGAATTGGATCTAAAATCTGAGTTTTGGTGTAATTTTTACATTACATTGCCTGTTTATCAGTATGCACCATGTCAAATAGTTATATAGGTTGTTGGAAGCAAGCATGGCAAAGCATCTGCAGGAAAGGTAGGTTGTGAGGGATGCAGAACTGACTACTAACTTATAATTCCAACAAGTGCAAATAAGACTAGCTGATTATCCCTGGATGTAAAGTGTTTGAGGCTATTCAACAGTCTTTTCAAAACAATGCAATGCTTTCACTCCAAGGATGTCTCCTCTCAGAAGGTGTCTGCAGCTGTTAAAAGAAACAATGGAAATGACCAGAAATGTTCTAGCGAACTGCTTTTGTGCAGATTTCAAGTTTCTGTGACTCAGTCTTTTCCAGGGGAGCCAACACACATACTTGAGAATGCATCTGCTAAACAATTATGCCAGCAATCCTCTCCCCAGGGTCGAAGGAGTTCCACAGTGCCCAGTCTTACAGGTAACTAATGACTTACAGGACATAGCCAAGTAGAGCTATGCAGCAAATCTTAGTTCCAAGGATAAAAATTTGAGAACTGGGGACATTAAAAATATTCCACTAACAAGAATCTGAAATGCTCTGAATCTGCAACACAGAAAGACTGCAGCAATATTAAAGCATGCCTAGAGAAATAGGAGACTGGAAAGGGGGGAGCTTGGCATTTGAGTCTGGTCTCCTGAGAGCAAACCTGAAAATGTGGTGATGAGGTCTTTATCACTTCTTAATGGAGATCTATTTTCTAATTAGTGAGAATAACTAATCATCAGACCATCTATGAAACTGTCAAACAAAATACGAGGACTGCACTATATGAAAAGGGGAAAATTACTAAATTCACATTTTTAGAAAGGCAGGGTGAAGTATGTTATAATCTTTGAATTTGGAGAAGTTCATTGAGGCCCCAGTAAGAGACCAGAATATACCTGGAAGCTGAAATAGGAAACTGTGACGCTGCAAACCATAAAAGCAATTTGTGATAATACCACTGGACTTTGCAAAGCAGTGGCAGTCACCCAGCTCACAGAAGCTCCTAATTTTACTAAGAGTATGATTACATAGGCAAACCAAAATATTAGAAGAAAAGAAGTTTAAAGAAAAAAGACAGGTGACACTAATGAAGAGGTCATGGGGAAAAAACTCACACTGCTTTCCATGCGGCAAAAAATGGCACAACCTAAGACAATGTTCAGCATTTTGATGAAGATGCAGAACCTGCAGTGGACAGGACAGCCACACAGGAGATTGCTCATGCCAGTACCCTGGGCACAGATGAAGACAGTGGCACTGCTATGCCAAAGGAATTCTTTGTGGTGGAAGGTTCAAGGGACCATGTTGTGACAGGTAAAGCACATGGTACTCATGGAAGCACATGGACCTCATGGAAGCACATGGACTACCGACTGCTATTAGACAGGGTCACAGAGTGAAAGCTAAGAAACTAATGAGACTGTGTTAATGTTGGAAACCAGCATCCAAGTGCCTGGCTTTCAGTTAGAGCCAGAGATGGCACAGAAAAATATCCTGATATTCTGGAGTTCTGGGACCTGTCAATTACATGGCATCACATACACTCATATAGAGACACACACGCATAGACTGGGGGAGAAATGCTCTAGGCAGCAGCATCATAGGAGGTTGTCCTGATGTTGAGTGAGTTTGTTACTGTAAATAGACATAAACCAGCCAAAAAATAAATCCAACTTTCTTCAAATGCCACACTGTCAAAGAGCACGTTTTGCTTAGGGAGAGAGAATTTCTATGATCTCCCCCAGTGAAGTTGGCATCTTTCTCTGTACCTATCAATCTGACAGTCATTCACTTCCACACATACAGTCCTCATAAGCCTATCCTGAATATTTCCATAGGAAAAGGCTGTTTAGGACTTTTACAGCAGATCTTTCTGGTTTGTTGGTTGTAAGTGTAGACAGAAAGTGCAAAACAGCGTGAAGTGCAAAGGGAGTATAGCTCAGTATCACACCTGTCAGATCAGGTATGGAGACACTACAGATTCAGCCAGCTATCAGACAGAAAAAAAGGCACAGTTTGGTACCACCCAGCCATTGGGGTATGATATGATCGCACTGATTCTTTATAGTCCATTCAATTTTGAGTGTGCAATAATGTCAGGGATAATATTCCAGTGCGCTTAATTGCTTAATTTCTGTTAATTGCTTAATTTCTGTTTATCTAAGCTGACTGCAAGCCTCCCAAATTACATACACTCTAAAAATATTGAAACATCTCCTGACAGCTGTAATAAATTAGCCTGCTGTTGTAATTTACAGGAAGGAGACAGTAAGGACAAAACTATAGCACAGTAATTTCTAGAGTTTGATACTGAAAGCCCAAATGAAATGCTTTCAGTTTGATACTGAAAGCACACATTTTCAGAGGGTGAAACTGGTATTTTGTGCTTCAGAATAAAGATTCTTGAACTGGCATCATAGTACTGTTGCAAAAAAAAAAAAAAAAAAAAAAAAAAAGTACCATCCTGAGACCATAGTTAAGAGTTACAAGTTAACAGATGACACAGTTAAGCATTGCTTCACTTTCCACAGGGAAAGCCCCAGCTGCAGAATAGTGTTGAGCTGTAGTCATCACCTTTCAAGACAGATACAGAACAAAACAGAGTTTCAAGGAAATTATGATCTCAAGAACAAGAAAATCTGACCTGTTAGTAAGAAGTAAAGGTAGTGGGTGGTTGAAGATGGAAAAAAGAAAGCATTGAGATAAAATTCTAATATGCAAATACATGTGGAAAAGGAAGACAAAGATTGACTGTTCTCCATGTCACTAGGGATGAACTGAATATTCATGTCATCACACATTACAAGGAAGTTTGAGCTAGAAAATATCTGCTTTGATTTTTTTAGATGGCCCAGCAATATTTTACCATCTCTATAAAATACTGAAGCAAAAATAATGTGCTCAGATACAACCTGAGTATCTTAAGTTTGATTATTACTGAAGATTAATGAGAAGGTGGTTGTCTTTACTTCTTTAGTCTGCTGTCCTGCAAAAGGGTCTTTAAAAAACAGTTCTTACCAGCATTTCAAAAATTATATATGGGAAGTTTTTAGTGACATCAAAATTATATCTCTTTTTGATTGGCTTTTTAATCCTTTCATGAAAGTTTGGCATTTCTCAGAAATAAGAGTGATCAGAAGCTAATTTTGCAAAGGGAATGTGGTGCACTCATCTCACCTCTGACAAGGAAATAAGCTTACGTAATTCACCCATTGGGTAGATATTTATTTCTGATACAGTAATGGTCCACATGGTAAATATAATGTTAGTATTACCATAAAGCACAACTTTCAGCAAACACAGCATCTCCACCTTTTGTTTAATCCACTAATTCCTTACTGTCTGTTCTGTCCCACAAACATTGCTCTGTAAAAGCTTTCCATTGCATCAAGTATAAACAAAAAGCTAAAACAAAGGTTCATTGACTTCCTCAGTCAGGGGCCTCATCACACCTTCCTTGGGCACCTTTCATTGCAAGGGGTGTGTCGAGTATGCATGGGGTTCATGGTCAGGCAACCAGCCAGAAATAGGAGTTTATAAAGTACTAGTGAAAAAAGTTTAGCAAGTGTTGTTTTCTGATCTCATTTTGGATGCTCTTTTAGTGATTTTTACCACCCAAACCCACTTTCACCAGTGTAGTTATCAACTACAAACAGTGATTTTTAATGAAACAAGATGAAGGTGCCCGCAATAAAATCATAGTGGTATACAACCATGGTACACAACCATGCTGGAATTTGTTCCAATTCCCTCTCCTGGAAACAAATGGGACCATACTGAAATCCATAAAAATGCTTCAAATTGGAGGATTTTTGTCTTCTAAAGTCTCATCCCATGATAGCAAGAGTTTCTTTTTCACTTAGAAGCTGGAATCTGATATTTCTGTCTGTGGGGATGGCAAGGATTTTGTCAGAGAGAACAGCTATGCTAATAATGTGGAACAAAACACTGTCAGCAAGAAAATATAGTCTGTTCTTGGTTTTAAGCTGAATTTGACTTAACTTGGTGAACTGTTGGCTGCTTTGAACTTGAATATGTTTTGACTTGGTAACAAGTAAAAGTTAATTAAAAACCCCCACATTCTATATTAATGGGACACAGGCATAGGGTAAAGTTTAAGAAGGTTGCTTTTGCTTGCATATATGTAATGCATATTTGGAAACTCAAGCAGCACCACTGGAGACTTTTAAAATTAATTTATTTGCATTTCAGTCCCAACCTATGCACACTTATAGTCTGCAGTATAGTCCAGATGAAATTGATTAAGCACATCCTGAATTTCAAAGCCCTTCTGTGTCCAGTCATATTTGTTAAGAGTTTGACGCACAAGCAGCTTTGCTGATTCCTGAACAAGTTCAAGTATAACAGGACTGGGCCTACCATGTCTCATGTTGATTTTCTGATTATGATATTTTATTACACTTCATTTACACATTGAAACCATTTCTTTTTTCTGCAGTGCTTCCTGTTGGCAATGTGCCATTGTGTGAATGGCATACAGTCTTAACTCGTTTTGCAGTATCGTGTGGTCTAATGCCAACTTTTTGTTTAAAAAGGGTGTGAAAGGATTTGGTCTATTAGAAAACGATGCCAAGCACTAACCGTGACATCACTTGAGCACCTGCCTCATGAATAACCCCAGATACTCTCAGAGATACAGAGGAGAACAGAATTTTTTTAATCAATTTCATCAAAAATTCTGCTATAAAATCCTGGATGTCCTTTCTGTCCTTGTTTCTAGCTTAAGAAAAAGTGTTGTTCTTGTTCTTAAACAAATAAGTTTTAGCTGATACCAAATGCCTAACCACTACAAATGTATGCTCCGGTCAAAGGCCAACTATGATAGCCTTACTTGGCTTTAGTCAGCATCAAATTAATTTCCAAAGGTGCTTAGTGTGGTTATCAATTTCCCATCTCCATTTGTTGTGCAGCGTTGCTAGGTGCTCTTACACCTGTGATACAATCTCTGCTCAGCTGATTTTGTGAGTTTTCCTCTGGGCATAGGAAGCTTTTAATATGCATAGGTTGTGTTACAGCAATAAAAACATCACAACAGAAATCATGAATAGATATTTTTACAGATGAAAATGAATATGCAGATGGACTTAGTTTATGTTTTAATTACTTAGACCTTCTACTTTGGAATTAATTTAAATAAAAAAGTCAGTGGCCATAAATGGTTCCAAGATTTGTATATGAAGTTCTGCATGAAAAATGGAACAGAATTGAGTGACTTAATTGAGTACTTACTGTCATGTTCTCTTCAGAAGATGTTTTCTTGTGGAATAGACAAAACCAAAATATTATTATTTAGTTCCACTGCTAATTTTTTGTAAAAAGTTTAGGTCTCAAGCTAAGGTCTTAGGCCGTTAGCAACCAATGGAGCTAAATTTGAAAAGTAATTTCTCATGCTGTTCTGTTCCTAAGGAGAATATACCTGGTATTATGAAATTACAGAATCATCATTAATTTTATGTAGTTTCTTGATAAACTATTCATTGCACCAGGTATATTCCACAAAGATGGAATAAGAAAGAAGCAGAAGACTTAAGAATAAACCGTGCCCACATGACTGTGGGGTAGTAGAAAGATGATGTGTGCTTCTCTGTGTGAGTTCATACATCTGGTTTGTATGTATCTACAGAGGACTCTGCCGAAAGAACTGTAGAAGAAACTGCTAGAAGGACCACAAGATAGTTCTGTGCAGTAAGGCCCCCAGAAGAACAGAGAAGCTCAAAAGGTAGCAGACAGATGACACAAGAGCAGTAGAGCTGAGCTTGACTAGACACTTGTGCTACTCTGGCAATACCAACTATTTCTGAAGACCATTTGATTATTCAGTGTGCTCTGGCTGTTTTAAGATACTCTGGAGTAAATCAAAGCAAATAAAACTTTTCTCATAACTATCAAGTTAACGCCCAAGAAAGCAGAGATTGAAATAATTTTCATGCTCAAATGATGTATTTTTCCTATCTTTAATGCACTACATTTTCATTCACCTTAATTACAAGTTTCCTTGGTTTATCATTTTTAGTTTAGGAGTAATAACAACATCACTCTAAAGTCATCTGGAAAAAATTGTCTGGATTTTACTCTACATTGTGAAATCCATTTTCAAGTAGTTTTGTCAGGGACTAATTCCCAGCATTGGTTGAAACAGCTTTTGCGGAAAATTAGATCTTTATTAAATGCACATTTTTAAACAAAGAGACTGATTTCTGGGGAAAATCTTGTTTTCTTTTAAATTAACTAATTAAATACTCAGAAACAGTCTTTTAGCCAAAAACCGAAAAGCCTCACTTTGGAAATACTCCCATATCTTCCTATGGGAGCTGTAGCTCAAATGACTCATTGTCCTGGATGAGGAGTTGCTCTCTGTAAGGGGACTGCAGCTCCAAGGAAGCATTGCAGGAATCGACACGACAGGAGACTGACAGACACAGTCACAAGCCAAACCTGAAACCTTGGGTACAGCTCCAAGGAACCAGCAGGATGACATTTTCTAGGCTCTAGCTTTTGGAACTCTTAAGGAATAGCTGGAAATTTGGCTTCCTCTTGTATTCCAAGATTCTATACCTTTTCTTGAAATGTAAAATTTCCAGGAGTAATGGAATAAAAATTACTATCAACTTTTCTTTCTCCTTGCTCCTTTGCAACTAGCATTATTCATTCACCGGAACATGGGAACTATACAAGGTTTTGATATTGTGGGGTTTGGCACTGGTAGTACTGGTCCCACTATCTTCCAGAACTGTCATCTGACAGCTAACTTAAATCATGTTATAGCCGGTGTCTATACATTTGTTTGCATATACCAATTAGAATTTATATGACCCTTAACTATATTGTAAAGAGAGTTCATCCACAAAATATCCATCAGCACAGCTTAATAAACAGTCTTATCTTACATTAGGCTTCTACTCTTTCCCATTCAACATATGGTTTCACTTTGAAAGAGCAGACTTACAATAAACTGTATCATCAGTATGCTGATAAATGCTGTAATTCATAACAGGACGTCTGTTTGAGGAAGATTTCCCATGCCTAGTCAATGCTTAATTGCTTTCTAAAATACTAACTTTTTGCTATACATTTAGACACTGAGTACTGTACATAGGAAATGAAATTATGGTGCTTGCCCATCTCTCCAACAATTTTAGCTTTTTAATTATTTTACATGCACATGCTGGTGTTTGGATACTTGACAGAGATGCTAACCTCAACATCCTTGGCACTTAAGAGACAAATGGGATCTTAACTCTACCTCAATGACCCTGCATTTGCTGCTCTTGTAATGTGGCATGTCAGAAGTTCTGAATAGCGCAATTTACATTTCACAGTGCAAATGTAGTGGGATCACCAGGTCCCACACTGGGTGCTGGAAGGTTCCTGAAAAACTGCTGGCCTAGATGAAGACTTGGGCCTGCCTGTATGAAACATCTTGCTTGGAGGTCAGATGAGGTGCGAAGGTGAGAGAGATCCTTGAAGTTTCTGAAGTTCCTTGTGACTTTTTTTAGTTGTTTTTTTGTGAAGTAGCAAAGCTGGACATCACCAGAATACATAGTTTCCACTCGAACCATCAGTGCCTTTTGACTAGGCAGTGAAACAGGTCACTGCAGTGTGTCTATTTCTCTGTGTGTGGTAATTGTGGATGTGTCCACACAGCTTCCAAAAGAGACAAACCACACATATCTTCAAAATGACAAGGCTAGTGCAGGTCAGTGCTCAGTGCTTTTTCTTATAGACATGAGTCTGCAAAGAAATGCTCCCAGGAGAGTGTTCAGGTGAGACATATATAGAGCAGTGTGAAGACTGAGCACGTTGTAGGACTTAGAGTCTGCCTGGTGATGTTCTGCCATGACTTGTAAACATGGGAAAGGATTAAGGTTGTATCAACATGCTGACGTGGGAGGTTTATGACTAAGTCAATCATCGTGTTTAAAATGCAAACTTGCACTCATCAGAAAAACACACAAAGAGGCCACTAGTAGTGCCTGGAGCCAGAAATTTCCAGGTTCTGCTCTCACAGAGCAGCTGGCAAAGATAGATTCTGAAGATGAAACAGAGGCAAGGCAGGAGATGATAGGACTAGAAAACCAGGCACCCCTTCCCCGAGTGGTACAGGATGCCAAGTCTAGCAGAAATCATCAGCCTACCCTTGGTGCTGGACGCAAACCTATGCCTCAGAATAGCAAGTCCTGGATCATTTGGCAAACGAAAGAGCAACCCTAACCAAGCTTTTCATCAATCTTATCTCGTTATTAAAAATAGTTACATTTTGCAACACCCTCAGGTGAATGAGGTCACAACACAAATGCTGATCCTGAAGGTATATGCCAAAGAAATTCCATGTGAGGCTGTTCCAGCCTCTTGGGAAAGAAACAATTCCCCATGTAATTGTCATTCTTGCGTATGTTTTGGCAGGGAACCGTAAGAGCACCAAAAGGTTTTTTCTTCTATGTCCCCAAATCAGAACTTTACCAGCTACTAGTGGAGGCATTTGGATATCCAGATATGATGGAATGAGCAGTTTCTCCTTCCGCTTCTTGGCAAGTGAATAGTATACCAAGCTGCTATCATGCTTTAGGCTGATGAACTGCTCCATAGGCAAGGGAAGGCAAGGTAACTGGGAAAATCTAGATTTGCTGTCAAATTCTACAGCTTCAAAATCGGGCTGTGACTGAACAGGTGAGAAGAAATTGAAAAAAAAAAAGAGACTGAAAACCAGTCTCAAAAGACTACCAATTTAAGAGGCCTATGTATAAAGATTACATGAATGAATAGCTTCTGAATTCAGTAAATTTGAATCACGTTTAGGGTTTTTGCCTTATTCTAGGATATTCTGTTTGTTCCATTTGGCCATTTATGGCATTGATTTTGCTTCCTCATTCCATGTACACCCAAAGCTCTCTCTTCAAGTTTAGCCAGAGAATCAGGTGTCAAAGAAGTAAGATCAGACTTGTCATAGTAATTTCTTGCAGCAACAGTGTCTTGAGTTGATCAACATTAAACTTTCTCACAGTTCTTTCCTGTTTAGTTGCAAACCTGTTTAACCTGCAACCACTGCAAACATGTTGCTTGTAGAAGTGAGGGACTTAAGAGTCTTATGCAGGCCAGCTCAAAGTTTTTAGCAAGTAGCCCCACTGAGACTAGTGCCCACATTCATGGAAATACATTCTGTTTTATAAAAACCAGGCTATATACATGTTACCTTTCAGAACTAATACCATAGTTCTGTAAGACTGCCAGGAGAAATGGGAGACAAACATTTTGGCCATTGAAATGTTTCACAGGTTTGCAAGACAGATGTCCTCTCCAAACAAGGTATAAAACACAAATTAATTACAGAATTCTTAAACAATTTTCCCACATGAGCAAATAAGGAGTGAACAGTTGTATACGCATTCCTTAAATTTTTAATTTTCGTGAGTTTGTATCAAAAAATATTTGCTTAAAATTTGGATCATGTTTCTTGAAACTTTTGCAAATCCATATGGGTGTTTTTGTGCTTTTGCTTTTTTGTAGTCTTGGATTTCAACATCAATTGTTCCCATGGTAATGTCCAACACCGTTGTCTAAACACAGTCTGGTATTGCCTCAAGTGTGTTTTGGCACAAAGACTTTTTTTAAGTGATGTAGATTTGGGCTGATTTGGTATGGTTTTGCCTTTCATTATGTCAATACTTAAACAAATGGCTGAGACTGCAGCTTATAAAACACACTACATCATAAACAATCATATTTGTCTTTTATTTTGTATTACCCAACTCTGTGTTTACATCTGTTGTCTACAACACACTGAGCTGGTGCTATCTTTCCTCTATATGTGTGTGATTAGCTCAAAGAGGCACTGACTCATTTCTGAAGCTTTTAGTATCTAATTCAAAATTAGCATTAAAAAATAGCATTTTAAATTTAAACACCTGGCCAGGGCATATATACAGTGACTGTAATTCCTTTCAGCATCAATCTTAAATACTGAATTGAAGCTAATTAAAACCCCGTTCGTTCTTCAGATGTCTTTCCTGCTGTTGTGTGTGGACAATGACATACTAGTTTCTCACTTCAGTGGCCAAACTAAACAAATGGAAAATAATTCTGGTTTGGGTAGAATGGAAAACATTTTAGTCAATCCAAAACAAAAGAGTTTATTTTTATTTCTTGTTATGCATCACCTGGAAAATCAAATTTCAAATGGAAATGTAACTTCACAAAGATACTTTTGCCCTAATTTTGCAGCAACAACATGTATAGTCCATTTCTGTATTGTTTTTGGGTCTCAAGAAAATATTTTTATTAAGTTGCATATGACTTTCTTAATAATTGCTATGTTCGGAGAGCATGTTTTTCAGAAAATCTAATATTTGCTATGAATACAGCTCCCTAGTCTGCTGGAGTGTAAGAGGGGAAAAGCCATTTAATTTTTCTCGCTGTGCCAAAGAGGAACTCCCTGGAGTTTTATTTATTATCTTCTGTTGAGGGGATTAATTTTATATTCAGCTGTCCTCCTGCTCCGAGCCAGCCTGGCCCAGGCCCGCAGCGCCACGGCGGAGCTGCCCGGGCACGACTGCCCGCCGCCCCGCTCTGTGAGGGGTGGGCAGCCGGGCCGGGGCCGCCGCCCTCGGCAGTGTGCCTCTGCCCGGTCCCTCGGAGCTGCCTGCGCCGGGGCCTTTCGCCCCGCTAATGTTGACCACCAGCAGCCAGCCGCACACCGGCCCGCGGGCCGTGGCTCTCTCCCCGCCGGTGCCGGTGCCCATGCCCGGTGCCCCCGGCTCCCCACACGACGCTCGCCAGCCGCGGGCAGACAAGATGGCGCCCGTCCCAGGCCGGCGGTCGCGCTCCTGCCGGGCCGCCCGCCGCAGAAAATAAGCCATCCTCTTGATCTCTCCTGCCACGCAGTGGCTGCTCTGGGGAACTGTCGGAAAACCATGTGTCAGGCCTCGGATGAATCGGGAGGTTTGAGAGCAGATTTAATTCCCCCGCCCCGTTGTGGTCAGTTCGAAGAACGATTAGCCGCCCCTTTCTGAGCCCTTCTCCATCCAGGTTTGCACATGAGGACGCTCCCGAGCCAGCTCACGGGCTGTTCCCAAGCTCCTCGCCTGTTCTTCTCTTTTCAGGGGGAAATAAACACAGTGATGAGTTTGATTTAGCCTAACACCGTTATTATGTGTTACACTGAGCGCGGGGCCAGAGCCGCGCTGGAACGTGCGGAGCGGCTGGTCGGAACGTCTTGAGGCGGCAGGCCCAGGTGTGCCCACCAAACACTGCACGCAGCAGGGCTGCCGAACCCCCCTGCGCTCCTTAGGGACCCTGTGCTCCCCTCGCAGTGGTGCTGAGCAGCGCCGGGCTGTGCGGGCTCAGCAAACTGCTCGGTAGCTCCAGTCGTTAATGGGGAATGGCGCTGGATGCTACCGGCAACAGTCTAGTTGAAAGTTGAAAGCAGAGACAACCACTCTTAGGGGACTGCTGACCAACACAAGCAATTCCTGTCGGTAAATAAGTAGGCCTGTATCCTCTCATGGAGATTCAAAGTGAAAAAGGCCTTCTCATATTGGTTTGGCAATTTCAGCACATGTTGCTGCCTTCAGTCAGGTGAGAGAACCTGCTGCTTCCCTTGTTGCAGAGGGTATGAATACGGAGTCTTGTCTGATTTGTAGTTCACTGAACTGGATTTATGGTGTCCAGAGGCTTTGCTAAGGAGCCATCTGATGCATTTGTCTGATGAGCTGGAAACACCGAGATTTAATCACTATTCTGACCTAGCTCAGAACAGACATCAGTTGGGAAATATTTCTCTTTACCAGCCCACCTTATCTTACCTAAAGGAGATACACGGAGAGACTACATTAAGCTAGTTCAAATTTACTCCATTGTCCAGGAAGGCTTTTAAGCCAGTGTCTTGCCTTCCATTCCATTTCTAATACTACTTGGCAGCATGAATTCCTGATCTTCCTTGAAAAGGAATTCTCTCCATTTAAGGTCACAAAATGTACAGTCAGGATGGTATTAATTTTAATTTATATGTCCAAGAAAAGTACAGTGTAAAAATATGGTTCAGTTATGCCATTTCATTTGCTGGAAAAAAAAAATTCCATGTTAGTTGAAGACTGATGGCCCTGTGCTTCCAACAATTCACATACACATGTGCAAAACAGAGGGTTTCTGGGCTGACTGATTGACTTCTCCATCTTTCTAGCATCAGTTGACAAGAGAGACACTTTCAGTAATTTTTATCCTTGAAATAAACATTTAGAACCTAGTGAGACCTTCTTTTCAGGTATTATTCCCAAAGGATCATATTCTCTGTTACTGAGGAATCTAATTTATTAGCCATTGAAGCCAATGGCAAATTCTCCCTTGACTGACCCAGTGGTCACAGACGAGGGCCAGGCAGGGAGTATGCTTCTGTTCTGCCAAGTTTCAGCTAAAGACACACAACAAAGAGGCAATACCTCTCCCAGAGAACTCAGAATCTGAGATAAGAGAAAATAGTAATCTGCCATTTCCTAATGTTCCCAACAAACAGTTTGAGGGTTCATAAATTTCAAATACTTCACTGCAAAAAAAAATTTCTTCCATTTTAACACAGAATTGTAGAATGGTTAGAACAGAAGGGGCCCGATGAAGTTTGCCTAGAAGATCCTGAATGTTTTCTGCCCCCATCTAGATGATTCTAATGTTAGTTGAGAAACACCTATTAGCACTAGAATGAACTTTGAAAAAGTTCCTTTTAAAATGGATGCACTAAGCCAAGCACATTCTGTGTTGCCTCTGCTAATTCTGGAGCTAAGTGTATTTGAATAGAAATGAATCTCCCTAAGCTTTGTTTTCTCATTTGGCTGAGTCTACTGCAATCCTGTCTTCCATGTTTGTAAAATGAGATTTGCTGCTAGAGTTTTACTGCAGGGTCAAGTATGATGAAAAAATAGGTTGAGAGAAAGCCAAAGCCTTCTTAAAACACAGATGTCTTAAATTTTCCAGATGTCATCCATGTCTAGCGAATAGGGTCGGGTGCTGGATGCTGATGAGATTGACCACGAGTGATCAGCCTTTTCACCGTTAGACAACCAGTCCCAAACAAGCACAGAACAGTGAGAATTACCAATTACAGGTTTGTATTTGATTCTATGAAATATGCTTGCAGTGAACAAATCTGCACTTCTTAAAATCCTACAGCAATATAATAACTCATTATCACAAATATCAACTTATGCAAACCCTTTTCTGTTTCAGCATCAGATCCTTTAGATTAGGTTTGGGGGAGAAGCATATATTATTCTTAAGCTGCACTTCTGCTGCTGCTAAGCAGTTCGGGCCCCAGGAATGCAAAGAGAGCATACAGTAGTAGCAAGATATTTAGAAAATAAAAAGTCAGCCAGAACTATTTTATGGAAACTTATGGAGATTAGACTTTGGGACACCACTGACCTTTAGATTTCTGTGATAGGAAAGGAGAGTGCTATTTACAGGAACTATTTGGAAAGCTCCCACAGCTTCCTTGAGACTAAGAAATTGGTTTGGCAGTATGGACTCTACTATGACCTTCTTTATACTTCCCAGTGATTGCTGGGTTTCTTCATTATTAATTTTATGGTGAGAACTAAACTTAGAAGATTATTATTATTATTATTATTATTATTATTAAACTAGTGATTTCTTTCATTTGAATTAAAATTGTCATTAATAAAAAAGCTTCCTTTTTTTCTATTTTTTTCTCTTCAAATATTCTTTTCTGCTGTTTTAAGTGGCAATTTTCCTTACTAAGTACAAGTTTTCACTGCTTATTTTAATTGTCATGTTTCACTGACTTATCGTTGCTTTTGCAACACAATGGTTGGCAAACATTGATCTCCTACACTGATAATATACCAGTATCATAAGGACAACATGATCTTACTTTTGAGAGAATGAGACAACAGGTTCTGTAATACATAAAAACCTTTTTATAGACTCCCATTGTGCTTTGAATTAGTGTTGGATATCAGAAATGGAAATTCTGAGATCAAAAAGTCTTTTCCTGGCTATGTCAGAGACATTTTTAGGTGAATTAGGGACAATAGTTTTCACCACAATATCTCATTTTCTTTATCAGACAGTGCCTGTCTGCTTCTCAGGCACATTGGAACTCAGCTTGCTGACACTTTTAAAATATTTGCAATTATTTAAAATATTTAAACCACTTTAAGGTTCTTGCAAGTGTTACTTACAATTACTATTAACTCTGAGTTGAGCATCATAATATAGAGATGTTAAATTGTTCTAATGTGTATGTTGTGAGAACTCTAAAAGACTTACTGCTGTTGTGACTTTTGCACAAGTTGATTTAAGGGGCTGTTCTGATGTTTTATAAATATGTATTTTTGTATCTGTGTATACATATACATTAATATGCACAGGGCAGATATAGGCTATGCAGAGCAGTAATGTCACTACTGGATTTATTCCTTCAGTTTCTGCTTCCACCTGTTGAACTTCCTCATTTTGCACTTTGTTCCAGGATGTTTGCCACAGATGACCAATTATTTCCTGGTTTGATTACCCTGTATTTGAAGCTCTTTCCTTTGCAGCTTGGGAGGACAGAGGAGAAATTTAGGTTTGCTGATACTGTCACCTGTGAATGAGGCTTTCCTGTGGCTTTGTGTTTGGCCAGCTGGTGGAACTGCAGTCATGTCAGGAGTGTATTGCTGCACAGCTGTTTATGGCACAGTAACCTGCTTATCCATGCTTGGCTCCCATTCTGTAAGAAGGAGAAAATGCTAAGCATTCAGCGCTGACTAATGCTGTGATCTTTATTCACTGTCTATAGAAGGATAAATGTGGATACTTCTACAAGAAATTACATCTTAAAAAACAGGGTGTTAGCTATTTTCTTTAGATTTTTTCTTTGCTACATCTGGCCTGGAGTATACAAAACCTGCCTTGAATCCTTCAGAGGGAATAATGTACATCTTACCAATTAACAGTATGAACAGTTGATTGCAAGCAGATGTGTGAGGGCTGCTTCAGACGCTGCTAACCCCTCCATTCAGCTGGCTGTGAGCACACATATTATTGTTTGCAAGGTGAAACGAGATGTGTTAATTCTCCAGTAGGAGAGATTGGCAGCAGGCAGCTCTGGCTGTCAACCTTTTTAAACTGCTACAGCTGCCCTTGATAGGGCGAGAAGTGAAATGCAGGTGAATTTCAGCTCTGTAGTGACTGAAGCCATTGAGGCAAGACTGTTGGCCCAAGGAGTGAGATAGTCGATAGCCTTTACTTTTAGAGGAATCTGGGCGTTAGGGAGGCATTACCAGTAGCAAATTTAAAATAGAATTTTTTTTTTCTGTGCTAGTAACCTTAATGTACATTAATGCATATTTGAGAGGCAGACTACTGTTTTGATTTTGGTGATGGCCACATGTAATTTTAAAAGTAAATTTTCTTAGGCATAGAATAATGGATTTTATTTTATATGTCCATTCTTTATTAAGTAATAGTATTATTAAAGATTTGTTTCCTTTGTTGAGAGAAGTTACCACACAAACCAGTTTGTGTTTTGTGATTTACACAATTTTTAAACTGAAGTGTGCAATTCACTGAACTGAATGGAATTACTTAAATGTGACTGTTAAGTTTCTTTTCTGTACCAGTATAATGCTCAGAAGCTATCAGTCTTGCACCCTAATTTTAGTTTTGAAACTTAAATCTCCACCTTGAAAATACATACTTGTCACTATCAATTAATTGCAACCTATGACTTTCAATTTGATCCTCAATGTTCTCCACTCATAAGCTTTTCTTTTTTCATAAAACACAACTTGTGTATGTTAACTTTAGACTGAAAGTAATTATGTATATGAAGCTGTTTTCATTAAGATTATGGCCTCTATGATCCCAGAATTGCTATAGCACATCTGCTTTCAAGGAAAAAAAAATGGTGTGTACCAAGAATTTAAGCAATTCAATCAGTTATTCATCTATGAAGTCTTTGAAGTGTTTGACCAGTTTAATTGCAATGAAGGAATAGCAAAAGACTTCTCAAGGCAAAGCATGTATTTTTCTAAGAAAACCAGCTATTATTTATGTAGCATAAATGAGGAGAATAATTTGGAAATGAGAAAGAAGCTTCTACTGATGTATAACTCTGCAGGACTTGTTCCCAACAAAGAGATCATGAACAACATCTAATCTTTCATCTTCCATTTTAAAATGAAACAGGACAGATGAGGGTCAGTTTTCCCCAGTATATATATGATCAGCATAAGTTATAAATTAGTTTTAATGGCAATGCTAATACACTTGTTCCGCTAATTTTCTGTGTTGTCACAGGTCTTGTGGGACTATGTAGACACCTCACCTGTCATTTATTCTTTATCTTGTCTGTTAGGCATCTTTGCAATTCTCTCAAAATTAGAGACCATTACAAGAGAAACATGTTTAAATAAGGCTTCATCCACTCTCATTCCTTCTTTACTGATACAGTACTTTGAAGTTCAGTGCTAAAGTAAGAAACTTGATGATAGCTAATTGAAGATGAGGTGAATAGTGGCAAGTGGAAGCTGTTTATTTCAAAAAGGTGAGTTGCAGAATGGAAACAAGTATGTCATGGGACGATAGAAGCTGAAACTTCCAGACAAATGGATGTACTGAATATGCGTTGCCCAGGAAACACTTTATGGTAGGCTAAATATTAGAAAAATGCAACATTGATTTGTAACCTGGAGTTTATTTGCAGCTACTTGAATTTTACTGGGATGTTGACAGTGAATATTCTTATAAGAATGCAAAGGGATTTTTTAAAACAGAATGAGCAATGCTTTGATCTTCTGTATAATCAGAATAATTAGATCTCTAGTGGGGGGTGCTGCTGCTGTTTGTTTATGTTCAGACATTTCAGTTTCCTGACTAGGAGAATAATTCATGTCCTATTTCCTTGGAGGTCTTTCGGCATGCTGATCAAATTCCGTCTTTCTTGCCTTAAGAAGCTTTCAAGTGATCTAACTAAATCCAAATACAATGAACCATTAGTTTTCCCTGTTATTATATTTGCCTGAAAGGTAACTTGCGTGATTTATAGATCTATTTTTATGTCGAAGGAGATACAATCACTTTACTGATTTCTTTTTGTTGTTCATATAATGATCGTTTCGCTGTGCAGCGCCGCCTAGTGCACAGAGCTGCTGCTGCATGCAGGGAGAGCTGCGGCGCTCGGCGCGGCTGGGAGAATGAGGAGCCTTTCCGGATAGCTCATGGCAAACAGCGTTACTGAGCACTTGAGAAAAAGAAGCTGCTTTACTTACCGCTTTCCTTCTCCGACATGCTTTGTGTCGTATTTGCTTTCTCCTGACTTCAAATTCTTTCCTAGCTTAAGTATAGTCTACTTCTTACCTTCTTGGTAGTCTGTATAATAGCTGCAGGGCCATTATACTACTAGCTATTGATGCTTAATGTATTGTTTTTCTTCAGCACAAGTTCATGGTTGCTGTTTGCAATATAGGACGCCATAAACTGGAACCCCAAATTTTCAGTGTTTGTATTTCCAAACACCACATTTTTGCTGCGTGGAATGCTTTTTCACATAGTGATTTCTTTCTGTTTATGGAAATAAGGTATCTATATACAGACAGTAACGTTGAATTTGTGTGCAACATAACCTTTTCTTGTCTCTTTCCTCATAAGTAGTAAAGTAAAGATGTAAATGGTCCAAATCTGTTGTTATAACTATTTTGACAAAGTTCTAGGGGAACTTTCAGAGGAACCAAGCTCAAAATTATTAATTTCACGCATTTTCAATTACTGGACTCTCTGTCTTGCAGAGTTTGTACCATTTCTATCAGTGTTCTCATTTAAATTTTGAAACTTTCTAAAATAATAATTGTTCAGCATCAGTACCATCAGCAGAAATTGATCTTTAGTGTGGAAATCCTTCATTTTAGCCTTTTGTAGAGACTACTGAAGAAGCTGTCTGTAAATAATTTTTTGTTACAAAGAAATCAACAGGGAGAGGTTTCTTTATAAATGAGGTTATGTGTTCAGTCAGTTTAGTCTGTGCACAGTAGTTTATAAACAATTATGAAAATTAATGACACTTTTACACTTGATGAAGTAGACAGGGATTGTTTTCAGAGAATATTCATTAACTAAAAAGCAGTCTCTGCAGTGGCTTTGCCTCTAAGTATATGAAGTAATTAGGAATGGCTATTTATTTAACAGGTGTGGCTATCTAGTGATGGAGGCAATTGTTTTAAATTGTTAAATCTTGAAGATGAAAAAATCGTAAAAGCAAATATGTGTTTACAGTCATTCAGTCACCTTCATGAGTGATAAGGGAAGCATTTTCTTCCCTGAGGCAGGTGCAGAATTCAAACCTACTTTATCCATGAAGCGCTGCATGATAGCTACACAAAAAAGCTCCTGCATTAGCCCATCTTCACACATCCTTTGTTAATGCTGTTTTACCATAAACATCTTCTCTACAGAAACATTAATTCTTCCTGTTAGTAAATTCTGAGTGAACTTCCAGGTTAGAATACTTGATAAAGAGACAAGATTTGTAGAAAGCAGTAGCACTGTGCTTTATTAGTTGTGTAGTTGGCAAAATCAAGCACAATCCTTCACCTAGTGGAAGAGCAGCAGGCTCCAGGCAAAGTATTACGGTGATACCAACACACAAACAAGGAAACTGTAGTCTGTGACTGTGCTAAGCATTAGCAGTCATACTTCACCACTTGCTGAGAGGTCATCAAAGGACATAGCAAGCTCATCAGTCATATACCATATATTCCTTGTTCATCTGCTACAGAATGCAGATGGCTGTAATTAAATAACTCATGTATTGTCACTGTATGGATTGAATCTGGACAGGGAGACTGTCCTTTCTCCCTTTCCATTTTTTGTAGTGTGCTAAATATAACATGCTAGGATAACATTGACTTATATAGATGATATCAGGAAAGTACAGATTTAATTTTGCTGTCTTTTAATTAATCTCTTCACTTGAAGAAAACAGTTAGCCCGTGTAAGGAGAGAACTCTTTAGAAGTCACTTTCTGTGACAGAACAGTGATTCACCAATCCAAGAGCTGATTTTAATTGAATGTTTTGGTACTATATTTTGCTATGAAGGGGAAAAAATATGTCATTATTTTTTGTGGTGCAAGTTCTTTGAGAATCAAAATCCATTTGGCTTACTGCTGCTCTACTATACAAGAAACCTATCAAGTTCAATGCATACACATAAATTTCACTGAGGGAGGTGTGTACTGATGCTTTAGGAAGAAGGAAATTGTATATGAAAGATTATTGAAATCAATGGGAATTTTGCCATTATTTTTGCCATGCTTTTAGTTGAGCCCTACATTTTCCAATTTATAAATAAGTATACATATAGAAAGCCCTTTATTCTTGTAGAACCTTCTTGAATTTATTAGATGTAAGTATCCACTCCAGTGACCACTGCAGGAAAATGTACATGGGATCTTTTCAGGTATCTTAGGAAAAAACATTTTATTTTGTTATCTTCTGAATTTGCTGTGAAAAGATTCTTCCCCTTGCTAATTTGCTCTGAAAGTGTTTATTTAAGCATATGCCAAAGCAAGAGATCTGATTGAAGTACTGAACTGAACCTCAGTTCTACTCTGTATCATTTTAAGCAGCACAACTTTTGTCTTCTCTTCATGTGGTTATTTATTTCTAATTTATTGCCTGTATTTCAGTTTTGTACATTTGGAAACATCTGCCATGTCTGAGACTAATAGCAAGTGTTGTCAGTTTGTACTGTGATCTGGTGGGAACTTTGCATCTAATTACTTTGAGTATGTCAAAGTCTAATTGGCTGGAAATAGAGAAGCTAAATGTTTTAAAATCAGTGGAGGTCAGCTGTCAAAAAAATACGAATAAGTGTTGTAAAATATCCTTTTAATCTGCAAGGAATCTGCTTGTCATTGTGCACGACTTCAAGAAGATTTGATTTCTGCAAGGAATTGAATCAAAAATATTCTTATTATATGAAGTAATGCCAGGCCATTGCATATGTGCAGCTGTTATTACATTTGAAATGTATAAGCAGGACTGTGTGACAACAGTAATGCAGTCAGAGTAAAATTCAGGTAAGAGATAACTATGATTCCTGTAGTACCAGTCCCCATTCTACCACAAAAAGCATTATTTGACCTCTGTATTTCAAGCCCTTCTTCAGTTCCCTCCAAACTGAGCATACTTGAAAAGGCCTTTTCATCCAGCCCATGTAGCCAGGTTACACTTGCCTGGTGCAGAGGGCTTTGAGTGTTCACCTCACCCTTGGAACACAGCTTGGCCTTGCTGCACAGGCAGACAGTACTATATGTGAAAAATTACATTTCTGACTTACACCTTTTCACTTATCCACATTGAATTTCACTTGTCCTTTTTTAATCAGTCTCATAATACCATGACATCCCTCTGCAACTCTACATAGTCAGTCACAGTCTGTACTCTGCTTCAGAATCATTAGTGACATTCATCAACTTATTTTTCATTCCTTTCCAATTCAGTTTTGAATGATTTGAAAACAAACATACAGAATGCAAAGACTGGGGTACTCTACAAGTCACCTCCCTCCCATGAAATGCAGCTACTACCTGTCCTGGCATAGGTAAATCCTCTTTGCATACTTTGTTCCTGACCATTAGTGTTCTGCTGACAATGGCATCATCAGAGTATTAGATGTGCTGAATCAATTTACGTAGTACCAGCCATCATCCAGTAATATAATCCTTTTGTACCATTTACTATTCATTTTTGCTGATAATTTAAATGATCAGGAAGAAAATGTTCTAAAAGAATACCTTGGATGTTATTTGGAAATTTTGGACAGCAGTCACACAATTCAGCTATAAAAAAAAATGGTAATATAGATTCTATCATTTGAGATCAAATTAAGGAAGCTCAGAAAAGGATACCTATTCTATGGACAACATGCCCATTACAAGGTGAAGAAACAGCCTCCTTTATAAAAACTAAGAATTTCCATTATTTCCAATTGACAAGAGCTACTTGTATTGGATATGTTGCGTTAAATAAAATTTAAAATTGAAATTGAGAATGAATAACCTTTTTTCCCCCTGACCTTTTAGGAAGTAAACAAATTATTTGACCATGTATTGTTCTCATTATATATTACCAAGAGAAAATAATATTTTTGTGCATAATTCAACCAGGAGAGATGATATCAAGACCTCAAAAATTCATAATCTCTATAAATGCCAAATGATACAATATTGGTAAGATGAGGAGATTTAATAGGGTGGTGTTTAATGCTTTCAAATGGCAACAAGCAAAAGGGTGCTGGCCAAATACTTCACAGCATCTATTTTTACTTTTTTGATACGTTGTTTTAAAAATTATAAGCAAATAATAAATGTTTTAACAAATGTGCAAACCCACAATTTGATTGTGGAAGTATGGTCAGATATGACGTTCTTTATCAGTATTTACTTTTCAAAGTTCCCAAAAACAGATCCACCACTAGTAATTCTGATTCACCCAAGCACCTCTGTTTTGAAGGAAACAAGTTGTGAAAGCAAGGGCACAGCTTATTTAGCACAAACTATTGGGTCTGCCTTTAGCTCAGTATTGATAACATCAATATCACTATTTGGAATTCCAAAGATTTGTAGATTCCTTAGTGTTTTGGTTTAGGAATGGTTCTCCCCACTTTAGTGCTCCCACTGAGGCTCTCCAAACCAGGCTGCCATTCACTCGCTCCCCCTTCCCCTCCTCCCTGTGGAGGGCTGAAGAGGAGAACTGGGGGCACAAAAGGCAAAGATCACAGGTTGGCAGAAGAGCAATTTACTGGGAACAGCAATGAGATAAGAAAACAACCAGTGACAGGAGCAGTATTAAGAACAAGAGATTCCCTTTCCCCACACCAAGAAAATTACTTGAGGTATTCTAGAATAATCTCCATGTCCTAGATTGTGCCCCCTCCTGACTACTGCAAAAATTAACCCTGTCTTGGCTGGAACCAGCACACTTAGTCACCTACATGATTCATACAGGACTCTGGAAAAATCAGGAGATCCTTTCCTGGACGAGCTCAAGACCAAAAAAATGCCATATGTAACAGACAGTGTCTTACTTTTTGAGTGTTTATGGAACTCAGCTAAAACAAAATAGTTCTGTTATCTGTCCTAAAGATGATGTTGTTTATTACTATTACTGTTACCATTATTATTGTTGTTGTTGTTGTTGTTATATCAGAGTTTTTCAGACACATACAACAAGAAACAGAAAGTTACATAGCATCAGTGAGTACAGTAGATTATTAGTACCAAAATTACCTGAGAAAATCTCTCAGGTTACCACCACTTCTTAAAATCTATCATATCTGCTGACAAAATCAATTTGACAGGTATTGTAAAAGATGTCAGTCAATCCTGAGAGATTCTTATCCTTAGCTACCCCTTTCTAGGAAATCATTTGAACTCTTCTCAGAAGAGGCATATTTTCAATAGGTAGACACTCTGTGGTTTCCATCTGTATTCTTTTTACTAGATATTTTTTTATCTTCCGCAAGAGTTCCTTGAATTCACAAACATGGGCCTGTGTGAAGTAATTCTTCAAGTGTGTTCACCATTAAACTGATGTATTTTATCTTCCTCTCTGGCTACATCAGGTTTTTTTGATATATTCCAAATTTTTAGAGGTAGGTGCAAGTAGGAATAAACATGAGGGGAGATAGGGCATTCAGTCCCTCACTGCATTTTAAAGGAAACTTCGCTTAGCAGCATTTACTGCAGTCATTGATGAATCAATAGAGTAAAAACTTGGTGGTCTTTTAATGTTACACAATGGCTTCAAGATCACAGACATGAATTATTAGAAGGTTTGTGCAAGCAAGATCATTGTTAGGCTAAGTAGCAGTTAGGCCATGTACAGGCCGCAGCAGTTCGCTTCCCTGGGAACACTTCGTGAGAAAATATCAAGAAGATGCAGCTGTGTGAAGAATGTTTGGGAGGAAACTTATGATTAACAGAGAATGAGGGAGAAAACCTTGTAGATGTGGGAATGGAATGTGAAAGAAATGTAAGCTGTAACTGCTGCAATTAACGAGTAGATTAGTGATTAATAAATATAAGCACTGTAACAGTATATAAAGAGCACACGCGTTAAAATAAACAAAGCTTGCTTATATCTCACATTGAGACTGCTGTGAGTTGCTGTGGCTAGCACAGGTCTTTCTCGTGAGAACATTTTGCTACATTTCATAAACAAAGGTAAAGTTTGGATGTTTTGCAAACAGCGTCTCCGGATTAGGTCAGTTCGGGCTTGGCCAATTGGGCCTAGGGGGAGGTTTCTGGCTGACCAATCTGGGTGACCTCTGAAAACTCTATATATATGGAAATTAAAATAATAAAGACCCCTTTTCTCCTTCCTTGTCTGAGAACCTGGGTCATTCCTCAGCTAGCGGCTCAACAGTGACAAGTTTCCTCTCACCTTATCTCATTTTAACACTATTTCTCCACCATACTCTGTCTTCCATAATGTTCACATGTGCACCATAACCTGACCTTCTTTGTAACATTCTAAAGGTCTGTGTTTCTTTTAAGAAATTTTGCCATCTAAAGTAACAAATTCCCACATCTTTTGTCTTCCCCAAACCACAAATCTATGTAGAAATGGCTTCTCTGAGCATTTCAGATGTCATTGCATAGAAATTTCTTACATTCTTGCCTGTCTTTACTGACCTATTTAAGGACTGGGCAATTTCAGTTCACATAATGTACCACCTTGCATGAATGTGTGCCCTTCATTGTGGATTCTCACTCACTGCACAAGACTTTGCAGCCTAATTGTTGAACTCTGGTCTCTGATCTTCAGACTGTTGTTATTAGTCACTGGAGTAGGAAATCAAAACCAGTTCCAGCCATCAGCCAGGAACTTCAGATGCTCTTCCTGCTGCAGTATTTGAACAACCATGCTTCCTCACAGATGCTGTATTTCTGGCTTCATATCCCAGTGTAAAATGCCTAACAGCAAGTATTTCTGCACTAGGAAGGATGGAAACAGCAACATCCTCAGCCAGCTTTAACCGTCAGGATTATCTCTTGAGAAAAGGTTTGTGCTTAAGCTGTGGAGGAAGCTGAACACAAGACTTGTAATTTCTGGGTGAGTGCTCTGACTAGAGTTGTACTGCCAACAACCAGCACACCAAGCTGGCTTTGAGAAACTGAAGTAGCTACACATACATTTTAAAACTGATGAGGGCGGCACCTAAGATTTTTTTTACCTAACTCCATGTGCCAACAAGACAGATTTCCTTAGGTAATTGATGTGCCTCTCCACTTGTGTTTGAATCCTTACTAACTTATGAGGGAGCTGGGAGGTTACTTGCACAGGCCACAGCAGGCTTGGTAATGCTCAGACAAGTGTTGAAAAAACGCAATGACAAAGGCAATGGTCACAAAAGGAAGCACAGGAAATTCCATTTAAACACAAGAAAAAGCTCTTTTGCTTGAGGATGCTTAAATACCACTTGAGGACTCTCCATCCATGGAGATATTCAAAACCTAACTGGACAAGATCCAGAGCAGCCCTTTCTAGTGAATTCTATTTTGTGCAGGGGATTTAGACCAGGCAATCTCCAGAAGTCCCTTCCAACTTCGATTATTCTGTGTTTCTGGGAACACTGAGAATTTGAAGGCCAAACAGAAAGGCAAACTCTGACCTTAGACTGAGCTTTTTACTCTCAAAACTCAGATAAATCCTATTTTTAGTACCTAAATCCTCACTGAGATCAAAGCAAAGAAAACCAGCTGTGAGAACTTCCTTTACACTTGCATGTATTTTCTTTCATGCATTAACATGGTTAAACTTAAAAAGAAATGTGTGAGGTGTGGGGGTGGATGGGTGTGTGGGTAAATGGGGGGGTGTGTGTATGTGTTAAAAAAGAAACAACAAAAAGAGGGAGGGAGCTGCCTTTTAAGAAAGAATTAAACTCAAGGGCTGGAAAGCTCAGAGCAGTCGAAGTCAGAAAGGAAACTTTCAAATTTACACTTCACACATATTTTAAAGCATGAAATAATTGGAGATGGAAGGGCTAAAGACAAAAAAAAAAAGTTAAATATCTTTCCACAGTTACTTTCATTGTGCTTGGCTACAGTAAAATGAAGGACTACTTAGCCAGTCAGCCAAAATGGTAAAGAAGCAATTACTGGTGTTGTGGAGGGGGTATGCACAGAGTTATGATGAAGAAAATTTCCATATTTCATTCACATAGCTTTGAATGGAAATAAGTTCTAGAGTTTGAATTACTTTTTTTCTTTCCTTGGAATTTGCTTAAACTACAGAGTACTTAATACATATCTTTGCTTTCTTGCTCAATTTCACAGTTTATCTAATGCTTCAAATACGTTTAATAAACCTTGTCATTGGCAATCAATCACTACTGGAAGTGAATGCAAAAGAGGACTGGGATTAAATGGATAGCTACACACTGGAATTCTCTGTTTGCAGCAAAGTCATTACATTTACAAAATGCATTCATTACAAGCCATTAAGGGAAAAAAATTCTGATCAATAGCTGTGCTTCCACCATTTTTTTATTCTGAATGGTTGTTCAAATACAGTGTTATTTTATTCTGAAGTTTTGGGAAATTGGAGAGTTACATTTAGACAGAGTCAAAAATAAGTAATTATTTGTTTTATGTAGTATAAAAAAGAGTTATGTAGAATTTTACTGAAATTCCCTGGTCATCTTTTCTCAGTCCTTGGATAGTATATTAATATATGTCAACAAAACATTCCTCTACATAATGAAAACTGTTCAAAAATGTTGTTCTTTATGAAACCTCAGGTAAAGGAAATGTCCCTCTTCTGGTTTTGGTTCAATCTTTTTACTTTATTGTTATTTCTTATATTCCTTGATATCCTCCAAATAGTCAGTTTCTTTCTGGTCTTTCTGTTTGATTTCATAGAGATGTACATTTATTTAAAAATATCTCATGTAGTTCAGAAGGATTGAAGAAAATCAAACTACAGGTATTGGTGAGATCAATCTTTGTAAGAATGTCTTCTGATAGAATGGAATGACCTTGATATAGAAGGGAAATCTTAGATGAGTAGTGGGACATTTCAAGAACTGAAAAATAATCTGAGAACTCTCTTACACTGACTTGTTATACGGAAAGGTTGTGGAATGAATCAGTTAAAGAAATAGTAAATAACTGCCAGGGCATGTAAAGGTCATTTGAGAATTTTAAACATGAAATTCCTCACTTGAAAACTGTGGTAACCCAACATTTCAATCAGTCAGGAGAACAGAAGATGTCAGTCATGTCACTAGTTTTTAAAAACTACTAATCTCAGGGGTTATCTGCAGAACTACAATACTCAAGGTCTGACTTTCATGGGTAGCAATCTAATTGAAATTATTGTAAAATAGAACAAGTATAAATTTGATTAAATTAAAAAATGAAGGAACAATCAATATGGTGTTTGAGAAAGGAGTTTGCATAGCAAATGTAGCAATCATGAGGTTGAAAAAGTGATTTTCATGCATTTGGATTTGTAAAGTGCTTCTTTGGGAAACATACTTTACTAAGGACTTTTGAAGAAGTTAACCTGTCGTGGAATGGGAGCAAAGATAATCCACAGGCAAACAACTGGATGGGAGATACAAAGAAATTATCATTTTCCACAAATAATAAAGATAATAGGGTTTCACTGGATCTACAGGTGTCCAGATCCTGCTGTACAAGCTGTTCACAAATGACAACATAAAAGTGTATACTGAAGCAGGAAAGTTTGCAAAGATAAAAAGTTGTGCAGCAAAGTCACAACTAAAGCAGATGGCAAGGAGTTGAAGAAAGTTTTAACCAATGCTAAGCAGCCAGACAGTAAAAAATCTCATACAATGTATGCTTACCAAATTCAAACACAGGCACTTGAAAGAAAAATATGAAACAGAGAGCTCTTAGTTGTAGCTACTCATGAAAGGGATTTGGGAGTTACTTGAATAGGCAGCACCATGCCCTGTGGCAAGAAAAGACAAACTGAACATTACAATTATTTCTTTATGAAAAGAATAGAGAACAAACCAGGAAAACATCATGATTCTGCTGTACCAACCTTGAATCTCAAATACATGCGCTGCTGGTTATTGATCTCCAAGACCAATGTAGTAGCACTAGATAAGACACAGGTAAGTTAAACAGTAGGGATCAGAAAGAATAAATAGGTTCTATTCAAGGGAAACCAAATAGCACATTTCTTAATGGCAAAGAGATGATTAAAGGTGGAGAGAACATAAAATCAGTAGTATAGCTATAGTGATTCATTGTTTCTAAGAAGCACCAAAGCTGTATAGTACTTTGAAACAAGCAAAAGGAAACACTTTCTTTTACATGTTACTTAGTTGTACAGAACACTGAAAGAGATGGACCTTTGATCTGACCAGTGTGGCAGTTCTTACAGTCTTGTGACTGACACTTTTTCTCTGACTGTGTTCAGTGTCATGTTGAGGCAACATCAGTTGAGCAATATGAGAAGCTCAGTATAAAAATAACATCCTTTTCAAAGTATTCTTTCCATTTGTATCTACCACCCCTCTCTACTGTGACAGGCATTGCCAATAGCTAAAAATATGCAAGCACATAAATAACATCAGCGCCAATCGTGTGGCAGTGATCTGCTCGTACCATACTTGTCCACATCATTTCTGTTACCAGTTTTACCAGTTCATAATTGGCAACTGCTTTTCCCAAGTACTGTTCTGGTAAAAGTATGGCCTTGTCACATACACTGAAAGCTAACAAAATCAGGCTTTGTTACTTTAAATCTAGAACTATGAACTCTTCAAAGACACCTCACTAAGTACACCCTACCATGAGGCCATTCCTAACAGAAAGAGGAATCAATGAAATGATCTTCTGATCATTACTGTGGAATTACAAAAGGAGAAAGACAGTTTTGAAATGAGTGGTTCCAACATAAACAAATTCAAACAAGTCTCTTTATACCTTTGCACTAGATTAGTAGCCAGGAGGAGCAAATTTTGCAATGTAGATATATCAGTCAGTGCAAAGATTATATTTACTGCATTCTTTTAAATGTCTGTCTTTGCTTTAGAAGTTACTAATTTATTTTCACAACACAACTACCTATAGGGTAAATCTACAACAACTGTGATTATCCAAGAAATCTTATGTATTTGTGATAAGGTAGCATGTATTATAACACAGAAGAGTGGCAGCATATGTAGGAAATCAATTCATTGCACTCCTTCAGTTCCAGTGACTGCTGAACAGTGGCTACAGAAAGACACAAAAGATGAAAATGGTTTTCCTCTCCTCAAAGAACTGCTGTTAAGAAAGCTAAGCCACCATTAGGTGGTGCCTAGGAATTTATATAGAAAGAGAAGAACTTCCTACCTTGTGCATTCATTTTTGCAAAAGAATCATGAGCCTGTCTATTCTTATGGGTATGTTTATCTGAAGAAATTGTCAACAACAGCCTACAAATTTCTTTAAGGAGAATGCATTTTGCAGGAATAAATCAACAGCAAAATCAGACACTAGATTGAAAAAGCATAAAATGAGTCTATTTTTAATGTATGCTAAAATATGTCTTTTGCTATTTAGGATTAATAAATTTAACTGCCTTTTCCCATGTAACCTCATGACTTTCTAGGGGGTTATTTTCAGTACAGTGTTTTGGAGGGGAAAAAAATCCCTCAAGATCCCTAAGTTCTTCTGCTATGAAAGATCTGAACTGAGATAGCTGGAGGCAAGAAACAGCACAGTTCCCAGTTCTGATACCATTCAGTGTACTACTATTAGAAAAGTGCCATTTAATTGTCATTCCAAAATCATCTCCTCTTTAAATGGCTGAAGACTTGTTTTTCTAACAAGTTTTTATTTAATTTTGTGAAATGCATGGATTTGAGTTTCAACTACTATAAAATTGCATAATATGTCCTGTGTTTAAAACGCAATTGACTAATAAAAATTGTATCTCCTATTAAACTCATATTTCTGATTTTCTACCATATAGTTACTTTTCTTGTGTCCATGCCTTCATCATAGTTTGTGGCTACAGTGGATTCTCTATACAGTAATTTTGCAGTTTTATCAGGGATATTTTTTCCCCTTGTCATTCCTCATGCCTACAAAGATGCTACACTGAACTAAATGACAAGGTTGTGTGCTGGAATCCCTAAAAAGTCACTTCCTGGGAAAACTGAGAACAATATTTGCTATGTGAAGAAGAGCACTACACATGGGACAAACCAGAGGCTGATGCATACTGATTGATAGGGGAAGATTTCCAAGGCAAATATAAGACAGGAAAGAGAAGGATAGGAAAAAACTTCTGAAAATGTATTTGGCTTGTGGGGAAACCAAGTTGTGCAGGACCTTGCAAGCACAGAGGTTAGTCTTATAGCAGGGAACATGGTATAGCAGAGATTTCAAACTAGTGATAGCTATGAGCAGGATGGCAGACGAGAACATAAACTAAACACAACTCATTTGGCTGTGCTGAAAGGAATTGGGAGGACCACAGCAGAGATATAAAGAAGGCAGCTGTATGAGTAAAGGAAGGAGATGAGCTTGATTGGATCCATGGTTTCCTCGGTGAGAAGGTCAGGGAAGGGATTTAGTGCTGGTCCATGTGATACATAATAGGTAACAGGAAAGTATAAATCATAATCCCAATGATTTGGGATTATGAGAAGTGGGAAGCACAGAGGAAAGCAGGAAGGGATCAAGGTTTCAGCTTTACTGACTGGAATTAGTCTTGTTTTCCTTTATCTCTAGTTGCCCTAGAATACTGGAAATACATGGCTGCAAAGCACTGTAAGATCTTTAGGTGATCAAGGCTCTGGGGTGGCTGTCCAGGGGACCTCAACAAATGCCAGTTGGCAATTATTTTGTCCCCATACATTAAACTGAATGGCTATATTATACCACATATTTGAAATAGTAGAGAATGTCTTGACATCCATGAACCTCAAACACCTATCTACCAGAGAGTAGATGTTTACAAGATTTTTTGTGCAGAAGATTTCAGAAAATTTAAAGAATTCTCACCATACTCTTTTAGTCAATATTAAACACAAATAAATACATAGAATTGAGATATATTCTTATAGATTATATATTCTCTCATTATTATTTTCTCAGATTATGTCACTAAAGAGAGCCATAAACATCACAAATAAATCCCACATGTTAATTAGTTTAGACAATTGTTAGTATTTAACATCTATTATTCTAATAATATAATATAATAACTAATTTCTATACGGTGACAAGATGAAGTGGTGACTAATGAAATGGTGTGCACTTACACTGTCTTTGGTAGCAATGTCCAAGTGTGTTCCTGGTTGTATTTATTTAGGACTATTTATTTGCCCTGTGTATTTAGTCCCATTGTCCTGCACCAGCCAGTGCACAGCAGAGCCGTGTCACTGCAGTCACCCCACACTTCAACACACAGAGGCGTGAAAGCTGCCAGACCCCCTTTGCACCTCATTGCTCCAGATCTTACTGGCACACACGCCACTCCCAACCTTCTTCCTCCTGCACATCTGCTGATAATCCCCACATGCCTCTAATGCCTTTGTCCATTGATCACAGAAGTGTCTGACTTGAGAGCTCTGCTTCGAGGCCACCCATGCTCTCTGCGAGAGACCCTTATAGTAGATTCGGACATTGGACTATTAAGTTTGACTTCAGCATCCATGTTGCCCTGCAGCAGAGCATTCCATCACTTTCTTCAATGAGCTGTGGGAAAAGACCAATTTTTCTTGTTTTGATCATCCCACCTACTGGCTGGATTTCTTGCTCCTCAGTTCTCATATTGGAGAGGACATTAAACGACTGACCCTTGCTGACTTGCTTAATGCCTTTCAAGATGTTGCAGATGTCTGCCAAATCCTATCTCCGGTGTGAGCCAGAAGGGTGGTAACATGTATGGAAAAAAAGGAGACTAAGCTGGGAATGCAGAGTCAGAGGAATTTCAATGCTGCTATTGAGGCAAACCCATTCCATAACAATTTAGGTTGTTTTTTCTTGGTAACAATAAGAGCAAAACCTTCAGTTTTGCATTTGGTCTACTTAGCTTTACTTTTAGCTAGAGAAGGGATGCAAAGTGAGGACAATGCACATTTCCCTCCCTAAATGCTTGGCCTCTGTTACTGCAGAGCTCATGCACAGAGCCTGGTGTCAGGTTCTCACCTCTGCTTTCTTGGCTTCATATGCAAAATGGAAGATACTGGAACCAACTCAGATAATTAGTAAAGTAATCTCTTGAGTAGTTGGATGTGCTCCCAATCTGTTTATGTTACTTAACTGCAGCTTGAACCACAATCATTCCTGTTCTGTGCAAGTCTTAAATTATTTGCATTCTCTAAGGCCATCGTTGTCACAAACACTGAAGTGACTCATCTCTTTTAAAATTGAAAAAAACCATTATATTTGAGTTGCTGTCAGTACAATGGCTGATTCTAAATTATAATTGCTTCCTTCAAAAAACTCATCTTCCTCCTTTGTCTTCAGGACATTTTTTTCAGGTTTCTAACATTTTTACATTTATTACACTTTATTACCAACAGAAGTATTTTCACTTTCACTAGCTTTTGTTCAAGAACCTGATTCTAAATTTACACAAGTCTAGTGCAGTCATCCCAGATGACTGCTCTAATTGAAGTACTAACCTGCTGAGACTCTGTGTGCATGTATGGATGAGCATCCACCTACCTGTGTCTATGTGCTGCTGTCTTGTTCTGGCTCTGACAATGTCCCTTCTCCATCCCCTTTGGCCTTTCTCCCTCTTCACTCTAAATCCACCTACGTAGTTCTTATTTACCCAAACTGGAAACACCTTTAACAGCTCCCACACTCACCTCAGGATGTGCCTAAGGTAATGAGGAATTCATTTTAATGAGAGTATTGCAGCAGTAAGTAATTTTTAGGTGATTAGGTCGACATATAATAGAAAAATTGTAGTAGTTTTTACCCTTTTGGGTTTCTGATGGACTTTCAAAGTTGCCTGGAAACAAGGTTATGACATGGATTTCACAATTCCTGCCTCGCTATCCATCACTTTCTCAAAAGACCAACAAATGTACAGGTCTAAGAAAAGCTTGTTGTAGTCTGAGTTATGGATAAAGTATGGAAACCTTACTAAAAAAATATACATGGGAGCAAAAGCTAGGAAGTCTGTCATAGAAAAAGGAAAAAAAGTACTCAATAACTCTTACTAAAAACTTTACAAACACAGTCAGTAGGCAAAATAATAAGTGTAAAAATAGAAACATGTACTGCATAGGAACAGCTAGCACAATTCAGATGTCTTGGAGTTCCCCTCTCAGAAGGAGGGGAATTTTCACTGCTGGATGAATAAATGACACAGACGTTGTCTGCATCAGCAGTGCTTTGAAATTCTTCAGTCTTTTGATAATGAGGCCTACATATTTAGATAAATAGTAGCATTTCCAGAGAGGTATACAAGAATTCAAAACAAATACAGACTTTGCATGACTGTGCAGTTGCACAGAACTCTTAAAAGCAAGCTCTGCTTGGAACCCAAGGGTCTTTTCAGTACTGTGAAAATTAAGACAATAGGGGTTGAAGGAAAAGAGATGACATTTCTGTTGAGGGGATTCATATGCATGTTATGTAGGAGGAAGAGTCACAGAATCTTAACTGCTGACCTTCACAGGCTCATATTTGTGGTTAAGGTACAAGTACAGGGCTCCTGCTTCTCAGGGATCTGTAGCAGGATATGAAAGCTGACTGGCAGCATCTGAGACACGATTCAGAGGGTATGGCTGCAAAAGAGTGCAAGCTGCAGGAATCTGAGATGTTAAAGTGCAACAAATGGATCTGCAAAAAAATAAAGCTCTTCAGAGCAGTCCTTTCTGACCCTTTTCAATTTCTTAAAATTTGTTAACAATGAGGACACCAGAATTATAGAATGCAGCATTAAAGCTACTTTTATTCCTGATGTTATGCTCTTCCACACTGTGCTAGTTTAAAATTTACCTGAAAGGCATATTATAGGATCTTACAGACACAGAGCAGTATTAGAAGTTTGTGTTGGATTGCTTGTTTACTCTGCAGCCCTGCTTCTTTCAGAGCTGCCTTACTATTTATTCCCACTGATGTGACCCTGTATGTGGCAGTATCTGAAGGGTCACATTTAGGAGGTATAGGCCAGAGCACAACCAGGCCACACGCTGGCTGCCTGAGCTGCTCATCCATCAGGTCTTGAACAAACACCATTTACAGCTCAGAATTTTAAGCGAAAACGTCATTGCTTGCCTTAAAAATGCAGTGATTACTGGGAATCGCTTATGAGCTCACAGATATTTGTAAAGCTGGAATAAGCCAGAAGCAGCTGCCAGTAACCTTCCGGCTGTCCCTTCTACATCAGCACCTTCAGTAAGTGAACCTGTCTCTTTCTGACCCCTATGTCCTCATCCATTTCTTGTCATTCTTCCAGGCTGTCTAAGTCATATACAGTTTTTATGCAGAGATTTTACATTGATTTTCTAAATATTACAAGAAATCCTAGATAGTATCAATTCTACTCTTGATTTCTCACAATCATCTAGGATCATCTCCGCTGATCAATAACTCCTTTTGAGCTATGCCAGTCACCTTAAATCTGACCCAAGCAATGTGAGCTTTCTTCACAGAACACAATGTTGACTTGCCAGAAAAATACTTGACAACTATCCATATATATCTGCACCATTACCCTTATGAGCAACTTTGTAATTTAACAAAAAATTAAACATTTTTTCCCCTAAAGCCACATCAGCTGCTACTGCTATATGCCCATCATGTAATTCCTTACTGCCTTCTGTGTCAGCACTTCTTGTCTGTGACTGATGTCAGATAAATCAGTCTACTGTTATCTGGGCTCTCACTTGTCCAATTTGAATACTTATAGTCAGTCTCCATGTCTTGCAGAATTCCTGCAATAACTTAAACTTTATTAAAAACTAATAAGGTTTCATGCTTCCTAAGATCACACAAGCAAACCCCTTTAGGACTCTCAAATTCAAGTTATTTAGAATCTGCATACTTAAAAATGTTTCTAAGAAAAGTTGTTTAATATCCTTCTCAGTAATGACCAGGAAAGCACTTTGTCATCACCATATGATACAAATACTTCACACATCCTTTCAAGTGTAGAACAAATTTATTTATTAAACAATTCTCCTTTTTTTTGTATCAATACCAACATTTTAAAAAATCTTGATATAATAGGCATATAAGAGTGTTAAGATTTAGGAAATTTGAGCTGTTCCTATAACTAGCAACCATGCATATTTCTTGACATTCTTATTAGTTTTTCCTGTGCTTCATAACTTGTAATGATTGCTAGGTTTGCTTTCTCTCGACTGTATGTATTTATTTCAAGCTGCTGTGTTTGCTTCCCCACTAAACTAGAAAGGTATTTTTTCTGAATCTCCCCTCTTTCTTGATCACAATATTCTGACTTCTTTATACATGTCTTCTTCTTTATCAGCTCTCCCTACTATGATAATTTTTCTACATAATTTTTTTTTTTCACTCAGTCATTCATTTTCCACAACTTTTGGGACACAAGTCAGCATATGTGCCTTGGGAACACAAAGACATAGCCAGTGTCCATAGGTGTGTGTAGTATGGATTGTAACTTTGTTTGCACATACTGAATATAGTCATATCTATATACTCAGGCAAGCACAGACTTTCATTCTAGAAATAATTTTCACCAAAATAAAGTCTGAAGTTGTTAGTTTCCCTAGTATTTTTTTTTTTTTTTGGTCAGAAAATAGTTAGCTAGTAGTTTAGGAACTCTTATAATGCTTTAGAACATAGGACCAAAGTTAAATATGGGACCTGAAGTTCTTCATAATGGCAATGCAATTTTCTTTCCCAGAATTATTATGAGACACAGAAAGAAAAAGTTATCATGTGCTTTAGTCTTGACTGCTGTGCAAGAAAGTAGCTCTCAATGGTAAACCCAGTTTAGGCTTATTCTTATTACATGCATCCATGTGTAGTTACTTTCCTGTGAATATGAAAGTTTAAAACTATATTCAATACTCCATTTCATAATTTATTACTCAATTCCCAGTGGGTCAAAGCCTCTGTCAAGGCAAGGTTCTTTATTATTTACAGGAACTAAAGGGGCCTAAAGCTTTTAATTCAGTTAATAACAGCCTCTCGTGATGCCTTAAGATATTTCCTTCTGGACACAAACTATCAAACCGCTAGAAATGGAGAGAAGGAATTGAGGTGTGACCTGACAGTCTTGCTTTCTAACTCATTACTCCAAGAAAAATAAATGGAATGTTTCTTTCTTTCACAACTGCTCTCCAGCATGGGAAGTTGCTCTCAAGGCCCAACCTTTTTTTCTGGAATGACTGGGGTAGAAATGTTTGAAAAAATAAAACTCCTTGCCAAATATAATGAGAACTGGATTAAAACCTGACAAGTGGACACTACTGTTGGACTGTGCATTGATCAGACTGATGTCAAAGTAACACAAGGCCCATTAAAAGAAGCTGAGCCCAAAATTTTCATAAAGCAAACTATGCAAACTGAAATCTGATTAAGTTATTGTTTTCAATTCACAAAAAGAAAAAAAATAGAAAGAATCAAAACTGCAGCGAGCAGTGTGGTCTCTGCTTAATCTGATGGCCACAAGAGGGTACAATTTGTAAATTGTACGTGAATATAACAGTCCTACAGAGTTTTCTCTAAGTGACATCAATCTTTTCTGAAGTTCCAAAAATCCATCTCCAGACTGGCCTGAGGGAAATTTTGGCACAGCACCTGCTCAGGAACATCCCCTTGAGAGCTGCCCAGGGCACCAATTGAAGGCAACGAGCACCTTTCTGTGCACATGCTGTGCAGTGGATCCCCTTCAGACAGACCCACAATCCACAGTTCTCAGACATCGGAATCTCTTCAAACCTGTCGCTGCTTTCGCCAAGGACACCATGCTCAGAACAACAAGCACAACATACTTTCAGCTACATCTCAGAGGCACCCAAACAACACTCTCGAATGCTCTTGCATTCTTAACCAGCCCTTGCACATCAGAGCAAAGGCCAAATGGCTTTGTGTGGGCACATCAGGAACCACAGAATATTCCGAATTGGAAGGCAGCCTTCAGAATCATCCAATCCAACTCCTGGCCCTGCACAGGACACCCCGAGAGTCACACCATGTGCCTGAGAGTGTTGTCCAAACACCTCTTGGACTCTGTCAGGCTGCTGCTGTGACCCTGGGGAGCCTGTTCAGGAAACTGGGTGTCAATCTTGGAACCAAACACTGTCTTTCTCACAGGGCAAACAAAGCAGAAGATGGACAAAGGAAAACAGGGCTTGACTAGAGGCTTGCTTGTGACACATAATTAATTCTGAGGTGAAAGCTGCAAATCTGGGGTTTTGGCTCAAACCACCCTCTGTATAACTCCCTTTGATAAACATTTATCAGTACTTGCTGGAAATCACAAAATAAGAGAGCATATATTGCAGTGAGCTCCCATGTACACTGTGTATCTAGAATGTACTGTGAAATGGACTCTCTTCTGCAGTGGTGCTGGTGGGGTCCCAAAAGCACCGGTGTTTTCACGTATTTTAGGTGTTTCCACGTATTTTAGGTGTTTTCACGTATTTTAGGGAAATCTGTCAAACATATGCTCAGATGTTGGCAGCAGTGGCAGAAGCCTTGACAGCTTCTGTGTGTTATTGCAATTGTTTGATCCCATCGATGACTGCGGAGATCCAACAGACATTCAACCAACAGCTGTTTAACTTTGGGATCAAGGTGCGACAGGAGGAAAAAAAGAAACAAAAAGCCCCCACAAAGCCGATGGCCGCCGGCGCCCGCCCCAGGCCGCTCTAACCGCACCGCCACGGCCTCCCGCGCGGGCCGCTGGCCCTTTAAATGCCGGCGGGTGGCCCGTGCCGCCGCTGGCTGGGAGACCCCGCGCCTCCAGTGAGAGGTGAAACCAAGATGGCGGCCGCGCAGTGACTGAGGCGGAGCCGGGGCCGGAGGGAGCTGGGCCTCACCAGCCGCTGCCGCTCGCCCCCTCCCTCCGCAGGGCATAGTGTTTCTCTGCCGGCCGGCCGGGCCGCCGAGCGCCTGGAAGCGCAGCCACGTCGCAGGGCGCGCTGGGGAGTCGAGACTGAGCCGCCGCAGCACCGGGAGGAGGAGGAGGAGGAGGAGGAGGAAGAAGAACATGGCGGCGGAGTCAGGCTGGGAGTGAAGCCGCCGCCTGCGACCGGAGCCCATGGGGAAGAAGAGGCGCTGAGCTCGGCTGGCCATTCACCCCGTGCCGGGACGGGCAGTGTCCGCAGGCCCCGGGCAGCCCCGGCGGGAAGGAGGGCGGCTCCTTGGAGCCCCGCGCTGACGGACGGCGAGCGAGGGGCTTCGGGCCTGGGCAGCTGCTGCACAATAGAGCCGGGCTACAGGCCGGGGCGAGCGGCCCCTCTCCCGCCCGCCTCCCTTCCTCTGATTCCCTCCGGCCTCACCAGCCTCTCCCCTGCTTTCCTCGGCAAGGCTCCGGCTTCCAGGGACGGCTGCTCCTGTCACGCTGGGCCGGCTGCTGTCCGCCGCTGCTTCTCCTACCGCGGATCCCCTTCTCCTCCGGGATCCCTTCTTCACAGGCTCTCCTACCTGCCCTTCGCCCTGCAAAGAGCCTCTCTTCTCTCTGCGGCTCTCCCCGCCTAGGCTTACTCGCCTTTTGTGCAGCGTCTGACTGTACCTGAAGGAGCAGCTCCCCTTTTCACATCTTCACGTCTTGTTTCCCCCTCTTCCCCAATCCTCTGTCACCGTCGACGATGAGGATCCCGTTGGGGCACTGAAGAGGAGTACGAAGAGCTTGCTTGGCGTGCCCGTGTGGGGCTGCTCCCTTCTTTCCCGCTCCCCTCCCCCGAGGGGGGGCCTGGCCCCCGACCAGCCTTCTGCTCCCCCAGCGATTGCGAGCCAGAGTGGTGGCTGCGGTGTGGCAGGCGGCAGGATGACGGACACCCGGCGGAGGGTGAAGGTTTACACGCTAAATGAGGACCGCCAGTGGGATGATCGAGGCACAGGGCATGTGTCCTCTTGCTACGTGGAGAGGCTCAAGGGCATGTCCCTGCTAGTCAGGGCAGAGAGTGATGGTAAGTGTGTACGGCTGAAGGTACAGTCTTTCCTCGTCCTACCCAGAAAAGGAACTGGGTGTAGCTTTGTGTCTATTGCCTTAATGTTTTGCTGCATAATTCAGATGGTATTCCTGAAAGCAAGTAGGCATAACCAAGGTTCATTCGTGCTGGGTTAAGTGAAAGAAATAGAAGATTGCCATTAAGTGTGAGCGTAGTAGGCACTTGGTTCACACTGAATGCATAGTGTTGCATGCGAAATGCGTTCAGGTCTGTTTGTAAATCTTGGGTGAGTTTGGATATCTAGTGGTCTAGTTTCAAAACTGATCACTGGGTGTTTCTGGAAGCGATCACCTCAGGAAAATCGTTGTTCAAACCTTAGATCTTGGCTTTTAGTACATGTTTTTAAAAGGTTGTTGGATGGCTAACACCCTTCTTTTCCCCCCTGTCCTTTTCTTTGGTAGCTTTTAGAATTGTGTAAGACATTTTAACAGCTGTCAACAGTTTTTGAAGTACAGTTGTTATGGTAGTATAGACAACACAGTAGACAGAACAGCATTTTCAGAGATGCATTTTTTTTAATGGAATGGGAGTTCTCAGTCCTTCAGCAGTTCTAGGTCTTCTTGAAAACAAATTTAAAATGATGGATTATCAACTTCTTTCACGTTTTCTGGCAACACAAGTCAATAGTATAAGTTGAGTAGTCCTGTAGCTACATATTTGGGCTAGTCGTGACTGTTGGTTGAGTTCATGACTGCTGTGATCAGAGTAGATTTTAAAATGTATACTTCACAGTATCAAGCTTGTACCATTTTGCTTTTAAAGTCTGTCAGCACATGACTTACTACTTCATTAGATGTATAGCTACTGGATTTAGTGACTTTTAGATCTAGTTATAGCTTGTGACTGTCAATAGACCTTGTAATTTTAATTATTAAGCTTTTTTATTGTAGGAAGTAGGATGAAAAGCAACTTGAGAATCATTAATCCTTTTTGAGAAAGTTCTGACAAACTGTACAATATGTAATCTCTACAGCAAAGGTCATAAATTGAAGTGGAGGAATCAGTCATCTGAACAGGATTTTGATAATTGATCTTCCTATAAGCCCCCAGAGAGGTCTTGTAGTTTCTTGTTTAAATTTTAAAAAGTTAAACTGATTTTTATTTATTTCACAATGAGGGAGATGCATTTAAACTTTGAGTAACTTCATAGTACAAGAGAAAACATTCAAAATGGAAATAAATTTAGTTTAATTTCAACATGAGGAGGGAATCAAAAAGATTGTCACTAAATTTTTAGGCTAATTTTTACAGTATGTTTTGTCGTAGATACTCTCCTGGCTGCCCACATGGCTGTTGAGGTCGAGTTTAAAAACTGTCATGTCTCCTATACATTTACAATTTCCTGATTTTTTTTTTTTTTTTTTTTTTAAATTCTTTTTAGAAAAGAAAGCAAAAGAACTGCAGTTCCTAATCTGCTTGTGAAGAAATAGCTCGTTCAAACTGAAATCCATTTATTAACTTTCAGGGGGATATATGTGCTTCAGACTGATTAGAGCCTGAGTTGGACTCTTGTTGTTGCCAGTTCACTTGTTGTAAATGAACATCTGTAAGGAGGAGGATACAAACTGGTACAAAAACTAAAATAAAGTCATTGCTTTGTGTTGCATAGTTAAAGATACTTTAATCAAAGCAGAACTTTCTCAAACTTACTGATTGCACCTAATAAATGTCTGTTTGGTAGGATGCACACTCTAGATGTCTCTCAAACTGCATACATGTACTTCAAAGTGTTGAATAATATGCAGAGTTAAAGTTCTTAATATAGTAGGTAGTGTTAGTCCTGGGTAGATGTGGGCTCTATTAATAGGCTAGTTTTTCTAACTTGCTCGTGTAAACACCTCATAAAATTTGATTTATATATTGTTTACTCCCCTTGTCTATTGTTTGAGGGCTAATTTTGAAGGCAAGTAGTCATTTTTACATTAGAGTATATGATTTGGAAAAAGGTAATGCCAGACCTGTGTTTTATATACTGTGCAATGTGTGTTTCCTTGCATGCTCTTTTAACTAAATGAAGTAGTTGACTGTGATTTTTAATTTTTTTCCCCAGTTATCAAAGACATACAAGCAGTACAAATCTGACCTATACACCATTTGCCTCCATGTTTCCATTGCATTCTTGTATTGTCTTTCTTTGTCAGCTCCTCCTCTTTCCACAATGAAACTTCTTCCTTCCTGCATTTCTAAACCAGCTTTTCCTAGCCTTTGAGCTGAGATTCATCCTGTGTACACTGGCATGTTCTTACTGACTTACTCCAGGAAGCTGACAGAAAACCTCGAGATCTGCCTGAAGGTGAAGGCTCCATTTCCTGAGATGGGGAGGTCGTGGGGATGTGAGCAGTAGTTCCTTATGTGTGGGGGAAATTCCCACTCCTGTTAAAGGGCCAGTTTGGCTATGCACAGATCAACAGGAGAATTGCCAGAGGTTTGTTTGGCTGACGATGTGGGCTAGCACGTAGTTCAATTTTTGGATTTTGCAGCTGACTTGGTGTAATAGGCCGCTTTACAAGTGGTTGAGATTTTATAGCACAGTCAGGGTGTTCAGATAAGGGAAATACAATCAGTATGCCACATCTAAGGTAAGCTATCATTTGGAATTGGAGGAATAAGAACTGAATAAAAGGGGGATTTTATCTGTAGGTGTGTTTTTTTAAAATTTGTGCTGGTGTTTAACACCATCTTAGAAGAAAGTAATTGAGAGCAGATGAGTGATTTGTGTTGCTAGCTGAATGTCTAATATTCCCAGGCACTAAACTGTTAAGAGTCATTGCAGGCAATTTGGAGTAACCAATTTTAGAACATAAATACCATAAACTGCTTTCCTATCAGGTATATTATGCTTTGAAGCATGAAATTGTAATTTTTTTTACACTTTAATAGCTATTCGCTTTTTATTTATAACCCTGAGAAGTTACTCTGTGTGATTCCTTGTTGCAGTGTATTCTACTTAAATTGCAGCAGAGCGATAGTGAAGTCTTTTCTTGCCGATTATCACTTACCGTGTGAGTTTCTGTGTATAATCAGAAGCCTTTGGTTTCTTACCCATTTGTGACATGGTATTTTAGGCTGCCTGTGGCCTACCTTACTCTTAAAATGTCTTTGTGCTTCTTGGGGTTTACTTCATGGTTTCAGATCACCTTTTTTTGTTCTGAGCACAGATGACTGAAGTGACCTCTAAAGTGAATGTTTCTGTTCAAGTAATTTGTGTTAATTTGAAGGTTTAAACCTTTAATTAATATTACTAGTCCTGTATCTAAACTTTTTGACAAGCCAAAGTTATCCCCTCCATTGCAGGCCATATTTATGAACTCTCTTTATTTTTGAGATTTAGGAAATCTCATAATTTTCATTCAGAGGTTGTTGTTTGCTGGTTCTGAAGTCTGTAGGCTAATGACTTCTGCCACAGGGCAAGCACCCATCCTTGCTGTTTCTGTAGTGCAGCTATCAGTAAACCTGCACGACTAGCAGAAGGCTTAGACAAATTTGGCTTTAGTTTGTTTTACCTTGTTTAAACTTAAGTAACTAATTTTATTGGCTTGTTTTTAGGAAAGCAACACAGTATTTATCTTAGATCAAAATGGAAAAAAAGCCCCGGGGAGGATGAAGTGGGGGTTTCTTGTTTCATTTCTCCTGGTTCTCCCCTTTCCTTAATATTTGGGTTTGATCCTCCAGAAGTATCTTAGACTCTGGAATAGTCTCTTGCAGTTGTAGAACACTTTCTTGGACCTTGGTTTGAGCTATTTCCTTGAGTTTCTGTGATTAGCTTGCAGCAGAACTTAAACCTCTGTGTGTACCTTGCGAGAAACAGCTCTCGAATTGAAACTTTCATTTAAGTGTAAACATGTTTGTGCTGGCGAGGGGTAATGACCAGCACTGTTTTTTTCTGCTTTTGAGGAAGACTCCATATAACAGTTTGATGGGAGATGAGCAGTGTTCCAGATTAACTGGTCTCTTCCATACACATATTTGTAAACAAATCTGCAAATTTGCTGTTTAAGACTTTTGGATTGGGAGAGTTGATGTCTGTAAATATAATTGAAAATAGCATTGAATATCTGTATGTAATCTCTTTTGAATAAGTCTTTCCCTATACACACATTCCTTCTGCAGCACAGGGTGTTGTTTTATACTAACAAAACCCCTAGCTGTGCTGTATTGTATTACAGTGGCAGGTAACAGAATTCTGCAAATCAGTTTTCTTTTTTATGGATGATTTCAGATGTTATTTTTTGGCACCAGTGTTTTGCAGTTACCTTTACAAATTCATTCAAGGCTGTAATTTTAAAAATAACTGGATCTGTGAAATTTTGGAGCATTTGCTAAAAACATAGCTTGTATTAAAGTGAGTTTTCAGGTCTTACCTGACTTTGAATAGAGTCATTAGGTCAGCGAAGATGAAATTTTGTTCGTGTGTTTTTATAAAATAGACAGGATAGTCTTAATATTTTGCTAGGATAGCACCAACAGAAAAGTACCTACATAGAAACTAATGCTTATGACAAAAGCATCTCAGACAAATGATAATGACTTTTAATGGAAATTAAGTTTATTTGTGATGTGTTAGATTTCTGTAGCCTTTTTCTAAAGAATATATTTGTGTTTCAGATAGCTGTTACTGCTGCCTAGTTTCCAGATGCAAGTAACAGAGACTTAACATTGCCTCATACCAGGAAGGGCCTGATCCTGTAAAACTAAGTGTATGAAATAAACTCACTGAACTAACTGATAGAATAGTCACTGATTTTTGACTTGTTGAACCCTTTTTGGGGAACTTATTGCACAAATGGAACATCATATTCTCCAGAGGAATGGATTTGTGGCAGTTATTAGATTGAGAGCACAATTTACCCTTCAGTATGTTTCTATCTCTAGATCAATATTTTTCTGATTATTGTCCAAAATGGTGAGGAATAGGTTGAATTGTGGTAGTGAGAAATATTTCAAGCCTTATAAGGCTTGATTTGTCTTTCCTGCAAGCAACAGGTTTAGTAGAGAAGAAGAAATGCTCTTTTTTGATAAGTCTTGTAAAGAAGTCATTCTCTAGTGTCTGCTTCTAGCTTGGAAGATGAAGTGTCTGCATTCAGTTGTTTTCATTTTTTAAAAAATAGTATTTTGTCAATTATGTTATTCAAGTTAAGTATGGTATTCTGATGTTGGGATTTCTGTGTCTGTAGGTCTGTGTTCAGCATTTAAAATATGATGTTGAAATTTTCAATTACTTTTGATTTTTAGAAGATTCTAATTCATACTTGCTGGTGTTAAATATTTCTAGACAGTAAAGACTTTCTAGAAGTTAGCCAGTTTAATAGCACGAATAATATTCTAAAACTTCATGTAGTAGAAGCTGGGACTTTGAAAGCAAGACTGACTCTGTAGCTGATGATTGTAATGGAAAAGGAAGTGCTGGTTGTAGATGTTCATTAGGCAGACCCAAAAGTCAAAGCTCGAGACTATGGCCAAAGCATGAGCAATGTATTGGATTTGTCTGTAAACCTCATCTTAGATGTTTTCCTTCTTTGCCCTGCTTGTGATTATTTTTTTCTTTAGCTGTGCGGTTACACTTAAGCAACTAAGCTGCTTTGGTAACAGAGCTGGTGCAAGTTAGAAAACTGGAAAAAATAAAAAAAAGAATTAATAGTATATTTGGGCTTGAGGCGAGAGAGCTTTTACTTTGTGTCTTGTTTTCCCTTGAGGGATATTTATTTCAGTTTTGTTGTTGAATTTTATCTGAGTTTGTAAACAGCTTTTACTCCAAGAGCAGTTGAGACAGGGGCATAGTTTCTTCTATCATTGGTGAAGACTGCCTCTTGTAGAATTGGGAACAAGCAGCCTTCACAGGTACATTAATTTTTGAAAGCTACTTAATTGTATCTGATGATCACACACATAGTAAGCTAATGGGTATAAAAATTGTTGGTAAAGCTTCTAAATTCATGAAGTAGTAACCTTTCTTATCACACAACAGAATGTTCTGATATTTATGTGATTCTTTAATGATACACCAGTCTTAGAGCAAGTGAAGTTCTGTGATCTGATTCTTCAGTCTCTTCCCTCACATTCCCCCAACCCAACATCTTCATCAGTGTCAGACAGAGGCATCGAGTGAATCCTCAGCAGTTTTGCAGATGACACCAGGCTGAAGTGGTGTGGTTGACATGCCCGAGGGATAGGATAGCATCCAGAGGGACATGGACAAGCAAGAGAAGTGGGCCCTTGTGAACCTCATGAAGTGCAACGTGCTGCACCTGGGTCAGGGCAGCCCCTGGTATCAGTCCAGGCTAGGGGATGAACAGATGGAGAGCAGCCCATATTCTAGTAATATGTTTGCCTTAGAACTGTAGTGATGCAACAGAAGTTAACACTTTTCTTAAAGAAAGTTTGGACTTTCCTTAAAGAATGAATTTAAACAGGTAAGTGCATGGAGAAATGCCACTTAAAGGGGTGCTTGCAGCCTTGTGTTTTAATGATATGTTTGGCAGTGCAAGTTAATTTATCACTATTTCCTTGTGTAAGCTGAGTGAAGCTCTGCAGATATGTAAATTTAAGTCATGCACTGGCATTGGTGCAGCTGAATGGCAAGGTGGATGAGGGAAGTGATTGGTCCAAGAATAAAATCAGTTTTAAGGGGTTTTTTTTGCATAGATCAACCCTTCAGATCATTGAAATTAGACACAATGATGGTAACACTGAAAAGGAAGGGAAAGAAGACACAGACATGAGAATGGAATTGCTGTTCTGTGTCTTACATCAGTAAAATGCTGTGAAGTTGTTCTGAGTTTGTTGTGTGAAGTGTTTTGGTATAAGCAGTCACAACAGTTACTACTCTAAGCATTAGTTTCTAGATACACTTCCCAGGAAAATAAGTGTTTTAACTAACCTTTAAGAGCAAATACCACATGATTACAAATTTCACACAAAACAACCACAGGTAATCTCTGGAATGCAGTTATGCTTTTGATGTGCTTGACTTGCAAACTTTATCATCTCTAAGAAATTTTCTGTAGAAAAGTAATTACTCAGAATAAGAAAGGTTTAAAATTCAGTCCTCAAAGCACTCTTAATTATTCTGTACTGTGTGAACAATATCTCTGAGGGACAAATGAAATATAAGCTCAAGGATAGGGCTTAAGAGACTTATTGTTGCTCGAGTAAAGAGTGATCAGAAAATTCATGTGGCGATTAAAATTTTAGTGCATATGTAAATAAGTGGAACTTTTTTTTTCCTAGGCTCTCTTCTTTTGGAGTCCAAAATTAATCCGAACACTGCGTACCAGAAGCAACAGGTAAACATACTTTTCTTTTCCTCATGTCTAAAGGCAGGTTCTTTAACAGTATACAACCAACAGCGTAGCAATATAGTAATTTTTTTTGCCTCTATTGCAAATTGTATTTTATGTTCTTGTGCCAAAAATAGGCAAAGTACTTTGCACTGTTTTTGTGCATTATATGATCATGTGTTATTTCTCTGCGTTTTTTATGAAGTTATACAGATAAATTGTATTCTGTTCTGCACCAGAAATTGCTTTGGAAGAGACAGGCAAAACCTAGTTGTGAAAATCAGGAAGCAGCTGAGGTTCCTGAGGGTTATAGTATCTGAAACTTAGTATCATCTGGCTTCTTTTTTCTTCCTTATGTATCAGATGCTATAACTTTAAATGTATTTTTATTCAAGGGAAGACTAGAAGGTTTTAAAGTTATTTACATGTTAATCTTCCTTTGTCTTTTACTTGAAGGTGGGTATGGGTTACTACTGCTGCAAAGGATTCTGTATGCGTAAAAGCAGCTTCTCACCTGTAGTTAGCACCTTGCTTCAGTTAATTTAGCCATGCATTGTGAGCCCCTAAAGAATGCTCCTGAGATGGGTGAGAAGTGAACTGAGTAGGTTTTGTACTTTGTTTGCTGTTCTTGTTTCATGGATGCTGCGAGTTGCCCTTAGAGGTTTAAAAATGCTGAACCAGATGGTATTTTGTTGCCTGTTAGGTCAGCTCAGACTTGTTAAAATCTTGTCAGATACAGTTAATGTATTAAAACACTCTATAGTCTTTCAGCTTCAATAGTTTATTATAGGCATAGAAATATTATTTTGTTCACAGGCAGTCCCAGTAGTTGTGTCTCTGCAGCTGTTTGTAGGATTGTATTTTGAACTGAATGGGGAGGGCCAGTATGCATTAAAAATACCCTTCCTTGAAAAATTTAACCTGTATCTGTCTCTTGATATAATTCATAATGTACCATCTAAGCAGCCCATACTGAAAAACTGATAAGACCAATGTGGGTCTGGAGAATCAATTCCAGGGAGTAAGAAAGGACAAAACCAGCAAAAATGCTAAGCTGAGTAAGTCTTAGCTGTAATCCTGACTAGCTTAAGGTCATGGTTCTATGATACAGTAACTTGAGCTTTAAAACTCCTGAAGTGACCCTGAATATTTTACAGCTCTATGGCATAAAGTGCTGATCTGGTGTAAACTTGCTTTGCTGTCTTAAATCTGTTCAAAGAGCATTGAGAGGTGAGCTTTGTATCAATAGTCTTTATGCCAGATCAGACATGATATCTACTTCAAGTAGACATAAATGGCAAGATTGGTGCAAACCGCCACACATGCCTGTCAGTATGAGTACTGGTCATTGTGAAAACATGGTTAGAGAAATAAAAATACTAAACATGAATCTGTCTCATCTGAACAGCATTGTATATTCTCTGTGCTGGAGAAGAAGAGGTGCTGGTTTTAAAGCTTTCAGATGCTATGTAGACAGAAATTTGTATTTACAAGTGGATTGTTCATATTACTTAAGCAAACCAGTTTCTAATACAGATTGAATGTGGGGCTCCACCCTGAGCCCTAGAAATATCAAATGTTCCTTGGTGTGTGTATTAAATCTGCTTTGAAGCGTGTTTCATCTCATGTCAGGCCTACTTATCCTTTCCCTTAGTAAACGGCAAGTTCAGAGTTTAAACCTGATTCTTTATGAGCAAAGCTTGGAGCTTAGCAGCTGAAAGAAGAGTAGGTTCTTTTCCAGCTCTGGTCCTAGAACTCTGAATGGCTTAAACTTACTAAATCACAAGAAAATCAACTTGGTACTTTAAATCCCTTTTCAAAAACTGCTATGTTGGCAGAAATTTCAAGACACCTTGCACAAGTTCCATTTGTGGAACTGAGATGGAAGAGTGAGCAAGAACTTTCTTTTTGACTGCAGAAGGCCACTTCGGTGACCTCACTACTAGTGGAATTGCAGCCTGAGATAGAAGACTTGCTTTTGAATTTGCCTGCCGTTGGGAGTTGCACTTAAAAAATTTCAAGAAAAGTCTCCCCAAAATCTAAGACTTAAAACTTCAAAGTAACTGTGTAGTATTATGATCTTACCAGACTTTGTCTCAGAATTTTGTTGTGAGGGTGAACCTCCATTCTATTTTAAGGAGTACATAGCAGCACATCTGTTTCTACTGTGACACAGCATTCAGCTTGTGGGCACTTTGAATATCTAATGGAATAAATGGATGAGTTCTTTTGTCTAGGCTGACACGAGGCTTGTAAGAAGAAACAGTCTTTTATTGGACTAACCAAAACAATTTGTGGTTGGAACCAAGAAGAGATAATGTGTAGGCTCTTGGGGAAATTTACTATGCCAGTTGCTTTGGATCCTTCAACAAAAGAAGCCTATAGATACCTTTGTGATACAGTGAAGTCCTTCCACTGGTGAAAGAACCTTCTACCTATGCTGCACTATTAGTGCCAGTGTGAAACAGATGGTCTGGGTAATTGTTGATATCACAAATTATGCAGTCTCATGGTACATATGTGTGTTTTAATGACTGCATAGCTTAGATAATTATTTATCAAAGTGCTAGTGTGAAGAACTGAGGACAAGTTTGCCTTGCTGCATCTGTTCCCTTGGTGTGTAAAACATCCATGGCAACTAAAACCAAACAAAACCAACCAACCCACCAAAAAAACCCCCAAAAAACTATACCTGTGAAGCTGAGCTTGTAGTGTCATTTTGTCCCAGTTGTCTGATTTATACTTCTTGGTATTTAGTATTGAAAGCAGTGACTGCCCTTTGTGGTAGTAAATAGAACTTTCTACCTTTGGAGGGAAGGAATACTTGGGAGATATTGAGAGCAGGACTCATTTTTCATACATCAACCTGAGATACTTAAGTTTGCACAGTATAGTTCCCAGTCGTCCCAGACTTACCTGCCATCCAGAGGTTTGAAATAATTCCTTAAAACATGAAATGCATAGACAGTCTTTTAACTACCTTTTCAGTAGTCAAATAAATTATTCTGTCACAATGAAGAGTCATTTTCTGCTGTGTGTTCAAAAGAAAGATAGGTCTATGTATCTGATTCTGCAACATGGAATTGCTACCAGTGGAAGTTGATTGATGCATTGAACCATGTACTTTCTGGCAAACTCATCACTACTTATACTAGAACTAGAAGAAAGGAAGCCATGTGAGGAAAACAAGCTAGAAAGAAAAAACTTGAGAAGCTAATGTCCTGTGGTTCAAAAAAAGGACTTAATATTTTTTATGTTTAGGTACTACTTGTAGGCAGAAAGTTCTTCAGAAAAGCAAAATGCACAGTACAGCCACATGAGCACTTGATTTGTATTCTTGTTTACAGCTCTGTGTTAAGTTTTGTTGGTGTTTTTATTTTAAAATGTTACAATAATGGTCCTATAACTTTGCCATGGCATATACTGGATTTAATTACTGGGTAAGTAGTAGCATGCAGCTTAAAAGCAAATTTGTTTAGTAAGTGGAATTTAATTATACAAGGCATTGTTGGGTCACCCATGGAATAATTAGTTTTTCCATTCTGTTGTTGGTTATTTTCTTAATATTCTAGTAAAGGTAGAAGATACTGTAATCGTGAGTTGAGGGGGGTTAAGGCATTACAATTTCAGAATGATAGTGAAAAAGATGCTGTTCTTAAACAAGTGATCCTTATTCAGAAAATGAATAATTGTGCTAGTATATTAGGACAACTCACCTCTTCCTATGCAGCCCTAAAGAATTAATAAACCCTCTATACACATAGCATTTTTCTAGGAAGAAACCTGATATGGGTGTGGACTGGGGTATAGCTTTTCAATATACTTTGGTAATGTTTTAAAATAGAATAGTAAAGGCTTGTATCCTCAGCTTTTTTAGATGCATCCTTGTGCATCCTGTAATGCAGTGATGAAGTGTGTATCACATCCCTTTCTGTGTCTGATACAAGGAAGACTTCAGTTGTTTACAGCTTGCACCTACAGTCTTGCCTCTGCACTAGACGTGTCTTGTGTCCTTCTCATTGTAGTCTCTTTTTCAGTTCCTCACAATTAATTAAATTCATCCTGAGTACTGTTTACTAGCTATGTAACTTGAAGGTGGCTATCCTTTAATAATGGAGGGCAGATTTATTAATAAAAAAGCCAAGTTTTGAAAAGGCACTGACAATGCTCAGAGAAGATGAACTTCATACCCTTGCTGTCATGACAAGCAAGGCAACAGTGAAACTATTTCAGTAGAATTTGTCTATATTGTAGCTAAGATAGTAAGGAAAAGTGTGTGGCTTTGTGGGGTGAGGGGATAAACAAGGGAAGGGTGGGTTGCTCTTGGGTTTGGGGTGGGCCAGTTCATCTATTTTAAATTAACATACATTTCTTCATGTTTATTTTCCTGTGTATTCTGATTCTTCTGCTGTTGCTGAGTATGGCAAATGAGTCAAGGTTCTGCTACAGAGCTAATAAAATCATTTTATTCCATGTGATTCATGGGAATGCAGCTATGAAATCACTGACTGAAAAGTTATGTATGATTGTTGAGCTTTCATAGAAGCTAGTAGAACACAGTCTGAGTATGCCTTTAACATTGACATGTTAATCAGTTTTTTGAATAAATTGTTAGCACATCCAGATAACCAAGTTCTAGGTGAAAAAGTGCATGAAACCAAATGCACAGTTTAAACTTTGTATTACATTACTTGGGTGGATTTTTTTAGCTTGAAGATTCTGCCACAACCTACCACACTAACTATATATTTAACTTAAAAACCCTGGGTAGTGCCAGTAGTTTATTTAATAAAGAGCAACCTGAAATTATGGAGCTGTACTTTTGATTGTAAATATTTAGATAGGGAGATGCTGAAAGGTGACCTGGCATGTCCAGGGAAGTGTCTGGGACTGTAAACAGTATAAGGGCTTAGACAAGGAACTAGCAATCAGGCAGTCCAAGAGGAGGAGAAACAGGCTTGCTGTGTTGAACCTTCTGTGGGCCAGAAAAGTGTCATAGGCCTAAGCCATGTGAAGGCTAATAGGAAGAGATTCATTTGCATTTTAAGACTGAAAGCAAGAATTTATGGAAGACTTATCCAATTTAGGGGGTCACTACTTGTTGAGTATAGCCTAAATCTCGCAGGGATGCCAAGAGAATGTTTTGGAGCGACAGAGAAGTCTAGTGTTCTCCCAGGATATGAACAGTAGTGAGGGTACACATTGTCAACGGTAACAGTTTTGTTAATTTAATCATGTTAAGAAAGAAGTCATAGCAGAATCAAGTGAGTACTCGTTGCTCTGAAATTCTTAGTGATGAAATGCCAGAGCTTGCTTTGGAGATTGTGTGAGTGCTGTAAAACAAACCTGCTCATCTGCTTTCTAATAGTTAAATAAAAGTGATTTAACATCAAGTAAAAGTTGGCTTTTAGAGAGTGCTATGGCGAGAACTTTAGGCTGATAGTAAGTATCAACAACTTTTTACTCTTGAGGAAAGTGAGAGACCTTTTGGCAGTAGTTTAAAAAATGAGAAGTCATAGGGTAGAGATTAAACGCAGTCTAAGTGCATTTGCTGCTATTTCCTGGGTTAAATTATTGCAGGTTAGCTTCTGAGGCATGAAGTCTCAAGTGAAACTGTAGCACACAGTAGTGCTTCTGGACCTCTGACTAACCAGAACTTGCTTCATGTGGGCTTGATGCAGCCATCAGTGAGAGAAGCAGTGCAGGAATCCTTGATTGTATGCTGAATTTTTGCCTCAGGCTGTGCCCTTATAAGAACTGGAGTGTACAAAGCTGTCCTCCACTGTTCGAAATGATTGATACCTCTTTATTGGAATGTTAAGTACATAGGTTCCCTAAAAGGAGGCCATACTTAGAACTCTCGGTTAAATTTTAAAATTCCTCATTTTATCTGTGTAGTCATAATGAGCACTAATATAACAGAAAACAAATTCATATAAATGGTCCTAAGGAGACAGCAAGTTTTGTATGGGCTAAGATAGTGATGACACATCCAACTGGCACTACTGTCAAAATATTTTTTTGGAAAGCAGCAAATGATTTTTCAATCTTTGAATAAGATCATGAACTCTACATAAATAGCTCCTGATTATCATCCTATTTAAAAAAGATGTTGCCAAGAACTGTGATGCATCTTGAAAAATGTGAGGAGTTAGAATGCTGGAATTTTTGCAGAACACTCAATATAAGATCTTTCAAGGATAAAAACCTTTGTCCATGTTTGTGACAGTTCACACAGTGTAGTTATGATTTAATACTGCTGTTTCACGTTTTAATTGTTTAACAACGAGATATATAAAACCAGTTTTTAGATGTTTTAATTATCCTGTCCATTTCCTTGTGTAGATGCTAATATTTTGTATGAAAAGCAAAAATAAAAGACATGTCTTTGATCCAGCTGAGCCAGAACTGCTATTATGAATCAAATAAAATTGAAGATTTTATGCTCATCAAGGTGTACTGTGCAAGACTTACGTCCTTCTCCAATCAATATCCACTATTACAATGTATATTTATCATTACTCCTGTTTTTTTCTTGGAATGGAGTAGGCATGCTTAAGAAATTTCAGTTGCTTTCTGGAGTTTCAAGAAGTAATGTTTGACATTTGGAAGCAGCACATTGTCCTACTCCATAGCTGAGAGATCCAGAGTAGTTAATGGACTCAGATTACTCTGAGGAAATGTCAGATCAAGCACATACAAAGATTTCTTTCAATAAAATAAGCAGAAAGTAGACTTCTAATGGTGTGTTCTTCTGTCTTTAACTCCATCTAGAATTTCCTTCAGTCATTTCTTCAGTCATGTATAAGACTTGTACTGTTCTTTCTGATGATTATAAACTTTGTAGAACTAACAAAATAAAATTATAGTCATAACTGTCTGCATTTAACAGTGACTTTAAACTTAAACAGAACTGTATATTATTCAAACTGTATATTCAACTGTATAGTATTCAAAAAGCAGTGAAATGCTTTTTGTTTTGTATTCTTTTTTTAAAAGCCCTTTGATGTGGGAAAGGCTGTACAAACAAATACAGTCTACTAAAGATCCAGAGAGTAGCAATTGATAAATTTCTGTTGAAGAACCATAATATGAAACTCTTGTATGATAAGACAACAGATACTAAAAATTTCAAATTTTAATGTCGGCAATTGGAAAGCACCTTTCTAATATTGATAAAACAAACTGGAAGGTGAGTGTTCTACTGCTTAAATTATTTCTTTTAGCAATTTTTTTGGTTTTTTTCCAAAGAAGAAATAACTAAAAACAGTCACAATGTACAGAGGTGTGAACTTCCATGTTTAGTAGTAGATGATCCTATTTAAGGAAAAAAAATGCTGCTGGCAAAATACACTTCTCTACATCTTTGAGTAGTTTTCAAAATCAGGTTTAACTTTTCTGTCTTCTCTTTCATTTTTCTCTGCCTGTCTTCCTTCCTCTCTCTTGATCCATTGCTGGATTTTATTCAGAGACTTAGAGCTTTCGTTTATTAAACGTAAGCAGTTACTGTAAATAGCACAGTCCTTACTAGTGTTCTTTTAGTCATTTCCCCATTTGTTAATTGTGTTCTTTATCAAGAAGAAAATACATTTTGATCTTCTGGAAATGAGTTGCTTAGAAATCTAACCACTTTCACCTGAATGGAAATGTAGTTAGATGGGAATGTTGCAAGTTCTGCTAGGGTCTACTTAAAATTTAATGTTAGGGTTGTTTGAGTTTTTAAATTAAATAAGCACTACTCAGTGTGAAGCGTAGGAAACAGCGCCTTGAAAATTACTGCAGTAGAAATACAGTTGCAGAGATAAAAGTATTAGAATTTGAACCTGGTACCTACACTTGATATTGCAGTAAGGTACGTACTCCTTTAAAAGATGGTAAACAAAAAAAAATTTTTTTTGGGACTTTCACTTTTCAGATTTTTGTAAACTGATTTTTCTTGCTCTGTTGGAGTCAGCAGTACCAGGTGCTGTCAATCTGTTATTACCAGAGTATTTGCACCATGACCTGTAATGCAGAGAATAAACTATTAATTATGATTTTTTTCTTCCTTTTGTATTTTGGAGGTGGTCTTCCTAAATCCCTTTCTTCTGTGTACCACCTCTTCCTCAACTCTTTGGAAAAGGAAAAGGTAAACTATTTGCCATTTACAAGGTAAAGCCATTAGTGCCTCTGAAGCAGTATAGCTGCTCTGGTAATGGCAAATTGATTATATTGTATTGCTTGACAATCCTATTGGAGCTGGCTGATTGTGCTGTTTAGATTATAGTTTAGTTTAAGGTGTTTTTCTAGTAAGCGCATACCAAAATCTAAATGTGAGGTTTCTCTTTATTGTCAGTATTCATTTTAATATCACTATAAGCAAAATCTGTACTTAATAAAGTAAAAATTCTGTATTTTATGTATAAATAGAAAAATTCTCAAGTCTCTTGTCCTAGTAAGTAAATGCATGGTTTAGTACTTGGCTGAAATAATGTGGTTTCATGGGGCTATATGTTTTTACTGTGGCTATATTTCAGCTGTTACAGGAAGACAAAAGATTTAAAAGTTCATTCAATACATGTAAACCATGCTGATTTTATTTTCTTCTTAATTTATTTTTTATTCATTATTCTAAGAGTTATTCAGCAGACTCTCTGTAAACTACTTCATCGAATACCTTATCCGTGTGTGACATTGCTCTTTGCAGCATCAACTTCCACTTTCATATATTGGTTTTGCATGTGATTTGAGGGCTCCGATAAACTCTTGAACTGTCCTAGTAAGCAGATGAGAGCTTCAGTGTCTGGGTAGTAAAACAGCTAAGCACAGTTTAAACTAATTTCTAGAAATCTAGGGTGAAACTTCCTTCCAGAATTGTAATTTGGACCAAGTAAAACTCTCGTGTGTTGCTCAGTGTAGTGGATCTGTGTACTCCCAGGCAGTAAACTGTGCTGTTCCTGTTCTTTAAGGTTTGTAGCCATCTTGGGGCTACCTTTAAAACAGCTGTTCTGTGTGTTAGCAGGCTGTCTTCTGGGGCCTACAAAAATGAAAGGAAAAATTGTAACTTTGATCCTATTGAAAATGCAGTTTCATGTGGTCCAATTGAAACATTTCAAAAACCCCCAAACATAAACCCCCACAAAACCTGTTGCTTTTGTTATTGTATTTTATTAGAGAATGCACTGAAGTAGAAGTGTGTGTTCTAGGCCAAACTTTTTGAGGTTTATAATATTATGGTCACATAAAGTAAGAACTAAAACTTCTTATATCTTTCTGGAACTTCTTTGTTCTGATTTATGCAGGAATGTTTTTATTCCTAAGAATCTCAGACCGTATTAAAATTTTATAAAGTGTGATGGTTGTATTTGTATTGTAGTACTGTCTCATCGTAATTAGGGATCAGGCTGTTTTTATTTTAAAATTTTACTCTTTAAACACTATTTGGGTTTGTAAAATCTGAAATATATCGCCTGAAAATACTCTTCTTCTCTTTAAAGGATACCTTGATTGTGTGGTCTGAAGCTGAAAATTATGATTTGGCACTTAGCTTCCAAGAAAAAGCTGGATGTGATGAAATATGGGAAAAAATATGT